>JAKZJT010000010.1:2437846-3656769 GCA_023078575.1 Diaporthe nobilis
GCTGCCCCATCCGGATCCGTGACACTCCCGGTTGCAAGGCTCTTGGCATATCGAAACTCTGATCGTCAGAGGCCCGCCCTCGACAATGCAGGTGCACGTGGCCAACCAGCAGTCGCTATATACCTAGACCTATACTGTGTAGACTACGCTTTTACAGCGCCCTGGCCCACGCCCGCGCTCGCGTCTGCCCGCGTCTGCGCCTGTGCCCCTGCCAGCCAGCCCTACGAGCCCAAGCTCGACAGCAATCTGCCGCGACACGACCCTCATATGCGGTGGCCAAGAAGTCCGTGAGATTGCTGAGTAGTACAGTACCTGCCCTTGTCACAGCCTTGCAGAGGACGCCCCCACAGATTCACAACGGCCGTCAATGCATCGTACGTGCTCCAAGCGCGCAACGACTCGTTTCCCATTCATGGGTCTCGCCCTGAGCTGATCTGCGGTCAGGTACACTACATACTGCTGGCCACGTTGCAGAATCCAACAAGCAGATGCCACGAACAATCCAGGAACGCAACGCAAGATTTATTATAGACTACGCTATCCTTTCTGCACGTGGCCGTGACTGCATCCTCACCCTTGTCAGCCAGAGCCCATGTCAGTCCGCTTGAGCAGTCTGCTCGCTCTTCGCCGATATTAGATGCAACACAAGGGCATCAATATGCAGGAACCACGTCTTATTGGCGACTCTGGACGACATCCGACCTTCTTTGGGCGACCGTGTGACCTTGGCAGGGGCAGGTCATGGAGCTTGTTGTTGCGGTCCGGCGGATGGGGTGAACAAGCAGGTCAGGGCAGCCTCGCCTTACGGTACGTGGTACAGAAGCCAATTCCGCGAGGTGTGTAAGCTTGGCACCCACTGGTCAATGGCGTCTGACTCCGTGCAGCTCCCCACCCGCACGCACGCCTGATCATCTGCACAAGGGGCAGGCCATGCACAATGATCCAAAATTGGGGCTGTGAGTGCTGCCCTGAATCTCGTCAGATTTGCGAAATCTAAGCGGGCTAGGGAGATTCATCCCCGGGTAGGGCAAGCCTTGGCCGATAGCTTCGTGCCGTGCCTCCGTGCCTTTTCTGCCTCCGCCTCCGGCATCGTGCTACATATGTCTTACCCACGGCCCGAAATAACTTTAACTCTACTGCGCGACCTTTTGAGGCTCTGAGGCTCTTTGTCAAGTCGCACACGTATCTCGCGCCGTAATGCCGGCTACGGACTTTCTTGAGAGCCGTTGAGGAGCTAGGGGAAGCTTTAGAAGGTTTCACCCTCGCACGTCGACACGGTCGGAGCTGTCATTGAGTCAGACCTCAAACCACCATCCCGGCCACTCGAACCCAACAAGCTAATTGGGACAGGGTTCCCGAGTCGTCGTGATGCAACGATGCGAGCGTTCCACGGGACGACCGACCGGATTAGTCGTGACGAATAACGATGCGCTGTCTGCCAAAAGCACCAACTAATGCATTAGGATATCAGCGACGGCACGAATGCCATCACCGATGGCCCACCCTTGCCTCTTGGCTCTTCAAAATCTTGCGTGCATTCTGCAAGGGAGTGGGGTCGCTAGCTAAGCGCCCGGCGGCTATCAGTTAAAAATAGATATTTTTAGAAGTCCATCTTCAACCTCCTTCCCCCATGACTGGCCCGTTTCGCCAGCCACACGACACATCATGCAAGGGCATCAGGAGATCAAGAAACTTCCGAGTTTGACGCTGCTGGCGTGCTGGCGTGCTGGCACGAAGACAACCTCGGAACATTTGCCTGTGATCTCGTGGACGGCTCGCGACCGACGGGTGCTCGAGGCCGTCGAGACTCGCCGGTCCGTCCTACCCCACTGGCTTACTGCTCCAATCCCACCCGTTCCTCCGAATTCCCGTCCACTTACAGAGCTACGCCGGCACCATGGTGTGTCGCACTTGTCGAGTTGAAGGTTGCGATCCTTCGCTGAGGAAGGATTAAATTGGACTCGAACATGGTGGACGGCACCACTAATACCGAGAACCTAGGGGGTTCTCACCTAGGGACGGTCCTCGCACGAGATAGCGGCGGCAACCAAGCACACTAGCCGGCTAAGTGTGTGGGTGATTATTTTGGCCCATACTACTTTCCTCAAGGTGCCAGTGCCCCAATATCAGAGGCTTTGATTACATGCACACTGATAGGAGAAGGTAGGGGGGCTGGAACCCACTTCGAGCCCGTGTCGCTCAAGTCTGGCTCTCGAAACTTGATCGTGGCCTGCATTGATACTGCGATTCTCTGCGGTGGCCTGCTCCCTCGGTTACCTGCAACCCTGCAGCCCTATATGCCATCGGTCTGTGCGACGACCGTTCAGCTGATATTCCGGGCCTGGGAGGGTGGCGCTATGTGCATTGCTGTCTGGTCCCTATAAGCGACTTCTGAACCGAGTCAGTGATAGATCAGATCACCGCGCGATGAACGGAACAGCCATGCAAAACCAGCCAAGCCATTCTATTCGGAGGCACGTAACTTCGGATGGTTATCTCTGGGCGCGCACACCGCACGACTGAAGAGCAAGCACCTTGTCTCTCTTCTCCACTCCGCTTGCAGCCTCATGGCATGTCGCTTGGCATGTCACCCGCAACGAATACAAGATCCAGCAACAGCATGATGCCTCTATGTCTCATTTTGATATGAAACAGCGACACAGGCAGGAAGCGGGCTGAGGTACAGCCTCGTCGGACTCTGTCTCTCGCCTCCGCACCACGTGCGCCCGCCCTCCCCTCTGGCCGGGCGTGCGGTGCCTGTTGTGCCTGTGTTCCCTTCCCCCCACCCAGCTACCCCCTCCATCGATCAAAATCTGCGCCGTCATACACACCACGCCGCAGATGTTTCGAAACAAACCAGTAGGGCTGAGCCGCACCCCATTCATCCATCCATCCACGCACCCACCTACCCATCCTTCCTTCCTCCCTCCCTCCACTCCCACCTGGGCCCGGGCCCATCGTCTGGCCCCCCGGAACGCGCAGACCCCGTTGTCGATGGTTTGCGGACGCGGGAAGAGGATGCGCAAAATTTGAATTAAAACTCCCCTGCCAGGGCCCGTCTTACAGCCCATCACTCCTGACCTGCGCAGACGAGGCGACCAGCCGATCACTCACGTAATTTGCCTGGCGGGACCGTGGGTCGCGCACACGCGCACACACACTCGCAGCAACGTCCATGCCTGTGCCGCTTCTCTCTTCACTGCACCAGCGGGTGTTCTCATCTCTGGGCCGGCTGCTACAAGCAGGACATTAAAGTTACGCGATCATTGTCCCCGTGCAAGGGCCTTACAGACAGACCTACTTACCAGGTACTCAAGTGCACAGAAAATCGCCAAGAGAGAAGATAAGCGCATGCGCGTGGGCTTACACTGTATTCCTCACGGTGTTTCCGCAGATCTTCCTGCAGTGTACGGACTTCACCCCCATAGGATGGAATTCGGTTTATCCCAAAGAAGGTTCACACTCACCAAGACATACATACACACACCAACCTACAGGATTCCGGAGAACCTCAGGTAGGATGCTCCGAGTGGCCTGTCTCATCTCCCCCTCTCCCCAAGCACAACACCACACCACCACCACACCACCGGGCAACCATGGCCACACCCACCACCCGCCGCGCCAGCTGGACGAATCACCATCACGATCATCACCACGAAGGAGCCTCTCACACATTGCACCACAGCTGCGCTCATTTCACATTTCACAGATAAGCGAGAGAGGTGGGTGGTAAGTATAGCATTAATCTCAACCTGGATGTAACACCACCGACTGCCCCCTTAGTCCCCCCAGTCCATCCCCGCATGTCAACTCCCAGAAACTGCATGTTTGTTTCTAAACATAAACACACGTGAGGCGGGAAACCGCAGGGATTATGCTTTGCAGTGTTTTCTTCTCTCATCCCGCGTCACCCCACCTTTCTCCCCATTCGACTGTCTTCAAGTCTCACCATACGTGCCCGTCGTGTCGTCACCGCCAACCTTATTGGCCATGGTACCGTTGAGCATCGGACAGAGCTTCTTGTTCGTCTTGATGTGCCCGACCTGGCCGCAGTTGGCACACTTGCGCGTGGTGCCGCTCTTCTCGATCGAGGGCTCCGGCGACAGGCCCGACCCGCCACCGCCAGCTCCAAGGCCACCGGCGCTCGCGGCTCCGCTGATGCCGGAGAGGCTGGCTCGGGCGCCACCCTTCTGCTTCTCCCGCTGCTGGCGGCGCTCCCTGTTCTTCTTGAGTCGTAGCTCCTCCTGCTCAAGCTTGCTCCTGATCACTCGGTCTCTCTCCTCGTCGCCGGTCCACTGGATGTTGTAGACATCGATGTCGGCCTCTTCCAGTTCCCTCCTGGCCTTGGTGTACTGCGCGATGACACCGGCATCCTCGATGATCTCATCCACCTGCTTCTCCGTGCCGTCTGGCGCCTTGACCGTCCTGACGATCCGCAGCTTCCGCTTCGCATTGCGAGCACTGATGGCGCTGCGGCTGACCTGGCTTACGCCCTCGTCGAAGCGGGGAGTAGCAGCGACTTGCGGCTGGGCGTACAAGCGGTCGTCCTCGTCATCCTGGGGCTGGACGTCCGCGTCATCGTGGACGGCCGCCTCGCTCAGCGTCTCCTTCTGCTTGCCCCAGATGTCCGCGATGACCTCGGCGTAGGCATCATTCTGCTTCTTGACATTGTACGAATGGCCGCCGTTGGCTTTGCGCTCTCGCTCGAGGGCATCTGCCGACGTAGACTGTGGGCCTTGCTCGTGATAGACATTGAGGAACCCGCCTTTCATCGAAGTTCTGATAAAACTGAAACCGAGCCCTCTGCCTGTCGGGTCACCCTCGCCGCGAAGCTTCAGCATTGCCTTTCCAGTCGTAGCATCGATAAAGGCTTTCGACGTATTCCAAGGTGTCAAGTGCACGGCCAAGCTTTCGCCCTCGCCAGCTTCCTTGTCAGGATTCAGCGCATCAACGGCAAACCCAGACTTCTCAACTTCGTATGTTCCGACTTGCATGGCATCCATAAGGCACACATCCTCGGGTTGCACCATCGAGTTGATCGTCTCCGGGTCCATTAGTCTTTCTCCGTCTTTCAAAGTCCAGTGCCTAGCCTCTTTGTTGAATGACAGGAATTCCTTTAACTTTTGTCGATTCTGTGCATCGTTCGAGTCCTTGACGTGGGTTGTGATATCATTAAGAGCCACATGACCCTTCTTCATGATCAAACGATATGACAGCATCTTGAGGCGGTTCTTGCTTGTGTTGGTGACCTTCCTGCTATGAGGGCCGGGTACCTCGACGGATGGGAAGTTCTGGCCCACAACATAAAGATGATCGATTCTGCGCATGTAGTATTGACTGCCCTCCTTCGCATTTGTGATACGCCCGATGAGAAAGTCGGTCTTTCTGGGCTCATGCTTGAAGATCGGCGCTCGGTACATCTGGTTTTGTAAGGTGGGCACTGTCTCCCCCTTGTTGACATCTCCGAAATTGGCGAACGGAGAACGATCTTCGGGTAGCAGGACCTTGGTCTCGCCAATGGATGGCTTGTCAGCCGGTTTCTCCTCTGCATCATGGTTGACGCGGAAGTAGTTGACGACTTTGTTGCCCATGCCGAAATTTGACAGGACGGTCGGGATTTCTTCGCAGTATTCAAAGAGCACGGCAGTCGAGTTATCGTTGAGACTCACGTCTCTCGACTCCTTGTAGATGTCGCCCACCCTTTGGTTCTTGAACTCTCTCCGCTTAAACCACCTAGGCTTGATCCAGCCCAGCGACCTGCCAATCTGTTTGAGTACCCGGAATGGGGGTCGGTGATAGCTAAATGCACTCGGATCGCCGAGTTTGACCTGATAGTATGGCCATAGGAGCTTGCGAGCCGGAGTGCTGTGCTCGACCTGAATCCCACCCAGTGTCGCCCTGACCTTGTCCCGCACGTTCTCCTTGAGAGCCTCGTACGCATCGTCATTCGACACGTTGAACCGCTGAGTGATGTCTTGGGCCATCTTTCCGTCAGCCATTCGCTTCATCTTCTGGTTCGTCTTGGGTCGCTTTGCGGGACGCTCTGTCTCCATATCGTCGATCAGAAGATATGGATCATTCATGTCCAGACGCACACGCTTCGCGCTTCTTGCCGTCGCCTCCTCGAAGTTGTCAAACGACGGAGCTACGAATCGAGAGATCTCAGGGAGACCGGGAAGATGATTGACCTTGCGTCTCTTAGGAGCAGGGCGGTCGATACCCATCTCCAGGAACCAATCGTCGTCTTCTTCAGCAACAGCAGGCCCAGGCGAATCGTGACCGAGCCGTAGGATAGGAGGGTCAATAATGTCATCCCAGTCCTCACAGACTGTCTCGATATCACGCAAAGTGAAACCGCCGATAAGCTCTATCTCAGAATCAGGGTCATCCGCTTTGAAGATCTCAAGCTCGATGGGGTCGACAGGCTCCGGAACAAGTAAGGAAATTAATCCGTTCTTCTCGGCAGTCTGTATCTTTTGAAGGGTCGTCTGCGAGGCGGGTCCGGGGACCCTAAACTGCTTCTCTTGATCGACGTCGAGATCCAAACTGAGCTTTGTAGGTATCAGGGGTTTGGGGTTCCTGGGAGGTTTCTTGTCGACCCAGTTGGCCTTCCTCGGGGGGAAGAGCTCGTTGAAGTTGAGAATCTTGCCTCTCTCGAAGTCCGGGAAGGTCTGCTTCAAGAGATCAAGCACGTTCTCGGGCGCGGCTGGAATGGAAGGATCCTGGTTGGCCATAGGGTAGCTAGGCTCGGGGTCAAAGTTGAGAGCCCGCAGATCGGCGAGGTCGTCGCCGCCGGTCATCTCAATGTCCTGCTGGTCAGCGTCCGCGATCGCAGCACCTGGTGACAGGGCGGGCTCGCCGACTAAGGGCGAAGATTCCCGGCCATCGCCAAACAGGTCATCGTCGTTATCGTTGCTGGTACCGCCATCGCTAGTCAGGGCAGGGGGCTGCTCGGAGCCGCCGTTGACAGCTTCCTCCTCATCGGGAAGATCATCGTCGCTGATATCTTCAAAGTCGAGCGCATCGTCGGCTTTGTTGGTCTGATCGATAGGTCCTTCGAGGGAAAAGTCCTGTTGGGCCTGGGCGGGATCAGCGGCGAACAGACTCCTTATTGCGTTCTCGTCGTCCTTCTCCTGGGTCGCCCAGTCGATCTCATCTGCCAGGGGCGAGGCAGACTCGCGCTTAACCTCGTCTTCGGTCGCCATGGTGGAGATCTGTGGGCGGGTCGGAACGAACAAGCCGGGGGTGGCGTGAGCGTGAGGTGCTCAGGTATGTTGATGGTGCGGCGGCCTCCTCCAACAACACCTCGCAACGTCGCGTCGCGCGTCGCGGCAGACGCTCAGATCATGCCAGTGGGTCGAAGCGGTGAAGTCGCCGGCGAAAAGAGTCGGTTGGTGTTGCGCACAGCGAAAGAGCGAATGGCGCTGTCGGTTCGCCTCGAGTCGAGGTAGGCTTTCGATTCGGGCGTGTCGGGGAGAAGGGGGCTGCGACCGTGTGGGATTCGACGAGCAAGGTGTTTCGTCGCTCGCGCTCGTCGCTCGCGTCGTGTCTTTGGGGCGAAAGTTGCGTCGTGTTGTGGAAAGAATGCTGCAAAGTTGACTGGGCTGCCTTCGATCGTGGCCAGAGTGGGAACCACGGGGGAAGTTGTAGTCGGCCCAGCGTGACTTGAGATGCAGGTGCCTCCGCAGGTGCGAGAGCCGCATTTGACTGAGGAGCAAGGAGCTAAAATGAGTGGGTACGTACCGAAAGTGGAGCGACGTGGAGGTGCACGGGCCATCCCCGCCAAAACGGTCCCTTAGCACACCAGGGTCAGCGGCCCTGTTTCCCTCACCCTGCATCTTGAAGACACGGGGAATAAGCGAGGCAGATCTCGCTGATGCTGCAAACAAACGTTCCTCTGGTTTGTCCGAGTGACTTGGAATCACAGCCCTGCGATCCTCTATTAATAGTACCAGTATCCTCCACTCTAAGTCACTGATCGCACAAAAGAATATGCGTCGGACGTGATGATTGATGATGTTTGTTCTCACAACCGACAACGTTCAGCACTCGGCCCCGGTGGGATCTAGAGCTCGGCTAGTTTGGGAGCTGTGTCAACAGACTGACCAGCTTCTTGTTGCCCTCCACTCACATCCGTTACGTATGGCTTTAGTCAAAAGCCAGCCTCTGAGTACCGCAGTATGGAGGCCGAAGTCATCGTGCCTCAGAATTTGCTAATATGGCTGTGACCGGGCAAACACAAGTCCGCCGAACTGACCCAGACCGACCTCGCCTCAGATGGCTCGGCAGGAACATGAACTTCCCAAAACACCATAAGTAGAAGACTCGATGTTCCCGTTCATTCATGAATAGTTTCAGACATAGATGGCGTGTACCCAGGTAGGTGAACGGCCAGCTGCGATAGTGTTGGACATTTGCAGAACGTAAGATCTAAAGCACCTGCCTCGTTCATAAACTATGATGTCCGTACTAGTTTTTTGTGGACTCATACATCTGGGGGAATGGAATGCATTGGGCTGTCATCAACAACACCATTCTGTGACGTGATGCGGAATTGTCATTGCCCGTCTGTTGCCGCCTCAGCGTCGGTCTAACACGCCCTTATCATGTGGAGATGACTCCCGAGGCCGATATCGTCGTTCACGGGACTGACTTACAAAAGACATTCTGGCATCGATTGGCACTTTGCGTTCGTGAGCAACTCCTCGCTCATGCATCAATAACACCGCAAGATTGTCCGCATCACAGGTCCTAGAAAATTGCTTGTCCCGTGGAAGTAGAGGATCTCCTTGAAGCTTTGAGTGATTTAGCCTCAGTGTGCCCAGCTACCGGTAGATGACCTTCCTCCACCCCGTTCAGCAGAACAAGATACTAACTGGAATCAGTTGATCGTGATTCACTCGCGGGAACGTCTCGTCATGTCGGCAGCACCATCCAAGACCGCTCTCCAGGAGCGCTTTGTGGGGAAGACCCTCCACGAGGTTCCGACCCCGAGCATCGTCCTCGACCTTGCCAAGCTCGAGGTTAACTGCCAACGGATGATTGACGCCGCCGACAAGAACGGCATTGGATGGCGAGCCCATATCAAGACTCACAAGGTCAGTCTCTTCTGCCAATTTTCACGAGATTAAGTGTGGCTGGGTGAGCTCCTCTCGAACACCAGAACGGCTGACCGGTTCTTGCACAGACGGAGGAGCTTACAAGGCTTCAAGTCGGCGAGAACTCCAAGACGCCGGCGAACATTATCGTCTCGACGGTTCTCGAGGCAGAGAAAATCGCTCCCGTGTTGAAGGACTTTCAGAACAAAGGGCGTAAGGTAAACGTGAGTATACGCCCTAGAAAGGACTCCCTGAATGTGAACTTGTCGGCCTAACTCCTGGGAGGTCCTCTACGCGTTCCCCCTCTACCCCTCCGCGGTCTCCCGCCTCGCCGCCATCTCCAAGGACCTGGGACCCGACTCGGTCTCCGTCATGATCGACAACCCAGACCAGGTCCCGCTCCTGGCCACCCTCAAGTCCCAGTCCGGGGGCAACAAGCCGCTCGCCTTCCTCAAGATCGACGTCAAATACAACCGCGCGGGCACCATCCCCGGCACCCCGACCTACCAGTCCCTGCTCAAGGCGATCCTCTCGTCCGAGGAGGAAGGCTCCTGCGTCCTCCACGGGCTGTACGCCCACGCGGGGCAGTCGTACTACACCCGCAAGGACTGGGATGCCCTGATGTACCTGACGGACGAGTTCGTGACCCTGAGCGACGTGGCAAAGGACATCCGCGCCCAGAGCCCCGGCCACCAACTCGTCCTGTCCGTCGGCGCCACACCCACGGCAACAGCGCTGCAGCACCCAGACCTCGCCGCAGGAGGAGGGACGAGCAGCAGCAGCGGCAGCAATGACGCCGGGGCCCGCGTCGCGAATTTATCGTCCCTCATCACCACGCTCAAGGGCGACGGCCTCGGCCTCGAGGTCCACGCGGGTGTCTACCCGACCCTGGACCTGCAGCAGCTCGCGACGCACGCGCGCGACGGCTCGCTGCTGAGCAGCGGCGACATCGCCATCACGGTCGTGGCCGAGGTGGCGTCCCTGTACGAGGGCCGCGGGCAGGGCGGGTCCACCGAGGCGCTCGTCAACGCCGGGTCGCTGGCCCTCGGGCGCGAGCCCTGCAAGGAGGACGGCGAGGGCCACTACGCCGGCTGGGGCGTCGTGGCCCCCTGGGGCGAGTCGGCGCTCGAGGGGTCGGACCCGGCGCCTAGGGACTTCCCTGCCGTGCATCGGGGCTGGCAGGTTGGCAAGATCAGCCAGGAGCACGGCATCCTCGCGTGGAAGGGGTCGAGGGAGGCCGAGGTGCCGTTGAAGTTTGGGCAGAGGGTGAAGATCTGGCCGAATCACGCGTGTATCGCCGGTGCCGGGTACGACTACTATCTGGTGGTCGACAGCAGGAGGACAGGGAAGGAGGACGAGGTGGTGGATGTATGGCAAAGGTGGAACGGATGGTGAAAATAGCCGCGGATAGTAGATCTAGATTAATATTCCATTTTTTGTACAAACAGCTAGCTTTCCGAAAAGCCGCCCTACCCAGCTTTTGATCCTGCCACCGGCCAGCAGACCATCTGCCAACTCCAGACGCCCATCCATTCTGGACCGCCGCGCATTCCCTAAATTGACAGCAAAATCCTCGCTCCAACCGCTTTTCTCGCCACGCGTGTGAGCTTGCGCTACTTGCAGCGCTTCTCGACCACACTAGGACCGATCTCCTCCCACTCTTTGCGCGAGATCCACATCTGGTGGAAACTTCCAAGGCTGCCCAGGATGCTTCCGCCGACCCAGGCACCGAAACGGCGCTCGCTCGTCAGGCCTGCCGCGTGCAGCTTGATCTTCATGCCAGGGTACATCTGGTTGAGCTCGTTGTTCAGCCTGTCGTTGAACCCATTCAACAGGCTTGTGGCCCCCGTCACAACAATGTTGCCTAGTAGATGAGGCCTCAAGTCTACATCTACCAGATCCAGGCTCTGCTTGATCAGTCCTGGCAACGTCTGGCTTTTGGCAAGGCGGTACTGCTCTTCCGTAACGTGGTACGCTGCTGTCTCGTCCCACATGCCCTCCGCGACCTTGAACCGCTGCTCGCGCCACATCTGGTTGTACCCGTCGGGCATCTCAAACACACGGCCTGGTTGCGACTTGATGAAGTCCTCGTTTCCGGGAGTCGTGTAGCGCCCGGGGCCCTTCCACACCTCAACCACTGACTCCTTGAACTCATTCAACAGTCGCTCCTCCTCGTACCGGCGGAAAGAGTCGTGGATCGTGAAGGGGAAGTTCTTGAGCCTCGCGTTCGGCGGTTGCTGGGCATCCACCTGGGTCTTGTTCTCAATCATGAATGTTGGGACAGTGTCGATCTTCGGCTCGTTGGTCTCCCACATAGTACGAATCTGCTGGGACAGCCACAGGCCACCTGCGGATGACTGAACAGCCGACTTCTTCAACGCCATGCCATCGTGCACTGCCGTGACAGAGGTGTTCGCTCCGCCAACTTCGATCACCAGAGCCGTTGCCTTCCCTGCCGCGAAGGCTGAAAGGACGGGCGTCCTGCTAAGCCATGCGGCTGGAATTCCAAAGGTGTCGAACAGAACCTGCATAGACGTCTCCCGCTTCTTGGCTGGGTTGGTCGCCGGTTCCGTGAGCAGGATCGGATTCTCGTAGAGCGACTTCTCTTGAAGCTCCTGGTTTTCGATTTCTGCCATCGCGACATCGCCTTCGCCATCCTTGTTCCCATCGTTCAGGCCGTTCTTGGAAGCCGGTGTTGGTTGTGTCGGGTTCAGTCGGCGGACGAGCATGTTCTCCCAGAGGTGAGGTGCGATACTCCAGTCCTCCACTTCCGACTTCGTATTCATGTAGTTCTGTAGCTCCAGGCCCTCGCGGGGGCGTATGCACTCGTCGCCGTACTGCAGCGTCCCGTCGATGCGGCTGTAGAAGGATGGCAGAACGCATTTGGGGACATCCTCGCCCGCAAAGCCGGCGCGCGTGTGGCAGTAGCCGGGGTCGAGGACGAGGGCAGAGATCTCATCTGTAATGCAGCAATGCCATTGTCAGCCGATTGAATGGGGCAGCGGGGGGTTGCGCCATGCGCAAAGGTCACTCACCACCGCCGTAGACGTCAGCCGGCTGCTGCGACGAGGAGAGTGGCTGTTGAGAAGCCATTGTGACTGTCGCGAATCGATCGCGTCGATGTGAGAAACTTTGCTTGATGTGATCAGGGTCAATGCGATCGGGATCAGGCACGTCGCGTTGCGGTGTGTTTCTTCTGCCGTGTTTGCATTTGGCGGATGGATGGAATCGGTTGGAAGCTCCAACACCCGTCGAAAAAGCTCCACTGGCAAGCTCATTGGAAGTCGTGAGGCGCGAGGTCAAGACCCTAACCCAGCCAGGATCACCAACAAACGCGAGGGGCTGGGGCCTCAATCCCGTTTCCTTACGCAGCGCGCCAAGAGATTTCCTCGACAGCTTTAGGCAACGGAACGACAGGCAGCCTTTACTGAATACATCACCATTTCAGATTTGGCAGCTTCGACAAGACCCTTCAAGAATACTTGATATCTACCTTTCTTAGATTTCACAGTGCCCATTTGCATCTAAGCAAATCATTGCTCAGGTGCCACGTTTCGATGGTGGTGGCATGCTTAGGTTAGGCCAAAGCCAACTGCATTCAAATCGAAAATCCCCAAACATCAGTCCTTTTACCTAGGTCCCAGGAGAAGTAAGAGGCTTCTGAATTGGAAAGAATCCGCCGTCTCACCTTACCTATGAGTCTTCGTACCACTGCCACAGACGTCTGGGGTTGTCCACAAAAAGCCTCTGGATCTGAGCATCGCTCCCAGCCCAATCCTTCGTGATCTCAACCAGGGCGGCATCATTGATATCCCGGAAGTCCTGCACCTCCAGGCGTCCCCCGACCGGGTCATTCCCCTCCTTGCTCTTGGTGTGCGGCCAGTCACTCCCATAAACAACCATGTCCGGACCGGCATTGATGAGAGTCTCAGCCACAACGCGCATGTCCTCGTAGAGCGGCGCCTGGTTGGAGTCCCTGTAAGGCCCCGAGATCTTGACGAACATGATCTTCTTCTGGACGAGGTCTATCAACTCGCGGAAGCCTGGTGTCCGGTACGGATCGTACGTGTTCATGCTCACGTTGGTCTTGGACCCGACCAGGGTGTGCCCGAAGTGGTCGAAGGCAAAGGTGACGCCAGAGTCAACGATGTAGTCGTGTAGGTACACCAGCGAAGAGAGCGGCGTGTAAAGCTGCACAACCCAGTCCATCTGTTTCGCCACTGCTGTATTCTTGTGAACGATCTCGGAAACCTCCGTGCTGTTTTGACTATCAAGGTTCACTCGCACTAAAATGTCCTGTTAGCTGCGGGAAGAGCGTATCCTTTGAGGGCTTTAATTGTACCAAGGAAATTTCTGTGCGGCTGAATGCATGCCTGGATATGCAGATAGGAATAACGGGTGTAGTAAGGGTGACTCAAGAAGACACACGGTCTACTCACAGCCTCGAACGCCAGCCTCTTGAAATGTGGAAAGAGTCGTGTTGGTGATATTATCCGGGTCTATGACGGCCACACCGCGGTATGAACCATTGAACCGGCGCAGGGCATCGATAAGGATTGAGTTGTTGGTGCCGTACACGCTGGGCAATACAATGCAAGCGTGGTCGACACCGAGGCTTGTCTCAAAATCCGTCGCATTGGCAATGCTTGCCGCCTTTGGGGTGTAGTCTGATTCGAGATGATTCGAGGGATCAGTTCCGTATTGCGCAGGTGGCGGGTGAAGATCCCGAAGGGAGCTCATGGATAGGTATCAAGAACAAAGCTTGATCATACCTCTATCAGGATCCAACGGAAACCCCTCAGGATCTATTATATGAATATGGGAGTCCCTGGATCGACTTATTAGTCACTTGAGGCTGACATATATCTCTCTCAACAGTTTACAGTACCAAGAGCCAGGAGGCAATCTCCGTGCAGAAGCTGTGAGGCTAAAAGCCAAGCCCACAACCAACATCAAATTTACCGTAAAAGCCATGATAGCTGTTGTGGTGTGGCTCAATTACAACAACGGCCCAAGTGGATCAGAATTCGTAGTGAATTCACTCGAACTTATTTGTCTCGGCAACCAGTTGCGACTTCGGAAGCTTGATGTGGTCCTATCGCCTTTATACTTCATTTCCCCGCCTGGGATTTCCCAGTCTCCACGAACATGGCCACCTGCCATCAAACCTTGAAAGCGGGAGACACCAGAAAAACGTACTAGGTAGCACCGGCTACTACTGCCGCGGCACTTGGATGCAACAATAGCCCGAGACTCGGATAATCCCTCTTGTCTCCACCATGCCCAACGTACAAATCTCGGGAATAACGTGCTATCTTTGGGTTTCGGCTTGCCCAGTCCCACCGGATCTGATGTTGGTATCGATAGGAGATCAAAAACCTTGCTGACCTTCCACGGTGCCTGTGACTTCAGCCTGAGGCTTCGGAGCAACATAATGTCTGCGACCTGGGAAATGTGGTGCTTGGGTAAGGGACAACTATTGCACGATGTGAATATTCGGAACAAGGGATACGTGCCTCAGAAGTACTAAGATCGTTATATTTTATACACGTGAAGTCTATTTCTGAAGGCCAATGACCGAAAATGTGTCTTTGTCTTCGGCAGAGGATCTGTAATCAGACAAGACGACCGAATGCTATGATGCTGCATAGTATAGAGTGTTTATGCTCAACTTTATGGGATCTCCTTGGGCCTCAACCCTCTCAATGTCGCCAGAGTGCTCGAGGTCGCGAGGATCTGTCTCAGGAGCTCCTTGTAATCCCAGCCCAGAGCAGAGGCCGCCATCATGGTGAGGCTGGCTTGGTCGTCACGGCCAGGCCTACCGGGACCAGTCATGTTCTGTGGGTTAGGATTGTATCAGTCTCAAAAACATGACCGCGTATCTCAAAAGTCTCCCGTAATGGCAACATACCGGTTTCATATTCACATCGAAGAGGGCGAAGTTCGAGTCGGGAGAGTCTCTGTAGCGTCTTACATCGATGCGGATCGGAGCAGTCACACCGAGAAGCTCGGCAGCTCGCTCCGACTCTCTCATCACCCTGGCACGTTGGTTCATCAGTAAAGGAGCGTTCAACAAGGCTGATAGGCCTAGAGAGGAGAATGATTACGAACTGGGCACATATCGGGTCTTTGTCACAATCAGGCACGACCCTGGAGTTGGCCGTGACGGCGACGGTGCCATTGTACGGCGCAATGCCGTCATGGTGATTGAAGCGCGAGACCAGAGGCAGCGCCCAGTATCCCTTTTCCGCGTTGGGTGGCATGACCGTCACCGTGGCCTCCTCGCCCTGGAGGAACTCCTCCAGCATGACCGCCGCATCCTCGTCAGCGAGACTCCTAGCATGCGCGGACAACTCCTCCGGAGTCCGGCAGACCTTGACGCCGTGGCTGCCCCGGCCGCGGATCGGCTTCGCCACGACGGGGAACGGCAGTTCTCTGAAGGCATCGGCGCTCGGGGTGGACCCGAAGGGTATGTCCCAGGAGCGTGGCATCGTGAAACCGCCGGATTTGCGCAGGAGGGTGTTCACCCAGTCCTTATTGTCGTATCGATCAACGCACAATGGGCTTTGGCCAATAACACGGATCCTTTCGGCGTGCTTGCCTATTGATGCCGAGGTCTGCAGGGGGTGTGAGGCAAACACAATGGTGTTGGCCCATAAGTGAGTCGCCCCTTTGACGATGGCTTCGAGTATGCCGTCCTCTGTGTCTGGGAAGCCCCAGTCGCCATCGTTGGTGGGGTTGGGATTCGTCGTTGGAGTGATGACATCGAGGTTCTTCTTCTGGCCCAGATTGTATGCAATATCAGCCCCGGAATCCTTATAGCCTGCAGAATTGAAACAAAGTCAGTTTGAATGAGTACAACAGCTTTGGCGTGGACCTTAGGGCACGGGTTGACTACAGCTTACGCACCGTTGGGCTTCTTGGGCTTCTTGATGCCGTCGATGACAGGCGGGTCAAGAGCTTGATATAACACGGCAACTCTGGGTTTGATGGTTTGCGATGTGGAAAATGGCGTAGCTTGTATCGTTCTCCGGCAGAACCTAATCTGAGCTCTCACACGACGACAGGCCGTCGGGAGGTTTGGGCTGGTGCGGAACACGCAGACGCTGGCCATAGCAGGGCGGAGAATTACGTTAGAATGAGTGTTCACATGAGGCTGTGCTGGAGCTGAGCAACAAAGCTTTGCCTAGAGAAGTCTACTATAATTTGTCAAACCCTTCTGAGCAATACGGAAGAAATGCGACACGTCGGTCGTCAACGACGGTTCCGACGGGCGGACGGCCTGGCCCCACCAACGGGGTAAAGCCGATGAGATGCGTCATGCGCCCGCAGAAGCCTACCGGTAGAGGAATTCCCAGGGAAAGCCTTGTAAATTCGCAACTGCAGTCAACGATTGTGCAAAATTCAAGGAGTAATTTCATATTTGTTCCCGAATATTCTGCATGTGTTCTGCATTGTATGAGAACACTTTGGCTGTTAACCACAGAGTAGGTTCAACGAAAGCACTCAAAAGAGACACAAACAGGCTTGAGCGTCGATGGAGTAGTCGCGCTTTCGTCTTTCCCCAAGTAGGGACGTGCCTATAATTTTGTTCCACTCTATAAAAGCGGATATGCAGTATTGTTTTCGTCAAAGTTAAACCCCTCCCCAATCCAGTCCAAGTCGAACCACGAGCTCATATCCCCGAGCTCAGTAAGGAAAAACTCGGGCTCGACCAGGTTGAAGCCTCCATCGTCAAAGATATCTGCCTGGTTGACAGCTGTGGTAGTATCAGCCACGGCACCGTCCTGAGCCAACGACACAAGTGAGGCGCCGACCGCGATCTCGGTACGCCGCTCCGCCTGCGCCTCCTTCCACGAGTTCCACGACGACGAGGTCAGCGCGACAAGCCTGTCGAACTTCTCCACCGCGTCGGCGGCCACGCTCCACGCCCTGCCGAGGACCTTGAGCAGGGCCGAGCACGCGGACGCGATGCGGCCGAACTCGTCCACCGAGGTCCCCTCCTTGACGGCGGCGTTGACCCACAGGCAGTAGAGGAAGGTGATGCCGCTGACGAAGATGGTGTGGGCCGTCAGCCACGTGTGCGGCAGCTTGGAGAAGCGGTGCATGTCCGAGTGGATGAGGATCGTCTGCGACGCGCTGCCGTAGCACGCCCGCCACGACTCGGCGCGCGGCCGCGGCGTCGCGGGCGAGGGCCGGTGCAGGAGCATCAGGCACTGGTGGTACTTGAGCTCGAGCCTCTGCGCGATGCCGTCGGCGCTGCGCCGGCGGGACCGCCACCTCAGGTCGTTGCTCAGGCTCTCGAACAGCTCGTCGCAGCGCTTGTGGCACTTTTCTTGCCACTCGCCGACGTCTGTCGGCCACGGGAATACGTCTGGCTTGTTCACGACGCGATAGAGCATCAGCTTGATCTCTGCCGTGATCTGGTCAAATCGAAAGGAGTAATGTGCTGCCTTGTATGGTGACGTCTGAACTCGCATCCGTTTAGCTGAGTTCAAGGAAGACTCCAGCCCGGCTAAAGTTTCACCGGTTGTGTCACTCTCGATTCCAGGAAATTGCACGTCGACTGCCTCATCGCGCAGTGTAAGTGGCCGGCCAAGAATAACCGCCAATCTCCTCTCGATGGAGTACGCCGACCAGAATATTGCTCGTCGAAGATCTCTGCGGACCTGATACTGGCTGAGTACCTCTGGGGACGCGTTGTGTGGTGGCGGCTCTTGCCATCGCCTTTGGAAGCCCAGATCGAGACAGGTCGTGATGATGTTCTGGCTCAGGAACCAGGCGTTAGGCCCATGCTCGAAACAAAACCCCGACAAGGTCAGCAAGAGCATCGTCTGCAGACCCTCGAGGCTATCGTGTAGCGCAAGCCGGTCAAGTCGGGACATGGCCGTCGCCAGATACCGAGCGGACTCGAATTCAGACGAGAGACGTGCCTCAAGGATGCGCGCACCCAGCGCGACGACGAGGAAGAGCTGGACCGCATGGAATGGAGATAAAGAAGCTTCAATATCACGCAGCTGAGGCATCTGGAGGGAGTTTGCAGCGGGTGCTTGTCGAGTAAACAAGACGTCAAGGCTCCCTACAATATCATCTTCGTTGAGGAACGGGTACAGCGGCTGCCACGTCTCGAAGTACGCATCAATGAAGTGCTGCAGGTCCACCTCTGGGGTCCAGTCTGGAGGCAACGGCAGGGCCGGCTTCAAGGCGGCTCTCGTCGAGCTTTCAGTCACATTTCGCTGTGGCGAGTTCCAGTAGGTTGTCGATAGCCCTTGAGACTGAGGAATAGCCGCAAAGATCAGGCGCGCAAACGACACGCCTGAAGATGGTCCGATGTACTTTGGTTCAGTGGCGTTCGCAAGCGAGAGCAAGCCGACCTCATGGGCAAGCGGCTCACTTGGTCCAATCTGTGTTGACGGACTGGCCGCGGCAGTTGACCCGATGTTCTCACTCTGCGTTCGTGAAAGGCTGTGGGAGTGCGAATGGCTTCGCGCCGAGCCCTGCGTCAGGTCTGGTACTGCGCTCGCGGGCTGAAACCGGGAGTCTTGGTGCGAAGACCCCGGGATGTTCCCGTGCTGAGAGCTCTCTGTTACCTGAGGAGCCTTCTCCAGCTCCTCGGGTGCTATCCGACGAAGCGACTCCTCGAGCGCACGCAGACGTGCCTCGGTCTGTGTAATATAGCTGTGCTATGGGTCAGTTCTTATATATTGAAGTCAATGCCAGGCCGCATCGCACAACGAGGCAGGGCTAATGGCACATTCTTTTGGACCTCCTGATGGAGACGCCACAAGTACGTTGAAGGACACCTACCTGATGGCATCTGGATTATTCCCGGGATTCGCTCGGATGCATGGCTGCCCAGCCTTTGCACAATTCAAACACGATGGTGTCTCGTCATCACATTTGATCTTTTGCGAGCGGCACCGGGCACAAGCCGTGCCCTTCCTTCGGCCGCCACCAGGTTGCTGCTTCTGTCGCGGAGCAGGTGCTGCGTCGGCAGTGATGCCGGTGTTGGCATCCATCGACAGGGTTCTGCGCGGCCGCCTGGAGCAGCAAAGCACAGCGATCGTCCGTCTGTGTCGGATTGGAGGGGTAAAGCCGTCTCACATCGCACAAAATCTTTGTGGTCACTTGCGAGGGGTCCGTTATGTGCTGGTACGACGTAGGAGGTTGCCCGAAGAAAACATCAGCCGACTCCTCGGCTTTCCCCCGGTTATGATCCCACCAAAAGCTCTGAGTGTTCTGGGGTGGAGTCGCGTAGCAGCGCTACTGTACGTAAAGCACGCCCGGCATATGCCGATTTGACTCTCATCCCCACGTCCAAACCCTCAAATACATCACTCCTCAATCGTATCTACGAGAATATGCCGATCGGCTTGAAGGTCTCATTTAGACCGTCTAGATAGTACAAATTCACATAAGTCAAACTGATAATCTCAGAAATGTTGTTGACCAGCCACTATTTACGAATAAAGCAGAGGACTGCCTGAGACCAGCTTCACCCATAACCTTAATTAACGCCTCTACAGTAATGGCATCCGCAGGTCGCTATTTTGCCAAGCAGAGCGATGCTGAGGCATTAGCACGCTCTCTTTTAATAAAATCAGGCTTGCCACACGACCATGCAGAGCTCATGGCCAGCTGTCTGGTGCAGGCTGATACTCGGGGAGTTGCAAGTCGCCTTTCGTCTGCTCGAATAAATAAGTCCCTATCTGCTGATTGTCGTGACAGGACACCCACGGCATGGCGCGACTTCAACAGTACATCGAGCGCGTAAATAGTGGTCTTGTCAATGCAAAGGCAGAGCCCAAGTTCGCAGAAAAGACACCGGTGGCCGCCCACTTGGACGGAGACAATGGGTTTGGCTTCATAGTTGCAACCAAGGCCATGGATAGCGCTATTAAGCGCGCCGAGATCTATGGCATCGGTATCGTGACTGCGAATCACTCGAACCACTTCGGCATGGCCGCCACCTACGTCCTCCAAGCCCTGGATGCAGGCATGATCTCCCTCGTCTTCACAAACTCGGCCAAACAGATGCCTCCATTCGGTGGGAAGGACACGCTCCTCGGCATTTCCCCGTTTGCTGCTGGGGCGCCCAGCAAGGACGAGATCCCATATATCTTGGACATGGCCCCGTCAGTGGTTGCCAAAGGAAAGATCAGGAAGGCGGCGAGGCGGGGCGAGAAGATCCCGCTCGGCTGGGCGTATGATGAGAATGGGAAGCCGACTGCGGACGCGGAGGCTGCCCTCAATGGCTCCATGGCCCCCATCGGCGGACCCAAGGGGTCTGGAATCGCGATCCTGATGGATATAATGTCTGGCGTGCTTTCTGGAGCCGAGTTTGGCGGTCAGGTCGGAGACCAGTACAAGGAGGCAAGGCCACAGAATGTGGGCCATTGCTTCATTGCCATCAAGCCTGACGTCTTTATCGGCGCGGAGGAGTTCAAGTCGCGCATGGACACATTGGTCCAGCGGGTGCACGCCGTTGCCCCGTCCGAGGGCTTCCAGGAAGTGCTGTTTCCGGGAGAGCCTGAGCATCGCCTCTCCATCGAGCGGGGAAAACAAGGCATTCCGTATGTAGATGCCGAGAAGAAAATGTTTGACGAGTTGGCAGAGAAATACGGAGTGCCGACGATGACTCTGTCCCCTACACCGCTCAGCTAAGCTACTTCATACTTTTTAGGCAGAATGAATTCATCGCTCCAGGGCTACTATTGAAGCTGTATTCATTATTGTAGCGTGTTCATACTTGCAGGTACGACTTCGTCTGATTTATGCAAAAGTGTAGTGCACGTCGCTGCAGGTTGAGATGAGATCAGTTGTTGGTTGATATCACATGTTCAAGCTTTTCCTGCTGAATCAAACACGTCTCTCATGACGCGTTCTATAGACTCCGTGTAAATATCAACAGCGCGCACCTTGAGCACCGTCAATTCCAGCTTCCCGGCATTCTCAGCAACGAATTTGGTGTAGTCGTCCCGGACCGTTCGATTTACGTTGATCTTCAGGACTCCATACTGCCTCGTCTTGCGGAACAGCTCATCGGAGACCCCATGCGTTCCGTGGAGGACCAGAGGAATGTCTGGGATGAGCCTGTGTATATCATCCAACCTGTCGAAAGTCAGCACCTGGTCAGAATTCCATGTGTGTCGGATACGAATCTCGTTCGGCGTAGCCTCCGAATTGAACTACTCACAGATCACATCGCCAGATCCCTTCTGGGCCTTTTGGACCATAGCCTCCGTGGACGTTTCCAAAGGAAGGTGCCAGGAACTGTACGCCCGTCTCGTCGATGAACCTCTTCGCGTCCGCCGGCTGGGTAAGAACCGCATCCAGGTCCACTCTCGGCAGCCCATCCTCGCCTCCCTCAATGCGTCCCATTTCGGCCTCGATGGCAATACCTTTCGCATTCGCAATCTTTGTGATCTCCCTCACCTGGCGTATATTCTCCCCAGCGTCGTGGACGGACGCGTCGACCATGATGGAGTCAAAGGGCAGCCCCAGGGCTTGCCGGATGTCCGCTTCCTCGATGCAGTGGTCCAGGTGGACCGCGATGGGCACGCTGGCCGCGTGGGCGGCGTCGACCACGTATCTGACAAAGTGAGGCCCCTGGAACTTGACCGTCCAAGGGAAGAGCTGGATGATGGCCGGAGACCTGACGGCCTCGGCTGCACGGATCACTGATATGACACCATCGTCATTGTAACTGGGGAAAATTGTCAGCCAGTATTCTTTCGATATCTCTTTGCGAAGCTATTTCTTGATTGGTTCGCACCAGTTGTATGCACCAACAGCATAATTGCCCTTCGCCGCGGCGTCAAGGATCTGATATGTTCGATTGTTTTGAGGGAACGACGCCATCACTAATTATTTGAGCCTGCCAAATCAGGAAGTATTGAAAATTTCTCACCAGAAAAAGATTTCCTGTGTCTGACTCACCCGCTTTTTTTTCTCGTTCAGGCGGTATTTAATGTGCTGTGAAAAGCCACATCGTGAACTCGGGTTTGGCCGGGCGAGAGGAGCCAGGATCCCGGGAAGAAGCCGGGCAGGCGTGGAAGCACAAACACAACAATTGTTGACATTCTGAGGACCGGAAAATCAACTAAATAACGAGAGAATCCACAATCAGCTCACATTCAGCAGCACGAGAGGACTTCTTGAAAAGAAAGGTCAGGCAGACAGTAAAAAGTTGAGATCTGTTATTGCTGCTGGTCAATATGCCTGGCCTTGACCAAGCGTCTGGCGCTGAATGGCAAAAGGTTTGAGTGCAAGTCAAGTCACTATCGTGCGGTTCCTACCAGGAAAGCCAGTGAAGCCTCGAGGAAGAAAAAGAAAACGTACCTAGGTGGGCTTCGCACTGATACTGAGACACTTTTCTCCCGGAAATCGGTCTAATTTGGGATCTACCATCATCAAACCCGCAGTTTACAATGTGAAAGGTCCTGATAATTGTATGGTCGCCTTTTGGCAGCGCATGTATAAATGATGGATGGACACTGCCATCGACTTGGATCCAGATATCTCCCAGGCCTACGTGTCGTCGTCCGCCCCAGTGGGATGGTTCTCTTTGTGTCATGATAAATAAGAGCGAGGGGTGCACACCGAAATTCGTAAACTGCTTTCATTAGCATCACCAATGTTAAATAAAATACCCGTGAGTAATTTTCTTCCAACTAGTCCTGATACATCGAAAGTGTTTATAAGAGGGCTGAAGTGTGCGTCTTCTCTGCAACCTCCGCCTTTCAACAAAGAATGGGTTCAAACATTGGATCTGAGGTGGATTGTGGCACCCACTGAATCGCTGACTTGTATCCCAAGAGACAGGGAAAAGCGCCTAAATTCGCATGAATAACTTATGTGACCGCTGAAATGGATCAACACACACTGAGAAATTGCAGGCATTTTGAGTTCCCCCGGATCATGAAGCTAACCTCCGTTCTACCTTCACATGAACTCGGACATATGGACAGAAACTACAGCCCGAGATGCTACGCCCTCATCTAGTCCACAAGCTTTGAAATGGGTACCTACCACAAGGCTGCCCGGCAAGTCAGTCCGCCCCGTCCCGCCCGCGACATAGATCAACAATGCGGGGAAATCTGGGGAAAGAGACGGGTCTGGTTTCAATTCCCTGGAATACTCCTTTCGCATGCCAGGGATACGGGCGAAGATGATTATCGAGTTACCCCATGGGACTGCCCTCGGAAAGTTCTTCCATGGAGACCTCCGCGGAAACCACAGTGCTGCTTGTAAGTCACGCTTGGAACGACGCGAGGAAGGCAACCGCAAGGCACTCACAAGACAGTAGATAGTTCAAAGCCGCGTGTGCGTGTATAAATATATAATGGCATCAGGACCGCCTGTTTGTGTACGCCCAGTCATGGAGGCTAGCGAACGGTTTAACCTGCTCTCATATTACTCAACATGGCCCCAATAGCAAACAAACAAGACAATACCAATGGAACCAATGGGACCAAGGTCCATGATCCCGAGTATGGCCTCAGTTCCGCTTGGTCACACTATTACTCCCCCCCAAACACATCGGCGCAAGGCAGGTGGGAGGGCGAGCTGGAGAACCTGGTCGTCTACGGCGAGGTGCCCAGGGAGATCGAGGGCACCTTCTGCCGGCTGATAGTTGACCCCCACTACCCGCCGCACCCGGCCAACGGCTTCACCGAGGGCGACGGCAACATCTGCGCGCTGCGCTTCCAGGACGGGCGCGTCGGCATGAAGGTCAAGTACGTCGAGACGGAGCGCTGGCTGCTGGAGCGCAAGGCCAACGAGCGCCTGTTCCACATCTACCGCAACCCGTACAGCAACCACCCGTGCGTGCGCATGGCCAACGACTCCACCGCCAACACGAACATCCTCTACTGGAGCGGCAACCTGCTCGCCATCAGCGAGCGCGGCCTGCCCTACGCCGTCGACCCGGACACGCTCGAGACACGGGGGTGCGATCCCTTTGGGGGACAGGTCAAGGCCAAGACTTTTACTGCGCACCCCAAGGTCGACCCGTACGCGAACGAGCTGGTGACCTGGGGCTATGAGGCGAAGGGCCTGGGGACACCGGACGTATGCGTGTATACCGTCGACCCGTACGGGAAGGTCTCAAATGAGTTCTGGTTCCAGGAGGAGGAGCCAACGATGGTGCACGATGCCTGGGTCACCGAGAATTGGATTGTAATGTGCTCCATGCCCTTCAAGGTCAACTCGGACGAGGACATGAAGAAGGGCTCGCAGCACTGGGAGTACGTGGTCGACAAGCCCTCCGGGTTCCTCGTGGCCCCGCGGCACCCCGGGTCACCCAAGCACCCGGGTTGGAAGCCCGGCGAGGTGCGGCGGTACAACTGGAAGAACGGCCTCGTGATCCACACGGGCGGTGCATGGGAGGACGAGGACGGCAAGCTGAAGCTGGAGAGCCACTTCATCGCCTCCAACGTCGTCTTCACCTTCTGGAACCCGCCGGGGATGAAGTACCCAGAGGAGCCGACGGGCGACTGGGTGCGCTGGACGATCGACCTCGACAAGCCGGCCGAGGCGTGGCTGCCGGACCCGGACGTGCTGTTCCGGGGCCTCGTCGACTTCCCCAAGACGGACGAGCGCTTCCTGACGCGCAGGCAGCGCGTCGTCTACCTGGCGGCGTGCGACGCTGGCAGGACCTCGGGCCGCCGGTTCGGCTTCAACTCGGTCGTCAGGCTCGACACCGAGACGCGCGAGACGGCCATCTTCGAGCCGCCCGAGGACGGCAGCCGCCTGGCCGAGCCCGTGTTCGTGCCCCGCTCCGACGGCGCCCCCGAGGGCGACGGCTGGGTCATCTTCTGGTGCGACAGCCCCAGCGTGCCCAAGGGCGAGATTGTCATCCTCGACACCAACGACTTCACCAGGCCCGTCGCCCTGGTCAAGCTGCCCTTCGCCATGCGCAACCAGGTCCACGGCAACTGGATACCGAACACGAACCCCGGGAAGTCGCTGCCGAAGTTGACAAAGCCCGTGAAGGATGTGACTCCGAGTTCACTGGGCGCGCTGAATCGAGTCTAGATGAGAGGCAGTGGGGGGCGGGGTTCTGTGAAGTGATGCCGCTTGTGTGAGAGATTGTTGGCTTGTGACGATATCAGGTTCTGTTGCTGACAGCTTCGCGCTGACTTGCAACATGATACTTACGATTTGATCTGGGCGCGATGACCATGAGTCAAGAGAATGACTGGGAGCGTTGCGCCTTGACGGGACAAGAATGGTATTGGTGTCGTCCGATCACCAGAGGTCATTCCTCAATGTGCATAGTCAGTAGATATGAGTACCAGGGACCATATTCGGACAGAATGAATCGCTTGGACTGACATACCTGAATGCGTTTACCATTCGTACTTATTCCAAGGCCGGGCTGAGGACGAGCCCGATCAACTGATTGCGACCGTCAAGCATGCCGGTGTACACTCATCAATGGTAGCTCACATGGCTTCTTGGATCCTGCTGCAGAAGAATGGAAGCAGGCTTCGCAGCTAGTTTCCGTGAACGTTTCAATGTTGGTTCGATTGAAATCGCCGGTGGGCGCGGATCATATGATCAATTTTCTCATTACTCGGCCATGATGGGCATATCGCCCTACCGGAAGAATACTCTAACATGTCCAATTTTGACCGACAGTAACGCTGGGTATCTAATTACCTGCCTCGTAGCACGCAGTAATCCCCTCGCCTCATCAACGAGGAAACAAGTTTATTTAAACTCCAAACCAATGCTTGCTTGCTTGCCCCAACACCTAAGATGCAAATCATCGTGAAACAAAGGTGACTTGTGTCAGAGGGGGTAGTAACGCTAGTGGCAATCTTGCCGTTTTGTGACTGCGCACCATAAAATGGGTATATGCTGTAAAAGGGGGTGGCCAAAATAAGGGGCCAATTGAGCCGTGAAACGAAAAGTGAATTTGGCGAGACCATGAGTAGCGCTCTGGTCTACACGGAAAGGGAGATGGACATGAGCATGGCAAAGCCCACGAAGAGCGAGTGTCCTAAGCCGAGTGGCAAGGAGGCCGCGGACCCGCTGTCCTGCGTTCCTGCCCCAAAACCGCTCTCCGCCGCAAAAGAAGGGGACGCGGCCGTCGTGGGGGTGGACAGGTTCTGATTAGAAACCAAGGTGGCGAACGGGATAGTGGAGCCGTTGCCCTCAAAAGCAATGATGTTCGAGCTGGTGGCATTGAAATCTGTCTGCGCCATCCCGATCTCGTTGTTCACCAGGTCGTAGACCACATATGCGCTCCGAAGAAAGGTGTCGCCCAGCAGGAATGGGCTCTTGGTCGAATTCTGGATCCCGAATTCGCACGCGTCCTCGCCCTCGAACGGTCCAGAGATGAAGGTTGGTGGAGGTCCAGAGGTGACGAGGTCCAGCACAAGCTCATCCATCGACACGTTGATCCTGGGACCGTCTGGACCGGCAAAGCCGAAGGAAAAGTGCCCCTCGCTCTTCTGCATCCGGCAGGGCAGCAGGGCGAGGCCGACTTCCGGGGTGTAGGTGGCGCCAACTTCTGTCCATATCTGCTCTGCTATGTCGGTGGGCAAGTAGCTGAGGGTTGTGCCCGAGTCCAGGACAGCCTCGATGGGGAACTCGCTTGATGTCAGTTCGTCGGTGCCGCTAGCGCTAACAGCAAGTAAAGACGTGACCGGAACCAGGAAAGAGTCGTAGACGTTGGTCTTGTTATTCTCCAGTATGTCGATCCTCGTCAAGTTGCCCACGTACTTTTCCGTATCAATGCCACCAAACAGAATGTTGCCCTTGTTTGCGTCGAGGTCATTGAGCCACAAACTGTAGGCATTGGTCCCTATGAGCCCCTCGTTTACCATGACCACGGGCAGGTTGGGATAGGCGGCCGAGAGGGAGTTTTCGGTGTCGACTATTGCTTCGTTTAACGTGTAGCCCACTCCGACGAGCCCGTATGCGATGGTGGTGTTCAAGCCGAGACCCATTGTGACATTGGAAACGGTGGCGCCTGCGATCTGGAAAGTGTCCGTGAAGTAGTCGCCATTGGAGAAGCTACCATCGACATATGATATGTCAAAGGTGCCCTTCCCGGCGTCGGTGTAGGTCGAGGAGGCATTGGGATTAACTGTGCCGGCAGAGTCAGCCGCCATCTGATCATCACAATCTTCAAATCTGGGGACCGTTGCGCACAGTTGCCAAGAGTGCACTTCTCCTCCTCGCACACAGTTGCTAGGTTCCATGGTACCCAGATGTCGCTGCTCCCGGTATCAAGCTGCAAGGTCAGGTTCTGACCAGGCGTGCCCATAGAGCACGTCGCGAAGTAGCCACCCCTGGTAAGCTCATTCGTGATGACGCCCTCGTGGGTGTCTGCTGCGCGTCTGCCGAACCTCGCCTTGGGGTGGTGCTTCTGGATGTCCCATTGGACGGTGCCGGCGGCATTGGCGGCTGGCGCAAGTAATAAGCCGGCAGAAACGGCCAACACAGCGAATGCCCTTGACATCCTACCGGCAGGTAATGACTGCTACGGCGAATGGTTTTTGCTGTGGCACGAGACTCTTCGTGTGCGCGAACCTCCAAAGCCACAAGATGCAAGGAGAGAATATTGGCCGAACAGGAGCCGAATGAGAGAATGGAGGGCAGACCGGGCTCAGAACGACCCCGGCTTCGTTAACAAGCACGAGACAATCGACAAGCAAAGCGGTTTGTCGATGTGAAAATGCGGGATGGGAGCGGGGCTCATAAGAAGACGAACAGCCTCAGAAGCGTCCGTAAAGAACGTCAGCGAGCTGGGAAGAGGTCAAAGAAAGAGAGGCGCGCATGTTGCGCAAAGGCTGGAAAGGGAGTTTGAGGCAAGAAAAACCAAGGAAAAGCCAAGAGAACGGCGGCGTGCAAAGGCGTGACCCAAGAAGAAGGCCAAGCAGCGCGAGGGCCAGATAAGTAAGTCGCAAATGAGTGAGAGCGCAAGGTGCCGCGAAAGTCTTGGAGGCTCTTGGGAGATGGCAGCTAGCACTGCCGGGTTCCCGCCGTCGAGCGGTCGAGTGTCGGGTCGAGACGATGACGGATTGCGTCGTCAGTCGTCTG
Source organism: Diaporthe nobilis (assembly GCA_023078575.1). Lineage (NCBI taxonomy): Eukaryota > Fungi > Ascomycota > Sordariomycetes > Diaporthales > Diaporthaceae > Diaporthe > Diaporthe nobilis. The sequence continues at coordinate 2,466,001 of JAKZJT010000010.1, forward strand.
TCCTGCCTTCCACCGCGGAGGGAGGCAGTTGTCGTCCCATGCATAGCACGAGATGGCTGAGCCCCTGGGTGAGCCGGGAAGGGTTGTGGGGTGGCCGACGGGATTGTGGGATTGGCCTTATTAATGGAAACAACAGGGGGGTTGCCGCTTTGAACTCTCCCTTTTAACTTCTTCCTGCCAACATGCCAACTCCAAGCGTTGCTCCTTCCCGGGCCGATCTGCACTGCACTGCCCAGCAGAAGCCCAGCAGCCCAGCAATAGCCCAGGTGCTGGGTCGACGTATGCTCCGTTTCACCTGCATCCTCGGCGAGAAAACCTCTACCAACGGCCACGCGATAATCCATCCGTCTTCTCTTCCACCCGACCTCTGCCCTCCTCCACTTTCTCAGGTAATAGATAGCCAGGGTACCAGTTACCCTTATGCCAAGCCCGCGTCAAGGAACCACACGCTATTTACCACGCTAGGTACGGAGTACAGCAGCAGACAACGGCTTGAACTGGCGGGTACTGTGGAAATGCACCATGTCTTGCCACCTACAACATACAAGATGGACAAATCAGCCAGCATTACTTAAGTTCACTTGAATCAATTAAACTACATAATCTACGCTGTTGATGCACTTTGCACTTGACATTCTTCAAAGATGCCGATGAGATTACGATTCCCTGGCCTTTGTTTCACGAATCGCTGCGTTGTCTTGTCCGACGATCCTCCCAAGGTAGCTCACTGCTTGGCTCTTGGCGCCCGGCCACTCCAAGTCCCGTCTTCGTACGGACTCGGAAGGGGATGCCGTTTGGTTCGGAGTACGGTGGAGGCTAGAGTGTGATACTGCGAATTTCTTGCGTTACACTACATCCGATCCGTTCTTGACATGACTTGGTCACCACGGCTGACATGTTGGCGCAAGATTCTCCACGAATACAGCACCTGCGCGGTCTGGCTAAGACGAAGTGCTACGACGACAGGTTCTTGTTCACATATTCTCCAAGCTTCTTTAATGCCTCGACCAGCACGCCCGTCTCCGACACGTATCCGATCCGGACCTGCACCGTTGCATTAGCTATCACCGCGGGACGCAGAGCAAACTTTTTCACCCAGCCAAGAGAGAGCCAAGGATGAATTGGCGGTGGACAGCACTCACATAACCCTTGAAGTCCTGATCATGACCAAAGCATTTCGAGCCGGGAAGGAACATTACTTTTGTTTTGTCCAGCACGTCTAGGCAAAATGCCACATCATCCACTGGCTTGCCACCATCTGTAAATTGGATGAACGCCGTCGTGCCCGCCGTCGGCTTCACCCAGCTACAGACTCCCTTGTGCCCGTTGACGAACTCAACAAGCAGAGTTAGGTTTGTCCTCGCCAGCTCTAGGTTCCTCTTGATCAGGGCAGGTCGCACCGTGTTGGAGAGAGCATAACTCGCAACTTGATCGTCGAGCTGTGAGACACTGATGGTCGTGTAGTCGCGCGCCTCAGCCACAGCGTCGATGATGGCTTTATCTCGAGAGGCAACCCAGCCTAAACGGATGCCCGCGAGAGCCCACGCTTTAGACATGGATCCCGTTGAGACGGTCTTGTCGTACCCGAACGACAAGATGGATGGTGGGACATCTGCGTCGGACGGCAGGCTGTGATATAACGGCCTGTAGACCTCGTCGCTCAGGATGATTATGTCGCGCGCTCGGGCGAACTCGACGATGGAGCTGAGAGCGGCCTTTGGGATGGTTGCTCCGGTTGGGTTGTTCGGGTTGTTGAGAATGATCATCTTTGTGTTGCTCTTCACCAAGGACTCAAGCTCGGTGACGTCTGGCACATAACCATTCTCCCGCCTGAGCTTCCACAGGGAGACCTCAGCGCCCAGGCTCTTCGGGACGCCGTAGAGCTGTTGATACGTCGGGTAGACGCAGACCACATGGTCTCCTGGTCCAATCAAGGTGTACAGCAGGAGGAAGTTTGCCACGATGGCTCCCTGGGTGATCAAAATCTTGTCGGCGGGGAGAGGTGCAGCAGTCTCGTTGTCGAACAACGCGGCAACCAGCCCTCGCAGTTTCTCTGAGCCCCTGATGGCGCCGTAGGTGAGTTTCGTGGAGAGGTTCACCGGATTTGTGGCGTCTCTTTTCTTGGAAAGAGTCCCTAAGTCGTCGATGGAGACGGATGCAGCACACGTCTCGGCGATATTGAGAACGCCAGGCGTGGTCTCATACCTATTGGACAGCGTCAGCGCAGGAGCTTGGTTGGTAAGTTGGTGAGGCTTACTCGTCCATCCACTGCTCCACTGCAAAGGGCTCGATCTTGACCATTTTGAATACAGCTTGATTTTTGTAGGCAAGTATAGTATGTATAATACTCAAAATTGACGGCAATCGACGCCGAGATTTAAGTCTCAACTGATTACTTATATGCCACTACTGCTGCGTGCGCAATTGCGCGTGCACTCACCTGCGCGTACTTGCTAGGAGATACTGGCACATAGACTGGTAGTAGGTATCTTTGATAATTCAAAGTGGACTGATAAGGTGTGTTACTTGCTAAAGCCCGCATGGAGGTGTCATGTACATGGTGCTGTGGAAGTCATCCCCCACTATGGGCGACCGACGCAGAGAGGGGAAGCCAGCCGCAGCTCCAACCAGTCTCAATTTCATCCCAAGCCTTGCCGACGTGAAGATACACTTCCAACCTTGAAGCTCGGCCCGATACTACCGGGTACGTCACAGACCGTCCAGCAAGGTCCTCCATATGTTGTGTCTTGATCCCCAAAAGTCTACACAGTCTTTTGAGAATTGTGCACGTCAAATTATTGTCTACAAAGTACAGTCGTGACACCCTCCTGCGAGTGGAGCTTTTGCTCCTCCGCATTGCGTCAGCAGGAGTCCGGGAAGTCGGGGCAGCTTCCCAACCGATGGAACTGACCGATTCAGGAGCACGGGGCAAGTGCGAGACGTTACGTGGGGTACCCAGCACCTGGGTACCTGAGGCCAGCAGGAGCTAAGTAGGGAAGTTTAGCCGGCGCCAAGGAGCTGCGTTGTAGGAGCTGCGCCGAAGCAGAAACAGGTAGGTACATCTCACCAGCCGCGGCTTAGCTCTCCGAGCAGGTAGACCAGGTACAATACATGTATGACCAGCAGGCACCTTATCGCTGCTCCTCTGACCTGACCACCTGCCACCCCAGAGCTCTTCTTCGAAACCACACATCACCGTTTCCTTTACTCTCTCGCAGGACGCTGAGACTTCTCGAACGCACCCGAGCCAGCGCCGTCTTGTGTTCATCATCATGGCATCGCGGACAGCCCGCGCCGTCGTTTTCGGGGCGCTTGCGCTGTCGAGCGCTACCCTCGCCCATAACTTCTCGTCGTCATCTCCAGGCATCGATGCTCTCCGCGCGCAACTTGCCCTGATGGATGACAGGCCCAAGGACTGCCCACCATGGTTTGTTGTCCCATATCCTCGCCCAGCTCTTTGAGGCTTTGCAGCCAGGCGCTGATGTTACGGCCTCTCTAGCTTCAACTGCCTCCTTCCAGCCTTCAGCTGTGCCCAGTATGCCGACTGTAACTCGTTCAACGGACAGTGTTCCTGCCCCGCCGGCTTCGGTGGCGTGGACTGTATCGAACCTCGTGTGTTTCCCTGGTCCCGGCATTCCAGAAACGACTTGCGATCCGTGGTAGCTGACCTTTAAACGCGCAGTCTGCGGTTCTTTGGCCCGAGGCAACGAGCACCGACAGATACGTCATGGTGATACCTGCGAATGCGACGACGGCTGGGACGGTCTCAACTGCAACCTGTGTACCGACGATAGGGCGTGTAACGCCCTGATGGAGACGGAAGAAGGAGGCGTGTGCTACCAGCTAGGCAACGTCTTGAAGAACAACTACCAGATGTGCGATGTCACAAACGAGAAGATTCGCGATCTCCTGGGGGAACAAGTACCTCAAGTCACCTTTACCTGTGATGCCTCAGAGGCTAGGTGCGACTTCCAGTTCTGGGTCGCCAAGAGGGAGTCTTTCTACTGTACCCTGGGCGAGTGCGATTCGGCCTACGATTTCAGCGACTCCTCCCAGAACAAGACCTCGTACAACTGCAAGACCGTCGAATGTTCATGCATACCTGACCGGATGCTCTGTGGCGAGAACGGCAGTGTTGACATCACTGACTTCCTGGATGAGGAGATCAAGGGCCCCGGCGCATTCAAGTGCACACAGATCAAAGGCGGCGCAAACAAGTGCAGTTTTGAGGAGCCTGCCATGAACGATCTGATCAACCAGATGTTCGGGGACTCCAGTATCACCTTGACATGTCGTTCTGGCGAATGCGTGCACTTCTCGGAGCTGCCCGACTACAAACCGCCCGTTCCCAAGATCAACACGCCTCTCATCGCTGGTGTCATCGCTGGCTGTGCGTTATTCCTCGTTGCCGTCATCGTACTCACCTGGTATCTGTCCCGGCGCTCTTTCAAATACGGCCCCATCCATCTCGACGACTCTGATGACGAAGGTCTCAAGCTCATGGCAGACCACAAGCCCGCGTCGCTGCAGTTCGAGGAAGTCTCATACAACCTCAATGGCAAGCAAATCCTGAATTCAATTCGGGGTGTGGCGTATCCCGGGGAGCTCACTGCCATCATGGGCGCTTCCGGGGCTGGCAAGACAACCTTTTTGGACATCCTTGCACGCAAAAACAAGCGAGGAACCGTCAGTGGTGATTTCTACGTCAACGGCGAGAAGGTCACAGACGCGGATTTCAAGGCTGTGGTTGGATTTGTAGATCAGGAAGACACGATGCTGCCAACCCTCACAGTCCACGAAACCATTCTCAACAGCGCCTTGCTGCGACTGCCCCGCGATATGACCCGAGCCGCAAAAGAGCAAAGGGTCACCGAAGTCGAGAAACAACTTGGAATCTACCATATCAAGGACTCCCTCATCGGCTCCGAGGAAGGCAAAGGCCGTGGAATTTCCGGTGGCGAGAAGCGCCGGGTCGGTATCGCGTGTGAACTGGTCACTAGCCCCTCCATCCTCTTCCTCGACGAGCCGACCAGTGGCCTGGATGCATATAATGCCTTCAACGTTGTCGAGTGTCTCGTGACCCTTGCCAAAGATTTCAAGCGAACCGTCATCTTCACTATCCACCAGCCGCGCTCAAACATCGTCGCCCTCTTCGACAGGCTCATTCTGCTCGCCCAGGGTAGACCAGTCTACTCCGGCCCATTTTCTCAGTGCCAGGACTACTTCGACCATATTGGATATCCTTGCCCCCCTGGTTTCAACATCGCTGACTACCTAGTCGACCTGACTATGCACGCCGGCGCGGCGACAACCTTTGATGATGGCACCATATCGGTTGATGCCGCCAGCGTCGGGCCGAGCAGCGTTAGAGGTGTCAAGTCTATCGCTAGTGTGTCGAATGTGAGCATCGGGGAAGACAGTGGCGCCGAAGCTTCATCCTCTCGACCCAAGAACAAGCGTCGGGATTCGGTTAAGGCCAGGCTGGAGCGAGAGCTTTTCACGCGTCGCCAAACCAATGCCGAGACTGCAGCCTCTTCCGATGGAGAAGGGGAAACAGGGGCTTACAAACTTCACAAGCAGCCTCCTAGTCATGTTCCTCCCCAGATCATCGAGGACCCACACGATCTCCCACCTGCGGCGAATGGCGGCACAAACCTCGATATCTTGGTGAACTCATTCGCAGAGTCTGACATTTCCGGCACGACACATGACGAGATCCAGCAGGCAGTTGCCAGCGCCGAGAATGCCAACGGCCGCAACTCCAATGGATACAGTGTCAACGGCTCGAACATTTACACCAGCGTTGTTGGCAAAGGATATGCGCGCATCGGCTACGGGCGACAATTTGTCATTCTCTCCCAGCGGACGTGGAAGAACCTGTACCGCAACCCACTGCTGATGCTGACACACTACGCCATCGCCATTCTCCTCGGAGTTCTCTCTGGTTATCTCTTCTACGGGTTGACCTCGGACATCCCCGGATTCCAGAACCGGCTAGGTCTCTTCTTCTTCGTGCTGGCCCTCTTTGGATTCAGCACTTTGACCAGCTTGAACGTCTTCTCCTCTGAGAGGCTGCTGTTCACAAGAGAACGCGCGAATGGCTACTACTCTCCTGTCACCTACTTCGCCTCCAAAGTACTCTTCGACATCGTTCCGCTACGAATCATCCCGCCAATCCTGATGGGCATAATCATTTATCCAATGACGGGGCTGAAGGCAGATGCGGCCCACTTCTTCTTCTTCCTCCTCGTGTTGGTACTTTTCAACCTCGCTGCCGCAGCCATTTGTCTCTTCATCGGTATCGTGTGCAAGGACAACGGCGTGGCAAATCTGATCGGCAGTTTGGTTATGCTCTTCAGTTTGTTGTTCGCGGGTCTCCTTCTGAACGCGGAAAAGATTCCAGATGGGGCCAAATGGCTTCAGTGGTTGTCGATTTTCCACTATGCCTTTGAGTCGCTCATTGTCAACGAGGTTAGCAAACTGACGCTCGTTGACAAAAAGTACGGCCTAGATATTACAGTACCTGGCGCTGCCATTCTTAGCTCGTTCGGCTTCGACAACGGCGCCATGTGGAAGGACGTTATTTGCTTGGGAGCGTATGCAGCTGGCTTTGTTGTGCTGGCATACGCCGCCATGCACGTCCTACTGGTTGAGCGGCGGTGATCGCCGCCGGACAGCAGGTGAACAGGAGGAATGACTGGGTTCCAAGCGTGTTGAGCCATCAAACAAGCGTTCATTGCATACAATCGCTGAATCTGTCTGAAGATCAATCGCTATCTAGACCATGCTTAACTCCCTTAGAAACGAGCCTGGGCCACTGGTGCCCATCTTTGTCTTTTTACACTGCATCGGATCAGGGGCGTTAGGGGGGCATTTGTCGATTTGTGGCTAGCAACCGGGACCTCGGGATACACTCGATACTATTTCCCATGTACACCAACTTAGTGACCAGGATGTTCAAAGATCTTGGATGCATTGCTATTGTACAAGTCCATCTGCTGGGTGTGATTGCCCTTCTGCTGTTCCTATGTGTTCACCGGGCATCTCGGTTCTTGTCGCCCCCAGTAGACACAGCGCCACCAGTAAGCTCTCCGGAGACCATCTTCTGGCGTTGTGTGGTGAAGCTGACCGTACTCTGATACCTCTCAACGGCCTTGTTGCTCGTCCCTTTCAGGCCTGCAAACATGGCCCTGACGGGGATGGGCTGACCGTTAGCATCCCAGACGTTCTCGGCGGTCTTGCCCTGCCACAGGCCACGCCCCTTCCAGAAGGCTTCGGAGAAGATGTGCTCGACCCTCTTGGCAAGCTCGTCCTCGCTGACGATGAAGCTGCCCGCCTCGACGTACAGCCGCTGGATGGCGTCCTTGCGGGCCTCGGACCGGTCCCTCTGCAGCTGCGCCGTGCGCGCCTGCGACTCGAGCTGCCGCTCCTTGTACTCCGGGTCGCGTATCACCCTCGTGTCCAGCGTCGCCTGCGTGACCGTCCCGCGCGTGAAGACGTCGTCCAGCCCCTCGGGCGCGTTGGCGGCGCCCAGGTTGCGCTGCCGGTGCGAATCGGCGCGCTGCTTGGCCCGGCCCTCGCGCGTGTTCTTGCGCGCCCACAGCCGGTCGATACCCGCCGCCAGGGCCTTGCGCCGCGACTCGGCGAGCGCCCGCTTCCACGCCGCCCGGTCCGACTTGGGCGCCTCGCCTGCCGCCTCGGCACGTGACCGTGGTGCCGTCTCGTCCACGAAGCCGGCCTGGATCTTGTGGCTGCCGTTGTTGCGCCGGTGGAAGATCTCGCGCGGCACGGGCAGCACGCCCTTCACTGGTGGGAGCTTGTCCTCGGACGACTGGGGGAGCTCGGGGAGGTTGATGAAGCGCGGGGACTCGGGGGGGATGTCGACCTCGAGGCGGGAGGCTGTTGTGCTGAATGTTCGGAAGGCGGTGGAGGTCGTGGATGGCGTCGAGGTCGCGGATGGGAGGATGGTGGACGATAGCGAGCGCAGTGGCGCTCTTGGTAATGTTGGCGCCATGTTTGAGGTCTGTTGCTTTGCTCCCTTTTTCGACGTCAGACGAATTGGCCGTTCAAGTCCGGAGCTGAGGAAAAGGTCGAGATTTTGCTGCCGTCCTGCCCCCGCCGATCAACCAAGCGAAGCGTGCAATGGCGATGATGTCTGGATCGTATACAAAGCAGACAGCCCTTCGGCCGGCCCCCAGTCAGATTTTCCCAGGCGGAGTCGGGTTTATGCAGCTCCGGCGCTGCAGCGAAGCCTGCCTGCCAGCAAGCCGAGCAAGCCTTGTCCAACAAGGACCCACTAAAACTTTGGAACTGGAGCTCTGCCAGCCGCGCCCCACCGTCTCCAACTAGACCCTGCAGGCTTTGAACTTTTTTTTCTCCCGCTCCTCCTCTTTCCAGCGATATTCATCGCAACGCCATATCTTCTCCTGCCTGCTGGCGCTTGCTTCCCTACAACTATCGACAGCTCCGACAAGGTCTGAAGAGGATTGGAGAGGTCGAAAGCCCATTTCATTTCGTGATCAACGACCAAGTTCGACCCGGCTGTCTCCTGTTGGATTTCGAGGCTGTCAGCGCGGGCAGAGGCGAGAATGGGCAACTTCAAGAAGGAGAAGAGCCGTCGTGCTCGGGATGGCACGAGCACAGGCGGTGCGACGTTCAAAATCAAAGGGTAAGCCTTCTCTTTTCTAGTTTCCTCCGCACTCTTTCACCTGTTCCGACTAACGTCGTCGGCAGCGAAAACTTCTACCGCGACGCAAAGAAGGTCAAGCAACTCAACATCTTCAAGGAGGGCAAGGCACAGCGAAACGCAGATGGCGAGATCACAAAAGCCGCCGCCTATCAGAGCCGCGACGTCCCCAGCGCCCGAGTCGAGCCGAACAGAAAATGGTTCTCCAACAGCCGAGTCATCAGCCAGGAGTCTCTCAGTGCTTTCCGAGACGCCGTCACACAGAAGGAAAAGGACCCCTACACGGTCCTGCTCAAGAGCAATAAGCTGCCCCTGAGTTTGATCCGCGATGGTCAGGATAACAGGGTCAATGGTCTCAAAGAGCACCAGGCAAAGATGACTGTCGAGACGTCACCGTTTGCCGAAGTGTTTGGGCCCAAGTCATCACGGAAGAGGGTGAAGCTGAGCGTCAGCAACATCGACGAACTGGCGGGCGACTCGGTCAAGAGCCTTGAAACCTACAACGAGCAGCTGGAACAGGCCAGGTTGTTGAGTGGCGAGCTGGGGGCCGAGCAAGCTGAGGCTGGCGATCTTCGTCGAGATCAGGAGGCTGCGGCTGTGTTGACGACGGCGAATGAGCCTATCTTCGACAAGGGACAGTCCAAGCGTATCTGGAACGAGCTTTGTACGTCTTTTGCTCCTTTATTCTCATTCGTGGGGCGACGCTAACATATATCTCACAGACAAGGTTATTGATTCCTCGGATGTCATCCTGCACATCTTAGATGCCCGTGACCCGCTGGGAACACGTTGTCGGTCTGTTGAGAAATATCTCAAGGAGGAAGCACCGCACAAGCATCTCGTGTTCATCTTGAACAAGTGTGATCTGGTGCCGACCAAGGTTGCTGTAAGTTCTGTCTTTTTCTTTTACAAGGCCCTTCGGGGCCCCCCAACCCTAGTCAGGTCATTTTCCGGTGTCTTCATGCCAAACAATGGAATTTGGCCGTTACGGCTTGGGGAGAGCAACTTCCACATCTTAGAATCTTTGGCTTTGGCCGGAGAGGACAGATGGTCTCCGTTTTGGTTGACCATCGTGAGATTGGATTTGCCTCCATTTTGAGTTGAAGTCTACCTCGTTCTTTCGAGCACCTTCGCCGTGGATTTCTTAGTACGAGAGGCGCACATACACCCGAGCTTAAATCGCTCTTTTCGACTACTGTCAGTCAATGTTTGTCTGACGCTGTTGCTGACTGACGACAAACAGGCCCAATGGGTAAAGCATCTTCAAAAGGACTACCCCACAGCTGCCTTCCGGGCTTCAATAAACAACCCATTTGGCAAGGGATCATTAATCAACCTGCTCCGACAATTCTCAAAACTCCACGCCGACAGGAAACAAGTTTCAGTTGGCCTGATCGGATACCCCAACACCGGAAAGTCATCGATCATCAACACCCTCAGAGGCAAGAAATGCACGACTGTGGCTCCGATTCCTGGCGAGACAAAAGTGTGGCAGTATGTCACCTTGATGAAGAGGATATACCTGATCGACTGTCCTGGTATTGTGCCACAAAACCATCACGATGCCCCGACGGAGTTGCTCCTACGGGGCGTGGTGCGGGTCGAGAAAGTAGAGCATCCTGAGCAGTACATACCCGCCGTGCTGAAACGGGTGAAGAAGCACCATATGGCAAAGACATATGATATCAGTGACTGGAATGACGACCACATCCTGTTCCTAGAGCTTCTCGCCAGAAAAGGAGGGCGACTGTTGAAAGGCGGCGAGCCTGATGTTGACGGTGTAGCAAAGATGGTGCTCAACGATTTCAGTAAGTGACCTGCAAAGCCCTGTCGCCAGGAATTCAAAATGCTAACATGCATCAGTGCGCGGACGGATACCGTGGTTTGTACCACCACCAGTCGTAGGAGAAGACAAAGAGGGTGCCACCGCCGAGGGTGAACAAAAGGCGCCAGCGAAGGTGCTCAAGAAGCGCAAGAGGGACGCTGCAGAGGAGGCAGAGAAAGCTGTGGAAGAGGACAGCAGCCCAGAGAACGATGATGAGGACGAGTTTGATGGGTTCAGCAATGCTAGCGAGCCCGAGATCTCCGATGACTCGGACTCGGAGGCTCCGGATGAGGAAGACGGCGAGGATAATTCAGACGAGGACGATGCTGCTCCAGAGGCTGAGGATGCTGAGGATGGCGGCGCAGCTGTTGCGGAGGATAAGGAGGAAGAGCCGGCACCAGCACCAGTTCCTGAACCCGAACCAGTACCCGAGGCACCGACGCCAATGAGACGGTCATCTCGGCGTACCAAGAAGCCTGTCAGCTTCCAATGAGCGGGCCTAAGAAGACTCATCTTCTTTGACGACAAACAATTTCATGAGATACCCCAAGCGCCTCTGGGCGCAAGATGCTCTGTCCTTTACCATCTCCCTGTGATCATTTCCCGATGTTTATGGTTTGCAAACCTTTTCGGAGCATGTTGAAGCCGTGGCAGCCTCATACTAGACGGCGGATGTCCTCCTGGCAGGGAGACAAACAATCTCACGCTATACTGTGTCGGCTGATGATTGCGGGATTACGAATACCGTTCACATTCACCGAGCCATGTCAGAGGTTTTGCAACAGATATAACTTTTATGATCAATGATTTTAAAACCCCTATCGTTGTATGTTTGGCGAGTGTGGTCTGGTGTTATTGGTGCTCGGCTTACTAGGCAAAAGAGTACCCGCTCTGAGTGGAAAAGTGAGAGAGAAGTTGTCTTCCTGGACGAAGTCGTCACAGTTCTCCATAAAATGCTCATTCTCGGGGAGTTATTCTCAGTCCAGCTCATCCCTTGAGATTCAATCGTTGCCACTTGCTACCAGCAGCGAACATAGCCGCAACTCCGGCATAGGCTATGACCACGGCAAAGACGGCGCGCATGGCATACAGATATGCTTGTATGATACCAGGCACGGCGTCGGCAGAGAAGACAGCGCGAACGTCCGTAGCGCCCGTGTTGATGACTGCGATGGGGTCGACGCCAGGGGCAAGAGCGGGCAGCTTGTTCAGAAGCAGGTTGCTGAAGACTGACTGCCCAGTTCCCAAGGAGGTTGAGGTGCCAACGCAGAAGGAGACTAGGGAGCGCGGAGAGAGCATGTTAGTGATCAACACGCCTCGATAGGCCGAGGAAAGAACACTTACACAAAAGCATGGCTGTCCTGGAAGGGAGGTCCTCGGGCTCCGCGTCCGCCTGGCCTGCGATGATGCCAAGCGGCAGCCCGCTTCCCATCGCGAGCCCGGCCAGAACCTGGTAGCCTATCCACTTTTGCGGGGGTGAGGTCTCGTCGAGAGTGTAAATAAGCCCGGCCCCGATGCACCCGCCGGCGCTGGCCCAGACCATGAACGGGGTATAGTAGCCGAACCGAGACACCAGGAAGCCGGTCAAGGCTGAGCCGATGCCGCAGCTGATGAGCATGGGGAGATTGCGGAAGCCGGCCTCAGATGGCGATATACCGGCGACGACCTGGAAGTAGATTGGGATGTAATAGAGCAGGAGGCAGAAGGCACCCTCGTGGAAGAACCCAAAGCCCATGCTCATGTACACGCCGCGCTGTCTCACGAGTCGCGATACGAGGAGGGCATGATCACCTTGCAGGTACTGGGAGACTACGAAGGCTATGAGAGCGACGCCCGAGCCAACGAAGAGACCGATAACCTCACCGGAGCCCCACGGCCGATGAATGCCAGCCACCTCGACCGCACGCGTGAAGCAGACCAGCGAAGCAAGCACGAGCAAGATGCCGACGGGGTCCAAGTGGGACAGCTTCTCCCTGAGCGGCAGCGCCCTCGAGCGGCGGGCACTGATGGTGGGCGGAGGCGGGTGGAACAGGAACAGGATGACGGCGGCCGAGACGGCCGCGACGGGCAGGTTCACGTAGAAACACCAGCGCCATGTCGACCGCTGGGTGAAGGCGCCGCCGAGGATGGGGCCCAGGACGCTCGCGAGGCTGTAGACCGTGTTGATGAGGCCCGTGAATGCGGGCCTCAACCCCGGGCGGACGGTGACGCCCAGGATCGCGTACCCGCCTGCTGCGATCCCGGCGGCGCTCGCGCCCAGGATGGCGCGGCCGAGGATGAGGACTGTGCTGTTGGGTGCGAGGCCTTGCAGTACAGTCAGTGGGTTTACCTGGCATTGGGATATGACTCAGGGCATGCGTTGGGGCTGCTTACCGCCGATCAATGCTCCGACGCCAAAGATGAAGACTACCACGAGGAAGGTGTATTTGATGGAGAAGAAGGGGTATACCTTGCCCCTGTAGTATCACAGTTAGCACAGAACAAAATCTAGGTTTGCGAAAATATATGAAAATAGTGGGAGCAGACGGGGTTATACCAGAAGGGCTGTGTGCAAGCCAGAGAGATGAAGAAAGCTGACGAGTACCAGCCGATGAGGTTAACACCAGGAAAGTCCTCAGTGATCTTGGGGATAGCGGTCGCGATGATTGTCTAGAGCCGTTAGGAGTTGCTGTGAGGCACATTTCCTGGGGTTTGAAGCCAAGAATCGAGCAAATACATATAGCGCACGATGCTTTGGTGTACCTACCATGTCTAGGCCGACCTGAGAAGGTGTTGTTAGCAATGTATGTCGACGCAGGTCATGGAACTCGACGCGGCGTGTTACCAGAAAGAGCCCCAAGGCCACCCCGAAAGATACACATGAGGTCCAGAAGACGTTGGGATAAACAATGACATCTTCAGCTTCACCCCCGGAGGTTTCCTTTGGCACCAACATTGTGACCGTTGTTCCCGTGGTCGGCGCTATCCTTACCCTTCTCAGGATTCATATGGGGGTGTGGTTCATCGCCCAAGCTCATTGCGGGGAGTGCCTCTAGAGCAGACTCAGATTTGTTAAGCCGTCGTACGGGCAGCCTCCTTCTTGCTTAGGGAGCCAAATATGGCCTGTACAGAAGCCAATTTACAAAGCCACGATGGTGCAGGATTCGAAATCCGAGTTGTAATTCCAGAGCGAGCATAGTCAATAGAAAAAAATCCTTAAGCAGACCATCCCCTAGCAGGATGTGGGTGGACAGGGTTGTATTGGGCCTGGAGTTGGCAGACGGCAGAGAGTGAATCTCTGACGACGTGGGCATACACGATAAATTATACTATAACTTTAATATTTATTAATTTTTTTAAAAAATATAATTATATATTATATTATTTATTTTTATTTAATATTCTATTAAATATTAAATTTATAAATATATATTATTATATAAAGGGACTAGATGTATGTTGCTTGAGAAGTATGGACTACTCGTATTCTTTGAATTCCCCTTCTAAGCAGGGATGGCAGTATACGTAGGTAGCGTTCGAAGCAAGCAATTGAGAGGCTGCAGGTTCGAGCCCCCATGAGACCTGAATGATTGGCTTTGCACTCAAGCTTTTGGCCCTGGAGGTGTGCGTCAATAGCGTGTGGCGGGATCCAAGGTTACTTGGCGAGTGACTTTACACTGTATGGGCCATTTGGCGTGCAGCCAGGTACCTCCCAAGAGGCGCCCGGGCGCATGTTGCTTGAGAAGTATATGTATATAGAATATAAACGAGACTACCTAAAATGATTGAAATAGAGTTCTTAGTCTGACCCTCTGCTTTTCTCAATAGCAAAAAAGCCTTCCGCACCACCAACTTCAATTCTTAAGCTGGTGTTGATCTGTTCTAGGTACGCATCCCATTTCAAGATTTGATACACAGACAAGGGGATCCAGAAGCGCGGTGGAATGCCCGATTTCTGAGCCTCCAGACTCATTAGCCTTCTGGCGCTTGTATCCTCCAGTTCGTATATGGGAATATCCTCTAGTCCGCACAGAGGAGCCGCCTCTACACCACCGCGTACAGCTTTTGTGCTGGTGTTGCTGAATGACTGGGATGAATCTTGTATCTGGATCTGACACCCAGTGGTCATCACATCCAACAAAGGGGCTGTATTTGAGTAAGCTACCGATTGGTCAGCGCCATAAGATACGAGGCAAGACATTAATAGGGATCGGTAGGGGAAGAATCGAATCTTCCCTGCGATGTCCAGGGCTGTCACTCCTTTCCAGGTTCCGTTCGGATCACTTCCAGCGCGGAGGAGCACTCTGGTCACATCGTCGATTGGTGCGTCTTTGGATATGGCGAACGCCAGGGCGCCGCCATCATCTCCGGTGGACCTTCCAGATAACGAATTCTCCGCCCGAACATAGGATGAAAGATATACGATGCTGTCGATGTATGGAGGAAGCCAATTGTTTTTTGACCCCTTGTCAATCGCACAGTGCAATGGCGTCTGACCGTTCTCATTTCTCAGATTCAGCGCAGGGAGTGCTCGTTCGGAAGTTAGAAGATGGGATGCAACAATATGTGCCTCGCGACGAAACCAGTCCGTGGCACCTGCGAGATAGTGCAACGCCGTGTTTCCTTGTCGACATTGGATGTTGAGCTGGTCAGCTCGAGTGGAATTTACCAGAGCCAGGAGAATAAGTTGCAAATCTCCAAAATTGTGCGGCGATTCGGTCAACCCAAAATACTTGAAAGTCTGGTTTTCATTCACATCCGCGGCAATCATCTTGCATGCCTCAAGAAGAGCGCTTGAACGAGGGACCTCAGCCCGAGACCCGACTTCAAATGTTCCGGAGCATTTGGTTGAACCAATGAGTTCCATTTCCTTCAGTCTGGCCATAAGAACTCGATTGTCGTGGTTTGTAACAATGCTGCGGATAGTGAGGAAACCAGGTAGGCGAGCATCTGCACCGTAACGAACGAGAGTCAGAAACCTTAGGGTTTGATTTCTCATCGCAACATCCTGAAGATGATAACGAGATCCTGTATGGGAAGTTGGTTCATCGATGCTCGCCTGATATCCAAGATTCGGGGCAGCACCCAGCTGAAGCAATAGTTCGACCCACCAGACGCTCATCCGTCTGAGTGCTACTCGTAGGAGAGGTGCTGAGAACTGGGTTATACCAGATCTGGTACTCAGCCCGCCGTGAATGGCGAGCAGTTCCACCATCTTCTTGTCCTCTTTTTCAAGTGCAAGCTGTATAGCTGGCTGGCCATATATGTAGGATGCTTCAGCAAGAGTGAGGCCACCTTCGGGCCAAGCGTTGACCAAAGCTTTGACTGCTACATCACTGCCTTGGACGATGGCAACGCCGATGAGAGAATCTTCCTTTGGTGGTATGTGTACTTTTGGCCGGTATGAGAGAAGTTTCACGAAACTTCGAGTGTTTCCAAGTTCAAGAATTCTTCGAAGTGAATATGGCACCCAGGCAGACTGAAGTGAGGGCTGAGGATCCCTATAAGCTAAAACTCGCATGAGGAGGCTGTATGACTGAAGCCCTACGTAATCTGTATCGGGAATGCTGCCAAGTATCTCCAGCAGCATCTTGAGGATGGTGTTGCCGTTCCTAGTGTGAGGTATCGTTGGGTCGGCTCCCAAGTCCAGAAGTTGCTGAGACCGGTACAATAAGTTCGAAAGCACTTCCGGGCCTGACGTACTGTCATCATCCACGATACTGTGATCGCCCTTATGTTTGGGTCCAAGACGCAGTGTGTCGACAATGGACTGAAACAGGTGCGCCAGAATTAGACCCAGAGAGAAGGGATCACACTTTTTGGCAGGGGTTGACAATGTGAGCTCGGCGATCCCTTGAGAAATTTCCTCACCGTCAGTTGGTTCTGTGGTTGGTTCGTCGAAGATTGCGTAAACCAAAGGCTTGTGATGGTTCATGAGCGCCCACGACAATGCTGGCCACGATCCTTCCACTGGACTCTGGAAAGGGATAGTGGCCACCTTTATATGGCCCCACAGCAGGCTCAGCCAGAGGTGCCAGACTTTCATACACAAGGGGTCCTCCCTCGAGAAGGCGCCCGAGTGTGAGAGCCAATTCGACATAGCGTAGCCTTGGAAGCAGTGGGGATCGAATCTCGCTGTACTAGCTGCTTGGATCTCAGCCATCAAACGCCCGATATCGAAGTCGGTTGATGTCGGTTGATGGCGGTTCCTCTTCATGAAATGATGGGCAAGATGGGTAAGGAAGGGGTTCTGGTGGCTAGCGGTCCCTATGACCTTCTCAGCGAGTTGTTCTCCAGTGATCTTGTTCGTCGCCGCAACATCGGTGTCAAAGATTGGCGTGTTCAGGAACGTGACACAAATCGCACCTACTAGGATATCAGCTTCTTCGGGCGAGGAATGATACAGCGCAGTGCGAGGGTTTGTGGTTGTTTGGTGCAAATGGTTCACTACGCTGTAGTGTATGAATCGAACTTTCCCGTCCTCTTCATCTAGCTCTAGCAAACTACCGCCACAGAGTGCAATCAGCTGATTTGCATCTGCTGGGGTTTTGGCTGCATACCAGACAGGATCTCCAGGGACCACAGTCAGAGCGACCCTGAGCTCGTCCAGAGTAAGCGGCGACTGAGCAGCCATAACGATCTTCATAATTGAGTCTCCGTAGCGGCCATCAATTATTTCTTGAAGAGCTCTCTCGAAAGCCTCGGGTAAGTCTTTTGGAAGATTATAGATCAAGTTCAGGATTTGCTCGTGTGTGACGACTGTCCTTGAATGGCTGGGGAAAATCGAGTCGAGCTGTAGCGTAACCCATAGAAACCTAGAAGAGAGCACTTCAGTACATACTTCAGGATTAATAAAAAGTCACATAGGAATTTTCTCTTACATTCCCTGGGCACCGGCTATGAGTTGTTTCTTGACCAATTCTTCAACCCTATGGCTGAAGAGTCCTGTTTGGCTTGACTGTATCCGTCGCGCTAACTCTTTGGTGATGTAAGCCTCAATCGCTTCGTCGTGCATCTTTCCATCAAGGGTGAGAGAGAACTTTGCGGCTAACTTTTGGACTGTAAGCCGTTGGAACATCGATCCTGAGCGGGCGGAGTAGCAGAGAAGGACTCTTCGACATGCCATTAAGCGGCGAAGGCCATGAATGACCTCAGTGATCTCATCGTTGGGACAGTCCTCGAGCCCGTCGAACACTAACACATATTTTGAGTGCTCTGGAAGGAGGTCGGCCAAGAGGTGGATGATTCCCGTACTTGTGAGCACTCGCGACGTAGTGTCCTCTTGTCTTGCAAGAACGTCCCAAGTCGAGTCGTCGCCTGGTATACTATCCAGCAGGTGAAATGCTATGCTTCCCAGAACAGTTGTAGCCTTCAGGCTCTCTGGCTCCTTGAATGTGGAAAAGAAGAAGGCGCATGGCTGGTGCATATTAATTTGAGCCACAATATTTGCCATTGTGACTGTCTTGCCACTGCCAAGTTTGCCACTGATGCACAACGTGGAAGACGCGTCCTCCGCTAACCAAGACGTGTAGGCCTCTGTCTGGTATATCCACTTGCAGTCTCCTTTACGCCGGTGCCTTCTCCAAGTGGTAACATGTTGGGATTGGTTCGGTGACAGGAGACGTAGCATGCGCTGTTTGTAGTCTTTCCGTCTGAACATCTCAGAATCAACCACGCACACCGTCGCGAGTTGCTGAGTCTTGTGTTGGATCATCAAGCCCCACTTGTCCATCTCTTCCTGCAGCGGTTTGAACTCGGAGTCGAAGGATGCACCAAGTGATGACCAGACTTGGCCCGCAAAAGATTTGTTGCTAAAAGCAACGGTCTTTCGGCACAATCGCATGAGGACTATCAGGTACTCGCACAGAAAGGTTTGAAGAGCCTGAGACTGGGGGAAAATTTGGGCGAAGTCGTTATGGAGGTCCCACGAAGTCCCGAGCTTCAAGAACAGACTGGAGAGTCGCTCGAAGTAACCGCGATAGTTGGTAGCGGTCTGAAAGTCAGCTACATGCGAATCGCAGGGGGTGCGATCTCGAGTGTTTGCGAACCTGCAACGCCAGCCTAACAGCACACCAAATACTTGTGGCGATTACATTTTGAGAGCCTCCAATCATGACATCCCCAATATTCGCGAGTGTCTGAAGGCGGTCCAAGAATTTTCCACAGTTGGTACCATACGGTCGCCAAGCAGAATGCCTCCATTCGCTGTCGCGGTTTAACTCTTCCGTTACGCGTATGGCGTCTCGTCCAGACAGTTGTGTTCCGGCCGTTTGCATCTTTTGAAATTCTCTTTTTCGATCATCGTCCAGAGTTTGGGCGAACTCCGAGACTGCGACCCCAAGTCGGACATCCGGCTTCAATCGACCGCTTTGTGTAGACAAGATGAGCTGCTTCGATACTCGCTCCATGCTGAAAAATAAAGGAAAACACGGGCAGTAGCAGGAAGCGCATGAAAACGTCAGATGGAATCGATGTTCATGGCAGTATCTGGGTAGTGACGAGGAATACGGTTTTCAACAGGCTTTCTAGATGTTCAGCTAAAAAGGCCAGACAGCCTGACAGCATGAGAGGTTTAATTAAGAAAGCGACCCCACTCCAATGGAATAATGAGGCTTGCGAGTTCCGCTGTCCGCAGCCACCTGCAAAGACCAAGGACCGCGGGCTTGTTGTGATTGGAGTGACATCTGAACCGCCTATGCAGTCAGAATGCAGTGTAATCAGAGGCAGCCTGCTTATACCCATCTTGTGTATCACATTCTATGCATGAGTCTGCCTGACCTAACCATCTCTGTAGACACGGTCAAGGCCATGTCTCACAGGCCGGGGAAAGGGCTGTATCTACACATAAAGTGCTAATTCTGACAATGCTGTGTAACAGTTTGAGAGCCAGTGTGTTTGAATTGGCTGGGATCATGACAGTTTTGCAAGTAAGGTCAATCTCGGGTGCTTCGGGTGAAATTGCATGAGTCCGCCCCCCGTCCCCCCTCTGCACGAGGATATACAACGGCTTGAATCTACATCTGCCGCCAAGGTTTGGCAAAAGATAAACACTTGAGGTAGCTTCATGAGGCAGTGATTTTCATCCAAATTATTGTTGCCCCTGTTGGTGTCTAGAGGATTCGTGAATGTTACTGGGTCAGACTTCCCAGTTTCTCTCATGAACGTTCCCGCACCAGATGTCCCAGTAATGCAAAATCCTGTCTCCAGTCACCCTTTCCGTGAACAGACATTGACGTAGCTATGCCTTGATTCCATGTTATCCCTCTCGGCCTTCCACCCTCGGAAATGCTGTCCACGCCTTACTTCACCTTATCAACTGGCCTAGGCACTAAAGGAGTCTTCAGTGTTGGCAATTTATGAAAATTCTGTGCTCAATCGCACAAGGCCTCTGCGGACAGTCAGGCAAGTTGTAATATCTTTGTGATCCACTTTCCGACGTGATTGCTCGTGTTTCTGACCGCAAGAACTCGAGGCATCCATCCCAATCTGCGGAAGGCGAGACAATGACTGTGACAAGCAGCATGATGTCTGAACAGACCAGAAAGTAGGGGGATCGCCAGGCATGTGTTAGAAAGCTATGCTTCAAAGACCACAAATTCCTCATCAGAGGCTGGCTCATCCTCTCTGCTTGTGGCAATTCCAAGTAGCTCACACAGCACCTCAGTCTGAGAGTTTGGATACTCGCAGGGCTGCTCTTCATCTTGGGTGGTGTCCAAACCCCCATATGCAGGAGCGTGCGTCTGAAAATTGTCCGGAATCCGTAGAAGACCCTTTGCAGTGACTTTGGCGTGGACATAGGCTCGGGCTTCATCTGCTCTGTCTTGCAACGAGGCGTATGCCGGGCCTACATGCCCACCAATGGACATCCCGCTCGTCTCGGCGCTTCCATCTGTTGCACGCAGGATCGACAGCCATTCCTCATCGTAATGCAGCGAGAATTTGGCGCCCGGTGTCTTCGGCAGGTATGGCGCGATCGAAGGATCTTTCACATCCCAGCAAGAATCTATCTCGAGCAGTTCGAGAAACTCATCTTCAGGACTTGGCTTGTCGAGGGCAAGGAAGTGGGTGGTCGTGTTCGTGATACCGGGTGGTCGATTGCGAGGTTTCTTCCAAGCCTTAACAGGCCTTGGTAGCTGTTTCTGCAGTTC
The DNA here is from genome assembly GCA_023078575.1 of Diaporthe nobilis. NCBI lineage: Eukaryota > Fungi > Ascomycota > Sordariomycetes > Diaporthales > Diaporthaceae > Diaporthe > Diaporthe nobilis. Next base: position 2,486,639 of record JAKZJT010000010.1, read on the forward strand.
TCTGGGTACGGCCAAGTTCTGGAAGAAGTCAACCTTCGCCTCGTCGTTGTGTTCTATTGTGGCACGAAACTTGATGTGCATATGGCCAGAGAACCAGAACCGAGGCCGCAGATGATTTAGGACTCGCTCCGCAGGCTCACTCCCAAGATTGTCGGTCTTGGCGCTTTTCAGGAAATGGGACCGCTCGGCAAAGAGCCTTTCACAGTCACCGTGATACTCGACTCTTCGGGGCCAGTCATGGCTGAGACCAATGTCGACGGCCGAGCGCACGTTCAACAGCTTGGAGATGTCGCACTGCCGGACATGGTACACAGAGCGAACTTCGTCCCTGTCATACGGGAGACATTCGTGGTGTGATTTGTTGTAGTTCCCCCGGTGGAAGATCCCTGAGAGCCCGGCGATGCGTAGGGGCCCGAAACGGAGCACATTGGCTGCTCCCAGATAGTAGATATTCGGCGCGAGCCAACCGCCATAGTGCAGCTCGGAGAAGTAGTTTGAAGCCTCATGGTTGCCCCCGATGACGAGCGTCAGCACTGGCGCCCGCTTCTTGCCGCTGTAATAAAGATGAAAGTCGCCCAGCTGGCGATATTTTCGTGGCACAGACATGCAATTTAGGTCGCCTTCGTTACGGACTGCCTGGAAACGGTTGTCAGACAGGCCGCAACAGGGAGTATATTCAGCATTCTTGATTACCTGAAAGTCCCCGCAGATGATCAAGAAGTCGAGATCTTCAATTGTCCATCCTCGAGACTGGCACTTGGACTCCAACGCAGTGTAGATATGGTTCAGCGAGCCGTGACACTTTGTTGTCAGTTGCGAGGCAGGCCAATTTCTGGAATGACGTGCGACTTACACAGCCTTCTACGGCGATTTTGAATGGGGCCATGATGGGAAAGACTTGGTAAATGGCAACAATTGGGTGATTTTACAGCAGGTTGTCAAAGAGATGATGGTTTTGCAACGACGTGCAGCAGGCTGATATACCGTTGTATGAGTCAGAGATAACGGATCAGAGTATGAGAAAGGCATCTGAGCATGGCAGTGTTCGGTCATTTGGTGGCAGCCTGATTGCTTACCTATAGAGTATGTTGTTCTGCTATGGGGTTGTCTCAACTGGGTTAGTCAGCAATCCGTCTTGCGCTCACATGCACCTCGACCCCTCTGTGAAGTGCTGCCTAAATTGCGTCCTTCCGTCCTTCTTACGCTAGAGCTGAGCGTCTAGTCAGTTTCGCGTGTTCTGTGTTGCATGCAACGGCTTACACTATCCAGCCTCTACCATAAATCATTCCCCCATATCGTCCAGTTGAGACAGGCGGTGCCATTGGATCATAGGCTGCAAACCGCTGTGCTCAATGGCTTATCTAAGCCTGCATTCTATCCTACATAAAGCGTTCAAATTTTCCTGTCATCAGGCTCGATGCAGTCTTTCTATCACCCAACACTTGCCAAGTCAACCACAATTCTCTGTGCCATTCCTCACGTTGCTAAATCTTTAATTGTTTCAATACGAGACCGGGCCTAACTGCCCCAAAACCTGACCTCTTCGATGATAATGTCAAGCGACCCATCGCAACCTCAAGACCAGCCTGTTCCCACGGCACCAGGCGGGTCCACCGAAAGCGGAACTGATTCGTCTCCAGTCATAGTCACTGGCGCCACAAGAGACGATGCCGAGGAGGTGCAAGGCCACATAAGCCTGGTGGAGGGTATTATCAAGAATGAATCAAGCCCGGTCCGACGACGGAACGCCGAGGTCTGCCTGGAATTTGTGAAACAACACGGATACCCCGTTCAGGGATATCGCTTCTTTATCCATGAAGGAGTAATACAAGTTCTCGAAAAAGACCAATACGAGCACATAACAGATGAGCTCAACATACAGACCCCTGGTTGTCTGATGGGAGCTTTTATTCTTGTATGCAGCTGGCCCTTTTTCTTTTTATCACCGTGCTTCTTGGGACATTGTGCTTGTAACTAATCTTCGCTCATTCGATCCAGTACCCTCCTTTGACATTAAGCCCCAGAGCATATGAGTGACCAAGCATTCTGGGGCTTCTCTAGAATGACTTCGGTTGATTTTGTAACTAGGCTCAGCCACGGAGTGGGATACGGGGTCCAAATATATACAGAGAACAATAAGTAGCTTTAACAAGTGTCGTGGCCAAATAACCCGTATGAATTGATCCAGCAGTAACAAATAGGTAGTTAATCTCATCGTAAGCAGTTTGTCTGATAGCACTCATGTATGCAATATCTCAAGGAAGTAGAGCTGCTGCTGCAATGACCTTTTGGAGAGCGGAAATCCCTTGAGTCTGCATGTTCGTTCTTACCACAGAACTGCGGCACAAGTCACGCTCATGATATCCATCATTAAATCCTGTCCACAGACTCATAATACGTATGCCAGACTATTGGTACAGGCCCCTGATTTGAATCTGGATGTGCTATAAAGCTAGAGTAACAATACTTGTCCCATCTTTTTGGACTGATACAGAGCATTTACCTCAGTGCCAAAGAGCCGGCCAGTTCCAACTCGCTCATAGCAATTCGCCAAGCCTTCCACAAGCAGCTCCCTCAAGAATAACACATTGAAGGCAATGTGGCTAGTCGTTAACTTTCCAAACCCCAGCCCGTAATCAAGATTCTTGTTGTCCAAGACGAAGAAGGCCCAGAGAAGTGAAGGCGAATGGTCGACCTGCGCATCGGTCTGGAAGTCGGGATCCTCTAGCGAAGCCCACCCTACTATGCTGTCCGGTTTATCCTCAGTTGTGACCTGTCTCCACAGATCCCTCCCGATATCTGTGTGATGATCCGTCAACCTCGCCACAATGTCCTTTTCCTCCTGGGTTTCAAAGAGCTTGCCTATGTTGACTATCGCGACCCGTCCTCGTAGCTCGAGGATACTGAAGCGATTGTCGTCGCAGTAGGCTGGACCTTGGTTCAAGAGGCGGATTGTGTGGAAGCTTGGCACCCAGCTGCTCTGGTTCGATATCGAAGCACTGAATGCTCTCTCAGCCGAGCATAAAATCTCAAAGAACATTTCCAATCCCTTAGGGGTGTGTCCTTTCTTTCGGGCTGCTTTGGCCTCCTTATCCAACTTCTGCATCATGCCATTGGTGACCCACGGTCGCTCCCACCGCACACTCAACCCACAAGGCACAGGGTTTCCGCGAGAGTCATCTAGACTCCCTATCGAGGCCCAAGACCACGTAGGAAACCCTTTCACTCTCGTGCGAGGTCCTTTCCGCCGCTGTTCCCAGAGCAGTCCGCGACTATCGCCGAACCACATCCCCGAGATATAGCGACACGAGAGCTCCGGTTTACCTCTGTCCGGTTCCTTGCCTTCTACCTCGTCAATGGCGCGGCCGAACTCCCGCGCCAATCCGGCGAGGGCCGCGAGGCGATCCTCCTCAAGCTTAGTGAGCTGCAGGCCCGAGTAAATTTCGACGATTTGCCACCATTGCTCACATATGGCGCGCCTGGTCTTGCCAAGCCTCAAGCCATATTTGCTGAAGGCGATGTCGAATTCCTCGGTCCGGTGTCCCCACTCATTGCGAGTGTTGACCACCGGATCACCCATCACGGACTGCGGCTGGGGCGTTCCCGCACACGTGAGAAAGAGCCCGCAGTTGGACAGAGTTACCAGCCGGCGGCTGAGCATCCACTCTTGAAACACCCAGCCTCGCTGTAAAAGCTCACTGTGGCTGACGTACGTCTTGTAGTCCGTTGCGAGCGTTGTCTCGCCCGCACATTGCACGTACATATGGCCCTGCTGCCGTCCGTCTATCGCCATGTATGGCAGCCGTGTTACTCGTGGGAGGTCTTCCATCTCGATACTTTTGAATAGCCCGCCATCTTTCGACAGGGTTGTTGCCGCGATGGTGAGCCAGGCATACTGGTAATAGTCCGCCATCTTCGTGGCCTCGTGCGCCCAGTCCTTCTTCCCCGGGGAATCCTGTATGATACATATCGAGTCAATCCAGAGGTATTGGACGCCTAGAAGTGCCGCCAAGTGACCAGCCTCTCGAAAAAGAGGCGTATTGTCCCTCCACACGTCATCGAGAGCGTGCGGGCCGTGGTTGTGCCCACATGGCTCGCCCATGCGGCACCGCACGTTGGCTACCCTTGTCATCGCTCTCTCGGTCTCGTTGCGCCAGCGATGACTAAGGGCTATGTAGCTTCCTCGCTCTCCGTGTGTTTCTTTCAGGATCCATCGTTCTTTCCATGTGTCGCCTTGCTGATACGGCACGATCTCTATACAGCGAGTGGGCAATGGGACGTCCTTGGCGTCGAACTCATCGCACTGCGAAAGTGTCCTGCGGCAAGCTTCGTGGGACGCTACGCATTCTCTATGCCACCTTTTGATTTGCTCGAGGTACGCGGTGTTCCAGTTAGACTTAGCTGTGTCGATATGGCCAACGATATCACGGGACGTAGAAGCAAGTGTCCCTACGAATGGCTGGTTAGCCATGGGCAACAAAGAGAATAGCTTCTCCTTGCACAGGGCCACAGACCTGGTTCGGCAGCGAGGTGAAGAAATACCGACTTCGTCCATCCAGAGTGGACTCTATCCCCGTTAGACAGCCACGGTTGGACGCGGGCCCGCAGTCCTGTGATGTGCAGAGCTGTGTGCAGTCTCATGCTAGCCGAAGCGATTTCGTCCTCGTCCTCTGCCCTTTCAACGTCAAAGTGGATCCAGACGGGAAAGAGCGCGGCTTTCATGCGCAAATAGAGCAGCCTCCTATACGACCCTGAGAGCCAGGACAGGGATAATTCCTCGCCATGTTGTTGACGAGAGGCCTCAGCTAGATAAGTGTAATCGTTGTGGTTGTCTTTGATGCTCAAATTCTCCACTAGCATGCTGCAAAATGAACAGTTTTCTTGAGCGGCCGCCTGCACAACGGCGGATAGAGGGTACCCTCGGAAGCTTAGGGTGTCCCTCGAAAACACCTGAATATCAAATTTCTGACATCGCGAGCACAGTGGCATTCTCGAAATCTTCAGGGAGTGTTTCGGTAATTCAATCAAGGTTGAGCCTGAGGGCGTGGGAAGACGCAGAGTCAGCGTAGTGAGTCAGCGTAGTGTGTATGTTGAAGCTGAGGATTTTCATCCTCTTTCATAAACTCAGTCTGGAAGAGTTGGCTTACGGTATCGCAGAAGTGATGGCTGCAGTATTGCTGAAGCGACCCAATGGGAACCAGCCAGGTGTTCGCTGCTGCCGCGCGCTTTTCTCTTTACAGAGCCACGCTGACCTGTCTGTTGCCTTGTGTGACCTGTACGCTCCATGAAAAACTGGTAAAGCCCGCCTTGTCCCCGACAAGGAATAGGAGTGATGATCCTTGTTTCCTACTTCTGTACAGTTCCCCAGCCATTGAACGGAAGTCATCAGATATAACTTTGCTCCCCATCATTACCAAGAAGTGGTGTACAAACATGGCGTCAAAATCTCGAGAACCTAAAAAGCCACACAATAAAAGGCGCCTCCTGCTTTTTGTTTGCATGTCGGCAACATGTCTCACACAGCTCATATCAATATGCTTTATCTTTAACTTGTTGCTATTCGCGACTTCTACCGGTCAGCAGAGTCGCCCGTCCTTCATAGATGCGCTTCCATCCGGTACGGGCCGCACTGCTGCACACTCCGCCTTCGGTGTTTTTATTGCTCGGACGGTCACATGCCCTCTCGGCTCGTTGTATCTTCTCATCTTTTGGCACCGTTTTGGCAAGTCCGCTCAGCGGAGCTTAGCATTGGTCATCCTCACAGCTATCGACTTAGGTCTGGCCTTGACCGGCTGGATGGAGGCTAGGGCATTAGCGGACGCCCCCTTCGCCGTGACCGACGTCGCACAGATTTATCCCACCAGCAACGCGACCGATATTGAACGACGATACGGTTACTTCGTGAATGAAGCGACTCGTATTGGCGATTTGATTCTTTCTATATCGGTCGTGGATGGCGTTCTGCGGTTGGCGGCCATCTCTTTTTGGTTGTGGCTGTTGCCTGATCGCTGGCGGCTGCCGTGGAACTACGAGCCGGCAAGGGCCAAAGCAGCGTTGGGTACTAGGCACAGCGGATCTCTCACCGAAATTGAGATGAGCAACATGACACTATCCAGCCGAGCTAGCGGTCGCATGAATGAAATTTTCCAGAAGCATGAGGAGTTGTTCCTGAGGAAAAAGAATCAGGAGAAGGAAGTGAAGGTCACTGTAAGATGAAAAGCCCAGTATATTCATTATAGATCCCTACTAATCTGCGAAAGGCCTCCAAAACACACCCAAAAGTCGCCAAAAGGACGAACTACATGAGGTTGGCCACAAGAGATGGGCCTGCCCTCGATGATTCCGTACGTTATTGGGCCGGTAGAAAATCTCTTCAAACCTTTTTTCCAATGTGTCTGCTTGGGGCAGCACTCGCAAATCTGGCGCAAGAGCTCGGGTTTTTCATCGCTATCAAAGTGAAGAATTTTCCCTGTACCTGGTAAGTTGTGTTATGTAGCGCAGAATGCATCGCAGGACTCATAGGATTAATCTTCTACCAGGCTCTGCCGACTCAGTTTCTCGTTCCCGTGGTTCTACATTACACTGGTTGCGATCGCCGTGATCATGGTGCTCTTCCGTTGGTCCTTCGACTATGCTCTACTCGGCAAGGTGAATGTGGATGTCGCTATGCTCAGTCTTATCTCATTACTTTCTCTGATCGGACTGGTCTGTGACGTTGTTCGCATGGTTGACTCGATAAAAGCCGAATACAAAGAGATATTGGACCAGAACCCGTATTTGAGCCGCGTATCCATACTCCTTGGTAATCCTGAAGGCTATTCGGACCGTGGTGTCGATTTTCGGAAGAGCTTAATAGGACCTCTAGTCCTGACCTCCGGTTTCAATGTAGTAATGGGCTGGTCTGCTGGTTCCCTTGCTTTCAGGCAATATAAGTATCATTACCTTTAGCTCTAGGGAAAAGCCACTGTTTATGTCCAAATTTTCGGATGTCTTTCATCATTGGTCAAATCAGAACGAGACAATACGGCCAGCACCCTCACTGATTTCCCTGCTACATGAGTGACCTGTCATGGCCAAGTTGGGTTACAGGACGTGCACGAAGACTGTCCTCACTTGGCGGATCCGGGCCACGCTCTCTACCACTTGGTCCTCAGATCCTTGTCGTGAAATAGACGGGCGAGAAAGATTATGAGTCCTCCTGCCATTAGGCAGACCCCCTACATACAAGAGATTAGCGCTGGATTCGACTGTTCCAGGTCAGTTTAGACTAACAGAAAATGTGATCAAAGGCTGATATCCTTCCCTAGTTTCTCCTTGTATCAGAGACCCTGCGATTGGGGTACCCGTCAAGAAAGCGACCGAAGTCACACTTCCAAACGCCCCAAGCCTGGCTCCCAGTTTCTCCATTGGCGTGATTTGTGCAGTGGCAGCGGGCATGACGGATATGAAAATGCCAGAGGCGAAGCCATATACACATGCAAAGCCAACTAGTACTGCAGGTGTCTTTGCAGGAAGCCACATGGCTAAGCAGAATACGCCGCAAAGAGTGACCATGGGGTAGAGGACATTGAGCCGCCCAAGACGGTCTGCGGCGTGCCCTCCGCTAATGGAGTCAGCTGGATTCAATATCGTAAGGATGGAAGGTCTCTCTGACATACCTGATTCGTCCGAGGAGGCTTGCAGCATTTATTAGCGGTAACAAATAAGCAAGGAGCTCCGTATTGCCGTCAAGCGTAACGCAGTATGACTCTACCCGTCTTGGTCAGATCTGATCCCCTACCAATTCATAAACGATCTTGACGTACCTATGTAATAGAATGGCACATAAACTCCAAGACTCGAGATAACTGCTCCCGCACAGAGGCACGCGTAACGTATGTCCAGGAAACCTCTATAGTCGAGAAGGTGCCTCAGCGACACGAGCTTCGTCCTGGGTCGTGCAGGCCGGCAGATGGCTATGGCGATGGCATAGCAGACCAGCAGGATCAGTGCACCGACACGCATTGCCCATGCGAAGCCTATCCTGGGGATCAGTTTCGAGAACATGATGGGCAAGCAGACCCCGCCGATGCTGCTTCCCGAAGCAACGATTCCCATGGCCAAAGCACGTTTGCGCTTGAAGTACTGGCCTGCGACGGTGAGAGCAGGCTAAGTATACAGTCATCGTCAGCATGGCGGACAACAACTTTCAAAATATTCATGGTCTGTTGAACGAAGACTTTCTATCATCAACGCACTGCTGAGTCTCAGAGGGCAGGGTGTTGAAATGGTTGAGCTGAAAGCAGGAGCGCGCTCGGAGGCTCCAACTTCGATATGATCGGCTTTCGACTTGGGAGGGTTCGGACTACTCACCTGCACTCCGTACGCCACAGTGATACCAAAGAGGAGAGACTGAGCCAGGAACTGCTGCCATATGGCGTTCGGTTGCGCGAAAGACGTAGCAAGCATCGAGCCGGCGCCGCCGAAAGCCGCGAACATGTAGAGCCACTGGCGGTCAAAGTTAGCCGATTCCGTAAGATCGGTCTATCAAACGCAGTGGATAACGACCTACTTTGGAGCCATAAACGTCAAATAGGGCACCCGCGACTGAGCCTGACAGATACATCAAAGTGATCTGCAATGTTCCGATAAACGAGATGACCGACGGCGAGTAGTTCTTCAAGTAGTCTTGCTGGTAGAAGGTCTGGAAGAAGCCGAAACTGTTGACGACGCCGAAGGACGCAAAGTAGACTAATAAGGAGCCCGTGATGGCAAGCCAGGCCTGCGCGCCCCCTTCTGGGTAGTCATCATCGTCCCTCGGCACGGCATCCGGGTCTTGATGCTCGTCAAGGCTAGGATCGCCGAGGTTCTGTTGGGCGGCGCTCTGCAGCGCCTTCTCGTCGGCCTGAGCCGCATCTGTGACAGTGTTATTCGCCATTATCCTCATTACAGACTGGCTCGTCAGTCTGCAAGATATGAGATCAGGTGGGCTTACTGCGAGAGCAATGACTTGTCTGTTCGATAGGTGAGAATGATGATGGGACCAGTAGTGTGAAGGACGATGAACTTGAGCGAGGGATATCTCTATCTTCAAAATTCGTCTTTTATGTCTCAAAAGCGGTGAGAAGCGAGGAAACAAGAGGTGGGACTAGGCATCTATTTACGATCCTTCCTCAGGCGTCGGATATTTGAGCGGAATTGCGAGCCCCGAGCCCCGAGCCCGGCACGGACATCGACCCCGTATCTTCGGAGTTGACCGGCCTGTGCTTGGATTAGGGGACCAGATCAAAATGCGCTACATGCTCCGTGGTTTGCATATTTAGAATGAAACAATCCTCACGAAGAGGAGGTAGTCAGTAGAGGACAGTGACCAGTTTAGGCGGGCAGAGCGGCAATCGAATGTGCCTGGTCTCTTGCCAAAACTCGTGCTCTGCCTTAGACGACCAAGCTTGGCTGCGCACCTGCCCTAGAACATAGAGTAAAATCTGAGCCGAGTGGCCACTAGGAATCACTAATTAGGGGCCAGCGGGTTTAGCATGGAGTCGAGCAACGATAAGATTGTCCAAAATATGAATGATGGTCTAAAGACTACTACTTGTGTGTCAAACCACAAACCTCCATTTCTGCTTTCGACCAAAACGCTCATCTCTGCCAGTAGTCGTGGACAAACCAACTTGCATTGGGGGTACCCACCTTGTTGCAGAGGCAAGGGATGGGTGCCAACCCTCGAACGCTGCCAATGATGATCCCTGAGACGGAGCGGAACAAAGCTGAGGCAATGCCATTGTGGCAAACAAGTTCGGGACGGGAATGGGTTACGAGGCGATTCTGTTGGGCAATTGTCCAGCTCGCGCAGGGTCTCGTCGACCGACGCCAACGGTGCCGGGACAAGAACACGGTGGGAATGCGGGCGTCTTGGGGTTCCAATGACAGAAAACGAGAAAGTGCTGTGTTTCTGTGGGCTATTCGGCTCAGAGTCAAATATCCTGAAGATGGGATTGAAGTGTTAATGGTGTGTGGATCTGGAAGAGAAGAGGAGAGGAGAGAGAAAAGCAGAATCTGGTGAGAGCGGTGCGGAGGCTTTTTTGATCATTTGTTCCCTGGAGACTCTGTTATTATTGCAGTTTCCTCTTCCTCTAGATGCCTACCTAGGTACTACTTCATTCTTTGTGCACAAGAGAAGGCGCATTTCTCATTCGGAAAATCGCGTTTGTGGAAGCCAAGCCCGCTCCAAGTGGAATTCGGTTGATATCATTTATTGAGCTGGCACTTTCCTCAGATATGTTCACTACGTTAAGTAGAGCGGGCACGCTTCACATCCTTGAAAGACCGAGCGGTCCAAACTTTGAACGCCGCCACTGTTGTTCGGGCTGGTTGATGACTCCTGGTTTCGTTACCCCTTGTGGCGTTATTGTATTTTGTGTACCATGTGGGTTATTCTGTGTTCCATCTTCATTCAAGGTTGTTCATATAAATACACATTGTGTTATGGGAGATTTGGAGTGACCCAGTAGTAACTAAAATATCTCGAATATCGATGACAGACTGGGTCGGCACACGCTTGACAGACACGCCACTGATAAGTCCGATGGAATTTCCAGCTGGTGTGACGGTAAGGCGCTTATATACTGCTAGGTTATTTCTAATAGCAATTGGAAATTACTGATCTTTTGGCCGAGCGGTCTTCTTTGCTAGCAGTAGGCAGACTTCGTCTCAGCTGGGAGAGTATTAATTAAATTAAATTTAATACATATTATAACCTTATATATAAGTAATTACTTTTATTATTTATAATAAGTTAAAAGTAATTACTTTTAAACTTATAATAAATTATATTTTAATTAAAAATAATAATAATAATAAGATTTAATTTTTATATATAATATAATTATATATAAATAACTATTTTTATTATTTATAATAAATTAAAAATAATTATAAATATTTTATAAACAAATAAAAAAATAATTACTTTTAAATTTATAATAAATTTTATTTTAATTAAAAATAATAATAATAAAATTTAACTTTTATATATAATATAATAATATTTATAAATAATTCTTTTTATTATTTATAATAAATTAAAAGTAATTATATTTATCTTATAAAATTATATAAAAATAATTACTTTTAACCTTATAATAAGTAATGCAATACGCTAAAATATTCCGCTACGCTAAAAGGAAGAGAACCCTATTAATTACTTAAAGGCTTTTTTACAAGGCTTATAATAGCTATTAAGCCTACCACGCTAAGTTATAAAGGCTATATTATATTAAATACCCCTTATAAGATAATTAAGAAATTATTTATAATTTAACTATATAGCGCACCTTTTAAAAAGGTACTCATTAAAACCCCTTATAATTTATATCTTATTATAAAGCTAATTTATAGCTAAGTCTTTATATATTAAATTAACTTTAATATAATTAAAAGTTAAACCTAGGGCCGTTATAATGCTAATATAATACAGAGCCTATTATATGAGAGAGTTTCTAAATATAATCCCACTTTTTTAATATAAATAGTTAATTATAATTATTATTTAATGTAATATGCTGAAATATTTCGTTATATTAAAAGGAAGAGGGACCCATTAATTGCTTAGGGGCTCTTTTATAAGGCTTATAATAGCTATTAAGCTTATTACGCTAAGCTATAAGGGCTATATTATATTAATAAATTTTATTTTAATTAAATATAATAATAATAAAATTTAATTTTTATATATAATATAATTTTATATATAAATAATTCCTTTTATTATTTATAATAAATTAAAAGTAATTATATTTATTTTATAAAATTATATAAAAGTAATTACTTTTAACCTTATAATAAATTTCATTTTAATTAAAGAATAATAATAATAAAATTTAATTTTTATATATAATATAATTTTATAAATTAATAATTACTTTTATTATTTATAATACGTTAAAAGCAATTATTTTTAATTTATAAAATAATATAAATATAATTACTTTTAACCTTATAATAAATTTTATTTTAATTAAAGAATAATAAAATTTAACTTTTATATATAATATAATTATATATATAAATAATTATTTTTATTATTTATAATAAATTAAAGTAATTATTTTTACTTTATAAAATAATATAAAAATAATTACTTTTAAGCTTATAATAAGTTTTATTTTAATTAAAAGAAATTTAACTTTTATATATAATTAATTATATTAATTAAATATATTTTATAATATAATATATTTTAATATTATATATATTAATATATTATTATAGCTTAGCTAGGTTTAATAATTATAAAAAAGGAAAAAGTAAATAAATCAAGCAGATTTTATAGCGTTTTACCCGGGTGCCACCTTATATACTTAGTCTTTCTAAGCTTTATATTCCTTAAGCTATATTTAAAATATATAATGTTAATATATATTAATTATAAGTAATTACTTTTACATACTTTTTATTTATATAAGTAACTTAATAAATTATAACTTTATGTTTTATATAAAATATCATTTATTTATTATTTATTATTTATTATTAAATATAAATTAAATTAAACGAAATTAAAAACAATTAAAAAGATTATAAATAAAATAAAAATTATAATTACTTATATCTTAGTATCTTATAGAAAGGTAGTTACCTTTAAGCACTTCTCACATACAGGGCAGTACTACAAAAGTCGAGATTGGAAAGCAACGGGTAGATGGGTCCCAATAGAAGAAGAGCGGTCTGATTCTGTCTGGCGCGGTCCTGCCCCAACAAGATGGAGCCACCTTGTTACCTGCCCTGAGGTCAATGAGCATGTAGTCGAGGACAAGGTAGGTGTGTTCGGAGGAAATGACCCGGACGTTGACTTACAAAACTGTCCGCGCAGACAAATATGATGGGGGCGAAGATGCCTTGTCCTTGCACTCACAGGATCACCATTTACACAGCATAAATAAAATAGGCTCCCCCTACCGCTCAAGTTGACCACACAGCGGATCCACTCGCCTGCCTTCATATTTTTGAAGGTCGTCGCAGGATCTTGGCCGGCATTACATGTTTCTCCGCTGCGTCATATCAAAATGATAAATTAAGTACAAGAGCATCAGTGTAAAATTACCTAGGTACCTTGTGGTTGTTAATGCAGCTGATTCTGGGTGCCCTGTCCTTAATGGCCCAAAGACCGGATAACTAACGCACTTGAAACTCCCTCGCCACTCTTTGAGCCTGTAATCTGGTGTTATGAGATTTCCACAGAACATTTAGGCCAGCCTGCCTGTCCTGGATATCAGCTCTAGACTTCGAGGTACTTCACTCGCCTATCGATTGATCCATCATACGAGAAACGGCTTAAAGAGACTGAAAATGGATCTTCAACACCATGAGACTGAATCTTGACTGAAATTGCAGGTCGGCTGGTGGGAGATGGAGAAGGGGAGGAGGTAGCTAAATAGATAATAGTTTATGTACAATTATCACAATCATCCCTCCAATACACCTCACACGGCCAGTCAACTGGATGTAGCTCAAGTTTAGTATGTGCCCCGGGTGAATAGTTCCCACTCGTCCACACAATTCAATCAATACGGTGCTGGCGCTTGGAGCCAAGTGGATTGGACATCTCTCAGCAGTACAGCTACACGTCCATACATACCTAGGTATTTGTGGGTGGCCTCACTAAAGCACTTGCTGTTGAAGAAGGGAGATTTGTTGGTTCAATACGACTCGCAAGAGGTGCCTAGATAAAGGTATTATTTCCCTCCGGATGATAGGATGTTCAGAGTTTAGCATCAATATGCGATTAGCTTCATGAGAACAACGTCGTTTCAATTTCACATGCACATTTCGCTCCAGCTCTTGTAAGGCCTCGGAAGATCTTTCCCGTGCAGCTAGGCTGGCAACCTGGCAGGGAGCCCGGGAGGGTTTCCTGTGCTTGTCTTGCATGGCCAGCTCTGTTTGGATGATTGCAACCCGACCCTAGACGAAGCTAGGCTCATTTCTACCCCGTGAGCTGGTAATCTTGGGGTGTAAGCAGCAGAATGTGGCACGGAGGCAGTGCGCGATTGCAACCCGGCGATGGCGCGATAAGCGGGACATCCACGGACCCACCCGAGCCGGCCACCAAAAGTCGACTCTTCTGTCATTACGCCTCGGCATTTCGTGACGCCTCTGCCTCTGCCTCTTGCATCCTTTATCTGTTCGAAGTCGCCGTAGAACCTGAATAGATGCCTCAGTGAAAGCCAGTCATTAGGTTGCACCATGGCACTGTCCGGACTCAAGACGGCCATCTGGGGCCCTCCCTCGGTCGAGCGGTCCCTGCTCATCAAGCTGGACAGTACCGTGCTCATCTATTTCTCGCTCATCTGGTTTCTGTTCGGCATCAACCGCGCCAGCTACAGCACTGCCTACATCAGCGGCATGAAGGAGGATGTCGGCTTCCAGGGCAAGGACTTCAACTACATGAGCACGATTTATCTGGTCTGCTACGCCGTCATGCAGATGCCCTCGACTGCGGCTTTGACCATTATACGACCGAGATATGTCTTTGTCCTGGCCAATACGGTGTGGAGCGTCTTGACCCTCATAACCTTTCGTGTGGAGCATGTATGGCAGGTCTTCGTGCTCAACGGTTTTGAAGGGGCGTTTTCCGCCATTGCCTAGTGTGTTGTCCCTTAGCATGTTGCTCCGGAAAAGAAATAATGGGAACTGACATCCCTGCAGCGTCGGGGCGCATTTCATATATGGCTCTTGGTATAAGCAGTCCGAGCTCGGGACCCGAGCCGCCGTCTTTTGTGGTTTCGGCAATCTGGGCAATATGGCCGGAGGGTGGATACAAGCCGCCCTGCTTGGATCACTTAGTGGCAAAGGGTCATTACCTCCATGGCGTTGGATGTTCATCGTGGTCTCGGTTATGACTATCCCCTTTGCGTTGTTCGGTGAGTGTGAAACCTCCAGCTAGAATTTGGTCACGATTCAATGCTCCAGTCACATTGACCATCCGTCTAGGCTGGTTCGCAATTCCTGATTTGCCACACCACAAATCCGCACGCTTCCTCACTGAAGAAGAGAAGGAGTGCGCGGTCCGGCGTCTTGGCGAGTCTCGGAAGACCACATGGGATCTCACTGTGTTCCGGCGCGTGCTTCTGAGCTGGCAGTTCTGGTTGCTTCCTACCGTGTTCATGCGTGAGTGGCCCAAAAAGCCCCCAAATCGCGAAACACTTACTCGTCGCTAACAGCTAGCAGTCTACTCCCTGTGTGTCCAGTCACTGACCAACAACGTGATGCAACTCTGGATGGCCTCGAGGGGTTACAGCGTCATCCAGCAGAACAACTATCCCACTGGCAAATACGCCGTGGCCATCGTCGCGACGCTAATGTACACCGCCATATCTGACCGAATCCGATCTCGGTGGGAATGTTCCCTGGCCATCGGCTTTACTTTCGTCATCGGAAGTGCGATACTTGTTGCACACCCTGCTAACGATGCTGGATATTTCTTCGCCTTCTACCTGCTTGGCTCGACATTCGCCCCACAAGCCTTGTGGTATACTTGGATGGCCGACCTGACAGCGCAGGATGTGCAGCTGAGAGCCATAACAACCGGTTTCATGAACTCATTTGATTTTGCCTTTGTGAGCTGTAAGTAATAATAGTTATGCAATCACCCTTTCCTCTTACTTTGCTACAGATGAGATGCGAACATGTTTCTGACAAACTTTTAGGGTGGCCGATCGTATTCTACCCAGTCACCGATGCCCCCGATTACAACAAAGGGTACATTTCCAGTCTGATAACTGGGGCTCTGACCATTCCGATCATCCTGTTAATAGCATGGTTGGAAAGGCGAGGGAGGGCCAGAGGAGAGATCGGAAGGGTCTTCGAAGAGGATCAAAACGAACCGCCATCCGACGACGAAACTACTCCCGTGAACGGGACCAAAGACAACACCCTCGCTCATTCTTTGCCTGCCCCTCCGACATAATGCCTCTGGAATAGGAAGGGATGCCATAATCCAGAGTAGATTTGACGCAGATTTGGAGTGTGCTGCGATGCGTAATATTCAACGCTCGAGAGCAAGATTAGAAGGAAGAAGATAGAACCATTAGCATTTGGGGTTTCCGATTTCCACAAGGGGGCATCTTCTGAGAATTTGTGCAAGATTAGATGTGTTCTGATTACACGTTTGACTTACGAAGCCACAAGACCGCAAGACTGAGGATAGGGCGGATAGAACCCGCTATTGATAGACAAATTTGCAAGCATGTAGGCTGCGAGTATAATGAGGTGAAAGGCTGGAACATCAGTACAATAACCTATACTTCCACTATGAACAACACGATGGATTATAACGGCCGCCCAAGATTGCACCTGCGGGATATACGTCCTTATAAAGAACGGGATCGAAAGAATATAATATTTCATTGGTCAGGGAAACCTGTTTGCTGTTTGCCTTCTACTTGAAGCAGTGCGCGATGAATAATACATCCATTACAATGTTATACCGGTACAGTACCCGAGTCAACTCTGATATTGCTCTCTTTTTCACCTTCGGTACATTTCTTCGAGTCTATTTCACCCTTCTCATCAACTCTTCCAAACCGGGAGTCACCTTTTCCCACTGCTCGTGCTCATCCAAGAACTCCTCGCGCCCAGTCTGCCACTCGCGGTTTAACACGTCCAAGCGAGCCCTGCTCCTGGGCTTAATATCCACAGGATATGGCGCTAGCGAGATGACACCGCCGGGTGTGTATTCCTCCGTATCTATCGGAATCTCGTTCCCGTTCTCAGTCTTCTTGGAAATATCGCTCGCCCAGATGATCTTGGACACCGTCAGGAACAGGTTCCGCTCCGCGAGATGCTGGCCCGGGCAGATTCGGCGCCCAGCCCCGAAGGTGAAAAGCTCCGAGCGCGCGCCGACCGAGTCTTCCTTGACGTCTTGCAGCTTTCCCTCCCACCTCTCAGGCTTGAAGGCGCGGGGGTCTTCGTATGTGGAGGGGTCGTTGTGTATGAAATGCGCGTTGATGATGAGGATGGAGCCTGCGGGGATTTTGTAGCCATCGTATGTGATGTCCTGGGTTGAAGAATGGGGGAGGCCGAAAGGTGTAACGCTGGACCAACGATGAAGCCTGGGGGTTGTGTTAGTAGGAATGCATATATCGATATTGTTGATGTTGCTTACTCTTGCACTACTTGGCGGACGTAGGGAAGTGTGGACATGTCATTAGCATTGGGCACTCGATCGGGGCCAACGACGCGATCCATCTCTGTAAAGTGTTAGCTGAGGAGCTAATCGAATAATCCATTATCTCCGTACCTTCATGTGCTTTACGCTGTACCTCAGGGAAGCATGCTAAAGCAGCGATGAGGTTGATCAGCGTATGTGAAGTCGTATCGGTGGCGGCCTAGATGCTGTTAGCCATCACTCCAAGTTCAGAGACGTCAGAATCTGCAGTGTAAATACCGTAAGAAGATCTAGGCCCATTCTTGCTCCCATGATGTCGTCAAACCCTTCCTTCTCCTGCTTCTCTGCAAGAGACTTGTTGAACGACGGTAAGGCACTGCTCGAGTCCTTGCACGGAAGGAAATGCTTGAGTGCGATCTTGGCGTCCTTCACGCAGTGCTCACGCGCCCTCCGGATGGAGGGAAAGACCCAGTCGGGCAGCTGCCTGAGTATGGGGAAGTAGTCTGGGAGGCTACCCCTGAGCTGAAGAGAGGCGTACTCGTCAAAGTTCTCTCGCACCTCTTTGATATCGGGGTCATCAGCCGTCGGCGCACGGCGTCCGCTGGTGAGCAGCAGGCCGACCGAGTTGCTGTATCGGAAGATGTGGCGTCGGTAGTCTACAGGATCTGCCAGCAGGTCGACGAGCAGCTTGGTGGTCTCGAGCTCCTGGAAGGGTATGTATTGCTTTGTTGCGCCGACGTTGAGGATGGAGTGGAATAAACGGCGCGCTAGGCGCCAGTAGTCATGGTTGGGTGCAAAGCCCATGGAATACCCGTTGGCCGCTACATCGTTCATCAAATAGCTCGGCGGCCGGCTGGCTGTGATGGTGCCCATCTTGTCGAAGATATCCCGTGCCGCCTGAGAAGAGCTGACTATTACCTGTGGGTGAGAGCCGCGCATCACTGTCACGAGAGGTCCGTATTCGCGAGCCCATTCAGCATATTTCAGGTGGTGGTGGAACGGGGGCATCTGGGAGGGGTCCATTAACATCTGCCGTTGTAGCTGAGGACTCAAAAGACGTACTTGATGGTTGTTCCCCAGTAGAGGCACAGTTGGCGGCCCTGGAGGCATACCTGCGGGGCGTTTACCGATCTGCATTATGCGATGGAACGTATATGCCAAAATGGCAAATACGGCGATGGTAACAAATAGCGACATTGTTATTATGGTTGTCGATTGGTTCTTTCACAGATGACAGCAATGAGTGTGGTTCATCATTCTTTAGCTAGCTCAGGAGTTTCTAAAATTTACTTATATACGGAGTGCATCGTTTTGTCTTTATTCAGCTTGCCATCTGTTCTGGATCAGATGCGGATGCAATTGTTTTCCTGTGCTCCGTGCCAGTCGAGTAGCAATGTTATCATTTGTAAAGGGGGCGGGCGGTATGGGCGCTATAGCATGACTCGACCGCGACGTTAACGCCGACGGACGGAGTCTTATGCGAAACGCCGACAGACCGCTGAGTCTTATGCGAGACCGAAGTCCAAGGACCCTGTTTTTGGAGTATACTGTGTAAACCGGATCAAGCTGAGTGGTCGGTCATTCACAAACATGTCGTGGAGCGACGGGAGAGCTTGGGAGTCCACAATATCAAATCCTAGCTTGGATATTGTCACGTTCACTTATGCGGAACCTGAACCGTGTATTGTATGTGTAATCTAATACTGTCGGGGTGTGATCTGTAATATGGTGGACAAACTTGAGCAGTCACTGTAAAAGCCAAGTGCGTTCCGGCTCCTTTTTTCTTCTTTTCCTTTTTTATCCCTTTCTTCCTTTTCTTTCTCTTCTCCCACTTTGTTGCAGTTCAAGGGAAGCCTTGAAACTAATTTGAGGAATAGTGCTGTAACTATCTCTAAAATCAGAGAGGCGTGGGAGTCGGAGTTGGGCAGGTAGTGGGCGTTATGGTTGTTATGCCCCATCCAGTCTGGGAAAGGCAGTCAGCGAGCCAACTCTGGATTACGCAAAGCTTATTGACAATAAACCAGGGATATCCACTTACCGTGCATTGCACACAGTTAGTCACAGTGGGACAGACCGTCTCAGTAACCGGCTCAACTGTCATTCTCGGGCAACCGCACTCCAGCTCAACACCATCTATATCGAATTAGTCGAGATTCTCCCGAGGGCTTCCACAGTGACAGGTGTATGGATAAGGGGGAGACTGACAGTCCCACCAGCAATTATCAGCGTAAGTGCTGCAAGGCGTCGGGCAGCCGGTCGTGGCGGTGATGGTCTGCGTAGGCCTCAAGGTACAGGACGAAGGCAGACCGACTGTTATGGTGGTCAGCGTGACTTGTGGTGGGTTGACCTGTTCCTGGGGCAAAGCTGCCACAATGGAGCTGCCGTGGGAAACGTCAGCGACCTATTTCTGCGAAAATGGCAACGGACGCCCAGTGTCTGGTCATACCTCAAGAGCAGGACGGCAAGTGACTTGGAGGACTGCATGATGATGATGCCTGAATGGACAACTGCGACTGGCGCAAAGTCAGTGGTATGTCAAGCTTGATTGAGTAGGATAGATCAAACTGGTGGGCCTGCTGTAGGAAAATGTTTGCAGGCTGAGAGCAGCTCGACTTTGCCTATATATATACTGTCGCCCTTTAGGTGCGTCAAAGCAAAAGTCCCAATAGGCTTCTTGCTTCTGACCGGTAAAGAGTCTTATTGATTTATCCGGCTCCAGCCATTCGGCTCCGTGTCACTCATGCCAAGCCAGAGAAGGATTGCAGAGGAAGTATTAATGTACGTGAGATGGAAGATGACTGCAGCATTGAATACGGGTTTTACAAGGTAGTGAGGCACAGCATATAATCGGCCACCCAAGACGGAATGGTCGCGATGTTTAACAGACCGAGGTGGACAGATGATAAAAGGCAACCTGGGTAAGGGTAGCACTGGTGGCTTGATTGACTCTAGAGGATTCGACCGGCAGATTCCAGTGAGAGAAATATGACCTTATTTGGGTCGGCGCACTTTCACGTATCGACACCTTGAACATCCATCTATATGGCCGGTCAAAGGCTATAGCTCAGGGACGGGATAACTGATGAGAATACGAACGGATGTCGGGATCCTTCCTCGCACGGGTTACCTGCGGGCGGTTGTCAGGAGGGCCTTCATCAATGTGGCCCACGCTCCCACCACAAATCAAGCCCACCTCTATGCGATGTGTTGCCTCAATTCATGTACGGAGACCTCGCAATGATCTCCAAGTCAATTAGCCTCGTGCCCCATGGAGAAATTGGGGGCTCGAGTTTGTCTGCTTCACTCGAGAAGGATTATGACGGCAAAGATGGGGTCGTGAATGCACTGTCAGCAACATGCACATGCTGAATTCAAAACGTCCCCGGGCCGCGCATCCGATGATAGTTACTGTGTAGTGAGAGGGCGGGTATGTGCTAAGATGATTGGCTTTTGAGAGCAGCTCTTTCTTGCTGCCGCTCTGATTTCTTTCTCAGGACCTCGCAGCATTCCTTTCTCATCTAAACACCAGATAACAGTGTTCTAATTGTCACGCGATGCGGACGTCATTTCCTCCTCCGAAAAGCCAAGTCATCTTTTGAGGAGTTGCGAGACATGGATACGGGTTGATCGTAAATCCCTCAAGTATAGTGAACTATCGTGAGCATGAGCACAGCAAAACAACATTGATCCCCCTTCTCGGTCTTCCTTGTTAGACGTACCGACATGCAGTTACATTTACCACATTACACAGCCACGCTTGGGAGCATCACGATGCCGCTATACACAGGACTAGAAGCACTCGCTCGACATCAGGTGTGCCTCCACCGCTCCGTCTCATATTCGCCGAGGCCAGCGATCTCTCAGCAAAGCTCAGGAGACGGGAGATGCTGCGAACGACTATAGTCAAAATCATATAATTTACATGCCGTGCGGGGATAGCGCCCACGACGGATGTTCTAACCAACCCGAGAGGTCCAGCCGTCTAGGCGTTCGAGGTTTTGGGGGAGGAGGAGACAAGCGCGCCAAGTTCGCCAACTCGGCGCTCCTCACACTGATCACTGTTTTGTGTTATTTGACCGCACCAAACGACTCGCCCTCCCCCCCCTGACTCTTGTCTCCCCGGTCACGCGTCTGCCGCTGGCCCACCCGCATTGCTACCACCATCCTGCTCCTTTGGAAGCTTCTCAGTCCGACCCCGCGGGGAAGAGTGTTTTGATACGCATAGCATCTAGTTAGCCTCTTGGTGTTGAGCTTGGTAGAGCCTTGGCCATTACTCGATCAACCGCTCCAGATTTGTGGCCGGCAGTGGTTGAGGGGATGGCGGGAAGGATGGCGATCTACTCGTCTTGGTATAAGGCAGGCATCAAGGCCTCGTTCGCTGGCGTTTCGCATGTGTTGAGTGTTCGCCTTGCACCTTGCCGGCGAGAATGTACTACAGATCGCAGAGCTGAGCTGTGTCATCATAGGTCTTTCTTGCGGTGCAAAATTGGAATATAATATTCATTACAGTGCATTGTCTTTGATCTTCTTCGGTTGTCTTCCAGAGTCACCATGGGGCACTCGAAAAACCCCTCAATTTCCGAGCAAGTGATCGAGAGGGTTCCGGAACCACCAGAGGTCAGGAACTGGAAGGTGAATATCTACTGTATCGGAGTCTGTTTCGGTGCTCTTGCTCTTGGTGAGTTGATCATTCTGGTCTGGTCTAATGTTCTATTTGATTTTGTACAGCGAAGGCTGACTGTAGCAAAGGCTACGATGTCTCTGTTATGGGTGGAACATTGATCCTTCCCTCCTTCGAACGCGACTTTGGTCTCCTGAACAAGAGCCAAAAAGAACTCGATGATCTTACTTCCAACATTGTATCCTGTTTCCAAGCAGGAATGTTTTTCGGTGCACTGGGGTCTCACTTCTTCTCGGAGCGTTTTGGCCGGAAGAGATGTATATTCTACGCTACAATCGTCTTCATGTGCGGCGCCTCCATGCAGACTGCTTCGCACGGACTTGTCGGCTTGATCATGGCGGGCAGAGCGATTGCGGGTATCGGCATCGGTGGAACCGCACCTGTCATTCCCGTGTAAGTCATACTGTTTCTTTTTGTCTTTCTCGTTAATGGAACCAATCTTGCCTGATACTTGCTGCTTCAGCTATATTGCCGAGGTCGCCCCACCCTCCATTCGTGGGCGGTTGGTTGGGTTCTACGAAATAGGCTCACAGGGCGCGCAGATGTGCGGCTTCTGGGTCAACTATGCCGTCAACAGAACTATAAGCTCGAGCAGTAAGTTGGTTATGTCAGAGGACCCCAAGATGCCGACGGACACGACTGATCCGCCCGTCTCAGCCCCAGCTCAGTGGCAGGTTCCTCTAGGTCTTCAACTGTTTCCCGCCGTCTTCGTACTTGCAGTCGTGCCTTTCTGCCCAGAATCACCGCGGTGGCTGGCCAAAAAGGACTGCTGGGAGAAAACCGAGAGAATTATCTGCGATCTTCGTCAGCTTCCCTCCAGCCACCCTTATGTTATGAATGAGATGAGTGAAATCCGTGCCGAGGTTGAGTTCGAGGCACATATTGCCGGACTGAATCCTGGAACTTGGCTCCAGTTCAAGGAGTTGTTCAAAAAGGGAATTCGCAACCGTATCGGCATCGGCTTGTGCTTGATGATGTATGACGCCCCCCAGCCTCAAAACAATACCAGGTCCGCTTTGCTAACTGTTGAATAGGTGTCAGAATATGACCGGCGTTAACATAATAACCTATTACTCCCCTAGAATATTCGCTACTCTTGGAATTGCTAGCACCGACCTCAAGCTTTTTGCGACTGGGTTCTATGGTGTCGCCAAGACCCTCGGCATGATCATTTTTTCGTTTTACGTTGCGGACCATCTCGGGAGACGCAAGGGTCTGCTCTGGGGTTCTGCTCTGGGCTGCGTACCAATGGTACTGCTCTCCTTCCAGTTATCTCTCTTCCACTATGCTAACACTTTACAGCTCTATCTTGGCGGCTACGTCATGAAGAACGACCCTGAGGCAGCAGCAGAGGCGGGGGTGACCCAGATGTCGGGCTGGGGATATCTGGCCATCGTCTGTGTCTACCTGTACGGAGTCATTTACTGTGCCACTTGGCAGGGTATCACGTGGCTGTATGCCTCTGAGATCTACCCTCTCTATATTCGTTCCCTCTGTATGGCGCTCACCATCGCCGACGAGCGTCTCTGGTCTTATGTTGTTTCTCGTTCCACGCCTTACATGATCTCAGATATCGGATATGGCAGTAAGTGCCACGTGGTTTGGGTAGTGGACTTTTTGAACATCTTGCTAACCGGTTGGGACAGCTTACTTTTTCTTCGGCGCTCTCATGGTCTGCATGGGAGTCTGGGCTTGGTGGTGTATCCGTGAGACAAAGGGCGTCCCCATCGAAGAGATGGACGCGCTCTTTGGTGCACCTGGTGCGAGGTCTCCGAATCGCCCTCCGAAAGACACAGAGGACCAGCTTGAAGATGAGAAGGCTGGCGCTATGGAGGTTGAGGATGCTCGCAGCGTAACAAGGTAGACGTCGTAGCGGGAACTATCGAAAAACGTATCAATTGTTCGAAGAAAGAAGGGATCGACAGTTTGAATCGAGAGAGAAACGCATTTCTTCATGTACTCCGTAGGATGGAAGCAAAGCAAATGTGAATGATGACAGAGGACAGCGAGCAAAGACGGTCAACTTGCCTACGGCTATGACTTTTCCACAACTTGAAGTGCCAACTGTTACAATGCCGCCTCCGTGCTAGCCGTTGATACATCTATTCCTTGTGGCATTCGCGTTGAATTTATGACTTTTTTGTTTACATCGAATCAGCAGAAATGGTTGGTGTTGTCATGGTGTTGATGTGTCAAACTCATAAGCACTTGAAGCAAAGGCCATGGGCGCAAGTCCCAAATCAATGCAGTACGCCAAGCCTGCAAATGTCTGTGATTGCCAAAAGCCGAGGACATAGGACTGGGGGTTTACACTCCTTAAAAGCACTTGAAGGCTCAAACCTTCGAGAACACAAAGATTTCGCAAAGTACATTACATTGTCTTGACTCAAACCCAGGACACAACTGCTTGACATAATGACCTTGACCTAGACACTTCAGCTATTCACAATCGGACGTAACTGCATGCGCAGAGCAGAGTCCTGGGTCTCACGAATCGAAGTATCAGCTAAATCGAAATCATTTAGTCCGAGAAACATGTTAGGGCATCATATTGTAAATAACTATGCTATACCAGCCTGACGCTTAGCCTTCTGCTCCTTCTGCAATCTCGCTGCCACCTTGACACCAAAGTCATGCTCGAAGATCTGCCTAACATCCTCCAATGGGAGACCCTTGACCTCAGGATATAGGAAGACGACAAAGACCCAGCCGAAGAAACAAATCGCGGCATAGAACCCGAAGGCACCGCTGGGAGTCCAGGCCTTCATCATGGACAGGAACGTCGACGCGATGATGATGTTGCAGCCCCAGCAGGTCACGGTGTTCATCATCGTCCCCAGGGCACGCACCTCGATCGGCAGAAGCTCCGTGCCCACCCAGCCGATGGTAGCGACGCCGCTGGCGAAGAAGGCAACGTAGAAGATTATAGTGACGAGAACCAGTATGCCGGCCCAGTTGACGGTGTCGGACTCGAGGACCAGATCGCGAGAGATGGGGATCCAGTGGAACGCAACCGCGGCAACGACCATGCTCAATGCCATGCCCATGACCGTGATGAGGAGGATCTTGCGTCTCCCCAGTCGGTCGATGAATAGCATATTTACCAGTGTGAATAGGAAATTGGTGCCACCGACGACGATAGAGACCGCGGTGGCCTTCTTGAAGCCAACGAGGGAAAATAGCGTTGCGGAGTAGTACATCAAAGTGTTGAAGCCGCCGAGTTGAGAGACTGATTGCATGTCAGACTAGCACGCCTGAGTCACCGATGAGGTATGGTAATACTCACTTGCCATGACCGCACAGGCAGTAATCAACGCCCTGAGATTTGACGGCACGCAGTGCAGCTGTTTGAATTGCCACCAGAGAGACTTGTCCCCGACGGCTTGAGCCTCGACCTGGATCGTCCAGGCCATGTACTCTACCTTGGACCTCACCTGCTCCTCTGTCGCCTCGGGGTAGATGCGCGCGATACACTCCGTAGCCTCAGCCACCTTGTCATGTGCGAGTAACTGCCGGGGCGACTCGGGGCATTTGGGAAGGAGGAAGGCGAGGATTATGGGGGGTATCCCACCGGCGGCTACCATGCAGGACACAGGCGGCACTTACTATAATCATAGCTGCAGAGCCAACTCCGAGGCCGACAACGAACCGTCCGACCGCCATCTGCGCGACAGAGAAGGCTGCGGCCTGGATCACTGAGCCGATCAGGAACAGCGCACAGCCGGCGTATATACCAAACTTGCGCCCGTATTTGTCCGCCGGGAGACCTGCGATCAGGGCGCCGACCAAGGCACCGCCTGATGTAAGAGACGTGACCATCTCTTGCTCGCTCGACGAAAGTTCGTGGCCCAGGTCGCTCTTGAGCGTGACCAACACGGCAGAGATGACACCCGTGTCGTAGCCTGGTATGTCCTGAGTTTAGTCAAGTGCTTGAAGAACCTCGACAAGGGGCGACTGACCAAAGAGGAACCCGCCCGTCGCTACGGTGAAGGTTATAAGCCAGACGGCTGTGGAGACCTTGGTGCTCTCAATGGAGTCGTCGTAGTTGGCGATCCTGTCAATTTTGTCCACTTTGTCGATGTGCGACACCTCGCCATCGTACTCCCCAAGATCCTTGACATCTTCCGGGTGCTTCGCATCCACTTCTCGGGATTCCATGGCCACAATAGCTGGGCGGTGTGTCAGAGGATATTTAACTGGTGGGATTAGGGCCAAATGTCTTCACAGCGGGCCAGACAAGCGCAACTAAGCTTTCGTGACGAGAGAAGCCCACATCGACAGACATCGTTGAATGCTGGGGGCCCCACGAGCTCCTCTTATAGAACATTTACTGAACATTAATGCGCGTTTTTCTATAGGCCAATGCCTATCCGAGGCGGGTATTCTTTACAATCCAGCCCAGAATTGTGCCCTCTCGCCGACGCCAGGCCTAGAGACAGGCATCGCCAGGGATGCTGGCTGTGGATACCGGGTTTTTGTTGCGGGGTTGACAGTCTGGGGAAAGTCTGGGGTAAGACTGTGGATAATGGCATTTCCCCGGACGTGAGGAGGAGTGGTGTCTCCCTGTTTAGCGTGACTTTGTCGCGGGTCCAGACTGCCCTTCCAGGAGAGCAAAGCAATTATCCCCGCGTCATCTCTGCCGCCTAAGCGATCCCTTCCACTGCTAAAGCAAGTCTATCCGCTTCTTGGAAGCTTTTTCCGTCACCAAAAGCGGTTACTTCCGCTCATGATGGCTCTCACCGGCGTTCGTCCACATTTTGTCCCATGTCAAGTGCGGGATATAAACCAGCCTGTCACGCTGTGCTCACTCTCGTTAGTCAGTTGCTGGGGAGATTGCCACTGTCCAGATGAGAGACCGGATACACCCTCATGTTCCACTCTGAGAGCCCGGACGAGATGCAGTGAAGCGTATTAAAGCAGTGATATCTCGGAATAATGCGCGAGTCTTCATTGGGACATGTTTCCGATCACTTCGATGCGTGGAGATACTAAGTGGTTTTGCTGAACTGAACATAGTGCAACGCACTCTAACACACCATTTTCACCAGTTGATGGTCGAGTCGTCAAAGAGGGGACTGCTGCCGTGGGGATCATACGCCCTTGCTGTACCTGCATGCCAAGGCACGTATGTTCCCCATGGCCCCCTTCGATATCTGTGCCGTCGTCGCCCTCCAGCTGCGAGGCCAAGTGGGAAGACCAGGAATTGGTCCGCTAAACTTATCCAAGTCCTGGCTGCAATGGCCGAGGTAGAGGCTGGTTTGGGCGAACTCCTCAGTACGATACAGGTCAGGACCTGCCCGAGAACGAGGGGAGAGCTCTGCTGCGAGGATTATGAACTGGTCATGAAGCGTGACCCACTGCGCAGATAACATCGGGCATAAGACACGTGTTGGTTCTCAAGAACTGGGGTGAAGGGGGCCAACAGGTGCCTGCTCTGACAAGGTATCGTGCCCTAACACCATCATCACATTTGGCGGTACAAAGATTTCGCATTGACAGGCCTCGCACATCTATGTCAATTGGCGTTGAAAATATAGTCGTCCTCGCCCCTGGCACCGCCGTAGAGGATCTCGCACACGCCCGCCAGCGGCACATCCATCACGGCGTCCGTCCCCTCGTTCCAGCACTCCCGCCAGTCGACCTCCCTGTCCCTGGGGAAGGGGTATCCGTTCCAGCTCGTCTTCCTCTGGTGCGCCCTGCCCCGCTGGCCCTCCCTCTCGCGCTCGCGCTCCAGGTTCCTCCTCCTCTCCTCGCTGGTGACGATGCGGCCCTTGCCGTCGACGACGGCGATCTTGCCCGCGTCGTCGACTATTGTCTCGAGGTTGTTGAGCGGGAGCGTCAGGTACTCGGTGTTGTAGAGGGCGAGGGCGACGAAGATGTAGACGAGCAGCATGACCAGGAACGAGGGGATGGCCAGGCTCCACCAGCGGTTCGGGTAGTAGTAGATGCCCAGGACGTGCAGGAAGGGCGAGGGCAGGTAGGACCACAGCAGGTAGATGAGGAAGACGAGCGACGAGAAGAGGTACAGCACGAAGCCGTAGTACTCGTAGGTGGGCACCTTGGGCGAGGCGCGCGGCACCGGCTCGGCGCTGTTGAGGCCCTCGTCGTCGCTGGCGTCCGGCGTGGTCGGGCGCGACGGCCGCAGGAGCGACGTCAGGGACGGCGAGGGCGGCAGCGGGGTCGGGGGCCGGCCGTAGTAGGGCGGGCCGAAGGAGAGCATTTGCGACTGCGTCGGCGGCGGCTGCTGCTGCTGCGCGGGGCCGAAGGGGTCCTCGTCATCGTCGTCGAGGTCGTCCTCGACGTCGCTGGGGAGGTCGTTCTCGTTGCCGTCCTCCCCGTCGGAGAGGAACGGGTCCTCTTCTTCCTCCTCTGAGCTCAGCGACATGGTTTGGGCTCCTGGGGTGCGCCGCCCTCGGGGTGGATCTGGACATGGAATCGCGAATTCTGTCGCGGTCGTGCTGTGGTAAGCAGAACGGACGACGCGACACCGTGCCGAGGCCCGTTATCCTAACCCTTGCCTATCTCGACTCGAACCTCCCCCCCCCCCCAACCTTTCAAATTCGACGCACTCCAACAACTCCCCGGAAAGGGTCTGCGTTGAGTGCGGCGCATTTTAAACATAGTGGCTAATTCTATGTTAAAGATATTGGCGTTATTCCTAGATCCTGTGATCTCTGTCGTCTGAATGGCCACGGTGCATGAAGCACGATGATGACACCTGGTTGTTGACTTGTCGAGCTGCACACTGCTCACGTCTCTACTAAGAGTGCTAGAAGACCGAATTCATCATGGGGCAGATAAACTCCGACCAGTGGTAATTCAAGACAATCCAAACTTTACACTGAAGGGTAATACAAGAGTTGCACGACCCCGGCATGCAGCGTGTTCGACTGAATTGTGGTCAGCCTACCAAAGGTCGTCTTACATAATGTTTCAAATAAGCCGACCAACTACCATGTACGTTTTAATTATTGCAACTTAAGTCGTGAACACGATGTCAGAAGACATTAATCGCTCACCATACTGCATTTCAATATCCATTTGAACGTTGTATGGGAAACAGTAACTAGCGTCAACGTCTTGGTTTTCGAATGGTTGGCTCTTTTAAGTGCATCAATCTGAAGTGGATGATTTAAACCCACTCTTCACGTTCATATCCACCGTCAACCATTTGACGGAATTAAAAGGCTTAGGTGGGAAAACAGTCCTATCGAGGCTTCTCGGCCCTTGCATTTGGACTGGTCTGGAGGTATCTAGATACAAGGCCTTGGGTGACATGTCATCAGCCTTGGTCAGCCCGAGGATCAAGTCAGAACTTCAGATTCAGCAAGAATATCGAGCCTGAGATTCAAAACAAGTGACCCAAACGTGTTCACATGTGCAACATGGTGTCGGAACTCATGCCTTGATCATAAATGTTAAATACTCGCGTAATGCGACATCTTTCGTAACGAAGTGCTCATAATGACCGCGGCTCTGCGTCATGTTCCTGCCCGGCCTTGAATTTCGACGCTGGGGATGTGCTCGCGGCTTATTGTATACAGGGTTGGACTACCCGGCAGATTCTCAGTGCTCCCCATCCAGCAACACGGAATGGCATCGGGGTGCCAACTCAGCACGAGCAGAGTCGGGGCGGCCCAGGCAGGGGCTTTGTTTCGATTTTCGCTTCTTAAAGTTTCCACATTCCACCCAATATCAACGGGCAGCCCCCATCAGCCATGCATCTTTGAAAGATGACAGACACTTGATTCCACAGAAGGGAGTTCGAGAGCGGGGGGCACAATGGCGCAAGGAGTGAGTAATCGCCAAGCCAACTTCGAGTGACACGCCAGCCATGGGAATCCACATAATGGTATAGCAGCCATCCGTCGCTATGTCGATGGTAGTTTGCGAGAAGATTTTCATTTTCCAGCCTCGTGGCTTTTATTTTGTCTCGTGCCAGAGGGATGATGTCGACATGAGGTCACCTAGACTGAGCCTGTGTGGACAGGCCGGAATTAATACCGCGGGCATGCACAACAGCAGGTCAAGATCCTCGCAGGGTTATTGTGACTGTGCAGCTGCCAAATCGAGCTGTCCTATGCCCTATAGCAGAGGCGGGTCGATTTTATGCTCCGCACCTCGATACAGTACCCTCCAGAGTTAGTACCTATCGTCCAGATGTGTCTAGATTGTCAATCCGAGTGCCAGTCCACACCTCGACCCTTCACCAGCCTCTGCGAGCCTCTGCGAGAAACCAATCCCACCCAGGCAGCAACTGCGATGCCTGCACCACCACGACCGATCCTTCCGAGACCGACACAAGCAACAGAGTCCCCTGAGGATCAGGGCGAGGGACCCAGCGATGGCCCGCCAGGAATACAACGACAGCAGCTCCCACGGCCCAGGAGAAACATAAAAGCAGCATGCGAGATGTGCCGCAAGTCCAAGGTCAAGTATGCAAGCTCTGGGCAACAGCATAGGAGCAGGTGACTTTACAGGTTGCTCGTTGCTACTGACACAAGGTCCTCCGTTCGCAGGTGTTCGGGCGCGCGCCCGATTTGCTCACGATGCCAGACGCGCGGCCTGGGGTGCATCTACCTCGCCGACCACGCCGAGACCCAGGTGCAGGCGCTCAAGCGGAAGCACGACGAGTCGCAGCACGAGAACCACATATATAGGGAGCTGTACCGGCTCCTCGTCACGGTGGGCGAGCCGGAGGCCCTCGACATCCTGCAGCGCCTGCGGGCCGGCACCGACGTCGAGACAACCATCCGTCAGGTCCAGGAGGGTGACCTACTCCTGCAGCTCGCCCTGAGGCCCGAGTCGCGGTTTCGGTACCAGTTCCCATACCTCCCCTTCATGCCTGCTGCCTTGCAGACTTCTGACAATCCGTACTTGGAGTCCCTCCTGTACGAGGGCGCCGCGCAAGGCTTCACTCAGTCTCCGTCCCAGCACCAGCAGCCGTCGTCTGCAGCCGAGGCAGTCCGAGCCTGGAGCAACAGCCATGTCTACATGAAGCCGTACCACGCCGCAGAGCTCGTAGATGGCCGGCTGGCGTCCGCCAAGGCGGCCGACTGGACAGCCGTGACGACCGACGACAACCTGTTCAGGAGGCTGCTTCGTGCGTACCTCGTCCACGAGTACTGCGTGGCACCCGCGTTCCAGAAGGACTATTTCCTGTATGACCTGGCTCGTGGAAAAGGCCAATTGTGCTCGTCACTGCTCGTAAACTCGGTCATGGCGATAGCGAGCGTATGCATCTCAGACACTATGTAACGTCCCTGTTCTGTGGGGAGTTCTTCACTGATTCCAAGCAACCCATCAGCACTGCCACCGCAGCAACGCCTTCCGGTCAGAGCTGTGGAATCCCCAAAACATCGGCTATAGATTCCTGGTAGAGGCAAGACGGTTGTGGGAGCTGGAGGATCTCGAGAACCCGAAGTTGACCACCTTCCAAGCGACGATACTATTGAGCCTGGCATACAACAGCCACGGCATGGGTGAGTGCAAAGACCATGTGCGCAGCTGAAGCCTGAGCCCCCTCCTTTGTTCCAAGCCATGCCCATCTGCGGGACCCTCAACGCAGATGCTGGGTGCGTCCGCCGCTGAAACATGTCCTCTCCTAGACAAGATTGGTGATATTTTCATCAGGCACGCTGTGTCCATGGCCAGGAAAATGAGCCTATTCATGCCCAACCCAGCTCTTAAGAATAACAGGACGCAACGGGCGCGCGAGTTCACGGCGTGGGCCTTTTTCAACTTCCAAACGTGAGTCAGCCCGGGACGGAGGCGGACCTTTCATCGACCACCCACCCGCGCGATACTCGAGACCAGCTTCGCTGACCGGGGAGCGGGGTTTTGACACACAAAGGTCCGCAGGGTACTACTTCATGCGGCGGGCGTGGCTGGGCGAGCCGCCCGAGGTGAGCCTGCCGGACCCCGACAAGAACCCGAGCTGGTACGGCGAGTTCGCGCTCGTATACCCGCCCAGCACGGCCCCCACGCCGATGCACTGGCCGCACACGTTCCGGGCGATGTGCGGCCTCCGAGTCATCATGAACCGGGTCGCGAGCGAGGCCTTCCGGGACCACCACCCGCACGTGGTGGCGGGCCTGCCGCGGGACTCGGCGCTGGAGATACAGTCACGGCTCCGGGAGTGGTACGCGGGCCTGCCCGGGCCCCTGGAGCCCAAGACGGCCGTCTTCCCGAGCCACCTGAGGCTTCAGTAGGCTGACCCCTCTCTCTTACTCCCAGCGCTGCAGAGCTCAGCTTGGAACCCCGCCTCGATGCCGTCGATGCCAGGCTGAGCAGCCTCTACCTGTTAACCTACAAGATTCTAACACCCAGCCCAGCCTCGAGTACTTCGCCATACACCTGACGCTGGCCACGACGGTGATAGAGGAGCAGGCCGAGATCCACTCGTCGACAGACCTAGAGCCCAGCAGCGACGACGAAGACGACGACGCACCGCCGCTCGTAACGCGGACAGGCCCCACGGCGATGCGAAACCTCGAGACAGTGGCGCGCCTGTACTACATGCGGCACGGGTTCGAGGCGTGCGACAGCTCGCTGGCGTACTTCCTGGCGCTGCTGGTGAGCATCTCGCTGCGGGCGCTCAAGGGCGGCGGCGACGGGGCGCGGTTTGCTGCGGGCCGGGGGTGGCCCGAGGTGCTGCGGAGTACGCTCATCCTCGCGATGAAGGGCCTCCACGATCAGGGCCGTCACCTGCACGTCTGCAAGGTGCTCTTCCGGCTGCTGCGGGACCGCATGCACGCCGCGGAGGCCGACATCCTCGGCCGGTTTGTCATCTCGTCGGGCGAAGGTGGCGTCGGCGGCGGCGATGGTGGGGGAGAAGGGGAGGGAGAAGGGAGCGAGGCGAACTTGGCCCTCCACACACGGTCGAGATTCCCCTTGCCCATGGTCAAGATGGGGGAGGACCTGAACGCGGCGATCCTGGAAAACTTGGTGGAGAAGTACCAGGCCGTCAGCCTGCAGAGCAGTGATAGCACCGGGTCTGGCGACGGCGAAGAGGACATCACGGCAGCGTGATCTAAAGTTGCCACTTAACTTCGGTCTCGATGTATCCTGGATTGGGTGCTTCTCCAGAGGTCTTGACGAAGTCATACGAGCCTTTGTCTTTCACAGTGGATCTGTCTTGTTCCCATGCATATCACCGAAACGCGCCGCGCGTTATAAAAGACGGGGAGAGAGGAATAGGCGGGAGGAAAAGATAATCTTCGCCCCTGAACAGAGAGCTATGATGATTCCGGATGACTAAAGAAGCCCCTAGGCAGCCAGCCCTCTCACATCTCGCCGCACTGGGCGATGAGGACGTCCAGGTCCGGCACGTCCCTGCCGCGGCGGCCGGTCTTGGTGGCCTCCATCTTGCGCACGACGTCCATGCCGTCGACGACCTTGCCGAAGACGACGTGCTTGCCGTCGAGGAAGGGGGTGGGCACGGTGGTGACGAAGAACTGCGAGCCGTTGGTGTTGGGCCCGGCGTTGGCCATGCTCAGCAGGCCCTCGTGCTCGTGCTTGAGCGTGAAGTTCTCGTCGGCGAAGCTCTTGGTGCCGTAGATGCAGGTCGAGCCCGTGCCGTCGCCGTGCAGGAAGTCGCCGCCCTGGCACATGAACTTGGGGATCTATCGGGAAGTGTCGTGCTGGTCAGTCTGGGCTGGCGGGAAGGTTGGATGGCTGTCGGCCATGGAGCAGCTCGAGTTCTCCCGTAGCAACAATACAAGCTGAGTATCTTGACCAGAACATGAGAGACGACTTACTATGCGGTGGAACCGCGAGCCCTTGTAGCCCTGGGGCTTGTTGTTCACCTTGTACTCGCCCGTGCAGAGCTGGCGGAAGTTCTCTGCGGTGCGCGGCACGACATCCTTGAACAGCTCAAACGTGATCCGGCCGAGTGGCTCTCCTGCGTGGGAGCCATATCGTCAGCAAAGCTAACATAATGCAACACCTCCCTTCCTCTGATAGCCGCCCTTCCCATACACAGGGTCCATGCCGGGCCGTTGTGGGCGGTGAGGGGGGACGCATCGAAGTAACGCGGTAAGCGCGGGAAGGAGGGACCGAGTCCGTCCACCGACATTGCCGATGTCAAACTGGCCAGGCCCAGTCTATGCGCAGACCGTGCCTCTTCCCCTCCTGGCCGCTTCTCCCGAGGAGTAGGTAGTTCATACCGGCCGGGCCGGCCAAGCAGCATCCGAGAGTCGCGGGAGTCCCGCCGCGGGACATGCCACCCGGGTGCTAGCACGGCCCGGCCACAACGTCGGCGCCACAGCATGGCGTTCCGTGAAGGAAAGGAGTGGTGGGTGGCAGGCACTTACCACCTAGTGTAATGTCAAAGAAGACCCTGCTCGCGTGTTAGCATCGCGTTGGACGAGTTGGGTGGCCCCTGCCAGAGCCGAGGGAGGGAAGTGGAAGCCAGCCTCGTCCAAAGAAGGGAAAAAGGTGTGGGGTTAGGGTTCTCAGCCTTGCAGGGCTACCCAGAGAAAAGCCGGAGAGATTGGCGGGAGGTAGGCGAGATGCGCAACTGGGCCGGGGCTAGGAGGGGGGATGATGGCGTGATGCGGTGTGCCCTCTGCGGTGTGTTCATGTGCAGTGTGGTTGGACTCACAGTGGGTTGCCATTCTCGGGCAGCTGTGTGGGAGCCATGGCGCTCTCCGTCTGGTTCACTGAGACCTCTGGTGGGTGTGGTGTGTTGCAGGGCCGGTAGGTGATTCAGTTAGTCGTAGGCACGGCAATTGCGGTTGTCCTTCTTTTTTTCCGTCGTGGTATGCTTCGGGAATAGCATCATCGACAAATCGGAGGCATTCTGCGGGATGATGGATGTGCTCGGCCAGCTGCTTTGCTTGGCAGATCTCCGCGGCCCACTTCACACCAGTCCTGTCAGTTCTGTCATGTTGCGTCAGGCCGCTGCCGCCCCAAGTGGGAACCGAGACTTTGGGGGCCGGCAACTCGGGATCTACGGCGGGAATACCGATTGCGCTTCGACACAAAGAACAGACAATGGCATAACGGCGCCTGCATAGTACGCTACGAGGACAGCCCGTCTGGCGAGCTGTGCACTGAAAAGAGTTAGGAGGCACCAAGGCCCGAGGCTCATCTTCCACCAAATCTGTCCGGTGCTCTGGGGCCATCCAGGTACAACAAAGACGTGCGGCCGTCGCTCAGCTTAGACCAGAAGAGGCCAAGCAGCGACGGACCCCCCTTTTCGAGCAGTCCGTCCGCCATCCGGGCCATGCCCTCTCCGGACGGGACGGGGCCATTCACGGTGACCAACGTCGCAGGGCAAAAGCCAAAATACAGAAGCAGAGCAAAATAGCATTGTACAAGTGAGGCCGGCCGCACCGGCGGGCACACACTGGATGAACAGCGACGATGCATCTTCCCTCATTCTGTCATTCTCGACTCTGCCGAAGAGAGAAATCTCGCGCCACCAGCGCATCCGGCCGAGTGGGATTATTGGGACAATTGATCCGAGAAGCTCACACCACCTGGCACCTGGACAGCCAGTCGCAAGGCCTACCACGGAACAGGCGCACGAACGGCTGGGGTTCTCGTGCGTTATAGACGGCACCAGATATTAACGACAAAAAAGCTTGTTTTGGGGCTGGGCTAGACACGCGAGCCCGATTGTGTACACTAGAGGAGGGGGAGCGCGAAAAGCAAACCACGACAGGTGAACCCACAATGGGTAACACGGCATGTCGAAATCTCGTGGGCGGAACCGCCCCGGTGGCATGCCCACACGCTCTGGGGCGCCAGCGAGGAAGATGAGTGGCTGGGCCTGGAGTGCGGGTAGGTATAAGGTGGGACAAGAACTCCCTTACACATAGCCTTGGTTTTTCTCTTGTTCTTCATGCTTCTGTTCATCACGCTCACATTTTCTATTGCGTCAAGACAATCCGGATGCTCGGCACCCGCTCCTTCGGGCCCCCTCCAAGGCGACGTGGACAAAGAGGCTCAGAGGGGGTCGGCGTGAATATGGTGCACGGTGACGAGCGGTAGTGTGCCATATATCTTAGCAGCTCGCGCCCTTCGGCTCTAGCGGATGCCACGGCTAACGGCCCACGGCCTGCACGGCCTGGGCGAAGTCTTGTTCGTCCGGGTTGGCCCTCGCCCCTCCAGATGGCGGAAGGATGGGGCAGAGAGTTAGACGACGTATAGACGTATTGACTTGTAGTGCGTATAGACGTGTAGTGCCACGGCAGTGGCTCCAGGTGTTGGTGGTCACGGAATTACAATTTATTATCAAGAGCCCAGGCTTGCCAAGCGCCCATCCCGCAGACCTCATGATAGGGCTGTGTGTGCTCTAGCATGCTAGCTGCTCTGGGCCTTCCGTTCTTGACGAACCGTTCTCGCCGTTCCCCAAAGGCCCAGAACGCCCAGCTCTCTGGGGCACAGCACTGCCAGCCCGCCACGTTCGACTTGTCGCCGTCATCGCCGTCGTGGACCTGCTGCTTACGGGTGCTTCGTTCGTCGTGCCAGGTGAGCTTACTGGCTGTTGGCGGGTAGGCATGTATGAATGTGTGGACGCTGAAACAGGATTCCATGCGATTTTGCCCCTCCAGTGGCACCCTTTGTGCAGTAGTAAGCTCATGGTCTGTGTTAGGGTGACCCGGTGCTGGGTTGTGCGGCTGGCACGGTATCTTCAGATGCCTCCATGGGTGGTGTTGATGAAATCTCGTAGATTCACAGCTGTCATAGAATCTTAATTAAAGTATCCTCCGTGACTCAAATACTTTTTCTCGTCGGCTAGTCATTATTTGGAATGCGGTTCGTTATTCCCGGCGGACGAGCTGAATGGTGGACCGCCACGTTGAGATGCACGCGCACCATCATTACCGTGATGGGCAATCCAACGCGGGGGTACTCTGCAGCACATGTTCTGGGGGAGCACTCGAGGACGTCAAGTGTGAACTTGGGGAACGATCCCTGGTACAGGATCGGCATCGCGCCATGCAGACCGACTGTGACCGTCAACCAACAGCCGTGCAGCCGTGATGATGGCCATGGTGGGATTCGACATATTCAAGATGAGATAGATTGCAGTCCAGGCCGTGCGAACCCTTTTTCCCCCCCAATCTCACAGATAATTCAGCGGATCTGGCCCATCTGTGGCTTTTGTCGCCGCACGCACAGTCCCGTAGCCAAGGGGATGGGAGGGGCAATCCGCACAGTAGGTTGCATTTGTTGGTCGCATGCGACCTCACACGAAATGCGCTATGGTGCCAAATATACGATGCTTTCCAGTGGCTCCTCTGTTGGCCGACCGCATAGGCCGCGCGCCATGTCAGCTCGCGGCACCAACGTGATGTTGTTGTTATTATTATTATTGTTATTAGTTCCTCCCACAACGAGGCGTGGCAGAGACGACGTGGCTGATTAGTTGCACAGCAGCTGTGGCACTCAGGTGATGCACTGTTGCGACGCCCGCAGAGCGGTCTGCACTACTAGGTGCCGGGTATTCGGTTTTGGGTTTTGAGTCTGATGTTGCGGCACAGCTGCGGTGGGCACTGCTTCAGAAGTTGGGGGACAAGAGATAGAGCGGCGTCCCGTGCAGCCGCCCTGCATCCGCGGCTAAGGGGTCGTGCCCAGGATTGCGGTCAGACCGTGCTTATCCTTATTGTTACCTGCGCCGCTCTCGGTCCCGAGGGTTCCCATTCCCAACCAAGAGGCTCCTTTTGTCTTTAATAAGGTTGTTGGCGTTGGAGAGTTGGGATGACTTTGGTGAACAATGTCGGGACGGGTTGCCGTTCCTTGTTGATCAAAGGTTTTGTTCCCTGTCCCGTCAGCTGTGGACGGGCTCGGCGACCCACGAGGATTGCTTCAGCTGCAGGGCACGGCCGACCTGACTCTCGTCGTGGGCGACGGCAGTTCCATCTCATGGGCATAAGCTTCGACGCATAGTGTCGTAAGCCACTCGCGCGCATTTGCAGGCAGAGGATAATTGATGCGCGCAGGCGAGTCGTTGGTCAATATCGGTGTCGATGGTCAATGGCATGCATGGTGGTGTTGCATGGGGCAAAGAGATGCAATGCAGCACATTAACACATTTTATCTACCTAGGTAGGTACGGTACGGTAGCATCCTGTCCGGGCTGCTATCCGCTTGGGAGGGCTCTTTCCCCAGACTCAGATTGCAGGCGGACCCACTCCATGCTTGGTGACGGGCACCTTTCTCATTTGTCATTTGTCCACTGGTGGGCAGGTGGCCCCAGGTCTTGGGAGGAGCCCACAATTGAGATGCAGATGCGTGATGTCAGTGATTGACTGATTGATTGTGGATGTAGGATTGACTGGCTGCATCCGAACCGGAGGCTGGCTGGTGGTGAGAGGAGAGATTCGAGATCAGCAAACTACAGTGCAGGACAGCCAGTAGACGGACTACTGCATCCGTCAGTCGAGATCACTCACTTGACACCGACCAAGTCAAGGTAATTCAAGACTGAGACCGCACATCTACCGGCAGTGCAGTACGTGTACACGCGCGACACTAATAATAATGCGTCCCAGTCGAGGGATTTTATTGACTGTTCCTGTCGTTGATTTCCAGCCCTGACGTGGATTGTGAGACCCGTGCCTCCTGCTCCTTTCCCGACCCCAGGCACAGATCCCCCTTGATGACAAGTCTGGGCCCGCATCCATGCAAGCCACACTCATGCTGCTCTTGTTGGTGGTGATGCTGCTGTGCTGGGTTAAAATGGCAATAATACCACTCACTCCGTCAATCCACTGCCAGTCGGTCAGCCAGATTAATCACTCGCAACACTGAACAGGCAAATCAATAGTCCGTCTCTCCTGTGCCGAGAACCGTCCCCCTACTCCGTCCGTCATGACCACCGTTTGCCGGTGACGCGGACTGAATGCCATAGGTGGGCTCATCTTCTGAAACTCGGTGGTCCAGCTGGTTGAAGCGTATCCGAAGCACGCACTCAACCCTTCCAGACAGGGACCAAGACCTAGGCCAAGACTGAGAAAGCCAAAAGCCCAAGCTCCGAGCAGAACAAACAAAGAGAGGCAAGCGGTCTACCTATCTTGTCGCCCACTTCCAGTTCCGCCGCCCTTGCCCTGCACGAGGCTGCGAGGGTCACCCCTGCCCGCCTGTTCCCAGTAATCCCAGGAATCCCAAAAGGCAGTCCAAGCGCGAGGGAGGGGGGCGTCACAGACGAAGCCAACCTCCACCTGCGCAGGCGTCCAGACTCCACATCCATCCCCCCCCTCCTACTCTTCCACTCCCGTTCCGGGGTTAGCGCCGCTCGCCCACCTGAGGCCTGGCAGCGCCTGTGTGCCTGTGTGGATGCTGGTCACTGGTCTGCCAGTCAGTCAGCCAGACTGCCAGCCAGCCCACCAGCCCGCTGGAGGCTACTGGAGACTGCTGTAACTGCGCCGCCCTCGCCCGCTTTTCATTCCCTGCCTTCCTCTAGAATCCAGCCAACCTCCAACCTGCCCAGGGTTTCATTTCATCACATTCTCTCGCTCCCTCCTACCCACTACCCGCCACTCGTGCCTACTACTTCTCTGCTTCTCCTCCTCTCCTCCTCCTCCTCTCACCCGCTTCAACCCTCAACCCACCACCATCCCCGTCCGAATCGGACCCCTCGACGCCCGGAAAAATATTCGTGGTCGCAGAGGGCTTGCGCTGGCTTAACAGATCGCTGTTTTCCACCACGGATTGTCTCCGTCAATGGACGAGGTTCAATCTGCCTCTTAATTGACTTCGCTGTCGGTTGCCGCGGCTCCTCGGTCGCTTAGGCGTGCCCCGTACGCCCTGAGCCCAACCACCACAACCACAGACAGCCTTGCATCCTCTCGAATCCCCATCCAGTGGGCCCACTCCCGGGACTTTCTCTATTCGCCATGCCCTTCGACAACCTCGACCTGGCCGGCCTGGCCAACATCGCCGTCCGCACACTCCAGCACGAGATCAGACAGGCGACCACCAGCGCCATCTCCTCGGCAACCACGTCGGCCGACCCGACCCTGGCCTCCTCCAGCGACGTACCGTCTTTGACCACCCCCATCAGTGGCCCAACATCATCACCAGCTGATACCAGCAACGGGAATAATAATGGAAATGGAAACGGGAATGGAAATGGCAGCGGGCAGGGCTCGTCACCACTGCTCTTCTTTGTCGCACTCGGCTTTGGTGTAGTGTTTACGAACCTCTGGTGAGCATTTGGTTCATCCCGCAGTCGTGCACCACCGGTGCATGTGGCAGATTGTTCTAATTCATGATGCGAACAGGATCATTGTCGGTGTTAAGTACTGCTTCCGCTACAATGCTCGGAATCGCAACATTCGGATGACGGGCGAGGACGGCGAGCCCATCAACCTCGAGAATATGCCTCAGCACCCCCGGCGCCGCCGCCGCGAGAAGAAGCTGATGACTATGGACGAGGTGAACGAAAAATTCCCAATGATGAAATACAAAAACTGGGTCGCAAGCCGCGCTCAAGAAGGCCTGCCCACTCGTGGCGGTATCTCGCAGCCCCCCAGCCGAGCAAATAGTCTTCGGGATGCCGATGGTATTATTCCCACGATCAAGGAGCGCGATTCCACCGAGGATAGACCGGCAACCAGCGGAACATCTATCGTTAGGGAGACCACTCGTGAGCCAACCACCGAACATGCCGAGAAGGCCGCGCCTGCTTCCACCACGGCCGGCGAGGCACAGTCTACAACGAGCCCTGCCACTGCCGACGCCACAACAGCACCAGCGAGAACTGATAGCCCCGCCTCCGATGACGACCACTACGAAGACGAGGATGACCAAATTCACGACGCCCTACCGCCGGAGGCGCTGGAGTCATCCGGCGACACTTGCGCCATTTGCATCGATACTCTGGAGGATGACGACGACGTCCGCGGACTAACCTGTGGTCATGCTTTCCACGCTGTGTGTCTCGACCCATGGCTGACCAGCAGGCGTGCTTGCTGTCCACTCTGCAAGGCTGATTACTACACACCTAAGCCCCGTCAGCCTCAGACCGAGGGGGCCGAGGGGACGCAGGTGGGGCCGACCGTTTCGATTGCCCAGGACCCGCGGACCAACAGGGCGAACATGCCCTCGCGGCCTGGCGTCGCGTGGATTTTCTCCGGTCGACGAGGAAGGATGGGTCTGCCTCAAATGGGCAGGAATAGAAACAACGGTTCTAGCCAGCCCCAAGCTCAACCGCGCAGCGACAACAACGGAAGGCGGCAGCGGCAGCAGCAGCGTGGTGGCTTCTTCTCGCGATCAGGTACTCAGCCATCGTCACGTTCGGCACCAACGGCGACCGACAATGCCACAGCGACTCAGACCACTCAAACACCTTCCGGGGGTTTCCTATCCTCGATTCGGCAACAGTTGCCCAGCTTTGGACGGTCCACAGCGACACAAGAGCAGTCGGCCGCAAACGCACAAGTGACACCATCTGCCTTGGAGGCCGGTACACGTGCGGATGCGGCAAGATGACAGGTACCAGAGAATTAGATTATGAATTTGACGTTATTTGCCCCAAACAAAAGGAGTCGCCCTCAGTACATTTGCCGAACTCGTCAACCATTAATCGACATTGTATATCAACTCATCTCAACCAGCAGCCCAAACACGGGATGTCCCGCGACATGGCCACTTTTCAGAGCGGTCTCAGTCTCCTGATAATATGATGCGAGAGATACCGTGCGGCTACGCTGGACCCTCATATTCTGCTTATATACGTATCGCATACCTGCGTAACATCACACCGCGGGTCGTCCACCCAACAGGAAACGTGCTCGTCTCGGTGCTTCGCTTTCATCCGTGGAGTTGCTTCTACGGTGGTCGGGTTAAACTAGGGTGCGGGTGCAGGTGTAGGCTACAGGCTTTTGGGGGCTTGGTTTGCAAGACCAGGCCAGGGATGGATGGATGAATGGATGGAAGGAAGGAAGGAAGGAAGCATGGATGGGTGAGGGAGGCAAAGCAAGCGCATTGATTTTCTTGTCGGCTGTCTTCGATGGGTTTTGCGGGGAGTTGAGCCGTATCTGTTGCTTGTACTATTGGAGATAGGGGCGTTGCATCTCGGGTCGGTCAGTCAGTCCTCTTTTCTTGAATGGGATTCCGCCCGCCGTCGCTGATAGGCACGGACGGGCACAAGAAACTGGTCCCTCCTGGCCCACTGGAGTATGGTGATATGTCGAGGGCTTGCCTCAAGTTCGCGTGCATTTGTATGCGCGCAAGTATCTTTATGGGTATCTCGCACCTGTGCTGCAGAGCCAGTCAAACCCAACGCAAGCCGCACTCCCTTAAGCCTTCTCCTCACAAGTAGTTCCCCTTCGAGAACCTGCCGCCAAAGTCCGACGCCCTGTTCAGAAGCTCCTTGCGCTGCGACGCCGTGATCTTCATCCCGAGGCCCATGTCCTTCTCGCGGTCGAACGCCCTCTTGCTCGGGTCGTCGTCCTCCTCATCGTCGCCACCGGCTGCCTTCTTACTACTACTACTGCCGCCCCCGCCCCCGCCCCCGCCGCCGGCCTTCTTGGCCGTCTGGTGCTGCTCGTACAGGCTCTTGCCCCGCGTCTGCTCCGTGAACGCGCGGATCTTGTCCTGCTGCCCGTCCTTGTCCCTGCCGTGGTGGCCCGATGCTCCTCCTCCGCTCCTGCTGCCTTTGCTTGCTGATGCTGCCTGCTCGTTGTCACCACCGCGCCCCAGCACCGTGTCCGCGAGCCGCTTGGCCTTCTCCTCGGGCGTCTCGGTCCAGATCTTGCTGATGCCGCCGCCCCCGCCCCCGCCCCCGCCGGCGGGCCGCGAGGTGGCGCCCGCGCCGCTCGCGAACTTGCGCGCCTTGATCTTGGTCGGGTCCCGCTCCTGGTACCCCGTCGGCTCCGGCGGCGCGAGCATCCAGTCGTCGCGCGCGGGCTTCTCCGGGGCCGCCGCGGCTCTTGGTAAGTAGGGGCCGGCAGCGGCGTTGCGGTTCGCGGGCGCGGCGCCGGGTAGGGCGGGCCCGTAGTCGTCGTCTGAGTCTTCGGAATCTGACTCCGAGTCTGGCGCGGTCGTGGGCCGTGAGGCGAGGTCTGCGGGAGGGGGCGCGGGCCCCATCACGCGCCTTGGCGGCTGTGCGGTTGGTCTTGGAGCTGCTTCTTTTGATGGTGGTGGTGGCGCGGGGCCTGTGTCGTCGTCGTCGTCGGAATCGGAGTTCAGGGCGATTTCGTCTGTGTTGCTGCCGCTGGCGGCCGTGGGTGGTAGGGATGGCCCTATTGACGGTCGTTGGGGACCAGCAGTGGCGGCTGGTCTGGGTGCACTTGGCCCGTAGCCATCGTCTGAGTCGCTCTCCTCGCCATTCGGGGCTATCTCAATCTCGTTGTTGGGTCTTGACGTCTTGGTGGATGGCGAGTCCGGGCTCTCGTCGTCGGAACTGCGCTTGCGCTTGGTGAGGTGTGGCGGTAGTTGAGGCCCAATTGACGACATGGTAGAGGTCAGAAGTCTCCCAGGATGACTTCAGGCGTTGGTGAGTATTCTGATGGTACCCGGTTGTGAGTTCGATCTTGATGAGTGGAGGCGTGAAGAAAAGAGGCGATGTTAATGCAGTGGATGTTTATATAGACTATATGTAAGGAACAGGAGCGCATGCATTGCCCTGGATGATGCTGCCCGGGGTGTCCTTATCTTATCGATGCCGTGCCAGGCGACAAGCTCGCTAACCCCTGTGCGCTGCGGCCTGTAGTCTAGCTGCAGATAGCTCTCGGTGGGCTGGGAAGGTATGCGTAATTGGGGTAGTGGAACGAGGACGTTGCCTACCTATTCCACTTACACCAATTCAGTCAAGAATAGCCACGGTCTGTTCTAGTCGCCGAACTCCCAGGTTCTAGGCGACCGCGTCTCTAGACTTTTGTGAAACGAGCTCTGTTGTTGAAGCCACCGCCCAGCTTGCTAAGTGACCCTCAGCATCCTCAGCGCTCATCGTCCCAGCGCAGTCTCGAGCTCCGGACTTCCTGGAGTGGCCACAACCAAGCTCGAAGCCATGCGCAGCACGAGTCTGACCCGATGAGCGCATCATCAGAGGAGAGGGAAGATGGTGCTGGGGAGGAGATGACAAATATGGCCGACCCTCCTGCGGCCCAAGATACTGGCGACGAGCAGCAGGCGCCAACTGAGCAGGTCGTCGACCACCACATCTCCGATCTGCTAGAGGAGGAGCGACAGCAGGACTCAACGCTGCCGTCGGAGGAGAACGGTCTTGCCCACAGGTACAAGAGACTTGCCGAGGAGGACCTTGAGGTCACGTCCGACAATGGCTCGGTGGACGCCCTGCCCAGGAGGGCCGGAAGTCCCGTCGACTCCATGATCTCTATCCCGGATCGATCTCCTTCCGTCCAGGTAACACATCTTCCTGCCCCTCCTCTGATGCTCCGACCAAGAGCTAACATTGCCAGGGCTCTGGTATCTCCTCTCCCAGCAGCAGCGTCCTCCCATCACTCGCCTCGAGACCCCGAATGGGGAGTCCGACTCCCTCCTTTCGACCCTTCGATCGCCGCTTCCAGTCCCGGATCTCTACGCC
Source organism: Diaporthe nobilis (assembly GCA_023078575.1). Taxonomy (NCBI): domain Eukaryota; kingdom Fungi; phylum Ascomycota; class Sordariomycetes; order Diaporthales; family Diaporthaceae; genus Diaporthe; species Diaporthe nobilis. The sequence goes on from JAKZJT010000010.1 coordinate 2,530,970, forward strand.
GAGCAACCTGTCCCCCCGGCCTGGCTCACCAGCGTTCCTATCCAGCCACAGTCGCAATGCCTCCCTGACTAGTCAGATCCTCTTAGACACTGGCGACACTGAGACTCCGTCTCCTCCGTGGGAAGTTGTAAGATGGACCAAATTGAGGAAGCTCAACGGGTCGGCGTTCTCAGAAGTTGGCAAACGGAACTTTGGATCCCCGACATGCATCGCTGTCTCGACTCACATAGTCCTCGGGACCTCAAAGGGCATAATATTAATGTTTGACTACAACCAAAACCTGAAGATGATCATTGGGCCAGGAACCAAAGCTGTCGAGTGCGGCGCGATCGTCTCCATCGCAATATCAGCAGACCACACCACATTGGGGGGCGGTCATGCTGATGGGACCATCTTCACGTGGGACACCTCGCGAGCATCTCGCCCATTCCTGCATATTCCTCCGCTAGACGCAGCGCAGACGCAGAATCGCACGACGGATGGCCACATGCCAGGCGTCGCCATCACCCACCTGGGATTCCTGGGCACGAGACATACCGCTCTTGTGTCTGCTGACGACAGGGGCATGGCCTTCTCTCACCTAGCAACGCGAGGCACTGGATCCTTCGGTCGGACAGTCAAGACGACCAGGATATTAGGACGTTATCCGGACTCGAAACCCCTCGTCTCGGGCAAAGTTTTGAAGCCCAGCACGGTTCTTGCTTTCGCGCCCTTGCCTCTTGGAACTATCGAGCGTGCCACAGATACCATGGGTCTGACTGCAATGTTGACTCCTTATCTATTGGTCATTGTGTCGACCACCCCCATTGCCCAGACGCAGCACAAGTCGGCGAGGCCTAAAGAGGTCGCCGCTCATAGCGCCATGACGGGGTGCCTGGCTTGGTTCCCTGCCGTGAAGCTGAAAGTCGCGGATCCAGCAACCGGCAGCCAGATTGCCAAGGCAAAGCTCGTGTACTGCTGGTCCAACGTCCTGACCGTCTTGGACGTCGAGGAGATACCCGCTGAGGATAAGGACAAACCGCCAAGTCTCAAATTCAAAGCAAGGAGCAGATGGAAATGTGAAGAGGCGGTTGTGGCCGTGCAATGGCTGAGTCGGTCCGTGCTGACAGTCCTCACGATCAGCCAGAGGTTGATTGTTCTGGAGGACCGGAGCATGCGGATGACTGAGGCATTCGACCTCATAGGGCGACATATATATCACGTCGACCTCTTTTCGAAGCAGCTGCACACCTTGGTTGAGCAGCTTGACGAAGAAGACACATCCATGCATGGGGTAGTGGCCGACGCTTTCTACATGAGCTTCAAGGCCTACAAAAATCGAATATTCCTCATGGGCTTCAATGATGTCTCCATCGGAGCACTGTCCAACTGGGCAGATCGCCTTATCGCTTTGATGGAGAACGGCGACTACGTTGGCGCTATCAAATTAGCCACGCTCTACTATACGGGTGATGCAAACAAACTCACAGTGGGATTGCCAGAAAATACAGAGGTGCGGCACACCATGGTCAAGGACAAACTCTTGGAGCTTATGAGTGCGTCCTTGAAGTATGCCTTTGGCCAGCGGCAGAGGGACCCTGAAGCTGTGGATGACAGCCAGCTGCAAGAGCTGAGCGAGACCTGCTTTACGGCATGTCATAGCATTGGAAACATCGATTTCCTGTTTGACGAGATGTACGAGTGGTATGAGGATGCCGGCGTTGAAGGCATCTTCCTTGAAACCATGGAGTCGTACATTCTGGAAAGGACGATCTCGTCGGTACCGCCCACAGTTGTGAAAGGCATGGTCGCTCACTTCGTTGGCAAGGGGCTTGAGAGTCGGCTGGAAGAGATGATTTGCCACATGGAAACAGCCACCATGGACCTAGACCAAGTCACCGGTCTGTGCAAGCAACACAGCCTCTACGACGCTCTCATTTATGTCTGGAACCAGGCGCTCGACGACTACATCACGCCGCTCATTGACCTGCTGACGCTTCTGATACCTTTGATGCGCGAAGCGGACGACGAGGCATCAGGAAACATCTTGGACGAGGAAGCCTCCAGCGTCAATGCCCTGAAGATATTCCCGTACCTTTCCTACATTCTCACGAGCCGAGTCTATCCAACTGGCGAGACGATCGAGCATGAACGGTCTATGAAAGCGAAAGCAGAGCTCTACTGGTTTCTCTTCTCTGGAAAAAGCATAGTTTGGCCTAAGGGAAGCAACAAGCGTTTCCTCACCCGCCCCAATCAAGCTGATGAGCCATCGTTTCCATATCTTCGGATGATTCTGAAGTTTGATGCCCCGAGCTTTCTGAGCTCACTGAACGAGGCATTTGAGGACTCGTTCTTAAACGACTCTCCGGAGAAGCAGGTTAATGGAGGAGCGAGGGGAGACCTGCCAGAAGAGCAGATATTTGGCCTCACGGTTGATCGCCAGTATATTGTTTCCATCCTGATCGAGATCATGAATCCGACCGACTTCGCGGCTGAGGACACCATTTACCTGGATATGTTCATCGCAAGAAATCTGCCCAAATACCCACAGTACCTACTGCTGCCAGGCTCGGCACTGACGAAAGTGCTGACTGGGCTGTGCAATTTCCCAGGAGCGGATCTCGCAGATGACGCCCAGTTGAGTGCTGAGTATCTGCTGTCCGTATACAACCCGTCCGATCTTCCTACGCTTATGCCGCTATTCAAGAGAGCCGGGTTCTATCGAATCTTGAAAAGGCAGTACAGACTAGACAAGCAATACGGCAAGCTGTTGCAGACGTACTTTGAGGATCCAGATGACAAAGATGCAACATTTGACTGCATAGCGAACTGCCTGCGTCCACAGACGGGGCTCTCTAAGCGCCAAATCGGAGAAGTGCACCAGGTCATCAAGGACAATTCGAGGGACCTAGTGGACCTCGATCCTTCACGGGCAGCCAAGGTGATGGAACTGTACGCGCCGGAGCTACATCGTCACATACTGGACTCCACAACCGACGAGCCGGAGTTGCAGTACAGCTACCTCAAAGCCATCCTGGAACCCGCTGTCGAGCGCCCAGAGGACTTCAAGCCATCGGCCGAAAGAGATCTGATCGAGCAGTATGTGCAGCTCATGTGCAGATATGAGCCTACCCATGTCTCAGACTATGTGGGGATTGTGCAGTCCACCAATTTGCGGTTAGACAAGCTTCTGCCAACCATGGAGGAAACAGGTGTTATTGACGCAGCGGTTGTGTTGATGGCCCGCGAGGGTCAAACACACGAGGCCATGGAAAGGCTTGTCAAGCAGTTGAACACGCTCGAGTCTGCCCTGCAGGGTCTGCTCACTGGGACCAAGGAGGACGAAGCCCCTACCGACATCCATTCTCCAACTGCAGATCTTCTGAAGGGCCTGCAAAAGTATACGCATGTGGGGATCTGGCTCTGCCAGGGACAGACCAAGACCGCAAAGAGATTGACGGCTGGGCAGCGCAAGAAAAAGACAACATCTACGGATGATCTGTCACCAGATGAGACATTGTGGCTCAGCCTCATTGATGCCACCGTCCAAATTACCCGTCGTCTATCGACCTCGATCCAAAACATCGCCAATCAGGCGGCTTCAAAAGCCGAAAAGGGCAAGCAGGTCAATGGAATTGACACACACCAACAAGAGATAGACACGGAGAAACTCGTAGGGCTTCTCCGCTCCCTTGTACAACACACCTTCACAGCCCTGCTCGCCGCCACATCGACGCCCTCCGCGCAGCAGCCGAGCGGGCCAACCCGCGTCCTCTCCACCACGGCATCCGCAGTGGGCGACAACCTCACATTCCTGCGCATCCTGCGCGCATTCCTGACCAAGGCCGCGGCCTCGTCCCCGACCCTCGCCGACCTGCGGGCGGTGCTGCAGTCCATATTCGCGGCGTACGCGTACGAGGAGTCGATCCTGCGGCTGTCGAACCGGCTGCTCGAGCGCAGCCTCTTCGTGAGCGTCAAGCAGGCGACGGAGCTGCGGCAGCGCGGGTGGCGGCCCCGGGGCTCGACGTGCGAGGCGTGCGGCGTCCGGGTCTGGGGGCCGGGGGCCATCTCCACGGGGATCATCGACGCGTGGGAGGAGAAGACGGCCGCCGAGGACGCGAGGCGGAAGGCGAGGCTCGCGGGGCTGGGGCGCACGGCCGAGCGCGGCAAGGGCAGGGAGAAGGTCGGGCGCGAGGGCATGATGATGCTCGACTACGGCGGGGCGGGCTCCTCGGGCTTCGACGGGGGCGGCGGCAGGGGCAAGGGCAAGGACTCGTCTGTGCCCATGACGCCCGAGTCCTTCGAGGCGAGGACGCCGGACCGCGGCGGCGAGGGGTCGTCGCCTGAGGACGATGACCAGCAGCAGGAAGAGGAAGGGTCCACGCAGCAGCAGCAGCCACCGCAGGGCGGGACCGCGGGCCAGCAGCCGGGCTATCGGCCGCTGGTCGTGCTGGCCTGCCGGCATATCTATCACCAGAGCTGCCTGGAGGCGCTGCAGCCCCGGGACGAGGCGACGGGCGCGAGGAGGCATGTCGATGAGTACGGGAGGGAGCGGGAGTATAGGTGTCCTATTGATGGGTAGATAGAATTAGGGCCACCCGAAGATGCATTGTATTTTCCAAGGCTGCACCGAGCACGTTGGTGTGTCTGCTGTGACTTGGTTCCTATCCTTGGAAAGGGTTTTATCTTTCCCACTCACGCCGTCTAGCTATGGCGAGATTCCTTCCTGTCTGGGAGCTTCCCGCGCATGTGCCGGTTTAAGCACCAAAGCAGCAGGTTGTCTCCGAAAAGACTCCTACACATCACAATACGACCATTCCACCTCCACTTTCGGACTCGATAAGGCGTGCCGTCTTGACTTTGGCCCTCCGTGGTCAAACTCGGGACTGCGCAGGCAGAAACCCTTTGGTCCAGGGCAACACCTCTGCAGCTTCTACTTCCAGCGCTGAGACCGTTTGGCTTTCCAAACGGTCCCTGAAAACGACATTTTCTACAGTGCAGCTCCATAACCTTTACTGAACTTGTTTTTGAGTGCTGCCTACCTCTCTTCGTTCACGCTCCTGCCTCCCGCCTTCCTTCTTTCCCAATACACATCCACTCCCTAGGTTGAGGCACCTTCCATCTCTGCTCAACTTTGAGCAAGCTTTTGCCTCCTTTCATTGTGCAGTTTTCATCCCAACTGAAGTTCTCTTCAAGAGGAACCAGAGCCCAGACCCCACTTTCTCCCTGAAGCGTGTTGTGCACTTTCAGGGCGAACCTTCGTTGTTTCCCAACGTCAACCTTCGCACTGCCCGTCGTACCATTCTGGGTACTTAGCATCTCCCACATCGGCGCCACGGGCATTACTGTCTGGGCTTTCCACAATCTTTTCAGTGTCAAGCAGGACGTCTTACGAAAGTTGAGAACAGTTGCGCTTAGAACGAAGCTGCTCAATGCGAAAGCCACCCGCAAACAACAATTGTCACAACACAAACATCCCCACGCAACGCGCTCGCGTCAAGCAGATCACGCCTCAGGCTCACTGTCGACAACATAACCTCCATTCTCGACTTTGGAACAGTGGCATCAAGCTCCGCAGCAACGTTTGCAATCCTCCCTACTGCGGTCCCACCAATTCTTGCGCCTCACAATTCCAATCTGTCTCGGCCATGTAACGGTCGCTTGACAAGGAAAGCCTTCAGATTTGTGAGTAAGTGTACACCCTATCATTCACTTCACCTTTTCTAAGCCCCATCACTGTTATCGGCAATGTTGCCTTGCGTATTGCCTGGCGTGGATCGACGAACCTCACACTGACCGTGCTTCTGTAGCTGCACCGTCACGAGTCTTTTCTGACCAATCGACAACTACAAGGCGTTTTGAATCATGGAAGCCACGATGGACGAGGTTGGCGTAACGCTGCCAACAGACGAGCACACTACAGGGAGTGCTGTCGTGGCAGAGGTCAACACGCTCCCATCCCCACAACAACTCACTCAAGAACACGTCTGCATGAAGGATATCGGCACCCAGCTGATCAACATCGAGTCCATGCAGCAAATAATCAGAACGCATGTATGGAATTTTGAGAACAACCCCACTGAGACAACGGTCTTCGAGCTCAAATCGCTCCTTCCAAGACTGGATGGCCTTCAGAGCAGCCTGCGCAAGACTTTTGCTGCGCACGCCCAACCACCGATTCGGGCACTCCACATCTTCCAACTGCCTGATGAGCTTTTGATGAAGATTTCCGAAAATGTGAGAGGCGACTTCAAGTCCGAGGACGACAAGTATTCCATCGATGGTATCAAAGGCGTCAAGAACCTTCGCTTGACATGTAAGCGATTGTGCGACGCCAGTTCCCATCTACTACTACACCGGCTGGATGTTACATTGACAAGTTCGTCACTCAAACATCTCGACAGTGTCTCTCGTCACCCCACCATTTCCAAGGGCATACGATCGTTGCAAATCTGCGCTGGCCTATTCCAGTCTGAACCTGGCTTCCACCTGCTTAACTTTATCACCGAAGTTCTTGGGATAATACGCGAGGATCATCGAAGCGATTTCGATTCCCTTTTCCAGTATGCGCAGGAGTTTGAGCCCCACACAATATTCGACATTTCAACTCGCCCCTCCCGTGAACAGCAAGAGCGCTTGTGCAAAGTTGTCGAGAATATGGGAAAGCGCGAGGGAATCATACGGTCACTCACCGAGTTCTCGGACAATTGGATGTCTGAATCAGATGAGGATCAACATGTGGCCGCTGTGTGCCAAGCCTACAAAGAGTACAACCGGCTCCTCAACAACCAAACTGCGCTTCTGCAAAATGGCACCTTCGTTACAAGTGTCGCTGAAGCCATGGCTAGGATGCCTACGGTAGCTGAATTGACCATCACCGATCAGCTGGGTTTCAAGTTACGACCTCGGTCGGATGAAATGTCTGGCCCATTGTATGCCTCGGTTCGGGAGAGTCTGCTGAAATCCAGGGACTGGCAACCTGATTTGGTCTCGCTGCTACCACAAAGCCCCGTCAAGCTTCTCTCCCAATTGCCGCTCACATTTAACCGAGCAGGCAACCCGCTGACTGAATTGCGCATCTGCCTGGAGCCGACCACAGACCACAAACTGAAACTCAGCGAGGAGCTGGTCAAAGATCTGATCAGCGCAACTGAACACCTGAAAGTCCTGGAGATTAACTGTCAACTGACTGCACGAGCTGTCGAGTCCGTTGACCAGGTCGGCGTGTCCAAGCTCGTGTCTTTGTTTTTGAACAGCGCAGACCTCAGGTCTGTGACTCTCTGCTTTGGAAGTATGAAAATCTCTCCAGCGGAACGCTTGAGTCTTGAACCGCTGCTTGCGTTGCTTCCCTGGGCCAACCTCGAGAGAATATTGCTGGTCAATGGCTCCTTCAAGTACGGTGAGCTCAGTAAGCACCTCGAAAAGCTGGCGCCTAGGACCTACATATTTCTGGACAGAGTGCACCTGCAGAACGGCCTTTGGGCTGACCTTCTTGATGTGCTCCGTGCGAAGGCCGACTGCCAGTCGGATGTGAGGAAGCCGATGGGCGACGAGTTTGAAGAATTGGGCAACCCATGTCGCAGAAAATTCACCGCGATGGGCAAGGGCACACCAAGCCCTGCTGCTGCATATATCAGAGGCCAAATCACGGACAACCCTTTGCGATCCCCTTCAGACCAAGACAATGTGGGCACATGAGGGCATGGAAGATGAGGACTGAACATTTGATGTCGCATTTCTCGATAACGTCGCCCAGTTTTCTGGGAATGGGCTGAGCTGTGGACGAATGGCGCTGCCCAAGGATTCAGCTGAATGTCTGTGCTCCCGCAAAAGGGGACAGAAACCGAATGAGACGACGGAAAGGGGAAGACCTAAAAGGCGAGGGGGATGGTTTGTGTGGATATGTAATTCTTGATGAGCATGAAGCGGACAGCCTAGGTCACACTCTCCAGCCAAGGTTTGGTCGTCTGGATAGGTCGAGCAGGAGGAGGCGTGGATACTAAGTAACTAGTGGCAGGTCTTCAGGGACCATCTTGCGCGTCTGTGCCGAACATGCCATAGCTCCTACCATAGGAATTGCTTGATTAATGACGACTATTCTTTTTGAAATCAGAGACTCGCACCTGTAAAAGCGGAGGGTACACCGGTGCATCAACTCACGCCATAGCTGTAGCCAACTAGAGCGCATCACCCATGCCTAAAACGCCCACCCTCACTCAACACCCACATGCCTAACTCGAAAAAGGTGTGCAAATTGGGCATGTGGGTGTGGGTGTGGGTGTGAGTATTGGGTGTAGGCTGGGTATGGGTGTTGGGTATGGATTTTGGGTGTAGGTGTGTTGGGTGTAATGTGTTGGGTGGTAGGTGTGTTGGGTATAGGTGTGCTGGGTGTGGGTGTGCTGGATGTGGGTGTGCTGGGTGTAGGTGTGTTGGGTGTAAGTGCACTAAGCGTATAATGTATCTGTATACTATGCGTTTTCTTTGTATAAATATCCATTCTCTAAAATTATCATGAGGGAGTCATTCAAGTTAGCCGCTGTGAGATTTGCCACTCACGGTTCAGCAAACACTATCACAAATAAACAGCACGAGGCACATGAATACATAATAAGAACTCAAAGTTTAAACCTGCTTAACCAAGAAGAGTAAAATGAAATCAGTATTATGATCTTATTCTTCTAAACACCCTCATATGGCGACTGAAGCGGCCAATAGCGTTGGTCAGGGTGTTGGCTTGAAATCCAAACACGCACTATTTTAATTTAGCACCAACCCGCTTCTTTTTCAGGCAACATATAGGTCTGAACATCATTGCAACCCATTCTTGCTGTTTTCTTCTTCGAGACTCGCAGCCTCCTACAATCCACTGTCAATCTTATGCACATCCTTCACCACGGCGGAAATGAGGTATTTCGACGGCTGTCCGTTCCTCAAAGTCAGACCCTGGCACAATCTGTGGCGTAGCAACATCCCCAACCTCTCCTCGCTAAAACAACAAGCCGGGGTCTCAGGGTTTGTTGCCATCGACGCTGAGCCATGGGGCAATAGCCTCACTGATATTGCCGAAATCGGGATCGCATTCATCCCGCTTGTCGACACTGAGGCGCTGCAAGGCTCTCCCAGTAGCCTCGACTCGCTTCAGGCCCGATACTCAATACAGGTGACTAAGATCCGGGTCGCCGGCAGGGAACAAGGCCCGCGAAGGAAACGCGAACCCTTCACCTTTGGGCCAACCCACATCGTCGAGCCTGATGCCGTCCACGAGACCCTGCAGCGTTTGTTCCAGTCGTTCCGCGATGCGCTGGGCCCGCAGGCCTCCCTCACCCTGATTGGTTTCGACCTGGTCTTCGAATTCCGTGTCATGTCGAGCACGTATCTGGGCATCACAGAGCATGTCTCGTCTTGGGTCGACCTCCAGGAGATTATCAAGGATGTCTCGTCGTGCACCGACCGCAGTCCAAGCATGCGCGAATCGCTCATCGCATTCGGCTTTGAGGGTGATGACCAAGCGGTTCTACCAAATCCAGATTGGATCGCACACAGCGCTGGAACCGACGCCCTCCGCATCATCGCGCTGCTCGTCAACCTGCTCGCCCTCTCGCCGGATGCCCCCACACTGGAGATCGAGCGGCGACCGGCGCGCAAGTGGGTAGGCAGCGCCAGAGTGGCACGTCGACACATGAAGTTCAAGAATCAGTTCCACGGGCGGCCAAGGCCAAGAGAATCTTATCCCTTTAGAGCACGGGTGACACTCAACGGGGGGTCGGGTTTGACCATGCGGCAGCTGGCTGATTTCTTCTCGGAACACGGCCCGTCGGCCATCGGGATTCATGGAGGATACTTGAAGAACGAAGGCTATGTTTGTCTTCCCAGTCTCGACGAGCTGGATCAATTCATCGAACAGACAAACGGGTCTTCGGCAGGCAATGGACAATTCTGGGACGCAATTTCCGAATTTGACCCCCAGCTCACTGCTGCGCGAACCGCTTCCGAACTTCTAGAGTCTCTAGAAGCGGCATCGACCGCCGTAATCGAGCATAAAAAAGTGCTTAGGAAGCAAAAGAAAGAGAAAGAGAAAATCGGCTCGGAAGAAACGTATTCGGACTCTGTTGATAGCGTTGACAACCTTGAGCTCGGAGAGTTGTGGGGTTAGGCTACTCAAGAAAGAGAGGAAGAAGGAGACTAAATGATATATGCCTTCAATCTAGGATATAAATGCTCATTGAAGTGGCATCAATACTTTGAACTGTTATTCCAAGATAAGACTACTAGGTCGCTACGGACTTTCTATGTCTTTCCTGGGCTAAGACGTGTACACACGTATTGTGTGTGGTAAAGTTTGTTGATTCTGGTTCTTGTTCCGTATGTAGGTATAAGGTGATGCAGCTAGGCTGCCCACGGGGTCGACCACCGAAGCAAGGCATGATTGCAAGGCCACTATGAGAATCTTGATGGATGATGGCTAAATTACTGTAACTACTAAACGAACTTCCTCCGTTGTCATCTACTACTGTCCAATTAAGCCATGGTGAATTGATCTCGATACTGTGGGACAGATGGCGTGATTGCCCATTGACGTGAACTCTGATCAACCTATTCACACCCAATTTGCACGCTCAATTCAGATAACTCAATTTGCACAGATGGGAGTCACAGTACACACAGAGACACGGCAAAAGCCCACAATTTGAACCCCCTCAACCAAGAGGGGCGGAATGAAATTGGTATCACGATCCCATCTACCTAAAAAGCAACAAAACGCCACGATGCATAATGCAATGCGAGAAGAAGACCACATCGGGCCTCTCCCATTTCTTTCCGGGGGCGGACGATGCCTTCCTCTGATGGTGCAAATGCAATATATGGAAAAAGGAAAATGAAAATGAAACACCAAACTCAGTGGTATCTTCAGCAGCGGGCCCAGCCTCGCCTATGCAGAGTGAGAGGAAAAGAAAAAGGAAATGCAAGCAACGCCCCGTCCACCCTCATAATCCATTTCACATTTCCCTCATGCCCTTGATTCATTTCCTCATGTGTCATGCCCATGCCCTATCCTGCCTTGTCCTGTATACCGGCCCCTTTTTGCCTAACCTTGACACCCCGTGTCAGGTTCCCAGTGTGGTGGTGATGGTGGTAGGGTGTGTGTATATACGTGCGTAGTCCGCTTGATGCCAGGCGATGATGATGGTGGTGATGATGCATATGGACAGTCGAAGAAAGTGAGAAAGGAAAATACAGTCTGAGTTGAGGGAGAAGGCGGATCTTATGAGAGGTTGCGCTCGATGCGGGATCGCTTCCTCCTGGTGAAGGGCTGAACGGCTGGCGCGACTCCCGGCGTTGGGATCGAGAGACCGCCCGTGCTGTCCTCACTGACTACACCGGCAGCAGCGTCTACGCCTGCAGACGCCGTCACGGTGACGGTGGCCACACCTTCAGTAACGGTGACGGTGCTGAGCTCTGTGACAGTCGCGCCGTCGGCGGCCGCCGCGCTGGTTGCTGAGGTCGGCGCGGGGGTTGTGACGGTGGCGAAGGTCGAGGCTGAAGGGCTCGCGACGCCGGCGCCTCCTGAGGCAGCTGGGCGGCCTGATGCAGCCGCACCGCCAGAAGAAGCACTGCTCGTTGTGGCAGAGTTGCCGCTGCCGCTGCCGCTCGCCAGGTCTGGGGGCGCAGACATGCCAGTGTTGGAGCCCGAGTCAGCATTGGCGCCGTCGACGCCGACGGCGAAGTTACCGGTGAGCTCCTGGGGCACGGCGGCACTGTCGTAAGACTGGCCCTTGGAGAAGGTGTTGGCGATCTTGGTCTTCGTCTTGGCGCCGCTGCCGCTGCTGCAGGCTGGGGACTTCACGTCGCCGAGGTCGTCTGCGCAGGGGTCGACGATCTCCAGGTCCATGCACGAGGTGTATGTCTCTGGCTTGGTGACCTCGACACCGTCGTCACCGACCATGGCATTGGCCTTGGAGAGCGTGGGCCAGTCCCAGACCCAGTACAGGGTGTAGTCGGCGCCGACGGTGAGATCGGAGGGGAGCTGGAGGTCGGACTGGCACCACAGGTCTTGGCCCTGGGGGTTTGAAGCCTCCTTGGAGAACTGCTTCGTGCGCGAGGTGGAGATATCACCGCCGTTCAGCTGGTAGCACTGGCCGTCGTCGTAGTTGCGAGTTGCCAGGAGACGGCCGCGGCCGTCGCCACCGGTGCCATCCGCGTTCCAGACGTTGTGGATGGACATCAGCGTGTCGTTGGAACCGGGCTTCTCCGTGCCGTAGATGTAGATGGTTCCACGGTTGCGGGGCTTGTTCGCCTGGGTTGCTGGGAGCGTCACGTGGCCGTTCTCCTGGTGGCGCAGGGCAACGTAGTCGCCTGGTGCGGTCACCAGCTTCGGGTACTTGGAGTTGGTGTATGTGCCGATCTTTTGCTGGGGGGCGCAGAGCAGGTCTGTGGGATAAATGACAGCTCCCTCCGCCCGATCATTGGGAGGGATCTGCCACAGATCATCTGAGATGTCTCCCTTGAAACCTGGGTCACCACGTCCAACATAGGCACGCTGGTATCCCTCGGGTGCGATCATGGTGCCGTTTGGCGCAATGCGGTTCAATTGCTCGACCCATGAGTGGGCGATGGTGGTGGGAACGCCCGAGAGGACGACTGCAGCCACCAGAGCACTCCGCTCCAAAATCGATTGTCCAAACATGTTGTCTTGTGAAGGTGAATTTTCTTTTTTGTAGTAGTGAGCCTGAGTCAACCAAGCTGGGTAGGTACACGGCTGGCGTGTGTATGGCGTGTATGGTTTTGCAGAAAAAAAATATGCGCAGCAAAGGCGTCAATGTACCAAAAATGCCTGTGTTGAGATCAGACCTCGGCCGTAGAAGTTTAAATGGTCGAGACAGGTGGCGTTGAATTGTATTGTTGTGCAAGCACAATGGGGTCAAAGGGCGAGACTTGAATGGGGCTCGATCAAACAAAGCTGGGCGTTAACGGCCGGCGTAACTGTCAGGCCTGCTGATAAAGAAGGGAAGAAAAAGAGAAGTAATGGTCGTATGATCACAACAGCATGGTGACTGAATAGACGGCGGGAAGTGGTCGAAGAAAAAGGCGATTGTTCGGATGGAAGCCTGGGCTCTGGACGAAGCCAACCGAGGACGAGGCCTTTCTGCCTTGGAATGGGAAACCTTGTCTTTCAGTTTTTGACAATTGAGTGGGTAGTGATGAACAGCCGAGCCGAATGGTGTTCCAGCAGAGGAGACGATGTCAAGGTGAGTCAAGAATGGAAGGCCCGGTCAGATGGTGAAGGCCGGAATGATATGGGCCAACTGGGTCGGATGGGCCGAAGAAGCGGTCGCACAATGGGGCCTTCGATGAGTCCTGCAGATCGGATGATGACTTGCAGTAGATGAATGTGGATGTCAGAGTTGAAAGTTTGGATCTCAGCAAAGAAGAATGGAGAGTTAAAAAACCGCGGGAGTGGTAGACGAGTGCGGATGGTCACAAGGGGCTGCAGGGCGATGGAGCCGATGAAATCACTTGATCGGGGAGAGATATCTGCTCACGTCCAGGCAGAGGGACAGTGAGGATGTCGGCGACCACGAGGAAGAGGACGTCGTGTTTGTTTCCCCTGGTGGGCCCCAAGGTGCGAGGGAAGGCATCCAGGCCTCTTGGGAGGAAACGAGTGGTCATGAACGGTCGAGGATGAAAACAAAAAAAAGAGATGTTTGCAGAGGTTGGGCGCGTGTTTTGTGGAGCTCGGCCCACGGCCTGGCCTTGACCAGGACGGTACAGGAGTCCACTAGACTGCACAGTAAGGCCGATAGTCACACAGATGTGTGGATGGGTGGGTGTGAGCGGGGCCAGGGCTCTCGCGAGACTCCAGACTTCATCCCATGTCGAACATGCAGCAATATGGAGAGGCGTGTCCGACCATCCGTTGGGACAGGGAGGCTAGCTTTAGAGGGCCGATAAGAGTACCAGAACAAAACCAGAGGAACCAGAAGAACCAGCCAAACCCCAGGTAGCGCCAGGTACGAGACATATCGGGCGCCCTGCCGGGGTTGAGATTGAGAACAAGGGAGGGCAGACAAGCATTGTCCTGTCGCATGTGGGAGCAACTGTGGCAGTCAGCACATTCCCACATGCTGGTTGCAAATCCCATTGCGCGATCATGATATGCGACCAGGATGATAACTATGGGGCCGCATCGCAGGGTTGCAGGGGACGGGCTGCTGTAACAGTGAGATCAAGGAGGCCGGGTTGAGCAAGTATGTACTTCTAGTCCTCTGTGTCGGGCCAGTCTATCGTGTCGATAAGTTGCCTAGAGCGAGGCATGAGAGGAGGTGAGGTCCAATGTCGAAGGGGGTGGAGCTGGGCTTGCCTGCAAACGCTTGCCGTTTCTGGTGAGCCACTGTACCTGCCGTTCTAGCGCCTCCATGGCCGGGGGCAAGTACTTTCCCGCCAATATCTGGGTCGGAGGTGACTTCCCCGCGGCTAAAACGATTTGTCAGTCTGGAACACCAGCACACACACACTTGCCCCGCGGGCAGGGATGATCGACCCCTGCGCTCGCTTACCCTTAAGGGTGGATCTTGGTGGTCCATGCGCCCGAGCCGTTGGGCCACTCATTCCGCATCTCTGCACGGCTTGTCTGACCGACTGCCTCGCCCTCACATCCAACCAACCACTGCAACCAGTCGCTCTCTCTCCATCAGTCATCATCACCATCAACTCCTTGATCCCCTCACCGACTTGACCGACTCAGACCCATATGACACGGCTGCTATTCAAACACCGTCAGGCACACATTGTTCTTGTTTGCCTGCCAACACCACCCTCCGCGCTTGATCGCACACTGTCTGTGTCGTATATACACGGTACGCCATTGTGTGGAGCCGCCCGCGGCGGCTACGGGTGCACGCACGTCGACTGCCCAAACACCACAAAAGCAGCTCGCAGCCAACCATCTCGCCTCAACACCCGCGCCATGGCCGACTCCACCGGCCACGTCTACGGCCCAGACCGCCCTCCCACGACTGGCCGCGTTGTCGCCGCAGCCCTGCCCACGCCAACGGAACCATCATTCACACGATGCTGACCCTATTTCTTGACCTCCGACCTCGTGTCTTGGGTATCTGTCCCGTCATCCTCGTCTGCCGGGTTGTACACGCCTCTCACCGACCCCCAAATCTCGGAACCTCGTCTCGGCGCGTCACCATCTGTCACCCATCACCCATCACCCCGGCTCCCGCTCCTGAACCTAGTCCTGTCCGTGTTCGCGGCCACTGCTGCAACCTGCCCTACCTAGCCTACACGCACAGGCTTGGGCCAAGACCAAACGCCTAGGGCAAGCCGGCCGGCTCGGGCTCTCCCCTTAGCTCGACCGACCATTGAGTCGAGAACCTCCCGAGTTTCGTCTTTTCTACGCTATTCGCACACAAGCCAGACCTCGTGAACCAAGCCCCCAGGATCAGTCACACCCACGGCGACCAGCTAGATTCTCGCATGAGCTTCCTCTTGGCCTACTTGACTCAACTCATGTTCTGACAGGCAATCATCCTGTCAGGTCTCCTCGGATGGTTCGCGGCATTTGCATTAGCCGTCGTCCAGACTGACAGATTCTTCAGCTGTCCCGACGTCCCATCGCCTCGGTATTAAGCTGTTCCCAATGCAAGCCAATGTCTGTGTGGCACTCCAAAGGTGGCGTTTCCCAGGCCTAAACCCCGAGTATCTGCCGGCATATCGATTCCCGTGGATGGACCAGTCTGTCTCACGGTAGAATTTCCCCCTCCAGTCATTCGCCGTCTCTGTGGCTCTTTGTCCAGGAGCGCTAGTCGGTGCTCACATGCATGGGGACGGGTCTGGTCTGACCGCACTGAAACACCTCCCTGCCAAGCGCCCGATAGCACGCAGCCGATAGGCTGTCGATCTCTTTGAGCCTCAACACCCAAAGGCGCCGCTGGCAACAGGGGTCCCCAGTTCTCTGGCTCCACAGGTTCCCCGACAGGGCCTAAAGACGACACCACTTTATTCCTGTCAACGATGCCCTCCGCTACAGTTTGCGAAATATGGACCCGCAATACGCGCTCAACTCAAACTGAGCGCTTCTCATTGCTATCCCCAGTAAATCCGCCTCGGCCTCGTTTCTCTCACTGACAAGGGACGAAACATGCACGACCTCACCCAACTATCGCAGCCCGCTTTAAGTTTCTCAGTGCACGCAAGCAACGCTGATCACCGTCTGATATTGCAACAAATCAGTGGTCAATTACTGCATTCGCTCTGGGGTCCGGAACTCAAAATTGCAGAAGCAAACAACAAAGTCAATTGTGCTCTGTGCTCTCGAGTTTCACGGCCCAGCTCCGATGACGACCGGGAAACTTCCACTGTCTGTGCTGAATGAACAATCTGCAGACAATTGCCTGCATAGAGCCCCGAGTTTGTCCTCCAGGCGCTCGTAGTTTGTGACAGAAAGATTGTAGACATTTTCAGACTCCATGCAGGTCGCGACTAATCACTCGCCACAGTTGTGCCATGACCAACCACGATGCCACGCCCGCCTCAACAGAACAGCAAGTGTGCCACACACTCGCATGTGGGTATCGTGAAACGCCAAAACCCCTGGTTTCATCCGATACCCGGTAAACGTCCCGAACATCCCCAAGCCTGTCAACTGGACCCTGTCTATCACGTCCATCACATTCCCCACACCTGTGGCCAGGGAATAGCAGCCGACCTTTGACGACCCGGCCTGAGCACCCGAACTTGGCCGGTAAGCCAATCGACCAACTGACTCCCATCCTGGAATGTTGGCCCACGTTGATTCTCATGATCCCGCCTCGGTCACCCATAGCGGCCATCGACGCGTTACCCGAGGCGGTAACGTAGGTTCTTGTGCCCCGAGGGCACGTAGCCTGCCATTGAGCCCAGTGAGTACGCATCATCGCCTTCTGCCTCTTCCCTGGAGCGTTTGCGGCTGACCAGCGGGCTGAGGCCGCTGGAGCTGGACCCGCCAAGATACTCCGGTGCCGGCCTGGATAGCCCGTCATTATGATGGCGATGCTGTTGCGGCTGCTGAGACTGCTGAGAGTGGAACTGGCCGAAGCTGTCGTCCCATCCGGTCGTCGACTGGCTGAACTGCGCCGAGGCGTCTTGGCTCCCACCGATCGGACCCCCGTCGCAGTTGTTGGGCGTCGACGCGGCCGTGTTCCAGATGTCGTCGTCGTGAGCGGGGACATTGGCCCTGTGCTGCTCAAGCCGGTCCCTGCTGTCCAGGCTGCCCTGCATCCGCTGCAGCCCGGCCAGGTAGTGATCGCTGGACTGCGCTCTGCTCTGCCTCCCCGCCTCCGATCGCACCACTTGTGCGCAGGCATCGTATGGGTGCTGCATCTGCCGCGCGCTATCATCGAGAGGGTTTGTCCCCGCTTCGCCGCCCAGGCCCGTCTCATCGTTGACTGTCATCGACAGCCCGCTGGTGAGGTCCGGGTGGTTCCAGTCAAGAGTCAGAGCATTGTTGCCAGCGTGGGCAGTGCTGTTCATATTGGACCATTGCTGTGGAGCCAGGCCGGACAAGTCGGTGGTTTCGCACCCGGGGAGAGTGGTGTCGCTCTCATCGTCCTCTGGCTCCTCGTAAAAACTGTTGTTGCCTGTGTTGTAAGGGATGTAGGGCTCCGTCGAGAAGGACCCGCTTGTCATGAAGCTCGCCTCAGTATTGGTTGAGGTCGTGGTTGGCATGAACCCCATGTTCTGGCCTCCTAGGTCCTGAGAGTGCACACCGATGCCCGAGGAGGCGTCAAATCCAGCTACATATGACGAGGTGAGTGCTGCGGATGGCGGAGGGGTGACTAGGCCGTTGGTGAAATTCCCATGGAGACTCAGATTTGATGGGCCGTACGAGGGCATAGGAGAAACGGGCAGCGATGAAGGATTCGACTGGGTCCCGCTCTGCGGGATGTTCAAGTGAACATTGCCACCATTCCAGGCCGAGCTGAAGTTCTCAGCCATCTGTGCGTTAAGCATCTGCTGGTACGTGGGCGAGGGCGACATGACTACCCGGTCGCCTCTCTGAGCGGCGCTGCCACTTAAGAGCATCCTCTCCTGATGCATCGGCGAAAGGGGGTCCACGGCAGTCAAGAAACGCCAGTTCGTCCCCGCAGGCGTCGTGCACAGCTTCTTCTCCTTGTCAAAGAAGTGTATCGTGTTGAAGGTCCAGAGGATCACGGCACGCCGCGTCCAGTTCAGCTGGTCTGGCGAACCCGGTGGGGCAGGCGGGCTGGACCACAATTCCTGGAACATGGCGGTGGCCTTCATCAGGTCCATCTGCGTGACGACATCCTCCTCCTTGGCATCATCCTCGTCCTTCTTTCCCCCTCCGCTCGAGGCCTTCTTCTCCTTCGGCAGGAAATACCGTGGATAGGTCGCGCACAGGTCCAAGGCCTCCGCCCACTGGACCTCTGGGAACGGAACTGACCACACATTACCCCTCCGGCGCTCCCTGCAGTCACAGGTGGGGTTCCTATCATGGCAACCTCGCACGTGCGTGAAGACATATCCCATCTCCAGGTCGTCCTTGAAGGTCGTCCCCCTGCCGTTGGAGCACAGCTCCGGGGGCCGCTCCAGCCGCGTGCGCACGCACCAGTGGTGGTTCTGCAGGCCCTGCTGGGCGACGGTGATCTTGACCAGGGGCCGGAAGGCGCTGCCCTTGGGCAGCTTGGTCAGCTTGGTGATGCCGTGGATGTCGAGGGTCAGGTCCATGTGGATGATGTCGCACTGGCTGGCCGAGTGCAGGTGGGCGTTCTGCAGGTCGTGGTGCTCGATGACGCTCTGCAGGCTGGCGTGCAGCTCCGGGTGGTCGACCTCCCACTCGTCGCAGACCTCGCGCACGGAGCTCGACTCGGTCTGCTTCATGTCCCAGTTGTACTCGTGCAGGAAGGTCTGGCGGATGCTGCGGTCCTCCTTGTCGCGGGCGGCCCACTCCTTGCGCCCGCTCGTGAACTCGTACCGGTGCGGGAAGTCCCAGTGCGGCAGCAGGCCCTGCTCCGGGTGGTACGTCTTGACCTTGATGACCTCCTCCTCGCGCTTGACGCCGTCCTCGTCCGTGTAGAAGCGCGTCTCGGTCGACGACTGGTCGCGGATCAGGTCGTTGGACAGGTACAGCCAGCACATGGACGGGCTGACCTGCACGCGTTGGTTCATGCTGAGGAGCTGCCCGAAGTACTCGTAGTTGGGCCGCACGTCGGGCAGCCGGTCCTCCTTGAGCGCGTTGAGCACCGGGTCGTCCTTGAACGACTTCTGGTCCGTGTTCTCCTTGTACCACCGCCCCGGGCTGGACTTCTTCTTGTCCTTGCCGCTCTCCTCGGAGCCCTTGGAGAAGAAGAAGTGGTCTGTACATTGGGGGCCGGGGGGCCACGATGTCAGTTGGGCTCGTGTGTATGTGTGTCAAATGGGGATTCCGGATTGGGAATAACAGCAACAACGAGGGTTACACAAGGCTAGACTGGTGACCGCGGCTACGCACAGCACTTTTGCCCAATGCCAAGGAGATCTATGGGTTCGAGATCCCCCGGCAGCGGGTACTCCAGATGGCGTGCGAGCAATCACCTCCCAAGCCCCTGGTAGGGAAACGAACAAGTGACCTATCACAAGGTGACAATACAACGAAAGGAAACGGGGAGGCGACTCACACGCGGGGTGGAACCGGAAGAAGTTCTTGATGACCTGGATGTGGCTCGAGACCTGCTTGCGCTCGCGGTACCAGTCGTGCTTGACCTTTACCCAGCACTGCTCGTCGTCGCGGTGCGGCTTCTTGGGCGGCTTGCACTGGCAGGGCTTGACCTCCTGCATGGTGTACTGGGGCGGGGCCGGGGCGCCGGGGGGCAGGGTCTGCTGCTTCCACGCGATCCAGATGTACTCGCAGATGAGCATGTTGCGCCCGTGCTGCTTGCCGTGCATGTGGTACTTGCGCCGGCCCATGTGGACTATCAGGAGGAGGGCTGTGGGGTTGTGAACGGGTCGGGTTAGCCTCTTTTCTTTTTTTCCTTTTTTTTTTTTCCGTTATCATCATCATCGTCATCATCTTTTCTTTTCCTTTTTCTTTATCTTTTGGACATGGCTTGGACTGGATATCTGGTCCTTGGTCCTCGTCATGAGGTGAGAGAAGGTTGAGGCGGGCAGAGAGGATGAGAAGGAAAGTGGATGTAATGAGGAAAGGAGGCAAAAGAAAATGAGGGAAAAGAAATACCGTCAAGAAAGGCATCCTCGAGGATGTCGGGCCACTTCTGCTCGTCCTTGTCCTTCTGCTTGACGCGGTACTGGCAGAACTCGGGCGACAGGTAGATGGGGTTCTTGCTGTGCCGGCTCTGCCGATGCAGGTTGAGCTGGTGCCGCCGGAGCCTGAGCGCCGACGTCCCGCTCGCAGCGGCCGCTGCTGCCGCCGCCGCCAGCGCTGCGGACCCGCCGCCGACGACACCGCCTTGGTGTTGCTGGTCCTGCTGCTGCTGTTGTTGTGACGCGGCCGACGACGACGGCACCACCACGCCCGTGGACCCGAGCGCCTGCGTCGGCAGGATCGGGGGCGCGGGGATCGCGGACAGGGCGTGGCTCAGGACCGGGGTGCACGAGGCGGACGACGCTGATGACAGGGAGGGCAGGGCGCGCTGGCCGTAGGGGTAGTGGTGCTGGTGGTGCTGGACGTTGCCCGTCGACTCCTGCAGGGGCTCCCTGCCGCCGGCGCGGGCGAGGTAGTCGCCCCTGGTGTTGTTGCTGCTGCTACTGCTGCCGTTGTTGTTGTTGCTGTTGCTGTTGCTGGCGTCCTCGTAAGGGGACGGCCCGACGGGGTCGTGGTGGACATAGTCGGGCATGGGCTGGTGGGAGTGAGGGTGAGGGGGCGGCGAGGGTGGTCTCTGGGAGGGCAGCACGGCGCGGTGGGCATCCAGAGAACCCAGCATCGTGGGTTACGGATGAATGTGGCCCGGTCGATTCCAGAGGGGCGAGGCAGGAATTCAAGTCAAATGCTTCGCAAAGTTTTTTTTTCTTCTTGTTCTCGCTTTTCCTTTCTGACTTGTTGCTCTTCTCGTACGCGAATGACTGACTGGACTGACCTGGGAAAGAATGGAATGGGTTTGTTTGGGAAGGCAAAAAAAGAGAGAAGCGAAGGGGACCCAAAAAATGAATAATGGAATGCCTCTACGGCGTGTTTGGAAGGAACGTGATGTGTTGTAACAAGGTCTGAGAGAAAAGGAAGAGAAGGAATGAACGCTTTTGACTGAGGCGAATGGGGGGGAACCTCTGGCGAGTATGATGGAGGAATGCCCTCAGGAGGACGGTATTATAATATGGACACTTTTGAGAGAGAGTGGGGAGGGACAGAAACACATGAATACATACACGTACACACACTCTCTCTTACACCGAGGGACGGACGGACTGGCCAACTGCCAGCCCTGGAGCTTTCCTCTGAACCCGTTGTATTATTTCCCCCTGTCCCGCCCAAAGGGAACATGAGTCCGGGCTTATACCAAGGACAACAATACCATTGGGGAAAGAGTGGTCTACCACCCCCCCCCCCCACAACCCAACACAAACGGCTAACCACATCATACAATATTCAGGTAGCCCACGCGTTAAGGAAACACCTCCCCCCTTCTCCCCTGGCCCCGCAGAGAGCAGGGAAAAGGAGAGAAAGAAGCCTAGCTAGTCTCGCTCGCTCGCTCAAAAGGGTTTCTCCCACCTTGCCGGGTTGGTCAGGCCAGGTCAGTTGGTTGGATGGCCGTGTGTGTGAGGACGGCATAGCCTTAGGGCGGAGGCGAGCACTCAGTCCAGATCCAGATCCAGTACTAGACAGATATGACCGGGGTTCAAAAGATCTCGACGAACCCCCGCCCCTCGCTCCCGGAAAGGCGTGGTATTTTCCCATTGAAGACTTTTTGGAAAATACCGTGCCCGGCAAGGAGGAATGCAGGGGTGATTATGTGGTCTGGGCCTTGTGGCACCCGTGGGTTATGCAACGTATGGATCCGGCCACATGGGCGCCCTGGGCGGGGCACATCCGCCGGGAGGTATGACAATGAGATTAACGACAGACATCGTTTTCAAAGCGAAAGGAGAGCGCGGAGAGACTAGGAGAGATAGCAGGAGGGAAACTCAATAGCAGGGGGGCGAGGGGGGCAAAACTGAAGCTCGGATTGGGTTCTGAAGTGGGGCACACAAAATTTGGCGGCTGCTGGTTCGCGGTGAAGATCTCCTTCAACCAAGGGATGGACAAGACACCAACGAAAGTACTCGGGAGTCTCCTCGCCCTTGTGCCAGCGGGCAAGGAAAAAAAGAGTGAGAGCAAAAGATGGGAAGAATCCAGCTGGTGTTAATTTGGATCTTGCCGGGGAGGCCGTCAGCCCTAACTAGCCCCCTTCGCCTTTCGAAGACGCGCCTCGGGCCATCATGCGTTATCCTCGTTGTCATCCCCGATCTCGAACTTCTGTCTGGCACTGCCCTTCCCTGCGGTGAGCTTCTGCAGCTCCACCTTGTTGACCTGGCCCCCGATCTTCTTCTGCATCTTGGCGATTTCCTCTTCCGCGTCGACGGCCTCGGCCTCGGCGTAGTCCAGGACCAGCTTGCGCCCGAGCAGATGAGTGTCTCTGAGCGACCTGATGCAGTTCTCTGCCTCTCGTGGCGACTCGAATTCTGCAAAGGCAAATCCACGTCTGTTGTTTGTTTTCGCGTTAGCAGCTGCGGCAAAATAATGCGCCAATTGGGGGAAGGGAGGTTGGCCACTAACGAAGAACTGTTAAACTTCTTGGGAATGCGGACGACTCTGAGCTTGCCGTAAGTCCCGAGCAAGCGGCGCAGATCGGCTTTGGAAGCCTCAAAGGCGAGGTTCTTGACGACGATCTTGGTCCTCTGCCCCGCGGCCTTCTTGGCCTTGTCTTCGCGTCGCTTTTCCTCGGCAGCGTCATGGCCCTTGTGCGATGCCTTGACTGCGAGGGTGTGGTTATCCAACACAAATCCATTCATGGCCTTGACAGCCGCCTCAGCCTGCGCCTTTGAGCGGAAGTGCACAAAGCCGAAACCCATGCTCAACACCTGACCCGGCTTTTTGGGATCGGTCTTTGTCTTCACTTGTGCATGAACGAATCCGTCCAAGGATTTGAACGCATCCGCCAACTGTGCCGTGGTGGTGTCGAAGCTCAGGTTCTTGACGTAAAGAGATGTTGTGTCCTGGCTATCCTGGTCATCAGCTTGCTCCAGCAGATCCGTGCCAGATATTTTCTGCACGGCACCAGGACGATCAGCCTGAGGCTGTTGTGTGGGTGTCTGTTGGTCTCCGAACATATCTGCGGGCGCCTTCTCAAGAAACAAAATAGATGAGCCCAGTCTCCTGTAGGCCAGCTTCGCAAACGCGGTTCTGCACGCGACAGGCTGCGAGAACTGGACTATAGCAATCGTCTTACTTGGAGGCATCAAGACCTGAAGCACGTTGCCCCCGGCAGCCTCTTCGAATAGCTTTCGCAATTCCTCCAGACTTGTGCCATAGGGAAAGTTCTTCACCAGGATCGCCGTGTCCCCTTTCTTTTGGGACTTGAAGGCCTCAACATTAACTCCGTGAGAAGCAAAGTAAGCTTTGGTATCCTGGATGATTTGTGTCTCGGCTACCGCCTGTCTCACTGCGCCATCAGTGGAGGTGGGATCGAGGAGCTCTGATTTGGAGACTCCAAGACGATCTGCAGTTGACGCAAGCACAGCATCTTGATTCATGTACAGTGAGTTCCAGTTGAAAGTAGTGGTCGATGCTTGTTGCTTTTTGCGCAAAAGGTTCTGCTTCTTGAGCGGCAGTTGCGAGATAGCAAAGTCATCCAACTGTTGGTCCTTCTTCGGTTGGCCGGGGAGAATGTGGAGGATACGTCCTTGGAAAGGCTTGCCATCCGCTTCCTGCAATGCTGCAATGGCAGAGCCAGAATCCGAGAATGAGATGTGGGCGAATCCCTTACCTTGTCCCGAACTAGAGACAGGAATGTGTACCTAGATCTGCGTCAGCGCGTTGAACTCGGATGAAGCTGAGACAATATGACCAAGTGACTTTGTCGTTCAGAAAAGTCGAAGCATCTACTAAAATAATCGACCCAAAATATAATCATGTGCCTTTGGCATAAGATGTCCCTATCATGGGTTCATCACAACGACGGGTGTGGTTGGAAAGGGGTTTCCGGAGACAAGGGAAAAGCTTGCTTACCTCCTCAGTTTCTCCGTACTTCTTGAAGTGTTTCGCGAGTTCGGCCTCGGTAACCTTGAAGGGCAAATTCCGAACAAAGAGCCTACCTGTGCGAAGGATTTGTTCCGTTGCGATCTCCTCGTCCGTTTTTTCAACGGCAGGCTCGCCAGGAGCCTCCAAAGGGGCATGGTCCACTTCCACCTCTGCCGGAGGCGAATGTTCACCCGTCACGGCTGGGGCCCGGGGAGGTGGTGCAGGACGGGTTGGCATTGCTGACTGGTCATCCGGATCGACGAGGTCAAGTAATCTGTTTGTCCGTGATCTCAACCAATCATCATCTGTTGCATCAGCTGGTCCTTTCGCGTCGGGCATTTCTTGGTCAATCGCTTGTGGTGGATCGACCACGGGCGAGGGGGCATGGACCTGCGCGGCCGGTGCTTCCTCAACAGCTTCTCCGCTGTGCTTTGGTTTCTTGGCTGGGATGGTCTCATATTCATCGTCACTCTCGGCATCCACAGGAACGACTGCCATCTCCACATCCTTTGGTTCACTAGGCTGCTGGCCATAGATGCCTTCGAGTTTGCTCGAGGTGGTCTGGCCCGGCCGCATCATGTCCAAGTACTCTTTCAACTTGGGGTCGGACTCGTCCACGCCCTCCCTCTTTCTCTTCTTCGCATTGGCATCAGCCTCTTTCGCCTTTGGCTCAGGCTCGGGGGTAGGGAGCTTGTTCTGGACACGTGGAACGGTCTTTTTAGCAGTCGGCAGGGAGGGGTCTGATATGGGCCTCGCGATCTCGACGGAGATCTTGGACATGCGGATGTACGACCGGTTGAAGAACTTCACAGCCTTGGCCGCGTCCTCTGGGGTCTTGTAGCCAACATAGCCGATCCTCCTCTTTGGGATCAGCTTGATGTCTGTGACTTCTCGGCCGCCGGTAGCAAAATGTTTTCGGAAATCGGCCTCTGTGATCGCAGGCGGCAGGTTCTTGACGAACAGCCTCGACGACTCCACGCCTGAGGTGGACATATTGATCCGCGCGACGGTTCAGAAGTAGTGTCGGCGTGGTCGCGCAACACTTTGTATCAACGATCGCGTCGTTGGGGAAGATAATGTAGGGAAAAGAGAGAGAGAGAAGACGAGTAGAGGTCCAGAGACACGAGGATGCGCGGTCAGTTGCAAATAAAGCAGGCAAAACTTTTTGGCGGGTCGAAAATTGGAGACGGGCACGTCTTCCCCACACTCCGTTTCTCCCAGTCGGACGGTCGGGAGGTCCGTGCCCCACCTTTGATCGCTGGGTCGCCGGTCGCCGTTCAGGGGAGCTGGAGCGGCCCAAGGCGTCCCCAAAGGCTACTGAGGCTCTTTGTGTGAATAGAGTTCCCTGGGCATCAAACAACACAACGCTCCCAACCGCCCTGGCTGCCCGCTCATCGACTCCCTCCTCCTCCGCCACGATCCCACGACCGTTCCAGATCTCTAAAGGTACGAGAATGACAGCAGCATTGTTCACAGATGGCCAGGACTTGGGTATTTGGTCCGCGGAGGAGCGCACGTCGGATTGTCCGCCGACGCCAGCTGGCTGCCATACCTCAGCCCAAAGCCCATGACTACCGGCGCACCCTGGCGTTGAAGGCTCCCTCTGCTCTGCTTCATCACGGCTAATGTTTGGTGCTCATCGCAGAACCCGAAGCTCTACAACAACAGCCATGGCAGTCGAAGGAGGCGCTACTTCCCCGGGCCCTCGGGAGAAGCTCGACGCTCAGATCAAGAGCGCGGACATGGTAAGGACAACACATGACGGGGTACAACTATGGCCATGGGCTGAATTATGGGGCAACAGACGGACGATATGCAGCAGGAGGCCATCGACATTGGTAAGACAGCCCTTGACGGGGAGCAAGCGCACGCCGGGTCGTACATATGCTGACGACATGGGCAGCTCAAGAGGCAATGGCGAAATTCACCATTGAGAAGGTACGCGACTGCCCTCACACGCTAGTCTGGGTCTATAGATCCCCTCGGTCTACCGCGAAATCACGATACCGCCACGCTTTCCCCGAGACGGCTTACTGTAGTCGCTGACACAATGGATTGCAGGACATTGCCCAGCACATCAAGAGAACATTTGACGAGCGCAAGGGTCCCACATGGCATTGCATTGTCGGGCGGAACTTTGGAAGTTTCGTAACCCATGGTACGGATACTCCTTCCTATCATGACCGGGAGAGACGGGCATGGGCTGACCTTCATGCAGAAACCAAGCACTTCATCTACTTCTACCTCGGCCACTGCGCCATTCTTCTCTTCAAGACACAATAGGCGACAATCACCTCCGTCACCACCATTATTAACCTCAAGGCACGGCACAAAGCAACAATAGCGTTGATATTTCTAGTGCAAGCAGGCGGGCGGGGCGCTCTAGGTTCCAAGTATTCGTTCGGGGCCGGGGGAACAAGGGAGTACGGGCCCTGGGTTATGACCTGAGGAGAAGTGGGAAATCATCCAATGCGGGTACGGGCCGTTTTTGTACGTTCATGTGAGCAAGAAAGAGAAAAAACGTCTTTGCTACTTGCGGTCTAGGTTGGGAGCGACCACTATTTTGCTTTGGAATAACACATCTTTAATCTCTTCTTCGAAGAAAGGAACTCGGGCGAAACCTGAACCAGGCCCTGATCTCCATTGGTGATCTCCCGGGTTCAACCGCATGAATTCGCCGCGGCCCAGGCAGAGTGAGGTGTTCAAGTTGAGCGATGACGACGGCGGCGAGAGACATTCGCAGCCCGACAACGTACCATCGCTGCTTCTGGAGGAAGGCACGAAGGGCTCCCATCCCGAACCTCAGAGGGCGGAGACGCGCAGGAATGCCAGGGTCTTGACTCCATCACGTTAGGACCATCAACATTCCAGCGACACAGGGGCAAAAAACCAGGGGAGGGAGGATCTGCGCAGACTTGAAATCTCGCCCCTCAGGAAGAAGAAATCGAGAAGTTGGGCTATGAGAGCTTACTGTCTATCTCATCTCAACATTCAAACATATCAATATCGTCTCAGAACAGACAGGCCATGTTCCGCGCGGGCTTGTGTGTGTACCCAAGCTGCCCGCCCCGGACCCCCCCCCCTCCTTCTTCTTCTTCCTCCGGCCTTGTCTACCTCTTAACATACACACAAGTCGATGCCCCTTTTCCCCGGCTGCCAGGTTTCCCAACGCGGCTAGCTAGCTGCCTAGCACATGCCCGCAGTCGTCTCATAGCCTACACCCGGATCTTATACACGAGTATGTCATAGGACCACATGGGGGAAATCTACAGCCCCGAAGCACACGAGAGCTGACTCGGAGGCTGCGTGTGAGCGCGGGCTTTCATAATCATCACTTTCGTGTGCCCGGGCGGGAGTGCCTGGGGATTCCGGAATCTGGCAGGGCGGCCAGGGACGGTGAACGGCCGGCCGCGTTGATCTATATGCCTCTCTTATGGGGCCCACGGATTATCATTAAACAAAAACAAGGACAGCGAGCATATATGTGAACACGTGAGTCAAGATGATGACGCTCAGAACAGCTGGTTTGGTGCATAACCGTGGTCGTGATCCTCACATATATGCACAACCGACTCATTGCGTGCCTAAACTTCGGGACAGGAGGGGGTCCGTGTTGTAAGTGTATACTGTGCAGAGCGTAGGGAACCATATCTCGTGCGTTGCACAAGGGCATTCAATAAGTGCATAGAAAAGTGTGGCCGGAAAAGTTGAGTTAACGGTGGCCTATATTCTTGCTGATGGCTCTTGATCAGAGGTCTTACAGCAACACATTTGTGGTTAGGATTTTTTTTTTTGTTAGTGTTGAGGGAACGCGGGGCAAAACACCAAGGGAGGACTGTGACGACAGAAGCAGACCACGTCCTCGCGGGCGGCCGCATATGTGAGGAGGGAGGGGCTTACACACAGAGTCCTCGGTTTACTCTTCAGTACGATGTATTTTGATCACAGGAGTCAAGCGTATTCATGAGAATTTCTTTCAATTCTTGGTATCATGATATTCCTATCCATAGGAAGAATTTCGGAAGAGGGAACAAGAGAAAGCAGGAAAATGCTATGTGCAAGTTTGACCGTAAAACACCTCCCTTGAACCGGTTCCCCTCCCTTTCCAACAATGCAAGCCAGCCGTTGTGTAAATGCTCGAGATGTGTGATGAGGAGACTATATGTGAACTCCCATGTGCTGTACACTTCGCGGGGGTAAATAAGAAGGAATCAAGGAAATCGCGTCCTGAAATTCCGCTTTTTTAAAAAGGTGTTGCTGCTCTTCCAATGCATACCGTGAGTATCTCGTCCTCCTGTGGTTTCCATGCATGTCAATTAAATGAAGATCGTCTGTCGTTTCTCGAAAGTTTGTCGTCCCGTCGTTCAGACGTCCTGCGGCACCTGGGAGTAGATGGAGCTCTTCAGGTGCTCCAGGCGCTCGTGCATCGCCATCAGCCTCTCGTACTTCTTCTTGTCCAAACTGTTGGCCCCGGACAGCTCGCGGTGCAGTTGTTGGTATACCACGTAATGCATCTTGAACGTGCGCGCCTTGTCCAGGATCTCGGTCGATACCCGCTGGCGCTTCTTGTCTGACATGGCCACGTCGATAGTGTCACGTTCGGCTTGGGCCTTGCGTTTCTTCACGTTGATGTTTCCGTTCGCCACTGTCACGTTGCGGTCTGGGGACCGGTTGCGCTGGCGACCATGCCGGCTCTCGTCGGTAGAAGTGTGGTCAAAGTCTGAGGCGTTGGTCGGTGGCGAGGAAGCAAGCGGTGATGACTTGATCGGGCTGGTGTTCTTGTATTTGCTGGGGACATTGTTCCCAGCATTGCCGTTGCTGCGGGATGAGCCCTGCGAACTCGAGTCCGAGGGAGGTCGCTTGTTTGCCAGCTTAGACTGGGGCGCAACGGATGTCTTGATCTCCCTGTTCACACGCTTGCTCAGTGGCGTGCCTGAGCTAGAGCTGCTGTCGTCGTCAGGCTCCTCTCGAGATCGCTTTTGGACGGCCGGCCGAGCAACGACCTGGGACCTGATGATCTCTTTGGGCGCGGCCGGCTTGGGCTTGGGCTTGGCAGCGGTGGCCTCCTTCAGCCTGGCTTTCTCCGCCAGCCTGGCCTTCTCCTTCTCGCGCTCCCGCTCACGTTCCTTTTCGCGCTCGGCTCTTTCGCGCTCCCTCTCGCGCTCCTTTTCTCGCTCGGCTCTCTCACGCTCCCTCTCACGCTCCCTCTCACGCTCTTTCTCCCTTTCAGCCCGTTCTCGTTCTCGCTCCCTCTCCTTTGCCCTCTCCCGCTCCAAGTCCGCTGCCTTCGACTTGGCCAGGTTTTTCGACATGGGTGCATCTTCCGAGGAAGAATCGGAGTCCGAAATGATCTCCTTGGAAAGGATGCGGCCGCCCTTGGCCTTTGCCGTCTTCGCGCCAGCTTTGGTAGGCGAAACCTTTGGGGTAGGTGCCTTCTTTTGTGACAGCAGCTTGCTTTCAGTCTTCTTGGCTGGTTGCCTCGTCTGTGAGGAAGATCGCGGTAATGGGGAGCCCGCCTTCTTTGTCTTCCTCTCGATGCCGGACATGTTGCCATCTCCATTCCTGCTGCCGCTCGAATCTTCTGCATCGTGGACCTTGATTTGCGGTGTCTTGGCCTGAGCAGTAGCTGCGCTCTTGGCAATTGTCGCCTGAAGTTTGCTGAGGCACTTTCCTTTCCCACGCTCCTCCTTCGGCAGCAACTTCTGCCATACGGGCTCCGTAGTACCCACGCGCATGCGATCATACATCCTGATGGCATTGTCGATGGCCTTTTGTCGCTCCTCGTCCGAGTCGTAGCCATATCTGAACACGTCGAGTTCCTTCCAGTACATCTTTTTCAAGGAGTACTTCTGCCGGCTGCTGTCAAAATCGGCCGCCTTATCCAGGGCAGGCTTGAAGTCCTGATCGTCATTTGGCCACCTGGACTGGAGCTCCTCGAAGGTCATCTCCTTGACGGCCAGCTCGTGTACGATGGGTGACCGGAGCTCCTTGGCCCTCTCCTTGGCCAGCTCGTCGGCTGACAGGGTGGCTCCCAAAGACGGAGAACCAGTCCCGCTGAGGGCAGGACTGGCGGCACCAGACCTGCTGATAGAGGTTGTGAAGGTGCTCCCCTTGGCTGAAGGTAGCAGCTTCGCCTTGCCGGCCTTTGCGCCTCGCTTCACGCCCGAAATCGGAGTGTTGACGATCTTCGTACTACAGGAGTGCAAGTTAGCTCAGACCACTTCCACAGTCTGCTCAGCACTACACACCCATTCTCCAGCTTGTCACTCTTGGCCTGTGCCATGGACTTCTTGAGTTGTGCGATATCGTCGGGGAGATCGGTCTGTGGGCTGCGAGCCGGCGCTGGGGCCGCTTTCTCCTTGACGACCACGCGGCCTGCGGCGAGCTTGGGGTACTTCCTGAGCTCAGGCCTCATGAAGAGAGACATTGTGGGGTGTGGCAGCCTCTCTGCTTCTTGTGTCGAGTCCGAGAGATCGGTCATGTAGAGGTCGAGGTTGGGTATCTCGGCAGCCCTGGGGATCTTGTGGACTGCTTCCCTGCCGCAGAGAAGGGACTGCATGTGAGGAAAGAAGTTAGCGGGCTGATTGTCCCAGAATGAATATTAACAGGACCATGTAGACGGGTGGTATGGCTCCGCCCAATTGAATACACATTGTCTCCGCAGAGGGCCATGTTGCGAGGCTATTGTTCTCGCTGTTGAACAATAGCCATGCCTCCCATGCCAAATCGCGGGCTTCAACGTCACGGCAGTCTGCACAGGCACTTACGGGAACATTCCCCAGGGACAATTTGACGTCGCCCCCATTCTGCACCTGCCGGATCAAGTCCTCAATCACATTGTCGTTGAGGGTGAGGGCAAACGCCTGCAGAGGGAGGGTGTCTGCAGACTTGGCCGAGCTCTCCAGGTGGAGGCCGGTGTCGGGTATGCTCAGAACCATGGCTGCGGTGGAGGATGATGTAGGTTCCACCTCGAGGCCGAGACTCTGCACCACAATTACCAGCAGCCGAAGCTGTCAGGAACCGGGCTGAGAGGGTTCTTGGGGTAGCGGGCGTGCCTTATCCTCCGTATTTGCCGAGTGTTATGTTCGTGTCTAGGTTCGGAGAGGAGAGGGATTTGTTCGTGGGGGTGGGCGGGCAAGCTGGGCGGACGGTTCGGCCTTCTTGCAGAGCGGGTGGGTGTGTCGTGGGTGACGGGTAGCGATCGCAGGTACCGGGAGAGTCTGGGTTGTTGCAGGGCGCTCGTTACATGGCGGGTCGAGGATTTCCGCCGGGGGAGAACAGCAGGAGGGAGTTGAGGAGTTCGAGGAAGTGAGTGAACAAGCGAGTGAGCAAGTGAGTGAGGAGGAGGAGAGGTCGGCAGGTGAAAGAGAGGGTGAGGAGGGATTCCTAAGAGAGGCGGTCGTGGTACGAGGTACATGGGGATCGAAGGAGAAGCGGAAGAAAGAAGGCAGGCAGGGTAGCAGGGTTCCTAGTCCAGTAGTCCAGGTAGGCAATGGGAGAGTTCAGCGAAGCCCACCTGGGCAGCGCGGCGGCCCAGAAGGGCAGTGTGGGTGGGCGAAGGTGGGCGAGCCGGAGTGGACCGCCCAAGGTTGCTTCGAGGTCACGGTCCTGGCGCTGGCTGTGGTGCTTGGTGCTGGGTGCCCAGACAGGCGGTGGACGGGCAGGCCCCGGAACCACGTCCCCAGCGCCCTGTGACAGGCCCATAGGCCTTAGGGACGGTCGGTGGCCCTGGGTGCCTGGACGAGGGGATACTTGCAGAGTACCTGACAGGAACGGCAGGCGGCAGGGATCTGGGGTCGGCGGATGGGCACGATGGTTTAGCTGCATCCATGGGCGGATGTCATCAGGTCTGTCTGGTCGCTCGCTTGGTTCACCTGGGCTCGCTTGCTTGCTTGCTCTCTCTCTCTCTCCCCTCTTGACTGAGGGCAGAGTCGAACATAGGAACAAGACGGAGCACCAATGAAAGTTCCATTGAATACCCTGCTGGCTGGCAACAAGTTCTTGTGAGGTCTGCTCCTCCACCAGCCAGGCCAGCCAGAGACCGACCGACCGCACGTGCGGGCCTCGCTTGACTGGTTGTCTGGGCGTCTGAAGGGGGATCTAAAACGGCGCGCCTTGTTACTTCGGTCGAGATCAATCCCACCGTCAAGGTCCATGTCCACGGCTTTTCATGGGTGCTGGGGTACAAGGATACAAGGGTACATGGCCGGTTTCACAGTACATACCGTGCGGGCACAAACAGTACATGAACTGTCAAAGGCAGGTGCAGATGCAGGTGCGTCTGGAGAAGGAACAATGCCATAGCGAGAGCACACAGTCAGCCAGCCAGCCATTCAGTTAGTTAGTCAGTCAGTCATTGATCGATTCCACCGTCTTCCGAGCTTGTTTCCCCCTCTGTCTCTGCTTCTACTCTGTGTTCACCGTTGCTTCTCGTCTCGCAATCTCCAGCAGAGCAGGCCCAGGAACAGGACGACAAAAAAAGAAGCACGTTTCAAAGGGCATTGGCCAGGGTGAGGAGTCTACACAGTGGCCTGGGCTTGGTGTTTTATTTGCCTGCCCTGCCCTGCCAGCCATCGACTGCGAAATGCCAATGTCCATGTCGAATCCCAGCAGAAAGCCCCAGGAGCTGCCGAGCCACTTTATTCCCTTGTCCTACCTGGGTACAGTTTGTGCTGCGGTCTACGGTAAATGGTTCACAGTAGCATGTATCCCGCACCACTCCTCCCCACCCCCCGTCGGCCGGTGTCAGCGGATGTGCCAACCGAAGTGGCTTTCCCCATTCAAAACTTCTTGTTGTGCCTGTCGTGCCTGTCGTGCCCTTGTCCTGCCACCCCACATCTCATTCTCGCCCGACACCGCCATGGGCCCATCCCGAATCACCAGAAAACTCTCCGTCGTGCAGGGGGAAAAGGAGGTGAGAGAGCAAGTCAAGCTTAAAAGAAAACGATGCAGATGAGTGCAGAGACGGAATACGAGCGAGGAGAGAGGAGACAGACGGTAAGGAAAAGGGGTCGTTTAATCCATTCATTCAAACACAGCACAGCACAGCACATAGTCTGTAGTCTGCCTGTCTCCCCGAGTGCGGGACAGGAAGGACCCTTCTCATACCATCCCTATTGGGGAGTTGATTCAGATCCATCTCTCGCATGTCTTGCCCAGACCTGCTGCCCCTCCATCGGGTATGGCGACACTTCCCTCGTCTCTCACTCAGCAACCCGCCGGGGTCTTCGGCTGGCCAAGGGTCCTGGAACCGTCGGACGCCCTTTATTAGTCAGTAGTCAGACACGTACAGATGCACACTCTCTCTCCCAGCGTACAATCATTTAGACGCACTGCTCTGTATCTACACAGTGCTGGAGCTCTTGCTGCTAGCGCGTCCTCCACCAGCACCAGCAGCACCAGCGGGAAGGCCCAAGATAGCCCATCCTGGCATGTCTATCCGCCACCCAAGAAATGTCACACCCAGCACAGCGGGAACAAGCACAAAGGGATCATCCCTCTCATGACACGCACCACCTCACGAGCCCCAACACAGACATCATAGCCTGCACAATCTCATGTAGACCCAGAGCTCCGAAGTTCGTCTGTTCGCCCACAGCTTGATTTCATGCATGCGGTCCACTGACTGGGTGCCCGAGTCTATCTCTCCCGCCCTCAAGGCCAAGACAGTGTGCAGTGAGTAGTCTGCTGTGTCTAACGTGCGTCGATACGACTCGGGCCCTACCGCGGCCGAGCACCCCGTTTTGACTTCGGGTCTTGACATCACCCTGCCGCCGACTGCCCCTCCACCGCGCGAACAGCGCAACCGCACTCCGAGGCCCGGAATAAAGAGCTCGGCTCAGGTCAGGCCAGGTCATGCCATGCCCACGCCCCATTCCCTTGCCCATGCTGCCACAACTAGCTTGGTTGTGCGCACCGGCGTACGGGATATGACGGTGGTGAGGATGATGGGACGTACGGTACCACCATTCGAACCATGTCAGCAGCCGGGGGGCGACGGGGGATAGCCACAGTCACAATGGGCGGGCGGGCGCGAACCCGGTTGCCCACGCCCATGTGCACACGGGTGCGGAGGGGTGGGTGACACACAGCCAGCAACAAGTAGTTACCACGGTCCTGGTGCGTGCCTCTCGCCGGGTAAGCAACTTCATGTCAGCAGGGGAGGGGGCCTGATGACATTCCTCCTGTGCGGCGACAACAACGACGGCGGCCAGGCGGGTACTAGGCATTTTATACGAGCCGGCGACCGAAAGAGGCAATTTTACCTCTCTGGGCTTTGTACAGGTGTCTATCTTGAAACGGATCATCATCACCTCTCTCTACATCTCTGCGTTCTCTCTGTGTAAACCTCGCCTCCAGTCGACCGACTCCACTCTCGCAGGATGGAGGAGGAAGAGGTCGGCCTAGCAACGCCCAGTCCACTCGGGCAGCGAAGCCGCGAGGCGCCAGACCGTCTGCCCCCCCTCCGAACAGGCAAAAATGCGACAAAGCCGATTTCCGGGGCGCACGCTTGTTTTTTCAACCAAACGGCAGCGGACGGAGCCTCAGCCTCCAGATTGGGGTCCGTCGACTTTGGGCCAAGTAGGACTGAGGGTAAGGCACGCTCCTTTTCCCCCACCCCGCCTCTTCCGGCGAGGGAGGAGAAGGAGTCATTTTCCTCCCTGTGCCATCTTGGCCTTTCTTCCTCGGTGAGTGGTGGTCGATCCATCGGCTCCCCAGCCGGTGAAACGCCCTCCGAGGCTGAGGCGGGCTTCCGGCCACCACCTGGCACGGGCTGATAGCGGCCTAGCCCACATGCTCTGGACTTTATGAGGGCCTGGACAATCTATGGAATGAGCGGTGGCTTCTTCCCCCCCCCCCCCCCAACTCGCCTAAAAAAGTGTATCCCTATCAACAGGGGCGTTTTGGATTTCCCCTTTCGTGCTGGTGGAAGATTGTGCTGAGGGACCTTCAAGCCCTCGCCGTATACACTGTGTCGGGAGCATGAGAGTAGCGCTTGATAAACAAGCGAAGCATGCCAGGAACTCAAAACACTACAGAGGCAATGCTCTTGCTGATCTCGATATTGTTCCCTCTGTCCGCCTCTGTCCGCCTCTCTGCCACGAGTGGTACGACATCAACATGCAGCTTGTGGATCCGTCTTCATTTACGGACATTGCTGTATGGCGACAGAAATGGAAGAGCCGGAAGGGCGGGTGGAGGTGGAGGGGCAGAATTACCGCCCGTAGTCATCCACCCGGCCCCCTTGCACACGCACGCACTATGGAGATCGGAAAGGGTTGGCATCTCTGATCTGATGCCCGTCCTTCTGGATTGATCGGCAACCACAAGGTAAAACTCAAGAGAGATCACAACACACAGAGATGCTCCTGGTCCAAGCCCGGCGGTGATTGTCGCTCAGTGTTTCTGATGTGCCAGTGGACACTGGGTTAAATCATCTCTTGTCCCTCACCCTGCCCTCCCAGAAAAAAGACCCTGCCGATTGGGCGACTCAGCATGACACGAGCCGGGTTCCAGGATCGGCGCTGCCGCTGAGATCCGCGAACCCGATACTCCGGCCAGAAAGCCAAAATTCAAAAGGTACAATGCCGTCCAGCGCTGCCCACCGTATGTCACATAATGCAGTACCTTTCTCTTCCCTCCCTCTCCTTGACGTCCTCAGCCAGGGCCACCACTGGGCCGGGGGTGGTTCTTGACGAGCAGGGAGACGTGGCAAGCAATCTAATTATGTACAAGGGAAGCGCAAGTGACAACAGCGTAGAATGAGTGTACTGGGTGGGGAGGACTGTGGGAGAGACCGGCTGGGTTTGCTGGGCCCTACCGTCTGCGAATCGGCGCCAACGCTCCCGCTTGCCTTGCCTTGCCCTGCTTGCTTTGCTTGCCTGCCACAGCAAAGCTCGCTTCGCTTCCTCGCTCGCAGTGTACGGCCAGCCAGCCTTAGGCGCCCCGGTGTGGAACCCAGCCTAGCCACCTATGGGGCTTGTATGTCAGGTACTACCTCAGTACGACGTTGCTCCAACGCTGCAATGGAGTTGTGCGCCCCCCCCCCTTCTGCCCTTGCGGGGCAACCCGTGAGAACCCGGACGGGTCGTGGGCAGGGGGTTTTGGAATGGCAGAATGGAGATGGAAACGGGGCAGGCGGCATGCGGCATGCGGGTGTGCACGAGGCGAGCGAGGCGAGCGAGAGAGAACTGGCTGAACGAACCATTGCTGCTTCCTTGCTTGATCGGTCGGTCGGTCGGTGGGCCGGTCGTCTTTTGGGCAGGCAAAAGAAAAGATACACGCCGCAACTCGCCTACCCACCTAGCCACCTATGTATAAACCCCCAACCCACGTTTATGTACTGTATCTGCCGCCCTGGCTTGAATAATTGGCGAGCAGTGTATAAAACACGCGAGGGCGTAACGAGCCCTCTCGCCTAACTAACGCATAACCGAGCGAGCAGCAGTGTCCGTGTCTACATCGTTTAGGCTCGGCAACCCAGGCGGTCTGTCTGTCATTCAGTCCATCTGCCCTGCCCCCCTTTCGCACACACACACACACACACACCTCTTCCCGCCCGCGGAGAATTTCCTCCCCCTCTCGAGGAGGGAATCCATCCTCCTGCGCCCATCAGCTTACCCACAGGCTCGCAGCGTAACGTGCCGGGGTGTTTAGGCCCGATTTGGGCGGAGTGAGGCGGCGGCAGGCGGCGGGGCTGGGCGTGTGTGTGTGCGTGTTTGTGCCTGTGCCTGTCCTTTGTGCTTGTGTGCCGAGGGTGTGTGTGTGTGATGTGATTGTGATGGGGATGGGATGGGGGAAATGGCATAGAATGGAAATGTACCGAGACAGATCAGGTCATGCCCTCTTGCCTGCCATGGTGGATTGAGACATATGGTCGGGCGGGCGCATTGGGATGAACGATTACAGTGTGTACTGACTAGACTATGGTGGGTGGGTGTCTATTCCCCGGGCGGTGGGTTCTGACATGACATGAACCATGACTATTCGGCGTGGCATTGACAGGCTGACTGAGGTGGGTCCCGACTTTGTCGCTCTGCTCACCGAAGGAGCTGCGTCTACCGGACTTTGGAGGGCCATGTGTATGTAGTGTAGGCCACGAAACCAATTTGAGTATGTAATCCTCAGCCCTACAACAAACAAGGAGCCGTGGCCCCCGGGCGGGCGGCGGCGGCGATCGCTCAGCACCAGAGTGCTGACGGCGCACATCTCAGCACAGGCAGGGGGTCCTGCTAACCCAGCAGTCTGGGTGTGCGGCTGTCCCGAGGGGGCGGAGCCGTGCTTATTGACGCTTCATGCTGGGTGCTGAACTCGGTGATGATGTTGCGAGGTGCTTGCTGCTTGCTGCTTGATACTGACTGCACAAGCAGTTTGGGGAAGGTGGAGATTGTGTTCCTGGGCTCCCTCTGGACATTACATGCCGGGGGCACGCGGTTGGCCGTGCCGATGATGAGGCGGTTGTAGACCACGGACTACCACCGTACACATGTTACCCATGTTTGGCTTGCCCTGTGCTGGACAGAATGGGTTGGGTTTCGCTCCAGGCCCTGGGCCGCAGACCACAAATCCTCGACACGGACCTGCGTCGTCGTCGTCCTACTGTGCAACCTGCTTTGGCCTACTAGCAGTACGTGGTCTGTTGCTGCACACATGTGAGTGACCACTGAACAGCACCAACGGCTGCCCAACGTGAGAGGCGAGGGATACTGTGCCAGTGCTGGCAGGAGTGACTTGTCGCTACATGCTCTAGCTCGGTACGGAGTACACACGACGCCATCCGTCCGGTCTGCCCCTCTACCCCCCACCATGGCAACCCTCCATCAGCTAGAGCCTGCGGCATCGCACCGCTCCCGCCGAGAGAAGCCCGCCAACGCCCTTGGTCCGTCCAACCTTTTGGAAGTAGACTAGTCTACCAGCTAACCAGCCAGCGCCGCAATAGTCTACCACTTCGCTATACTCTACCTGATAAGTACATACCAGTCGGCCGAGACGGCCCTCTACCTCGAGTCTCGACCCGAGCATCTGTCCCAGCCGTGTCCAGGCCCGTCCGCTATTACTAGATGGCTTCTCTTGGGCCCAGAGCAAGCTCTCTTCTCCAACTAATTAATTTGTTAGCGAGCAAGTAGGTTTCAACCTGGAATCCTCTCCCCCCTTCCCGGAAGAAGAAGAAATTGGGTTTAGATCGGAGACATGCCTTCCCATCGCGACGGCGTGCCGACACATGCATGCATGTCTTACCTCGTCCGAATATGTGTGTCTCTCCCATCTCACCCACCCATCCTTGACCGTCCCTCCCTCGCCCTATCCTCGATCGGGAACAATACGTCGACGCGCCCGCGGAGTGATACAGTTTGACTGACAGACAGACATACTGACTGATAGACCAGGAACTGTAGATATCTGGACCCAACATGTGTGATACGCACCGCCGAGCACGCAGCATCTCGATGACCTCGAACACCTTACAGCACCAGTCCACTCATTATGTAACCATTCCAGACTCCCCCCCCCCCAACTGCCTGCCAACCCGCCAACCCGCGCACATGTGCACTCGACTCAGGACCCGAGTGCTACTGTGAACTTCTGGTACTGGAGGTACATGCGCCGTCGGGGGCACGAGGTGATCGACCGGGGCGGGACACGACGCAACATTAAATCACCCCCTCCCTCCCTCGCGCAACCGGATACCGTACGGGCATGCGAAGGTGACATGCAGCCAGCTTCCTTTCCCCCAATCCCCGACTGGCACGAGACGCAACGCCTGCTGGACGTTCCGTGAGCCAGGACCGCCCACATCGGGCAAGGGTGCTGGGCTGCTTGCTGCTGGGCTGTCGGGCTGTTTGGCCGGCGCCCCCTACTACACTACACTACACTACAGCACCTACTCTACCACCACCACTGTCGACGAGTTGGAATAGTAATTGTCTGTTCTGGCTGTCTGGGGTTGGAGGGAGGGCAGTCTCATCACATGCCCGAGGCCCGGCGGCCCTGTGAATGTCACCTTTTCCTTCCCCCCCCCCCCGTCTGTGTGGTTTGATTTCGTCGCGGGTGACAGCGGATTGGCCCCAAGCTGGGGTCTTGCTGGTGCCTTCACTGGGGCCCTGACTATTGTCTGAACGGTCCGTCCAATCTGTGCGAAAAGGCGTGCAGTATTGCCCGTGTTTTGAGGGGTCCGCGCACCGGCACGTGGAACAGACTCGTCGCTGAGGAAGGATCTGAGAGGATTGACTGGACTTGCATACTCGGTGATAGGACTGGCTGGCGGTGGTGGCCACCTCATGGACGGTCGTCAGCATCAGCCAGGCATGGGTACCTGAATATGGCAGGCGCAGATCATTCATTGGCCGGTTCCCCTGGCGCGACCACTGCGTCTGGGAAAGAGTGGTTTCGACATTCCTTCTCAGGTACGAAACCCATCAGCGCGGTCCCCCATAATCTGGCAATCACGGAAGCTTCCAGCTTCGTCAATGCATCGGGGGCAAGCAGATCTTCGCACCCCAGCAGCACCATCAGCATCAGTAGGAGCAGGAAGCAGCAGCCAGCAGCCAGCCCCACCCACTGCCACAGGGCTTCCGAATGAGGCAGACGGTACCGTTTTTGGGGGCTCGATTCGAAACCCCATAGCGTGCCGCTGGATGATGATTGACCCACTTCTTCTCCGCGGTCTTCAAACAAAATGCCAGCGCCGGGCACCCTTGTGGCCTGCGCCTGTCGTGCCTGCCCACGCCCTGCCTGTCCTATACCACGGGGCTCTTATAAAATCCCAAGAATAAACCGGGGCAAATGATCTACTGTGTGGCTTGCATGGCACCAGCTAATAGTACATACAGTACTGTGCTGGAAAGCGCGGCTGGCCGCCCTGCTCGGGGCTGTCGGGCACTGCAGCGAGGCTGACATTGGCCTCATTTTGCCCGCGGACAAATAATAAGGTTCTGTTGGTCAAGATATACTCCTCGCCAAAAAAGAAAGAAACAGCTTCCAAAGTGAGGACCAATCCGTAATGATTATATACTGGGTCCCCAACATTATTGTTTTGTGTAATAGTGGGAAAGGGAGATCATCCAAGCAGCGCCGTTTCAACTGCGGATCGTCCAGATTGCCAGCCCGGACCGGATCTGCCGTACGCCGTTGGTGTGTGTCAACCTGCCGCAGACGCGCACAGCGTTGCGCAGCTACCGTATCGCTGGGCATTGCTAGCCACGGGGGCGCTCGTATTGTGCAGTTTTGGAAAGGGAGAGAGAGAAAATGCCCCACGTCAAGTGAGGCTCAGCGACGGGCAAGCAAACATGTTGGCCAGGCGGCTAGCCTCTCGGGTTGAACACCCAGACAGGGCAGGGCATCATCTCTGTAGGAAGTCGACGGTGCGCTGGCTGCGCACGGCAGTTTTGAGCCCAGGCATGAGAGCACTGCATGGCCGATGGACAACGTTCCCGAGTGGACGGTGGGCAGCCAATCCATTGGTCTCGCGTTCCATTTCTCATACTATGTAATAATAATTCCAATCACAACGGCGATCTTTCCACGGACGGGCCCTCACGACAGGCTGAGGCTGGAAGGCGCTTTCTTCGTTTCGCGTTTCAAGTCGCTGCCCCGTCAGGTCTGTTTCACATTACCGCGGATTGGTACTCTCCCTATCGCCCCTGCCCTGCCCTCTTCTAACCTTTGTCGCCGGTCGAATCCCGACCGGCCGGAGGACATGGAGAATAGAGAGGCAAAGAGCCGAGGAGCCTTCAGCCGTGCTGGCCAAAACTGCGTGACTCTTGTCTCCCGGCCGGGGAATGGAATTTGGTTGCGGACCCACCGCCCTGGTACACTACGACCCGACAGGGGTCATCGCCGTCGTTAGTAGGGGCCGTGTGAGAGAGAGGGTGGGAGTGAGCGAGCGCGCCAGTCAGCGGCTGGGGCCCCCTCTGCTTTAGCAGCGACAGGGGCAGAGCTTCGGCCGGCGGTGGATCTTCGCGGAGCCTTTGGAAATAAAGTTAATCATGCTGTGGCTGGGTTCGGCTTGTGTGAGCGCCTCTGGGGGGGGGACCTGGGGGACTGGGTCGGGGGCTGAGCTGCCAAACACGGGCCCTCGAGAATTGATCTCATCTGTGCAAAACAGATTGCTGCCAGGCCAGTAGAGTGAGGGAGGGCGAGGGCTAGGTGAGTTTGTCCTGGCTCGACTCGTCCGAAGTAAGTGGGAAGGGAGAAAAAGGGGGGGGAAGGGTTGGTGGGTGGTCGGTCGGTCGGACGAGGCCAGAACCTCTCACACACAGACGTTGGAGATGGGGCGTGGACCTGGGACTGGGACTGGGACTGCCAGACTTCGGAACATTTGTTGTTGGAATTACACAGTAGATGTTGGCGAGAGGACAATACAGGTGCGTGCGAGCGTGCGTTACGTGTGCATGCGATGGGTGCGCGATTGAGTGTAGTCTGCAGTGCACTATTGTGGTTTAACGATGCGCCCCATGCTGCTTTGGTGCTCGGCAGGTTGGCTGGATGAGGCACGTCATCGGCAGCACAGCCGACAAGAGAAGGTCACATCCCACGGCGTCGACCTCACCCACACCCAACCACACAGACACCAAGACACAGACACACACATGCGTACACGCATGCGTACGCCTCTCTCTCTTAATGAACAGACGAGGCCTGAACGAGAAGGCGGGTATGCTTCCTACGCAGCAGCGTACACACACATACCGCACCTTCATCAAGGTGCCCCAGGACGCCCAGGTCTGCTGGGGTGTGGCAGGCTGGTTGATGGGTGATTGATTGATGGGTGGGGCCTCGACTCCCCAGGCACCGCTTCACCTGAGACAGGTACGGACGGCTACCTCGGTACGTACCCTTGTACCCATGTATCTATTAATGTGCGTGCTTGTACCCGCGTACCTGATCAGCCTTCCAATCGAAGGTTCGCTGCCCGCCGCCCATCGCGTCGCTTGGCACCCAGACAGGGCACCAGGCTTGGGGCACCTGGACTCTGGACTATGGGCCATTGGCCGCGGCGGACTCGGTTGTCGAGGCCTTTCCCCGACCCGCCGTCAAAGCTGAGGAGGAAAACATGGAGAAATGAATGAACCGTGCAAGGAGCCTAGGAGAGAGAGGGAGGAAGAGGCGGCATCACCTTGCAGCCTCCGTTTCTTTTGCCTCTGCCAGGAGATGGGCTATGACGGTGACCGATCTCTCTTACTGGTTACTTCTCGCAAAGAAGAGTCCTCACCGCGTCAGGATTCATCAACATCAATGTCAAGAGCAAGGAAATAAATGAGGACAAAAGCAACCCGGCTCTTCTTCCTCAGATCGATCTTGATCGAGGATATCTCCCGGGACTGGGGGAGCGGGAAAAGCAAAGCAAAACAGGAAAAACGAGAAAAAGGAAAGAAAAAAAGCCATACAGGCGACCGCAGGATCTTGTGCCAGGTTCGGAGCTGGCTGGAATAGCTGGAATGGCGGGCACAGGAACGAGGAATTAATCATGCACAATATCGCTCCCATTCAAACCCACCGTCCGATGACCAACCAGATTACCCTTCCCTCCACCACATCATCCCGCATGCCATAGTACTGTACATGGGCCCATATCCACCACCACACATGTACTATCTATGCAGTTGCACTCTTCCGTCCAGGTGCTAATGCAAACCCGGCTGGCCCGTCTAGGAGACCACACCTACCTGGGCACATATGCAGGACCACCACCACCACAACCACACACCCACCCCTCGCGTGGCGGGATTCCCCTCATTGGGTACCCATCGCTGCTTTGTCTCTGTCTGTCTCTGCTCTCAAGTCATTACCCAATGCATGTCTCGCCCCGCGAGGGTCCCTGAAGAAGCTCCCAGTCCGCCTCCCCCCCCTGCCCGCCCGTCCGCCTCAGCCGCCTTTTGTTCCCGCCTCAGCTCTCGTTCTCTCTCCTGGGACGTGCCTGGATTGACCTTGAATAGGCGTGCGTTGTTGGTTTTCCTGAGTGGTCCGATCCGATTCGGGCCTCGAAAAATGATTGAGGCTTATATAACAGCATTGCGGACGGTGGCGAGGGAGCCCGCGGTATTAGGGCTCGTTTCGCCTGCCCATACAAGCTGGTACGGCCAACTCGGTTGGCCCACTCGCTGTGCCCATGGGTCCATAGCATTGGGAGAGGTACAGGCACACATTGTCGCAGCAGTGGGATTCGTTGATAGTTGGCAGTAGGAGAACCCACCTGCTCCTCTCATCTGTGTAATGGTATCTCCCTGCGAAGACACTATTGACAAACTATCAGCACACATACCCGTGGTATATATTTTTCCGCATAGAATAATTCAATTTACAAGAGCCATTGATTTACTGTAGTGTCTATGATCAGGAAAGTGTTGTAGATTACCGGGGGTCATCTCATACGGCCTCTCTGAGAAAAGAGGCTATGTTTTGGCTCACACTTCCTACAGAAGTGGATGATTGGCCTCAACGTCCATTTGGAAATGTTTCCAGTTATGCGATCGTAATAATGCAACTTCGGTTCTCAAATGGCGGATTTGTCGCGCAGAGCGATGTCCTCCAGCCAGTGAAATGCTGGACGACTTGGCTATAACATTCTTTTCCAATCAACAAAATGGACGACTGTTTCCAAAAAGTAAACTGAAAAGAGACCTCTCTTATACATCTATTGATACGACTCTACAGATCACATCTATAGCAGACACTACATCCCGGATCCTTCTTTCCGCTTGCTCTGGTAGGCTTTGGAGTTGCAAGCACTTGTGAGACGGTTTCTAGATGCTAAAATCACTACTGTGTCTTTGTATACTATCTGGTTTTCATATAAAGATGGGCTCTTGCGTAATGAAAGCGTGACTTGATAAGTATTTTAGTGGCTGTCGGAGCTCAGGTCGAAAGTATATCTAGCAGCACTTGAAGACGAGGCTCGTCCTCCACTTGAATCTAAATCAAGCGCACAAATTTCGGATAGTTCCTAATTGAATTCTAATACGAGCACGGAAATCTAGACTACAATCGTGGACTTATCTTGCTTCCACCATGGGCAGTGCCCGCGTGAAGCGGACTGCAGGCCGCGCACACTAGGCTGGCTGACCACGACAACGCACAGGCAAGGCTATGTGCATCCATTCTGACCTGATGCCCCCCTAGAGAACTTCATGTAGTCCCCGAGTCAATCATCCTATCGTGACCACGTAGCACGAACTTGATGAGTCCTCTAGCTCATGGCGGACTCTGATCGGGACACCTCTGGTGGACACATCGACCTTGAGATACGAGAATAGGCTGACAGAATCAGATCCCGGTGCTATGGGTATAATTATTTTAGTCGTTTCCTGATTTTCTGTGGAAACCCTTTTAACTGATCGTCCCAAAGCGTTTTTTAATTAACAATCACGTTAATCATATCACTTGAGATCCCATAATCTGAACCTATCCCCCAGTCTGACGCACAAGACGAACATCAAGATGAGGGTCTCATTAACCACCCTCCCCGCCGGCCCGCCAGCTCCCCCACC
Organism: Diaporthe nobilis; assembly: GCA_023078575.1. NCBI lineage: Eukaryota > Fungi > Ascomycota > Sordariomycetes > Diaporthales > Diaporthaceae > Diaporthe > Diaporthe nobilis. The sequence goes on from JAKZJT010000010.1 coordinate 2,575,649, forward strand.
GATCATCCCCGATGACCTGAGCGGTGATATCGAAAACGCCGCAGACGCCGGCGGCCTGATCATCAACGGCATAACACAGGGCATCCCCAAGATAATCACGGACATCCAGGCCGCCAAGGAGAGGAAGAAGGCCTGGCGCAACGAGCAGGAGCGCCTCAAGGCCGAGGAGGAGGAGAAGCGGCTGCGCGAGGCCCTCGACGCCCGCCGCAAGACTGCCGAGGACAAGCTCGAGCACGCCGAGGGGCTCCGGGCCCAGGCGGAGGCGCGGGCCAGGCAGGCGATCAAGGACCTCGGCGCCGCGGTCAAGCTCGCCGACGGCCTGCGTGAGGCGGTCGCCAAGATCGACGAGCAGCTCGCCACGATCGGCATCCCCGACGAGGATAAGTACCTGGTCGACCCGGACGAGTACGAGAAGCCCGCCCCTCCTCCGCCCGAGCAGCCTGAGGAGCGCAAGAAGAGCCATCGCGGCCGCCGCAACAACCGCCGGCCGGCCCGGTTGATATTGCGATGACTGACTAGGAGGACCGCCCCCTTCTCGCCCTTTGTGCGGGAATGCTTGTCTGTTCTGAGTGGTCGTGCGCTATCTGAGGGTGGGGATATTCATCTTTCAGTGTCAGGAATCAATGAAGGTCTTCCAAGTCGTGAGTTGCGTGGTTTGGTGGAGGTTACGGTGATTTATTGTCTTGAGAAAAGAGGCGTCTAGGTTTTCTTTGCCCCATCGCGCCCTCTGCCTTAAACTGTTGATACATGGGTAGTTGATCAATAAAATTATTTAAACCCCTCTCGCACATGCGGACCTACATCTCCTTTGTATGTGACGATGATCATGATACATGAAAAAGTGACTTTGCACAGTAAGAGAAGTGCGATGATGTAACGGTGAGGCGGCGAAGAGGTCAAGTATTGTCGGAGCCTAAAGAAGAGCTACCTGACTGAAATTCTAGTACGTGACATGAAAATCTGAACGCGTCTGATTCTCCCACAATAGGGCAGATATTGATATACCTGTCAATGGGAGCCCGACTTGACAGTTACCTGCGATTCAAGTTCTGATCCGAGCCAGGAGAGGATATTTGCGCGAGGGACAACCCATCTTTCCTTCTGAATCGAGAGCAGTCTCATGGTTCCATTTCAGGTGCTTGGTGAACCGTACTATATTCTGTGTAAATTTCTGATTCTGAAAACTGCGACATTTGTTCCCTGTTGCATCCGTATCTTGCACCGTCTCCACTGCCCAATCGTTAGTCAATCTTGTCGTGATGGGTTTGCTTACCAGAATCGTGTACATATGTACTCCATCTTTCCATCAAGAGAGTACACCAGGCGGTCTCGTTTCATGATTATGACAGGTCAAAGCCAAGCGACTCCTAACCTGTCTGTGTTAGAAATCCCAAACACCCCTCCTTCATTTGTGGCTGCCCGACCAGATGAGAGTACTGCATATGTGTTTTAGTCAATCTATGGGTGAGTAAGTAGAGAGTCTTGCAAACGAGCCTCAAGGGCTTCGCTTGGTAGTGAGTGATCAAGTAAGGAAGTAAGTAAGTAGTGGGAATCAGGCCCACCAGCCGGTGGCTGATATCCCAGAGACATGTCTTTGTGTGTGCGAAAACAGAGAGTGAGTGAGTGGAGGATAAGCTCTTTCTCCTTCTTCACCTTACTCGATCGCCGACAGGTCAAAGTTGTCCTCGCGCCTCCGGACCAGGACCTGCACCGTGGCGTCGGTGCTCAGGCCGATGCCGAACTCGTCGATCCTGGGCTTGACGCCTTCGGGCAGCTTCCAGTCGTAGTTGAGCAGCGTGAAGATCAGGGCGATCTTGACCTCGTTGGCCGCGAAGAACCTGCCTGGGCAGGCGTGGGTGCCGTGCCCGAATCCCAGGTGGTCCGGTGTCGTCGACACCAGCTGTGATGTGTTCTCCTTGCCGGGCTCACCGCTATGCCGCATGTTGTAGAAGCGGTATCCGTCCCCTGTGCCGTGGAATTGTTAGCTACCAACTTACATACGGGTATGGCAGAACCATGTGTTCGAGATGGCGGGCGTTATTCTAGGAGATTGCTCACACTCGTTGGCGTTTGGATAAACAGAATCATCCCTTGATCGTCTGTCAGTTTTGATTCCCTTGTTATGGAAAATAATAAATGTTGAGCATACCAGTGGCGGTGGGTCGATACCGCGAGGAAACCACCCTTAGGAATCACAGTACCATTGGATAGTCTGACGTCCGCTCTAGCCTTTCGCTGCATTGTGGCTGTTTTTATGTGTCCGTCAGCATCACGAAATCCCTTGTAATTTTCCTCGTATTGCTGCAATCTTTGGCTCACCTAGCTGGATAGGCTTGAGGCGCTGGCTCTCCTTGATGACACTGTCGAGCAACTTCATGTTGGTCAAGGTCGTCTTCTTCCAACCTCCATCAGACAAGACCTCCCTGATCTCCCTGCGCAGGTCCTCGATGACCTCTGGGTGCGCGGCCAGGTCCGTCATGATCTGGGTCATCAGGTCCGAGGTGGTGTGGATGGCCACGATCGAGAGGAACAGCTGCATCGCCGCCGGCTCGTAGCTGGCCCCCGTCCTGGCGGACGCGTTCTCGAACCACTCTATCGCATCGTTGAACTCGACCGTCTTGCCGGCCGCCGCGGCCGCGGCCTTGGCCGCCCTGCGCTTCTCGAGGACGGGCTGGAGGATGGCGCGTGCCTCGGCCACCTGCGCCTGTGCGGCCCTGCAGATTGGCAGGACTCGGGCGGCGATGGACCTGATTATTCCGGCTGGGTACGTGCGTAGGATGTCGGTTGCGGGGAACATGGTCGAGGCGTACTCCCTCGAGATCTTGAGCCATGCCTCGTTGCGGCAGAGCTCTTCTCCCAGGAAGACGCGGGATGAGATGCGGGCGATGCAGGTCAGGATGGTGTCTCTCAAAGGCAGGAAGTGCCACTCTATACAGTGATTAGGATTAATACACTTGGACACTTTATATGCATAGAGTTCTAAATGTCTTACCCTTGCTTTCTCCAAAGGAGGCGGGCATAGCGAGTGCTGTTTCATCTGCCAGAGGCTTGGTAATTTTGGCTGTTGATAGACCAGAGTCAATTTCCAAATCCACTTCTCCAGATTACAGAGTGACCCGCACTAACCCAGGAACTTCGTCAAGTCTTTGTTGATGACAGTCAATGTGAGGTAGTCTTTCGTGCCTTGCAGTGGTGCCTCGAAGCCCGGATACTCGGTTTGGAAGAACTTAGGCCGACGTCAGTTTCTATTCCCATAGTAGTACCTGGCGGGGCGCACAAAATGTCAGCAACACTTACATCAGCGCTGAAGTCGGCGAAGCTGAGCTTGGGGTCGCTGCGGATCTCGTTCGCCATGCTTGGGGGGAGGACTGTGACATGTCCATAGTCGGTGATGAGCTGTGCCGGCTCGCTGGGGTGGCTCTCGAACCAGTTCCTGAGCAGCGAACGGCATTTCTGGTAGAAGACCCCCTTTGCTCGCTGATCGGTGAGCTCGAACGGTTGTCGGGGATTCAACACTGGCGCATCGGACTTGGGTTTGCTGCCGAGTGAGTAGACTAGGACCACGAAGACAAAAGTGGCCACGAGATACGGGATCGGCTTGATCGTTATGCCTGCAGTCTCGATATCGGCCAAAGCTGCCTGAATGGAAGCCCGTACAGACATATCTGATGCCTAGTTAGTCGCTCAGACGGTAGATTCGAATTCAATATTGCAGCTGTTGGGAAGGTCTCGATCTATTTGGTATGATGAGGTTGATGATGGAGGTAACAGCGAAGAGTATCAGTCTATATCTACAAATCTTTCCCAAGTGTCGGGACGTATGAGCAGTCCGTGAATTACATCGTGCACTTCATGCCAGTACTCCACCTCGCCCAGCATGTTTGGAGCCTTAGCATCATCAACAACCGATGGTGGGCTACTCGGTCTCTCATCGCCGACAGGGAGATGGACTAGCCTCCACTGCGCAAAGACTGCATATCCATTCAATACGAAATTGAATGGCATTCAAGGCCACGGTTCGGACTAGATGAGCATCGCGACAGACATGTGCATCATTCCGCGGAAAGGCGTTCCGAAAGTGGAGTAAATGTACGGAATTACACGAAAAGGGGCCCTGATACAGCAAACAGGAATGCAGGTGCTGCGGATTTAAAAAGCAACGGCATGATTATCATTCCGCGAGTGCACAAATTTGTCCGTACCTAGGTATTTAGGGCACATTTGTCCGTGTTGCCCGCACGCACGAGCAGCTCGACTTGCATGCGTTCCACGTTCACTCGACTCGCAACTCCACCACGGACACCAGCAACTATGCAGACGACGTAGCGGCGGTGATATCATCTGCCCGAGCGGCCGATGATCATGGGCCGAAGTGTGGACTCTGGGCATCAGTCACTTCGAAACTTGTCAGTCATGGTAATGATTTACGGGTACCACACCATACCTACATGTGACAATCGAGTCATTATCCACATCAACGATGCCGCAGAGAATAATTCACGAATGACTACATTGGAAATTTAAAGCAGGCATAGTTTATGCTTTCGCTGTATCCTGTGGGATACCCTCCTAATGGGATAACCCCTAACTCCTATGGGACATCCTCCTATGGGATCTCGCCTACGGTACACTCTCCTATGGGGTAGTAGGATATCCTTTCTGGCTACCAGGGGCAGCCATGTTGAACCCGGTGTTCTTGTACGGCTGGTTTGACCCCGCTTGTGGTTGTCTTCTGGTATGTATCGCTGGATGCCAGGATATATTTTCTCTTATCCACCTGCCTGTCCATGTCGGACGGCCCGTTTCCAGCTGATCCTGATGCCTGCCTCATTGCCTGGGACAGAATAAAAGGTAAGTACACGATGGATCCCAAGGTTGCTATTACAGGCGATGCGGTCGTCTGCCTGGTGGTTTGTCCTAGCAAGCAAATAACAACATGAGCTCCCAAGGCAAGCATACAATTCTAGCTACACATACAAACCTCTGTGTTGCTAGGTAGCAACAAAGTGACATCACCCATTGATTTCAGTTGTAAACTCTGGAAATAAGAGCAATCTTCACCACGAGGCATCGACACACCTGTTCAAGATCATCCCTCACCATCAGCCCAGGCATCATAGAGCACCAGGAATCAGCTGCCCCCTGCAGATCGGAGCCGCCATGGATCGCAACAGCAACTTCGACTACCGCAACTTCTTCTACCCAGGTCCAGCACCGCTCCCAGTGCAGATCTACCCAGTAAACGGCGACCCACGCTTCCCCTTCCACTTCCCGTCCGGCACGCCCAACACCAACATGGCCAGGCGCGGCTCCGCCTCCCCCTCAGCGCGCGAGGACATCACCGCTGATGAGGCCGCCCTCGACCAGGCGAGCCCGCCCACCGGCGGCATGGTAGCCAAGCGCGACGCAGCGGCCTCGGCGGCGCAGGCCACGACCACCACCACCGCGCCCGTGAAGCTCGACCACGTCATCCAGGGCCTGTCGCACCTCCTGGGGGAGGCCACCGCCTTCTGCGAGGAAAGCCTCAAGACGCACAAGGAGGTGGTGGCCGTGGCCGGGTTCGCGGGCCACGCGACGCGCAACAGGCTGTGGCGGGAGCTCCTCGAGTCGCGCTTCGAGGCGAGCGGCGTGCACAAGGACCTGCTGCTCACGCTGGTGCCGCGCGTCAGGCGGTACACGCAGCAGGCGCAGCAGGCGGCGGCGGCGCGGGACGGCCACCCGCCCAGCGGAGGCGACCCCGCGGACGAGGCGGGGAGCGACGACGGGGACGCGCACTACCGGCTTGCGCTCATGGCGGACAAGCTGTCGGCGCAGTGCGACTGGATCGGGAGGGCGAGCAGGAAGGCGCTGGGGAACTGCGCGGCGTGCGAGGACATGGTGGAGCTTATGCGGGAGATGAAGGAGCTGTGCGGCAAGATCGTGCCTGGTGGGGAGGCTGCTCCGCAGGATGGCCAGGACGGAGGTGACAGACAGTACTAGGCTAAGTAAGCTGTGGTTGGGTTGCAGTGGGCGAGGGCAACGTAAATGTAGTTGAGAAAGCGCATGCCTTGTTGTCTTATTATGCCGCCGGGCTGATCTTTGTCTTGAGCCTTGCCCGAACCGCGTCTGCCATCTCAATCTCAGAAAGCTTCCAAATGCGGCCAACACATAGTGTCCCACCAGGACAGGCGACAAAGCAAGACATGGACGGGGAAGAGGACTCAATGGAGACCCGTATCACGAAGAAACCGTCTCCATGTGAATGGAAGAGTGTAGCAGGCCTTCATCCTCCGCACAAAAGACAACGATTAGGATTGTATCAAGGAGCCTATTCGACAAAGCATCACACTCGAACTGTGATCCCAGAAGCGCACCACAAACACACCATCCAGGAGCCCGCACAAGATGCCGCCCAAGGGCCGTGGCAGAGCCACACCGCACGTCCAGAGGGGCGTGGTAAAACTGAAGCGCAACTCAAGATACAGGATAGAGGAGCCGCAGCACCCTCAGCCAAAGTGGGTGCGGGACCACAACAGCGGGAGGCTCGTGTCCAACCTGCCCAGGAGGCCCAACGTCGGCGGCCTCGGCACCCTCGAGGTCTACTACCACGTGGACCGCGAGCGCCCGGACGAGGTCCTGCCCCCTCCAAAGACGCTGTGGAGGCAGCGGTACGGCGACCAGCACACCATCAGCTACAGGCCGCTCTGGGTCGACATTGCGACGAACCTGACGGAGCCGCTGAGGCGGCGCAGCGACGTGAGCCTCGGGTCGAGCGAGGGCGGCGGCGGCGACCTCGAGGGCAACGTCGGGGTGCCGTACCTGTACACCTACGACGAGGGCGTGGAGCCCGACGAGGATGGGTTGCAGTACCGGCGCTGGCGGCCCCTGAAGATACTCGCCAACGGCGGCTATGGTGTCGTCATCACATATGTGGACGACTCGCGCGGCTTCACCGTAGATGCAGATATTGCGAATGAGGATATAGTGGTTGCCAAGTTTAATTATAAAGGGGGTGACCTCGTGGATATCATGGCTTCTGTTGTGAACGAGATCACAATGTCGGAAGAGATTCGACGAGCCCAACTAGAAGACGACGGTGAAAGAGCCAAAGCAATAGAACCAACAACGGCACCGAGAGCAGCAGTGAAAAGAGTAAAGAAAGAAGAAATAGTTACTAAAGGGAACATAAAGAAGAAGAGCCTATCGTCGAGCCTATCGTCGCTCGAGCAAGATTCTCGCCGGCGTCGCAGTCAAGAGATCAACTATTACTCCCACTTCCAGACCCCGTCGCCCGGGCTTGACCTCGACACGACCGACACGTTCCGCCAGGAGACGGAGATCCTCGAGATCCTCGACATGACCGGCTCACCACACTTCCCGAAATTCTGGAAGCTCGCTGACCCGCCGCAGGATGGGACCCTCTGCACGATGGACTACATCCCGGGCGGCGTCACGCTAGACCAGCAGCTCAACACGCTGGCGAACGAAAAGGTGCCCATTCGCTTGCTCTGGGAGGCAGTACTCTGCCTCAGCAAGGCCATGTCCGTGATGGCCTATGGGAGTGAGGACCCGGCGCCGACACACAGGGTGCACGGCTGGAACCAGATTGTTCATCTCGACTGGAGTGAAGCCAATATCTTTGTGCGGCAAAACCTCCCTTTGCACACATGCTCACACGGTCCTTGCTTCGTGGTCGGAGACTTTGGGTTCGCTCTGATTGTGCCCAACAGACCCAAGGCGAGGAGAGCATTTCGCGAAGGGCATTTGAGATTGGACTGGCACCAAAACCTCAATCCTCAGCTGCCGGTAAGTCGCTGTCACGACTTATAATGCAAATTGTGAGGCCCGTTTTATTCTGATTGTGAATTTGAGCAGGAAGCGAACATAGATACGAAAAATTCATTTGAAGAGCGAGTGAAGACCCCTATAATCAGCCACTTTTCCCACAAGACAAATATCTTCCTTATGGCTGAGGTATGGAGGGATAATCTCGGCGGCGACAAGGTCGGGAGGCTTGGTATTATGCGGTATATGCAGGACAATCTCACGCCGATCGAGCAAGTCAAGCTTGCACAAAATCTGCATTCACATCTTTCACCAGATGAACGGCTTGGCAGGCCCCTCGTAGACGGCGATGACTGCGACGATGACGTCTCTGACGACGATAATTCCAACAACGCAGACGATTATGCGCCGCGAGTGCGTGGGTATGTCGATGTGGCCGAAACCCTGCTGGCACAGAATGTCGCCCAAAGTTTAAGAGTGTCGGAACAGCGATTCGTAAATCTCATGACCCGCTGCCTTAAGCACGACCCAGCGGAGAGGCCGGAGATTGAAGAGATTATGCTGCAAGCTGCTAGGGGAATGGCTGAAGCTGGCGTGTATGTACCACCCACGCCAAGTAGCAGTGAGAACGAGGATAGCGAAGATGGCGAGGACGAGGAATAGCAAGAACAGAGAAATGTGCCAGGAAGTTGTGCAAGCTGGCAGCGTAGATCGTCAAGCCGAACGTGGCGATGAAGTCGACATGTGCTTCTTGACTTATGTACCTCGAGGAGGTTGTTAGTAGTATCCTTTCTTGCCAAGTAATTCGAGGTTGTGTGTGCAACTGACCTAGAGGAAAAAATGAGTGAAGCCCACCGCCCAAAGAGTGATCGGAATTGAATGATGAGGCCTGCCCCCCGCCGAGGCGAGAAGCAGGCGACACGCCACCCATCGTACTTCAGCTTGTGTCCAAGCGATCCCGGCAGTGACTCTCCCAGAGGAACGCTGGACCGGAGCCCCCCCATCTTCCCCTTGCGGGTATGAACGAGAGGGACGGCCAGCGCCCTGCTTTTCTGATGCCAACTGCGGAGGCAGATTCGCCTCGTGCCGTCACCGGCAGGCCGTCGTCACCCGCGCCAGAAGCGCAGGCGGTCGGGCCGGTGGGGCCAGGGCAAGCCCTGGGCCCCGTCGGGAGTTTCTCCGAATTTCTCACATGCGACGTGGTGCCAGCGAACTTCCCCGAAGGAAAGACGCAAAGGCTTGAGAGAAGCTGCTTGCGCAGATCTCTCCGTTTGTGGCATAGAAGGGTAGCGTTGAGGGCGGTGGGCTTGGAGAGAAAGAGAGGAAGGAAGAAAGAGTCACGCTCTGAAATTTTGGCAGCTCAAATATCAACGTGCGGCTCATGGTGTGGGGTACAGGGGTCTGGTATTGCAGCCAATCATAGTGCTAGCGTAAGGCCGCCCCTGCAAAGTGCCTGGGTAGCGAGGTACGTACCTGCAAGGGTCGAACCGTCGCCAAAAACCCTGAGTCCCTGACACCGGAATTTGCCAAATCGATCTAGACTTCCCGATAAGTCGATAAGATCGCTGAATCTTTGTGACCCTTTACTCTTTTTCGGCCGTGCTTGCTCTCACAGTGGTCCCTGTTTCCAGACCATATTCAATCTCAACGACAGCTCCGACTTAGAGAACTCACATCACGGCGGTATCAGAATGTCTGCTCTTGCGCCATAGCACTACGTCTCTCCGTAGTGCCCGTCCACCCGACACAGTCTCTCCCTCTTGTCTTCCCCTCCAAACAGTCTTATCCTTGTCCTGTTCGCCTTGACCAGTTGGTCCCAGTCTGCTTCCACAGAGAACATGCTTGAGTCCCCACTGGACCTTCCTCAGGTCTGGCAGAAGCCTGCCTTTCCAGTTCTACTAGCAGCCCTCCAAGGACTTCGAGTTGATCCACCAGTATGGAATCTCAAAGCCTCCCGCACTGAAATGCTCAAACACCAGGACACGGCTGCGCAGGACCCTCGGGAGATCGCCGCCTATCTCTCCACAATCATCAAGAGCCCACTCAGCTGGCTGGAGGATGAGGATCGAGAGGCAATCTGGGACGAGGCAAGCAGGCGGTTCTCGGAGCGATGTGGACGAAGCGGTACGTCCGACGCCCTACCTGGGTACACTGGAGAACACCAAGCTCACACCTCGGGGATTAGCTATGGGCGAGATTACCCGCCGGTGGCCCTTCGAGAGCGATGCGTACAGCCCGTTCGACCTGGTCCTGCGGGAGCCAGCATTGACAGGTGACAACCTCGGCCTCAAGACCTGGGGCTCATCATACGTCCTTGCTCAGATGCTGCACACCATAGGCGAGACTTCGTTGGGCCATCTCTTTGGAGAGGCAGCTGGCCAAGCGAGACCACCAGTGCTTGAGCTGGGATCCGGCACTGGTCTCCTTGGCCTGGCAGCAGCCGCCATCTGGCGGACTCATGTCATCCTCAGTGACCTCCCTGAGATCGTGCCTAATCTCGCCCACAACGCCGAGAAGAATTTGTCAACGGTTCAGGAGCGCGGTGGTAGTCTTGCATCCGGGGCTCTGACATGGGGCGGAGACGAAGACGAGATTGACCCCGTCCTCTTCACTGCGAAGAACAACTTTGATGCATGTCTAGGCTAATCTCGAGAACAATGATATTGGCTGGCTGACTCACGTGTAGGCCGTAATTGTCGCCGACCCTCTCTACGACGACAACCACCCTGGACTTCTCGCCGGTGCGATTGACGACCAGCTCAGCTTGGACACCAACGCCAGGGCGATGATCATGGTGCCGCAGCGGGACGCCGTCACGGCCAGGCTTCTTTCAGCGCTCCGGGACGAGATGGCATCGAAGCCAACGCCGTTTGTTTGCCTCGAGGAGACTATTGTGGCCGGGCGAGACGACTGGGGCTCAAGTGAGGACGAAGAAGCTGGCCAGGTGAGCTGTTGGTTGGGCATATTTGCAAGACAGAAGGTTGTAAATCGTGCCTGAAGCGCAATTTCCCGGCTCAAACCGCTGTCCCCCACAAGCAAGTCTTGCTTTTGATTGCATATATCTCACATTTCTCTGAGTCTGTCCATTTGAACTTGTAGGAATCTCTGGGCGTGAAGCTGAATGGGCCACATCAGGCAAATTCGGTGCCACAGCTTGGAATTGATTGGATGCCATTCTCCTGGCAGCCAGCCCGAACTCAACTATGTGAATGCATTCTAGCTGGGTCTGGCTGACATTCAGTTTTCGTTTGTACCATCCAAGGAGCCACAATGTACACGGAAGTATCCGCGGTCATTGGTGGCTCTGAGGCATGAGGCCATCTCCACTGGCCCCCGTGCCTAATGTCGTCAAGACCTCTCCTCGGGTCTCGCAAATGCCAATGCTTCGTGATGCTTGTGCATTCATTCTTACCTGGCACATTTCAAATCACTCGCCGCCCCTTTGTGTCCTGATGTCTGCTTCATTTCTATCTGGGCTGCATGTTTCTGAATTTTGGAAATTGCCTGGTAAAGTTTTCTTTCGTAAAGATCTGGATAATTCTCTACTTAACGGTTCCCAGTTTTCTGGACGGCCATCTAACCTGCAGCTTCTTCCCCTGGTTGGACCTCCTTCCGAACTTGTATGGTACTTGAGGTATCTTCCATGTTCGCACTTTCCTTTTCCCCGCCACTGTTCGTTTGTCTTGTCATTGGTACCTTCCATTGGAATTGCCACTGCTCTTTCTTGCCCATGTCCCCCTCCGCCCAAACCAAACCCTGGACAATCTCTTCGTCACTGGACGCTCCTTCAGCTGTCATTCCTTCTCTTCAGTTTCATGTGTGGCTTTTTGCTGGCGGAACCTGTCTTTGGACCAGGCGCGGTTGTGACTCCCCAGGACTTGTTGCTCACTACCCAACAGTGGTGCCTGGCCTTCCTCCTCTCAAGGTCAGACGGCAATTGGCAAATCACTGCCCTGGCTGCAATCATGGTCTGGGCTACTGCTTTTCCTGCACGACAGAGTGATCTTCGACGTTCAAGCAGCCTGTCCACCAAATTTACCCAGCAACCACCATTTGGACCAGAACAAGCCCCTCGCGAGACCTTTCAACCGTTTTCGCGGGGTCGAGGCCACTCATCTCAGCAGCAGTTCGTCAGTCCAGGCCTAATTGAACAAGATACCACGCGGTCAATCCCTCCCTGACGAGATCGCTTCTTATTATCCAGCTCATAGAGGATCTCAACCTTGTTGTTGCTCAGTCTATAACCTTTTCCAGCAGCGCAGTTACAGATATAGCTCTACAACCTGTTGTCCTCCCTATGACGAGGACGAGATTCACATAAGAAGAATATTGTCACCAGTCAGACCTTGGACCTTGCCTATTGACAAGGCGCAAGATCAGCGTGCTTCGGAAGGTGCATAGCTTTTGCTGAGAGGATCGTGTCTGGTTATTGCACCCCTTCACAGGCCATGTGACTGCATCACGCATTTCACTGACACATTCATTCACCGTGGGGAAGCTCAATAGCTCCCACAGGGTGAATTGTGCTCAAGTAACAAGTACTCCTTGTGGACATGGGAATGCCTCCCATCACTCACAGACCACTGCCTTAAAAGCAAAGCAAATTTCAAGGTAGTCTCCCATCCATCCTTGAGACTGATCAATGTTGCCCACGAGTCCATCCACTGACAACGTTTGCAGACCACCGCCGATCACTTACGCTTGACCATCGTGACCATCAGTGACGGAGGTTCACACACACATCATCATCAGTATGTCTGATTTTAAGATGGTTGAGAACCGCAAGTACAACGACGAGGAAATCAAATACGTTGTATCTCGAATCCACGCCAATTGGCGTCCCGAAATCATTGCCAAAGCCTTCAAGCGGGATCACCCATACTGGGCCGACCGAGACTTCACCAAGAAGCAGGTTAATTACATTCGGTCCACCTACAAGACTCCGCCCGGGTGAGTCCACCAACAGCTGCTCCATGCTACTGACAAACCTGCCCGCTGATGGAATACTACAGTATCATCAAGCCGTACACAGGCCCAATCCCTCAGTTCTCGAGATCCCCAACGCCGGAAGACCGTCCTGATATGACCGGCCCCAGACGCAGCGACCGCAAGCGCAAGCAAGCAGTCGCGGCCGCGCAAGATCGGTCCTCGAGCACCCAAGCCCCCGCCTCCGAGCGTGCCAGCAGCCCCATTGCCGGACCGTCACGCAAGATCCGAAAGATAGAGCCCAAGAGCGACACTTCTACTCGTTATGAGGAAGCCTCCGTCTCCGAGGATGTTAGCAGCCCCGTTGCTGGACCGTCACGTAAGCGCCAGGAGCCCATGAGAGACGATCCTCCTCATTATGGGGAAGTCTCCGTCTCCGAGGGTGCTAGAAACCCCTTTTCCTCACCGTCAGACAAGCGCCAGAAGCCCATGAGAGACGCTCCTACTCATCATGAGAGCTTGATCCAGGGCCAGGGCCTGGTACCTGGCTTTTCGAGCGGCCTCTTGGCCAATGCAGGCAGTGTGCTGGGAGACACGTTTCCACAGGAGCCCTTTGATGTCAACGCGAACGCTGGCGATCTTTTCGCTGGGATGAACTACGGCATTGGTGCGTTCGAGTCGGACACGGCGTCGAATTACCTTAGCCTCGATCCCATCAGCCCCGGAACGATGGGCCCCGGCACCTTCGCTGCCCAGGGCTCGATCATCCCGGGTGCGCACGATCTGCTTCCGGATTTGCCCCTGCAGTCCATCGAGGGGTACGAGTCCATCGCCACGGGGGCCGGCACGAATGCCACCAACTCGGCTTTCCCGACGCCGCAGCAGCAACATTCATTGCAGTTTGGCATGCCCAACGTCGAGGGCCCGTTTCCCCCAGGGTACACGCATGCGGGAGCGATGGCGCGCTGTGACCCCTACGGCGTGGAGTACTTCAATCCGCACGACACATGCCGGATCCCAATGACCCACCGGCACGACATGGATGGCGGGGTGTGCTTCGCCAGCGAGGAGTGCGTGTACCAGAGCCTAATGGCCATGAAGAATACTGAGGGAATCGGCTTCCTGCTGGGCGTCGCCAAGACCGCCGAGCTCATCCTGAAGCCGCAGGGGAGGAGCCATCTCGCCAATGCCGGGCCATTTTTTATCGACCCCGGGGCCCTCATGATCCAGATCACTCAAATCGTTAATAGCCACCTTCCTGCCCAGATTCCGGACCGCGAGCATTTTCAGGTCCCCACAGTCTCCGACATTCAACGGCTGTCAGAGAGGAACAGCCGCCTGCCCGCCGGTCATTTCTTCGATCCATTCCATCGCCGCGACGTTCCGTATGACATGCCCGGTACCTCAGGAACCCAGGGTGGTGGGCAAGGAGGAGGTGCTGCTGGAAGCAGCAGGCTCTCCCGCCAGGGCAGTGACCATCCAGGGCCGGGACTTTCCTAGTACCATCCCTCTGAAATGGGATGTGTCCCAAATTGAGCTGCCCACCTGGCTTTGTCAGACGGAAGACTTATATCTAGCGGAATTACAGTCCGAAGCTGGGACAACGAGGAGAACTAAAACAGCTACGGCGAAGCTGATCACCGACGATATGGGACTTCAGTGTCCTCTTGCCTGGCAGGTCACTCCCCCTTTGTCCGTTGTTGACGCCATTGAGTGACTCACCCCCAAGCTGACACCCACCGGTTACAGAACATGTAACAAATATGTGCGAATCCTATCCAGCCCCAACAGCTTTAGAACCTACTCTGGCAGCCAAGGAGCTTTCAAGGGAGAGGGTATATGACTATCTACGGGCACAGGTATGAGACCCACATCACCGAATCTATCACCGCCGAGCACTTGGGCACATTCACTGACGCAGTCATAATAGTCTTTCCGGGTCAACAGCCCACATGCGATGCATTTTCCTACGTTCATTTCCAGGGATACGATGAGTTGGGAGTGCGGTACGGAAGGGGGAAAAAAACAACTGAAACATTGGCGGATATAGGACACCCTCTTCTCTCACGGCCGGGAACCAGATGTCAGTACACACGCGGGTTGGGGCACGAGGAATGTTTGGGCTACGGCTTGGAGAAACGGTCATGTTGGGAATAAGCAGCAGTTTGTCGTAGCCCTTTGCAGAAACAACCCAATTTGATCAGGATGTCCGCCATGTCATTGTCCCCCATCTTGGTGTCCGCTGTGCTTGGACCCGTGGTGTTGGTTTGGGGAAGACTGCTGGTATCCAAAGGCCTAGTCGCAAGAGGCGAGCGGCGCTGAGGATGTGTTGTCGCCTGAGACCGCGACAAAACTGGTCTACTCACTCCCGGGCTTGTAGCATGGACCACGGCTCGTCATTGCTTTGGTTCCCGGTGCAGCAGTCACGCCCACGACCCACCTCGCGGCGAATACCCACGGAGCACGGGCGGTAGTGGTCAAGTTTCAGTCCCAGTTCCAGTTTAAGAGAGACGTAAATTTGTTTAGATTGACGTGCGTGGTACCTCCGAACCCCAGACAATGGCTCCACGCAAGAACTATGGAGAGAAGTATATATATGTGTGTGTGTGCGTGTAGATATGGATATAGATGGAACGGAGAAGAACAAAACAGCAGCAGAAAAAGAATATTTTGCCTCCCCCTTGCCTGCACCTGCGAGCAGAAAAAAAAAAAAAACACAAAGACAGTTGAGCCATCCGAATAGAGGGGGTATCGTGCTTTGGAGCGAGAAACGAGCTGACTGGAGATTGGAAACGTGAGGAAGAAGGGTTTGGTTGGTGGTTCGGTGGGAGGACACGGGCACGTCGGGTGTGTTGTGTAAAAAAGGTATAGTGTAATGTGTGTGTCCGTGTGCTCCGTGCCTGTATGAATCTGAAGAAAGTCATTGATCGTTAGGATGGCCGCTCCAAATGGTGCAACTTTTTGGCATAAAAATATAACACGAGAAGTCCGCCGTCGAGGGTTGTAAATATGGGTATGTAGCTGGTGGATGGTTGGTTGGATGATATCGCTTCGGCTGTTCTGTGACTAGCCCCGAGTAATCTTCTGTAAAATCGGAAGAAAGACGCCAGAGTCTCGACCGTGTGACAACATCGCGCACGGCCAGGAAAGAGGCAGGCAGGTCATTGCTTTTCTCAGATAGGGACGAAACGGTCCCTGCGGTCCCGTCCATCTCACACAGCAATGCTGACGTTCTTCCTGTTCTCGGCCTCCTCGATGGGGAACCCGTAGACAAGCCGGAACAGGTCCCTCAGGAACCCGTACTGGCCGGACCGGAGCGTCATCCACCCGACGCTCTTGGCGACGTCGGTGGCGCTGACCCGCTTGCCCCTGCTCGGCAGCGACGCGGCGGTGCGGAAGGTCGTGTCGGCCAGCACGAGATTCTTGTAGTTCTGCAGCAACGTCGCGTGCGCTGGTAGCGACCCGAAAGACCCCGTGGGCAGCTTCTGCACGAAGGCCTGCAGCGACGCGCCGGTGTCGCCGGCCGCCGCGCTGCCGCCCTCCCGGCTGTAGCCGATGTTCATGGCCGCCTTGAGGATCAGCATCTTGATCCGCGTCACGTTGATGTCCTCGGCCGAGGTCGCCGTCGTCGCCGTGCTGCTCGTCTTGGCGCTTGACTGAGAGTAGCTCGACAGGTTGCTGGCGCTGCTCGACCACCTCCCGCCTCGCGACCCACCCTGGCTGCCGCCGTCCTGGTTAGTGCCTAGTACGAGGATGTTGGGCACCTGCGGGCTCTCGCTGCCGGGAGAGATGGGCGTGTCACCAGTATCCTCGAATTCGGTCACCGGGGTCTCGGGCACGGGTGGTGGATGCTTCGTGCGGCGTGATGGTTGGTCTTCGGACATGCTCTTCAGGCTCTCGCGCTTCGAGTGGATGGAGGAGCGGCTCGTGGTCGATCGTACGTCCGACGCCTGGCCCTGCTGAAAGAAGTTGATCTGGCTTGGGCGTGGGGTGCCTCTGTCCGGCCTGACCTGCGTCCACCCTTCTCTGAAGATGTCGCAAAGTTCCCAACAGGCTTGCACGGCCGATCCCAAAAGCTCCTCGTCCGGTGCCTTTCCGTCACGAGAATTCTGTCGCAGGCTGAATAGCATCTCGGCCAGTGACCAGCACGCCCTGAGAAGCGAGTCAGTCTCTTCCGCCAGCTCGCTCCGCTGCTTCATGAGGCGGTGGCAAAGAGTAATATAGAAGTCCAATGTCCTCTCGCGGAATGCTTCTGGCAGGTTCCGACTATCCTGAGCGCTGTAGAGACTATTGGGCAATGATTAGATGCTAGACTTGCGATGTGTCAACGTGGCAGGGAGTCTCACTGGTTATTGAGTTCGAAGCTGACTCTCAGCACAGAGTCGCCAATCTCATCTTTTCGTTGCCGCACATCAAAAAGAGACTGACAAAAGTCTCGGCACAGATCCAGGTTTGCCCGCCCGTTGAGCAGCTCAACAGCTTCGTCTCGGCTGTTATACAGCTTTTGGCAGAGCTTCCAACAGCTCTTCCAAGCTTTCTCATGGGCATCCGGCGTCCCGGAACTGTTGAATACTCGCTCTCGATGGATGGAGCTCAGGTTGGCCAATGTATTACACAGCGTCCAGCACTCCTCCAAAGCAGCTCTCAAAGCTTTGATCTCGGGCTCCTCTTCTATCACAGCTGGTGTTACGAATCGTTCGCTAGTGGCGGAATCTGGCTCAGCGTCGGTCTCTCCTTCGTGAATTTCTGGAATCACTAGCTCATGAAATTAGTCTACGCCTGCCGAAGATGCGCATTGATTCGCCTACATTCGAGACTGCTCGTGCTGCTGGACCGTAATCGAGAGGCGTCCGCAAAGACATCGTGCAGCTTCTGCGCCTGAGGCGTGGCGTTGTCCAGTGAATATCTTGTCGGTTTCACATTCGTCGATATTGGGGGAGGCGTCGGGTGATTCAGAGTGTTCTCCTGCAAGGTTTCGATCAGCCTTTAGATATTGGACCTAGGGTCGCATTTCATGTTACCTTGGCGGATGCTTCGCTGTCGGGAGGACTGAGCAGATCGTTCGGCTTCTCAGCAGACTTGTTCGGGTCTGACGATGCCTGTTTCCCCATTTAGTTTCCAGGACAAACTGCATCCATTTTTCTACGCACCCATTGATGAAAGCTTTCAGGGGCGTGTATGACCGAGACAGCCTCTCCTTCACTCGAAATCGTTCGCATGGCATCGGGCAAGTTCGTCCTCAGCATCTTGAGCTGCGCGGAAATTAGCAAAGACTAGCAGGACCTGCGCACATAGGCCCATACCTGTGGCGGTCCTTCGACCTCCGACGCCGAGGGCTGGTCGCTCGTTTCCGACAATGCTTCATCATCTATCTCCGTCGTCTCCGTGCCGTTCGAGGTTACAGGTGAGGGGCCAACGATATCACTGGAAGGGCTCAAAAGATGTGCGGAGTGTGGCCTCACATACGAGGTGGGCCGAAGGGTTTGGGAATCCATTGGAGTCGGAGTCGACCTGGGACGGCGGTACATAGTCAGCGCTGGTGAGCCACAGGAGACTAAATCAAGCGGGAAGCAGATAGAGGCAAGTGGGAAGACCTGAGCACGTCTTCAAGAGGATATCACTGACATGTCTTTGAACGGAGAGAAAGGTGAGATTAAATTTCCCGTGGATGACCTGAGTGGTGCCTCGAGAGCCATGACTGGGTGACCGGCAGAGCTCTGAGAAATTGGTGCCAGGCGAGGCTGAGAAGCTCGTGTCGTCGTCGCAGGCGAGGCGTGGGACAGACAAGGGGCTCAAATCGGGCCTTCAGGGTGGACCATTTGCCGTGCAACCACGCTGGGAGGCGGCGGTGACGAGGGCCCCGGAAACCGGCCGTCGGGCGAAGCGAGGCAGACTGAAGGGTGTCGATGGCGGTCGCCGGGTGTTGGCCACCAAAATTTGCCCGGTTGGTGACAGCGCGCCTGCTGTGGAAGCTTTTCTGGGGAAGGACGAGACCAGGAGGAGGGGCAGGTGGCTATTATGAGCTTACAAGCCCTCGATGTCAAGGTAGGGTTGCTAGCACTAGGGAGGTGCAGCTAGACAGGGACAAGGCTCCAAGACCACCAGGCGATGGGGCAGACAAGTCAAACACGGCCTGATGACGGGAGGGTGTGCCGAAAAGTATTGGCGACAGGCCTTCGAGAAGATTTCGAGAGAAGCAATGAATGAAATAGCCGGACTCGCAGAGATCTGCGCCAGGCGGAAGGGGCGTATCTTATCCGGGGCCTGGCTCCGTCTTGTCGGGTCTCGCTTCAATATGACTGGCCCAGAGGGCAGGTTCGCACGAAGTGGCGGAGGGCTTGGACAAGCAAGAGAAGAGAAGGTGGGCTGGAGACACTGTCGTTGCGACAATACTGTCTCAACAAAGTGGTCGGCGTGGCTGCTGCAAGAGAGATAGATAATTTCCGTGGCATGCGCCTGGGCGTTCTAGGATTAGGTTTGCGCGAGTATCTGCAGTCAGTATGCGTGGGTATCCTGCCAGAGGATCGGTTGATCGAGTCTCGACCAGTGGGAGGTGCTCGGAGCCTCGTCCAAGTGCTGCCAATGTGATTCGTCGAAGGTGAGCTCGAAGCACACGAGCGGACAGCAGCTCTCCGGAGCTCAGCTCTTTTGCGACGGCGTGAGGGGCTCGAGGACGGATCGCGGGAGAATGGGTCACCAGTTCACGGCGAACTCGAAAAAGCCGGACGGGGCCGTGATGTTTGCAAAGCGACCGAACCCTACTGTTGTTTCGTCGCAATCGCGCGCAGGCTTCCTCGTCGGGTATCGCAAGGAGAGATGGGAGTGAGTGAAAGGTTAAGTTGCCTACGGCTTCACACTGCCGCAATGGCAGTCGCTGCGACGAGGATGTTCTATCGCGGTGCGGTGCGATGCGATGCAGTGCTCTGGTAGACTAACGATGGGTTTAATGTGGGAATTGACCACTTCAGCCTGCAGATGCGCGTCGGTGTCCCTCGCCCTCCTGCCGCGAGCTCCTCTGGACGGCGGCGCAGCCAGTAGGAGGCCGGCAATGTGCCGATGTGGTGGATGCCCAAGGTTGTCTACCACTTATGAGCTGCATGAGACGACAGGCGTCGGCGCTTAGAGCTGGTGGTTAGCTTGGATGGCTCGCTTCATCCAGCAAGTCACATCCTCCGTCCCTGGGCCACCCCTGTCGATAGCATGCTGCACTCGTGGTTAAGATGGGCACCGGAACACTTCCTGGGAACCCAAAAGCCACCAGGCCGAACCATCACCGTCTCTGCCTCGGTGCGAACGTCCCAGCCGGTCGGGTAGCAAGCAGGGAGGTGGAGCATGCCGACCGAGACATGGCACCATCTTTGCGTGTGAGCCAATGGAGCTTGGGATGTTGGAGCTACGGACGCCCGCAAGACCGAGCTGGTTGGCTGGGAGGCAGGCCGGGTACGTGGTTGATCTTGTTCTCAAGAGCTAGACTGGCTGTGTGCCATGTGTGCCAGTGCCATGTGTCATGGCACGAACGGAGCAGAGCAGAGCAGAGCACGGCACACAACACAACACATCGGCTGGCCGCTCGAGTTGAGTTGAGCTCGCGGAGACCACAGACATCGAGCCAGGGCCGACCACATGATGCTGTGCTCCGGACCATGTTGGGCGCCACCGGTGGCACAACACTTTGTGCAACGAGATGGATGGATGTTGGTTGAACACAAAAGTCCCGAACCAGGTGGCTGCTGCCTTCACGGCCATGCTCAATGGCGATGCGTGATGACGGGCATATTTGAGCCTCCTTCGGTGGCTTTCTCCCCCGCCTCACAGCCTCATGAGAGAGGCCTCGGCACTTTCTCTGTCTGCGCCGCGAGCATCAGAACGGAGAGTCGAGAATGGCTGGACTAGGCCCAATTTCTGATTGCGTCCCAAGGACCCCTCCCCCTCGGTGGACCTTTTTGGGTGCTGGCTTAATTGCCTGGCTCATTCCCGCAACGAGGCATCCTACGCACCCGGTGGACTGGGAACTGCATCATTCTGAGTTTAGCGTACAGCTATATTTGGGCCTTGCTGTGGTTATCCTGGGGACATGAGGGCAGATCACCCCACTGCCTCTGCCTTTTTAAGAAACGAGACTGTTTCTGAAGTAGTCGCGCACGTTCCGAGCCTGTCCATGTTGATCAATTGACGACAGGGCGGGAAGGGGATGGCCGATAGCACAGAAAGGAATAGGACCAGAAGTATGCGTATTTTCCTTTTCTGGCAAGCTGGTGAGCAGACCTGGGCAGGACCGGGTTGGTTTGGGTTGGAAGCACGAAGGAGCGATTCGTCCGAGGTGCTGGACGGCCGCTCCCAAGCAAAGCCAGGCCTCCAGGAAGGAGCCAAGGAAGTGATCCCCGCTTGCTCCTTGGTTGACAGTGCCTGTGGGTCATCCCTCTAGCGCAAGAGCTTGACCCCTACCGTTGACACCAGCGACTTTGGCCGGGACGAGTGAGCTTCCAGAGATGGCCGCCCCTCAGGCACACCGGTAAATCTGGCATTGCCGTCTGACATGTACATTCTGCCATCACTCCGTCACCATGCCATTCGGCCATCTGCTTGGTCGCCCTACGAGAATTAACTTGTCTGAGTTGAAGCATCCCCGTCAACCTTGCCTTGCTGACGTGTGTGGGAGTGTGGCAGTCGGGCGTGGGGAGCGGCCGAGGGGAGGGACATTATGAAAATTCAGATCTGCATAATTCAATTGCAGCGTAGCGTCCGACTTCAGTCTGCGCCTGCGCCGCACACGAGCATGTCAAGTCAAGCGCGTGAAACAACTTTCCTGCACGTTGGGCCGGCGCATTGCATAGAACTTCCTGATGCGGCCAATATCTCCTTGACGACTCCCTTGTCGAGGCTCGACTGCTCAGTCAAACCTGGCCAGCTCGGTCATTGTCCACAATGTCCCAGTGCCTAGGTAGGCAGCGGGCGTGGCCCCAATCTGGCCGCATCTTAGCCGCTGGGAACGTCTGCAGGCTTTTTTGATTTGACAGAGACGCGTCGATGTTGATCCTGCGTCGCGGTAAATGCGAGGTTTTGGTCTAGATTGGCATAGAAGCAACAAACATGAACTGCATATCCAGCTCGACAAAAGACTGTTGGCCTGGCGGAAGATCAGTCAGACACCCTGCAGAGCCGCGTCTGTTGCCCCAATTGTGTGGTCAAAGAGACGGCCACGAAGCTGGCCACATGCAGGGGCAGCGCAGGGAGAGACCACGGAAGAGGCCCGGTAGGCATTTCTTTTGTGTTACCAGTGTCTATTATAAACGCCGAACCACGATGCGCCTCCTCTCACGGGTGCCTAACCGCGTCGGAAAGCGGGCTCTGCATAATCTCTCCAGGGCGTGAACCTCGTCTCTTGTAGTGATTCCAGTCCAGTCCGGCCTGGCATTTTATAGCCACTCCTCCCAGGACGCGGGCGCAGTCATGTCCAAGAGATCATCCGTGGCCGTCGTCGCGGCCCCGGCCGTGCCTGCTCAATGCAATGTGCCATTTTGCCGCCGCGCAGGCTGATCTCGTGCTGTCCCTTGTCGTCGCTGTCGCGTGGAGTATGCCTCGAGCCATGTAATCCTCTTGAATCCGCCTTAGTGCCTAAACGCCACGCAGTGAAAACTCTTGCTTTACATCCCAGGCTTCAACTTTATTGTGGGTTGTCGTGGGCAAGGCTGCTCTTCTTGACCTCGCGTCCGTCGGGGGTGTACCTGCAAGCAGTCAGTCATTTGCTTTCATGCGGGACCAAGCAGGTGGGCGCCGGCGCCAGCGCCAGCTTTGCCGTTGAATGTCTAAAGGCGTGACATACTTGAGCAACTTCTCGATCAGGTCGACGTGGGTCATAATCATACGGCGGCAGCAGTACCGCTTGCAGCCGAGCTGGTCCATGGCGTCTCTATTGCATCGCAACACGTCGCGTCAGCACAGCCCGGTCATAGGAACCAGCTCCCATCGCATCTTGGAATAATCTCACCCATCAGGGACGTTCTGGTCAATCAGTGCCAGGTAGCGCTCCCAGAGATCTCCCGTCACCTGCGCTGCTGTCAGCCATTCTGTCCCGGGATCTGTCGAGCTGGAACGGCTAGCGAACCTTCCCGCAGGAGAAACAGCGGATGGGAATGATCATCTTGATGACTGTCTCCGAGAAAAAACAGGGCGGACTCGGTTATTTGATGCAGGTCGAAGGCCCTGCGATGCCGTTTGATTGATTGATCGACGTCGGGAAGCGGGATGATGAGGCGTAAGGCGTAGATGCCCCGAGACTGGAATTCTTCAAAGCGGCCGGGAGAGGCTAGGCCCACTATAATTTCTTATCGCTCTCTTATCGTGATATTTTTCAGCAGCAGAACCCTTGTACCTGAGTTTTTGCAGACGGCCATGCTCGCCCATGTTCTACCTGTGCTGTTCCGGCCCAGCACAATATCTCGACTCAACCCACCATGGCTTCTTCAAAGTCACAGTCCAGCAAAGGTGCAGACAAGCGGAAAAGAGAGAAGATAGACCAGGAGGATCCTTCGCACAAGAAGAAAAGGAGGCAAAAGCAGGACAGCCAGGACGGCACCCCACGCGCATCGCCCAAGAGGAAAGCAGCAGCGCCTGCCACCGAGGAGCAGCACGCTTCAGAGGAGGATTCGACCTTCAACGACCTGTTCTCCAAGCATAAGCC
Source organism: Diaporthe nobilis (assembly GCA_023078575.1). Classification (NCBI taxonomy): domain Eukaryota; kingdom Fungi; phylum Ascomycota; class Sordariomycetes; order Diaporthales; family Diaporthaceae; genus Diaporthe; species Diaporthe nobilis. The sequence goes on from JAKZJT010000010.1 coordinate 2,599,020, forward strand.
ACGGTCCCAGTCCAACGGCGAGAGCACAAAGTCCAAGGCCCTGCAGAAATGGAGGATCTCGGAGCCAATGGGAGGCAGAATGTCTGACATAGATCCCATTTTCAGTGCCGATGAAAAGTGAGCCCGGTTCCTCGCAGGCTTCAAGTTCACGTGTGCTGACGGTCATAGGTTCCTTCTCGTCGTCTATCATACGTCCCTCCAAGTCTACTCGGTCGCCGACTCCCTCCTCGTCCGTCGAATCGCACTGCCCGTGGTCGGCGCAAACAATGGCGCACCCTACCTCGTGGCTGCTGCCCTCTCCCAGGTTACGCCAGAGCTGGTGTGGCTTGCTTCTTCCGACGGCAGGATATGGCGGGTAAATTGGAGGACAGGATCTGGTGTGGACGAATCTCTTCGAACTGGTGCAGGCGTTATACACGATATGACCGTCGGTGCCGTCACCATTAATAAGAAGCCCTCCGATATCCTATACGTTTCGGAGAGCATCAAAAACAACAGCAGAATCGTCGCTTACGACCCTTCTGACCTGGCGAACCCTACGAGCCAGGTGCTGCAAAATCAGTCAGGCAAATCGAGCATTTTGCGAACGACAAACGGCGGCAGCATTCTCACCGCCGTCGCAGGGAACACGCTCATGGTGGGTGCCTTGCAGCAGAAGAGCATTGGGAGCGTTGAGGGCCTGGCTTACGACTTCTACTCCATCAACACCAGCGACGAAGTCTCCTGTCTGAGCGTAAGGCTCGTACCAAAAAAATCAAGCTCCAAGAAGAAGGCTTCACAGGAGCCCAGCGATCCCATACTCGATATTGCCGTCGGAGGCGTTCGAGGAGCCATCTACATATACTCGGATATCCTCTCGCAATTACGGGCTAAATCACGAAAAGGGCTTGAGATACCAAGGAAGCAACACTGGCACCAACGGGCCGTTCATAGCATTGCTTGGTCACCTGATGGTAGGTCTAGCAAGTTTCCTTAGTTGGAGTTCCGCTGCTAACGCTACACAGGCAACTATCTGATATCTGGAGGCTCAGAGTCTGTGCTCGTGCAATGGCAAATGGACACTGGCAAGCTTGATTTCCTTCCTCACCTGGCAGCGAGCATCGAAAATGTCGTTGTGTCTTCCAGCGGCTCCTCTTATGCTGTTCATATGGACGATAACTCTGTCATGGTACTTTCTACGGCCGAGATGAAGCCGACGACCTACGTCTCCGGTCTCCAATCCCTCGTCTTTGATGTTCAGAAACCCAAAGACGCACTTGTGGGCAGAGTTTTCGATGGCCTGAGAGAGATCAACGCACCGCTGGCTGCAGCGATTGATCCCAAGGATCCATCGCAACTGCTTATCTGTGTCGGAACTAGCCAGCAAGCCAGTCGCACCGGACCTCTCCCCGTCACGCCTTTCCTGCAGCGATTCGATCTGGGCTCGTTCCAAAGCATATCTAAACAACCACTCACACGGACAAACACAACAGAGCTACACAATGCGCCAAACGGTCACCCCATAGTCGAGCCGAGGGCGTGCCAGCTTGCATTCTCATATGACGGGAGATGGCTTGCCACGATTGACGAATGGGAGCCGCCAGAGCGAGACATAACCGCTCTCACCGAGGGCTCCAATGCCGCGGCACTGGAGTACTCACGCGAGCGAAGGGAGATCTACCTGAAGTTCTGGGAGACGAAGGAGGACGGCACAACCATGGAGCTGTCGAGCAGGATCAATGGCCCTCACTCGACGCGGCATTCGGAAGACGTCTTCGATATTGCTGCAGACAAGGTGTCCAACAAGTTTGCCACGGTCGGCGAGGACGGGGTTGTGCGGATATGGGCCCCACAGGTCCGCGAGCGTGACGGCCTGGCGACCACTGGCCCCAACGGCCAGACACTGGTCAGCTGGTCCTGCGTCCGCACGGTTGCTCTTGGCGAAAGCATCAAGTCCCAGGATGAATTGTTGCCCCTGGGCGGTCGGGCGACGTACAAAAAGAGCGGGTCCTTGACGTATTCCGAGGATGGCTCGATACTGTTTGTCGCCTATGGTCACTACAATGAGATCGTCATCTACATCATCGACATGGAGTCGGGCGAGATCCGCAACACACTCCACGACATGTGCAAGGGCGGGATTCGGTCGCTGCAGCTCCTGAACTCGTGCCTGGTTATCCTGTCACAAGACCTCGCCGTCTACGACCTCGTGGCGGACGAGCTCCGGTACGGCGTCAAGCTGGGGGAGAGGTCCGAGGCCGCCGCGCGGCTGACACACCTCGCGGTCGACCAGGCCTCGAGGACCTTTGCCATCTCGGTGCCCTTCCTCAAGGGCGCCAACGGCAGGCTGTCGCGCGGCGCCGTGTCGGAGGTGGCCGTCTTCGGCCTCGACGACAGCGAGCCGCTGCTCATGCAGAAGCTGCCCCAGCTGCTCACCTCGGTCCTGCCCGCCGCCGGCTCCTCGGGCTTCATCGCCGTCGACTCGGCCGCCCAGATCTGGCCCATCACGGAGGGCGCCGACTCGAGCAACATCGCGCGCCCGCTCTCCGAGCTCAAGCTCGACGACCTGCCGCCGGACGAGGAGCCCGCCGCCGACTCGAGCAAGGCGGTCCTCCTGAACGGCGCCGGCGAGGACGACGAGGAGAACGACAGCGAGGACGAGGAGGCCATGGACGTCGACGAGGACGAGGACGACGCCCACGCCGCCGTCGTCGCGCCGCAGCGGCTGGCTGAGATCTTCGACGCCGCCCCCGCCTTTGCGATGCCGCCCATCGAGGACACGTTCTACCGGGTCATCGGGCTGTTCGCGCAGAAGCCCACCTCGCCATGAGAGGTGTAGATTAATGCAGAATAGCCGGGGCGACTTCTTACACCCGGGGATATTGCATGTTTGACCCAACGTCGGAGTGAGGGGACCCCTAGCAGGGTGACAACGGCCAGGGGGTGGACCAAGCCGTCTCGCCAATCCTCCGCCCGTCGTAGGGGGCCTTGGTCGAGGAAAGAAGACGCCCACTCGTCTCGCGCTAGGGGCAGAAAGATCAGCCGCGCCCCCTCGCGGCCTGGATGGAGGCCGCTCACTCACTGCAACGGGGCCAACGGCGGCAGGAGGTGGGTGAAGGGCAGGTCCATTGGGCCGAGCGGAGGACGAAGACCCGTCATGGTCCGACTGCAGGAAATGGAGTGGCTAGACACCTGCCATTCCCCTTCATGGGTAAATGGAAGAGATCAATACCGCAGGGTAGGGGGAGATTTCAAGGCCGGGGCCTGGAAAGAGGCTTGGGGGGGGGGGGGTTGGCGGGACAGTTGTAAAAGAGCGTCAATACCCAAGGACGTCGTCCGTCTACTATCATGTGTGATGTCCACATGACAACACTTAAAAAAGAGAGGGAAATCTAAGTACGTCAAGTCATCATCATGTGATATGCATTATATGTGTTCTCCCGCATCCGTCCTCCATTCATTATCCCCTACCTAGTACAGGTGTGACAAACAGAGGTCTCATTGCAGCCTCAATCAGTCTGACGGAGGTAAAACATCACACACATTAAAACCTCAAAGCACCGGGAGGGAAAACTAGACGCGCCACGCCCCCACCTACAGACGAGTCACCGTCGACTGGTCTCAATGATACAGCCATGCGCACTCAAGTTCCCTCTTACCTGACCGCAAAGCTATCGGGGAACAGTATCCCGTTCGCAGTAGCAAGAACCATCCGCTCCGCCTCGCCCCCTGTGGCGTCGTCCTCGTCCCACGCTAGCAGGCCCGTCGCCCGCAGCGCGGCCTCGCCGCCTGCCTCGTTGACCTCCTGCACGCCGGGCCGGCCCATGTGAAAGCTCTCGCCGCCGCCGCCGGCAAAGTCCGGGCCCGGGAACCCCAGCAGGAAAGCCTTGCGCTGCCGGGCCAGGAAGAGGGCGTTGGTCTGTGTCAGGGGGCAGGCGGGGATGTAGAGAAGGGTTATTCCTGTCGATGAGGTTGAAGAGGGTGATGGTGACCGGGAAGAGGACGACGGCCTTCTTGAGCGCTGTGGGGTTGGCGGAGGAGTCTGCGCCGTGGTGGGCGTTGGCGTGGGCAGCGATGGGTTCATGGTGTATGCCACGTCCGGATGGAATAGAACATAGTCGCCCGGTCGCAGCGGCGGCACCGGGACGAGCGTCCGGTCGAGCAGAAGGTGCGGGTGGAGCAGCGCGTTGATCTCTTGAGAGTGGCACGGCTGTGCCCCGTGGAGGATGGAGCTCTGCGTCGGGGTCAGGTCCCAATTTGACGGGTCGAGAAAGTCCGATGCGCGCTGACCCTTGCCGACCCAGGGCTTTCGGGGTGAGAAGAAGGGCCTCAGAAGCCAGTAGGCAGTCACTAGCCTCAAGGGCAGCGCACAAATGGCCATTGGTGGTGATGGCAGCTGCGATGGCGACGAGTCCTTGTGACGGTCGCCTGTGCCCAAGGAGAAGACGCCCTGAAACATGCGGAAGACACTGCAGGTGTTGGCCCCATTATACAGATCGCTGGTAGTGTTTAGCCTGGTGCTACTGTCCCAGGGGTCCCAGTCCTCCCAGCGGCCCATAAAGATCTCGCGGTATGTCGCCTTCTGGGAGCGCCCGCCATACCCGTCTGCTTCCCATCGTTCGACACTTCCGCCGTCAACTTGGGCCTTGACAGGCAGGGAGAGCTGCGACCTTGGAGTTTCGTTGGGGCTTCGGCTTCGGTCGGATATGAACACGCGATCTGCGTAGGCCACAGGGAAGTTCGTCGTGATGCGTGTCCGCGAGTCCACCACATTGTCAACAGTGGCACCACCTGATGCAGTCGCTGCTAGGGTCGAGTGGTGCCAACAGCCGTTCATAACAAAGGTCTGCGCCTTGAGCATGTTTGGATGTGCTCGAGCCTTGAGCTGGGCGAGACTCCAATAAAGCTCGTACAGTTGAGAGTCATTCGGCGATGATGCTCTGGTATAGGGGTTGTCGGCTATGTATGTGTCAAGATCCCTCTTCATAGCCCGGGCCTCGTCTTCCGCGACGACATTCCGGATCACCGCTGCGCCTCGAGTCTTCAGGTCGTCCAAAAACGCATCTCTTTTGGCAGGAGCCTCGAGATCCTGAAAGTCAATTGTAGGTATGACAGGGGTCTTTGCTTCGGCGATCGATGCAACTTCTTGTCGAAGTTGCTTGAGGAGACGACTCCATGACTCCGCAACCGCGGTCTCATTGCTTGATACCAGATCGGCCTTGACCCGCGCAAATCGTTTAGGAAGAGACGAAATGCCGTCCTGGGGAGACATCGGAACGATCCTGATCCTCTTGTGAGGTGCCTCCTTGAGGTTTCTGAGGGTGTGTGCAGGCGTGGATGACTTTACTGCCATGCTTTTCGACATTGGGGAGAATATGGCAAGTCGTGGTCTCCGTACGCCGATAGGGAACACCTGCTATGGACTTCTTGTTCGAAGAAGGCCGGCATCCTTTATACACTTGCAGGCCCCTGGCGTCGTGTCTCCCGGTCGGGCCATGCATGCAAGGGAGTACAGACTCCGGCGAGACTTGAGAGGGAAGGTAGCTGCTTGCATGCCATCTGTAAAGCCGCGGTCTACAGGCATGTGAACTTTGGCCTGGAACTCTACACCGGTCGGTATTAAACTGGAGCCTCATTTGTGTGAGAGAGGCAGATCTTGGAAGGGAAAGGGAGTTGCACAGCTTCTGTAGCCAGACCGTGATAGCCGCGACGCGGGCCGCAACGCCGAAAGTGAGTTCTCGCTGTGTAGCATTCCTTGCAACCAATGGGAGAATTCGAATCCGTCCATCGCGTAGGGCTGGATCCCTCGTATGGCTCGACCAGACCGGACCTCAACACAATAAACGTGTTGCGTTGGCGCATTGCTGACGTCTCATCGGTCCCTGAGCCGCTGGAGATTTATGTTGCACATGAGTCCAAGTGATTTTAGCCAGATCATGCTTAAACTCTCGGCCCCATCCCCGTTGCAACCAAGTCGCCTTAGCTTCTTGAAGCCAATGGATCGATCACTTTCGGTGGCCGATTGTGCAACCGCGCTCTAGACTTCGGGACTACCGGTCATGCCAGGGAGCGGCCGTTGCGATATTGACCTTCGATGCCAATCAACTACACCAGTAGGGGAGCACGGCAAAATGACAGGGGATAGCTGGCAGGTCAGCCGAGGCGCTCCTTCGTTACCATTCGGGAGGATGAAGAGAGCATAGCTCGTGCAGGTCAACTCCTGTCGATCTAGAGGACTTCGTTCGACGGAGCCCATGAGACGATGATCAGGTGTGGATACTGTACCCCGCTGCCAGAGCCTGACAATGAAGGTAGCTGCATCGTGTTTTGGGCGTGCCAGTCCCATGTCACAGATACATGGGTGTGGGTGTTTTGTGGCGTCGACATTGCCAAGACAGTGAACTATCTGGCCTCGAAGGTTGAAATAAACTAATACATTGAGCCGCGAACGAGTGACTTTGGCATGTGCGCGACCAATCAGTAGCTCCAGATGGCCAGAATTCGTAGTGGGCGTTGTAACCTGCCGCGGAGGTGGCCCCGGGAAGGGCGGAACGCCTTGTTAGGCATTGTACTGTTACTGATGAACCCTCTTCTGATGACTATGCTCAAAACAGAGCTTTATTGAAGGCTATTGACGGTGAGAAAGCACTGAAGTGGGTCTCTATCTGATCGGCAACTGAAGTTTCGGGTTAAATTGCGTCGGATCCGAAGTGTAGCGCTCCAATCCTAGATGGAGCAAGGTAAAAGATCCTGAGGCAGGGTCTCGCTGGATATTGGTTTCTCCGGCGGCATGGGCTCGCTGTCCAGCTGGGAGCAGACAGCACGCAGACAGCGCGATAGACACATTCCAGTACCTCCACATTTACACCGGTGTATAGAGAAGTTCATGAGTTCGGAAAGAATTGCGAAGATCCGTCTCCGGAGGGAGGCCCAAACTCGGGCTGCGATGCCTGTCTCATGCAAGTTGGACCCAATTCAGCGTAGCCAAGCCCAATCTGTGATACAGCATTATGTCCCCGACGGATGAAAGCTGTCATTGTTGGGTAATTCGGTGGAGTAATCAAATGTTGGCCTGCTTTCGGTGATTGCTGCACGCGTTACCAAGATACGAGGACCAAAGATTCAGTGCGGGTTTCAAGGTCCTTGCATCAAGCCGGCAAAGGAGCCTCTTGGCTGATCGGGGTTGGCAGAATCGGTGAAGGCTTGGACCATATGGATCGGACCTCGACCAGCAGCCTTGAAGTGCCGCAGGTGGATGACAGGCCGGGATTCCAGATAAGATAAGAGCAAAGAGAAGGCCCCGTCTGGAGCGTCATGTTGTGTCATCCATTGATGCTGCCTGTCTTCTCGTGCTCGCCGGTCCTCGACAATGTCTTGCCTTTAGGACGGCAATCGCCATCCTGCCGGAAGCTCCAACCGAGAGCGAGGGGAATCTACCTGGCTAGGTGTCCAGTCGAATCGAGAGCGTCGCAGACAACAGCCTAGAGGGTGGCCAGTACGCCATGGACCCAGTAGTAGCCAACAGCTCTCGAAGACGGATATGCGGCGATCCCATTCCAGGGACGACTGACACTACGGCGCGAGCTCAGACCGAGATAAATGGAGCAGCTGCTGAGCTCTGCTGCGCAACCATCAGGCTGGCTTTCTCCGCTTTGATCGTCGAGGTGCAGAAGATGCTTCAATGGCACCCTCCTGCCTCTTCTTGGTGGCCGCAGATGTGGTCTTTTCGGGGGGCGCCGCTGCGCTATTCGGAGTTTCTGCCGGTGGCTTGGTTGTCGGACTTGCTCCGGAGTCGTTCAAGAGGACATAAGCCACTCGCTCCACGTCGATTGCTCTAACGTTGAGCCGCGTGGCCAGCTTCTGTGAATTCTCGTGAAGCTGCTTGTATTCCTTGGCATTGTATTTTATGTGGTCTCGTCTCCCGTGATTGCACAGCCAGTAGAAGGCCTCGTCCGCAAAGAAGACTATATTCTGAGGGTCGTGGACAGCCAGAAGCAATGATGCTGTGGCCGGACCGATTCCCCTCAGTCTTGTTAGCACGTCGATGGCTGCGGATGCGTCGGCTTTCTTGGTGTAAATGTCCAGAGCGCTCGTGGCCGTGTCTTTGACGAACGATTCCTCATTTGAGGACACGAGCTTCATCAGAGTTGGGCGGAACTTTCCATGCTTGCTGCTGACAGGTCAGATGGCGGGCCCAATGTTGCCAGATCAGTTGCGCTCCCCACTGCTGGTCAGGAGCCAAGGGGACGTTGGACGGTGGGTCGACCAAAAGAGAATAGACTCGAATGAGCCCGAGGATTAGGCAGGTAATACGCACAGCTTCCATTCGACTAAAGTTTGCACATCCCCAAGCTGCATCGGCCGCCTTGAGCTGGTCGTGGCGAACAAGGCAGGGGCCTCCACGTAACGGTAATGATCTAGTTCTGCAAGCGTCTTCTGGCCAGGTTTGGCTGTGGGCTCATCAGCTTTCGGAATCAATATCGGAGGGCAGAAGGGGCCGAGAATTTTCATACCCCCTTTGGAGGCAGATACGGCCTCGATGAGCTGGTCGTATTTTGCGAGGGCGTCGCGGAATTCCTGCAGGGTGATGTCCCCCGGACTGGGGAAACGGCTGTCCACCATGTTGGCCTGTACCCTCGTCCTTTGTGAGTGTGAGGCGAGGGTTGTTATTCGCAGCCGAGGCGAGCTGAAAGTCTCAATGACACCTCGATACGGCGCGTTGTACTTGTTTCTCTGCCCACCAAGTACTGTCGTCCACCAGCCGCGCTGCACAGCACGGCACGGCACTGCGCGGCACGCACTGGCCTGCACGGCAATGCGCGATAGGCACGGCCTCGGCGAATTATCTAGGAGCCTGCAGCAGGCCAACACCGACTGACTGCTGGAAGGGCTGGGAAGAGAATTGGGACGGCACGGCGGTCCGCACACGATGAGATTTAGCCCCAAGAGAAGCAGAGCAAAGGATGATGTGATATATACGAAATGTTCTGGGCTGGCTGATTGTGGAGCTTGGAAGAGGGTTGACGGCTCTGCTTGGTCTTGGTCATTCAAGCAGAAGGCTGGGTGTGGTGTGTATTGTAGACAAAGATAAAAGCGATGACGACTCCGTCAACGTCCGCCTCTGTCAGCTCTCGGTAGTCGAGTTTTGAGGTTGAGGTCGCGGTCGATCACCCGGGTCACCACCCTTCCTTTCTTGGGCCCTTGGGAGGCTCCTTCCGACAGCCAGACAGAGTGTGGACCCTTGGTGCCGCCTTCACTGGGCGGACCAGAAGAGCCGACCCAAGGAATTAGGCTGTGGTCCGTGCGTCCCCTCGGGGTTTTCCCACCTGGGCAGGGTCGAGACTCTGCGATCAACCAGGGGTCCAGTGCCCAAGGCGGCCCTGCAATGGGAGGGGGGCACGGGGCTTCTAGAATTCTGCCTGACCAAAAGTGTCTCCGTCTGTTCCCTCCCTCCCGCGACCCAAGATTTTCTCTTCCACCGCAGTCTCAGCCTCACCATCCGAGTCCTCCATCAACAGCCACACCATCATCAAACCGCCCATCAAAGCATAACGCTTACCCGTGAAAAATCCCCCTCAACAACTCTACAGAACACTCCTCAAAATGGGTGGCGGCAACGTAAGTTTCTCTCTCCATCGCCCATCACCGCTCTCCCGAACCCCAATCCCCTGATCGCTCATCGCTGACCGCCTTATTCGCACACACAGGGAGCCAAGTCTGCACAGAAGCGGGAGCGTGCCATGAAGAACGCCGGCAAGGAGGCCAAGTCCCAGCTCAAGGTCAACGAGACGGCCAAGGACATCCAGTGCAAAGTCTGCTTCTCGACCTTCCTGAAGACCTCCCGTGCTCCTGCGTACGCAAACCCACCCCTCCCCACAGTCCCGAAACGGAACCTCAACTCGAGAGACAAAGGAACTCCCTGGCTAACAAATCCGTGTGATATAACAGTCTCACCGAACACGCCGAGAACAAGCACTCCAAGTCCCTGACGGAGTGCTTCCCCACCTTCACCGCCTAGGTAGTCCTCCGTAATGGGAGCCGGCCATGGTGCTTGCGATGGTGAATGCGATGGTGAAGGGCCTGAGAGGCTTTGACTATGACGGAGTTACGAGCATAGAGCGAGGGGCGTATACCATTGTTTGATTTTGGCAATCTGGGGTGGGAAACAAATAATCAAAACCACATGCACAAATCCGGGCCACCTGTTCTTTATCTGCCTGCCCCTGTGGGCGCTTTGAACTGTCTACCCTACGTCTCAAAACTAGTGCGCCCTCACAGCCTTTGCCTGAGAACCCCGATCACCACCATCCACTGGCACGGGCGGTGACGGCGGCGACGGCTGGGATGCCCTCGCCTGCTCCTCCCTAATCTGAGCCAGTATGTCCGGATACCAACGCTCGCCGACGTCAGGGTGGCTCTTGACCCGGTTCCTCAGCGTCGCCTCGCCCAGCGTTCGCGCCGCGCCCCCGCCACGGAACGTGAACTCGACGTCGTCGAGCCGCCGGCCCCCATTCGCCGCCAGCACAGCCTCGCGCAGGCGCCGCACCTCCTCCGGCACAGCGCCGACCCCGACGCCCTCGAGGTCCTCGAACGTCGTATCGGCCGCCACGCCCTGGAAGAACGGCACCGAGAAGCGAGGGCCCTCGCCCGCGCGCGGGCTCAGCACCCTGTGCGTCGTCGAAGTGCACACGCCGCGCGTCAGCGCCTCCATCCCCTGCCCGATGGCCACGACCAGCGTCCCCTCGCGCGGCGGGCAGTCGATCCACTCGCCCCGCGTGTTCTGCGCCTGCAGCCCCTTGTGCCCGCTCGCCTGGAGGAGGTAGCTCTTCAGCATGGAGTCCTTGTGCGGGCCGACGCCCTGCCTGGCGCTCTCGTCATCGTCACCCCCGTCATTATTGCCGCCGCCGCCGCCGCCGCCGCCGAGCTCCAGCTCCCCCGCGTCCGGGTACCGCACGATCTTGAGCTTGTGCTGCTGGTCCGGGGCGCCGACGTACTTGTCGAACGCGCCCGGCGGGAGCCCCACCGCCTCGGCCACCAGGCTCGTGAAGCGCACCGACACGCCTGACATGAGCCGCATGTACTCGGCGTATGTGGCGCGGAAGCCCGGGAGCACGGATTCTGAGGGCCACTGGTTTGGCGCGAGCAGGTTGTGGTGCCGCGGGGCGTCCGGGCCCGGCACCGGGTGTTCCGTCGACAGGTCGATCTGCTCCCGGTGGTCTATCTTGCCTGCTGTGATTTCTGCTGAGAGGCGGCTGTAACCTAGGAAGGAGGGCGCGTTCTTCATCTCTATCTTGAGTCTGGTGAGATATCGTGTGAGTTTTAAGAGTGAACCAACAATTTTGTTTATGAATGTATTTGAGCGTCTGTGAGAGCTCTCAGACGGATCCGTTGTGCCGACTTACTTCTCCTCAAGCGGGATGTCGAAGAATGCCCTGCCAAGTGAGACAACCCTCTGGAACAGCTCGTCTGAGATGCCCACATTTTTAATGTAGAGGAAGCCAACTTCCATCAAGGCCTCGCGGAGGTCTGTGAGGAAGGCCGGCCTGGTCGCTGGGTCATCGGCCAGGGCCAGGTCGAGCACCGGGATGGATTTGAATGACATCTTCTGAGCGTCTGTCTATTCGCCCTCCCAATAATGCATCAAAAGACGATTAGTCAATGCAAAAAGAGCCCGACAGCACACAAGTGAATGAGACGTTCAATCTCTCTGATATATGAACTGACTTGGATATTCTGGCTCCGACAATTATCGAAGAGAGTCACGACCACCGTAGAACGAATTGCGCAATCGTCCCTCCCCCCGTCCCAGTAGATCCGCCCGTCACCTTACACACCACCCCCGCAACCGATCGGACGGGCCCGCTAGGCCCCCCGGTAACTCTTGGCCCCAACCCACGGGGACGGGCCTTCGAACTCGACCCACCATGGGGCTGCTTGACACCTGCACCTGGCCGTGTCGCAGTGCAGCGGCCGCCGGGCGGCCGGAGCTGGGAATGGTTAAGCTTCTGAGTGGTGTGGCTGGGCCGTCCGCCGTCAAGGGCAGAATGAGGTCTGCCGGGGGTGATATCACAGCATTGATGGCACAGCAGCCTATGTGCGAGAAATATAACTAGGAACTCGATATTTCAGACAGGGAGGGGGTAAGTGACCGGAATGCTCGCACCACGCTCTTCGGAGCGGGCCCGTCATAGTCATCGGCGACGTTGGCGGCCGCGACATGTTCCTGAAGAAGTGTCTCGAGAGAGCCGGCCGCCAAGTCAGAGGCTTGCTACGCGTGTCTCAGGCCTCTTGACGTCAGTGAGCACGAAATCAGCCAAGTATACATACAAGTCATATGGGCAGAAGTAACAGAGTCGGTGGGTAGTAAAGCCAATGCATTATGAAATACAGCACATGGCCCCCTCGCCCCTATGAGACTGTCAAAACCTGGATATAACTCCATTCCGCGTTGTGCATAAGCTACCAGGAAGCTTCCCCAGCGTCGTGTCACTTTTTCTTTTGCTCCCAAACCCAAGTGTCCCACCGTAAGATCCCATCACGCCTCCCCGAGAATGCTGTCGCTGTCATTGCGCACCTCGCACTCGCAGACCCCAGGCAGGTTTGCGAACATCACAATCTCTTCCACGTTTACGCTCTGCCACAATAGTCGTATGCATGCCGGACCTTTGTGGAAGACTATCACTGCTTTGAGATCATCAACCCCATGTTGAAGACCTCGCCGCACCAGAAATTCTCCAGTCCGCCAAAAGTCCGGCGTCTAAAAGGGGTGCCACCCTCTATTTGTCCTTCCTGGGCAAGGCGTCCGAGTTGCCGACCTTCTCGGACAGCTCGTTGTACTCGCGGTGGAGGCCCTCGGCCTGCTTCTTGAGGGTCTCGATGTCCTGGTCCTTCTTGGCGAGCTGGCGCTTGAGCCCGGCGATCTCGCCGGCCCCTCCGGCCTGCGAAAGCTTCTCGGACTGCTTGGCGTTCTTGTCGGTGCCCTCGTACTGCTTGAGCTTCTCCTCGAGCCGCAGCACCTCCAGGATCATGATGTAGGTGCGGTTCAGGATCAGCGACAGGAACAGCGTGAAGCCGCACAGGTACATGTTGCGCTGCGAGTAGAACTTCCTGGCTTGCACCTCGAGGCGCTCGTGGCCCATGATGGCTTGTCTGCTGGCGGGGTAGGCGGCACGTTAGCACTGAAGTCTCTTGCGGGATGATAGGCTTCCGGGTGCGACTTTCTGCCTCTCTGCCATGTTGTACGGTGGAGCATGCGGGGCAGACAAAGTGGGCTCGCTTTGAGAACAAGACAGAAGAAAAAAAACAGAGACTGTAATCGAGGGGCAACGTACGCATTGTTTCCGCCCTCGGTGACGGCCGAGAGCTCGACTTGGACGCGGTAGACGCGGTTGACGCTGTCGATGAACAGAATCAGGATGAAGATGAATGTGATCTTCAACCCGTATTGTAACTTCGCGACTATGGGGTTCTCGGAGATGAAGCTGGACAAGATGTCAACCGTCAATCCTGAACATGTGCATGTTCCCGGTTCGAAAGATGGGCACATACGTGAACACCCGCCTCTTGAGAGAGAATGGCATCGGGACGATGAGGAACATGAATAGCGCCATCTCCGCCATAAGGAGCATGAACACCTGCGGGTTGAAAGCTGTTAGCGCGGCCATTGACCACCAGGACCGAGCACTGAAGCTCTCGAGAGAGGTAGGCAGGCGTCGAGGCCACGTACGAGGGTGTAGTAGAGCGTCATCGTGACGGCTGTTGTGAAGCTACTCGAGCTTCGAGTCGACTGCGGGGTGTTGTTTCTGGGTGGTTGCGGGACTTCAGGAGCAAGTGCTGTTGGGCTCGAGGGTGATTGTGATGTCAAAGAGGTCAAAGGTAAAGCGTCGTGGCCAAGATTTCAGGTCTTGGAAGATATAGGAAAGAGGTTGACGAGGAGGACAGCAGAGCTTGGGTAGAAGAGGTGGCCAGTTTGGCTGACAACCCCGGCTGAGCAAGCTTGGGCTGGCTGGGTGAGTCCGTCATACCTACCGCGGACACCTGCAACGTCATCGCCCACCTAGCTGGCCCAGGTAGGCTAAGTGCCTGGGAAAAGAAAGTGGCAGTGAAATGCACGGACCACCCGATCCTCAATTGGATAGGCTCTTCACTCTACGTTCTGGACTTTTCGCTCTAGGCCCTACGGAATGTGTCGATCACAGAGCACCGAGACAGTCACAGAGAGGCCTCAGGTTACACGAAACTCACGCCTAGTATTCAAAACCAAAGTCTGGATTCACATTTCCATGTATTTGACCACAGATTACCGCATCGCTAGGGAATGTTTATGTATAGTGGCAGCATCAACGGGCAATGAACAATTGACTGAAAGTAAAACCCGAGTCCCCGTATGCTCCTCCCCGAAACTCCAAGCTTTTGATGCCCACCAAGCCAGCAAGAGCACCGGACTTGTGAGGGCCGTCATGAAAGGACAAAACAGCATGCCTAATTTACAATCCCACCTCACTCCAGCCTCAGTCCACCCATATGACAAAAGAAATCGTGCTGCAATCATCGCCGAACGCTATTAGCTGTAGAACTGCGACTTCTGGAAGCTGTCGGCAGTGATATCGCCAGGCTTGCCCGCCGGCACGGGCACCTTCTCAGGCTCAGGGGCAGCCGCCACCGGCTTCTGGGCCGCGCTCGTGATGCTGCTGGTGAGCGAGTTTGCTCTGCTGCTGTCGAGCGAGGCCGTGGCCTTGATGGCGGCGACGGGCCGCCTAGCGACCTCGAGGAACGTCGACGGCAGGTACCCCATGCGGCCGTCGCGGGAGCGGCAGCGCCACCATTCGCTGGGGTTGCCGAGCGGGTCCGTCTTGCTGAGCACGGCGACGAGGTCGCCCTTCTTGACCTCGAGGTCGACGCCCTTGACCACGGCGTCGCCGGCGCCGCCCGCCTCGGGCGAGAAGTCCCACAGCACGCGGCAGAACTCGAGCTTGGACGGGTCGATCGCCTGCGCCTGCGCCTGCTGCAGTTGCCGCCTGCGCTCCTCCTCCTCGTGCGACGCGGCCATCGACCGGATCATCTTGGTCATGAGGTACGGCAGGCCGAAGGCGAAGAGGAGGAAGAAGATGAGGGGCTTGCGGCTCGGCTTGGACGGCGACGGCGAGCCGTCCGCCGCGTGCCGGCCTTCGAACCTCGCGAAGGAGGCCGGCGTGAGGGCCATCGCGTCGGCGGGTGGTGGTCGGCCCGTGATTTTGGCGATGAGCGTCCTCATCCAGCGCATTATTGTGTATATACCGAGGACATGGCCAAGGGTGTCGCGGAGGTTTCCAAACTGCTCGGCTACCGCAACCACGGCTGTATCAAAGAATGTCAGCGCCTGTCATTTAGATCCTGAGGAGTCCAGCTGGGTGGAGATTGACATACCATAGAAGCTAGAATGTGTGGTCATGTATGTGCTCTCAAGCATTTGTGCGAACCCACCGAACGCGCCGACGATACCTTCCAGCACTTGGAAAGTTGCCTGCGTGCTCTGGTTGACCCTGTTCGTCAAGCTCTCTGGGTTATTGGGGTCCTGCATGCCGCCCATGCCGCCCATGCCATACCCTCCCATGCCACCGTAACCTCCCATGGAGCGATAGCCACCGTACATGCCTCCGCCGTATCCTCCCATGCCCCCAAGGCCACCGTAGCCGCCACCAATGCCACCGTATGGCGAGCCGTAGGAGGAGTACGTGGATGGGTAGCCGCCTGCACCGTACGATCCGTAGCCGGTGGACCCCATCCTGCTATATGCGGCGGCGTTCTGGTTGACTGATGCTGTCAGGGACTCGGGCCGCGGTGGTATGGCGGGAGAAGCAGCGGATGTCGTCGAGGAGGTGGGAGTGGCGGCGGAAGTGGAAACGGCAGGTGTTGCTGCTGTTGCGCCAGGACGCTCCCACGGCTTTGGAGGCGAGGCCATGACGAGTAATGCAGGGCGGGAGGGCGCTGGATTGAAAAGTTCGCTCGATCGGGCCTGTCGGCGGGAGCCGTAAAGTTGGACCGGCAAGGATGAGACTGGAGTGAGGGGAGAGTGCGGAGGACGGTGGACCAGGGTGTGCTGTTCCTACTGCCGGTCGTTGCTGGTCGGCGTTGTGCTTGTCCTCTTTTGTCCTGACCTGTGGGCCACGAGAGGCGCGAGACTGTGGGAGATTCAGGCCTCGAGCATTTCCAAGATGCAGTCGCAGTCACTCGGATAAGCGTGATGGCCTGGTGTGGAAGCCGCAGTGCCAGAGTTCAACCCCAAAGGATGTTACGTCGAAAACCTAGACTTGCGCCGGCCTGTGACCGGCCCTTTTGCCATCCCTTTGGCGACCATTCGGCACCAGGTTTTTCCGGGCCCACTTTTCCACTCTTTTCCCCTGCAAACGGGCAGGTACAGCCACCCTACGTTACTCGCCGATCATCACCAGCAACACCCTCAACACCCTCATCACCAACGCCCTCAACACAACCAATTCTACTCCAATATATTCGTTTTCTATATCATTTAATAACTATGATATCGCAAATGAACCTCAACTTTATTTTAAATGAAGATGCCGTCACCAAGGGTAGCGATTTAGGCGTGTAACAGCTCGTCGTCCCACCTGTAGACGACCAAGCTACTCGCTTCAAGCCGCACCCTTTAAATAACCCTAATCGCCCTACATACATCTACCCTCTTCCTCGTAATCCCCTCTCTCTATTTAAGAAGTTTCTAACCCCAGAAATAATTAATTAGCTTGCAGAGAACACCAATAAGCGACGGGATCATCAATCACAGTAAGAGCGCCCTTGAAAAAAGCACTCTCCCTACAATAACTAGCCAGGCAACCAACCCACCACCTCTAAGGAGGTTATGCTCTTCCTCGCGTCGCTTATTTATATGCAACTGCACCAAGAAAATCGACTTGAGGACTACTAGAAGACCTCGCTATTAATCCCAATGCACCTAATCTGCCGTTTTTTCTCAAGGAATTATTGACAGGCGCTTTATCACAGCTTTACAACCTTTAACCCAGATGACGACCTAGATAAGGGTGACGTCGCCCAGCGACGTTTATTTACTCAAGTCAACGCCCTCTCTATACATATATAAAGAGTCTCAATGTCCCTAATCAACCCGAGCTGCAAAGTCACAATTAACGAAGCTATAGTACGCTTCACGGGTTGGTCGAAGGAGGCAACCGTAATTAAAAGCAAGCCAACGCTACGAGGCTTTCAAGTGTGGGTTTGCGGGCAAGACGGCTATTTCTTCTCATAGCTATAACACGTTAATAACGTCAGCCCCATGGGCATACCGTACCTCAATGGGAAGGCCCCCAACGGGAAGGCTATGCCACATAACGCCCCCTTAGCAGAAATACACCTCGCTAAGCTTAATAACACGCAATAAATAATGGTGATATTGCTGAGGAAGCTGCCTCGTTGCCAATATCACGTTTATCTAGACAACCTCTTCTTGAGCCCTGCCCTCTTCGTCTATCTATATACCCACCTTAATTGCACTACTATGGGTACAGTACGCCAACGCAGTGGTGTTAACATTGCCCTGCTAACCCTCAAGAAGACCGATAGCACTTGAGATTACATACCCTGGAACCACCTAAAGAGTGCCCCATACCCAGGGGGGCTAGTCAACCAATTCACCTGGAAAGACAACTCTTTAGCGCTCTTTTTCAGCACATATTATACTAAAAATGAAGCCTATGTCTAATGTCACCATCATCGGCCCAAAACCCGCCAATCACAAGCCTTCTAAGGCACTAAATAAGAGAAGGTTGCCCCTCTGCCAGCATTTACTAACCATTACAACCTACAAAAGGGGGGCGTGGACCGTAGGGACTAATTACGCTCATATAATATATAAAACTACCGCATAAAAAAGAGCCGCTATAAAGCTCTATTCCTCAAGTTCCTTCTTAACATTATGCTAATCAACACGCACTAGTTGTAACAGCGCTATAAAGGCCCATTACAGAAGCGCTATAGGGACCAGCCTTAATAGCAGCAGGCCCTATTTGAGGCAATTATCATTAAATTTGCCCCTATAGCTAGGTCACGCTAATAAAGGTATAAGAGGATATCTATACCTGACAAGCTCAATTCAACGGACACCTATACACTTATTTTCTATGACAAAAAGTCCAATTACGCTGCTTACGATGGCAGAACGATTTAAGGGGGTGTATCTATAAAGTAACGCCAAGTGTTAGGGGAGGTATCTAGCAATGCAGGGCTGGTGCGCAAAATGATGAGATATAGCTGCAATGTATGTGATATAGCACTATATACCTTGGATAACTATTGGTATAAGTTCTATAGCATAAAAGCCTAGCAAATTGAAGTTACTCGCGTTCTCTGGGCTCGGAATCGAATACAGCGCTATTTATTAGCCTATACCCTTACCTCGCTTATTTGGTGCCGATACAGGGATTTTTAGTCGCCAAAGGGATGCCTCGGCTGATTTCCAACGTCGCCTGGTTTGCCGAGCGGCTGGGACCGCGGTTTCTGGGGAAGGCTTACCTAAGCGGACGAAGCCTCTGTTTGCCTATGGAAATGTGCACCTATCTGGCATTCTGCAGTATTTATGTGTCTTGACCCCGGTCACTTCAAATTGCAGTGAATGCACTGGAGCTTTTCAATATCTCAGCCATGTCCTACAGTGTTCGATATCGGCAGGATGACCAGTCTCCTCGACTCGGCCACCGGGGAGAACTCGGTATCTTGGCTCTTGGTTCTCGAGTCACCCACTCATTTTGTCTAGCAGCCAAGACTGGACATATTCCGGCCAATGGATAGATGACTTGCTAATCTCGGTCCGCCTCGTGGTCTACCAAGCGACAAGATATATCCAGATCTAATTTGTTTCATTATTACAACCCACGCTACATTCTAGAATATACTACTAATCCAGACTCTGAATAATGACCTTGATGGCGCCCGTCTTGGGGTCGGCGGACGTGTTGAAGGCCTTGAGGGCGTCCTCGAGCGGGAACTTGTGGGTGACGAGCTTGGACAGGTCGACGACGCCGTTCTCGATGAGCCGGATGGCGCGCGGCCAGGTGTTGGAGTAGCGGTACTGCAGCTGGATGTCGACCTCGCGCACGCTGGCGCGCATGAACTCGATGTTGATCTGGTTGCGGCCGACGCCGATGATGAAGACCTTGCCGCCGAACTTGCTCGCCCAGATGGCCGCGTTGATGCTGCTCTCGACGCCGGTGCACTCGATCGCCACCGCCGGCTCGACCCCGCCGAACGCCTTGACGATGGCCTTGGCCGAGTCCTCGGGCGACAGCCGCTCCACCTTGTGCGTGATCACGCTGGGGCAGAACTCGCGCGCGAACGCCAGCCGGCCCTCGTCGATGTCGGTGATGACGATCGGGCACGCGCCCGCCGCCTTGACGACGGCCAGGCTGATGAGCCCGATGGGCCCGGCGCCGCAGATCAGCACAGGGTCGCCCACCGTGATCTGCGCCCGCTTGATGCCGGCTAGCGCCACGCTGAGCGGCTCCAGCATCGCGCCGTTCTCCCACGACATGTTGCCGATCTTGTGGCACCACGCGGCCGGGTGGTTGACGTAGCGCCGCAGCAGGCCCGGCACCGGCGGCGTCGACAGGAAGTCGACCTTGTCGCACCCGTTGTACCGCCCCGTCAGACACGGCTCGCACTCGTTGCAGATCACCTGCGGCTCCACCGCCACCCGGTCGCCGACCTTGAGGCTCGTCACGCTCGGGTGCACCGCGATAACCTCGCCCGCCGACTCGTGGCCTAGGATGTGGTCGCCGCCCACGATCATGGGGCCGATGCAGCCATGGTGCCAGAAGTGAATGTCTGATCTGTATATGGGCCGGAAACCCGTATCGTCAGCAATGCGCGCCATTGTTCACACCTTGTATCCTAGCATCATGTCTCCCGCCTTGTGTGCCTCGTGCGCCCTCAACATTCACGCCACCTCATAACATTTATGTTCATGCTCGTTTCGAGTGACGTACCCGCAGATTCCCGTACTCCTGATAGCCACTGTGACCTGTCCTGGATTCAAGTTGTCGCCGCCCTTTTGCACGCTCTCCAGCGTCGGCTCCGCCTCATTTATCCACAAATCGTGGGCGGGGTTGGTATAGACGCCGATGTTGGGCTTGGAAGCCATGATGCTGGTGTGCCCGTTCTGCGCTCCGTTCTCTACTGCCGAGGGGCTCATTGGGGGCAGATTGCTGGCACGGGAGGATAAGTTGAGGCGAGGGAAGAGGTAGAGAACGCGAGGGAATGCCGAGAAAGATGGACTCGAAGAGGGAGCGGCCTAGGGGACCAGGACTAGGACACCAAACCTGTATGACGATGAGCGAAGGTGGGGCAGTAGCCGGCAAAAGAGGTGGCGCCCAAGTAGGTCGACTGTCGACTCGTAACGCGACGCAGACGGAAGCTCTTTGTAGATATGCTTGCACACGTACACGCCAAAGATCGTCAGGCCGCGCACGCTGCATGGGCTTCTCACGGGGGCGTGGGACGTTTTATAGGAGATCGAGTCAAAAATGGGACAGACAGTTCACAAGCGACCCTATATTATCCGTCAACCACGACGATAGTAGCACAAACAGAACTCGGTTGGGGTCGTGACCCCGAGCCGCTATCGCCGTCACCAGGTCCAGGCCCGGGCCCAGGACGGGGTCCAGTCAGCCATCCAGCCAGTCAGTGAAGTCAGTCTAGTCGGCCGTTCCTGGGCGGGCGTCGACTCGAGGAACCGCCAGTATGCGAATTATCCGCGACGCCGTTGTGTTATATCGATGTGGGGTAGCAAAAGCGGCCCTTTCCCCAGCGGCGTCAGTCGTGCTGCCCCCAGCCGAGGGGTCCTGTCCTCGGCAGCTTCAACCCCGACCGATGATCTCATTCTCCCGCGCCAATCACCACGCCCGCCCCGGCTTTTCCTCCCACTTCCGACGGGACCCACCGAGGGGAAAGTCGAGAATGCGCTCTTCCGCTTCCTACCCAGGCCTTGTCCAGCACTCCAGATGGGCAATGTCGGGCCGAAACAGATCTTGGACCCCTGGATTATGGTGCAGAGACAGACCCCAGATCAACCGATCAAGCCTTTTTCCCCCTTGCCCCAGCAGAGAAGAAGTAAGAAAAAAAACAAAAACAAAAGCGACGTCTCTGCCGCTCCGGGCCTTTCACATGCGAAGGGACCGCGGACCCACTCAAAGGCGGGCGGGCATTAATGCACGCGGCTCTCCCGCGCTCACCAATTTCCGCTTGCTGAAAGACGCGCACCTGTGGCCGGTAGACGCGGTCAAATCGGATCCTGTCACCCCCCGAGATGCGCCTGACGAATACGGGCCAGACATTTGATCGTGAGCATCCTTTTCTCCTTCCGATTGAAGGCTTCGTCGCCGCCGGTCAAGAGCGTCCGTGGTGGCAGTCGGGCGTGATCACACGTACCACAAAGGCCACCCAGTCAGGCCAAATATTTCGCACCAATTGGCAGGACTCCGCATCGTGGTATCACGACGTGTCAAGTCTTCCATGTGACCTGCTCGTTGCAGCTCGCAGGGATCATACAGGTTACAGGATTTGGACCAACCATCGCTCATCAGAAGTTGTCCTGCAATAACTTACATGCTGTTCTGCTACACATTGGAGGTTGTGCCACTTGAAATCTTGCACCTAAGGGATGCCCTGCAAGAGACTATCTCAGCAGCAACTACAAATCGTCTTCCCACTTGAGACCCTACCACATGTACTGGCTGTTCACTGTGTCAGCCCCTGAATACGCTCTAAAGCATGTGGACTTTCTCATGTTGTAGTTGCCTGCCTCGTCCTTCAGGGGAAGCCTGCTCACATGTTCTATTCTGCCAATGGCCTCGACCTCGCGTTTTAGGAGTGCGAAGAAAGCTTCCTTGTTTTGATTTTGTCGTATCTTCACGATCTTCACTGCAATGAGTCTCCCAGAGTCAACATCGACGGCGCGATTGACCTAGACAAGGCCCGGGCCAGGCGACGGGAGCACTTGTTTCTAAGACACGGCCTTCACAAAAATACAAACCAGCCGGGAGAGAGAGCAACATGCGAAGGTGCATGGGGCGTGGGATGCCTGGCACTCTCCCATGATTCCAGACAGATACAATACCAATTGGCCAGGCCGGTTGTTACTACTGCCTCTGCATTTAGATGAACTTGCTGGTCTAAAGTTGACGTGTTGGTGACTAGAACGTTTGAGCTGCAGGTGGCTATGGTTTGTGCGTGGGGGTGTTGGGACTCACCTAGAAGAGTGAAGAGGCACGATTGGCCTGTCAAGCGCTACCCAGGTACCTAGGTACATGTGCCGATCAGGGTCCAGCAAGCGGCGTCAGGGCTGGGGTGCTGATTTACGCCAGCTAAATACAGGGGCCAGCTCTGCATCACTTCGCCGAGGGCAACTTCGTCATGGCCATGCTCAGTACTTCCGTACTGCTTCTCCAAATTCATTTCTCTCACAGTTTGTTCACCATAACTTCAGGCTGCCACCATATCTCATCGCCTGTTACTCACGAACAGCAGGCACATCGAAACTCCAATGGCCGCTGACACGATTAGAGGCGACGGGCTCTTCCAGGCGCATCGTGCCCTCGCAGCACTCGCCGAGGACCCAGAGCAGTTCGACCAAGACAGAGAACGACGGTTCAGCGAGTCTCTGCCCTCATACCGGTCAAGGTCGGGCACCACAACCCAGTCGGAGAGCCCCGTGCCTGCGAATGAGGCACTAGATAACTACAACGCGCGCGTAGACAAACTCTATGAAGACTGGCAGGCGTCGTCGCCTGTCAACCAGTTCGAAGCGCAGAGGCGCGAGGAGGCGCAGCGCATAGAACAGACACGCCAGCCCGTTGGGGTCGGCAGCAGCCCAGACATTCTGGCAGCGGACAGGGTGAGGGAGCGCTGGATCGAGCAGGGCATCTGGGACTACAAGTGGTACGAGGCGAACCTTCAGAGGTGGGGCGAGCTGGTCCAGAATGTGCCCCTGATGGATGCACGGTGGATGCACGAAGCACCGCTCAACGATGATTCGGATACCGACGACTGCTCGACCAGCGAATTCCAGTTTGGCGCCAAGAGGAAGCGACAAAAGACGGACGAGGAAACGCGGCAGAGTGCTCAACGGCGCGCCGAGCGGCTGCGTCGACGCGAGCTTTCACGCCCCATTCACCAGTTCCACGACCAGGTGTCTCAAGAGCGTGATCGGCTACTGGAGGAGAGATCAGATGAAGCAGGACAGGATGATCCTGTCAAGAAGTTCCCCCCAGACATCAACACACAAGCGTATACATCAGTCAAAGACAAATGGATGAGCGCAGGATTATGGATCGATGAGTGGGGCATACTCCCGGGAATGTCATGGTTGCACGAGCGGGATATTGACGAATTGGTGCAAGAGTTGGGTCCTAAACCGTCGTCGCAGCCTGTTGATCCTGTCACAGCTGAAGTTCCCCCAGCGGCATCCCTCTGAGATGATGGTTTGGCCATGTTCGGATCCTGGAATTTCCTGGAGAAGACATTACTGGGAAGGGGAAAAAGCGATGTATTTCACTTGCAACATAGCTCATGATATTTTAATTAGCAGCTTGCCCCACGGGCGTAATTGAAAACTTCTGAGACTGCATGTTACCACCTGTCACATATCCCTCACTGGTGCAAAATTCCCCGGTCCAGGTGCCAAAGATTCAGCGGTGTTGCACACATGCCCGTGTCTAGAATGACCCCAAGCCTTGTGTAGTACAGGGCCCCCAAGGCTTTGTCTCGAAAGTTGAAGATCACCGGCAGCTATTCCATCTCGTCGACTCGACCAATTACAGCGGGATGCCTTTGTGCCCAGATTCTGTGTTAGGACTCCCAGAAATTGACGAAGAGACTGGCCTGGATGGCTGCGCGGACTCTGCCTATGCCCACGTCACCCCCGGCAGACTGCTGCGGCTTGTGAAAAGGGAACTTCAGCTCAGCATTGACGGCTACGAAAATGGCGGTAGCTTTGGTCGCGCCGTTGGGGAAGTACAGGAAAACACGCGCCTCTTCCGCGCAGTCGACGAACAGCGCAAGGCTGGGAAAGTGCTCGCCAAGCCTGTCCCACATCTTCTTCGCGTGCACCATGGGCCCAAGTTCCTCGAGCTTGAAGTCCGCGTCCTTGTTCAACCTGGCCAGCTCGTGTGGGACCTGAAAAGTTGCGCGTCGTTGCGCTGGTGTGGCGCGCTATTGCGAGCCATGTTGAACCCCACGGCCAGGGTTGCCTCGACCTCGTCGCGTGTCTTCTGGTCGACTGTGCGGGCCCAGGTGTATGGTGGAATTGTGCCACCCGTTTTGATTCGAACAAGAAAATTCACCCCTAAGCCTCCGATGCCGCACGCCGCCAAGGCCCCTATTATCTTGAGGCCACCAGACAGCCTGCGGGAGCGAGTCTGATGGAAGTGATCTTCGAAGTCAAGATCAGTTCGTAGTCTTTGGAGGTGAAGGTGAAGAGACAGGATCAGTACACACATTTCTGGAAGACAGCGGCATCGATGAGTTGCGCTGGAGGCCAGCTCGCGGTTGCGTTCGACGTCGAAATTGAACCCATCGGCCACCGGCTTATTGTGCGAAAGAAGCCGGGGTCGCTTCTGGTTCTTAGAACCCATCGGTGTATCACTCTGGAAGACATGGCAGATAGAGTTGTGGGGCTTTTTGAGATGCTTTGGTGGAACTTCAGAGGGAGCAACACTCAGTCGCGTCACGGACTTCGAAATCTGTCATTCCAGATGCTGTGGCTGGCCTCACCCGTGCGGCTAAACCGGCTTGGGCATATGCATATGCAGGCAGCCGGTGTGAAACACAATATTGACTCCCTTCGTAGATGTGAGCTGAAATTACGTCAAGTCATAGAACCTTTAACCATTTTACTTTGTGAAAGGACCCGTGGCGCGTCAGAAAATGAGGCGATGTGGGGAGAAGCAACGGGCAGGGAGGCCGGGGCTTCTGTGTACATGGAGGTAGCCGGCACCTGGATTGGTCCTCCCCGCTCGGTAACGTACAATGTCTATCGTAGTTGCCGTTGGAAATATTTATAAATAGGCCAACACAGATTTCCCGTGCTCAAGCGACTCAGAAGGCGAAAAAGTGGACGATCAATTTATCAGATAGCCTCTTCCCTGCTGTGCACCGCCATCTAGTCATATCCCTAGGCCTGCAAGGATTTAAGAATGGCATTGATTCAGCTACTGCAAAGTCTTCGAAGCTGGGAACAGGTAACGTATACTCAGTGGTAGATCAAGGCTTGCATAGTGGTCTTGGGAAGACCGGAGTGCTTGTACAACACTAGAATGAGCCATGCTCAACATGCGTGGATATGTCTAACCTTGGGGGAAGAAGAAGTCGGCAGTCTACATGAAACATGAACACCGGTTCTGGGCTAACATAGTGAACATGTACTTAAGATTCGGGATTTCAGATAGTGACCGGGATGGTTGAGAACATATGTGACCGCATCTGGTGAAATCAGTGGGCAAAGGAAACTTAAGTGTGGATGCGAGATATAGTTCAAGGATGTGAGATGATCTTGAAAGCCAGAACGGATCCAACACCACAGGAGCTGATTGAAGAGAACAACTGAAATTATGAATGAAGCAAGAACGAAAAGAGGAAATGGAGAGATTTATGCTAATTCAAATCATGCCTTCCTTGAAACGGCTTCTAAACGATCCTATCAGTCCGGAGCTACACCTCTACAGTACCTGCATAGTGATTCCATAGTACAGTCTTCCCCCATAACGCCGGGCCTTCCATCATCTGTGCTGTAGCTATAAATATTGTACTCTTTATCTGTGATGTATCCGTAGATGTGGTAGTCTTCTTGTGGTTTGAAAATCTCAGGGTTTATGAGCCCCAGTGCCATGTTGTTTACAGCATGCTCACGAAGCACATCTGCGATGGCCGAGTTCCCAGCCAATTCGATGGCGCCGTCGTATCCAGTCGTACCGCGAAAGTTGCTCAGAGCATTGGCGTTCAGGAGGAACTTGGCCATATCCAAGCGCCCCGAGGTGACGGCTTCATCCAAAGCATTGCGTCTCAGTTTCCCGCAATGAGGTGCGTTGACGAGAGCGCCGTTGCGTAGCAACAGTGCAGCTATCTCGATATGTCCGGCCATTGCCGCCCACTGCAAAGCCGTCCATCCCTCGATCCTGGCTGGTGCAGCATTTGTGTCTGCGCCATGGTCAATCAGTAGTTGGCAGATTCTCATCTTGCGCTCGTATTCTTGCTCGGTGGCCGTATCCCAGGAGCAAATGGCTTGCAGCGCTGTCTGACTCCACTTGCCACACGCGCGGCTGTCCACGTTGGAACCTGCTCTCAGGAGTAGGCGGACCAGGTGCTCGTTTCCATCCCTTGCCGCAGCCTGTAGAGGTGTGCATTTGCGCATGTGGTCCTGTGATTGGTAGTATGCGTTCAGGTCCGCGCCAGAGCGCACCACTCTCTCAACAAGTTCCTCTGGCCCACCTGCATTGATAAGTGCTGCGAGACAGGAGCCCGGGCTCACTGAAGCTCCTTGGCTGAGGAAATATTCGAACATTTCCAGTCTGTCTTCCCACTCCTCTCTATAGAAATCCCGATTAGAGACTAGTACAGGTGGAGGACTGAGGCATGATTCTAGCAGATGCGGAGGGAAGACGGAAAACGCTTTGCATTCCCTCAATCTTTGAATGACATATTTGAATTTGCGGAAAGTGTCGGAACAGCTAAACCGCAGTAAGTGGTCTGTGAAGTTAAAAGGCGATGAGTCGTTCGGGGTGACAACCAGCCTGGCGCCGTGCTCGGCCAGAAACTTGATCATGTCGCAGCTCGAGCTCTTCCATATCCCACCGCCACCAGCTGCGATGGCTTGAACACTGTAGCTCGTACCTTCCATGTTCTCGTCTTCGAGGTCTCCACCTGGGATGAATGAAGTTGGGTCCACTCCGACGAGGAGAAGGAACTTGACGGCTTCAAAGTTGTTCCGCCGCGCGGCTTCTGCCAACGCCATCACAGCCTTGGCTGGAAAATCCTCGACAATTAGCGCCAAACACTCCAAGGCGTCGAAGCCGTGGTCTTCCACAGCATTTCTAAGGTGCGGTCCCCTTATGCTGGCTCCGTTTGCCACCAAAATTGCAACAAGCTCCAGTCCATCGTCCGTGCAATGCCTGGATAATTGGCGCAACACCGCGTCCAGTAAATCTTGTATACCGACATTGAGTGAAGAGAAGGTCAGGTCGACTCCATATTGAACCAAATTTCGTACCGTGTCCAGGTCGATTTCTCTGTACCTCATGGGTCTGTCGCGGTAACGCCTTATCCCAAAAGACGCTTTCAACTTATCTTGTAGCATAAATTGCTCCGCTAGGATAAATTCTAGGTATGACCGCACGTATTGCCAGCTCAATGAGGGTGTGACAGCCACTCTTGACGCTAAATACTCTTGCAAGGCGAGTGTACCGCCCTTAAGAGCAAGCAATATTCCAGTCCTGGACGTAGTTGACGGCGATACCTTGCTGTATGGAGCCAGCTTCTCGTACAAAGGACGGTTGTAATAGAAGCAGGAGTCCAGAATCGTGAAGCGCAGACCGTCACTGATCTCGTTTCCATAGTACCAATTCATTGGTGATTTTATATCGTCCGGAAAGAAAGGTTCATCAACGTTTGCGCCGATCGCCAGGAAAAAATCCAAGACGCGCATGTCGCCTTTATTCTGGATGTCGACGACGTCCCGGGCGGTGATCTCCCACATGAAGTGTAAAAAATGGGTCACTGAGCTGCCCCCGCCCATTGCCCACCACTCAGGGGCACCAAAATCACAATCCTCAACCAGTAGTCGTGCAATCTCATCGTTTTCATCACAGATGGCCGTGACGATCGCGTTGAAACTGTCTGTCCACCAACCGGAGTTAGAACTACGCCCGTAAGTCACCAAATTCATCACGGTGTCTTTACAACCCATTTCGACGGCATGAAAAAGTAAATCACCGTCCACTGGTCGAGAAGTCAGCCAATTATTGCGGATTCCGATATCGACCAGAAGTCTAAAAGTATCCCTCCGTTGGCTAATGGCGGAGTACGAGAGCAGCGACGACCATGCACTCCGAATACTTGGCAGCCGGCGATGTAGGAGTTTCAAGGTTTGGCGAGCATCACGCTCGAGAATCGAGCAGAAAACCTCCAGCCCTTTGTCGCCATCATCGAAGTCGTGTAGGTTGTTTGAGAGCAGATACATCGCCGTTGAAATGAATTCATTCAGCTGGAGGCGTGCTGCAGATATTGCGACTCTGCATCCAAGATCATGCGATGGACGAGGTGGAACTGGGTAGCCGTCTGGGAGCAACTGGAAGCAGGATTGCCAGTAGGTGTTCATTTCACAAGTACGAACTTGTTTGACACGGTGAGTGATGATTGCGGCGAGAAAATCTTGCTTCTCCTGCAACAAGTCATCATCAAGCCGCCAAGCCTGCAAAATGTCCTGGAAGAGGTCTGTAGTATATCAGTAGGTGTCAGAATGCTCTTCATTGCCTGGAAAGGATCATATATATGCCTACATTGCAACGCCTGGTACAAATCCACCCAGGGTATAGTGGCGGCGCAGTCCTGGTAGACCGAAGCTGCGTAACGCGCAATAGACCCGGACGCATCGTCTACACTGCGTATCTGCGCAGTTGGTGCCGTTGTTGAATGAGATATCGAGGTGAAACCTTCTGTGTGCTCGAAGTGTTTCGGCAGAACCTCGCTCGTGAGCTGGGAGTCTCGAATTGTCACTGTGGATAGGTCCTGGACGGGCGACGGAGTTCGTATTGTAATGCCATGCGGCAGCGGACTTGGTGCATCTGAACCGTCACACATTAGGTCTCGGAAAACCGGGAGGGACACCATCTTCCCCAGACTGTGCCGGTAGGTGGACTTGACTCACTTTGGGGTAAAGGTAGGGCGATTGCACCAGACCTTCTTATTTCCTTCCAAGCCTTGTTCCACGCAATCTCAGAATTGTTGAGATAGATGGCCGTTTCCCTCCTCAGTTGTTTCTGTCCTGGCTTTTCAAGATGTGGAAGGACATGTTGGTATATCAAAGGCCAATTGGTCGACTTGGCCTTCTTTCGCAGCTGTAGCACATCTCTGGTCTTGGTCTCCCATGTTGATAGCCTGCCCGAATATCAGTTTCAATGAGATTGGCATATGTTGTGAGTAAGACAGGAGAACACGCTTGGAGCCAGAATGCACCAGTCTGGCCATCCCTTGAGATTGAGAAATCCACTCCTGATTTGAAGGAGCTCAAATCTGAGGATAGAGCATGGGCAAGAATCACAAGAAAACCAATCTTACGGCCTCACAGGGAACCCCTTT
The DNA here is from genome assembly GCA_023078575.1 of Diaporthe nobilis. NCBI lineage: Eukaryota > Fungi > Ascomycota > Sordariomycetes > Diaporthales > Diaporthaceae > Diaporthe > Diaporthe nobilis. Next base: position 2,628,354 of record JAKZJT010000010.1, read on the forward strand.
GCCTCCATAAGATGTTTAACCTCTTTGAGAGTTTTCCGTTGATTCTGGTACAGGTCTCTGATTTGTGCTTTGTTCTGGTGCCATACGTCATCGGCAGGACTGATAGGAAAGGGTTTATCTGAAGGTGGCATATTGAAGATATTAGGAATTGATAGGAAAGATGAAGACAAGGCAAATTTCACTAGATGTTATTCCTTGGGATCGCAATTATATGTTTGTTGCTGGTAGGTGTACAGGCTTGAGCCCAGCAAAAATGGGTCACGATGTCAAGCCATGGTTGTGTCAAGCGTCGAGGGGCACCCGATGCGGCTGGAAAGTAAGCAGATGTAGTACAATTCGAGATGCATGGTTTTCAAGTTGTCCAAAATCTTCTGCATCGGGTCCGTTCAACTTCTCTGCCTACGTGGACGGTTACACAACCTTGGAATGTAGGAATGTGTACACCACGTAGTACCATAGCACTGCCACAGTGCAGCATCAGACATTGAGGTACTGTCAGACCGTTCGTTGTCTAAGTTCTTGCATTCTCGGAGGGTACAGAAGCGTACACTGTACGCCTCCACAGGCATTGCCACCCTGTCTGAGACAAGCCGTAGGACTGTGTATGTCCATGCCACGCAAGCTGAAATCAAAGGGGAGAAGAGGGACAGAGGACTTGGGGCTGAAAACTGAATTGGATGATCAGGCTGAATGACTGTCCAAAATCTTCTCACGTGATGAGTCTTATCATTATGAGGCTGAGTGGGAGCATTGCGTAGGTGTCCAAAACCTGGTGCTGACGAGCAGACTACCAATACGACCACCGAGAGCTGAATACTGGGAAGTCTATCACTTATTATACCGAGTTCTTCCTTTTCCCCGATGATAAGCGTGTCCAATACCGTGTCACGCGAAGTCACAGTACACCACCGCGTTCCCTGCCAGTGGGAACTGCCGAGAAAGCCAATGGCTATCATTTTGGGGAAAGCTCCTACACACGTCAAGAAATTCGGGACCTTTGGTCTACATATACCTACCAAACAGCCTGTGCATGTGTCCGAAATCTGGTTACCCACTTCTTGATAACTTGGATTTGCTCCAGTGGGGTCCAAACTTGCGTGATTCGAGGCTAATGATTGACCTAAGAAGGATGATTTACTTCGTCATTGCGACCTACACAGTAATAGCTATGATTAGGGCCTCTGAATTTATGCATATATAAGGTCTAGCCATATAACTGACCTTTCAACATTGGTACATTGCTATTTGCACTACAAACATCTCCCGACTCGCTTAAAACAGGCTTCTCCCATTGCACTTCCAAGGTCACCAACATGATTTTGGATCTAAACGATATTATTGGCATGTTGACGCTCTTAGTTACATGTATTCCAGGGGCCTGGTTCCTGATTCGCCTCAAACGCCACCGTGAACGGGAAATAACAAACACAGGAAGATTTTCCTGCGACATTGTGCGTCATTTTGCTTTCCTTACACCTTTATCGCGAGTTTTAAGTAATTGGTACCAACTTCCTCGTACCTGTAAACCTTAGCGAATGCTAGCTAAGCTTGTTTGGCATCAAACAGGAATGCAACAGTCTTCATATTGCAACGCCGCCTAGAGCGTACATCCCAGACAATCGTGCTGATCTCAGCGTCGCTAGAATCATGCATGAGCTTCCATGCTAACACGTAGGTGAAGCCCAAAGCCCCGGCAAGAAGTCTTTTGGCGCTTAAGCTACCACTTTTGGAAAGCATGATTCTGACTTGCAGTATCCACAGGAATATCGGTGCTTCCACTCCGTCTTTCATTTTGAGATTCAATGGAAGAGTAGCTGGGCCAGTAACATGTTATTCCTTAATTTTCCAGTATGTCACTGTTGAGCTCGATGGGGAGGTTCGACTACGAAGGCAGCCTACCTCAATTCCAATGCTGCAATCACATGCCGCGGGTTCATGGTGGCGGAGAAAAGACTGTAGAATATCCAAGATTGATGTCCTTCTGGACTTGGAAATTTGTTTTGTTATTCTTCGCCAAGATCAGTTTTCCATTGAGCACCTGAACACTCGAAGCTTCCTAGGCTTCACAAGCTTCACAAAAGCCTATGAGCAGGGGAAGCGTTGACAGCTTAATGATATCAATATGTGTCGAAATTGTCATCAAAATACTCAATATGAGGCTTAAGAACTTCAAAGTTTGGATCAAGGAGATATCCACGGTAATATTCCACGGCGCGATAGCCTGGTTGTATACCGACAGACCTCGGCCTAGGTACCTGGAGGCAGATATTGTTCGAGCTAGCTGGTCCGTCTCTGCTTCTCACCGTTACAGACTATAGATTCAAACATAAAATAATGAAAGAAGCTTTCCTATAAATATGTCGGCGCTCAAAATCCATCCACTTTAAGCGGTCTGACAGTAGCCTGCAATGAAGGTACCTGACAGGACATGAGCATGTAATCTGGTTGGCTGCTTTTCGGCTAAGTGGGTCGCTGGGAACCTTGAGCCAATAGGAGCCCGGAAGTCGGCATGGGCGGCTAGTCCCGGATCAGGGTTTTTTCATGGTCCCTTATATGATATGCCATTCCGGCTAAGTTTTCAGTTCTCACACCGTAGTCGGATATGGTGTAATGGTTAACATCGGTGACTCTCACTCACCAGCTCGGGGTTCGATTCCCCGTATCCGAGAACAGACGAGGTTCCGACCTCAACTAAGCTTTTTGATTTTTTTGCATTATTATTCTTAGGCAATATAATCACCAACCTATGCTTGCATCAATGTTTCGGAACCCTATGAAAAGTATCGGTGGCGCCGCGTCAATTAAGGGACTTACTTGCTATCAGTGAGTGGAAATGGTTACAGAAGGGTAAACGACAATCAGGGGATCATCGCAATTTCACCCTACCCTGCTGGGATATTTATCCCCTACCTGCAATTGCATTGCCCTTCAAGTCCCCAAAGTTGTGCAAATGTCATCATTGCCGTTCGTTTGCCCTACGAGTCACTTGCATGACCTTCCTTTGGGGGATAGTCATTGAGATGACCCTCATCATCAGCATTGAATCCAAGTGCTTTGTTACATTTGCTCGCCTCTTTTTCTGAAAAAAAAAAAAAAAAAAAAAATTGCTCACAGTCCAGTGCGCCGTTTCTGCATATTTTGGTGGGAATGGCTGTGCGTGAGCGAGTGGTGCCTGACTGGGTACGTCGACTTAACAATAATCCCTGCAGGGTATCCACCGAAACGACACTAATGCAGATGGCTTATTTTGTGGGTCCAGCGGTCACTGGCACCCACAGTCCTTCTCTCTCCAGTATCCGGGGTGGACGGAGGTCCAAGTGGTCCAAGGAAACTTATTTTTGGATGCCGTGTGGGAAAACCAACCCAGATCCGCGAGACGGGAATTATCACCAACGAGAGGACACCGGTTTCACTTATCCGAGTCAGTGTCCGAATGGATGATCCTCAAGGACACCGAGCTCTGATGTGTATAAAAGGGAGCACCAGAACCGTCATTCCACCTCGGTTCTGCACTTTCTTCGTTCACATCACATTTCGATCCTCAAACCATCTTCAATAGTATCCTGCGTTGTCTACAGGTTCACTCCAAGTCTCATCCTTCGCGAAGTCAACCATGGGGTCACCAATGAAATACGTCCGGTAAGTGTTCCACACACCCTCTATTCACACGCGGAACCTAACGAGTCGCATAGAGTTGGCAAGTCCGGCCTCAAAGTCTCTCAGCTCATCCTCGGATGTATGAGTTTTGGCGACAAGAACTGGCAGCCGTGGCTCCTCGACAAGGAAGAAGCCCTCCCCATCCTCAAGTATGCCTTTGACCGTGGCATCAACACGTGGGACGTGGCAGACACGTACTCGAACGGCAGGTCCGAGGAGATTGTCGGCGCCGCCATCAAAGAGTACAAAATTCCGCGCTCCAAGGTTGTCATCATGTCAAAGTGCTTCCAGTTTGTCGACGAGGACAGGGGACCCATCGACCCTGCGAAGCTGACGAGCAATGATGGCCCCCGCGTGAACCAGGTCGGCCTGTCGAGGAAGCATATCCTTGACGCTGTGGATCGCAGTGTGGAACGTCTTGGAACGTATATCGACGTGCTTCAGATTCACAGGATGGATCGTGATGTGTCTCCCAAGGAAATCATGAAAGCCCTCAACGACGTTGTTGAGAGTGGCAAAGTCCGCTATATTGGAGCTAGTTCGGTAAGTGTCCTGGTTTGCTGCTATTCCAGGCATTGGCACGTGTCACAAGTTCCGCATGACTAACAGTAATGAATGGTAGATGGCGGCCTGGGAATTCCAAATGCTCCAGAACGTTGCGGCTCGCAATGGATGGCACCAATTCGTCTCCATGCAAGGCCTCTACAACCTTCTCTACCGCGAGGAGGAGAGGGAGATGAACCCGTACTGCAAGGCGACGGGTGTTGGCCTTTTCCCTTGGTCACCACTAGCCGCTGGCGTCCTTGCGCACCCTTGGAGTGACCGTTCGAGTTCTCGGGAGTCAAACGACCCGTTTCTCAAGCTCCTCTTCCGTAGCTCGGAGGATGGTGCTGACAAGGCTATTGTTGGTCGTGTCGAGGAGCTGGCCAACAGGAAAGGTGTCTCTATGGCGCAAGTTGCCCAGGCTTGGCTAATCTCTGGCCAGTGCATGCCTATTTGCGGTCTAGAGACCAAGGAAATGATTGATCAAGCTGTTGGGGCTCTGGAGGTGGAACTGAGTCAGGAGGAGATCAAATTTCTTGAAGAGCCCTACGCTGCAAAGCAGGCTATGCCTTTCTGATGCTTTCCAGTAGGCTGGATAAGTTAACATAGTTTCTGTTTTAACTACAGTATGGTGTTCTGAGCTGCTGCACCACTTGGTCTTTTGCTGCAATGCCCAATGTGAACTATTGCTTCATAAATTGCCATCTCTGAGGTGCTTCCCGGGTTATTGCATTATAAAACACTGTTGGATGCTATACAACAAACGTTGCTTTTGAGCCTGTTAAACCGAACGTTTGATGTTTGTGTGATCCTTGGATATACAGATAGCATTTATTTCAATCTCTGTCAAAGACTGCTAACCGCTACTGCCAGAGATGCCGGCTGACCGGTCAAGTTGATAACTTCCCATGTATTCTTCCAAACCAAAATTTTTCTCCCCGCGTTTCGTTCTCCAGCGGTTCGTTGCCTCCAGCAGTTCGGGGCAACCCCGCGCGAGGAACCCCCATTTCAAGAGGAAAGCCTCGTTGGCCTCCCAGGCCGCCCAGTCCCACGGTTCACCCCATACTATAAGAGATGGCCGACCGCTCAGGTCTTCGTCCTTGACCTCTAAGATGTCCGTGCAGAGTTCGTCGTCGTCCACGGCTCCAGCTTCGATGCCGATGAGCACATTATCGCGGAGGCGCGGGAACGGGAAAAGGTCGATCCAAGGGTGGTGGAGAACCGTCCGCTGCAGGGAGGTAGGTTGCAGGGTCGGGGGCCCGGATGTGAGCGGGTCAAAGGCTCTGTCGTGCAGTGGACCTCTTGCGTTGTAGGGTGAGATGAAATCATCCCTGCAGAGTCCTTCCGGAGGGAACCGGATGCTGGCGGCGTTGTCGGCGAGCGCGGATAGCAACCGCAGCCGTGTGAGAATGTGTAAGGCTGATGGCCGTGGTGAATGGAGTAAGTAGCCTTCGTAGATCTGCTGGATGCGACTACGTGCCAGATCAAGTCGTCGAGGGCATTTGATGAGCGCACATCCTTGGAAAAGCGTCGCAGTAAGGGTGTCGGCGTTAGCTTGATGCGATGTGCGCCGGTTTGCTTCATGTCCACGATGCTCGGCTGCAGCTCTGGCGAGTCCCATTTCGAGTGCTCCAGGCCCTGGATCGGCAGGCGGCGAGTGGCTGTGTGAACACATGGGATGGTGTTGATCTGGGTTGGGGTTCCTTCTCCTACCTATCACAGATGAGCATCAAGCGAGGTTGTATTGTAGAGTCCGGCAACTTACGATAAGCGCGCTGGTTGAGCTTGTTCTGCAACTTCTTCCTCCGGGCTTGGTTAGATATCCCGACCCAGCTGTCACCGGGCTCCCACACGTCGCACAGCATTGGGAGTTCCATAATGACTCCCTACTGATGTTCAGGAAACTAGAATGACAGCAGTCCGGAGATTACAACATCAACACTAGAGTGCACGCTTAGATGAGAAGGGGTGGGGCGATTGAGGTGGATTAGGAGAAGATGAAGAAAGGAGGGGCAAAATGCCGACGGACACTACTCGTTAGCATTCTTGTAATCGCTGCCCCCGGGAGCCCCGGCTTCAGCTTGAGGTGACATTACCTAGGTAGCGTGGCATGGACACGATCGTCATCTTGGCGATTATGCTAGTGTCTATTCCCGCCCGGGACGGATATGGTTTCCCATAGAAAAGGTTGAATTGGCTCGAGTCATGTCTGTGAAAATATCCACCCTGGCAGACGACGATGGTTCGACGGTTGGCTTGTTATCCTGCATCATATTATCCTACATCATTTGCCCAGTATCGACTTCATGGCTGGTCTCAACGAGCCTTTCTCATTACCACTGTCTAGGTCCAGCCACCCATATGTACGCCGCATACGTACCAGTAGCGTATCACGTCGCTTCCAAGGCGGGGAGTGAGATCCCAACCACGTTTTTGGTTCGATAACGGGGTACAAATGGATGGATGATGAGAGGGTGAGCTACTTGATGACAAACATGCATGTTACTTTAGACTCTGTGCGCTACTTCTATCGAAGAAAAGCCTTCAATACCGATACCGTCAGGATTGGCATTGTCACCGTCTTCTAGAGGTTAAAAAGTCCGCAGCCTGCGGGTTTGGTTATGTCGATCGTCAGATCGTCTCTGCATTGCGCTCGCCAGAGAATCGCTCATTGAGGAGGGGGCCTGCTCACCTTTCTCCACTTCCAACAACACAAGTCTTGTGGATGAGGATGCCGCCGCCTGAGCGGAGGTGAACTCGGGAGAACAGTACCCGAGCCAATTGCAACACAAACATGGTTATAAGGGTGCCTGCTCTTTGCTCGCCCATGAGGCGTGGCAATTGTAGGGCTTCAGCAACGGAGTTGTCAGACTACCTACCATGTTGCATTCCGCGACCCTACCCAAGGTGGCACTTTGGGGCCTTCTGATAACATCACGTGCTTGGGCCCAGGCGACACCATGGGAGCCCTATATCCTGAGCCCCTCCTCGCGTACGGTGCGCCCGGTCATCGTATCGGTCCAAGGCGAGGATCACGAGATTCCATCCGGTGCGGAAGGATATGCATTGTCCCTCGACACGGGGGCGCAGGCCAGCCTGGACTTTGGCGTCGAAGTCGGTGGGCTCGTCACTTTGAATATCGAGACGCTGGCAGACGGGTCCGAGGGCCCCCAGCTGTCTCTGGCATTTGCCGAGTCTCCTGCACACGTTGGGCCGATATCAGATGACGCGACAGGTTCAATAGCTTCACAAGACTGGGACAGGGAACTCAACGTGACCGTTGACGCCGGGCATGCGGTGACTTACACAATGCCGCAGGAAAGGTTCCGAGGGGGCTTTCGATTCGTGACCATTGTTGTAAAGGCACCAGTCACTATAACCAACATCACCTGCGCAATTGGCTTCTCGCCGTCACAGGCCGACCTGCGGGACTACTCTGGCTACTTTTCCGCGCCTGACCACGACCTTCTGACGAGGGTCTGGTATGCGGCAGCCTATACGGCGCAGACCAACATAGGACCCGTAGACACGGGCCGTCATCTGCCGCAGATCGAGCACGGCTGGGCATACAACTCCAGCACCGGGGTCGCCGGACCAGTGCTGATGGACGGGGCAAAGCGGGATCGCGCGGTGTGGCCCGGTGACCACGGCATCTCGGGCCAGACGGCCTTCCTGGCGTTCGGTGACGTCGGGCTTGAAGCGTTCAACAACTCGCTCGAGACCATGTTCTATTACCAAAATGTCAGCGGCAGGTTCCCTTACGCCGGGCCATCGACGCGGTCGTTCAATTCGGGCAAGGAGAGCGACACTTACCACGCCTGGAACCTCATAGCTATCTACCATTATGCTGTCTTTACCGGCGACGAAGCGTGGGTGGAAAGGCATTGGGACAACATCACCAACGCCGTGGGATACATCCTCAACGGCATCGATGGCAACGTCGGCCTACACAAGCAGGTTGGGGCAAACGACTGGGGCCGACAGGGCGCAGGGGACTTCAACAGTGCTCTCAATGCACTTGACTACGGGGCACTCGTTTCTATCGCGTCCCTCGCGAAGGCTTTGAACAAGTCAGACGAAGCGGAAGCATGGAGCTTTGCCGCAGAAGGTATCAAGGAGTCGTACAACCAACACCTCTGGGACCCCGACGCATCACTCTACAACGACAACACAACAACGTCCCTGCACCCCCAGGACGGAAACGCCATGGCCCTGTTCTTCAACCTAACACGGGACACCACGCAGGCCAAGGCCCTGAGCAAAGCCCTCGAGACCAACTGGAACAGCTTCGGCCCCGTGACGCCGGAGCTGCCCGACGTCATCTCCCCCTTCATCTCGGGCGTCGAGGTCCTGGGCCACTTCGCGGCGGGCGAAGCAGACCGTGCCCTGGAGCTCACGGCGCGCCTGTGGGGCTACCTGCTCGACTCGCCCGAGATGACGGGCAGCACGCTCGCCGAGGGCCTCGCGGCCAACGGCAGCCTGTACTACCGCGGCGCGTCCGGGTACAACTACGACGCGGCGTACACGAGCATGAGCCACAGCTGGTCCACGGGGCCGCTTGTCGCCCTCACCACGAAGCTCGCGGGCCTGGAGCTGTCCGGCTGGTTCAGGTGGACGTTTGCGCCGCAGCCCGGTGGTGGGGTGCAGCAGGTGCAGAGTGGCTTCAGGAGCCCTTTTGGGCAGTTTGATGTGAGCTGGAGGTTGGAGAATGGGGCTTTCAGTGCCAATGTGTCGGTTCCCGAGTCAACGATAGGTGAGGTTATTCTTCCCTGGGCATGCGAGGCAGTAAGACTTGATGGCCAAGGTTGGACCGGTCCATTTGTGGATAAGGCGGGGGAATTTGTATTAGAGGCGACTGGTTGTGAGGTAGATGGTCAGAAATAGTGTCCATGATGTTAAATAATACTTTTAGTCGTTTGACTTTTCGGCAGGTTTTACACTGTCCTCACTGCGTGAGAAAGTACTTCAACACCCTTTTTGCCTTGGTGCCAAGTCATAACGTGGACTGACCTCGGGAGGCGTCTAAGCCCGGATCGCATATAACTTGAAAGATACCGGTAATGTAGTCATATTCGAGCACGATGCTCACATGCAGCTTGTGATGCAGCGCAGGCCGGAGTCAGACATGTATGGCCCTTTTAAGGAGGCCAGAAACTTACACAGAACGCTCTCCCGGTGCTGATTCTACCTACCAACTGTTAAGAATCTAGCTAGGTACCTAGACAGGTAAACAGGTGCTGTGGTGCCCCCTATAGCTGGACTGATATCGTTGTCATGCTAGGCTCAAACTCAGGGGTTGGATCAACTGGCTCAGAACACCAAAGCAGCGGCCCTTAGCAGCACGATAAGCTTCCAAGGGGCGAGGGTCACCCGCGGAACAGACGTGACGTGAACACGATGTATGCTGATGGTATCTGCGCACGCTGCGACACTCAACAGCTTTTTTCTTGACAGCGCATTTGACGTACCGTTGTGATTGAATTGCACATCCAACGAAGATGCGAACTTTTCTGCATGAACATTCTGTACTCTATGTCTCATGCAACCCCCTAGCTGCCTTGAAACAGCGGCAGCTGGCGGTAAGCCACAGGCCCAAAACGGCTAGCCAAGCAGCCGGCACTCGTATAACAGCGCAGGAGCAGGCAGCAGCCCGGCCCTAGTAGCAGAATGCTAGGACACCCATCCGTCAATAGCGAACATCGCTCAGGCTGCAGCCACGCTGCCTAGCCAGTCGAAGGTGAAAATCACAAGAAAACCGCACGCACAAAACGGGATAAAAGCTCTACGTCTGCTCACTAGATGCAGCAGATCAATTTTGAACGGAGCACTGGTCATTCGTCGTCTTTGGAACATCACAAACCATCGCAGATCTTCCACTATTGAATACCGAGACAATGTTCGCCCTCGACAATGTGGAGGACGGCGAGGTCGTGTACCAGCGTTGTGTCCTCGTCACCGGACGATGTGAAGCCAGCCAGAAACGCGGCGCCTATGTGCGCATCGAGACCAAAGATGATGCAGGTGCTGATCTATTTCCTGAACAGCAATGGCCAATGTGCCTTGGCTGGTTCAAGGCGCTGCTCATCTTAACTCCAGGAGAAAACATCATCACCATCACATCTGGACAGGATGGCTCCCACAAAAAGAGTGTAAGCCAAGTCAGCCAGGCCAATTTGTAAACCCAAAGATGGAAACATTGACAATATGCCAGTTTCGTCTGCAATATGTCCCACTTCTCCAGACGCCACCCTTGCATCTGGCCATCATGGTAGCCAAAGACTCACCCCTGGCGATTGATTGTCCGCCACGCAAGTATGGCGGCCTCTCAAGTGCTCATTCCAGCGTCGAAGCTGCCATCGCAAAGCTCCGCGTCACAGCGTACATGTGGCAGGCCCTGACAGCCGAAGAGCTGCGCAAGAACGGTCTTGGCCGACGATCGTTCCGCCTCGAGGAAGAATGGGCCGCTGATAGCCTAAGCCAGTCCTTCACACACGATGTGAAAATGCACTCTACCGCCAAGGTCCACTTGATCCGAACAGAAAAGACTGTTGCTGAGCTCCGCGATGCGCAGGTTGCCCAGCAGAATTCCAGTGGGAGACGCAGAGACGACCTGCACAACATCTTCAGCGAAGCGCTACTCGCACATGGGGGACCATTCGCCTCGGAGGCAAGGCCGGTCGTCGCCGGCCTGATCTTAGACTCGCACTATGACGCGGAGAGCAAACTGATTCTCGGTCATGCAGCTCTGGGTGCACACAATCCCAATGGTCTCTCGCTTGGTATTTTTGGCAGCCACTTGACGTATTCCTGGCCACGGTTTATGGAGGAGGTCCCCGACTGTCTGCTGGACGAAGCAGTACCCGGCGACCGGGTCGGAAATGACAATGGCGAGTGCGTGTCCATGTGGGAGGCCTGCTCCGTGGGCCAGGGGGCGTTCCTGCACGAGGTCGGCCACGCATTCTCGGCGCCGCACACATCAGGCATCATGGCCAGAGGCTACTCTAAAAACTGGCCCAAATGCTTCCTGGGGAAGACCGCATATTGCACGCATACCAACACCGAGGGTATCGAGCCCGTCACGCCGTCTACAGAGAACGACTGCCGGTGGGACATCCGCGATCTGCTCCGCTTCGTGAACCTGCCGCACTTCAGACAGCCTTCAGATTCGCCGCGGGACGACAAGCCTCCCAGCTTCGAGGTGCGCGATGACGAGGAATTCAGCCGCGTTGTCATCACCTGCGAGGCAGGAATCGCGCAGGTGCTGATCGATGGCAAAGTGGAAGCCAGCGCTACTCTCGCCAGCCCCCAGAAGTCCCTCCAGTTCACGCTGGACGAGCTCGAGTCCCGCTTCGACCTGCTCAAGCCGCTCGAGGTCGAAGTGCTAGCCATGAACGGCAACCACCAGACGGCCGACCTGTCGCGGCTCTTCTCCAACAAGTCGTCGATCCGCGTGCCGGGGACCAGCATCCGCCTGCAGAAGCAGAGCGTCAGCAGCGGCGAGCCGCAGAAGGACGACTGGCAGTGGGCCGTGATGCTCAAGAAGCGCGGCCGCCAGGACGAGCTCGTGCCCGCGCACAAGATCGACCTCAGGGTCGGCTGTGGGCTTGATGGCGCGGTGGTGTACTACAAGGACGGCACGCAGGTGCCGTGTGGACCGCGCGGCAAGAATGGCAATGACCCCGGGATGGGTGGCCACCAGGCGCGCAAGATTGCGATCCCGAAGCGCGTGGATGTCGTCAAGGTCGCTGTGACGAAGGGCAACGGCTGGGGTCTGCAGGGGTTGAGGATGTGGCTCTCTAATGGCAAAGCGATGGGCGCCTTGAACAAGGACTATGGCGGGACTGTCGAGACTCTTGGTAAGTCTTCTGCCTGCGCACCACAAGTGTGGCGTGTCTCATTATCGTTCGCTGTCATTTCCCAGCCGGCGATATGCAAGAACGCCATTACGACCAGCTTCACTAACACATAGGAAAACAGTTCCTGGACCCAGCCAGAAGATCATTGGATTCTACGGAACAAGTGGCCAATACGGAATGTGCAACGAGTTCGGCATCGTGACAGGTCCAGCAGATCAGCACATCCCCGACATAGTCTACGATATGCCGGAGCTGCAAAACAACCCTGATGGCGGTTCGCGACGGCCGACCAAGCGGCGACGCATTGTAAGTACTCGGGCCAACCCTGCATACTATGGTATGCCTTGGCAGATGAGAACGCGTGCGGTCACTAATTTTCTTTTCCGTATAATAGGATCAACACCAGTCCGATACTGAGGATGACGAAACGGAGACCTCTGAGGATGAGGACGAGGGATATGACCACGAGATCGAAGACGAGGACGAGGATGAATGAGGCTCTCATCATTTTACATGTTTGGTCACCCCCTTGCCTGTTCCTGCAGGGTTTCTTTCTCCGGCGTCGTATTCTGATATCTAGTGTAACTAAACACGGTGCGAGTGAAAAAGGTCACCACTCCATTGAATATCACTCAAGTAGATGTGGACTAGGCCTCGCAAGGTACCCAGGTGCCTCTTCTTTGCAAGTTTTGATCCCTATGGCGGACACTATTAAGAAGAGAGCGGATATTTGCACCGGTTGAAACGGATGGTACACCGGTACTTACTACAGCCCACCCTCACTACACCTATATTCCAGTTCACAAGCCTAATTTGCATTGGATATATAAATATCGGGTATATAATTTAGGTGTATAGGTATTAGGTATACAGGTGTTGGGTGTATGGGTGTTATACTTTTAGGGTGTTTAATATATGGGTGTTTAGTATAAGGGTGTCTAGTATGTAGGTGTCTGGTGTGTGGGTGTCTGGTGTATGGGTGTCTGGTGTATGGGTGTTTTATACTGGTGATATACCGGTGTACCATCCGTTTCAACCAGTACGAATATCCGCTCTCATTAAGAATCAAAGAATAGCAGAGGGGCTGCCAGCAATCGACTGGCTGAGCTTTCGCGATCCCTCCATAAGTCTTCAGGGTGCCGAACAGGGGAACTGTTAATCTCATTGGAGGAGCTGACTGACCCGATCTGATAACCAGCCATCTTTGACCTGCCGTAGCGTCAGCCATCTTCAACCCGCGGAGAGATGCCGCGGATAGTGCCCGGAGCACGAGACCCTACCCCAAGGAATCCTTCCCTGTCAGTCAGCTTCGTGCGACCAGCCCCTACTTCCCCTACTTCCCCATCTTCCCCAGTCTGGAAAGTCACACCCCGCAAAATGACCGGTTGTGTGGGGGTTCGTCCCGGGGGAATGTGCGATGTTATCTTCTTCCACCACAAAAGGTGTCCGTCTTCATATTCCGTTCTTCACATTTCGTCGACATTTGTCACTTTTCGCTACAAGCTTTCGTAGAAAACCTCTCACCACAAGGATTCCTCACGATCATTCTCGAGCCATGGCAGAGAGCGCCAGTAAGCCGGCCGACGCCGGAAGTCTCGCGCCTACTCAGGGAAAGATCCAGAAGATGGACATCACGCATCAAGAGAATTCCGTGGGGTATAGGGAGTATCTCGAGGCCATGGGCTTGGAGGCCTCTGATCGAGAGGTTCGCAGACACCTCAATCAGCCTCGTCCTGTCAAGCGATAACTTATGAGTAGACCTAGCTAATTCTATGTCACAGTTGCGAAAGTTAAGATGGAAGATCGACCTCGTCATTCTCCCAATGTTCCTGATCACTCAAGCACTGCAATTCATGGACAAGACCTCCTTGAATTACGCCAATATATTGGGATACCAAGCTGCATTGGGTCTCAAGGGGCAGGAATTCAACTATCTCTCTGCAAGTAAGTATTTCTCAGACGGAGAATAGAAGCTGCCTGCTTGGTCATTAACTGAATATCTAAGTGGTTTACGCGGGCTATTTCTTCGGTCAATATCCTTGCGGCTGGCTCATTGGCAGATTCCCTGCCCAGAAAGTCATATCAATCAGTATCTTCTTTTGGGGGCTCATGCTCATTATTATGACTCAGTGTCGAAGCTATCCCAGTGCTTGTACGTCGTGTCCCCATCCAATAATTCCCCGAGAACTGAGCTGATGAAGTTTCTAGTGGGCGTCAGATGTGAGCCATTTGCTCGTTAGCCAACTTTCCCTGACATACAAAAGCTGACGGGATGAATCAGTCTTGATGGGTTTATTCGAGGCAGCAGTAACACCGTAAGTCCAATTCCAAACTCCACCAATGCCATCCAATTAGCTAAGCAGTGTCAGTGGGTTGACTCTAATGACCGGATTCTGGTTTACCCGAAGGGAGATCCCTCTTCGGCAGTGTATTTGGTAGTATGTATCACCAATAGTGCTATCTTGGTACAACTTCGCTTATGATACACACAGTTCTTCTCTTGGATGGGGTGGTATTGTAGGTCTTACTTCGTACTTCTGCCAATCCACAACCCGACAGTTTAGGTACAGAAGTAGGCAGCTGATGTTGTTCTCAGATCGGGTCATACATTGCGATGGGAGTTTCGAAGCTTCCCATTGACGTGAAGCCGGAACGCTGGCAGCTTCTATTTTATGTGGTATGTCTGTAACGTTTCTCATTTCACGTAGAAGGATAACCTAACGAATTTTGGTAGTTGGGTGGCGTGACCTGTCTCTGGGCCTTTGTTGTTTGGTTTGCCCTTCCGGACTCGCCTTCAAATGCCTGGTTTCTCAACTACCGCGAGAGACTTCTGGGCGTCAAGCGTGTCTCTGATAATGAGACTGGCATCAAAAACAAGGCATTTGATAAGAAACAAGCTCTAGTTGGTTTCTTCGACCCAAAAGCTCTTTTGCTCTTCGTTTCCGTCTTTGCTGCGTGAGTCTTACCACCAAGCTATAACTCTGTGCAACTCTTGACGCGAAATTCACTAGGGCTATACCCAATGGCGTTGTCAACTCTTTTTCCACTGTCATCATTCGGGACATGGGATTCGACACGACGACAACCACCCAGCTTAAGTCAGTTGGAGATGCAGTACAAATCGTGGCGCTCCTTATAGGAGGCACTTTTATCCTCAATGTCCTCAACTGTGAGTTATTGTATTCTAATATGTCTCAACTGTCACATTACTGACATGGATGACACCAGCCCGCTTGATTACTGCAACAGTTGCCAACCTCTTGTGCACTGTGTCGGCAGCGTGCATGGCATACCTCCCTGAGTCGAATACATGGGGCCGACTCGTTGCGTTCTGGCTGGTCAACTCACAGTCGGTTGGCTTTACTGTCTCTCTAACTACTATCTCATCAAATATGGCCGGATACACCCATCGCTCCCTGGCTAGCGCTATGGTTTTGTAAGCCTCCTTTGATTGGGGACCTGTTCTGTTGCAACTGACAAAAGGTATTCAGCACGGCCTACTGCTGGGGAAATTTCGCGGGTCCGTTCGCCGTGAAGCAATCGGAAGCACCTCACTTTCGGGGGGCTACCATCGGTTTGCTAGTCGGCTACGCAATTAAGCTCGTGTGTCATTTAGCTCTTCTGCGTAAGTGTACGGAACACCGCATCCCTTCAATCATTGGCTAAACAGAATTACAGTGTACATGCTTTTGGTCAACCGGTACAGAAACAACAAGTATGGTGAGCCGGATAGGGGGCAGAGTAAGGAGGCCGGAATGAGAGACCACACAGAATTTGAGAACAAGGATTTTAGATACGTGCTGTAGATTTTGGGGTATGGAATTTATTTCTCATGTATCACTTCTCACAATACGTAATAAGAATGAATCTCACGGACATAAAAGACGACAATGGGGCCTTCTCATCTTCTCCGCGGCCTTGCAAATTGGGTTGGGAACCCGCATTTATTGCACCAGACATGGAGGCTGGCCGCCCAGATCTTTCTAGCATAACTCCAGCTAGACACACTTGAGAACACAAACTTATTTGCTCCTTGGTTTCCGATTCCTTAATTCCACTTATTCTAGCATAGTCACAGCGACATTGAACATGGCTTACTTCGACGCCTGCCCACCTGAGAAGAGTTTCGGCACCTGGGCATCCCCATCGCACTCACCTGGCCTGTGTGACCACGAGTCTTCACCATTGTCGACGCCGACCAAAGATGCTGCATCGAAGTTAGTGTAGAGGAAGAGGATGCTGAGGATGACTTTTCCATGGATACCAATGCGCGTCACATCGACCAACTTGATCCCGACGTCACACTGATTGACGTAACACCTGGTGGCGCTTTAGTGTTAACCTCAACGGATCCCCAGCACGATCAAGTCACAGCAATCACATGTTCACCTTTGGAAACGATTCCTGACGAAATCACGACCAGTAAAACCTGTAGGGCTGAGTTTGTCGAGGTGGAGAGATTGCCAAATACATAGTGTGGCCAAAGCCTGATCAACATTAGATAGTAACCAAAACACAAGTCCCAATCAATAGACGTAATGCATTCGTTTGCGGTCCAATACATAGGCAATCTTCGCAGCCCTTAAAGTCAGGCAAAGACCGATTTACAGGCCCACATGACTTTTCGTTAGATCAATCAATGTTTTCTCATTGTCAACCCACTCACCGCCTTTGATCTGTGGTGTAGCGATCGAGCCCCTCTTGCTGCTCCCGATAACCATACCGCTAACTTGATGTCCACTACCATATTTGGTTGTTCGAAACAATTTCTGCTCGCTCAAATCCCTGGTACTCGTAATTCCTTCAACAATGTGTCCATTGAGCTGGTCAACACCTGCGCTCGCAGCGTTGTTGACAAAAATAGACGCGTCGAAGCTCGATTCAACGGCTATTTCCACAAGCGGTGAAATTTCTCCAGCCTGATTGTGAGGCTGTTTCTTGGGATCCGCCCGAGCGAGCAGATTTGGTGTCTTCTGAGTTGCCTTTGAGATAATGTCGAGCTCGGAAGGAAGGTCGACCGACTCGGCACCAAGGCTTTGTTGAACATCAGCCAGAATATCAGTCATGGGTATGACATAAGCATCCCCAAAGACATCATCTGCGACGACATGGCCATAAACCTCAAGACGCAGCTCATCGACAACCCAAGAGCCAGAATCACCATCGCTAACTATAAGCAGTGCATTAGCATTTGAGCTTTAAGGGGTTCAAATAAGTTATCTGACCTCCGCTGTCTTCTAACGATAACGTGTAAGCATCAGTAAAGCTATCCCCAGGGTCAAGCAAAACTCGTGCGCGTGTTGTGGAGAGCAGCCCGTGTTTGACTCCTTGAGAAGCGCAAAGCATGGATACACGGATCTCGACCTCTCTATCATCTTTTGTCGACAATGGCAGATGTAAGTCACCCATGGAATGCTCCCGACCGTGGAAGCCAAGTTGGTTTGGTCTGTGGGTGTTCAGTTCGAAGAGCGCCCAATCTAAGTAAGGCTTCATCTGGCTTTTCTCATCTCTCAGAGTCTTCCCCCCAAACACGTTGAGAATTTTTCCAAGGCTGTGTGCATTGCGGAAGCACCAGCTTTCAGAGTCGTCCTGGTCGATGTCGTCGCTCCTGGTTGGAGATGCCACTCTGTTCCGATCCTGTGATTGTTCTATCCCCTCTTGGCTGAGGTCCATATGCACCACATCATCGTCATGCAAGATGGTCGGACATGTATCGTCTTCGGCTGTCGCACGTTGGTAATCTCTTATCATATGGCCAGCAGTGAGCCCATAGATTCGATACTCTCCGTCAGTGGATGTCACCTTGACCATGCCGCCAAATGTCGCGTTCCTCGAATGCCCGAGCTCATCACACAGGCGGATAGGTATGCCACAGAACGTCTTCGTGCCATGGTAAAAGCCGTTCACAGCACCACACTGAACCGTTATATCAGAATTTGATGCTCTCATTCTCAGCGGATGTCCAATCACCAAGGCCTTGAAAGCAGGAACGTCTTTGTCGTCCGGTTCGTATAATGACTTGACCAGAGGCTCATCGAAAAAGTCCTGGACTTTCCGCTTAATATTCCCCGGACAGATGACGACCATGTAAGGCTTCGCCTCGGAATCTGTCTTCCCCAGCATCATTAGTCGGATCGCAATCGAGTTGTACATCCCTGGGCCCGATTTGAGCTTGCGCATGAACTCGAGAAGCATTTTCTCAATTTCTGATTGCACCTCGAGAAATCGACGCTTCTCCTTGATCTCCATTACTTTGTTGGAAACACAGAGACCCATTTGCTGGATGATTGGGATCTGGCCTGGCTTACGCAACGGAATTGCTGTGTCCTTGGGATTGGGTGTACTGGTGGCTGAGCCGTATCCAGAGTCGCGGGTATGCTCATCTAACTCCACTGTCGTGCTCGATGTTGAAATACATGACTTTGAACCCGAAGCGGGAGGACTGGCAAGCCTTAGTGACTTGAAGGCATCCACTACTCCCTGATTGTCATCTCCATTTCCAGCATTGATACTCGCCAGATCCACTGAAACTTCATCTGACATACTGAGACTCGCGCGGGAGGCAGAGGCAACTTGATGGAAAGAAATAGGACTACGTAGTCATAGAGGGACAAAGGCAGAGTCTGGAATAGGGCCAAACTATGGTGTTGGGGTTTCGAGGACAGGAACTCAGATTTATGAAGATGCCTTGTGTGTGGCTGAGTTTGTCCCGACCCCCCGCATCATTGCATCTGACTCCGGCCTTGGTATCCAGTTGTTTATCTGTGGCGTGTAAGCTGACCTGCCGAGCCCATGATGCATGAGAGACACGGCCCAGTACATTCCAACAGCCTGCAATTCCCCGCTTTCTAAAGCCAACTGGATAGGTCTACTTCCTGCTGTGCTACAGTAAACGCCCTTAGCCAAGCAAGGCATTCGATAAAAGAGTGGCTGAGTTTTGAATTGGATAAGTCTAGTTCCTGCTGTGCTATAGTAAATGCCCACAGCCGAGCAAGGCATTCGGTAGAAGAGTGGCTGAGTTTCAAACTGGACAAGTCTAGTTCCTGCTGTGCTACAGTAAACGCCCGCAGCCGAGCAAGGCATTCGGTAGAAGAGTGGCTGAGTTTCGAGATTTTCCGCTTCCACCACTGGTGCCGCATGCAGATAACTTAAGTACCCGGCAGCATCCTCAGTCCAAATCTGTTCGGCACAGAAATGAGAGCCATGCAAGACGAGAGATTGCCGTCTTTGAAATGGACCCGCCGATTGCCTTATTTCCCCTAGAGAACGTCAACGAGGCTCATTTACAAAAGCTCTGCCAAACGTTGTGGCGATGGGATTGGTGTGAGGTATGCACATCTGGTCTGTCTTGTGGATCGACGAGCTGTACCTGGAAAAGATGGAAGCGATTGAGGCCATTCTTCCAGTTCTACAAAGCTTGCACCGCATCTTATGTTCCAGAACTCCTGGTTGGAAACCAACCCGCACTGAGCGGACATGAGGATCTTTTGAGCATCATTCGCCTCCTGCAAGACAAGCGCTCCAGTTCCCGAGGAATTTTGATGGAGGAATACTTCTCACTTCTTGGAGATGCTTCGCAACCTGAGCAGAGCGACATGCATCGCGCATTCAATCTCGCATTCAAAATCATGACCATGGTGGCTTGCTCAGGCGAGAACCAACCCTCTGATCTTTTCGACGCTGGATCTGAGCCAGCTGAGTGGCGCAACGGCGTTTCACTTGCGCAATTCTTCGAATCGGCTTTCCCAATCCGAGATCATCCGACGCTTAACGAGAAGGACGAGGCAGGGATGGACATAAAGTCTCAGCTCAGAGCCACTCAGCTTCAAAATATCGCAGGTCTAAAGTTTCGTGGGACCGATAATCTTAGGGATCACCTCCGGATGAACCAAGAGACGGGTGTCGTTGAGTTGTACCATCACACCTCGGTCCTGAAAGAATGTCTCAACATGAAAAGCCCTGATACCAATGATCCGGAGTCGACAGGAAATATTTCAAGGTCAGTATCATCTGCTAATTGCGCTGCTCTCTCTAATGACAAATTGGTCGTCTCGAACTCACACTTCCAACAGCATTATTCCCCGACAGCTGGCACTTGAAACGCTGGATTCACTGCAAAAGATCATTTTTCCATTGGATCAAGAGTCTCGAAGAATACTACGGTCACTTGTTTCCAAACAAAGCCTGGATCCAGACTGCTTGAGGTTCGAGACAACGATCGACCGAGCCGATGACGAGCATGACATCAAGTATCAGTACTGGGGTTCTCGGTTGATGGACTTGTACGATGAGATTGAGAACCCCAAGCCTCGGGGTCTTCTGGAGAAGTGGATGGAGAGGAAGAGTGGCGCTAGATATGTCATGATGGCCACCTTGGCTGGCGTCATGATCGCTGTGGTTTTGGGTCTGCTTGGGCTGGCTGTTAGTATTTTCCAAGCGTGGGTCGGTTATCAGCAGTGGAAGCACCCAGTAACAGTCTAGGAGACGGTCTAATTAGAGTATGCTTGTTTTTCAAGAGCAACTATTCTGTGCTGAGCTAAAGCTGGCAGACTCTGCCTAATTGGGGTATTATGTGGATTTCTATTCATCTTGACACAATCACCTGTTTCCCCGGCCATGACCTGCTGGGATTATTGTGGGCGTGGTCCTTGGAGAGCCTACGCTCATGTGCGACGCCAGAAGCTCCACCATATCAAGACTATTCGATCTCCGGGCTCTCTCTAGCGGCGTGAGGCCCTCTGCGTCGCGAATACTCAGGTCCGCGCCTCTCTCGACCAGAATCTTAGCCTCATCGTATCTGCCATTGTCAACAGCAGCATGGAGCGGCGTGAACGCTCCGTTCCTCTGCCATGTTTGGACGTCCGGGTTTGCGCCGTGATCTAGCAGGGCGTTGATCAACTCCGTATTTGCGCACATGACCGCCCAATACAGTGCTGAGCAGCCGTCATTCGAGTTTTGAAAATCGGGGTTAGCGCCGTTTTTGACAATTTCCAGTGCGACTGGCAGGTACCACCCTGCGCAGACACAGTTGAGGATGGTATCACCTAGATGTTTTGTCAGCAATGGGTAGGTCCGCGTGCTCTAGGGCTGAGAATACTGACGGGCAACAGGGAACACGGTGTTAGGATCAGCACCATGTGCAAACAGTAGTCGCGTCATAGAAAGGCTGTCTGCGGCCATCTTGAGAGGATTATAGTCGCGGTTCTCAGTCTTCTCCACAAGGAGCTTGTGACGAGGCTCCGTTCTCCTGGGTTTGCGAGCACTGGGTGGGAGGATCGAATCCACATCAGCCCCTTTCTCGATCAGGAGTCTCACGTCGCCCAACTGATTTCTCATTACAGCCTGATGTAAAGGCCTGTACCCATCCTCCGAGATATTGGGGTCAAACCCAAGCTCGAGGAACTTAGCCAACGCGTTGGAGTCCTCACGCTCAAGTGCCACATGCAGCAACTGCGGACCACCGCCGGACTCCTCAAACCTCTTCACTATCGCCTCCAACACGGGATCCAGCTTGGAGTCGTCCTCCCCAGCGTCTTGCAGAGCGTCGAGGATCCGGGTGGAAAAGCTCCCTAATCGGCAGCCCATCTCGATAAGGAGGACCGCCACCTCCTGCGAGTGCTCCTCGATGCACACGTCGAGCGCCGTCAGGCGGTCGTCGTTTTTCATGTCGAGGGCGGCACCGTGCTCGATCAGCACCTCGGCGATATCCCGATCGTCGTACTTGGCGCACACGTGCAGGGCCGTCGCGCCCCGGGCCGCTCTCTCGGTGACGCGGGCGCCTTTGGAGAGGAGGTCTATTACTGCTGCTTTATCACCTGCCGAGACTGCTTGCACAAGTGTTCTCGGCGTTTCTGGTCTTGGTAAAGCTAAGTCGTCGCTACTTCCAAGCTCACTGTGATGAACCGTCAGCTCAGGGGAGCAAGCCACGATATGAAATGAACCTGCCTAGTATCAATGGTTTGCGGAGGCTCTTCAGGTGCCGTGGCGATGTCCAAGTCTTCCATGTACTTTCTCATGGCGTATCCGGCATCCGTCTGCTCCGTTATCGACCTTCGTCTTGACCCCTTTGGAATGCTAGAGACGTCGTCCTCGAGCTGCTTTCTTATCTTTCTTGCACTCGCGTCATTAATAAAACTGTGAAGCATTCTGTCGTAGCCTGCGGCAATATTCTGCCGTATTTCGTCTTGAGCTTTGCCTGTCAAATGCCTGCATTCCCATGTTAGCTGCGATCACTCATCTGAACACTCATTGATCTTACCCGTTAAGCACTGAGACCGCCAGGTTGAAACTAGCCTTACGATCTCTCAGCTTCGCCGTCGAGTTCCGGACCTCCTCCTTGTGCATGATCCAGCTGATCATCCGCATCGGGCTGCGCCTGGCCCCTCCCGCCTCGGCGAACGGAGTTATAATCACGCGCAGGTCCTGCATCGACTCCTGACACCATGTCGTGCACTGCGTTAGCGTCTGAGCGATGACAGCCTCCTCGCGTCGTAAGGGGTAGTTAGTCGTCAGGGTTTGCGCCGACTGCAGCAGCATCGAAAGGCTCTCCAGCTCGACCCGGAGGTCGGTGATGTCTTTGGGTGCATCCTTGATCTCGGTGACCAGCGTGGTGAGGCTCCGCGTTGATTGCGCTGCGAAGGCGAGAACGCCAGCAAGACTGGCGACGATGGATACTGCGGACAGATGTAAGCGCGAGGATCGCGCTTGGCTCGCACTGAAGGGTGGTTTTCACATACGAGGATCCATTTTATGGGTCGTTATTGATGAGTGAGTTGATGTGAGAGCTCGCGCTCTCCGCTTATGCAAGTCTGTCGTCGACCCTTTTCACTCTGAGCACATGGCTCCGCTTATCGCAATCTCTTGTTGCTGTATGCCTGGAGCACGAGACATGGATCGCTTAAGTGCTTACGGAGTGGGCCTGGAAACCCCCACAACACTTCAGTGGGCCGCCGTCGGCAAAGATCGAGCTCAGCGTCAAGCTGTTCAAGCACTACCGTCTTACGTCGGTATGCAGCTGGGACTTTTCCTGGGAGAGGAGGCAGCTGAGGGTTATGAGTAATCTCCGAGTTGTCAGCGTGTGGAAACGTGGGGATTAGGCTCCCTCTCCAAGCGTCGATCCATGATTCGCAAGCCTGTAGCACTGGCTATAAAAATAGGCCGCAGGATCAGCTGAAAAGGAGGCTCGGCCCGGCAATAATCCTTCTCTCCATAAGTTAGTATTTGGGGTTCTTAGTTATTACTTTCTGGGTGTTTAAGCGTTTATCACTGTATGAAGGGACTGGATGAATATTTCTTAAGAAGAATATATGTGTAAATTAAAAACGAGATTACTTATGATCAGTAAGACGCAAGACACCAAGGTTACAAGAAGCGTGTTGGATCCAAACGCTATACAAGACGACGACTGGAATCCGGACATGAAGGATCACAGAATTAGTACGCAGGTTGTGATTCACTGAACGGTTGTACCGAGGATCATGCGTATGGACACTCTAAGGGACCGGAAGCTGTACACTCTTTTGAAAATGGGATATTTCATTGTGTTGGTCAGCAAAGGGCCGCAAGAAGCGAGCAATGTGGTGAGTGAAAAGTTATGCTGCCCAATGGTAACAAATTCGATTGTACAGAACTCGAACCTACCTAGACGTCCTTCCCACTTAAAACTTTCCAAAACTCGCCACGGTGCCGAAAGACCAAGTTCGGACCGTCATGGGTCGCTGAGAAGATATCATACAACTGAAACTCCTCTGGTCTCTCTCTACCCGCCGCCTTCCCCGGCGCGCCTGCACCGAGCTCCCCCGACTTGCCCGGAGCCGGCTCGAAGTCCAAGAACCAAAGCGTCTTGGCCACCACCAAGCTGGCCTCCAGGTAGGCCATGGTCTTTCCCGCACAAGCGCGTGGCCCTACCGAGAATGGGGCAAATGCCGAGTGCATCTTTGCGAGCCCAGCTTCGCCTGACTCTTCGACCAGCCACCGCTCCGGCCGGAAGACGAACGGCTCGGGGAAATATTCCTCGTTGTGGTGGAGTGCGTAGGTGCAGACACCTACCTGAGTCCCGGGTGGGATGACGTGCCCGTCGACGATGAACGGCTCGCCACTGCGCGGGTCGTCTGCACCTTTTGCGAGTTCCCTCCACGGTATGCCGGAGACCTGAGTATCCGAATCAGTAATACGAACGAGTAATACAAGTGAGACCAGCGATTAGGGTTGCCTGAGTATCGCCCACAGCTGTCTGCACCGTGAGTTTGAGATCTAGACACTGCTTACCGGCGGAGACATTCGAAGAGCCTCCTCAATAGAGGCGCGGAGGTAGCGACAGCCTGCGAGCTTTGGACCGCCCTGGATTTCAGAATGACTGGAAAATGTTGTACGTATCTCATCGGCAAGTTTCCGATAGGCTTCGGGGTTGCGGCTCAGGTAGAAAAAGAGCGCACTCAAAGCCGTGGCTGTTGTGTCACCGCCCGCTGGAAAGAAGACTACAGCACTTAGAGTCAGCCAAGTACAGTTTTCAAGCCGAACAAGCTCTTGGTAGTGTACTTCAAGGGGAAGTGGTAGTCGCTGGTCTTGGTGAAACAGGCCTCAGTCAGTCACTTACAGAGTCCCTCTGAGTATAAGAGCTCTCGAAGCTGGGCCTCGTCAAGTGCATTGCCCTCGACCACTTCCGCAACGAATGAGACAAGATCCGTTCGTGCGTCTCTCCCCTGCGAAAGTCGCGTGCTGGCCATATGGTCCAGGACAGCGAGGAACCTGTTCCGGCTGGAGTTGCTCAGCCCGTGCAGCAGAGTGTCCAGCCCCATCTGCTTCAACAGTGGGAACTGCATGAACGAGTTACTCTTGTAGTTACCAGCAACGAGGCCATTCAGAATGAAACGATACTGGGTCTCTGTTTGCACGTGCAGCTGGAACCCAAAAGCCAACAGGCCAACAATGTCAAAGCCCAGCCATTTGCATCGCTGAGACATGTTCACTGGCTCAGCTCCGGAGACGGAAGAAAGCAGGTTCTGGATGAATATGTCAATCTGCGCCGTCATTGTTGGCTCGAACATGCGAATGGCACGGTCGGTGATAGCTTTGCTGACGACCCTGCGCTTCGCGCGGTGCAATGTCTTGTCGATAGAGTTGAAGACATGTGGATTTGACTTGGCCCGCAAAAGAAGTGTGTAGACATAAGACTTGGTGACACGATCATTGTGATATATTTCTGTTTGGAAATCAGTCTGGATCAGACAAAGGGCGAGTAAATCTTCGAGTTGCCACGGCACGCACCTTGGAGAGCGGTGCTGGAGTTGAAGACAAGTTTGTCTGGACCCTGTCGTACGACGGGGCCTGTGGTGGACGGTTGTCAGCTTGCCAAATCTTCGCAGCACAATAGGCCTCGAAAACTCACCATGCTTCTTGTGATCTCTTGTCGTTGCTAGGTGAAGACGCATCGACAGTGCATAAAAGCCGGCATACCCGTCGGTAAGCTTGGCCAACAACGGGCCTGGGTATCGCCGGAGTGGGTGGAATACGGCACGATAAGTGAACAGCAAGAGCAGCTGTTTGAGGGATCAGTCTCCACCTGTGTGATTGGGGGCCCCGACGGTACACTTACCCATGGTGCAACAAACAGAACGGAGTATTTCACCAACGCGCGGAGGACATCCAACATGGCCATTTTGCACCGAACGTATATTCAATTTAAATTAATGTAGAAAGACGTGATTTCAGATGTACGACTGATTCCCAATGGATCGGAGGGCAATGGGAAGAAGGGTCATGTTCATGAAGACGGCATGGAATGAGGAGCGTTCACGAAGGTTTGTGCCTGCGTTCCTCAGTCCGTAGGTGTGACATCGGACGCACGCGGCTCACTATTTACGTACGCAGCTTGACGCAAAGTCCTTCATCTAGGCCTGTGCCGCACGCACATGCAACTGTTGGTAGCCTGCAGCCCATCAGGCGGCTTGCCAAGGCTGAGTGTGGTTTTAGTGGACATGTTGGACTCCGATCTGAATGCACATTGGTCGGCGCTGCACCTTTCCGCGGCGAGCGGGGAGCCAGGCATGAAAGGGTTTAAACCAGATGCGGTACCAACATTCAGTCTGCCATGGCCACTCAGCTGTTCCAGCAGGTGGCCAAACGAGAGGTTTCCCTTGATCTGTCCTTGCATTCTAGGGGCCAGAAAGGCGCCTCCCGGATGATATTGTCGTTTGTTGGTGGCTATTGCCAGACACCAAGGATTCTTTGTGCGATATCCTAGCCATTTATTTCGTCTTTATATCGTCATCTTAGTTCTCGACTGAGATGACTTCACAACTTGAAGAGAAAACCTTACACAGCAACGACCACAGCTTGGTGCAAGCTGTGGGAGAGGGCGATTCCGATGGCTCGCCCACGAATGCGGATGGAGATGATACTGTTAGCTATGAATATCTTCAAGGCCTGCGGTTTTGGCTTGTCACGACCTCGTACGTCATTAAGTTCTTCAGTCACAGTTGGAAAAGACGCGATGCACCAATAAGCAATGGCTAGGTTGGCGGTAATGATATTCGTAGTCAATCTCGAAACCCCAGTAGTGACCACCTCTCTTGTAACAATTTCTGAAGAATTGGGAGGATTCGACAACAAAAGGTTGCTTAGCATCTTCGGTAGCAACGCCGGTTTTCGGGTAGATCATGAAGAAAACCTTTAGTATCGATCGGAATAAAAGACTAACCTTAAAAGCATTACAAAAGGGTGTGCAATTTAATCCTGGGGAATTTCCAGATAGTGAAGAATGTTTGTCAGGATGCAGCTGTGGGATTACAAATTGAAGTTGCTTTGCTAAAGGTGTATAGTAGCTATGCCCAACACAACTAAAAATCTTCAGAGAACAGAGATCCTGCCAAATATTTCAATCCGGTATCGCAAGCAACCGTGACAACCTTTTTCCCCTGCCCCAACTCCTTAGCCAGTGTGACAGCTGCCGCAATATTAAGACCCGAAGATGTTCCAACTAGCAAGCCTTCTTCTCTGGCCAGCCGACGACACATAGAGCGAGCATCGTCTTCACTGACTGTACGGACTTCGTCGTACAGATTCTGATCGACATGACCCGAGATGAAGCCAGGTGCGACGCCATCGATGCTGTGTGATTCGTATCGACCGGTGGTTAACAAGGCGGACGACTCGGGCTCAAGGAGGACAATGCGAACGTCTGGCCTCTTCACCTTGAGGAAGCTGGACACGCCCATCATCATACCCGCCGTTCCGAAAGCACCACAGAATGTGTCGAACCCGTCTGGAAATTGTTTCTCTAGCTCGTGGCCGATCTCCGCGTACCCGACGAGTGCGTCGTGGTTGCTGAACTGGTCGGTGTGGAAATATCCGTCGCTCGACCCGAGGCTCGCAGCCCTGGCCCTCATAGATGCCATCAGGTCTGCAGTGGATTTCCCGGTAGGACTGTGTGTGATATCGACCACCGCCCCAAACGCGGCCATTGTCTGCAACTTCTCTTGGGCGTACGCATCAGACGACAGAGCCATGAATTTGTAGCCTTTGACGGCACAAACGAAGGCCAGAGCTGAGCCAGTACTGCCGCCAGTAGCTTCGATGACCGTAGTGTTAGGTGTAAGATCACCGCGCCGCTCGGCTTCTTCTATCATGGACTTGGCCATTCGATCCTTGTAGGAGCCTGTCGGGCTGACATATTCGAGCTTGACAAAGACATCGGCGCTGCCTTCCGGTACGATGCGCTTGAGCTGCACAACGGGCGTGTTCCCAATAGTATCCAGAACCGACAGGCTTGGGGGTGGAGGATTCGATGACATGTTGGGTGAAAGCACGTCCTTGTCGGTGTGGGATTGAAGTTTGGAACAGATTTGTCAAGTTGCACATGTGGGAATTTCATTATTTATGTGCCTCTGCAAGAGTGCAAGCAACTCAGGACACGAAATGACTCAGAGCCAAAATGAGACTTAAAATGTTACCGCTAGGGTCCACGATCGGAAATTCTTTCCTCTTCCCGATGCCAAGTGGAGTTGTCTTCAGTTTTAGGTAACTTTATACGCACTAGTAGGGCTGGAGAGATGCTCCTGATAATCATAGCTTCCGCCGGCAAAGAAGATTGCAGGTGAGTCACAAAGATTTGGGTCACACAATTTTCTGATTATGGTCGAGGCAGCTTGCATCCGAATGTAAAAAGAAGACGGGTATGTCAGAAGAGGAAGCATACGGACCCAGTGCTCTCCTTGCAACCAGGTAAGTGAGCAAACAGGAAGACGAATGGAAATACGAGGGCTCCTCGGAGGTCAAAGACTCAGCAAAACTGACTCATTCTAAATCTACAACTCAAGCTTGGTATTGCATCAATGCCCCTAGTTGTGTGGACTGGCTACTGTATATTGCTCACGAAATTGATCGGTGCACAACTGCACGCGATGGGTGATCCCGCTCCGAATCCTAACTAAATCTGCCCGTCCATCAAAGTTCTACTTGCACTCCGGGATCATCGTTATGGCTGTCCATGGATTACTCAGAGGATTTGAATTCGATTGTGCCTAATTATCAGGCTAAGAAGAGATTCATTATACATCTCTCCACAGACTCAAGCATCCGACATGTATTTATTCCAGTCCGGGCATATAGACGCTCATTTCAAATCCATTCGTAAATGGAAGAGTCATATTTTGGAAACCGTTCTGCGGGTCTCTCAGGAACGCCAGCAGGTCTTTGTACCCTTCAGCACCAGATATCGTGTTGTCTGTCAGGATGACTGCGCCCTTCCGCAGACGAGGAAGGACGACCTTAAGTGTCGGAAGAGAAAGGGCAGACCAGACTGCATCATGGATCAGAACGTGGGCATTATTCCGTATGGTGATAGAAAATGGAAAACTCACTGTCAAGCAGCAGGAGATCAATCTGTGTCAACCCTTCCTTCAGAGTCTCTAGCAGATTTCCCACCCGCAGATCAATCTCTTGCTCGACTGCCGCACCGCACTGCGCCCAGTACCCGCGCGCAATCTCTGCCTTTTGTGCCTCCTTTTCGGTCGCAACGACCGTTCCGGACTTGCCAGTGGCGGCCTTGGCTTTGCCAACAGCGAGAGCAAGGTAGATGGTGCTGACCCCGAAGCTCGTGCCTGCTTCGACGACGTTGGTGGCTCCCATGGCGGTGATGAGCTGGTACGTGAAGTGGCACTTGTCCTCGTCCAGCGCGATGAACTTGTCCAGCATGAGCTTGTCGAACGCGTCCGCGGAGCCGGCACGCGAGTGCTGGTCCTCTAGGTCGCCGATGACTTTGGAAGAGAATACCTTGCCGGTCTTCGACAAGACGCTCTCCTGTTCCAGGGACTTTGCGTGCAGCTCAGAAAGCAGCTGCGAAATGTGCTGCGGGACATTGATGGGTGAGGGAGAGGACATGATGTAGGCTTGGAGAATTCACAGTTTCAGACTGCAGAGGTCACAGCAAGGTGTGGCTTAAATGGGCAGACTGATGCTCTTGAGGAAGTGGAAACTTTTGGTGTTCTTGAGCTCTACTTATACCTGAGTAATTTGCTCCGGTCCGTGGAAGAGGTCTCTGTCTCTCGTCTCCGAGGCTGCCGCGAGCGGCTGGCGGATATTGGATCTGTCATTCTGTGTCCCCATCCCCGCCTGATTGGATTCACATTTCCGCGGCCGATGGTTTCCAGGCCCCACACAGCCAACGTGAACGACAGGTGAACGCGATCAGCCGTTGCGCGAGCTAGTCGAGTGAGTCATTCTGTCGTTGCTCGCGTCACGCAAACCAAGGAACCGCAACGCTGCTCTCGGCGCAGAGCCACCATTGCTTCGTCTCGATCGTGTCGGATGTTTCCTGCAGATCCCGCTGCTTCCAAATTGTCTCCAGAATTGTGCGCATGACCCGGACATTCCCAACATTTCGGACCTTGTCCATTCGGTCGAGTGTTTCGAGGATATAAATGCGCTACTCATCTGTGCGCGCTTCGCAAGCGACTACAAATACCGGCCATGGTCCTGTGGCGACCGGGACCTCGCCCAGCGCCGCGAAAGCCTGGCGTAAGTAGGCCCCCCTTCGCACCTCATCGCCGGTGTCGGGGACAACCCGCTGGAGGTACAACAGGCTCGCTAAACGATACAGTTCTGCAGTCGCCGATGCAGCTTTGATTTCTGCCGCCGTGGAAAGGGAGACTTCATCCGGGCTCAGCTGCTGCCTTGCACTTTGTAGTTTCTGTTCCAGAGCCAGTCTTCCCTCGAAAGCCTTGTCCAGATCATGCTGTTCGGCACCAGGATCAAGTGTTACTGTGCGCATTTGGTTGATGGAAGAGATGCTTTCGAAGACCTCCGTGGAGCAGCCGAGAAGGCCGACTATCTTTTTGTATGTTAGCGAGGTAGGTTCTGGTGTGTGGATGTGTCTCACCGACCGTGTTTGGCAATAGATTTGAGTGAGACGTTACGCTCAGCTCATCCTGAATAGTTCGAGAAGGATGAGCGAAGGTGCTCAGAACGTCATAGTATAGTAACCATTCAATGAGAAATCGCGACACCGGCTGCTCCCGCTGGCGCCGACTCATGTTGCTCAAGATATTCTTCGCGCCGTTCAGGTGTAAATGAAAATGAGCAGATTCTTGTTCATCAAAAACCTGGCAAACGAAGTTAACCCCGTTGACCCAGTGTATCATAGCTCTCGAACTCACATAATACATGCACAACATCATGCTAGTAGCTAGCTGTGCCTCGGCGCCTGGAGCTGAGTCATTGTATGATGGTGCTGCGAGAGATTCATGGAGATCTTTCATGGCGCCTATTTTGTGAATGGTCTCGTTTTTAATCTGTATATATATGCCTCTTTAAGCAGTATACATCAATCCCTTTATATAATAATAAACGCTTAAGCACCTAGCATTAAAAAAAATATAATGCTAATAATAATAGGTTTTAAATATAATTATAGCTTGCGGCTAAGTAAATAATAATAGCTATATAAATAAGGTTAGCGAGAATTGCTTTTAATAGCGCTATAGATTAGAACCATTAATATAAATAGTTAAAGATTAATCTGTTATGGCGCTTTGAAGTTAAAGTTGAGTAAATAGTTATATAGTGAAGATTAAAATAATCTTTATAAAATATAATAATCCTATAAATATAATCTTAATTAAAAACTTAGTTTTTTTCTACTTATATTAATATATATTTTATATACTCTTAAGAAGACCTTTATTAAATAAGCTATTATCATAATTAATATTTAACTTTAAAGTTAATTTTAATAAAAATTAAAATAGTAAATAATCTTCTTAATAATTATTTATAATTATTTTATAAAGCTATTATAAAATTCTTTAAAAAAAAGTAAATATAATATTTATAATAAAATAAATAATATAAAGAAATATAATAATATTATATTCCTTTAAGTTTATTTTTTTATTATTAATAATTAAAGAATAATTTAAAAAATTAAAAAGTAATTAAGAAATAAGGATAGGAAAGGGAATTTTATAATTTATTTATAAGAGGGTAATAAGAAAATATATTAAGCTATACGTGACTTTATATATAAGCTTAGGGCTGCTAAGGGATAGTTGGAAAGCTAAGCAGATAGCAGCTAGACTAATGAACAGTTGATTTGAAAAACAGTGTGGCCGAAGCCGCCTGTTTTGTGAGCCAGCGCGGCATCTGGTCTCTGACGATGATGTGCGGCTATTGCCAGCAATGAGCTGCACAAGGCGCCTGTGGACTGATCTCTGCAGGACAATGCTATGGACAGAATGTGATGTTGAAAGCCGTTTAGCGCCCGCGTGGTTGAACACATTGGTGCTATGATCTGCTCGTCTGTAATGATTGTATTAGTTGGAGCAGAGCAGTCAGTGAGAACAGATACGGACAATAAGCCAAGAGTATGGCATCTTCGCCGACTACGGGCGAGTGGAGCGAGAGAGAAAGGCTAGGCCTTGTGGAGATTCCTTCCATGAACCGATGCCAGGTGAGGCACTTCTCGGCTAGCCGGAAATCTGTATTGGTAAAGTTCAAGTACCTGCGCTTTCGGCCTTGAGGATATCTTTCGACACTGGCGAGACCTGCTATATCGCATATGATGAGATCTTTGCGACGGTTACTGAGGTGGTCAGGCCAATTCAAGCGTAGCTCGTAGCCCGCACATTGTCGCTCTGTTCGTATGCAGTTATTGCAATGAGGAATGCTTCTATCACACCCAATCTTCCGTTCTGGTCGGTAATCAAGTAAGTATTTCAGCCAAAGTCTTACACTGGTGTGGGTTCCTTACTCTTACACGTCCAACAGCCTTGTGCGGCTTTCATAATGGTGACAATCCTTGAACTCTGAGTCACGATAGGGCACTCCGTGTGAGCCGAAAATTTGATGTTCAGGTATAAAGTGTTAGCGGCAGCTCACCCCAGCAGTCGCTGTGAGAGCGCTGTTGCGGTGCAATGACTAACACTGTTGCCTTCAGTTTGAGGGTCTGGGGCCGCTGGTAAACTCGTAGGCCCGGCAGGCAGCGCAATGCAGCCTGCCTCCATGAGCAGCTGACTAAGTTTAATCCGCCTGATACCCCGAATGATTTTCTAAGCAGGAGGCTTGAACCGTGTCTGTGTAATTGGGAATTAAATAGACTTCAACGATTTACTGCTGGCGAATTTAATCGCTCAGCCGAAAGACTGATATTTCTCATCCTCTAGATGGAAATTTAGCAGTGGACTATATGAGCCTGTACCGTACAGCCTATATAATTCATAGACTGTGTTGTGGCCATACCGGGCTAGGTGTAACTAGTACTTTTCGCTATATATAGAATACTGGTAGTACTTAAGACCCTTAGCTATCTAGGGATACTGATATTTCCGGCTTGCTTATCTATTTCCCCCTAGTGGTATTGAGACCTATTAGAAGTGGGTTGGAGTTGCGAGATTACAAAGGCGGAGTGGTCTAGCATGCAGGACCTGACTGGGCTTGGATAAGAGATCTTGCCTCCCCAGATTATAAATTCCGTTGTTCAATAGTACGCCATGGTGAAGGCGCATGAGTTTCCTGAGATTACTAGCAAGTTTTGGTGGCTTGTGTAGCTGATTCAAGATAGCCGGGCGTTAGGCAGCACTTCGCTTGCAAGGGACAGGAGTGAAAAGTTTTCCCTAGCGTCTCGGTGGTACCGGACGTTGTATGGAATTTTCAAGTTATAACTTGATGGTTGTGACTTTTAGGCCCTCTTCCTAACTAACCATCAACTTATTTTTGACTAACATGCCAGATTTTTCTACATCATGCAATCCGAATTGTGCCCTTGGGAGGAGCCGATAATCCTCGCCGCGGCTGCAGGCAAGATTCAAGAGCTGCAACAAGAGCTGGCCAAGCAAAAGGACACAGGAACGCGCGATCTTGAGTTCCAGCGCACGTCTCTGCACTGGGCCGCCCTGGGCGGCCACGACGCGGTCGTACGGTTGCTCCTCGCCCACGGTGCTGATTTGAATGCTATTGAGCCCAATCGCGGTAGGACGGCGCTGCTCGAAGCCGTCGCTGGTGGGCACGAACCCGTCGTGAGGCAGTTGACCGATACGGGCGCCTGCGTCGATGCTGCCGACATGCTAGGGGACACGCCATTGATCCTGGCTACGAGACAGAACAGCCTTGCAATGGTGAGGATTTTACTGGAAGCAGGGGCCGATCCAAACGTCTGCGATTGGCGCCGCGGACAGACTCCCCTGTCACTGGCATCGGAAAAGGGACGAGATGACATAGTGGACCTGCTGCTTCATCACTGCGCCGCGGTAAGTCTTGCGGATGACGAAGGCACAGTCCCGTTGGCACATGCTCTAAAAGGTGGACATGATGGGATTGCTCAGACGTTGGCGGTAAGGGAGGCGGGCCAAGATCCGCGAAATGCGGAGCAGATATTGTCGACCATGATGGTGCAACTCAAGCAACATGACCCATATCAAGATCTCGACCAAGGAGCAGTCCTCCTGAAAGTTTTGCAAGAAGGAAGGCAAGACATTGTCCAAGACATTCTCGACAAAAACGCTCACGTTGATATCGATGTTAGAGACAAAGAAGGAAATACGCCGCTCTCGCATTCGGCCGGGGAAGGGGACATTGGAATTGCAACACTGCTCCTGGACAGAGGTGCCGACGTCAATGCGGTGGACGCGATGCAGTGGACTCCTTTGATGGCCGCGGCTGAAAGAGGACTCGAGGAAATGGGCATCCTGCTCCTTCAACGGGGAGCACACCCCGGCCATCGGGACGCTGACGGGTTCACGCCGCTCCTACTTGCGGCATCAGCGGGATGCGTTGGGCTCGTATCCAAATTGATGGACGCCGGAGCGGACCCAAACGCCGTGGACGAGTCAGAAGGCCTGACTGCGATGAGCAGGGCTGCAGAATACGACCACGTGGCTGTGGTAGAGCTCCTCCTTGCTCGTGGTGTTTCACCAAACGTCGACGACAGGACTCTCCTCTGTGCTTTGCGCGACCGTGATCGATCTGAGGAGCCGGGATCTGATGGCTACCGGCTAATCCGGACGCTCGTCCAGCACGGAGCCGATGTCTTCATGAACGGTTGGACGGATGAGAGGCCGCTCGTAATTGCCGCAGAGCGTGGTCTCACGGACATTGTGGAACTCTTCTTGCAAGCCGACTTCGCGTCAACTACAATCAGGCAGGAGCATATCCGCGACGCTGTTTGTGTCGCTTCTGAACAGGGCGAAAGAGGCATTTTGAAGATGCTGATGGAGCATTACGTCTTTTGTGACACGAAGAATGAACTTGAGACTCCGTGGGATTGGGCCAAGAATTACGGGTTTGGGCAGTCGTTGAAGCTTCTACGGCCTTACTTCAGCCCAGATACACAGAGCAGTGACGATTCACACTAGTTGAATCACGTTTTCTGCATTATGAAAGATGTGAAAGTGGAGTAAAATTAAACATTAAACATAACCTGGTCGTTGAGCAGAACATCCTTGTTGCTCATACTCATGCGTATTGTGAATGGACCGCTCCGCTTTGTTTTGTGGATTATTACCGTGTCAGTGAATCTCTTTGGTCTTTAAGCCTTTATCTCCGTATGAAATGACTGCATAAATATTGCTTTAGAAGCATAAAAATACAGATTAAAACGAGAACATTTGAGAATGGCAAGATCTAAGTGCGGGTCTGAGTACGAGCCCCTAAGCTATATATAACCTTCATCATATAATCAAATAATTACTTTTCAAAAATCTTATACTAACGCTATGTTGCTAAAAGATCCTCCATCCCCTGGTAAGTTGCTTGTGTGCGGGATGCAGCCCAAACATAAAATACTAAGGGATACATTCCATATTTCGGCCTGACGAAACGTCTAATATAGAGGTGTGGAAACGATTCACTAAATAACTAGTTGTTGAAAAATTTACTTACGGCTCTCGTTAGGGTAGTGGGAGCCAGAAGCTGAGGTGCCTCGCCTCGTGCCTTTCATTTCCTTCTCGCTCAATGGTTGCGATTTGTTCCTCTCTTGGTGACTGCGTACAATCTCTGAATCGTGACTAGGGCTTGGCTTATTATATAAGCACTGCCTACTGCGCTATACAACCTGAGCAGAGATCAAAGTCGGAGTGAGTAGACCACGCTGAAAAATTAAAGAGCACAATAATACATTATAGCTATAATTATAGGTCTTCCTTGACATAGGGGCAATCTTTGGGAACAAGCAGACGGACTTTGCACATGTTGGCTACCTAGGTACAGTCGGCGCGCAGCTGCGAAGATGTGCAGATGTTCCGGCTTCCAGGCCTTGCACTGTGGTACCTTGTGCTTTAGCTTGCGAAGGGATGGTGTTCGAGGGCCCGGATCCAGTCAGGATTAAAGGTCCGACAGACTCTTGTTCGGCTCAGCCAGTCAGAGGAGTAGCATTGGGGTAGAAAATGTGCTCTTAGTTTCCGAGACAGGAAGGCGTTAGACTATTAGCTGGGGCCGTGTAACCGACCCACTTACCACTCGGCTATATGACCAAGAAGCCGACTCCAAAATCAGACCAACTCAGAGCAATTGGACAAGGCCTCATTCTTGAAAGACTGGCAACTACCAAACCGCTTCAAAAAGTTCTGGCGACACTATACACTAGGTGATGCGAGCCTCAAATTTGTCTGGTAACATGCTCACGAGGTTTTGGGTTGCGATGAAACAAATCCATTCTTCGGACGTTGGTCGGCACTGAATTATATTCGGCTCTTATTAGAGAACCAATGGCAATCAACTTGAAAGTTCTTAGTTGGAGACTTATAATGTCGATTTGTGACATTGGTGCGCTCGAATTTGTCAAATCCATATCTATTAGCTCGATGCCATGATGTCTACACTTTACTCCAACCTGAGCAACGACGGTTCCTGGATATACTTCTTGACGAGGCTTATGAATTTCACCGCCTCCGACCCATCCAGTAGTCGATGATCGTAAGTGAGGGACACAATCATTTGCTGCGATACTTTCATTAGTACATCCCTGGGATTCTCTTCGGTGTGCCTGCTTACTGGTCTGATCTCAGGCTTTCCATTTATGGGAAGCACGCGATCTCTGATGGAATTGAGATTGAAGGTTGCGACTTGGCCCCAAGGAATTAAAGGGGTACCATAGTATGAACCAAAGATTCCGGGGTTGCTGATTGAGAAATGCCCGCCTTCGAGGTCTTCCATCACAAGCTTGCTGTCCCGTGCCTGAAGTGGAGGCAATACGTCAGCTCCAGCACCATCGAAACCATGATCACATGTTCTGTAATGCAGCGATGCATTCTTACCTTTTGTGCGATTGCAGCAACCCGCCTCTCGATCTCAACGACACTTTGGTTCTCGCAATTCCGAAGGACAGGCGTTACAAGGCCCCGTGGCGTCGAAACAGCGATACCAATGTTGGTGTAATCTCTGTAGGTGATTGTCCGCTCGTCCATATTGAGCGTCGCCGTGATCTCCGGGACATCTCTGGCGGCCAACGTGGCAGCCTGTGTAAATGGCCCCATGAATCCCAGACGCACTTCGTACTTTTCAGCCACTTGGGGGCGATTCTGATCTCTCCATTTCAGAAGATTCGACATATCGATGTCCTGGTAAGTCGTCGTGGAGGCGTAAGTGTTCTGGGCCTGCTTGAGATTCTTCGCAATAGCCATCCGCATTCTTGATGCCCTCACCTTTTGCATTTATCAGAAATCTGCTATATTCGGAAAAACAAACGGGTTGTTTTGAGACAGCTTCGAATACTCACGACACGTTCTCCGGATGAATTGCGGGTGCTGGCGTTGGCGGAAGGCTCTGCATTCCCTACAACACCGGACAGCGACGGGTTGAGCTCCGGTGCCGAGAACGTGAAGGTTCTCTGTTGAGCGATAGGCCGGCTTTGAGCCGCGGCATGTTGACGAAATCGGATCGCTTCGCCAACCACAGTCAACCTATGAAATTGCTGCCAAGGCCTCATAGGGAAGACTCGCGGAATTCGGCCTAGAGTCATGCTGAGAGGGCGGATAGGGCGTCCAGGATGTCTATACTCTGAGACTTCTGTAGGTGCGGGTAAGCAGTCACAACATTGTGATCGATGCACGAAACATTTTCTTCTTCTTCTGGCTCTCCGAAGTGTCGAGGCATGTCTTGTCTCTCTAGTGGCCGGCGGAGGTGGGCGCCTTGTAGCCGATTACACAAAGCGGTCTACCTGCATGCATGGGATCGCAGATGGGATTTGTGGGTCTCGTGGGGTAATATTGGAGGCCGATGTCCTTGCAGCACGGCCTCCCAAGTAGGCATTATTGAGTTCGGCTATAGACTGCGCGCCCAGGATAAACTGAATCAGGAATACTCAACCTGGCCCTTCGATCCAGCAACATATGGAAGGGTCTGAGCCCGTTTTGTTGCCTGCAGGCTCGTCGTCGGCATCCATGTGCCTGGATGAATAATCGACATCATGTTGCGCTGTGGAACATCGTCTACCAACAGGCCATTGCCATTTCAATGCCTGTCCAGGTTCGGCGCACATGTTCGTGTACGACAGCGCCTTGTCACCCTACGTACTGCAAGCTCTGCCTCTGACCCGACGATATTCCCCCCCGACGATGATTTGACAAAACATCTCAGGGTCCATCGTCTCATCGATTCATATCGAACATGGGGGCATTACAAAGCCTCCATCGACCCATTGGCCGCTCCCATTCCGCACCGGCTAGGCGTCTTGACCATCGAGCTTGAGGCGCATGGCTTGACATCAGCCGACCTTGACCGAGAATTCCGTTTGGAACCGGAGGCTCTCCGTCAGTTTCGTACGACTGGCACGGGCTCACTGACTCTTCGCGAGATTGTCAAAGCCTGTGAACAGTCATATTGTCGGAGTTACAGCGTTGAGTACGAGCACATTGAAGACCGCGACAAGAAGGAATGGCTCCGCAACAGACTAGAGAGACCCGACCCAATTTCATTCTCTCGGGCCGAGAAGGCCCAAATTTTAGAAGGTCTGATCTGGGGAGGTGGATTCGAGCGCCTGCTGGCCACCAAATTCCCCACCGAGAAGAGATACGGCCTCGACGGCGTCGAAGGCCTCATCCCTGCAGTGGCGAGCCTGATTGATCGAAGCGCGGAGAAACACGGTGTCAACCACGTGGTCGTCGGCAGCTGCCATCGTGGGCGCCTAGCTTTATGTGGCACTGTTTACGGCAAGCCCTTGGAAGGGCTATTTGCTGAGTTCATGGGGCGTCCAGGATGGGGTCTCTTGCCTGGCAGCTGCGGCGACGTCAAAACTCACCTGGGGTTCGAGGGTGAGCACCAGACTCCCCAAGGAAAAAAAGTCGACATCTCAGTTATTGCCAACCCCTCCCACCTCGAGTCGGTCAGTCCTGTTTCACAGGGCAGCACCCACGCAACGCAGCGGCTGGCTGGACCTGACGGCATTGACAAGACACTCTGTCTGGCACTCCACGGCGACGCAGCGTTTACGGGCCAAGGTGTTGTTTACGAAACCTTGAGCCTAGCGCATCTCCCGGCCTACGATGTCGGCGGCACAGTACGACTAGTCGTCAACAACCAAATCGGTTTCACTGCTGACCCGGAATCCTCTCGATCAACGACGTACTGTACGGACCTTGCTAAATTCCTGGGTGCTCCTATCTTCCACGTCAACTCAGATAGCGTTGAGGAGCTCGTATTCGTTTGCCAGTTAGCCGCTGATTGGCGTTGCAAGTTCAAATCCGATGTGATTGTTGATATTGTCTGCTACCGCAAGTTTGGACATAACGAGATGGACCAGCCGCGTTTTACCCAGCCACTCATGTACCAGAAGATTGCGAGTCACGCGTCAGCAGAGGAAATCTACACCCAGAAACTGCTCGCTGAAGGTTCTTTTACAAAAGAAGAGTTAGCATCGAGAAAGAGCGCCATCTGGAACAAACTGAACCAGTCGTTTGAGTCGGCGAAGACGTACACGCCTGAAATCCAGGATCCTCCTAAAGCTTGGAATGGTCTACCCGGCTTGGAGCAGCTTGCTGTAGAGACATTTCCAACGAAACCGACTGCCATCACGGCCGACAAGATTCGACATATTATTGAGAGAATCACGAGTGCGCCTGAGGGTTTCGCCCTTCATAACAACTTGAAGCGGATCTTGGACGGTCGGAAAAAAGCAGCCGAACAGGACAATATTGACTGGACTGCTGCTGAGGCTCTTGCTCTGGGCTCACTATCTCTGGAGGGCCACCACGTCCGAATCCTCGGCGAAGACGCCCAGAGAGGCACGTTCTCTCAGCGCCACGCCACATTCCATGATCAGAAAACCGGGGAGACTTTCACACCACTTGCAAATCTTTCGGGCGGGCAAGGCGCGTTTTTGATTGAGAATTCACCCCTGAGTGAGTACGGCGCTCTTGGATTCGAATACGGCGTGGCGACAGCCGATCCTCATTCTCTGGTTATCTGGGAGGCTCAATTTGGCGACTTTGTCAACACCGCACAGGTCATGATTGACAACATCATCAGCGGTGCGGAAACGAAGTGGGGGGACCGTTCCGGTCTCGTGCTCTCCCTCCCCCATGGCCTCGACGGCCAGGGGCCTGAGCACTCGTCCTCTCGAATTGAGCGATTTCTCATGCTGAGCAGCGAGAGCGGTACGGTGTGGCCCAAGGATCTCGGAAGACAACATCAAGACTGCAACATGCAGATTGTCTACCCAACCACCCCGGCTAATTATTTTCACGCGCTGAGACGTCAGCTCCGCCGCGATTTCCGCAAACGTGAGTTCCCTCACTAAAACAATTTCCGCGTTTCTCTGTTTCGTCGAAGATGCCATATTCTAACACTAAGCATTCCGACCACAGCTCTCATAATATTCTTTTCTAAGTCTCTGTTGCGCCATGTGCTCACGCGGTCTCCCAAGTCCGACTTCGTGGGCGACTCAACCTTCCAGCCGGTAATCGCGGACTCGGAGCACGGGGGGACCATTGGAGCCCCCGATACAATCTCTCGAGTAATTCTCTGCACTGGCCAGGTCTATGTCGCCCTGCGAAAATACCGGGAGACAAATGATATCCGAGACGTGGTCATTGTTCGGATCGAAGAACTAAACCCGTTCCCCTTCGCCCAGCTCAGGGCAAGTCTCGATCGATATCCAAATGCACGTACCGTAGTTTGGGCACAAGAGGAGCATTACAACGGTGGGTCTTGGCATCATGTGCGCGACCGCGTCAGTACGGTCCTGAAAGAGACGGAGCACCACACCCAGAGGCGTGTCGTGTATGCTGGTCGGGCAGTGAGTGCGACGACGGCTGCTGCAAAGAAGAAGGTGCATTTAGAAGAGGAAGAAGTATTGGTGAGAGATGCTTTCAGCGTGTCAGAATAGCAAAGACCACAAGGTGGAATTAGTAGACAACGCTGAAAAGATAGACAGTACAATAACATCAATATGAGTATCCTTCATCAGACTCATAATCATGGTAACTTCGAGGCCTTCCGCCCAACCTCCCTAAGTCGCTCACCGAAAAGGTTGGACTCGATGACCGAGAAATGTGACGCCGCATCCCATGGGTACTCAACCCTCCTGGCATCAAACCCCCAGAGGACAAGTTGACGACTCGATCCGGCCTTTCCTCGAAGACCGGCTGGCACTGCATATCCATGCTGCATGTGGATGAGTTTGCCATCAGCACTTTGAAGAAGGCGCGCAGGTCCCTGTCGTCGACGATGTCCCGAAGACATTGCAGAACGGATTGCAAGTCCCGGAACGCGTCAAAGCTGTCCAACGCCGAAATAGAGTCGATTATGCAGAACACGCGCGTGCCTGCCGGGAACCCGTGCAGCAGCTCGTGCAGCGTGTAGCACATGGCTCTTATGTTGTGAGCCCTCAGCGCTTCCACCATGTTCCGGTCGTGGAGGAAGTCAAGGTTCAGGTGGTTGCGGCTGACGAGCTTCAGGAAGACCTGGATTATCAGTGACCGGACCAGCCCTGCTGGTCCCGGGAACTGCTCCTCGTCGTAGTCGGAGTGGAGACCGCAAAAGAAATGGATGATGACATCCTCGGGCCGGGCGGTCGCCAGACAGCCGACGAGGTCAGCGCAGAGAATAGACATTGCCGATATCTTGCCCTCGCCGGCTGACCGTATGTTCGCGTTGACGAGGATGAGGTCTGGGTTCGCCTGGTTCATCCAGGTGAGGAATCTATCTTGGCGAAGCAGTGTCTGTGCCTGGCTGGAAGCTCGAGTCTTCATGTTTCCTCGATACATGAGGACGTACTCCAAGTCCACCACAGGGTGGTTTATGGATGTTGCATCATCGGATACGTATCGCTCGCTCGGGCCATCGTCTTCAATCATGTGTGCAGAAAATAACTGCCAAAAGTCTCCTGGTGAGATGACTGGACCATGTCTAACACGTCGTGAGTACTCTTTCTGAACAAGCATTTCCAATTCCGCCTTATATCCTATCGCAATGTCAGCATGCTAAACCAATCGCTGCTTTTGGGTGGGCCAAAGAGTTTACTGCTTGATTCCAGAACGACAGCCATCATTTCGTTCTTATATGCGACTACCTGCTCATCCTGACGGCGTGCTCTGGCTTCAGCTTTTGCCAGAACCTTCTTCAGGTTCTGCTCGTACATCTCGGCGTATTTCTCCGCCGTCTCCCTACTTTCGGCCTTGATCGTTGCTTTGAGGTCGGAATTCTTCCTTTCAAGACTGTATATCCGGTCATGCACTATCTTGTGGTTCTCAGTGATGTCATGGTGCACCATGGTAGTCCGCATTGCAGTGTAACGGGCTGCGATATCCGTTCTCTGGATTGCTTGGTCTCGGGCCACACTGATTGCCCGCTTGAAGGCCTCCGTCTTCTCAGACAAGTGCTGCAGGACTGTGTCCACGTCGGTCTTTTTCTTCCGGTGTTCTAATTTTGAGGCTATCCGCCGCCCTATGTTCGGCCGTTCAGTAAAGTGCATGAAGACGTGTTCAAAGTATGTGTCTTGTCTTACACGTTGATTTCTCTTCCGCTGTTAAGAGAATCAAGTCCTCGATTGAGTCCACGATGACTTGGTAGAGGGATTTGGAGGCCTTGGCGACATCTTCATGAACCTGAAAGCTAGCTTTTCTTGGGTCTGCTGAGGCCATAGCTTGTTGAATCCCTTCAAACCCCGCAAGTATCTTCTGACGTTTTTCTAACGACCTGCCTGCAAGCTGAATCACTCATCCAGTCACTAACCTGTCAATGATGGGTTGAGGTGTGCATGACATACCTTTATTACGAGGGCAAGACCTGTCTTGACCACAGCCAGCCCGAACTCGTCGGGAATCCAACCGACCCAGACATCAACGTTCTCCGATGCCTTACCAACCCCGTGCCATATCCTGCGCCACGAACTTTGTTGTCTCTCAGTGTAGTCCTTCTGAGTACTGAGAACTTTGTTACACACGGTGTCCCAGCCTCGGGGGTTGGTCTGCGGGGGGGCTTCAAGTCCGAGAACCTCAGGCAGCATCAAGCGAAGTGCATGTTCTAGGTGGCTAAAGAAGTCGAATGCGTCAGCAATAAGGCATACCCTCGCAGTCAGGCCCAGTAAAGAATCAAGACCTACGCGTAGGGAGGCAAAGATACGAATTTGCCTGCGTCGGGATCGAAAGTTGCTGGAACTGCGAAGGGCGCATCGGGCTTCATCTGGTCCTCCAACTGGATGAAGTCTGCCGCTGTAGCAAGCTCCTTAGGTCCCGGATGGATCCAGTCCAGGCCGACAGCCTGCGTCTCAAGCATTACTGAATCCATTACATGCCATCCATCTTAAAATTGGCAGCGATAGAGATGATATTTTGCTATCGGAAGAGGGGAAGTCCCCATACTATTTATATGCAAATGTTCCCTCTTCCGATATAGTGGTTTCCAAGCACTCTTCCGTTTGCATATTTAATAAAGGAAATAGCTATTTCTTTATTTATATGCAAACGGCTATATATATGCCGAAAACGTCGTTATTCCTTTCAAGATGCCCCCTTAAGCTATATATATATATATATATATATATATTATATATAGATTATAAAATTTATTTTAATATAAAAACCTTTTAATTTTCTTAGGAAAAAATATATTAAATATTATAATTATAAAACCTTTTTATAAGGAAAAAATAATTATTATAATTATTATTTATTTAATAAGAAAACCCTTTTTATATAATAAAGGAAAAACCTTATTAATATAAGAATAAAAACCTTTTATTTAAGGGAAAATTATTCTTTTATATAGTTAAAAACCTTATATATAAAGGAAAAATAATTATTATTTATTTAATAATAAAACCTTTTTATTTAAAGGAAAAAATTATTAATATAAGTTAAAAAACCTTTTTTATTTTAAGGAAAAATTTAACTTTTATATATAAAAGAAATTAATATTTATATATTATTATTTATATATATATTTATTATTATAAGTATAAATTTAAGTTATAATATTTCTTTTAAATTATATTTTTGTTTAAAATTTATAAATAATGGTCTTTTAATTGGTTTAGTAAATTAATTTGTTAAATTATCCTTTGAAGGAATATATTTTATATTTATTAAACCTTTTTTTATTAAATCCTTAGTATAATGATATATAATATTTATATGTTTAGTTTTCTTATGAAAAACCTGATTTTCTGCTAAATTAATAACAGTATTATTATTAATATATATTAAAGGTTTATTTAAATTTATATTTAAATTTAAATTAGAATTAAAATATTCTAATAAATTATATAAATATATAGCTTTTTTAGAGGCTTTTTTTAAAGCTATATATTTAGCTTTATAATTACTTAAAGTAGGTGTTTTTTGTAGTTGATTATTATAATTTATAAGGTTAATTATTTCTTTATTTTCTGAAAAAGAAAATATATATTTAGAGGTAGATTTTTTATTATTTAAATTATTTCCTTAATTAGAATTAGAAAAATTATATATATTTAAATTTCCTTTATAATTATAAGTTTTAGATAAATTAGGGAATTTTAATAAATAGCCTTATAATTTATTTAATTCTTTAAAATGTTTAGGTTTTGGATTAAATATATATCTAGCTAAATTATAAATAGAATATAATATATTTATATGGCTTTTTAAACCTAAATATAATATAGATCTTATTTATTTTTGATAGTTATTTATATCTTCTTTAGAAGATTTATTTAAATATTTTTTT
This sequence comes from Diaporthe nobilis, assembly GCA_023078575.1. Classification (NCBI taxonomy): domain Eukaryota; kingdom Fungi; phylum Ascomycota; class Sordariomycetes; order Diaporthales; family Diaporthaceae; genus Diaporthe; species Diaporthe nobilis. The sequence goes on from JAKZJT010000010.1 coordinate 2,673,041, forward strand.
AATTCCTTTCTAGGAGTAAAAGGTGTTATTTTTAGTTTTATATTTTTATTATTATATATATTAAATTTCTTTAATATTTTTTCTGTATATTGATTTTGATTTATAATTAGGGTTTTATTTTCTTTATTTATTATAATATTATTTTTTAGAAAAGAAGTTAATTCTTTTTAGAAATCTATATTTATAGTTTTTTTTATTTTATTTATTATATTATTTATTTTATTATTATTAGTAGATATAATTATAATATTATTAATATAGTATATTAATATAATTCTTTTTTTATTATTTATAAATATTCCTTTATTATAAGGGTAGGAATTAAATCTTAATTTATTTAATTCTTTTTCTAAATATTTATATTATAAATTAGGGCTTTATTTTAAATTATATAAAGCTTTATTTAATAACTTTATATTATCGTTATTATATATATAAGTAGGTAATTTTATATATATCTCTTTATCTATATTAGAATATAAAAAAGTATTTTTTATATTATAATTATATATATAATAGTTATTATTTATAAATATAATTAATAATAATATTTATGTTTTTAGGCGGTAAATGGTAGTAAAGGTTTTTAAATAATTAACCCTTAATTTTTGATTAAAACCTTATATTACTTAGTGTGCTTTATATTTAATATTTTTATTTTTATTTATAACTTAGTGAGGCTTTATAATATTAGGATTATTTATAAATTTCTTTTTAAATACCTATTTTTCCCTTAAAGCCTTATGGTTATTAGGGATTTTATTTTTATTTATTATATTATAAGTATTTTGATTTATTAAAGAATTAACTTTATCTTTTATAGCTTTTATTTAGCTATATTTTTCTTTAGAATATATAGCTTCTTTTAAGCTAGAAGGCTTATTTATATTAGTTATTGTTAAAATATAAGTTTTATTATTTTTATTATTATTTAATATTAATAGTTAGTTATTTAATAATGTATCTTTTATAGTATATAATTCCTTTACTTTTATAAAGTCTTTTTTTATAGGTGTGGGATAATTACTTTTATTATTATTATTGCTATTATAATAGTTGTTATTATTATTATTATTATTATTATTATTATTATTATTATTATTATTATTATTATTATTATTATTATTATTATTATTATTATTATTATTATTATTATTATTATTATTATTATTATTATTATTATTATTATTATTATTATTATCTTCTTTATTATTATTATTATTTATATTATTATTATTATTATTTATTTTAAAAGTAATTTCTTTATTATTATTATTATTTATATTATTATTTTTATTATTATTATAATATTCTCCTTCTAATATAGTTATATCTTTAGCCTATATAGTTTTATTATTATTAAATATTTTAAATATATTATTATTAATATTAAAATTTATTATATACCCTTTTTCTGTTTAAGGGTTTAATTTATTTTTATATTTATTATTATTATAATAAGCTATAAAGCCTCATAACTTTAAATGCTTTATAGAAGGATTATATTTATTTAATATTTTATATAGATATTTCTACTCTAAATCCTTTTAAGGAGTAATATTATATAAATATACTGCAAAAATAGCTGCTTCTCCCTATAATATATAAGGTAAATTTACTTATAATAATAAGCTTTTTATTTTATTTAATAATATTAAATTCCTTCTTTTTATATAGCTATTAAGCTCTTTTATATAAGGAGGAGTATTATTATATATTATTTTATATTTATTTAAATTTATTTTAAATTTCTTATTTATATATTTAATACTATTATTAATATTAAATTCTTTTATTCTTTTTCCTGTTTTATTTTCTATAATATTTTTATATTTATTAAAAAATTTTAAGGCTTAATCTTTAGATTTTAATAAATTTATATATAAATATTTAGTATTTTTATTTAGGAATAATATATAATATTTATAATTATTATATATAAGCTTAAAAGGGCTAGCTATATCGCTATATATTCTTTTTATTATATTATATTTATATAAATTATTGCTTATTTTATTTATTTTAATATTATATTTAGCTTATAAGTATATCTTATATTTATATAATATTTCTTTTATTATTATTTAAGAAATATTTATTTTAATATTATTTTTATTTAATATTATTAATAATAGAGTAAGACTTATATATCTTAATTTATAATACCATTTATATATCTCTAAGGCGTTATTATTATTATTATTATTATTATTATTAATATTTAATATATTATTTATATTTTTCTTATAAATATTTATTTTAATATAGGGTAACCTATTTTTATAATAACCTATAGCTATTATTTTATTAAATTTTTTTTTTATTATTTTTATAATATTAATTTTAAATATAATATTATAATATTTTTTTATAATATTAAATCCTAATATATTTATATTAAATTCTAAAGTATAATAAATTTTATTTAAATTTATTATATTATTATTATTATTATTAAAACTTAATTTTAAATTTCTTTAAGTTTTAATATTTATTTTTTTAATATTTCCCTAGCTAATATTAATATTAGCTGGTTTTATATTATTTATTAAATTAATATCTTTTATAATAGATATATTAATATAAGTATTTATAATAAATTTTATTTTATTTAAATAATTTAGAGAATTATTCTCTTTTTCTATATATAAAATATTATTTAAATATTTTATATTATTATTATTATTATTAGCTAATATATCTTTATATTTAGGATTATTTATAAGGTATACCTTTATTAATTCTTCTTTATAATCTATATTATTATAATAATTTTATAAATTAAATTCTGGGGAATTTAATTCTTTTATAGGACTTTCTTTTATTATTAATATTTTATTAATATTTTTATTATCTTTTTTTTCTTTATTATTAGAGCTATTTATATCATTTATAGTTGCTAATAATTTATTTTTAAGATATTTTCTTTTCTTTTTATTAGAATTAAATCTAGTATTATTATTATTATTATTTTTATTTATTTTATTTTTATTTTCCTAAGTTTTAAGTGCTTTTTTTAGGTATAGAAAATAATAAATATTTTTTAAATATCCCTTTATTTTATAGTGTGAATATTAAGGGATATTATTTCTTTTATTATTTTTATTTCTTTTATTATTCTTTATTAAAAAAGAATTATTTTTATTTATTTTTCCTCTTAATTCATTTATAAGATTAGCGAATATATTATTAATATTATAGCTATTTAGGTCTTTTTAAAGGCTTTATATAATATTCTAAATAAATCCTATATATTCTTCGTTTAAGAAATTTAATATCTAGATTATTATTATTTAATTAAATAATATTATATTATTTATTAATAAATTTATTATAATAAGGCTAATTTTATTTAAATATTCTTCTATAATATTGAAGTTATTTAAGGAAATATTAAAAAATTCTTTTAATAATAGAAATTTTATAATAAATCTAGAAGATTTAAATAAATTTTTTAATTTATTCTAAGCCGTTAATATTAAATTTATATTTTTTATATATATAAGTAGGCCTTTTAAGATTATAAATTATATATAAGTTAATGCTTTTTAATCTTTTTTTATATTTAAGCCTTTGAAATTATTATTTTTTTTAATTAAATTTTCTTTAGAAAGAAAAGCATAGGCTTTTATAAATTATATAATATAATTATTAAGTTTTTTTAATTTAGGTATACTGAATTTATCTATTAAAGATATAATAATATATAAAAGAATTTTTATAAAAGTTTTTAAATATTTCTTTTAATATTTTAAAGTATTATTTTATAAGGTTATAATAAAAGTATTTTTTATAAATATATAAAATTATTTTAATAATTTTTATAATATTTTAAATATTATTATATAAGCTTTATTTCTCTTTTAATTATTATATTTACTTTTATAAATATAAAGTATTTTTTATAATTTTATATAATAATTTTTAGAAAATAAAAAATAAGGGGATTAAATTTTTAAGAAAATATATAAAAGTTTAAAGGTATTTTTAAAATTATATATATAGAGAATTTATTAAATATTTAATAGGAATAAAATTCTTTTATTAATATATTTTCAATATTATATAAATAATATAATTCGTTATTATTTTTATTAAAAATATCGTTTATTCTATCACTATTAAATTTAAATAATATATATTTATATAATCTTTTAAGATAATATAATAATAGATATTAATATTTTTAAGGAATATTTATAAATTAATATAAAATTATAGGTATTTTTCTATATATTTAAGTTATTTTTTTAATTATGAATTTAATTTTATAAATTAAAAGTATTTTTTATAATTTCTTATAATTATTTTTAATATAATAAAAATTTAAGGATTAAATTTATTAATATAATTAAGGTTTATTATATAAATAAAGTTATATTTTTTATAATTATTAAATAATTTTCTAATATATATTCCTTTAAAAAGAATAAATTTAATAATTAAATAAAAATATAAGTTATTAATTATAATTTTATTTTTATTTTCTTTAAAGAATTTAAGGATTATTTCTTTATATAATTTTTTTATAAAATATATAGGTGGATAATAGAATTTTTTAGGGATTTTCTATATATATTTTAATAATATTATATTGATTTTTAAAGAGTTTTATAAGTATTTTTAATAAAATATAGTTTTAAATAATAAAGCTAAAAAGTATTTTTTAGGTATTTTTCTCTTAATATAATGAAATAAGGCTTTATAATAATATTTTTTATAAGTGTATAGTTTATATATTGGTAGAGATATAGCTAGGTATAGTTTAGGTAATATAGTGTATTGTTATAAGGGTTATTATGTGATTTATTATCTTCTATAGGTTTATTGCTGATTTGGGTAAGTGCATATTAATGTTTACTTAATTAAGCAGGTGCGCTAATAGGAATAGCTGAGTTTATAATCTCTTAAAATTAATAGTGATAGAGATGATATTTTATTATTAAAAGAGGGGAAGTCCTTATATTATTTATATATAAATATTCCCTCTTTTAATATAGTGGTTTCTAAGCACTCTTCTGTTTATATATTTAATAAAGGAAATAGCTATTTCTTTATTTATATATAAACGGCTATATATATGCCGAAAACGTCGTTATTCCTTTTAAGAATCCAGCACCTTCAGATGAGTTAAGAAGTCGGCTGCAAGTAAGAGGCAAAGGTACACGACACGAACGTGACAAGGGCCAGAAGGGACGCGCAATGGCCACTGCTCTCAGCGTCACGGGAGTCCGGGTGAACGTCTGTCAGTTCTTCAGGGTGAAGAGATAAGAATACGGCCGAGAGGGGTTGGATCTACCAGGGTCTGTAGCCTGCAGCTCGATTCATGAGACGGCGCGAAGGACAAGGGGAGGTTATTAGCTCGGTCTGCCTTTCGTGTGATTGTCCTGAAAACTGTGGCATAATCTCAACACGGGCCAATCCTGCTCCTCGGAGGCCACTTTTCCAGCAATGGTGGATGTAGGACGAATGCGATGGCTGGGTGACCTGCCTGAGATTTTCTCTTTCAATCGAAGTGTGGTGGTCATGATCACAGTCACATTGCATCGGAGATATGCGGCCGTTCTGGATATCCTCGCTCTATTGGCTTGTTGTTGCTGCTGTTGGTTGTTAGCGAGTTCAGCCCCGCCTGGCGACCCAGAAAAATGGGGGCCAACACAGCCGAACTTGCTCGGCGCGACGCTGCAGCTGCCGCAATAAGATGGTAGGTACATGGAATTCGCGCAGATTGGTGGTCACGAGACGTACCCTCCGCTTGGGTCTCGTTGCGTTGAGTCTAGATGCATGTTGGTGCCTAGATTTTCTTTTACCCCATCCCCCCTTCACCAATTGTGTGCACGATTCCCTGAGCGATTCTTCGCTGTCAAGAAATTCCATTCATGTCTCGGGATGACAGCAAACTATTTTTGACGACACTATCAATTTCCAAATTCGTCCTTGCTCACTTAGCTCAACATTGAACGTATCCTCACGAAACAGGCTATGGCTTCCAACGGAACAACCACAACGGCTGATCAGGACGGAGCCGGAGAGCCGCCCGCGAAGACCTCACCAGACGTGCCGGAAAGCCTGCGCGTGAATGTTCCAACCGATGAAAAAGTACAGGATCCAAAACAAGAGACCACGACGGGCGATGAAAAGCAGGCTGTGGAGAGCTCCAAAGACGAGCCCACGAAGATACCACCTGTGGTGTCGTCTCAGCCCACCGCGTCATCAAAGACTGACGATGTGGACAAGGAGTCAAAGGAACGCGAAGAACGGGAAAAGTGGGAGGAAAATCGGAAGAAGCTTCCAAGGAAAGCTGCCGTGAAGTGGTCGGACTACGAGCACTTCAAAAACAGATATACCCCCGAGGAGGGCTTGGAGATCATCGAAGTACTGTACGGCCATCCTGACCTTGGAGGTGAAATTGCTCGAGAGAAGGCTCGAAGAAACTCCAAGAGGGCCATCGCCAGCAGAAAGGCCCCGGCAGCCGACAATCGCTGGATCCAGAGAGTGCGCATCGAGTCAGCAATCCTCATTCCATTGCTCGCGCATCTTACAAGCTGTGATGGAGTCATCAATGATTGGCCATCCGACAGACCACGCGTCTTTTTCCGGCCGTTCATGACTTTCTATCACACGTTTCCGCTCGTCAAGAAATGCTTCGAGATTCTTGAAGGACAGGGTCTTGGTGGTCACACGACAGATTTCGACTTGCGAAGCCCACTTGTGGCATCGAATGCGGGGCCCGCGGAGCCTGACCTCAACGTGGCTGAGAATGGTACAGATCGCTCGTCTATCATCGATTCTTCAGTGGGCACAGATGTTTTAGAGTTTCTGGTTGCCTCCATGGACCCCACTATCGCATTGCAACATCTGCGCGTGTATGTCGAGTTCATGGAAAAGAACATCATCCCTATGTGGGACGAGGCGGCGAAAACCAGCAAGCAGAGGGCCAGGTTCTGTGACCTGCCCATGTTCTTTCGTCCTGGCGAGCTATTGTACACGACTCACGGGACGTCCACGCCAACACCTACATCCAAAACCGCAGCCCAGAATAAATCAAGCGAAAAAAGAGCAGTGCAGAATATATTCAAGCTGGTGTCTGTCACCATGTCAGAAATGGAAGAGCTGGAGCCCTCTGACTGGCGCAACGCTGGACGCACTTTGTACGTTCGAGCGTATCACGTCGACTTTGACGGCGACACATATGGTCCGGATGATGCCTTTATGCGTATCACTGAATACGCAGGAGAGAAGGACATTCGGAGCCTGCATGTCTATCCTCTGCGCTACGAGAAGGATAGAAGGAAAATTGAAGCCGAGCTTTATGAGCGAGGGAAGCGATTTCTGCCCCTGGTCAGAGAAAGACACTGCTATTATGATGGACCGAGTCTTCTGTTCAACAAATATGGCGACGATCCTGCGGGCTCTGATCTGAATTCCGAGTACATTGATGGAGAAATCATGATCGATTTCAAAGAAGGAAGCAGAGCCAACTCGGATTTGACGGGTACGGTGGACAGTGCCTACGATATGGGCGCTTTCAGGTGGTACGACCTTACGGACCCTATTGAAATCAAGTTTTGGGACGGTTCCAGTCGGCTCAAACTCCTGGGAGAGAGTAGAGACATCACACAGACCGATGAGGACTTCAGAAAGCAATACGAGCTCTCGATGTTGAAACGCGACTATTTTGTCAAGGCATACGATGAAAAGGAACCTTGGCTCAGAGAATACACAACAGACCTGTCGAGCCACTTTGGTGAGTTTCCTCCCTTTCAATACAACATGCCCATCTGGGGGACCAGATAGTTGACCTGTTTCACCAGACAATGAAAAGTACATTCTCTTACCGCCGCGGCTCATTGCCTACTCATTCCGAGCTCGAAAGTTCTTCATGGCAGATATTGACTACATCTCGACCATCACAACCACAAAGCATTCATTCAGAGATCTGAGGATCGACCCTGACCATAAGAGGATGGTCAAGTCCTTGGTTCGGTCTCATTTCGAAAAGCAAGACATGAGGCGTCAGGCAACTTCTGCAAATCTAGATCAAGATTTCATCCGTGGAAAAGGAGCGGGATTGATCATACTCCTCCATGGAGTTCCTGGGTAAGGACAAAAGTTCCCGTCCACTCCCATGTCACCGTGATTGCTTCATTATCAGCAATAATTTCTTTTATGAAACAATCCACAAGCGATTCTATTGCAGGCAGCTAGATGTCTATGGCAAATTTGCCAAATGGTAATCTATTGTAAGCCTCTTGCTAACTCGACACATCACAGTGTTGGTAAAACCACAACTGCAGAGGCAGTGGCTTTACACAATCGAAAGCCTCTTTTCACTATCACGTCTGGAGATCTTGGATTCACACCAGCCCAGGTTGAGAAAGCTCTTCAAGAGACATTTCGATTGGCTCAGATCTGGGACTGTGTTCTCCTGCTGGATGAAGCCGATCTCTTCTTGTCGCGACGAGAAGTGGAGGACCTGGAACGGAATGCTCTAGTATCTGGTGAGTCAAACATACTTGGATCCAATATCAACGCCGCCAAGTTACTAAAGGCTATGAAAGTGTTCCTTAGAGTCCTTGAATACTACAATGGCATCCTCTTCCTGACCACCAACCGCGTTGGAACCATCGACGAGGCTTTCAAATCAAGAATTCACGTCAGCCTCTATTATCCTCCGCTGGATAAACAACAGACCGTTGATATCTTCGAAGTCAATCTGAGAAGGCTCCACGAGATCGAAGCAGCCAAGACAGCAAGCCGTTTGGATTACACTCCTCTTGAAGTCGACGACGGCAGCATCATCAAATTCGCCAAAAGACATTTCGAGAACCACGCGCCGTCACAGAGATGGAATGGACGACAGATCCGGAATGCTTTCCAGGTCGCCTACTCACTTGCCCAATTCAACATGGAAAAGAAGAACCCTGACGATTCGGATGACGATTTCCCTCAGGCCGCTCAAGACAACGGCGGGAAGTCTTCGACTTCCTACAGGAGATCAAAGTTGGACAGCAAGCAATTCAAAAAAGTCAGCCAATCCGTCGAGAGATTTGACCAGTATCTCTTCAAAACAAGAGGTGCAGATGCGGATACGGCGAGGAACCACAGATTGAGAAACGACAATTACCATGATGCCAGGGAGGACGACAGGAGGTCGGCCGGAATAGACTACCAAAATGCGCAACGCCGCCATCCTCTTCCGGAGCTCGTTCGCACCCCTAGCGGTCGTAGCCCAGTGTTCGATCTGCCTGATTCCAGGGAAAACGAGTGGAGGTCCGCCGGACCAGACTACCAGAGCTCGCAACGTCTCCATGCTCTTCCGGAACTCGCTCGCAGCCACAGTGGTCGTAGCCCAGCGTTCGACGCGCGTGTCCCGTCCCCGAGGATTCCTCCCCGGGATGTCTCGGACGACGAGGACGACGAAGAAGACAGCGACTCCGACGGGTCCGGTGGGGGGTCCGAATATGAGAAATACAAGAGAGGCTCTGCAAGCAACCCAGCGAGACACCCTCTCGTTTCCTCACACTCGACTCCTGTGGTCACCAAGATGAAGGGAAGCAGGAACAGACATTATAGGCAGCAGGGCAGTGGCGACGCGCTCTCACCGGATGATACCGGCTATGGCAGAGGCGGTAGCATAAGCAGCGGCCGTGCGGACAGTTACGGTCGCGGCGGATACTAGTGCTCGACGTGCGGATCCGAACCCTTCCATATCGGTGATGCGGGTGCGAAGGGTGCATGACAGCCTTTCCCGATTTCGTCTCCCTTTACCCCTTGACTCAATGATCCAGATACGAGAGCCAGCCCGGGCGAGTGGAAATATCGAGGGCGACCATTGGAAGGAATAAGGGGGAGCAGGGGGCTTGTTGTCTAGGAGAAGTGCCAAGACGAAGGCAAAACGTGGTACTAGTTATTTCAATTCCTCCACTCACGATGGTCATGCTTTTGTCATCCACTTTGCGCGGTGATAATTGCTCGGCATAAGACCCGAAGTCTGCGATTATCCGAATGACAGTTCATTGCGCGCCTGGATTCTTTGCACTACGCTTTTTTCTTTTGGTTCCGACCGCTGTCGGATTTACATGTTTGTTTTGTAAATCTATTTCGACGTAGTATTACGGGTCAATTAGGAGATGCATGCCCTGGTCAGTCCCATTTCGCGGCAAACTTCCGTGAGATGGTGCCTGAGATCTCCCTCCGTGTTGCACTTGAGCATCATCATCACCGCTGTCAGTAATCGGTATCGACCGAGGGGTGGCTGCAGCGGGCTTGGAGCATGAAAAAAGCTGGCCATCCAAAGTCATGTCGGTCGCAGAGACGGCAGAAACAGAGCAGATAGACAGACAGACAGTGAGAACAAAGACACCGAACCGCCGAGTTTTTTGAGCCCATCGTCATTTATGGTTCGATGGAGAGGTGAGTTGACAATGGGATGAAACCGTCTCATTGATCTGGCAGTGGGTCTGACAGGAGGTCTCGTTTGGGTTCAGCCGCAAGAGGTTTAAGTTGCCCAATGGGGCAGCTCGGCGGATCCCCCCTCAGGGGCCCCCATGCCTCGCTCCTGGGAGGGGCGGCTCTCTTACGCCAACTGTCTGGGGTGCCAGAGCCAACATACGAGCCTGACGAGCGGCTGCGCGCAAATAGGCTTATTCTCTCGTTTCCGGTTCCCACCCACCAGAAACCATCTACCGCGCAGGATTTTCCCGATGATCGCTGCTGTCCCTGCTGCATATCGCTCTAGTACTGCCAAGAGAGGCAATCCGCTGTGGCTGGCGGCCCTGGGGGCCCTGGGCAGGCTCGGCGCCTGGTTCAGGTCCTGCGTGCATTTACTTTTTCTCCCCTCCTTATTCCTCCTGATTTTTGGAGAGGGCGCTGGTACCCACCCCTGCCCTACGCAGATTAACAGAGCAGTCGATCCGGAACTTGACGAACTTGCTTGAACCAAAGTAAGCTCATGCCCAGCGTCTTGCCTGTGTGATTTGCAGGCATGATCGTGCCCTTGTGAGCTTGAGTCGTCGTCTGCTGCTCGGTTCTCGCGTGCATCCACGTTTTGGGCAATCAAAACGTCAACGTCAAGGCGGCCATTTCAAGTAATCCGCCGTATTTTAAGCCATCGAAACAAAAACTCGTCTCAATCTTGTCCGTTGTCACTTCCCGCAAGCCACCTTCAAACATCGGCACAACGGGTTCGCAGAGACAGTTAGGCAAAATCATCGGGCAAAAAAGACCGGCGCCCCCCATCGGATGGATAGGTCCACTCTGAGCCCACTTGCACCCGGCACGCCCCCCTGTTCAAGCACGTTTCCAAATGGGGGTCCTTGGCGAACTCCGAGGTGTGTTCCTGGTGCACGTCCTCATTCCTGCGTCAAGCTGCACAGAAAAATGGTGGATACGGTACCTTATGGTACCTGGTCTGCATTGTACTGTTGGTGTGGTCGATGTCATCTGCCTCGGTCTGTGACACCCGCGAAGATTGCCGCCCGCGGGATCCCCTTGCCATCTTAGTCCAGTTGAAGCAGGGCTGAAGTAGAGACGCGCGTGGGTGGGATAGCGGCTGGATCATCCTAAGATCTTCAAGATTGGCACCCAGGGTGCACCCCAGCGCCCGCCGCACCCCCTGTAACCCGCTCAAACATGGCTCGCCAAACCGCTACCAAGCTTCCCTATGGCCGGGCTTATGTCCTGCTCCCTGGGAAATATCGAAACATCGCGCCCACACACTCACAACCGCCTGCCACCAGCACCAGCCTGGCACGCTCCACCGTGCTGTGACGGAGTCTGTTCGAAAGGGCTCGAATAGTCACTGTGCCTGTAGAATGGCCCCTCCTTGGCGAGACTCGCTTGCTTGGTTGGACTAAGCATCTCGCCGCACCCCTGGCAGACACGGCCGAGAACGTGCAATCAGGCGCCCAAGCGTCGTCCCCGTCCATGCCCTACATATACCTATGTAGACACTGTCATCCGACTGGGAAACTTAGAATCTTGCCATCTTTCACATCAGCCACTGTTCTATCGCTCATTCAGAAAGGATCTTGACGATTCCTAATTCTTTTCTTTCGATTCTTAATTTTGATTCTTCGATAGGCTGGGCCTCGTTCATTTGTGCTTTCCTCCGTTTTGGGAAATACTTGGTGTTTAACTCCCTTCCGTTCTCGACGATCCCTACAAGTCCTCACATCCGTCAAAATGTCTTCACTCACCCGAGTCCTGCTCACCGCAGCGTTTGCTTCCCTGGTTCACGGCCACTCGCAGATCCTGAACGTGCAGGGAGAGCAAGGGCCAGCCTCCGTCGGCTTCCTGGGTACGATAAACCCTATCGAGAGCCACAAACACAGAGACCATAAGTTTCCTAACAATTCTATTAGTTGAGGGCGACCTTGCAAGGAACTGCACCAGCATCAGCCCCTGCCAGCAAGATGCCACCATCATCCGTGATGCCGAGATCACCGCGAACATCGTAAACGAGTGTGGACGTACTGAGCTTGGCGGAAACATCGACGTTGGGGAGAACACCGAGAACGCCCTCGCCGCCAATGCTGTTACCCAGGTCTCGCCCGGTGGGGAGATGACTGTCACGATCCACCAGGTCAACGCTGACGGTGCCGGCCCTTACACAGTAAGAAACATTATGTGAAAACAACTAGTGCACGACACAAAGGCTGACGATCAATGATAGTGCGACATGGACCCCACTGGCAACTCTCTGGGTGCTACCGGCCAGATTCCTCTCGAGGTCACAAACAACGTGCCTGGAGCCAACGGTTTCTCCCAGGCCAAGACCGTGGACTTCAACATGACCGTCAAGATGCCCGCTGACATGAACTGCACTGGAGGTGAGTTACCCAGATATATACACCATCTATCTTCAGAACCATCAGAGCACATGAACTGACAATGATATTCAGCCTCAACTGGAAACGTCTGCACAGTCCGATGCCGAAACAACGCCCTGGCCGGTCCCTTCGGTGGATGCTTTCCCGTCCAGCAAACCGGCGCTGCTGAGAAGACGAACGTCGCTTCCAAGATCACCACGGCACAGACCCTCGACGGCGTTGAGAAGCAGGTCGCCCAGAACAAGGAGGACCTGCCCGCCGCCATCGCCGCCAACCAGCAGGCCGGAAGCACCGAGGGCCTGGCCGCGGACGACGGAGTCAAGAAGGCCCTCAACATCGAGGACCCCGTCATCAAGGAGTCTCCCGTCCAGACTCCCGCCCTCGACGCCGCGCAGCCTGCTGCCTCTGGAGCTGGCAACGCCAACGCCGGCAACAACGCCAACGCGGGCGGAAACACCAACACCGGTGGTCAGACTGGTAACGGGCGCCAACGTGGTGGCAAGAACGGCGGCAACGCCAACGCCGCGTCTGGAAATGGTAACGCCGCGACTGGCAACGCCGCAACCGGTGCCACTGGTGGCCAGGGCAATGGACGTCAACGCGGAGGAAACAACAACAACAAGCGCTTCGGTCGCTGGGTCGGTAGACAGTTGGCCAACCTCCGCCAGTAGAGGAGGAGGAGTGGAAAACAAATGATACGACTTTCTTATGTGTATCTAATTGGCCTCTTGTGAAAGAGGGAAAGAAAGACACAGCGCGAGGGAAGAGAGGCTTGGGTGGTGTATAAACGCCTACCAGAGGGGAGAGCAGAGCCTCCTGACTGATACGATACCGACTGCTTTTCACTTTGTTTCTCGTTGTTTGTGAATAATTTAGAATGAACGATAAGTCTTACACGCTGCATGCGATTTCTCCATCCTCTGCTGTCCGTGGTGAATTGTGCGGGATACGCGTATGGGTGAGGAGCCGGCGGAGAAGCTCAATCAGAATAACAGCTCGTCACACTAACGACACTGGAGCATTTTGTGCTATGTTTTACATTCAGACCACTTTATACGCATACATTTATTTCGCTGTTGAATTTGAGGCAACGTACAATTAGTGGCCTCAACTCACTACAGATGGCTCAATCATACGATACACCAACGTGGAGGTGTGACATGACACCCGCCTAGAAAATCCCCATCAAGCGGTAGACTGATAAAGGAAGAGGCATAGCACCCAAGAAGAAAAGCAAGTAAGCGAGCGCGAGGCCTACGCACGAATGTGGCGTGCGAAACCCGCCCAGAAAATTGACTCGTGCACTCTTGTACATACTGTAGGAGATGGGGTTTCACCTTCGTGGGGGCCAACTCGTGACGTAGCCCACCCAACCTGTCAATGCACAACACACAAGCGAACGCCTGCGGCTCCCCCGACCGGGCGAGATTTGGGGTGGGGAGGCGGGGACAGAGAAGGTCGGCCGGCGGGCGGGTCTGACCGTTGCATGTGCTCGGCAGCCGTGTATATGCCACGCAACATGTGCCCACCTTTTTCCACCTGCAGGAACCGCACGTCTCAGAGCCCCATTTCGTCCTGTGTTTGGGTTCGGGGCCCCGGGTTTGGGTGTGGAAGGTTTGTGGTGGGCCGCTTGGGAAACTCCGAGTGGGAAGGCAAAAAGGCGCTCTGCACGTGCTTCTTGACGGGGACTTCGAGCTTTGGGTTGCGAGATTAAACGTGGGCCCAATTGACCAGGCGTTGGTCAATTCAGAAAGAGTTGAAATTACGCACTCGTCTTTCTTGACTCTGAGGTCGCTGGAAGTTAGATCAGATGTAGCTACAACAGGAAAAAACGTCAATTTAGTTGATGAGTCTGCAATTCACACTCACGTCACTGCACTTAATTAATTGCCAGTCCATACTATAGTTAAAGTCTTATTAAGATTCGTGCCGTCCTTTTGACGCGTTTCGAAAACTGCCCAACGAACATGTTGCCGAGTTTAAAACCCCCAGAGCCCCTTGTCTGAAGAGATAAGGTTGCCTTTCAGAAATCTACGAAATAAGCATAAAAAGGTGAATCGATAAGCTCAACTAAGTTCGAGAGCCTGCAAGGCAAGTTTGGTGTCAGTGCCCAGAGTTTAATGAGGCCGTGACGGAGAATTCTCAAAGCTTGAAGCTGGTTCCTGAGTCATGGGAGACCCCCAAGCGAAGGTAATAAAATGCAGAGACTATGCACGCACATCTTTGGGTTTGTCCCACTTGCTCGAACGCGATGACCGATTTCGCCAAGGTATTCATGGAGAATGGTCACCAGCAAACCGGACCGGACATCAACTAGATAACAGGATGAGCCATTTTGTAGCTGGGACATCTAAGCGTCATGGGCCATGGCTATATTGAATCGTTCCAGCCCCCGAGCAACTATACGCAGGGCTTACGAGCATGGCTTCAAAATTATATACTGAAAGATGAGAAAGTCTTCAGAGAGAGTAATATTTCAAGGAGAGAACTTACCCGATGAACTAGGGTCATATGCATTGGGCCAATAACCGAGAGTATCCTCAAAGTGACAATTCACAGGAGAGTATCTCTACCTCGGACAATGTTCAATTGTCGCTGCAACTTGGCTTTACCACAACCGCCCAACGAAAATGTAAGCGTCCTTTAGCGGATCTCACGGATCTTCGCTTGAAGTGCAGACAATACCGTCGCAACTCACTGACCCATCAGGACATTCGTCAATCACCTGTATGATATGGTTAAAGAGTGAATTCAAAGTAACAGTGTCTTGAGGCCCCAAAGACACTAGCCCTTGCCTCGTGGTGGCTGAGCTCGAACTAGTATGGTAAAAGCACCAGCTGTCCCATCACGTACTCAATTTTACTAAACATGGATATATCCATATACAAGAAGAAAGTCCTCGAATATTGCATCGTATCCCACCTGGTGAGTATCAAATCCAGATAGGAGTAAATATGCTATCTACGACAAATTTTGCAACATATTTTAGGTCTCAAAGTTCCTCCTGTACTTGAACAAAGTGTCGCAATTGAATCCTAAAGACTATGAATCTTTTTACTCAGCTCGGGCTCATCGTTGACGACCCAAATTAACCGATGAGCAGCGGAAAGATTGAGAATTTTTGCCTCTGATTGATCAACGTGCGGCTTCCCGTATCGCTTCATCCATCTCACCCTGATATTCCTACTATTGCCATAACCCCTGAATCCCGACTTGATGTAATATGCCTAGCTTCTCTTCGGGTTGCAATGAACGAAGATGCTAGAAGCTGAGGTTTGGCATGACAAAGTCAAGAAGCAAATGCATTAATTGCGACCTCCAAGGTGGCAGGAAGACTGCATCTTCATTTCAGCTTCTTACTCACGCAAATGAGCGGCATTTATAAGCTGTCAGACCGGCCTTTTTCGTCCGTTTGACCGACCTGCCATGGGCGAAGACAGACAATATTATTCAGCACCCACGCACGAGTGCGGACAGAGAGCGGCCGAAAATTGGGCTCAACAATGTCTATATGAGTCCCCTGGGGTCTGGAGAATATACCGACTTCAATGTCCTTTGCACATCGCCTCTAAGGCTCCAACTCTCAATCGTGCGAGCATCTCGGCCTATCCTAGCACAATAACATTCAAGCAGGCCCCTCCCGTTCTGATAATCAGCGTTCACCAAATCCCAATCACACACCCCTTGAGAGAGTGCAAAAAAGATGCAGATCCTCATCCTCGGAGCAACCGGACGTACAGGCACTCAGGTCATACTGGAGGCCCTCCGGCGCGGACATAACGTCACCGCGCTCGTCCGCAAGCCCTCCGCCCTGGACGAGCTGACCTCCGAGCTCCCCGACACCCAGAAGGCCAACCTGACCCTGGTCAAGGGGTCTCCACTAAACAACGCGGACGTCACCACCGCCATCACCACCGCCTCGTCCTCCACGGGACCCAACACCAAGCTCGCGGTGATCTCGGCCCTCAACTCGCGGCGCACGTCCGAGAACCCGTGGGCGGCACCGCACCCGACGGACTCCCCGCCGCGCATGATGGCCGACAGCATCGCTAACGTGATCTCCGTCCTGTCCAGAGCCACGGCCGGCTGGGCCGAGAAGCCCAAGGTGGCGTACGTGTCCGCCATCGGCGTGGGCAAGTCGTCGCCCAACGCGCACTGGGTGCTGCGCACCCTTATTGGGCACAGCAACGTCAGGCTCACGTACGAGGATCATGATGCCGCCGAGGCGGAGCTGAGGGAGGCCGGTGAGGGCGTGAAGTGGGTCGTGCTGCGGCCCGGGCGGCTGACCGAGGGTGACGATAAGAAGCAGGCGAAGGTGTGGCCCGCGGAGAAGGGTATGGTGGGGATGACGGCGAGTATCTCCAGGGGCGCCGTTGCGAGGTTTTCGCTAGATGCTGCTGAGGGGAGTGAATGGGATGGGAAAGATCCTATCATTCTTGGCTGAGGTCGAATCCGGGCAAGATGCCAAAACCTCCGTAGCTTGTGCACTTCGGCGGTATTTCCCATGGAGTTTCAACTGTATCCTATTTCCTTTCTAGACTGTAAAACGGACGAGGGTGCCATCGTGAACTGTCCGGGCACGCCGTGCACAATGGATCAGTCCACTAACTATTCGAACCTTGCGCCGACGCTTACATCGGCGGTGCTCCAGGCGTGGTAGAAGTCACAAGCATCTGAACTGAAGAAGGAAGAACGGATGTGCCGTATCTTTAAAATAGCACCTTCGGATACTGGTACATGAATTTGACGACTTGGGCAGTCCACGATTACTTGGCACTATGTACAGGGAGTGTACTTGATCCTTTTCAAGCCACCAGGTCTCGGGAGACACTTGCAGTGATACAGCGTTAAATTATAGCAGAATTGGTCTTTTTGTGCCTCTGCTAGATCCCGAAAATGTTTAGTCGCACAGCATCGTGGAGAAAAGAGGCTGGGAGACAGGGCCTAAGTTCCCAAAGGACGGGCAATTGCCTGCAGAGGTCATTACACACCAGCGTGTCCATTACTCACCGCGGAAACGTTGGTTTTCTATTCAATTCTGATGAATCTGCTTGGCCAGCCGTATTTGAATATGCTGTCATCCACGATAGGGACAGTATACGCAGTGTCTTGGGAGACTGAAAGCACCGAGCCGGGAAGGTCGAACTGCTTTAGTGCTTACTGCCAGTTTGCGAATAGTGGCCTTGCTGCGAGGACTTTGGTGTCGCACAGGGGAATTGGTATCTTTGTCTGCCACTGCAGGTGTTGTCTCACCAATAATTGTCAGCACAGAACCCACTTTGCCCAATCGCCGACGACACTGCAAACGCCGACGATTTCTTTGCCCCGGTTCCTGCTTATTCAGACCCCGTGAGGAGACGACCTCGTCCGAGACAGATTTCAATCCCGGACGTAACTGGTAAATCCGACTTGGTCGCGAGTTTTGGTTCTGTTCGGGTCTTCGTCCTGACATTTTCAAATTTGATGTCATCGTGTATCCACAGAACATAGACTTGTGTGATCATTCTACCATCTCATTCACTAATAAACTGGAGGCAGCTTGACTGTGCCAATATTTGCGAAAGGACATCTTCAGGACCGCAAGCATCCGAACACCGCTCCTTCAGGAAACAGCTCTTTCATCCAACCACCACAGCCAAGGAACCATTATGGCCCAGCCACAGGGTCAGGAAGCACCTGATCTCGACACCCCAAACCGCTACATCACGGACCATGACGCCAAGGGCCTGTCTGTGTTCAACACCAGCATCCCTGGCCTCCTCCCCACACAGATAGTCGGCGGCAAGTCCAAGTTTCATCTTGGCTATGCTGTCGACAAGATCCCCGCGGACTTCACAGGCCAGTCCGACATCGCCACTTACTCATCATTCCTTTCCAACCCCCCTGGGATCTTTCTCCCCGGCGGCAGCGTCCTACGTATTGTAGACATGAAGCCGGGCGGCGAGAGCCTGATGCACAGGACACAGAGTCTTGACTACGGTATCCTGCTGGACGGTGAGGTCGAGCTTGTTCTGGATTCTGGCGAGAGCAGGGCTCTGAAGAGGAGCGATGTGGTGATCCAGAGGGGCACCAATCACCTGTGGAGGAACAAGAGCCAGACAGAGTGGGCACGCATGATGTTTGTTACGCTGGAGTCGAAGCCGATCGAGATCGATGGCAAGATTCTTGGGGGGATTGAGCATTACGGGGTAGAGAATGCGGCACCTTCTGGAAAATGACCGGGGTGGATCGAGACTGGGTTGGAAGTGTTGATGTATTTTCAGGAACAAGATACTGGCATCAGCTGAGGCTATAGGCTCCAATTGCAGACACTGTACCATTGTTCCATGACTTCAGACGATGACACGAGGCTGGAATTCATATTCACCATATGCTTTACCATTCGTTCTGCCTGTGAAATATGAGCTGCTTTACTTGACACCTTCGCTGCATAGATCCCATATCCTCGCTCAATACACGGTCGGAAAATGTTAAATTTCTACCCCATGAAATTCGTTCCAGCCGGATGTTGGAAAGAACTTGGTTAGTTATCTAAATGAGTATCGTGCTCCAATAATGTCAGTACTTCCTCAAGAATCCAACCCCCATTCTAGGTGGTACAAGCCTGATCCCACAACCTCTGGGCTAATTTATTTTGCAAAAGCTGTGGATTTGCAGGGCCGCATCTAGAATACAGGAAAGATGAAATCCAGTGACGGCCGTCACCCGCAGGAGGAATGGGACACGTGGCAGTGGCGACGATCATCGTATCCCGCATCAAAGGCCGAACAGCCTTATCAGCCCCAATGCGACAGCAAGGCCGCATGTCCCCCTGATACACGGCCGAACCAAGATTCTGAAGGTCATCCGCATTCAGCCGCACGTACCAAAAAAAACCCTTGACCACCGCGGATCTGCGCGAGGCTCATCGCAGCCGATCCCTGCCATCACTGACATAATTAAGTCTCAACCGCGAAAGGAGGACATCTCGAATGTGATCCAGGATCCAGGATCGTAAATTAGGCGCGGGCTTGGACATGCGGCCGCCACACGGCTGTAAGCTGACTAGCTTTTCCATGTCGGGTCCCGAAGCAGGGACCGTCAATCGCGTTCGAGGGATATGTATGCACGCAACCAGAGGCGGCAGTCTGTCGAATCGTCTTTGTGGTAGCCAAGACCTCTTACGGGCGGGCTGAGCCCCGACAACCCAGGTGGTGGAGCGAAATTATTGATATGCATGTCAAAGACCAAATCTGGACGGTGTGGCCTAGCCAAGTGACACAACTTGATCATCTCTATCATCCAGGAAAGCACCACATGTTCCCATTGTCACCTGGCTTTTCAGCTTGCAACGTTTGCACGTTGCACAACATGGTGTTGGGAGCATGGTGGCCGCCTCTGCCGTGTTGACTAAACTCAAGCGAGATCTACATATAGCCTCACTGGAGAGAGTACGGTGGTCTAACCGGCGACCATGGCTGTTGACTGTGATGATGTTTTTCGCTGACGTGGTTGGACAGCCCCGACACGCTAAGCGTGAAATGTCTCAGAATATGGCTTCTCAGGCACCGTGGTAGAAGACGGAACGAAAATGTGCAGGTTTGAAGGGAATCATCTTTGGTCTTGCGTCGAATTTGACAACGTCGACGCCAAGAATTACAATAGGTGGTGTATCACTAAACAATGCAAGTGCGGTACATTGGACAAGTAAGAAATGATGCTATGCATGACCAACTTATTTGACAGGTCACATTGAGGCAATCGAGGACATTTGCATTTGGGACATATTTGCGAGGCCGGTGATAGCATGCACATGTACAGATACGTGGTCTTGTCAAAAAAGATGGTGTGCGGTCAGACGGGGTGAGTGAGCGCCACAGAGACAAGAATCACGGTACTTAGGGCCGAGCCTCTATACGAACAAAAGGGGTGTCACTCACAGCAGATTGTGCCAAAATGAAGACTGCTTATCATGTACATACGTACAAAAGTAGCGTACAAGGCGAGAGTTGCACAGAACTGGCTGTTGCCGGTCGCTGACGGATCTGACTGTACTGTGTTTCCCAGCAGAAAGGACTCAGGCATGCAAGTACCTGCACTCATTGGAAAACTCACTTCATTGCCCCCCATAACTGTGCAGCCATAGCCGATGCAGCCCATCCACCAACCACTGCATGATGGCATGCCTGCCGATGTGACTAACAAGACTGCTGCTCTGGGCTCGGGATAGGTGAATTCCAATCGGGTCTCATCCTGTCAGCAGGCTATGCATCCTCCTATGAGTATTATCGCATCATTGATGATTCGCCGTCATCCAGGCTCGCATCGCCCAGAGAAGCCAGTAGTCGTTCTGTATTGCTGGGTCGGCACCGTGTTGATCGGTCGAGGCCTTCCGGCATGAGGTTTCTTACAAGACCAGCCGGGCAGAAGCACGAACGTGATTCCCAACACACCACAACACTCCGCGAGTGTCATCAACTCCCGTCACCGTTATTATCATGATGCTTATGATACGCTGACAGCCAAGGGGTAAACGAACAAACCAAAAAACACAATATCAATATTAAGAAAGCTCAAGCTCAACCTTTGGAGGCTCAATAAATGGGAATGGACACAAAGACAATCCGGCTCCGGGCATCTTGCAACGCCTGCAACGAGTCCAAAGTCAGGTGCAGCCAGCGGAAGCCGACGTGCGCACGGTGCGAGCGAAACGGGGTCGAGTGCATCTACGGGCTATCGCGGAGGACACACAAAGACGCCCCGCCCATATCGATGCCGCCGTCGCAGCGGTCCCGGGGTCCTTTACGAACATCCTCCACCAGCGGAGATATAAGCCGCAGCAGCAGCAGCACCCACAAGAGCCACAACAGCAGCAATAGAAACAGTATCAATAGCTGGAGTGGTTTATCATTCGCCAAAAGCGCAACTGCGACCCCGTCCACATCCACGCCGAATGGTGGTGCGTCGCCGGATCAATCCATGTCGAACGGAATCTCGACGCACGATGCAAACACAGCCTTCTTCGGAGATTATTTGTCCCAGCTGCAGCCCTATACACCGCAAACCCCGTCAGCAGCCGATCCAACGCATCGTGCTGGGCTTCTGTTGGACTTCAGCAGCCCTGCTAGAGTCGCCGGCAGCGCAAGCAGCGGTCCACATCATGTAGACCCCCTCAGTGCGGCCGTGACACAGTTCTCAACGCCGGCGGCCGAGTACGCCAACCCTTGGGCGATGGGGTCCCTCTTCGGCGGCAGCAGCAGCAGCAACACTCACACGAATACAAACACAAACACGAGCAACAGCGACACCGGGCCCGCCACTGACATGTCAGCATACCTGGAGACGCCGCCCTCGCCCCCGTCGCTGGGCGACTATACGTGCAACTGCCACGCCGGCGTGACGGAGCTGCTCACCTCGATGCGCGGCGGCGGAGGCGACGACCAGCGGCTGCCCATCGACGCGCAGCTGGCCAGGCTGAAGCGGTGCATTTCCTCGTCCGAGTCCTCGATGGCGTGCGGCCACGGCCGCGACGACGGCGAGCCCATCCACATCATGGCCGTCGCCACGCTCATTGGCTACGTCATCGACGAGTTCGAGGTGCTCGCCTGCGACTTGGTCTCCCCTGCGCTGCGGAAGATGTCGCCGCCGTCCGTGGGCGCTGACATGGGCGCGGCCCTGGGGGCCGGCAGCACTGGGCGCGCAGATGGGGTTGGGGGTGGTGGGAATAGTAGCCTCTCGTCCGGCTCGGATGAGTCCATGTCTATGGCTGCTGCCGGGGCGAATATGTCACTTGCGAGCCTCATGGAGCCGCGTTTATCTTGGGGTATGCTTGAGCTCGAGGACGAGGATGAGGTAGATCTGAGGCAGAGGCTCTATCTTTTATCCTTCCGCAAGCTGGAGAGGCTGCTGTCGCAGTTGACGATGTATCTCCGAAACCTGCACGACGCGCGGGCCTGCCTCTCGGACCCATCACGGCATATGGCGTTCATCATGGCGTGCGACTATACCCGCCTGTGGCTGGAGAAGAAGGCTGAAGACGTCAAGAGACTGCTATCTGCATCTATTGGAGACGAGATTCTGGACCCGTCGCTTGTATAGGCAAGCCACGATTAGCTGTAGAGGAAATCCTGTGGGACGGCAGCAATTCTGCTTTGATCATAGCTTTGCGGGCGCATGGGCAACGGCGGCTTCAGGTTACGGGCTCATGTACAGTATGAGTAGATTAGACATTGATATCACGGTACTGCGGCAATAAGGCTTCTGGAAGATTTAGGTGAATGACTACGATCATACCTGATGTCTTTCACATTTGTTCCTGTCGTGTTTATGCAGGGGCGAGCCAATGAAATCACCAATGATCAATTTCATCACGAGCCTCTCAATTTCTTTGCCTTCAAGAGACATGCGGCATTCTCATTCCACCGCTCCACTGTCCTCGGCGATCTCGCGCTGTTGCAGCCTCGCCAAAATCGGGATCGGTCGCTTGTCCGGGCCCGCTAGATCACACTTCTGCCCGAGCCGCCCAACGGTCCCGGTCCTGCTTGATGGCACCGGCAGGACGAAAAGAAATCGGATGTGATAGACTAAATGCTACCCTGACACATGGCACACACTGGCGGGCGGCCCGCTCGACGTTCAAATCCCGGCAGTCGCGGGCGGCGCAGTGCTGACACTGCGTCCAACCCCCCCTATCGACAGCACACTACATACCTAGGTATATACATCCAGAGCGGAACCACGAGGAACTGCCAATTGTAAGCTGAGAAGA
This sequence comes from Diaporthe nobilis, assembly GCA_023078575.1. NCBI lineage: Eukaryota > Fungi > Ascomycota > Sordariomycetes > Diaporthales > Diaporthaceae > Diaporthe > Diaporthe nobilis. The sequence goes on from JAKZJT010000010.1 coordinate 2,696,621, forward strand.
GCCCATTGTACCCAGCGCTCGGATCCTACTCGCTCTCTGCGGTCATTCCCGCAGCGCACTTATCCCGCTCTGGGCAAGAGCCGAGGACGATCCCTTCTTGGTTGAGGCTCACTGCCCACGGACGCGCGTCCGGCCCGCATGGCGCCCCCGGCAAGGACCCGTCCTCCCTGCTTCGCACGCTTTTCGCCTGGTCCATCGATTAAGCTTTCGGGAGCTCGGGTTCAATTTGACACCTGGCTTGCGCGCTAAGCACAACCTTATTTGGACGTTATCTTTGTTTTCCCCGTTGCGAGGAATACTCACGCGCCTTATAATTCAGGAGCCTCTGTCTTGATCTGAGATTTCAACGTGTGTAACGCATACACAAATGATTGTCATTGTAAATGCCACTGATGGGTCCTTCCCACAAATTGGACAGGTACCGTGAGCAAGTCCCAGCCAGCCCCGTTGCTTCTCGGAACCACATGTGTAATGCTTTCCCCTTTCTTTATGAGACGCGTCAGCATTCTGACTGTTTCCTTGGCAAAGCTAGGGAAACGTCGATCGTCTATTTTCTCTTGCCCACTGACCTAGCACACACACTCCCATTAGTGCTTATTATGTTCTCCGGCTCTCCCTCAACTCTATCTCTCGTGTGCTCGCTCCTAGTGTGGGACTCTAGTGCGAGCGCCCCCACGTAGTATCAGAGCCCTAATCTCCGCCTCCGTTAACCCGTGTCTTTGCTCGCGCCCGGATCTATCATCGCGATAGACGATGATCCCGCTCACGCTGCCCCCGTCGACTCACCATAGCTGGGGGTTTCTGCTCCGGATGAATGCGATTCGTAGAACTGTATTCATAAGCGATCAATTTCAGCAAATACGGAACCGCTACACAAATGTGGTGGGCACAGAAACACCCGCACAGCCTTAAGACAGACTAAGCAGCCACCATTTCAATTTTCTTCCCCTTAACGCTCCTCCACTTCACAAAGGCTACCCCTAACGGACTCAAGCAAGTCATGATCAGCGCAAACCGGAACGTCCAGATAACGGCATCATTGCACTGCAACTTAGCCTCGGCCAGAAGCGACGGGCTGCCTTTAAACGGACTGTCGATAGAGGTGGCCCCGGCATCGACGACAGCCTGTGGGTCATGCCGAGATCCTCGAAGCTCGCCAGAACCTTGAGGAGACCAGTGATGAAGACGTTTTGAGCCACGTTGACGAACAGGCTGCCGCCGAACATCTGTGCAAACACCTGCAGCGCTGTGGCGGCGGCCGTGTCGGCGAGCGGCAGCGACGCTTGCGCCGCCACCATGCTCTGCTGGATCCCCAGCTTGATTCTGAGCCCTAACAGGATCTGGTAGCCGATCCACTTGCCCGCTGTGACGTCGACAGTCCACGAATCCTTGTCCATGGTGGCTGATAGAGCTGAACAGGGGATGATGCTAGGAGGTCTGCAATGGGCAGAGATGGTGGATAGCGTTCTGGAAAAGACTCAAGCTTTTGTTGAGCCGCACATTCAGACGGCTGAAATACATCAGATTTACAGAGGTAAGACTGCTTCAAGTAGTGTGACCCCGGGGGCCTGTCGTCCCCCACACTCAAAGCCTCTCGGTGTACTGAGAAATGGATGTATACAAGGACATATGCTTGAACATGAATAAAACAGAAGAGGGACTATTTTCTGTTGACTAGACATGTCTGAGGTATTCAGACAGAAGTTCTTTGTATTGGTACATCCCGATATCAGACGTGAAAGCTCAACATCAAGTCTTAGAAAGATCACACTTGGTACCTCCGCAAGTCACGATCCTGGTGACTAGGTACCAAAAGTATTTCCTGTGCATGTTCTGGCTCCGAGTACAGCCAGCGGTTGGTTTCATTCATCCCGAGACACGTCCCTTTGGTCAGAGTAATACAGATACCTTAAAGGTTGAAACCGTGATGTTGTGCAATGGGCTGGGCAAGCTGAGCACTTCTAGACAGGCCATGATTTAGATTATTGCACGCTATATTAACTTGGCCACCCACCCCAAGTACCTCTTTGTGGAGGACTTTGCGTTGGTAATCAGCTTCACATTTGGTCCAAAGTCAATTGACAGATTTTGGGCAGATTCGGACAGAACGAAGTGACAGAACAAGGTTCTAGTTTTCGAAAGGGTTCCTATTGCTCAAGGAATCATTTGAGGCGATTCCAGATTTTCAGGAAGGCGAGCATAATTCCAGAGTAACCTTGACAGAACTGCTTTCCAACGGGCTTTAGAAATGTACCACCTAGATTCTTACCTAGGTACATGCGTCTCGTCCACCGCTCGTCCACCGCTCGTCCGCCGTCACTCCGCCGTCACTCCGCCGCTCCTCCACCGATTTGCCGCCGATTGTCTGCCGATCGTCATCTGTTGCATGCATTGTCTCCGCCGACTAAGCCTGACAGCCTCATGCGTCCTCAGACTGCAGCTCCGGACGCACCGTTATTGCAGTTCCCATTTTCCTCCGAAAGTCATCAGTTAGTTCATGCTGGCGTGTCTGTGTGCATTCGATCCGATGTTACCAACTGCCAGCATGTCAAGGCTGGTAAATCTTGTTGCCAAATTCAGATGTCCTCGTATACATATCCCACACAAATCTCACCACCAGCATGCTACGCAGCAGCAAGGGCTGCCTTTGACTCTGCAATCACGTCAAACGAAAACACGTACTCGTTGACGTCGTCGATAGAGTCGAGCCTGTTACCAGGAACGTACTCCGCCGCGACATCACGGACGCTTTGCGGTGCAGGGGGGCTAACGTTGGAAAGAATCTGCAACGCCGAACCCCTGTTGCGCCTGACCTTCTCAAAAAGCTGTAGCCGATTCTCCAAAGCCCCTTTATCCTCAACCTGGTCAAGCAGGATACCGAGGGCAGCGCCATCCTCGACGGCCTGTCCGCCTCCTTGACCCTGGACTGTTTGTAGAGTTAACATGAATGGTTCTCAAGAGCATTGATTGGAGTGGTGTAGCCGCTTACAGGTCAACATGGGATGGGCAGCGTCGCCGACCAGGACGAGTCGGTCCTTGTGCCACTTTGGAATCGGCCCCCTCGCAACTAGTTTCCAGAACTTGACGTCTCTTGCTTTTCTGGATCACATATAAGCATCTGGCGAGTAACTCGGTCTTTACTTGACTCACTTGATCGCAGGGTGCAGAGCCGGGGCAAAGTGCTTCTTGGCATATTCGAGCGGCATGCTTGGGTCCACCATCGCTCGGAAATCTAGATATCCTTGGTTAGTGATGGATAAACTAGTAGAATTTTAGAGATTGATCTATCGGCACCTTCTCCGACATGCGATGTGTCGAATTCACGTGAGAGATACAGAAAGTTCTGCACCTCGTTGCTAGGAGTGAGGAAAATTACAGTCAGCAGGTTTCCAGACAATGGTTGCAAGAAAACGCACTTTCGGCACGTATACCACACCAAACCTGCGGCTCCCCCGGCCGCCGTGAAATACCTCGATGCCGAGTCCTGGATCATGTGTGCGGTCTCCGGGTCCGAGAGCAAATCCCCTCTCGGAACCAACCACCGCATGCACGCCCAGCCCGTGTCCCCGACCTGCACAACCTCGTCGCCGAGGACGTGCTTCACGGCTGTCGAGTGCACGCCATCTGCTGCAACGATGAGGTCAGCCTGCAGGACCTCACCACTCTCGGTCGTAACCTTCCCATTTTCAGCGTCCTAGTGCGAGCGCATCAGAATCTCTCCCTATTCGCAAGTTTTGATCAATTGACTCACATATTCAACTACTTTCGATCGAACATGGACATCACAGGGACGCCCGGGGCCATCTTTTCCCGTGGCAAGCTGCCTCAGCTGGGTGTGAAGGTCGACCCGGTGGACGGCGTACATGGGCACGCCCCAGGTGGACTCGCAGTCCTTGTAGTACTTAGGGACCAAGATCTCCATGTTCGTGCCGTCGATCAGACTGCTGTTGCGTATCGCTACCATACCCGATTTCTCCGGCACAAAGTCCCAGGTCTGGAGCACCCGCGACGCGTTGGGCTTGATGGTGATGGCTGCCCCGACCTCGTGTGTCAATGAGGACTGCTCGAGAATCTTGCGCCGTTCATGTTTGTCAGAAGGGGGTGGACATGGGGTTCGGAATGAGTGCTAACCGTCACTTTGTGGCCTGCCCTGCGCAGACCAATCCCAGTGCTCAGGCCGGCTATTCCGGCACCCACGATGATAATGTCCATCACTGCTGTCTATGAGGAACTCTCAAACGGAGTTTTCACGGCAATCAATAGGGCCTTGGATCAAAAGGCGCCCAGAATTCCTAATACCGTTGCGCAAAGCCGTTTACGAGACAATTCCTTCTATTGGGATATTCTATGGTAAAATACTGTATTGCAGTAGAGTAGCCCCTCTCCTCCCCGACTTGGCTTCACGCTAAACCACCCCGTGGTGCTCCGATGGACGTCCCGACGATGAACGAAGTGGCTTGAGATGCAGCTGAAACGGTGTCGGGAACGTTACCCAGCCGATGAGTCAAGAAAGGACTGCTTTGCTTCCGACTTGCTTCTCAATGGTACAAGGTACCGATTCAGCCTCATTAGCAGCAGAGATATCACTGCACCTTCAGTTTTGGAACAGGGTCCTCTGAGAGGCTCTTTTAGAGAAAAGGATCAAAGGCCACTGATTCCGCTAATCAGTGGCACGGGCACTGCCTGTCCCCTCGGAAATGCCCCCCCTATCGATACTCTTCCGCCAAGTACTACCATTAACAGAACAATCAGGCTGGAAGATTGAAATCGGTGTGAGTGGTACGTGTTGATAATTTGTGTTCCCCCCAACGGCAATCCTTGCAGTCATTGGGCTGGATTTCTCGTCGGATGTCTTAAGTCATGCTCGATGACGGATGCTAGCTGCATGATGAGGTCTTAGTGAGCTGCCGTGGAACTTATCTGGGGGACACCATTAGATGTCGACCCGAAAGTGTTGGAAAGATGCCTCCAAATGGAAAAGCAGGGGTTAAACCTTGGAAAGAGTCTCCAGGGCATTCGGCTGACTCTGTTCTCAATCCCCACTTGCCCGGTGCTGCTACTCCATCATAAGTACCGTCATGCCTACAAAGCTCCCTTGCATTGCATTGGTCCAGTAGGGTTATTCGGCCGTTCGGCCAGTCTTCGATTCGAGGAAGAAAGTGAGGACTCACCACGCAGCGGACGACCGGTCTCCGGCGGGATGAACGGACGCGGAGCAAATGACTAGATCGCGGAACTCCGGGAGACCATCCAAGCCATGCAGTGCTCTGTCATATTATCAAATCGGGAATCATGACTCGAATCATCCCCATGTTTTGAGTTGCACGAATACAACCTCATCAGTCCCATGCGGGAGGGTGATGGTGGTGGGGGCTGTGACTGCCTGGCACGAAAACGGCTGTAAGACGGGTCTCGCCGCATGTTCGAGACCGTTCTATCTTCTGTTCCTCGGCAGGGATGATCGAGATATGCGAGTGAGATGCATGTGGACAGGATTGGGGGGGGGGGCTGTGACGTGATCCTCGCAAAAAGTCAGCCCGGATTGACCTTTATCAACATCCACGCAGTTCGCAGGCAACTCCCCGTTAGTAAAGCAGTCCCCGGATGTTCCGATGTGAAATGTTAGCCCGGTGGTGGCTTGATTGTGCAACTTGACTGCATCTCTTGCCCGTGCTGGTTAGACTCAGCTGTCTGATCCATGTCCAAACTTCATTGTCGATTTTGTCGTAATCGTCGCCCGGCCCCGAATGCCGCGACCATGCACACGAGGGCCAATATTGCGCGGCACGTCGAGGTCTTCTATCTGAGGAGGCAGCAACTTTATTCGGCTGGCAACCGTCATTGTATTTTGCACGAGTCTATCACTATGTATGGAAATAGCCATGGGACTGACCATGACAAAATGTATCAGTCCTACTTCTCATTCTGTTGACGAACGCCCTAGAAATGGTTTCTTTCAGCGTGGTCTATGCACCGACGCTGGAATCGTCAAATCATACTATAGAAATTGGAATTTAGCACCAAACAGATCTTCTCAGGTAAAATCGCAGCGGAAACTCTTGTAGTATTAGTCAGACGTAGATGATTCCTGAAGCCCTAATCCCGGCTCAGTGTCCAAACCGCCTCCGATCCCAACGATTTTTTATAGTGGTGTTGAACCTTCGATTTAAAACAGTGATGTTGCTACCTAGGTACATGATTGACATATAGTAACAGACAGTCTTTGTTCCACCGCAAGCACCAGTTGCCGGCCCTAACAGTGGATCGATTTGACAATTTCAAGGCAAAGATAAGTTTGGGCACCTGTTATAAACGCCGTTATTGAGCGGAAGTCTGATATTAATCTAATAACAGTTTCTAGCTGCATATTTGTACCCTTTTTTGTGGTCATATACCTGTTGTCTTGTGTCGCAGGATGACAAATTGCCTGGGTAGATGGGCTAGACCTGGTTCGCGTCTTCTTTAAAATGAACTCCCGAAGTAATTGAGATTCATTCATAGCCAGGCGCTATACTGACTTTATCGTACGGTTTGCGGTGGTGATAGATCTGCTGGGATCACAGCGTTCTTGTTCTCTTGGCAACACGACGCTCAATGTCCGGCCCAGCGTCGCGCACTTTGGAATTCAAGTCACCGCAAGGCGAGGGCCTGCAAACCTCTTCCTCGAGCTGTGTGAACAAAGTCCCCATCAGCTTGTCCAGAAGACCTTTGTCGATTGTAATGTTTCCATGCTCTCGGATTGCACTGCCGATCAATGTGGAGCTCTTGTCATCCCAGCAGTCCCGGATGAGGTGAACGACCTCCTCGATGTAGTTGCCTGAGAACGCAGACCTTGGCCGCTTTTTGCCTGGGAACAGTATGTCCCACATGTTGAACCACTGTAATTCCAATGACTTATTCCGAGACGAGGTCTTGTTCAGCTTCTTCCTTTGCTCGTCCGTGACGCCCTCCAAACATGGATTTTGCCCAATTTCGCAACTGTGACGGCGATCGATGTGCTGCTTCACGTCCTTTATACGATGAAGGGTGTACTTGAGGCAGTCGCGATGCCGGTGGGGATCGAGCTTTCGATATGGGCAGGCGAGCATGCGTTTCTGCTCGACATGTCTGTGTGTGGACTGCTTGTCTCCTGGATCCTCATCCTCGACCGACAGTTCAGATCTAGGCCTTTTGCGGTCCTCATTGTCGTTGACCATATTTAGACTATCATTCGACGGTGCATCTTGCATGCAAAGCAAGTCCGCACTCAGTTGTTGAAGACCCGAAGACGTGGACATAATTGGCTGGCCTGAAGGTTCCGTCGTCCATTGACCAGTGAAGAAGTCAAGTCCGAGATCTGGGATTGGGCTGGCACATTCTGATTGTGTTGTCGTACTCCCAGAACTGATACTCGAGTCACCTGTCCAATATTCGAAACCCCCGGTCACAGTGACATCGTCGTCAGGCTTATCGATCTCTGAGCACGATGGCAAGACATTGTGATCCTTGGCGTCATCGAGAGTTGAAAGATCGTAAGTATTCCAGTCCGTGGTAAAATTCATAGACGCGATGTCCTGCCATATTTCATTGAAGAACTCGTCCTCGCATCGGTCTATTCCTTGACTGCTGTTTTGGTCGGACGCGAATGGCGGCGTTAATCGCAGATCATCGCACTGAGTATATGCGTTGATCTCGTTCATTTGAGGCAAAGTTACATAGAGTCTTCTTGCCAAAAGGCAGGGTGAATTGAGGGCCTTGGAAAGGAATGATCGCGTAGATTGAGAGGTCAGTACCTCAAATTCAGGCGGCTCAACTGAGAGAGCTGGACTAGAAGTACCTAGGTAGGGACCGAGGGTGCGACAGTCGCATTACTCCCATGCACACAGCCTCACCTCAGCGTGATACCGCGATCGTTTTCGCAATGTCATTCCCTAACATATGCTTAAGACCAACTATCCCGATAGAAGTAAAGCAACAAATCAGATTTCTAATCTACGTCACCTCTGCCACGCCCATGCCCACAAATGCAAACAGCATGCTGACACCGCTCCTAAAAGTGGTTCAACCAATTGCAGTTACATGTGCACTACAGCGGGGGCCATCGTACGCAAGAGCGTAGTGTAGAAACAGTTGATAGGCTGTCTATCCCGCGTCGGCTGCAGATGACGCACTCGGGTCACAAGGGCACCGATACGCATCTGCGTAGACAGGGGCATTCGTACGCGTGTGCGGAGCCAAAACAACACAGCCTTGTTTGCGCCCAAAATGCGATAAGTGTGGGAATTGTTCAATGTACTTCACTACCTAGTGGCGGCACCTTGCTGGTATCCTAGTCAGAGGCAGCTAAATTTGGAACCAGGTGACAGAGCCTTCGGGTCAGAGATAGCTGGTCGGGGATCTCCCCTTCCTCTCCTTGTTTGTGGACTGCCGGGAAACACGAGCGACCTGATTTTGAATTAAGTATAATTGGGACCCCTTGTCAGATATTCTTGAATCAGCCCAGGCCCTCAAGTATTCTCCAGGCATCAGTAGTACCCCAGTACGTTGTCTTCTGGCATTTTGACGCTACACCACGCTCCCACCACCCAAGATATGCCTATCGAACCCCGCTCCAATCGATCAGACTGCGGATGCCAACACAATGAAATTTGTTTGAGGGTCTAATCCAGTCATCCCTCTCGCCCCTGCCCCCTTTTGTTGAGTCTTTCGGGCTATCTTAGTCTTTGACCCGCCCACGTCTCACAACGCTGAGCGGAGGTGAAACTTCTCACTTACAGGACTGCGGTTTACATTCTTTATGGGATGGAGGCTCCGCTCAAGCAGGTAGTTGACAGAGATCGTCAGTTGTTTTTCCATTTTATCCCAAAAGTGGGGGGAGTGCTGACTGCACATGCAGCCATGTCACCTGCAGACGCCCCATCTTCGCTGATAGGACCACGGAGCTCACTACACGCGCTCGCGGAGCCAATTGCAGATGCTGTGCGCATTCTTCAGCACAAAAACAATAGTCGAGAACTACGCCTCGGCGTCTGCATTGTCCACTATGCGCGTGCTGTGTGCAGATGCTGGCAGCTGCATTGCCGAATCACCACGCGTGGGCACACTCTGATATTGACAGTGCTACCACATAACTAGGCATTTTTCCACATGCCTTGCATCACAAATCTCTCACGTGCTGCATCAAGCAATATGTAAGCTCTCGCTTCCGGGTTGATCTCCCGGCAGGGCTCTGGATCTCGATAGCCGGATGTCAACTGCGTCTTGCGAGGGGACGAATGGACTGCAAAACCGCAGATGATACGCAGGTGAGCACACAGGTGAGCGTCGAAGTAAGGTAAGGCAACCAAAACCCTAGTATGATGGGTGGTGAGCGCCCCACCCGCGGTCTTAGGTCAACGGCTTGTGGTTAGCCACATGGAGTCGCATTGGGCAGACGTGTCTCGCGTGCGATCCGGGGAAGACCATCATTGGCAAGCAAAACCTCGAACACGGCTGTGCAGCACCCATCAATCATCTTCTCTTATAGAGAATACACCCGTGTGTACCATCATTGATGAAGGTGTGGCTTGGGTTGCCCGCAATTGGGCTCAAAAGGCTGATGTCCACATTTTCCGATGCTCTTTCGCTCGTACATATTCCGCGGCCATAGCCATCCTCTCGGGCTTCTTCCCTTACCTGGACCTATCCAGGCAAACCCAACATGGACTGCGGACATATGCTCGATGCTTGCAGTCTTGCTGGAAATACCTCATCCCCAGACGAACAAGTCCGTGGTTGTAAGATCTCACCAGGTCAACAGATCCCAACTCGTCAAGGACTTCCGGTCACTTTCTCCGAAGTTGCCCTCTCGTACGGCCCCCACCGCAAACAAGTAAACAACGAAGACTTTGTGGCCCTCTTGGCCCATATTTTCTCCAAGCTGGAACTTTCACCCACCTCTGGCAACAAAGGCCAGAGAAACCGCCCGGGAACTGATGATGGCTCTGGATCAAACAACACGCATTCCACGGAACCGTACAGCGGACCGGTAGTTAACAGCACTGCTCATGCAGACAGATTCGGTCCTCTCCCGCCCGACCAACAAAGGCAAATCAGGAAACGACTTCGTGACGACGACGGACCTTTCCCCCCAAACAAGCTTCCTACACACGATGAAGAGGACAGCGCCCGGGAGCTCTTGTGTCCTTTCTATGTCGAAGACAGGCATTTCTTTCACAAATGCTCCAAGCGCAGGTTCAAACGGACTTCAGACGTTCGACAGCATATTTGGCGGGTCCACATCCAGGCCCTTCATTGTCCAACCTGTGGGGAGACCTTTGACAATGGCCGGCCCCACGACAGCCTCAATAGCGAGCGCCTGAATAGGCACATGGCTGCCAGGACATGCGAGCCCCAGCCGTTCAGCATGCCTTCAGGAATCACAGTCGAGCAATTTGACCGCATCACGCAAATCGCCGCTCAAACAAACCGCCATCGGCTCAGCGCTGTTGAGCGGTGGTTGAGGATGTGGCGGGTGATCTTCCCCGGCGTTGACGACCCGGAGTCGCCTTACTCTTCAGGGGAATCAGATTTGGTCCAGGGAATGCTCGAAGTCCGCTCTGCTATTGAGAATGGTCAATCACAGGCATTCTCATCCGGCACATCGGTAGTGAACTTTGGACCACGGGAATGGTCCATAGTCGACGCCTTCATTGATGCCGCCAGACAGTTCCAGCATGGCCACAATCCTGCCACAATCAACTCCTTGCAGCCGGTGTCTGGGGAGCCTGCATCAAATAATGCCGCGCAAGGACACAGCATTCAACCCCCGGCAAACCAGGCAGGTGGTCATGGGTTGGCTGCAAATCCTCTTGCCCAAAGCCATGCCCCGCCTCTGGTGCGACCATCGGGTTCACAGGACTCAGACTGGACTGGCATCTATCAGCCAGACTTTGGCGAAGGGTCAAGCCAGTCCTTGTCGAACCAAGATCTTCCCTGGGAATACTTCTTTGAAGAGTTCGGCCACTATCCATGGGACCCACATCGCCAGACCTGAGGATCACATGTGATCGATCGGACCTGGTCCAACACTCAAGGTCACGATATCACAATTTCTTTTGTTCTCAGCCTGGAAAGGATTCACTACAGGAAAGTCATCGCAGAGGATCTGTGAGCAAGCCTTTAGCTTAGGCCTGCTCCAAGACCTCTGCTGGACCCATTCCTATTACAGCACGATGTTCTCGACACCTGCACCGATGGTCGAGCATGAATCAATCATACAGAACTTTTGGGTTAGATTGTCCACACCCATAAGGTTAACATCGACAGCCGACAGTCCCTTGGAGTTTCCAAGTTTCACTGTTGAGTCACATACGTTACCCACAGCCGGTTCAGCTGTTGGCGAGGTTGAATGTATACTACTTTGTGGATACTTATACGTTCCCTCACGAGACCATACACGCAAGGAGATTCTATATTGTCTCCTTTGTCAGATATTTCTATTGGAAGGATTCTGGTGTGGATCGTTTTTGACTTCCGTCGCTGGCTTTTCTTCGCAGAGTTGAGGGCTGAAAAGGCGGCTGACATTCCATTCCTTTGATGGTTGGTAGCATCTCACTCTTGATGTGCACCAAGCTCTGATAGAAGTTGATCTGTGGCATCTCAGATTGTAAACATGTTTGATCAACTTCTTTTATGAATAATGACTTTCCCATTCAGGGACACAGAATGCAATTTTTCATACACATGCCATGATTCTTAGGATTCAAGTGCCATTCAGACTTGGGGCAGAACTGATCACCCCAAGATTCTCATGAATTCATGTGCTGCAACAATTCATCGAGTCATCCCATGTCTTGTCAGTTACTCAGATCTTGTCACCTGGTGCTGTGGGCTACGAAATAGTAGAGTAGAATATTATTGGGGAGTCACCAGAAAAATGTGTGCTAGTTGAGAGTTTGGGGAGGGCTTGAGAAGCGAGGTCCACTTCGTAGGTCCCAAATTGTAGATACCGGCTTACGCACTGCTGTATAAATGCGGATACTGTAAATGAGATTGGAAAAGAGGACCTGCATGTGCCAAATGAGGGATATCTCAGCGAGTATGGTGGCTTCTCAAATCACCTCGCCGACTGTCAAAGACACTATTAGCCACCACCATGGAATGACTGAGCAACCCATCGAACCGCCGACCGGCATCACATCTACCACAACGACTCAAACACATTCGTCGCACCCGAGGATCTTGTCAATGGCTTCGCTCAGGACTGTGTTATATAAGTCTTCGAGTGCCTCACCCTCGTCGCTCAACGCATGAAGTTGCAGCAGATGGGTTTCTAGGACGCTTTCCACTATGCTGTGCCTGTGCCTACTCCAGAATTCACGCAGTGCACAGACTCTGAGTTCTTCCTCGGTTGTGTATAGCCAAGAAGGTGGCATTTCCGTGTGAGGGAAGATGGTTTCCCACATTGCTAACCAGCGACTCTGCATCGACAATGGCAGGTCGGCTTGCCGTGCGAGCTCCTGGATGTGACTGATTGTGACCCCTTCAAAGGTCGGTAGGATCGACTTGGGAGTACAAATCCGGCTTCGAATGTGGTTGTTGCAATCGGGAGTTTTGGAGAATGTTTGCCCGCATGCTGGGCAAAACAAGGGCTGTCGGTGGACCGCCCACAAGTGTTCCCGGACATCGTCCATATTTCGTAGTCGGTACTTCTTCAGACAAGTACGATGACTCTCTTTGTCCCGAAGATAAAACGGGCAGGCAAGAGTTGTGTCTCGTTCTCTCACATACTGGAAGACCGGATTGTCAATATTCTCAGAGTCAAGAGTCTGTTGAACATCCACGTAAGATTCACAGCAGCTGAGCCTAGCCCTTTTCCGCCCCTGTGTATTCTGGTATGTTCTCAATCGTTTCGAGGACTCTTTCGATGGCTCGGAATTAAATCGCTCAATCAGTAAGTCGGCGAGAATTGGCACGGCCGCGAAGAGCGGGTGCTCTGCATCGAGTGTCCGGGGTGTCGAAATCGCTGCCGCCAAAGAAACACTATCGGTGGAAATGCTGGACCTTCTGCTCTGAGGCAGCACACCACTATTCTTACAATCCGCAGAGGCATGGACCCATTTCGAAGTCTCGATCCTTCGTTCACAATCTAGGCCACAGCGGGAATCCATCTCGACTTCGCCAATTGACCCAGCTTGCGTTCCCGCCATGGTAGATTCTGGATGTTCGATTTGCCCCATTCCCTGGACTAACTTTGCAGGATATCCTTCCTGAGGGTTTGTTTCCGGATCGAATAGGCTTTTGGAGTTGACGTCGTGAGACGAAGTAGGTGTGTGAGAATAATGGCGATGACTCTCCCATGGTGAGCTCATAACGCTGTCGACGGGACTCAAGGGCTCATGCACACTGCAACGAGTGCCATTTTGAAGCTCCCTGACAGTTTCAGAGGTCGATTTCGTCATATCACGTTTGACACAAACGCGCAGAACAACACCCTGACCCATGCCTCCCTCTTGTTGTTGTTTCGGGTCAATTTGCGTGTCCTTCCCCGATGGTTGCCGCACCCACGAGAATTGGCTGAAGCTAATTTCCGAGGTGGAACAGTTCCTTACGAAGCCTTGCCCGGACTTCGATAGTCGTATGGAGTATATGAATCCCTCGGTATTTTCCAGAGGCAGAACAATATCATGGTCGACTTTATGGAAATGCGCATGGATAATGATACCAGCTGAAATGGGTTGCACCTCGCCCCTGATGTGGAAAGGTCCATTTGGCCCTTTGTGGAAATGCTGAAACTCTGCTGGAGAATATGCGAGAAGACCTCGGTAATCTTGGGGGACTTTTGGACGCCAAGCGAACAAGGAATAATCGGTGGTGTCTCGTAAAATCTCTTCTTGCAGTCGAGTAAAAGCCATATGACCTTCCCCATAGACGATTGGCATGTGAACCCCGAGAATACCGAGTAGTGCGAAGGCCCTGTCCTCGGGTCGAGAGGCGTCAAGCTCAGAGGCCCAGGATATCCTCTTAGCTATGGAGAATTCTCCCAGTGCCGCTGGATTGATAAGGACAGATTGCTCAATTGAGGTTACCAATGACAACTGCGGAGCCAGGGATGCCTTCGTTCCTATCTCGGTCCAGTCCCTGTCGTAGATGAATGAGTGCTTTGGAAATATGAGTTGCGGCAGCACCCAAACGTTCCTCAGCCAGGCACAATTTGCGAGCCGCTTCGCCAGGCCTCCATCATTGCAATCGCCAGGTGGTAAATCTTCGAGGTAAATGAGGGAAAAGATGCATTCCTGATAGATCCGAGCTAGGCTGTTGAAAGCATCTGTCAGGGCAGCGGTTGAGCCTCTATCTATACAGACAGCATCGGACCAGAGCCATTTTGAACCATGGTTCCGGGCTTGACTGCAGGCTTGCCACAGGCGATGGAATCCTGCTTTGCGTGGAAGCATTTCAGGGTTCCCAAAGTCTTCAAAGCCTATATCGTCACTGCCATGCGCATGGAAAAATACTGAGTATGAGGGAGGAGGATCCGTGGAATCGTGAAGCTTGAAGGTTTCGATGTTCAGAAAACGCATCATGCTGGCACTAAAATTGAACAATTAGTATGTGCCATAGCAGTCAGGGTCATTATCAATCGAATTATCTCAGCATTACTTACGGGCTTTGTATGGTGCTGGGAAGCTGTAGGAGACATGCAGTAGCAGGAGAATGGAACTGCTGGAGCCAATGCAGATACGAGACAGATGGGGTTGAAGCTGGGCGGGGACGGCAGAGAATCGTAAAGATCTGAGAGCCTTGTGTGAGTATAATTCTGAAGATCTGGGTCACGATGTGGTGAGAAAGATGGCAGTTTTATAGTATAATTGCCAAATGCACAGGTGTGCAGCGAGGCTTCCTAGCTAGAGTCAGCTTCGTTCCCACCGAGGTATGCGAGTCGCTTACTGACCCTGTCCCGCACATGATTGGTGTCGAATCGCCCTATCTTCAGGGGCACCGCCTCAAGGGAGCCAATGAAGAGCTAGTTAAGTGGTTGCACCACGTGCAGTCAGATTGGGGTCAGCAAATGAGCAGCCAAACTAGGTTGAATAGGAGCCAACTGGTCGTACACACGTCAAGCAGGCATCGAGTGTTCCTCAATTTTGGATCGATAGTCAGACAGTCATTTTTCCCATGTTCGTTTCGCTTGAACGATGTCCTGGAGGATGTCCACGATGTCCAGGACCCTGGGGATTGGAATGCATCGTTCCGGCCGCACTATCTCTTTACTGTCCTCCAAAGAAATGAGAAGAGCAACCCAGTCAAGTTCTATTCTCATCATATTCATGACTGCAGTCTTTACTGAACCAATTGAATAGTATAAATTACAGAAACATCTCGAGCGCCGCGTTTCCAGATATCCGTAGCGAACACTGACACCCGCTGCCACGTCTCCAAAAGTTAAAAACGGCCTGTGGGTTCGCACGTTTTCGAACGTTTTCGAAGAGCCAAGACCTTAACTCTCCCAAGATGGTGATAAAATATTTCGGACTTCCTCTTGTCGACGGAATCGACCGCCGAATGAGTGTTCACGTCCTTCCCGCTTCTCAGCCGCGAGGCAAGGACTTCTAAGTTGGGAAAACTGCCTCAGCGGCCTGCACAATTGTGCCGGTCAGGGATCCTGCGACTTAATTTGGGTCCACGACAGCAATTTTGTCTTTTTATATAACGAACATACATTGGCCCAGCCAGGACTCTGTGCGATGAGTGACAGGCGTTCATGCAGGTGGCACTGCTTGCATTTCGCACGCCCATCGGCGTTTACTAGTGGGCCCGCGTCCAAACACCGGGCCGGCAGTTGGAACTACTTTCAAGTCATAAAGCACCATTTTACAATGGAATCTAAGCCGCTCAAATTGGGTTTCCGGTTCATGGTGACGTTATTGTGACATCGGCTACACCAAGACAGTCAGTCGACTTGAAAATGCATTGCGGCTACTCGAGGGAAAAGAGCAAGAGACTAGATATCCTGTAATATAGTCTATAAATACTCAACGGGCGGTTTGTGACTAGAAAGTCCAGTGGGTTTTAATATCCATCTAACACAATATATCTCTGAGCTTCGATTATGCTCACACAATTTAGGCGACTTTTGCGGGGAAAGTTAAATTAGGGAGGAAGTTGTCTATCATTACTGCCACTGGCAAAGGCTGGTTTCAACGTCCGAAAAGACGAAATTGCTCAATTGCCAGCAATGTTCTCAACACAAGCTATTCAAAATCTAAGCGACCACTAAATGTGTCCAATAATCAGCATTCAAGGAGAAAAAAGGACGTAGCTATGTCGGGAATATATTAATAATCGTATTATCATACCAGCGGCCTCATCTGCCACATCACTCCTCACGTACACTAAATGTATACCCACGTCTACTTGTAGCAAGTCTGTCCCATAATCCACAATGCAAATCAGCCTGTCATCATCACAGTATGCCAGATCAACGGGGCCCATATTTTGTGCAGTACATGCAGGGCAAACCTGCAACTGTCCTGTTAGAAACCAAGTGTAAAAACTGAAAACCCTACTTCAATAATTCATTCAGTTATAGTGGCTTGGTAAGGATAGCCCCAGGTTCATCTAGAGATCTTTCAATTTGTTTATAATGACATAATAAGATATGCAACAAGAAACACCCATAATGAAGATGCAAAATTCTAATTGGAAGCAAAATATGCAAAAACCTTCTCCATCTGCGCCTGGAGCAGATGGACATGCCCAGGGCAGCTCAAAATGGTCGCCAGCCACGCACAGCGCCATGACGTCACCCGCAGTGTACCTGTCCCAGCCGTTTGGGCCGAGGTTTTCACCCTTGTCAGGCACCAGGCACGCGAACGTGCCCAGCCGGGGTCCTCCATGAAGCCCGCGTACGGCTCCGTGGGCACGCCCTGGCCCGCGAGCTTCTGCATCAGCGACGGGTCGTCCGAGACGCGGTTGACGAGCCCGCGCTCCGCCCAGATGACGGCCGTGCGCGCGGGCCTCTCGGACGTTGTCATTGGTGCGGGTGTGTACCCGTTCATGGCGACGAAGAAGGCGCGGAAGTGGTCGCGCTGCGAGACGATGGATCCCCACAGCCCGTCGCGCGCGACAGCTGCCTCGAACAGGGCGTAGGAGAACTCGTCTTCCTCGAGCAGGGTGCGCTGGTCGGCGCGCCGCGTTCTGGGGCAGCACATGTCCACCAGCAGCAGGCCGTCGACGGTCCTGCCTGCCGCCGCGAGCTGCCGTGATACCTCGAATGCTACGAGGCAGCCCGCCGAATAACCCCCGATCAGGAAGGGCCCCGTCGGGTGCGCCTTGATCAGCGCGTCGACCACCAGCTGCGCCACGCCCTCGATGCCGACTCTGCTCGTCATGCGCGACGGACACCGGAAGAAGGGCGAGTCGACGCCATAGACGGCCTGCTTGGACTTGAAGGGCCGCAGGTGGATAAAGGACGCCACCGTGCCCGTGCCGTCGGCCATCATGTACAGCGGCGTCTTGGCGGTGTTCGGCCGGCCCTGGAGCAGCCGTTTTTCTGACGCTGGGAGGGGGCTTGTCGTTCTCGTCCTTCTCGTCATCGCCCACAGCCTCTGGTGCTGGGGTTGCCGTCTCCTTCTCGACGTGGACCACGCTCGAGGCGGACGAGGTCACCGACTCCGGCACCGAGATGATGGGGGACAAGTCCTCGTCTGCGTCTGGGGTCGGGGACACGGCGTTTTCGTCTTCGTCCTCGCTGGACGGTCCCTCACCCGTTTCGCGTTCTGGGCTGGCGACATCCTGTCCGCCAAATTCACGGCGCAGATCGCCGATGGTGGGAAAGTCGAAGACGAACGCCGCGGGCAGCTCGACACCCAACTCCTTGACCGCGGCAACTACCTCGGTGGCCATGATTGAGTCAACTCCGATGTCTGCTACCAACGTGTCGTCTGTGAACTCAGAGGGGTCGCTCCCGGTCGCCGCGGCAAGGCTGTCCACGATGGTCTGGAATTGTCCCCCGCCTGGAGCCTTCTCCTTGACCTCATGTGCCTTGCTTGCCCGCTTCTCAGCAGGAGCCACAGCTAACGCAGGAGACAGGTCCACACCCCGGGCTTTGGGTTCCTTTGCAGCCGCCTTTTGGGCTTGTGTTCGGGGTGTGGCCGTCCCATGTTGAGGACCTGAAGCATGGGGCCCATCATGAATGTGTCGGCCAGGCAGCGCTTCAACTGGCCAAGCACCTGGGTCTCGTTGCGTACGTGACGGTTGGCAGCGAGGATAAACGATCGCTTGTTATGGAGAAGTACGGTGCTCTCGCCGCAAACATCTTCAACTCGCGAGATGCCCAGTTTCGTTAAGGCCATCAAGCGAGTCACCAGCGGCCGCGGCGTGGACTGTGTGCTCGCTATCAGGCGAGCTCCTGCGGAGATCGTGGGAGTGTGTTGCCATGTTCGGCACCTTCGTCGAGATCGGGCTGCGCGACATCACCAATAATATGCGGCTCGACATGCGGCCCTTCATCAAGTGTGCCACCTTCGCCTTCATCAACCTGACCAACTTCTTCGACGACCACAAGGACATCACAGGCCAGATCCTGCAGGACACGTTTGACCTCGTGCACAAGGGCGTGCTCTACGCGCCGAGTCCTCTAACTGCCTACCCCGTCGGCGAGATCGAGTCCGCGTTTCGCACCATGCAGCGCGGCAAGCAGCGCGGCAAGCTCGCCCTGTCGTTCCCCGACGGCGCCCGCGCAAAGGTCTACCGCCGCGCCAAGGACGCCCTCAAGCTCGACTCAGGCGCGACCTACCTCATCGTCGGTGGCCTTGGCGGTCTGGGCCGTAGTCTCGCGCGCGAGTTCGTCGCACGCGGCGTGCGCCACATCGCTTTCCTGTCCAGGTCCGGCGCATCCACCACCGAGGCCCGCGAGGTCCTCGAGGAGCTCTCCGCCCGCGGCGCCCAGGCCAGGGCGTACCGCGCCGACGTGGCCGACGAGGCGTCGTTCCTGTCCGCGATGGGGGCGTGCTCGAGCGAGCTGCCGCCCGTCCGCGGCGTCGTGCAGATGGCCATGGTGCTCCGCGACGGCGTGCTGGAGACCATGTCGCACGCGGACTGGTCCGCGCCGCTGCGGCCCAAGGTGCAGGGGACGTGGAACCTGCACAGCTATTTTAGTGCGGAGCGGCCCCTCGACTTCTTCATCGCCTGCTCGTCCGTGTCGGGCGTGTGCGGCAACGCAGGCCAGGCGCAGTACGCCGCGGGCAACACGTACCAGGACGCGCTGGCGCGGTACCGCCGCGAACGGGGGCTCAAGGCTGTGGCTGTCAACCTCGGCATCATGCGCGACGTCGGCGCTATTGCTGAGTCTGCTGGTGTTGGGAATAACCTCTCGCAGTGGGAGGATGTCATCGGCATCCGCGAGCCTGCCTTCCACGCCCTCATCAAGAGCCTGATCGTCCGGCAGCGCGACGGCAACGACGACGCCTGCCCCGCGCAGGTGTGCACCGGCCTCGGCTCTGCAGACCTCATCGCTGCTCACGGCCTGGGCCTGCCGTACTACTTCGCCGACCCGCGGCTGAGGCCCCTGGCCGTGCGGCCGAGGAGCGCCGCCGCCACGCAGGCGGCAGGGGGCGAGCAGGGCGCCTCCCTCGCGTCACGCCTCGCCGAGGCGGGCGGGGACCCCGACCGAGCGGGCGAGGTGATCCTCGACGCGCTCGTGCACAAGATCGCCGACATGCTGCAGATCCCCGCGTCCGAGGTCGACCCCGGCAGGCCGATGTATCGGTACGGTGTGGACTCCCTCGTGGCGCTCGAGGTGCGGAACTGGATCACGCGGGAGCTCAAGGCCAACGTCGCGCTGCTAGAGATCTTGGCTGCTGTGCCTATGGCGGCGTTTGCGGTCAAGATTGCTGAGAAGAGTAAGTTGGTCGCGGGCACGGAATAGAACAAAAATCTCTAGTATCGTAGAATTGTTCTTATTACTTGCATAGATTTAGACCATACACATATAAGGTTGCTGGACTATGTCCAGACAAATAGATTTGAAAGGGGAGATTTGCATCCACAAAGACGGAGGGTACATCTATACATTGTAGCCCACTGGTGCACAGAGTGCTCACTAAGCGGCCACAGCCAATCAGAATAAATTTCGGCCGCAAAGATCCTCATCCACGCCAACATCCCTATGCCCAATTGACACGTCCAATTCACATGCTCAGAGCTAATTTACATAATTAAGTATGTGAGCTGGGTGTACAGATTGAGCGAATGAATTATGTGTGGGGCTGTTGGGTATAGGTGCCTTGGGCGTAGGTGTGTTGGGTGTAGGTGTGCGAATTGGCGCATTAGGGGCTACATGTTATGGATGTACCCTCCGTTTTCATGTATGCGAATCTCCCCTTTCATAGATTTTAGATCGTTCAATGCTTCCTTGGGACCTATATGGAGAATTCAAAGTGAGTCCGTTTTGATCGTTCATCGAACTTGACTGGCAACCACTATAGAAGAAATTGTGAGCTGGTGGTCAGACTGAACAGAAATTGCAATGCTGAATGCATATACCATACTGCCAAGTCTTTGGGGACCACGTTCCTCCTCGCGCTGTCCTTTTCATTTCTACCCCGGTAGCCCAAGGTGCGCTCGTTTCTTAGAGATAAGGATGGCTCTTTTTTCTTCTTCTTTCTCGAAGGGTCATTCGTACAGGGGGCCAGGGGCGGTGAGGGGGCCGTTGGGGGTGGCCGTTGGGGGGACGTTGTGGACAGGGGGGAGGGGCGACTGGACTGGATGGGAGACGCTTGCGAGGTATTTGAACAATAAGTCATAGCGTCTTCTATCGTCACTGTCGTCTGATCAAGTACCTAGGTATGCTCTCAGAATGGAAGATTGGACCCCACTCACACGGCGTTGGCTCTTCTTCCAGCCCTGGAGGTAGGTACCCAGACTTGGTGGGGAGTAACATTGCTGAATATGAAGACAAGCAGCACAGAGCTGAACTGCTTCGCCCTGCCAACAAACCTACCTTGACAGTCCAGCACCTACCTAGGTATTTATACCAGCGGTATCCCTAGCACGCATAGGTACATCTCTAAGACCCCCTCAGAAAAAGACTCAAGGTTTATAGACAAGTGAGTAACCCAGATGATGTATCTCGGATCAATGTGCATTTTGGATGTCACACAACAAGGCAGAAATATGAGAATGGGGGCTTAGATGAGCAGCTGAATTTACGGTTGCCTCGACAATTTCTCCTTGAATATTCCACTCAAGATGTTCCCATACAAGATTCTGTCCCCTTTTACCATAAATCCTACAGCTGCGTCCTCTGCGATGTGCTTCTGACTACAAGCTGTTTTTCAACGTGATAACTATTTACAATGCCTCCCCAAGAGACAAGCCGTAACCATGCCCATGCAAGACTTTCGGCTTCGCCTTCTGAGTCCGTACTTAGCTTTGATGACGATTTGATACTATCGCCACCAGACCGGGAATCAACGCAACGACTGAAACCCCTTGCAAACGTTCGATTTGGCGCACATCACACAGGCCTGGAGCGGCGCACATATATACAGGGCCTTCCTGCTCAAAGCTCTACCGAAATTAATTCTGGAGGTCGAAGTCACCTGGACGATCTTTTCCGAGGATGGAGAGATGGACCCGCAAGTTCGCTGGTCAGTCTGCTCGGCATTTCACACTCGGCTAGTGAAGGTGCCATCCAGGAGTCGGACTCAATTCGGCTAAGCACACTTCCGACTACTGGTCAAAAGACCGGTCTTCCCTCAAAGACTCAAGTTCACCGCCGCAGTATTCCAAACAGGCGGCCTCGATCACACTGGTGGTGGTGGGAAATCGCCGCCGTCGTCTTCAGCATAGCCTGCATGGTTGCAGCAGTCGTCCTCCTAGCTAACACCAACGACACTCGTCTGTCAGCCTGGTCGTTCTATTTCCAGCCCAACACCATCATATCAATACTTACGACACTGGCAAAGTCGGCAATGCTCTTCAGCGTGTCGCCTTGCCTCAGCCAACTCAAATGGAGGCACTTCCAGACTAGGCCAGCAGGCAGGCCGTTAAGTCACCTTGAGGATTTCGATGAAGCCAGCCGTGGACCATTGGGCTCGCTTCTGATGTTAAGGAATCATCGACTTGCTGCGTTCATTCCTTCCATGTTGGCATTTATTACTATTGCGTCATTGGCCATAGACCCAATGGCCCAGCAAGTTCTCAAGTTTCCTAGCAAGGATTTCGCTTTGCAAAACATCACTGCGGGCATTGGCCGAGCGAGTTCCTACAGAATAAATTCGGACGACCCACTCTCTTCTCCAGCTAATCTCGTAAGAGCACATCCACGTACTCCACCAATACGAGTGGCCTAAACTTACATAGATGATAGGTGAATTCGTATCCAATGCCGATGATCCAGCAATCTCAACTTCTGGCTAGCATCACTGGCACCAAACACGAGCCCCAGTTCAATTGTCCTTCGCCTGCGACAAGATGTTCTTGGAATACTTTTTCCAGTCTAGCAGTCTGTGGCACGTTTTCTAATCTAACTGACACAGCTTTCAGAGACTGCACCACCCTCTATCACCCCAGCCTTCAAAGAATTTCATGGGGCCTAGACGATGCATACGTGTATGACAAGTTTATAAATGTGACGTGCAAACTATCTCTTCCCGATATGAGAACCGAACCATTGACAATGAGTTGGTATACGGGACGTACCAACGCTGAAGTATTATCAACTTCATCATTTCCGGAACTTGAAGGAGAGGGATTCGAACGCGAATCGCTACACTGCGGACATTACGATCTGCTCGATGCCAGTGTTCAGGTACCGGGGGAATATTACGGCTATACTTCTTTTGAATACGAGGATGCGGTGTCTTCCAAAGAAAGTCTCTCGGGACTTTATGCCAAGCTCCACGTCGTCAGAACGTTGGACCACGAGGCTCCTTACAATATCAGCGACGTCCGGGACTACGACGGCGCAATGTGGCAACTTCCAATGCGTACCGAATTCCTCCGAGCCAGTTGGCATTTTTGCGAACAAACGTACTACGACGTAAGCGTAGACCTGGGGGTTTTGTCCGTGGGCAATGTTTCCACGAATCCATTGACTCTTTATGATGACGATCCCGACTATACCTTCCATTCGAATGCAAGCGGACTCAACTACACAGTCGATGATAGCTACAATGGTCAATTGGACAACTACGCCTTGTCTCAAGTTCTTGATGTGCACCTTGGCTATAATCCTGCTCCCGTGGATTCAAGACCCACATACAGCTCCACGGACTCCAACTCCAGATTCTGTTCCGCTGTGCACGGTGGAAAAAAGATGACTGTCCAAGGGCCTCTTTTTTCGAAAGTCCCCGATTTAACAAAATCTCTCAGTATCTACCTCAAGTCTGCCGACATTGAAGCTCTGACGAACAATCTGGCAAGCACTCTGACGGCCCGCATCCGCAGCAATACCACGGGGAACAATGCCAACTCTACCATGCTTCCCGGCCAGGCGTTTGTGAGTGAGGCTTATATTGAGGTTCAGTGGCCGTGGATGATCCTGCCTATCACGGAGACGGTTCTCGCAGCAGCCGCCCTGGCCATGACGATTGTCTTGACGCGCCAGCAGGCATTGCTAAAGGGATCCACGGTATCACTGCTCATGCATCAGATAGATGGGTGGAGTCCAGAGGAAACGAGGGTGCGACGGCTTGATACGAGTGAGCAGTTGCGGGATCGGGCGAAGAAGATGGTTGTGAGGCTGGATGAGGGGCAAGATGGGGAAATGGTGTTCAAACGGTAGTATTGAGATGTTTCATGACGAGGATTCTTTTGTTTTGAGAACGGATATTCGCACCTGCAAAAACGAATGATACACCGGTACATTATCAACACTAAACCAACACTCATGCCCACTTTGCACGCCCAATTTGCACGCCCCATTCACACACCCAATACCCACACCTAGCACCTATTCACTCACACTTACACACCCAGTTCTTATACTTAATTTATACACCAAGCGTTTATCACTGTATGAAGGAACTGGATGCATACTACTTAAGAAGCATATGTATACAGATTAAAAACGAGACCACTTAATTTATACACCTAGTCCTTATATAACTAATATAAGTATTTGGTACATAGGTATTAGGTGTATAGGTGTTATGTGTAGGTGTTAGGTGTGTGGGCGTTAGGTGTGGGTGTTTGGGTGTGTGAGTGATGTATCGGTGTACCATCTGTTTTCGCAGGTGCCAATATTCTTTCTCTTTGTTTTCGAAGGAAGAAAAGGGACCAAAACAAAAGCAAAGAATTTCTAGGAACTGTCGAACACATTCTTGACGAGTTATAAGAATGGTATGTGACCACTGTGCCAAGGACTTAGATAACTGGGGGGCGTTGCAGTACCATGGCTTGACTTTAATCTGACGAGGGATTGTATGTCTGAGTGTGTCAGCAATGTCAGAAGCAATTTAGCCAGTAGGTACAGTACTGTTGAGAATCTAAAGTTTGGTACATGGACTCTACAGTATTCACGCTTCTCGCAAATTCTTCTCCTGTCCCGTCGGCTTGACAAACCATGCGTGATCCATGGGCGCCAGCTTTACAACCCCCCCCCCCCCCCCGGCCCAAATATCTTGTTGGTATGGTCATACATGACGCGGATGAATATTCCAGGGCCTGGCGGTAACATCCTAAAGGTAAAGACGGTGTCCGTACTTGCGTGCAACAGATATAAATTGCATCAGCATATCGTCCGAGATCTGCTGGCAGAATCAGGTCTAACAGACCCTTCCAAAGGTCGAATGTGATCAGTAGATGTTCATAGACCTAGTCTGCAGGGTTCCCCAAGCAACGGCTTGCATCTGGCGCAAGAACATCTCTGTCTTGAAATATGTCTCGGGTTCCTCGATATTGTGGCAGACATGCCCGGCTGCGTCTTCCGTGATGCATATTTGACAATTGACGCTATGCTGATTCCTGTAGTCCGGCGTGCCCGGTTCGAGAACTCTGCAGAGAACAACCTTTCCATTCGGCGGGCAGGATACACTTTGAGGAAGCGATATGCTCTTCGGGTTTCTTATCCGAGGAGTCAATAGCCAATTGCGCGACTTGATAAGGCCAGTGAGCTCATTCGGATATCAAAAGACTCAATTCAGCCTAAAGATTAGTACTACTTTTACCAAGTTGACATATGTTCAGCCGACAGCTCGAGCCGGCGAAATAGCCAAGTCGTCCTGTCCTGCTTCTGCGCGCCGCTCCACCGCCTGCATCTCAACCGCCCCTGACATCGTGTCCGTCCCCTTCTCCAAGTCCCTTGTGTTCCCAGGCCTGCTGACCTTGCTGAGCTTGCTAAGCTCCGTCTGCTCGCTCGTTCCGAGGCTGGGCCCCTGTGTCGTCCACGTCATCTCGCTGGGGATCTGGAAGACGGTCGGTCTCGGCGCGCCGGCAGGCCGTCGTCTGTTCCCGTGGTTGCCGCCGCCAAAGATGCCGGCGCCTTGTGCCTGGCCTGGTTGCCTTCCTGGCCGGTAGGGCCCACGCGTCCAGAAGGCCTTCGAGAAGAGTGGTATTAGGACTGGGGCGTTAACGGCGATCATTCCCGCAGCTGTTTCACGGACTTGAATCGCGTCAGCAAATGGTCTCGAAGAACAGGAGTCAGACGAAGAAGAGAGGAACCATTCTGTTAGCAACGCGGAGTCTTTTCCCAAGGTACTTACATCCCCAGCGATTGATCGTGATGACGCTAGGCGCGCCTGCTATTGTAAAAGCGGCTCTTACCACAGCGGTAGAGATGACAAAGACGCCCGAACAGAGAAGCAGCGAGACGCCGAGCTTTCGGAGCTTGGATACCCGCAGCTGCCACAGGATAGGCACTGGGATGGTCATGATAAGGCCGTCGGTGAGTACGTTCAAGATCACGAGGACCCAGAAGTTTTGGGGACGGAATGTGCAGCGGTGGCTCGGTAGGGGCCGTACAACCCAATTATTGTGGAACCTTAGGGACATGGTCAGCTTCAACTAGAAAGAAGGTAAAGGGGGAGGGCGGGTTGATGTACGGTCGGCATCCTAGCATGGCCGTCAGGAAGAGGGCAAGGCCGGCGATGCCGGTGATCCAAAAGAGCCGCTTAACGGTCAGTACGGTCTGTCTCCATTCGTCGGCCTTGAGGCGCCGGTAAAAGAAGAGGACCATGAACTTCAAGCACCCTATGGTTTGACTTGTCAGCTTGCTTTAAAGCTCCGAACAGGAAAGAGGTGGTATAACATCGGCACATTGCCCTGGCACACGCACATATGATCGCACAGTAGGTGAAGAAGGAGGCGAACTCCCACTTGCTGCCATATTCCAGAACCCAAACGTCCCTATCTGAGAGCTGTTCGGCCTGCTCGGCCGTCACGTCGATATTGCCACCCGAGTAGTATGTCGCGTACACGATGAAGGCGTTGATTGTCCAGAGTCCCAGGAACTACCGCCGACACCCCTGCGCATCAGAAATGATGAAGGTGCAAAGCCTCGGCTTTGAGCTTTTGTTCCTCGGATGGCTTACCGGTATTGAGATCAGATCGTCACCATCCAGCCCTCTGAAGCGGACGGTCCTGATCCTTACCGCCCATCTTGCGAAGATGACAACGACGCCAATCGCGAACCAGACCTGGGAACGGACAAGATTGGGCGGTTAGCGAGCAAACATCCATGTGATATTTGCAGCAGAGGGTTTGTGGAAGTGGCGGAAGAGAAAACTTACCCAGACCTCGGGCAAGTATGTATCATCTACTTGTAAGTGTACTGCAGAACTTGGACGAGGCGTCATGCTGCATTTTCGACAGCTTTCCCGCGTTTGCAGTTACGTCTGACTGGGTGCCTCGCGCTGCTTCACCCACGCCACCCAGCGATTCAGTCGCAAGGTGTTTTTTTCGGTCGGAAGTCACGTCCTTGGTTTGTAGTTGAAGTCTGCCAAGGTCTGCTCGAAGGACACTTCGCTGTGATGACACCCAGCAGGTAAATAACAACAGCCTAAGAATGCCCAAATCTTGTACGGGGCAGGGCAGGATAGGGCAGAGGTGGGGGCGGATCGGAATTCACAAGGCTAGACAAACCTTATTCTGCCTAGGGCTTTGATGGCTCCAGATTGGCACCGGGGAGCGCCCGTCTAGGCGTGGCCTACCAAACTTGCATGACGTCGCGTACCCAGGGTATCCTGCATGGGCGATGATGTTACATTTTACCCAATGAAGTGCCAGATTGCTCTGTCATGGAAGCGCCGTTATTGGTGAAGAGTGAGCAGCACTGCTAAGCCTCGCATGCCGTCGATAAAAGGCCCGAAGCCGAACGCGACATGCAAGACCGTCACAAGCTCTCACACTTAAGCATGTATTCGGAGCAGCAGAACCTCTCAGTACGTGCCCTGGGATCGCACACACTGCCAGACTGCCAGGGCCACCGCAACGTGGTTTGGAGGACAAATGATTCCGGTTGGGTATCTGCAGTTGATCGACTGTGGCCAGGAACTGCTTGCTGCCCGGGTCTTCAGTTCGCAGAACACCGCGGATCCGCAACGCTAATAAGGCCTAGGTATCACTAGATGATACCGCTTTGAATTGCACCGCACACCGCCTCAGAGGACCCTGCCCAATCAGTCCCATTTATCGGATGCATATTCAAGTGCCAAGAGTACACTCCCCCATTCAACAAGTGACGGGTCGAGCCGACACATGAGTGCGCCATCGGGGCAAGATCGAATTTGAACACCCATTATTGGGATGCTTGGGTGGCTATAAGAGAGGAGGACATGTCCAGTCGCACGCCCACAGCAGGGTCTTGCTTGAGGCCAGGACGGGGCTCAAAACACTTGCTTGATGGTATCAGTCCGCACTGTAACATGTCTCTTGGATTCCCCGAAAAGGTCAACAGGGCCGGAATTTCCCGCAGGGATAGCCGGATCGGACCCAGCGAACTTGGCGAGCTGGGCGGATGCGCCAGATGAGGTGCTGCTCATGAAGTCAAAGGAGTTCAAAAAGCGTCACTGGAGGAAGATTTTGTGAGGATACCATGATTTATGTGTCGTGAGGTCAAACGTGCGAAGTAATGTACAGATACGGTCAGGCAGAGTCAGACTCAAACTCAGTTGAAGTCCTGGGGATGTTCTGTCCACAACAGGCGATGTGCAAGTTGGTTGCATCTCGGCGTACGCTGGGGTGACGCGGCGTGTCCGGGACTGCTCTTCCGAAGCAACGTGGGTTGTGTCGGGGAGAAGGCCGATCAGACCACATTGGAAGGTTAACTCAGGGCCTTTCCAACGTGATTCCAGAGGCGGGTTGCGCCGCTTGGTTGCGCTACATGGTCTCTTGAGTAATCCACGATGTCAAGTGTGGAATGTGCAGGCCGTCTTCCAAAACTGCACTGGGCGTCTTTGATGGAATTTCTCTTGTCCTGGACAATGCCGTGTGTTCTTTGAATTGTCTCGAGTTCATCTTGAGACTAAAGTTGCAGAGAAAGACCCAGAACTGTCGACGATATAGTTGTAGATAGTTCGGCATTGAAACAGCGTCGTGTGGACACAGATGGATGTTGTTGACTCGATGCCATCGCCGCAAGAAGTCTGGAGTGGAGTCGCGTCCAGAGCTGTCGTTGCTGGCAGAGCTGGGGAGGTGGAGCAGGTGGGGCCGATTGCCGTTGGACGGTGTGGGAAACTGGATCTGGAGCTCGAGCTCGAGCTCGAGCTTGGGCCACCGTTTCGCAGTTTCGCACCAACGACCGTTACCGGTACAAGGGTCCTTGCCAGACGCGACCGCAGATCCAGCAACGCGCCTTCCATGGACGCGTCGTGAACTCTAAAGGGTCCAGTATTCTGAGGAGACTCTCTCTCCCAGTACATGTGCCTCCCTTCTCCTAGCCTTACATACCTCAGCTTCGAGACTGTCACACACTTGGTCTCTACCTTCTGGCGCTTGTCTTTCTGCGTTGAATTTTGTCTGATGTCTGTATCTGTATAATCGGATTGAATTGGCCTGCCATCTGTGAGGAAATGGGCGAGAAACCAGCCAGCGCCCCGGCTCGCACGCCGGCAAAGACACCTTCGTCCGCTGCGAAGCAGCAGAGCATCTTGGGCTTCTTCTCGAAAGCCAGCCAGCCCAAGCCCAAGCCCAATGCCGGTGCCCCGGCTTCCTCTGCCTCTGCCACTCCATCCACCTCCAAGGCAGACAAAGTGCCGTCGACATGCCTCAAGGAGACCACAAAGGCCAACTCGTTGTCCTTTGCCAAACGCCCGTCCACCATTACTCCCGTCCCTAGCAGTGATGCAGCCGAGCCCCTGAGCTCCCAGGAGAATGTCGATGTCATGACTGTTGACTCCAAGGTACCCATCGACTCCTTGCCGTCACCAAAGTCTCCTGCTGAGCTCGACCATCAGCCAGCATCCACGCCCACGGTGCTCGCAGGCAGCAGCCCATCGCGAAAGGTGCGCCCCACACGTGGTAACCTCCACATCTGACTGTGTACTGACAATCCAATTGCCAGGCTAAGAAAGCCGTCAACTACGCGGAGCCGTCCGACGACGAAGACGAAGACATCATGTCGCACAAGACGCGTCCGACGCGGAATAAGAACCGCGCCCGCGCTGCTGTCTTGGACGAGGACGATGATGAGGACGAATACGAGGGTCCATTGGACGATGCGTTTGATGATGACGATGGTATGTACTCGCGCTGGGGCACTGCAAGTAACGGCGGTCCGATTAATGCTACTGGATAGACGATATGGCCGACTTCGTTGTCTCCGACGAATCTGATGCGCCCTCCAAGTCGAAGAAGAGGAAGCGACCGACCCCCAAGTCCGCGCCGGCTCCCAGGAAGCGGCAACCCTCGTCGAGCTCCCCAGCCTCTGCTCAGAAGGAGGAAGAAGACATTGACGAAGACGAATTGCTCAACGAGACCTCCGGTACATCGACAGCGCAGCAGTGGCGGTACGATCCCGAGAACATCGAGAAGCGACAAGAACGCAACCCCGCGCCCACCCCCAAATCGAACGTGTCGGCCTCAAAAGTCAAGGAGAGGGCGTGCGACAAGGAACCAGAAAAGCGTCATCGTTGGCTTGCAGAACCTCTCGACGCTGACCGAAATGCCCCTGGCCACCCAGACTTCAACCCGGGTACCCTTTATGTCCCACCAGGCGTTAAGTTCTCGCCCTTTGAGCAACAATACTGGGACATCAAGAAGAACCTCTGGGACACAGTCGTGTTCTTCAAGAAGGGCAAATTCTACGAGCTGTACGAAAACGATGCTACTCTCGGCCACCAACTGTTTGATCTGAAGATGACAGATCGCGTCAACATGCGCATGGTCGGTGTCCCCGAAGGCTCACTCGACATGTGGGTCAACCAATTCATCGCAAAAGGCTACAAGGTCGCTCGGGTCGATCAGATGGAGTCAGCACTCGGCAAGGAGATGCGTGAACGTGACGTGAAGAGGCCCAAGGCCACAAAGAGCAAGGAAGACAAGATCATCCGCCGAGAGCTGGCCTGTATCCTTACCGGCGGCACTTTAGTTGACGGCAGCATGCTTCAAGACGACATGGCCGTCTATTGTGCCGCCATCAAGGAGTGTGTCATCGACGGCCAGCCCGCTTTTGGCATCGCATTTGTCGACGCCGCCACAGGACAATTCTTCGTCTCCGAGTTCGTCGATGATGTCGACCTCACGAAATTCGAGACATTTGTGGCCCAGATCTCGCCTCGGGAAATTCTGCTAGAGAAGTCACACATTTCCGTTAAGGCAATGCGGATCCTCAAAAACAACACCACGCCCACAACCATCTGGAACAATCTCAAGTCTAATGCCGAGTTCTGGGGATCCGACCAGACACGCCGCGAGCTCGACTGCAGTGGCTACTTCGTCCAGGAAGGAGTCGACGAGGAGGTCTGGCCCGAGGTGCTCCAGGAGTCCAAAGACAAGAACCTGTTGATGTCGGCACTTGGCGCGCTCATACACTACCTGCGAGTCCTCAAGCTGGAAAAGAGTCTCCTGTCCCAGGGTAACTTCCAGTGGTACACGCCTATCCACAAGAATGGCACACTCATCCTTGATGGCCAGACCCTCATCAATCTCGAGGTCTTCTCAAATACAGTCAACGGCGGACCCGAGGGCACTCTATTCACCCTGCTCAACCGTTGTGTTACACCATTTGGCAAGCGCCTCTTTCGACAATGGGTTTGCCACCCACTTTGCAACATCGACAAGATCAACGAGCGCTTGGATGCTGTGGATCTATTGAACGCCGACCCCACTGTTCGTGAGCAGTTCTCCTCCGAGATGACCAAGATGCCCGACCTTGAGAGATTGATCTCTCGGATCCATGCCGGCATTTGCAGGCCAGATGACTTTGTCAGAGTCATCGACGGATTCGAGCAGATTGACTATACAATGACTCTCATGAGTGCTTTTGGAGGCGGCAATACCATGGTAGACCGTCTGATCTCGTCAATGCCCAGCCTGAAGGAGCCCCTTGACTTTTGGAAGAGTGCTTTTGACAAAAGAAAGGCCCGCGAAGACAAGCTCTTTATCCCCGAGCCAGGTATTGAGGAAGAGTTCGACAACAGCATGGACAACATCAAGCGGATCAAAAAAGATCTCGATGCTCTGCTCTCCGAACAAAAGAGAAACTTGAAGAGCCCCAAACTCAAGTTCTGCGACGTCGGCAAGGAAATATACCAGATTGAGGTCCCTAAAGCAGTGAAGGTTCCCAAGGACTGGCGCCAGATGTCAGCGACCGCAGCGGTCAAGCGCTACTATTTCCAGGACCTTCTAACACTGGTCCGTGAGCTGCAGGAGGCAGAGGAGTCGCACTCTCAGGTAATCAAGGACGTGGCCGCGAGCTTCTTCAGGCGCTTCGACACGGACAACGAGACGTGGCTACGGGCCATTAGGGTCGTTGCCCAGCTTGATTGCCTCATCAGCCTGGCCAAGTCATCGACCGCGTTGGGCCAGCCGAGTTGCCGCCCTGACTTTGTTGACCAAGAGCGGAGCCTTGTGGAGTTTGAAGAATTGCGCCATCCGTGCATGTTGAATAGTGTCGACGACTTCATTCCCAACGACGTCAAGCTCGGAGGGGAGGGCGCCAAGATCAATCTGCTGACTGGTGCCAATGCGGCTGGAAAGTCTACAGTTTTGCGCATGGTAAGTTCTGTCCCCTGCGTCGTGACCGGCGTCAAAGTGTCGATGTCATCTAAAGATTATTGTGCTAAAACCATACAGTCCTGTGTCGCCGTAATCATGGCCCAAATCGGCTGCTACGTGCCAGCTGTGTCCGCTCGACTGACACCAGTTGATCGAATCATGTCCCGGCTGGGAGCCAACGACAATATTTTTGCGGCCCAGTCCACCTTCTTTGTCGAGCTGTCCGAAACCAAGAAGATCTTGTCCGAGGCCACCCCCCGGTCTCTGGTGATTCTGGATGAACTTGGTCGTGGTACATCCTCCTATGACGGCGTTGCCGTTGCACAGGCCGTGCTGCACCAAGTCGCAACACACGTGGGCTGCGTTGGTTTCTTCGCCACGCACTACCACAGTCTGGCGACCGAATTCGAGAACCACCCCGAGATCGCACCGCGGCGCATGCAGATCCACGTCGACGACGCCAACCGCAGGGTGACATTCTTGTACAAGCTGGAGGAAGGCGTGGCCGAGGGCTCATTTGGCATGCACTGCGCGGCGATGTGTGGCATCTCCGACAAGGTGATCGAGAGGGCCGAAGTGGCTGCCAAGGAGTGGGAGCACACGTCCCGCCTCAAGGAGAGCCTCGAGCAGGCAAAGACGGGGTGTTACATTCCGCTCGGTGTCCTTAGCGACGTTGCGTCTCTGCTCAAGGGGCGAAAGGATGCGGAAGGGACCAGCGAGGTCCGCGCCGGGGGCGTGGATGTACTTCTGAGGGCTATTGAGGCATTGTAAGACCATGTCTGTGATGACTAGAGGGCGGTTTGATTTATTGTACTAGGCTGGCTAGGCGTTGGGCGGTTGCTTTGGAATGTAGGGATCTCATCAAATACCTGGTGAGAACAGTGTGCTCGTACGTCATGCTTTAATAACTTGCTATAAATAAGTAGAAGTGACATAGACAGGCCATCGACAGCTTCAAATGCTCAGCTTTAGGACCTGACCCGCCATCAAGTACTTCGGAATGATGTCTGTACGTGCCGACGGAGCCTGTTGTACGACTACGATGGCATGCTGTCACGAATCAGAGCATTTGCGAAGGTGCTCGTTCATCCACAGAGAGAAGCCCTCTATATCCAACTGCAAATAGCTGTCCTGTTCGATACGCCTACCTCAATCGTGGCTGATATTCCGTGGCGACACAAGATTCACATGATGCCTCCTCGGCCTTGACCAAGCAGAAGGTTCCGTATGACAGGATTTCATTCTCGTACCATCTAATTATGAAGAAGGGGGAACTCTATATACTAACCAGTCGCAGCGCCTTCCATTGTCCCCCTCTCCTTTTCTCTTGCTTCGCATCCCTCAAAAAAATGATCCCTATGGCAAGAGTTATGTGTCGCCAAGTTGACACATGCTATGCTCTGAACCAAGTGCACCAGGAGATCCTGTCGTTTTCTCTTCCTCTGCCCCGTCCCCCCCATGAAT
Organism: Diaporthe nobilis; assembly: GCA_023078575.1. Classification (NCBI taxonomy): domain Eukaryota; kingdom Fungi; phylum Ascomycota; class Sordariomycetes; order Diaporthales; family Diaporthaceae; genus Diaporthe; species Diaporthe nobilis. Next base: position 2,730,203 of record JAKZJT010000010.1, read on the forward strand.
TACTTCCTGACTTGTGTCTGCCAGAGTCCACCGGAAGCCAAATAACAACGGCGGGAACCAATCCTTGCCGTCTTTCTCTCCCTGATTTCTTTTGTTGATTTCCTCCTCTCGATGTCATTTCCACAGCCCGCTGCTGCGCTACAGAGGCAGAGTCTGAACTGAGGCCGTAAAAGGACCCGAAACTCTGCCCGCCACGAAAGGCCTCACCACCACTGAGCGCTCTGCGTCCGCGATTCTCGAGCTGCTTGAGGCATATCACTCCTCCTGCTTATTGTCATGATCGTCGTTCTCCTCTCGCTCGACGTCGTCGGCGTTGAGATCACTGCCAACCATGATTGTGTACCACTTTTGCCTCTTCGGACTTCTGCTCGCGCCAGCGCCGCGGGTGCCATGACTATGGTCCTCCTGGAGCTCAGATGAGAGGCACGACCGCTTGTTGGCTGAGCTTTGAGTGTCGGAGGCACCAGCGGTGCCACCCTGGGAGGGCGCACCGCCGGGAGATGACGGAAAGCTGGATGCCTGTGGAGTCTGAGGGGCAGAAGACGGCAGCTGCCTCCTAGGATTGCTCCTAGGAGGAGAAGATGGGAGAGGCTTCCTAGGAGAAGGCGACGAGTTCGTAAGTGCCGAGAGGCCCGAGGTGGCGGCGGGGGAGCTTTGGCCGGGGGAGTCTGCAAAGCCCGGCGTAGGAGCATGCGGCGGAGTGAGCGATGGGGGTGGATCATGTTGCGCAAGCCTCCACTCTTTCTTTATTTTAGCAATCTTGATGCTTTGATTGGCGTTGTACCTTTTACACATGGAGTCTCTCTTCGACGTTTCTTTGGGTTGGGCAACTAGCTGCTCAAGGTGTGTCTGCCCCTTCCGGAACAGTGCACGGCACAAGCTCTTCGAGGTCTATGATGTATTCGCCCGCGTCAGCAGTAGTGTCATTTAAAGGGATTTGTGGGATTGGCTCACACTCAAAACCTGGATGACTTTCTCGATCCGCTCCGTCCACGAGTTGAAATCCTCGGGTTGTTGGATATCGGCGTTGCCCCATGTACCCCGCCTCAATTCGCCTCTCTGCGCAATGTATGCGGCGAACTATTCTTGTCAGCATGCTTATCAATACAGACGGTCTTGTGTAACTCCGCTCGCAATGCCCAGACTCACCATAATCTTCCAGCTCATAATCTCAACCTCGGCCGTCTTTAGCCTGTTCAAATGGTTGACAGCAAAGGAGGCCTTGTCTTCCGGTGGCTCAGTGTGTGCAGTCGATCCGTCGTGGCCACCGGGCTCCTTGTCACCACGATCATGCTTGTCCTGATCTTCTTCAGCTTTGCGTTGATTGTTCTTGCTTGTCACGTCACTGGCACGGTCCACGTTGACTATGGCCTCTCCGATTTTCAGAGCGAACTCCCTTTGGGTCTCGGGATCCGGCGGAAAGTCGGTGCAGCTCTTGGGATTGTTGTTCATCGCCTCATACTCCTCCAAGCGATGTTTGAATTCATTCTGGTTCTTGATGATGCCGAATTCGCGGTTAAACTCAAACTTTCCCGCCTCCTGCTGATCCAGAATCTGGTGAATTGGGATTGAGATGTTACTGTCGTCATCTTGACTTCTAGTGGTTTTCTGATCTGGATCAGGACTAGAATCATGATCTGACTCGCCCTGAGTACGGCTCTTGGGCTGAGGTGGGCCTCTCCAATATTGCGAGGGAGGATCGCACTGCATGATGATGAGGACAATCGCGAGGCTTGCAGGTGACAGGGCGACTGATGATGGAGGTACGTCTGAACGATGCCGAGACTACCACGACTTGCGACTGTTTGACTCTGTTGCTGTAACACTTGCAAGGTAAGAAGACAAGTACGGATGAAAGGTTGTGGTACACTTGAAAACTAAAAGTCTGGGAGGTGGAAGCAAGTCACAATTCCATCCACAGGCGGTAGGGTCATCGAGTGAATGTTCTGCATGAATTTGGTGACAGCAAGGCCGTTGACGGAATTTTATCTTGAGTCCCAGGGGCCGTGAGGAGCCTACTGCAGCTTCTGTTTGTGCCCAGTAGTACCTTCCCCGAATACAAGAGGCTCCCAGCCACATTCAATGTGTGGAGGTCCATTGTCTCCAGCAGCCCGTTCCCTAGAAATATATATGGTGTTTTCTACGTACTCGGTGGTTTCATGGTCTGGTGTCTCTCCCATATGTGTGAACCAAGGCAGACTTGATGTTGGGAATGGGCATGGTCTGCTACATCAAATCATCCTACGGAGGAAGCTTGATGGGTGTTTGAGATCAAGTTACCACCTGTGTCGCACTCCACATCTGACACGAGCTGTTCCTGCCCTCACAAAAGAGAACGGATATTCGCATCAGCAAGAGCGGATGGCGCACCGGCATTTTGCTGCCCAGGTGACGAAGCAATTGCAGCCAATTAGAGTGTGTCATGTTAGCCCAATTCACACGCCCTCAAGATGCCCAATTCACACACCCAATTTATATGCCCCCAACTGAGGGCTAATTCATATGCCTTATTCACTATCAATGTGCGACTCAGCCCCAAATATGCAAACCGGGTGTGCAAACTAGGCATGCGAATCGGGCGTGCAAATTGAGCATAGGTGTTATCGGCGCACCAGGGGCTGGCTGTACGTGCCGGAGCACCACCAGTCTTGGCCGGTGCGAATGTCCGCATACTTGCTTAATGCCACGAGCTGACGCACTCTCCGTGTCAAAGGTCCGTCGGCAAGTTGCCTCCCTGTTCCGCCTCTCAAAGGACTAATCACCACATGGGGAGGAACTCATGGAATCATCCGACTTGCAGTATGGAATTCGGGAGATTCCAGACGCCCTTCAGCACATGTCAGCGAAGCAAAACACTCGACCAACTTGCATGCCCGCTCTATTGCCAGTCGATGCACACACTATAGCCCTCAAAGACCACTCAATGCATATTCAAGTACGCTGACCTCCCCGGTCACTGCGGCTGGTCTTGTGCTCAAGTAGCGGCGCTGCCCGTCTACAGGTTACCTCCAGAGTTGTGGGACACGGAGATGCATATCGGTTTGCGGAAGCAAAACCGACACTGTAGCGCCATTGGCGTCAAATAAGACTCGAATTAGCCTTTGGACTGATTTGATTTCAATTGAAATGCCTGGCATGTCTCCAAGGCCCCGTAACAAAACTGCTAGACTACCCACTCAATGCAGTGACTCCAGCATGAACCCGAACTCCACCGCGTCCCATCCCCGGATCCGCAGCACCAATTCTACAGATTGCAAGGGCCTGTAGACACTTTTGCGCAGACAGTGGCACGTTCAACCCGAACTTCCACGACTTTCAGCATCGCAACAGCTTTGAAGGCCTCGTTCGAGCTGCCTTCTTTGTCTCCCTTCGTCGGATTGCGGAAGGACAAGACAATCTCGGAAGTTAGACAACAGACAGATTCGTACTACTTTGCAATTTCCAATTTCCACCGCTCCACATACATGATCTCGCCTGCACGTCACATATGAGCAACTCCTACCGAATCCAAACTCTGGCTCGGAGATGTGCTTTGTGGGATACCTAGGTAGTTCCTCCAAGACAGGATGATATCTATCTATTTCGGTATTGTTTTGTGGACCGTCCCACGAAAAAGCATTGAAAACACACAAGAAGTTCAAGGAGACCGAAGCAAGATGTTCAGCGTTATCAATTAAACAATGTCTCAGTGGTAAAAGTTTACGGAAAAGCATCCCTCTAGGCAATGAAAAATCAAATCGTTTTGGAGCTCCACTGATGTAAAAATCATCAAAAAACAAAGGGTAATCGTACATAATATGAGCAACCAAGAAGACCCGAGCCATGTCACCATCGGCAATTTTAGCATTGAAGCGGGGACCTGTATCTACCGAGAACGCCGCAAGAATCATTTGCCCCCTATAAAGGGCGTATCACATAGTATAATATAATTATCACCCGCTTGTGTTTCCACCTAACAATCAAGCCTTTTTGAGCTCCCCGGCAGGCGCCCCTTCGACATCATTGTTACTCGGCGCGCGCACACTAGACGCGGCCTCGTCGTCGGCGGCCTTCGTGTCCTCGACTTCGAGCGGCAGGACGAGGTTGAGGAACATGGTCAGGAAGGCGGTGACAACAAAGCCGGTCTCCATGACAAGACTGATGGCGTCGAGGAATCCGCGCAACCCGCTATTGTTGCCATTGTAGGTGAAGACTCCATCGAAATAGGTGGGGACGAGAGTGGCGCCGTAGCCAAGGGCCAGGCCAGCGGTGAGAATGAAACGGTTGCGGCGGTTGAAGGACACGCCCTTTGTTATAATGGCAATGCCCGAGACCGCGACACTCGTAAACAAGAAGGTGGTCATGCCGCCTATGACAGAAGCTGGGATGGCAACAAGGGCGGCAGCGAACTTGGCGAAGATGCCCATTATGAGCAGGAAGAAGCAGCAGCAGTAACCGGCCTTGCGATTGGCGCAGCGTGTCAGGGCAATGACGCCGTTGTTCTGGGCGAAGGTAGTCATGGGCGTGATGGTGCACAGTGCAGCGATGCAACCGTTGATGCCGTCTGCCAGCACGCCACCTTGAATACGGCTCTCGTACAACTTGCCTTCGACCTCGAGTCGTGACACGTCGCACGTGGCCGTGATGTCACCGATGGCCTCACACGCGCAGATGATGAACACAGCCATGATTGGCAGTACCAGCGGCCCGTACACCGAGAGTTTAAATGTGTGCACCCAGATGAAGCTCGCCACCGGGGCAGCGTCAATGCCAGACCGGTCAAAATACCCCGTCGCGGCGGCAATGATGCAGCCGACTAGCAAGCCGATGACGACCGAGGTAGACTTCATGATGGGAGAACCGAAGCGCTCGCAGAGAATGATTGTTGCGAATACGGATAAGCCAAGGCCGAGAAACTCGGGACTGCCCCATTTCAGCGCGTGCGGCGCGGAGTCTGAAGGGCAGAGCGCAAATCCAGTCACAGTCCCGCTCACGCAATCGCCGCTGCCGCCAGCCCAGCCCTGAAATCCGGTCTCGACGAGACTGATGCCGATCAACATGACGGTAGGGCCGGTCACGATGGGTGGGAAGATACGCAGCATGATCTTGGGCGGGAGGAAGGAGATGAGAATCTCGAGAAGGGAGCAAACGGCGGCGGTCCCAATAACTGCGCCGTACCCGTCCGGGCAGGGAAGCTTTGTGCCGTCCTCTGCGGTGGGGCAGAAGCCATTGGCATACATCTGCGAAAAGGCACCCAATGCCACAGTGATGATGGAGAAGGAAACCCCGACCACGGAGATTACTCCAGTGCCGATGTAGTATCTGCGTCTCGCCGTCAGCTTATCCAGGTACCTCGGATGTTCCAGCGAATCAGGGGATTTTCTGTTCGTACGGTGTCTTGAAGATGTGGAATCTTGTGATCTGGATCATTGAAAGAAGGCCTGAAACGATCAAGGCGGTTGAAACTAGGTACTGGGACATCTCTGGGGTCAGGTTGGCGCCGTTCGACCCAGCAAGGATGATTGGGGGGGTGATGAGGCCGGCAAGCATGGCCAGGGAGTGCTGTAGGCCGAGTAGCAGGGCCAGCACTACGGGGATCTTGTCGTTGAGGCCGAAAAATGGAGCTGCCCGTGGCCGTTTCCTCATGAAGGGGATGTTCGGGGTGAAGAGGAAAGCGTAGTCGTAGTCGCCGATCAGGCCGTCCTTGGTGAGGAACGCGTGCTTCAGAGCACGGACGCGGTCGCCGAAGGTCTTCTTGTTGCCATTTTCTGGGACGACCTGCGAAGGCCCTTGGTCCTCATCCATAGTGTCGGTGGGGAGAGATGACCAGTATGCTGTTTTCGTAGCCGACCAGTGGTGAGTGAGGGGTGACAGATCGTGAGTGACCCTGAGTTGGTCAGCACTCAGACCCCGGATTATTGTCCTGTCGAGTGAGAAATAACAAGACCGGAGAAGACAGAACAGAAAAGAGCAGAACAGACGATGGCAGGTCGACGACGATGCCTGGGGAAAAGAAGTCCGATGTCAGTGCTCTTATAAAAATCACGCCGTCCGTGTGTCATTCAGCTGTGGTAGATAGTGCTTATCTGTTTCTGCTAGGGGTCCTTACCCTTGGTGGGCTCCGCGGGAGTGAAAGTTCGGGCGGAGGAGGTGTGGGCCGGTGTCATCCGAATGCCTGTCGCCGAATGCCTGTCGCCAGGTGCCGCGGCGGGATGGACTGTGCCGAGTGCACAGTAGACAGGCCACTGCTACTGTAACAGTAGTCTGGATCGCACCGCAGTGTGAGTGAACGTTGTGCTGTCCTGTATGGCTGGATGGATGGATGTCTGGCCTGGCCCGGCCTGGCGTCGGCAGCAAATCTGATGTGTAGTGTGGTCCTCGTGTGTCTCCCCCACGTTTCCTAGCGTGGCAGGGGGGGCGATGAGTTGGAACTTGGGACGGAGGACGTTGCCGGACGGTATCTCGGGAGGGATGGTGCCTCCAGGCTAGAACAATTACCAATGATCGCCTCCAGCTAGGCTGGGGCTGAATGGGGGAGAGGGAGGGCTCGACACCCTCTCTCCTGAAAAAGCCGTGAGAAAATCTTCTGCAGACTGCAATCGATAGTCGAGTCCGGTCCCAGATTGGCAGCGGGTGGAGCACTCTTGGCAGGACCGATCGAGCTAACAGGGAAGCAGGATCCTGGGATATCTCTCTTGCAGATAAGAAGAAGCAGTGACAAGTGAACAGGAGAGGGAAATGGAGCAAGCAGTCACTCAATTCTATCGAGTCACCCTTTCCCTCAAATCCGACTATCACCCGCGCCTGCAATCGCAGCCTCCGAACTGACCCTGCACCTCCCCCCCTGCCCTGCACTTGCCTCCACATGGTCTGTCTACACGGGCAGGTGCGCGCCCGAGTGAAGGCGCACGGAGGCACATAGGCATGGAAACCTCGACTGGTGACTGAGTGACCAGTCGGACTGCCTTGTGTCTTGGTCTCCCTGCATCGTCTCGTCTACGCCCGTAATAAGTCTCTCTGCATCTTAGCTCTGGTGCCCCCCTCTTGCTTCCTGCCTCTTGGTATCTGCACACGCAGGCACATGTACCTTGTTCTGCAGGTGCACGCAGACCGACGACGCACAAGTAACGGGCAGTAACGGATGCCACAGACGGTACGTACCGCACGTACCGTTCATGTACAACCCATTGTCTATTAATTAGTCTGCGGTGGTAGACGCCGCTTGCCGTCCGATACCTGCTAACCGGAACTGGGCAAATTGTCCCTATCCATCGTCATGCTGCTCTCTGCTCTGCTCTCTTCCCCCCATGTCCCTGCTCATGAGCAGGCGTGGTGCACCACCTCCAAAAAAACATCCATTGTGCAATCCGTCAATCTCTTGACCGACAACGGTGGTCAACTTTTCATGTCGAGCTCGCCGAAACGGGCGTCCTGCATCTCGCGTTCATTTACTGGTGCACAAATGCGTCCTCCAAAGCAAGGAAAATCCATCACAACACGCCAGCATGCAATCAACGACCGTCCCTCTGCCCAACCTCGTCAACAGACAGCATGCAATCTGACACCCTCGATGCCCGTGTCTCACTCCCCAGGCCTCGCGTGTAACCTGACCCGGCTCCACCTGAACCCATCTAACCCACCCAGCGCCGCCCAGCCAGTCGATCAATCAATCAATCAATTGATCAATGTCTCTCCCGCTACCGCCATCGGCCCTGCGGCGTGCGGCCGCACACGCACCTCCCGCCCTCCGTCGTAGCACGAGCAGCGCACTGGGTGGAAGGCATCTCGAGCTCCCCCCAATTGGCACCACGTCGACGGGAACCTTGCAGCTAAGACCCGGTCGAACCATCCCAACGGTGTTGTCGGTGTCGCGCTGGGGGTTGTTGGAGCTATGAAGGGCCGAGGGTCCATGCAGGATCGTCACCCGCTCCCCAGATACGCGAAACGGCACCACGCCTCGTGCAACGGGGAATGGGGAGCGAGGGAAAGACCAACACACACACACAATGGCCCCGCACAATGTGGCAGGGTTCCAAGCTCGATGAGCTGGTGTCCGTTGCCCCCCGTACGCTGCACCCTCGAGCCGGTGTGCGACAGGTTCACCACCCCGTCGTACAAGCCCCCAGGTGCGCCCTCCCAGCCACGTACAGGCATGTCACAGCTGCAATTTCGTGCTCGCCTGCTAGTGGGTGACCATTGTATCCTCGTACTTGATCTTGTTTGCTTCTTCCACGGGTTCACCGTAACGTTCGAGTTGCTTTTTCCTGACGCGTAGAGTCCCTGAGGCCTTTGTTGCCTTGTCAAGGGGGTTCCAGGCCTCAATCAACCTTCTGCCACGACCAGCCACGCCGTAGGAGAGTGGCACGCCCCAGCATCATGATTTGGTCCCGTGCCCGTGGAATATTCCCAAACCCTTCTTTTAATAGACAGCCCTTCTTCTGTCCAGTGTGGATGGAGTGGCCGAGAACCACCTGGTCTCACCCGTAGCCTTAGCGACTTCGTAGTTCGACTGGCGCGAGACAGTCGACACCGCCTCGCGGCTGGACGGGGCCAGAACTGGCAGCTTGCCCCGGCCCGACCTGAACTCGGCCGGCACGGACAACAAGCCTGCACAGGCAGGGAGGGTTTGTTTACTTGTGCCAGAAGTAAGTTTAGGAACTGGTGAGACAGTCGACTGAGGGTTTTCAGATGATAAACGAGACTCTCTTGACAAAAACAAGATGAAAAAGAATACGACGGAAGATGCCTACGAACTGGAATCAGTGCTTTGAAACAGTCATAGCTCGAGGAGCGTCGCCTGTCGACTGCTCGGAATCATCTGGCAGGCCCACGTGTCTATACGTGTGGGTGTCAAGGAATGTGTGATAAGCGTTTACGGTCCCCATGATGAAGCCATCCTGACATCGGAGTGCCCAGGCCACAACCTCACAGTTAACCGCCGTATTTTTGCTTGCCCAGCTCCCACGGGATCCACTTCCAAGGTCAAGAAACTGTACCTCTGGCCATCTTCGCATGATGAGAGCCACGGGGAGTGCATCCGCCGCATGGAAGCGGTGAAGCAAGAATGAATACATCAATCAAGTCATGCTAGACAAGAAGCAGCCATAGTTTGTCAAATCTGACTTTTTTTGTGATCTCGCCCAAGAAGCTCTTTTCTTATTCTTGTTGGGGATGGAGAAGGGCCCAGAGGCTTGGTGCAGGACCCCAGCTTCCGGGATTTGTTGTGGTCGCCTTGCCACGGCTTGCTTATTCGAGATGGACACAGCTGCGGTATGATATTCCCTGACAGACATCACTGACAAAGATATTGTGAGGTTGGTTCAGATAGCTTTCCTCCGTGCTATGTCCATGGTGTGTCTTTGGGGTGGACTGGTGACTTGTAGAAGACTAGGCAGCGATGTAGCCTGGCGTCTGGGTTTCTCCTTTCCAGCTCAGGAGGACTCGAAGTGATTGTAGAGCCTTGACTAAGATGCTTGATTAGTCTGAAGGGTTTCAGTTCAGTTGGAAGGCGAGCTTGCTGCAAAGGTGCATTGTGCCGAAGTCTGCTATCAGAGGCAAGTTAACGAGGAGACTTTGAATTGTCGTGGAGACTGCATCCAAAACGACTCAACTGTAAAAGTGCGAGATCATCGTTGCCTAAATACGTCTTTCAGCAGGCAGGAGCGGTGGGGCAGGCGGAAGAGCTGGTGGGAGTGATTGATGTCGGTGTCTGTTGCCCGATTGCCTTCGTGACAAAGTTTTGTCCAGCCACTTTGAGATGACACGGATGTGCCTGGTCCACTTGGGGGACAACACGATGAGACCAGAAGATTGAAGTGCTAGCTGTCCTTATTCTTGAAGCTCCACAGGGGAGTTACTTTGCGTTCCACATCACACCCCATTCCATCTTCAAGTGTTCCTCGTCCATATATTCATCCTAATACATCTCTCCCTGAAGACTTCACTCAGCATAGTCATCCCGTATTCTCCATCATGCAGTGTTATCGTAACTATGTCTCGAATAAAAGCCCTGGCGGATGAGTTGATGTGGCACATGAGACCTCAGAGTCATGCTGGTTCCTTTGAAGAGACTTATAATCCGCATACAAAGAGTGCCTCATAGGTTGAGTCCCATATTTGGTGGACACAGCAAAGTAGGGAAGGGTTCATCAAGGGGATCTTCGGAATACTGCGACTTGCTTTGCCCTTAGGCATGCAAAATTACAAAGGCTTCTGCGATTTGGTAAAGCAGCAGGTTATGGAATGACGGGGTACCTCGGTATACAAGACAAGGTTTGTGCCATGATTACCGAGTACGTGGTGTAACGGATAACACTGCTGCCTTCTCGGAGTGCATCTAGTTTCAACGGCGTGGTTTTGGATACTTACAGTGTACGATAAGAGTCGGTGTGCTCTTGACGTAAAGGCAGCGAGATCTGGGTTCAACTCCCAGCGTGCTCATTCTTTTTTCCTTCATACTTTTTCTTGTTTTGAGCAACTCTCCTTTGTTTCCGTCTGCTTCACGCAGGATTTGGGGAACTCAATAGCCTCTTACCCAAGCAATCTGTCTGATCCTTGATCAATTGGCACTCTAGTGAAGCCTTTGTGATGGAGGAGCTGAACCACATGCAGTTCGCCAGGAGTTTTCCAGGCACCAGGGCATCTTACATTTCAACTAGGGACACATCACAGCCATCCCAAAGCTACGTCTTCAATTTGAGCTGTTCATGAACCATTTCAAAGGTGTGGTGCACTGACTAGCTGCCGAAGGAGTGTGTTGTGCTGGTGTCAGCCTTTGTTGATGTGAGGCGGGCTTCGGTTGCTCCGGCTGACACGGCTCATTGTGTGTCGTTCCCTGCGGCACAGACTCCAACTCCTCACGAACGAAAAGCCAACTGCGGCTTGTCATGATGATTTCACCATTTTGACACGCCTTCCAGGCCCAAGTCCCACCTCTGAATCGTCACTTGAAAACTACGAGTCTCGAGACCGACCTCACCACTCTCAAATCCGGCACAACAGACAGAGCTCTCGCAGCCTAAGCCCCGTACTACAAAAAACTGTCACCATCAAGCCACAAGCTATGGCTTCGGTCCTCGCATCCAAGGCATCGACGCCACTGGCATGCTTTCTTCCCATGGCGTCAAGAACAGCACCCGTGAAGCACGTCCGCGTGAGCCAGCCTTCCCTCCACCAACACCTCCTCTTGCGGCCCAATGCGGCAACGCAGCTCCGCCGCCTGGGCGACAATCCTCGAATACGGCCCCAAAACTCCGCCACCGCGTCAGAGAAGCCAGACTCGTCGAAGAAGGGGGGTCGGCTATCCGTCCTGGATCGCATGGGCGCCAACCGAACTACTAAGATCGTCATCATTGTCTTTCTCTCGATTTATGGGACGATGGAGACGATATTTTACGCTAATGCCGCGTACCGTTACTTTTCGACGCAGAACAGTGAATGAGGTGATTGGCTTTTGTGACACAGATCTGGCAGCTGTGAGGCTGCCCATGATATGGGGAAATGTATGATTTGTATGTCCGGTGCTCGAAGGCTTTGAGGTTGTATTCAGTCTTAACGGTGATGGCATGTACTAGAAATCTCAGGGATCGTATTACAACCAGTCGAATAGTCTGTTCATTATAGAGATACTCCAATCATCTGGCAAGTCCCATCCCGCTCCTACAATAGCGTGCTCGCGTGCTCGCACTGAGTCTTGGTCAATTCTATGGTATTATATTCGCGACTTGCATATTACACAATACATTAAAGTTTGTCTTGGAACAAGCGATCCCTGATCTTATAGTACGGTTCGGCAAAGAACGGTCAAAAGTGCTACTGCAAGGACGGCTCCTCGGCTGATTCCGAGCAATGGGGTCCCCGTTGATTCTGACCCCCCTGAACCTTGCGTGGCCTCTCCCTCACTGGGCGCTGTACTGGTTTGGGTATAGTTTGGATCCGTGTTGTTGTAAGAGTAGGTGAAGTAGTCGTCACATGCCTCCAGACACGAATATGTACCATGGAAGACCGTGACCGAGGCCTGCGCCGCCTCGGCGAACAGCAGACCGCCCTCGTAGTTCCACGGCCGGGTAGTCACCGCGGGGCCGGCCGTTTCAACCTGCCTCTTGTTTTTGCCAAAGGCCCGGTCATTCTCGGTCATGGTCAACTCGACGTCCCGGCCGGAGAGTGACTGCACGCTTGTGGCGACGCACAGAGGCATTGGGTACATGTCCACCAGCCTCTGACCGTCATGCGTGGTCGTGGTCGTCAGCACGTCGCTGTACTGGAAGCCGTAGTCACCATCCGGGCAGCACATCACGACGCTTGCGACCACGTCGTAGGATATTGTCTCCCCTGACGTATCTCCGCTCTGCCTCCTGTCGAACGGACGACGTGTGGATTCTGAGGCAGTCGTGTAACCTGCTGGACAGCCCGCATAGAAAGAGGTCGTCCCATCATCGCCAGCGGTGGCCGACCCACGTCTGTAGCACTCCTTGTTGTATATGTCCGGCTCTCCAAGTTCTGTAATGGCACATTCGAGCCAGGAAGGTTTCAAGATTTCACGGCCCTCCAGAAGTTGACAGCTTGTCGAGACGAGCCACAGGTTGGAGTCACTCAGGCATGATGGAGCAGGACTAAACTGGGTGGTTGGATGTGAGGGAGGCGGGACATACGAACCCGTTGGCGCTGGGGTTGGAGTAGGAGTCGGAGCCGCGAGAGGATTGGAAAGCACTGGACAATTGCCGCGACATTCAGATATTGTTCCCGAGGCTTCATAGACGATTCTGCCGAAGCCGACAGCTTCTGCCCAGATTATGTCCCTGTCGTATACCGCTTCAGTGGTGATGAGAGGCTCTGTGGAGGCCGTGAGAGTCACGGTCTGGCCGGAAAGTTCTGGGACTGCAGAGGCCCGGCAGAGAAACCCGGCGTACAGCTCCACAAAATAGGTTGAATCTCCAATAGTAAGTGGAATTGGTTCATTTGTCGACGAGAATTTATACGCTCTAATAAACTGGTCAGCTACTGAAACGAACCACTGTGATTGAAGCTGTGAAAGCACTTACGAAGGGCAACAATATGTCTCCATAGAGGTAACTCCATTGCCCCAGTCATGAGTTCTCTCGACTGCTGCTGTCATACCCACAGGACAGTCGTTCCACACCGTTTTCCCGTCGAAATCATCTTTCCAGGGGTAACAGTCGATGTCCGTAAGGTAAGGTGCCGAGGTCGTCGGAGGTCCCAGTATCGTGAGGGGGCAAGTGAGGGAATTCAAATTTAATGTGGCGGCCGCTCTCGGTGCAAACCCACCACCCTTCACGCTACATAGCATCGTGGAGGTCCACAAATTGGAAGGCTCAAAACACGTCGAGTGCGGCTCGAGGACCGTGGTGATATCGACATGCTCAAAGGTATCCATGGTGAGATCTGGGGGAAATAATCGCGTTGCTCAATTTTACAGACAGGCCAGAAATAGCTTGTACGGCATAAATATATAGTACTATTAAGGCCTTAAATGTTTGTGGGCGTGTCACCGCTTTATATGAGTATCACGATAAGTGCGAGCGCAAAGTTCTCAGCCTCTATGGGCCGATGGCAAGCAGCCAAGACGGATTACCGGCCTTGAGTGACATGGTATAAGGTGGAGTTCCAGCAATCGGGAGCTTACTGGACATAACCCTGGGAAAACAGGTGCAGTATCTAGGAACGGAAATGACCCGTCAGTCCAAAACCCTGTTACCCACTACCTGCCTTCCATTCTCAGTCCGGAGTGGACGCCTCCTGCTGCTAGGTATTGATCCTTCAGGAATCGTCTCCACATTACGGATATGCGGCAAATTTGAACGACGCAGTGCATAGGCTTTGGGTAGTGTTGGCATAGTTTCACAAGACATCTCACTTGGAGGTTAAGCGGTATCTCGGTATGAACTGGTGGAACATATCCATGGATACATTCCATTAAGGCATTCCAATGCTCCTAACGAGACCTCGTAGCCCCCAATAGGGGACCCGCTAACTACGGAACTAGTGGTTGCTTGCTACTGGCATTTGGCCAAGCATGTTGAACTCCACAAATTAAGCATTTATGCATATAGCCAGTCACACCATTATCAAGGGAAACAAGAAAGCATTACTACCAAGACCATAATATATCAACAAAATAGTGATACAATGTAGTCAAACCACTTTGTTGTTGTTGGATATAGCCTCACAAGAGGCAAAAGAGAAAACAATGGACGATGCCGGAATCGAACCGGCGACCTTTCGCAATCGTATCAACAACTTCCATATCGTTATGGAAGTCACTGCGAAGCGAACATTATACCCCTAAACCAAACGCCCATTACTCAGCGAGAAAAACTAATTTTGTGGAATCATGTCGCTGTGGTCTAGTGGCTCAGCTGGGACTTTGGTCGAGGTAAAGGTATTGGAGACCAAAGCCAACTTGATATATTGGATCAGCTGCGAGTAACATGCCACGTGATACAAAGATGGGGAGAATGTGTCCATATATAGACCGGGAGTGGGTGATGGATATCACGGGTGCCTATTCATGTCCCAGCCAGCTATGTCAACAACTCAGACAACACACGAGTCTGGTTTACCACTAAAGACCTTCCCCGAATCGACTTGTGTTTTTTGTCATAGTGATAGATAGTGAAAAGGGATGACCCAGCCTTCTAGAGTGGAAACAACGGCAGTGCATCGCAATTCGCTCAGAATAGTAGTTAAAGGCTTGCTAGACAGTAAGCCACTACATCCATGGCAGTAAATAAATCACTCCATTAAACAGAGCTTCTCTGTCGGTGTGACTTGGATTGGATTGATTGAAATTATGTTACCCCGAGCCCTCTTATCTCTCCCTCTCCTTTTTCTTCCTGCCTCCTCTATGCCTTGATAATTTGATTCACTGTCTTATTGTAAGATGCAGATGTCCCTGTGCAAGTGTGAAACGGTCTGAATAAGATAATTATGGAATCCCAGCTTTGTGAGCTGAAAGAAAAGAGACCCTTTCTGTGACTAACTCAGTCCTTGCCCTGAATAAATAGCTGGATAAGCTGGTAGTACAGGGACACTATTAGGCTTATCTGAGCAAGTATGATCCCTTAACCTACATCATCTCAGCGCCCACTAAGTATCACATCTGCGATCTTCTCAGCAAGCATATACACAGTACTCTGCGGATTCGCCGGCACAGCAAATGGGAAGGAGCTAGCATCCACGACGCGCAGCCCTTCCACGCCAAACACCCTCGCCTGTGAATCCACCACAGCCATGGGGTCCACGTCTCCCCCCTTGCCCATCTTGCACGTGCCGCTGGCGTGCCACACGGTGGACGCCGTCTGCCGGATATACGCCAGGATGTCCTCGTCGGTTGTCACGTTCGCACCGGGGGCGAATTCGGCCCCGACACGGATGGGATCGAGAGAAGGGTCAGCCAGGGCCCCTCGGCACCTCTTGAAAGCCGCCACGGCGAGCTCGGCGTCTGCTGGGTCAGAGAGCCAGGCCAGGTCGAAGACCGGAGGGTCCTTGATGCTTGAGGAGCTTATGGTGACGTTGCCGCGCGACAGGGGTGCCGTCAGAGTGGCGCTCATGGTGCCTACCGTCTGGGCGTCTCCCGAGCTCGAGGGTATGGAGAACCCGAAGGGGATGTACTGTATCTCGGGCCAGTCTTCCGGGAAGGCTGCGAGCTTGTCCCTGGTCTCCTGGGAAAAGTTGGCGCGGAGGCTCTCGGGGATCTTCTCGAAGGAGAAGTACCCTCCTGCCTGGCTGTACGGTCCGGCCTGGTCGTCGTGGTACTGCTCCAAGGTGGCCTCTCGGACGGATGGGTCTGAAGAGTCCACGAATGTGCCTCCTGTTGGCGTGCTCACCGCTTGGAGGACGTTGAATGATAGCTGCTCCCAGAGGTTTTGTCCTACTCCGGGGAGGTCTTTGATCACCGGGATGCCGAGAGACTGGAGCGTTGCTCTGGGCCCGATACCTTCAACAGAATCATGTTAGAATTGATTGTCTAATACACATAACCCGGAAGGGGTGCGGTGCGTGGCTAAATGCTGAGCCAGTCCAGCTGCCTTTCTCTTACCTGAGACCATCAACAGCTGGGGAGAATGGAATACGCCCCCAGAAAGGATGACCTCCTTCCTGGCATTTAGCGTGTATTCTGACCCCTGAGTGTCAACTGCGATCCCCGTGGCTTTCGCGGCCGCAAACAGGATCTTGGTTGCCTGAGTGTGAGAGTACACTGTTATTCCGGTCTCTTCTTCTGCCATCTGCAGGTAACTCGTCTGAGAAGACGACCGAGTCGCATCCCGAGGGTCAATCGTGGACGACGTCCATCCTCCTAGACCGTTAATCGACCCGCTATTCAAGCCCTTGGGTGCAGGCGACATCCCGATCGCCTGCAACCCGAGTGCAAGCCAAGAAGTCGTCGGATCAACCCAGTTACCAAATGAAACACGCAGCGGCCTCTGCGCAGCGGAAGTGCCATTATCCCCAGAAAACGCATCCGCATCCCAGCTTGGCGTCGCGTTGGCAGCATTGCGCTTCTCCAGGTCGGGAGGCGTGAGCTGGCATCCGGCCTTGAAAAACGGCAAGACGCTGTCCCACCGGTAGCTCTCGTCGCCGACCTCCTCAGCCCACCGGTCGTGCGCGCCCCTCGACGCGCGGACGTACGCCAGCGTGTTGAGCGCCGAGCTGCCGCCCAGCGTCTTGCCCCTCGCGTAGTGGACCTCGCGCCCGGCGGCGCCCTGTTGCGGGACGGAGATCAGGTCCCAGTCGACCAGGGGCTCGCGCTGGTACGTGGCTGGATCTGTAGCGAGCACCGGCATGTTCAATGAGTAGTAGGGGACCACGCTCTGGTTGCCGGTGTCAGCCTGGTAAGAGCCCCCCGCTTCGACCACGGCAACGGAGAAGTGAGGGGCCAGTCGGGCTGCGATGGCGAGGCCGGCAGTCCCTCCGCCGACGACTGTGAAGGTTAGTATGTGGCCTCTCAGAGCCTTTGAAGGGAAGTAAGCCTTAGCTTGCCTATGTAATCGTAGGTTGCATTTTCTCCGCCGCGGGGAACACACCATAGCGGGAATAGGGGGCGACTGACATGGCATATTGGGCCAGATATGCTATATTAATGGTAGGGAAATATAAAGATACCTTATCAGTTATGTAATATAGTAGGCGTATTGACTACCACTTATATAGCGCCCTAGGGTTGCTAGCTAGAGGACTATAAAGAGATTCTAGTAAACGGCTATATATTAAATATTTTGATATTAAAGAATTGATTATATAAAAAATAATAATATAGTATTAATTATATAGCTTGCTACGCCCCGCTGATTTTACCTATACCTATATTTATGCTTATGCCTATATCTATATCTATACTTATATTTATATTTATACCTTTACTTAATAATACTTAGAGCTATTAAGCTATAAGCTTTATGAAATTATTTAAAAGCTCTTTAAGCGATTAGTTTAGCTCTTCTACTAGGGGTATATTAATTAAAATCTTAATTCAGGGCTCCTTAGGGTGTAATAGCTTAACCCTTTATAGTAGAAGGAAAATAATAAAGGGTAATGCTAATAGTATTAGTATTAGCGATGATATGATATTAATAGTAAAGATATTATAAATATTATTAGTAATAAATTTTATTATTAAATAACTAGAGTATATATAAAATACTTATAGGTTGATATAAGGGATATCTTAAGGTTTATTAAATATTTACCCTAGATATATAAGGTCTTTGTATATCTATAAGCTAGAAATATCTAAAAATTAAAATTTAGATAATTTATAATAAGATATAATTAATAATTATATTAATAAGAATAATAATAAAAATAATAGTAATTTTAGGATAAAGAGGGAGGTTATTATTAATATTAATAGATAATTATATTTTAAGCTTATTAATAGCGAGGCCTTATAACGCATGCTTATACCTAGCCCTAATACTTATAGTTTATTATTAAGGCAAGTATATATTTAAAATATTTATATTCTTTTAGCTTTTTATATTTTAAATTCTTTATTGGTATATTTAAAGCTTAATTAGCTAGATTTTCTAGTTAGATTAATATTTTAATATTAAAAAAGTAATATTAAAGCATTAACTAAGCTATTATTTAAATTACCTATTATACCGCCATATCCTGCTATATATATTAACTTAAATAAAATAATGGCTTAAAAATGAATGCTAAAAGGTATTATAACTAGGGAACCTTAAATTAATACTTTATAATAATTAAAAGAAGTAAGGATAGATATAATCTAGGGTTATAAGGGGAATGAGATGTAAGGAAATATTAAATGGTATTTATATATATTTATAATGATGAGCTAATTTAGTATTTAGTAGTAGGTGGTATAATTAAGAGTAATATAGTAGCAAGTTTATTTAAAAAGGCTGATAAAACCCTTATGAGATCTAAAGAGGTTATCCTTAAGCTCGCGTATTATATTAGGAGAGTTATTACCTTTATGGCTATGCTTAGGGTCTTAGCTACTTTAATAGTAATTGCGGCCTCTTTAACTCTGCTGCTATGCCTGCTGCTGTACTTATTACTAGTTAAACTGAATAAGGGGGCGGTAGTTATGAGTTAACTAGCGGAAAGAACTGTATATAGAATTAATATAAATGAGAAAGGAGGTGGTGCCCTATATATAAAAAGGGTTATTATAACCTTAGCTACTATTACCATGGCTATTACTATTAAGGCTATTGCTATTGGAGCTAGTAGTTAAATTATTTATAAGAGGCTTTGTAAGGTAAGCATTGTTAGGGTGGGTAGGAAAAGCTATTAGATAAAGGTTAGCTTAAGAATGGTTACTTTAAAAACTTAAATTATTAAATTAGTTAAAAGTATAAGATAACTAAGAATTAGAGGGAGATTGAGGCTAATTGCTAGGGGGATAAGATATTAGGCCATGAGATAAAGATTAAAAGGCGTTTAAATTAGCTTTAAGTTAAGGCCCGCGGCTAGGCGAACTATATTAATTAATATTAAAGTTAGTAGGCTGCTATTAGCTATAGCCGCTATAAATATACTGCTATTAGCTATAATTTTTAGAAGTAGGCTGCTGCTGGCTATAATCTTTAAAAGTAGGCTATTACTAAGTGTAGCTTATGGAGGGCTATGGAGGCAGGCTTAGATATGTTAATTACTCTTATATTATTTAGTTCATTTCCTTTCTTATCTGTGCCTATTTATATTCGCGTTAATTAAGGTTCTCGCACTTAATCTGTATGTATTGCATCTTAAGGGACTTAGTAGGCTGGGTAATCATGGCATAAGGGGTAGTATTATGGGTTATGCTATTAATCTATAAGCTGCCTTTACCTTAAGACTTAAAGGTAGGAGTGAGGCGGGGGTCTAAATGCTATATTATGTTAGATATATTTATGCCCTAGGTATAGTGTAAGGGGCTGGATTGATAAGGGTGGTATATTTGCTATATCCTGTTATTATAGGGAGAAGAAAAGATATTGGGTGAGGTATAGTAGTGGTGACTGCTTATAGTAGATAAATTAAAGGCCTTATATAGAGGTAAGGGTAGAGATAAGTTGCTAATAAATAGGTTATTCTTACATAGCTCCTCTAGGTAGTGCTTAGGCGCTTTAGCGGATAATGGCTTAAAGGAGTTGTTATCCTAGTTATTAATAAATTATATATATATAAAAGTATTAATTTTAATTAGCTGGGGCGTAAGGAAGTATAAATTAGTATTTTATTACTTAAGAAAGTTATAAATAGCCTAATAATGCTCTTTATTTATATTCTACTTAATACTTTGTTTAATTTATTTAATGTTAAGGTTTATACTCTGCTTTAAAGCAGTAATAAGATTAATTTTCTGGAATAGATTTATAATAAGCATCTTATTAAAGAAGAACTATAGGGAATTTGGGTCCCTAAAGTTAATAGCTTATAGGATAATGTTATAGATAATTATGAAGATATATTTATATAGGCCCTTGCTAAACTAAGTATAAATTTATTAATAAGTGAATTTAAGGTTATTTTTGCTTTAAGCTTAATTATAAATATTAATATAGAATTTATTAGGGTAGTTTTAAATCTATTTTAAAGTAATGCCTTATTAAGTAAATTATTAGCCTTTTTTTTTATTTCTTTATAAATATAAGGGTTAGGTATTATATAGTTTATAAGATGTATAAAAGTATCTTTCTATATTATTTTATATTTAAGGTTGCTTATATTATAAAATTAATCCTTGTAAAGCTTAAAGAAAGTAAAGATTTAGCTATTAAGTTTAAGAAATAATAGCTTAATAGCTGTATTATTAAACTTAGGCTAGCTATAAATAAAGAGAACCTTTTAAGCTATATAGTTAAACTTTATTTTTATCTAAATTAGCTGCTTTAAGTTAAAAGGATTAGGATTATTAGCCTATTAATAATAAATATTAATATTATTAAATTTAAAGTAAATAGTATAATTCTTATAAATAATCTTAATAAAGGCTATTAAATAAATTAACTTAAGGTATTAGCTAGACTTATGCTTAGCCTTAAAGGCTATTAAGCTGCCTAAGGTCTGCCGGTACTACTTAATGGTAGTGATTAGGCTACTAGTGTATAGGGTGCTAGGTGGGAATAGCTGCTATAAGCTAAAGTTGGTGGCAGTATTAAGGGTGATTAGGCGTATAGTAGGTGTTTAAAAGAGATTTATTAGGTTACTATTTAATTCTTAGGGGCTTATTTAAGCTTATTTAGGGATAGATGCTAAGGGGCGCTATTTACTAAGAGGGGGATTAGGAGCTACTAATCTAGGAGCTACCAATCTAGGAGCTACTAATCTAGGAGCTACCTATCTCAGAGCTACTAATCTGGGAGTTAGACTAGGAGGTATATAGGCCAGTCAAGGGGCCACTATATTAAGGTTCTGCAGACTAGGGTACACGCTTACCAGTTCAGTATAGCGCTGGTAGGCAGCCACTACAAGGAGGGTTGCTAGATATTATTAAGGGATAGCTGATATAGTAGGACTAATTATTATTAAGGAGTAATAAAGAATAAATATAGAAAGAATATATATAATTTATATTATAAAAAGAAGAAGGAAGAAGGTTATAAGGTAATAAGTTTAAGGGTTTAAATAATTATTTCAGTAGTAGTAGCCCCTTTATAAATAGTAAGTATTTAGATTTTTCATAAATAAGATTAGTAATTAGGAAATTAATCACTAGAAGTTCAGGTGAAGGTGATAAATAATTTTAATGGTAGATATTTTTAATTAAACCCCTTTATTTTAAAGTTTTTATAATAGCTATACTTCTACTAATCCATGCGTCACCCCACCTATTATCCTATAATAATCAATCTCTATCCCTTCTAAGCAATATAATATCCCATAACCCTTTTTCTTTTTAATTACCTATAATCTTCTCCTATTAAATAGCTAGTAATTATAGCCAACATACCACTAAGAGGTTACTTATGAACCTTTAAGCATTATAAGGGCCCTTATAATAAAGGCCCTAATTAATATAAAATTAAAATTACTACTTAAAAGCATAAGTTAAATATATAAAAGGATAATACCCCTATATAAAATATACCCTAGCTTCCCATTATTAAGGAGGATAATGATGATAATATATCTATAGATAGCGATATTAATAGCGATATTAATAAGCCTCTTAAGTAACTTCTTAAGGAATAAATAAATATTAATAAAGGCAACTAATTAATTAATAATAATAAAGATAAATCCTTTATTAATAAGGAGAGTAAGCTAAAATCTATTTTAAAATATTAGTAGTAACGCTATAATGATATACTAATGCTATTAATTTTAATTATAATTAATATTAAGTACCTATAATAAGATATAGAGGTGGCTGCTAATAGCATTATATATAATGTAAGTATAGATCTAAGTAACATCTTTAGTATTATAGAGTATAAGAAGAATATTTTAGTAGAGCTGGAATTAATATTTATAGCCTTTGACTCTATAGAGGCTAATATGCTAAGTATTAAGGGTAATAATCCCCTGTTTAATCCTAGCAGCCCTGGTAGTCTTAGCAGCCTTAGTAATAACCTAGGTGACGATTTATTGCAACTTGTGCTAAGCTAGTATAACCCCTTCTTTAAAATATTTTAATTTAAAATAGCTCTTGTTATATATACTGACCTCATAAGCTTAAGCTGAATGGATTAGGCCTATTTACGCTAGATCCTATATCTTCTAATAAATAAAAATAGCTGCCTCCTTAATGATATTACCTACCTGCTAAAATAACTATTAATATTACAAGATTATTTATATAAGTATCTCCTATTAATAAATATATAGGAGGTTAATATTCCCCTTAATATTTTAAAGATACCTACCCTCCCCTTAGGCTTAAAGTTATAAAAGTATTAGAAGTTTAAGGTATATAAGGAGAAGATAAAGGCTGCTAAGGATAAAGTGAAAGCTTAAAGAAGGAGGTTTAAGGTATAAATCTAATTAGATAAATTATTATTATTCCTAAATATAAAACTTACCTTTTTTAACTTACTATTTATATTCAAAAACCTTATCATATCCAATATTTATTATAATATTTACTATAGCCTAGCTGAGTTTATTAATAAGCCTATAAAGCTATATTAATCTACGGCTTAGGTATTATTTATTTAAGCGTTAAAGGGTGTGTATACCTATATATGGGTTAATGGCAAGTTAATTACTACTATCCTACCTACTAACTTTATCTATTACTACTATATAGATAAGGATTATTATTATTAGTATATTAATAATAAAGATAAGAATATATATAAGCTATATATTAGTCATATATATGCCTTTAGAGTTAATAAGCGCAAAAGCAGCCTAATATATTAAATAAGCAGCCTAATGCTGTAAATCCAGGAATGCCTTCACTTAAATCACTAAGCACTAAGCAAGCTCACCTATAATCCGCCACTAAATGCCAATAAGCTAATCCTCCAATCCAATATCACAATCACTCATGAGTTAAAGGCTTTCTAATTTATTAATATATATATAGATAAGGTCTTTAGTAAGACTTATAAGGACCCAGCGGCAAATATATCTAGCACTTAGCAATGCATTATTAAATCAGCTAAGCCCAAGATTACCCATAAGAAATATAACTATACTCCAACTATTCCAGCCTGGGGTGATTAGTACTATTAGGTCCGCCATATGCTCCTCGACAGCGCTCTTATTGCCATATGCTATACACACCCTATTCAAGCTAAGCTGGAGATTAAGCACTTTGGTTGCGTAGTCTTTAAGAATGAGTAAGATATAAATAAGGTTGATATAGATAGCTACTTATTGTGTCCTAAGGATATATTAGATAAGTAGTGGGAGGCTGATAAGGAGTAATACCGCTAGCACCCAATTGCTTACTTACCTATACTCACTTTTATTAATAGCTTTAGCATTTTTTAAAACTTATACCGAACCTTAATAGGTATATATATTATATTTATTAATATAATTATGAAAGATTAATCCCATCCTTATAGTATTCTCCCCCTAATCCTTAACCTATACGCCTCTAACTTTGAAAATATTATCAAGGCCTTAACATCAATGGCATAGCTTAATAAGGGCTTATTAACAGAGATTAATGGTATCATGACTTAATTTTATGCTTTTAATATATACTATGTTAGCGATATGCTACAGTAGGCTGAGAACTCTGGCCTTAAGGGCCTATGGATTTATAAATTCTATTATACTTATTTTATCCCTAAAGGTCAGCTAGTAACCAACCCAGAGGTTATACTTAACTTTAATATTATTACTCATAGCTAGTTCTACATCTAAATAATACTAATGTAGTATATGATATCCACTTAGCTACAGACTTAAGAGGCTAAGGATAGCTTCAGCACTTAGTAAGGAATTAACAACCCCAGCCCAGCCTTAATAGCTATTTCGTTAGCCTTAAATCTTATTATAACCTAGCTGATGGATATAGCCTATTTTAAATATAATGGATTATTATAACTTATATATTTACTTCTCTAAGATGGTATTCTTGAGATTAAGGCTTATGAGAAATATGCTCTTATTATTTAGATTTAAAAGTTCCCTCCTAGTGGCTACTGCTTATAATCTCCTATTTACTACCTGGCTAATTATTCGCTATTAAACTATGCTGAGTGGTTTATTATCGTGCCTCCCTTCTTACATTATTAGCTATGGAAGGCTTATATTAAGCTGCTCTTTGCTTTTAATATTAAGCTTAAGTATCTAGAGGATAACCCCATTAATATAATTATTAAGGCCTGTATTATAATTATGAAAAGTAACTCTATTTTAATAAGCTATTATATCTTTAAGGTAAACTAAGATAACCTTAAGGCTATTATTTATTGAGCTTAAAAGATATTTAATTAGCTATTAATGGCTGCTGCTGCGAATATAGGTAGTTCTAGAGGTCCTACCCTAAGTGCATCCTATATAGCTTTTCTCGCGGGCTTACCAATAATAAATCCTAGGCCTTATCCTCTAAATACTATTATCATAAGCTATATAAAGATTATTAATATTAATATTAATATTATGTAGTTCTTAAATAATACTTTATGATTTAATATTTATATTAATGTTTATTAAAAGGCTTTTATTAATAAGTATAGTCTTTTTATTAATCTGAATATATTAATGGGAGAAAATTTATACTAATGAGTTGGCCTTAATTTATTTCTTAAGATACGAGCCTGCGTTTATTATTAGCATGGTATATAAATTAATGCACTTGTAGGCAGCCCTGCTGCACCTATTTAATATATATACCTAGGTCCCTTATTAATTGCCCTTTGATTTTTTTTTGTAAACTATTCAAGGCGCTTATCTATATAATTAATTATATTAATATTAAAAAGGTTATACTTATAAAAGTTAATATTTAAAAAATTATTCACCTTATCTTTTAAAATACCTTTAAAGAAATAAACCTAGAGTTAACTATTATGCTAATTAACCTGTATTAAAAATGCCCTGATTTATATAAGAAGGTTTTATTATGATTTGATTAAAGTATTGTTGTGGATAATTTTAACCTAGATAACTTTATTATTAATATTAATTAATTGGCTAATGATTAGCACCGCAGCCTTACAGCAATTAATACCATTCCAACATCTAAGCTCTATAACCTGCATTATCACATTAATAATAATAAGCACCTGCCCTTATATATACTAAATACTAAGACTATTTTTCATAATTATATTTAATTAGTATACCACTAGGACTATAGTAAGTCTGTCCACTATCCAACTACCTTTTAATAGCAATGCATTTAATAGTTACATAAGTTTAGCTTTATTAATAAGTATATACTCCCCTTTCCCTACTCCTTAAGATTTATTCAGCTAAGTAGCCTCTCCCTCGCCCTAAGCTCGTTATTTAGCTAAATTACTTTAGTCCTAATTAATTATGTATTTTAATATCAATTATTGCCTATTATCGTGATGCCTACTTAGGAGCAGCGTTATAATAAGGATATTATTAATAGCTTTAATAAAGTAAAGGTATTTAGGATATTAACTAGCTTAAGGCAATAAATTTTAATAATTTTGGCCTTAAGAAGATAATAAAAGATATAGCTTATAATTATCTATGAAATGCGCTCTTAAGTGATTAATATACCTAAGTGCTATTCCGTAAGAGTAGCTTTAATATAGCGAGTTTAAATATTATCTATTCTTATTAATCTTAGTACTAATATCGTAGTAGCGATAATATTAATGATGGCCTTATATTCTAGGGCCTTAAATAAGCAATTTACCTTTAGTATAGGCGACTATATTAAGTATATATGCGATAATAATAATAATTACTTTAGTTAGATTAACTACATTTTCCTACTTAATAACTTATATAATCATTATATCTTTATTATATTATAGCCTATTTGCCGCACTAATATGTATAATGATATCCTTAATCTTAAGATTATAAAGAAGATGGATAAGGTTGCTATTATTAGTATTACTGCCGTGTAGCTAGTTCGCTTATATATATTAAATATTAATAATATTAGCCTTATTTGGAATAATTAAGAGCTATATATACTTTAAGCAATCAATTAGTAGGTTTATTCGCTTCTAGCTGCGTTAATTAGCTTAATTAATATGGACTCAGCTTATAGCTTATACTTAATTAATAGCAATATTATAATAAGTTGCTTACCATCTTTCCTTAATTAAATGGTATCTAATCCTAACTATATCTAGGTGCGTAAATTAAATTTTCATCCTTACTACTAATATATTTAGTATTTAAACAGGTAGGTAGCCTTTATGATAGCTTTATTCTTTATAAACTTTCTTATATATCTCTAGCATATTATTTATAATTCATATCTAACCCTGCTTTAATGCTAAGCTTCTTTCTATTATAGATATTTGCTGATCATTGCGCTTAAACCTTAATCATACTACCACGTCACCTTAGATTCAATGCCCAACTTTAAATTTAGTGCCTAACCTTAGAGCTGCGCCTCTATAGTAACTTTGGCAACCTATTCTCACTCTTGTAATAATGTAATAAATAGGAGTTAAAGAAGCGCTGGGATAGAAAGCTTAATAAGGCAGGATTAAACTTATATAATACATAAGCTTAATTAACTGCATTTAGCAACATATTAATACTATACCCAAATAAATATAGTAATATATTCCTAATCCATAATGGCATATATCTATAGATTTAATCCTAATATAATATAATATACTATATATATAACCCTGTATGTAATATAACCTGTCAAATCCTTACCAAAGCTGCAGCCAATTAGAAGCTAGCCTTAGTTAGATATATCATATTAGCTTGATATGCTATATCTAGCTGATATGCTATATAGCCTATTTTCATGCTATATTATCTTAATATGCTATGTCAGACCCTAATATGCCATGTTAGGTAGCTTGGACCCCCTGTACGGCACTGGACTGAGGAGGCTGCCAGTATTGCAGTCCACAGAAAGTAGAACAACATGGTCATTGAAACTGTGAGTAGCTCGTGAGGTCAGATATAAATGACCAGGGAAAGCGAACGACGGATGATGATGGCATCCAACTATATGAGATTACTGTTCGTATCGCAATGGTATTACTCTGCGCCACTAGCAAGGGGCCCTGGTGAAATGTCAAGGGACCCCTTTCTAATCGCCCTCATTTTGTAAGCCCTTGTCATCAGCTAAGCATTTAAGCAGTATAGTAATTATCATAGAGGACGGATATTCGCACCGGTCAAAACGGATGGTACACCGGTATAACGCCCATTTTAGCGTTAGCGCACAATTAACGCCCTGCCACCAAATTAATATGGGGCAACGTTAAGTTGACTTTAGCAACGATTTCGCCATCACCCTCATCAAAAGAGGTTGCAAATCGATCAATTGTATCGCTCAATCGATCAACTATGTCGCTCAATTGGGCAATTGGCACTCGATTCAACACAATTACGTGATGTATCAATTTATATCTAATCTAAATGGACCGTGACAGTCGATCTGCCACTGCGCCTCAAGACTAGAGTAATCAGGCACCTGCGTCATCGCTGCAACACTAAAAACTCAAAATCTAAGCAATTATATATTATTTCTAATGCCAAATCGATTGATGCCAACAAGTATTTAATTAATTCAACGTGGCGTTGACGCAGGGTGGTTGTATTAAGTTTAGCGACGATGGCGGCTACGCAGGGCGTTGGTGGTTTGCAGCCGCAAAGGGCACTGTGGGGTATTGGGTGCAGGTCACGTGATTTGGGTGGTCCGTGCCCGGTGAACCATCCGTTTTTACCGGTGCGAATATCCGTCCTCTTATCATAACGATATCTAGTGCCCCTTGGAACCTACTGAATTTTTTTATAGTAATATCATAAGAATATGTGATGATTTTAACCCAGTGAGCTATTGTCTTGAATCGTAGTTGTTGAATAAACGCAATTTTAGTGACTTCTATTGGACCCTGGTCTCCACTTCCATCCAGCCGGCCTCGAGTATTATGAACATGTCTAGCTGCGCTCCCACAGCAGCTACGAGAAGCTCGACGTGATTCGTGATTTGTCTCATTGTCTACAATGACGAGTTTGCTAGACTACTGGCGGTCTAGGAATGTCCGAGAGCCGCGCGATAACATGCTCAACTGCGGCGTCGTGTACACTGGCCACCGCCCCATAGGAAAGGTGGCCGGCTGGGAGTTGGTATGAGCAGGCGGCATTGGGTGAGCAGACTCCGTCGCCCTAGGATCAATGTTGTTAACATGTATCCTCGATTTCAGCAACCTCTGCCTTCTATGACCTTGCCTCAAGGCAATAGTCGAGTGCTTTGCCACTTATGTCTAGTATATTGGAAAGTTGTGGGATGGTTTCATTACTCACAGTCGCGGATTTAACGAAGAGTCCCATATTTTCGTTGTTCTCGGGCTGACCAGTGCCGTTCACATTGGACATCTTTCCGGGCAAGCGGTATGGATTGCCGACGAGAATGACCGACCTGATGGCGGCAGTGGCCTCGCGGTCCAGTTGTCCGAGGGCTCTCAGCATCAGGGTTGCACCTTGGGAGTACCCAAAGAGACCATATTCTGTTCAGGGAAATCCTGATGGCCTTGATTGATGTTGTGGATCAGGAAATCCTCGCCCGGTGTCGTATTCTGTGCAACGCCGGCGGGGTATTCGACGGGGAGGCCCGCACCGCCTGGAAGTTGCTCGAGGATGGTTTGAATCATCGGGTAAAACATTGTAGACACTCCTTGTGTTTGCGGGCTACCACGGGCGTCGATGAGTTCTGTAAATCGAAGTGCATACGTTACATATGTAGCGAGCGTGTCAAGAGAGTACGAGTGTGCAGGCCGGGAGCGTACTGTAAGAATGACAACCTCCCGTCTCTGAGGGATCCGTGATGTTTGCGCGCGGCATTGAGAGGAACTGGCTAACTCCGCATCAACACTCGAACGCTTGAAGCCGCATTGCGTCGGTCGCATTAGGGGACGCGATTCGACCAGCCAACGTGGCAGTCGACATCAGGGCCAGCACAAAGCTGGTGGCGAGTTGAAGCATTGTGAGAAGACGACATTGGATACTCAGAGAAACGACACCGTCGCAGAAGCAGGAGACCATCTTGGGTTATAGCCTCTCATCGTAGCTCACCCGCTGCTAGCCTCAAGCGGTTACTGCAAATGGAACGTCTCAGTGGACTACCTCGTTGTAATGCCGGGGTCACCGAAGAGAGGCTACATTTCATTAGCATGAGCACCGTGTCTGGGTGCGATCAACGAAACGTTCCACTGTCCGTAATACGCCGACCAAACAGCATCGATGTGGTACGAATGCTTCCACGAGCCCGATCACTCCATCGTGGATGTGGAGGCAGGGCTCGGCATTCGGTGCTAGGGTTATGCATAACAGCCTTGAACCAAAGTGGGGCCTTTTACTTAGCGGCCGCTGACGAGAGATCCCTGTGAGCTCGGTACGAGTCGGTACGAGCCCGGCGCGGCTCGGGGCGGAGGCTTCGGCGAAGGGGGCAGTGAATTCCGCAAATATAAAGGGTGGAACGATTGGTACTTTGGCAGGAGCCAGAGCCAACTGGTACTCCTGAACCATTGGAAGATCC
Source organism: Diaporthe nobilis (assembly GCA_023078575.1). Taxonomy (NCBI): domain Eukaryota; kingdom Fungi; phylum Ascomycota; class Sordariomycetes; order Diaporthales; family Diaporthaceae; genus Diaporthe; species Diaporthe nobilis. The sequence goes on from JAKZJT010000010.1 coordinate 2,759,781, forward strand.
CGAACGCAGGTGCTTGTGTTGGAAACTCGAGTGATTTGCCTTTGGCTGGACTGGGCAAGGTGGCTTCTTGTCCACGTGTGTACGACCTTTTCTCTCGTCTATTCACTTGACGTATCCATGCACATGGAGGCCACTGTACATCTGCCTTTGTCTGTCTCTGCGGCCTCTTGCTCGTCCCGGGTATCGTTCGCTAAAGCCAGCAATTCCATAAGCCTGCCCGAAAAGCTTCGCTCCTCATCGCGCAGTCTGCCTCGCAGGCGGACCGAGATCCACTCGCCCCATCCCTTTGCCCACCATACCCCTTGCAGCTGGCCGACCAGGAGCGAGTAGCAGATGAATATTGCCAGGGCAGGTCCCTCATGTCTCTTGAGGCGATCCATGTATTCATCTGATACGTCAAAGAGCCAGACAAAGATATCGGTGTTCTCAATCTGCCCGGATGAGGGGCCGCAGACTGCGTAAAAGGATTTCTGGAGATGCTGGATGGCATCCCTGTATATCACTCGCTCTTCCTCGTCAGAGACTATCGCGCGCAGCTCGCTCATAAGTATCTCCGGGTCAAGTGAGGGATAGGCGCGCACCCTGATCGCGCGTTTCGTACCTTGCTGAAACATCGGCGCCAGGACCCCTGAGTGCAAGATTGTTTGCTCAGGCAGCGTGAGCAATGCCTTGGTGCCCCGGAACAGGAAAACCCAGCCGATGAGGTCCTTCTCCTCGTCGTCGTCAACGCTCTCTCCCTGGTCTGACCTGTTGGCGAGCACACTGTTCTGGGCCAGCGAATAAAAGCACGTCAGCGTCGAAAAGACATAGACCTCCTCGCAGTTTGCTTCCGTGACGTTTTCCATCTCCTTTTGTGCTTTACTGAGCGCTGCGTGGTAAAGCTGCACGCCTGTGGACCAGTATGAGTTCCTGGAATGTGGCCGTATCTGGGAGAGGTGCATCGCGGACACGGCCAATAGGGCCTGCAGCACGTAGTCCGCGTGCATCGCGAGGCGGGGGACGCGGTCTTGCCACACTTCTGTCGCCTGTGGGGTTGAGGAGAATGTCAGGGACGTCGACGCGGTGTAGTGGTGCAGGAGCTCCATGTGCTCCAGGGTAAACGCCGGAGCTCCCTCCTGACTCATCGGCGTGCTCGGGCCCGGCGTCGCGGCCTTGGGCGTCGCAGGTTTGGGCGTCGTGCGCCGCGACGTGACCGCCTCATATACGCACTCGGCGCTGTGAGCCAGGCAATTTTGGCATTGTGGCTTTTCCTCCCCACACTGTTTGCACATTAGGATTGGTAGGTCGTCCTTGATGTACTGCTACTGACCTTGACGCGACGGCGCTTGCAGAGCGTGCAGCCTGTCCTGGCCTTTCTGTGTGGCCTTCGTATCACCGTCCGCCCTGTCATCGCGTGCGGTTCTCCAGACAGAAGAGTGGGTAGCCCGATGAGATTCGCTCGGAAGATCGACGCGCGTGGAGTGCGACAAGGAACATTCGGGGTTTTTCGCTTCGTACCGAACGACTAAGGCATACGAAGGTGGTTCAGGATTTATATGTTCTAGATATCTAATCGTCGTCGAGGTCGAGGGGGCTCAGTGTTGCCAAGAACTGGGCGCAGTGTGCTGGGACGTAACCCAATGTGGGCAAGTTTGGCGGGGGCTTTCGACTCGTAATTTTCCTATTTATAGCACACGCAGGTCTAAGCATCTATGCACGCGCAGGAGGCTTGGTTTGTGACACTCGAACACCCGATGACTACTTAGAGAATAATCATGTCAGAAATAATATCATGTTGACAACCTTGCTGAGCTGAGGTTATTGAAACGATGCTCAAAAAATTCGCGCCGTACGCGTATTCGTGTCACATGTAATCCCGGCTGCCGGCCACTCGGGCCTCACTGACTACCTCCCGAACCAATCCGGGTTGGGCCGGCGTCGACTTTTAGCTGCTAAGGCCGGGCCGCTCGGTCGCTTCATAAGTATTTGTTATGATGTCGTTCGTCTACCGTCTTCTGTGTAAATCTCATATCTTCTGTCCAGTAAGACCAGGACTTCTCTATCCATCCGTCTCTGCTAGTGTGTCTGATCCTAAGTAGTTGCAACATCTCAGCCTGTCTCTGTTGAAGCAGTGGCTGTTGCACCCAGCACCCCACACCCTTCGCTTCGGGCCGAGAGGTCTAAACATAAATAGACCCCCTATCGTCAGAAAAAAGGACTCATGCGCTCTTTTCTATCTGAACAGACACATTGTAATAGGGTGACTTTGTTTCCTCACGATTCTCGGGCGCGTAGGCGCCTAGAACTGCGCCTTGCTCACTCGCCGTTTTACTGTGCTACGTACTACCTTTAAACTCACCCATTGCGTTGAGCTGCCCCTGAATCTGGAATAATCATGAAGTCAGAACACGATATGCTAAGAGTGAGGTGGGGGTATGTCTAATCTAAGCTCCACTGAGTTTAGCTGGGCTTGAATAAACTTGCCTCATGGGCATTGTAGTGAGTATAGCCGGCATTGGGAAAAGTATGTTTTCGAGATTCCCACCTAAACTGTTACCTTGCTTAAAAGAGGCCTCATAATTACACTTACCACACATGCGGGTGCCCGTGAATGTTTCAATGTTCAACCACACAACAAAGATTATTGGGCCCGAACGATGAGGAGAAGATTGAGTGCGGCAATGGAGGCAACCAGTGTTGAGCGAGGTTCTGAATGTCATCAAAGGGAAAAATTGGGGTCCAAAATATTGCATCCGCGGGGTCGAGTATATTATATATCAAAAGTCCCCGACCTAGGTGTGTTTCCTTGCTAGTGCTGATGCGCTGCGGTGGAAGGATGGCCCGAAGGATGTCTGTCTCTCTAAATACCTCCCTTCTCTTGCCCTAGTGAGCTCCAATCTCCTCAATCAAGTCCATGAGCACCTTAGAACTTACATCCAACATGGCTGAATCCCACTCGCCGCGGACGGTGAAGCTTGCAGCTTCGCTGCTTGAAGCTGTCACCAAAATCGAGGAGCATCTTGCGCAGAATGGACTTCCGAGCTGTTCGTTCGAGCCAGGAGCTCCGGCGCGATTACCTCTCCCACCGCAGTTGAATGAGTCGCTCGACAAAGCTGTCTCATCGCTCCAAGAACTGCATGCTCTTCTGTTGGGACCGATGGGCTGGATGATGCAGCAGATGGGTGAAGCAGTACGTTACCACCCATAACTCGCAGTCGACTAGAACAACTAAACTGACTTGAGTCTCAAAGTATGACATGGTCGGGATGCAAGCTATGTACCGATACAAGATCCCCTTGCAATTTCCCGTTGGCGACAAGATAGCCGTTACCGAACTAGCACATCGCTGTGATGTCGACGAAGAGATGTTTGCTCGTCTTGTCCAGCACGCCGTCACGAAGCAATTCCTCGCTCAACCACAGTCCGGATATGTCGCTCACACAGCATTCTCTTCGATGCTTGCCACCGCACCGCCTCTCATGGAATGGGTAGGTTTTGCTTCTGAGGAGCTCTGGCCCGCGGGCACACACATCATCCCTGCCTTGACCAAGTGGCCCCATCCGCCCTGGCTACCCACCCAGACCGGTCACAATCTTGCGGAGGGCACATCTGGCACCTTCTTCGAGACTCTGGAACACGATCCCGTTCGATCCCAGCGCTTCGCCACATCGATGAGCATCATGCAGAACTTCCCAGGCTGGGAACCAAAAGCTGCCTTGGAAGTCTACGACTGGGGTGCTTTAGACGCCGACGCTGTCGTCGTTGATGTTGGCGGTGGGGACGGAACGTTTGCCATGGCTCTGGCCGAGCGACACCCGAAGCTCAAGCATATCATAGTCCAAGATGTTGCAGCCACTGTCGAAAAGGCAGCAAGCTTGCGTCCCCAGCATGAGGGCGACGTGATCTCGTTCCAGGCGCACGACTTCTTCCATGCCCAGCCCGTGAAGCACGCCGACGTCTACTTCCTTCGCAAGATCCTACACGACTGGCCAGATGAGTATGCCGTCAAGATCTTGCAGCAGCTGGTTCCAGCTATGAAGCCCGGCGCGCGGGTCCTCATCAATGACCACGTTATGCTACCGCCAGGCACGATGTCTGGGTATAACGAATGGTCTTTCAGGTAAATCCAGAGGAATCGCTTCGCTTAAGGCCAATCTGACATAAACCAGGTGTCAAGACTTGACTATGATGTCCTTGTTCAATAGCAAAGAAAGGACCGAATCTCAGTGGAAAGACCTCATCGCGTCGGCTGATCCACGGTTCGCTCTGAAGTCCGTGACGCCTATGCCGCCTGGACCATTGGCTTTGATGGAAATCATTTGGGAGTGAGAACGGTCGCCTTCACGGATGCAACATATGACAGAAGTACTCAATGAATGTGTTTATCTATGTTCCCACAAGCTCAGAGAGGGTTTTCCAAGTTAGCTCAGGTATAAGTCAGCTCAGATTCTGTGTGCGTCCCTTGATCCCCACTGCATCATTGGGCGCCCTGACTCCTTCCACAAACTGAACAAGGCAAAGCACATGAGCAGTTTCTACGGAGACAGGCTTTTTCAATGCAACCTGGGGGAAGATCATAAGCTCAAGGGGACAGAGGTCCGCCTGCAAGGTATATAAATTGATGTCCTCGACGCAACGGACTGGATGTGACCCGACATGCCTGCACAGCCCGCGAGATCGCACAGCGTGGTGTGCGCAGAGTGACCAAACGAATATCGAGTCTATCCTGGGACTCAAATTCCCTTCATAGCCCTTATAAGCAGTAGAGAAAAGGACTGACGTGCTATGAATACCAAACAAAGCGAACCGTGGCGGTATGCGATTGGCTTCTCATCGAGAATGGAACCGTTGGACCAGGACTAATCCACGAGGATCAAGATGTATACCTCCATTAGCAAGATGCTGTCAGCAATCGAACAAACAAAGCCAAAGCTGGAAATATATCTTTGTATCTCATTCTCCGCAGCTTTCATTGAAGGCAGCTTAGTGGGGAGCGGGGGACGGGATTGAGATTTAAGCTAAAGCTCGTGGGTTGTGCTAGTTAGGAGAACAAAAGAAAAGAAGGGAGGAAGGGCGGTCCAAGTGTTGGCACTACTGGGGAGATCGGCGAGACGGGTCGTCTGATCTCGTCCTCATGAGAATTCATAAGACCTTTCAGACCCTTAGGTGAAGTTGTAAGCCCGTATATTTGCTTGTGAAAATGTATGTCTGTGAGATAATCCTTTGTGGGCAGAGCCGTTTTTCAAGCGAGTTAGTCTGTGCCACTCTGAAGCCTATGAGAGTAGCCTAGCCTAGCCTATTTTACGTGCCTCCATTTACGTGATGTGCTGCCGGATACAGACATAGTGAGGTCTGCCGATTCTGATCTTGGATGCTCAACACAAGCTTCTAGCATACAACACATGCCAATTCTTGTCGGTGAACATTGAACTGCCTTTTCCTCTTTTCTAAAACTTAGTGCTTAGGTTGGAGAGAAAGGAGTGCATGGATATTACGTGAGGCTTGGAGTAAAATGATTTGATAAGTCATAGCAATGTTTTAACTATATAGTTGCGGCCCAGGAGACCACTTCGTAGGTGCTCGAAGGCCCCATCTCTGAAAGCTATCTTGGAGCAATGCTCTCTTGCATGTGAATCCCAAAATATCAAGACCAATCCCAGATCTACAACCATGCTTCTCCGAGTTCCCGTTGTATCTATTTGCTCTTTCTTCCTTGCCCTGTCCAATGCTTCGCCTGCTCGACTGCCTAAGCGCCAAGATCCAAGAGCCGCCACGGGCATCCTTCGCGCGGACTTCTTCAGAGCACTTGTCAGCGATTCGAATTATGGCACCCACACCAAGGTCAAAACCGCCGATGGTGTTCCTTTGAAGGTCGGTATCATAGGAGCCGGAGCGGCTGGCCTCTATGCCGCCATGTTGCTGGACTCGCTTGGCATTGATTACGATATCCATGAGGGCTCTGGTCGCATCGGTGGCAGAATCTACACGTATCGTTTTGATCAAAAAGCATGGGACAAGGCGACCCCCGATCAACCAGCCTACTATGATTATTATGTGAGTTCCATGGTAGTGCTTTCATCTGGGACCCGCTGACGTCGTGGCTCAGGATGTGGGAGCAATGCGATTCCCGCCAATGACACCGGGATATATGGAGCGAATAATCGGTGCCCGCAATTGGAGTCTCATTCCCTATATCAACTCACATCCCAATGTGGGCAAAGATGACAAAGTCGTCCAGATTCCTTACATCTTCAACACGAGCTTGAGTTTGCGGCTGTTCAACAATGTCCTGGCTTTCAACAACGAATCCACCAGTCCCGATCGGTTTGACGTAGAACTGCTGCGCAACAATGTCTCCGACCCTTTTAACGCACTCAATTCGTCGAATGTCTTTAGCCAAGCAACCGACGAATTCATGTCAGCTCTCAGTGACCCCCATAAAGACCTCAGCACCAAGGGATGGAACCACCTGATGGAGTATGATTCGCTGTCCGTGCGAGCTTATCTGCTCGCGCAAGGCTTCACGATGGATGAGATAGACTGGTTAGAGACTATGAATGATGCCACTGGGCATTATGACAGTAAGCTTGCCCCTAAACGTTGCCTTGCTTCATGATACCTAGTAGGTACCATACCTTGGTGCCTAACCCCCGAGATTCATATCAACGCAGTTGGACTAACTTAGAGCAGTGTACAGTTTACCGCAATCTATCCTAGAAGAATGGGTTTTCCAGAGCGCCGGTTTCGCAAATTGGACTTGTATCCGCGGGGGTATGGATATGATCACAAAAGGAATGACCCTGGCTCTCAAAAACAAACCCAAGATGCACAACAAGGTTACTGATATCAGAGCTGGGAGCAAGGGCGCTCTCAAAGTCATCGTCAACCATACAGTTGAGCACGAATATCCCCACGTAATCTCCACCGTGCCACTAGGTCCTCTACAAGCTATCAACATGACGGAACTTAATCTCGGGTACTTCCGGAACAACGCCATCAGGACATTGAAGTATGGCCCATTCGCTAACACTCCAACCCGGAAGGTCTCAGTTTGCTAAACATTCGGCGCAGCTATGACCCAAGCACCAAGATTGGGATCAAGTTCAAGACACGTTGGTATGTCCCCAAAGCTATCCGCCACCACACTACAGTGCGTGCTTGTTATTGACAATGGGTCTGTCGGGGCAGGTGGGAGAATCTTACCAGTGGGGCCTTCCAAGGGGGGCAATCATTCACGGATCTCCCCATCAGACGAGCTGTATACCCCTCATATGGGCTTAAGATCAAAGACGCTCCGGGCACCATGATCGCCTCCTATGTGTGGGGCCAGGATGCCTCCAGGCTGGGTGCTTACCTCAACGCCCACAATACCAAGACACAAGCACCATTCCAGCCTGAAGGGTTTGAGGAGCTTACTGAGCTCACCCTGCGCGACATGGCTGCACTGCACAATGTCTCCTATCACTTCCTGCTGTGAGTTTCGTGTTGCTGTAGCTAGCTTCCTATCTGCTAGCCATGTCTGGGCGTTGATAGTACCGAGATGTCTCGATTTAGCATATAGATTCAGCTGACCAGGATCATAGTGAGCAGTTCGAGGGCATTCACGCATATGATTGGTACCAATCTGAGGTAAAGTTCTTCATATATTTGTGTCATGCCCGACCCTATACTCCACATCCCTTTTGGATTGTCACCACGAAATCTGATGGGAAAATAGTTCTCCAACGGTGCTTTCGCCATATTCGGACCGGGCGAGTTCAGCACGGTGATGCCGCGCCTGATGACGCCAGCGTGGAACGGGCACATGCATTTCGGCGGCGAGGCCTTGAGTTCGGGCCACGCTTGGATCATAGGGGCTATCAATTCCGCGTGGAGAAATGTGATGGAGATCCTGGACACAGAAGGACTAGAACATAAGGCGAAAGAATTGAATAAAATGTGGGGAGGTCCAATTGATGATGTTGATATGGGCTGGTGGGTACCACTCTTCCCCTGCTACCCTTCCCCGATCTTTGTGCTTGGGAATATTCCAGATTATATCACTCCAAAATCCGTAGCAGGTGACTAACGGGCACTAGGTATAATTTCAACACCATGGGCTGGACTGAGTACGGCGTGCAGATTGACCTTGTGAAGCCAGTGCCTCAGTAAGCCGGTCACTTCTGACGGGACATGGTACGTGAGCATTGAGAATGAGATGGGGATTCGCTCGACGCTGGAATGAGAATGCGATTTAAATGCTTTGACTGCACCAGTACCTACTCTGGTGCTATTGACAGGAGCTGCATAGCTCTGCTCCCCACACGCAATCTTGGAGCAAGTTGTTGCCTCTTCGATCTGCTCATGATTACCCAGCGACATCACTTGGTGTATATTATGGACGAGTAATATCAACTAGTAAGCATTGGAAATAGAACCAACGGAGCTGGATTGGGCGGCGTAACCAAGTACAAAATCCACTTCTCAGCTATGCTAGGGTCGGCCAGGTGACGAGCAACAACCAACACATTGTCAATATCCAATCATTTGAGCCCACGATGACAACAGCTTTTGGCTTTACAGCCACTGACTGGGCCCCGGATCAACTTTAGGCCGGGAAATTCTACGCTCTCTCTCTCTCTCTCTCTCTCTCTCTCTCTCTCTCTCTCTCTCTCTCTCTCTCTCTCTCTCTCTCTCTCTCTCCGATTTATAACTTGCTCTTTCCCTACTCGGTCCCATAACTTTCAAACCGGGGGATACTGGCTGTTCCGTCCCATTCTCTTACGCATTTTCGTTATAACCATGAACCGTCAACATCATAATCACAGCGAGGATGGGGAGGAAAACATCTCCACACGCACAGCCACTATCGAGATACTAGATGGACCGCATCAAGATGCCATTAGGTTGGCTGTATCAAACATCCTCACTACGGAGATCGCTGAAATGACCTACGCACAGATCATCGATGGTCTACCTCTCATAGATGTAGTAAGAGATGTTTATGGCGACCTGCTGTGCGATGATCATCCCATTTGTGCACATACTGAACTCAGCGCCGGAAGCCTTGAGACCGCCCGTAACCTCCGCACCGGCTTTGATCCGGGAACCCTACGGTTCGATTCCACGGTAAAAAGCCACCCTCTTTATGTTACTCCTTCAATCCGAACATTCCGCGCTAACCAAAGGTAGCTCTTAGATGTTTTTCAAGCCGCTTCTCCAGGATCCAGAGCTTTCAAGACTCGGCTCATGGAGATCCTGGCACGCTCCGTCCACCAGGTGGCCGTGATTCTTTACAACAGCAACCCTGATCTCTCATCGTCAGCGTCTTCATCATTAAAGGACATCCATACCTGGGAGCCGCCGAAGGACGCGAGCGACCCCGATGGCCATTGGGCGTTGTGGTGGCAATTTAACCCCCACGGGCCACCACCAACTCTTTTCCGGCACACATGGTACATCAACCCGGAAAACTATCCTGAAGGCGCGGCAGATATGGCAGGCTACTGGGCAGAATCACGGATCCTCGGCGGCGTGGTTCTTTTTGACCGCGCGGCACAGGCGTGTGGGGAGTCAGACGCTGTCTACCTGCATCCTGACCGTGACGAGGTTACATATCGAATCTGCCTGTTGACAGATATGCAGAAGAAGGCCATGATGGACTTTTTCCAAGCCAAGGAGGGAAGCAATGGAGCTGCATGCCCGCTGCCCGTCCTGCCAGATGAGACGAACACCCAGCGTGTCGACCCCGAGGAACCAATGCGCGTGACGGGGGTGTATCGCGATGCCTGGGAGCGGGTGACGCCTGCGCCTGAGTGGATGGGAGACGGGAGAGCACACTGTATGTGGCATCCACTCGACTTCCCGACCAAGAACGACCACGATGAGGCATTGTGGCGGTGGGGTACACGAACGCGGAGATGGTGATGGGGACGGAGATGATAATCGACGGATGTAGATTAGAGTACTACAGGAATGATACAAGACTAAGGGTAAAAGCTATGTTTACAGTAACTACACTTTAAACCTTGCACTCATGGCCTAGACAAAGGCAAATCCCGATTCATAATAGTAGGATATAATTGTCGATCTCCCCGTATACGGGGAGTCAGGCCCGTACAAGACAACACTTAGACGGAACGTTTAGTCTCGTACCAATAAACAGGAGTGGTGCACGTATCAACTCACGATATGTAAATTTAGAATTCGGTGTTATCACTGTTGCCGGAATCCAAGTGTGAGCTTTTTTCTAAGCTGTGCCTACAGCCAGTAATCAGCTGCCGTCTACTCACCAAATCGGTGTTGACGTGGTGGGCTTGGCTAGCTAGGCATGTACAGCCCAGTATTTGCTCACTTTACACTCTCCCTCCCTCATCTTGAACCAGAGCCTATACTTGTTCCAGGCTGGGGTGGATTCTCGTTTAAGGGATGCTCATACAGAGGTAGTCTTCTAGTTCCCACTGACTCCGGTGCTCGGTACTCGGCCCTCGGGCGTCCGACTGGGCCATTGAGCTTTCCGGCAAAACCACACCAGAGACTAAACGCAATGGCCACCCCTCTTGCGTGCCTTCATTCTACCAAAGGCTCTGAAAGCGTGTTGTCCGAGACCTAGAACGAGCATCAAAGCCAGGCGTTCCGGATCGGCAAAACAGCCCGACACTGTACCACTCCCAATACCTTGTTCCCGCAACACCCACCCACATCACAATGAGCCCCATCTTCATCAACAAGTCGGCCGCGGAAGCAACCGTCGATGGCCAGAGCCCTACCGCGGCATCTCGAGTACTTGCATTCCACCAGAAACTGCCTCACTACGAGCAAACGCCACTGCACCCACTCCCGCAGGTGGCCAAGGAGTTGCAACTCGGCCATGTCTTCGTCAAAGACGAGTCCAATCGCTTCGGGCTGCCATCTTTCAAGATCCTCGGCGCGTCATGGGCTGTATTCCGGGCCGTTGCGGAAAGACTGCATCTAGACCCAACCGCATTCATGGAGGACAACCACGGAAGCGAGTTCTGGGCTCGCCTGGGAACGATGGCCAGGGCGGAGGGACTCAGTCTGGTGAGTTGCACGGAAGGTAACTGGGGCCGGGCCGTCTCTCGCATGGCCAAGTATATTGGCATACCGGCCAAGATCTATGTCCCGAGCTTCATGCCCGAGACGACGCGGGCGCGTATCAGGTCTGAAGGTGCCGAGCTGGTGGTGGTGGATGGTAGCTATGACGACGGCGTCGCTGCCGCTCGAGCAGAGTCGGAGAGAAACGAGCTCGCCATATTCGCCATGGATATGGGATTGCAAGGATATCAGACATTTCCTGGTGTAAGCTGTATTCGAAAGTCCTCTCTCCAGTGTCCATAATGCTGACATGCTCTAAGTGGGTTGTTGAAGGGTATAGCACGATGCTGAATGAGTCCGACGTGCAAGTCCCAGAGGCCACAGGAGGCAAGGCAGCCACGCATGCTTTCATCCCAGTGGGAGTTGGCTCGATAGCCCATGCGGTCACCAAACACTACAAGAAGCACCCTTTGGGCAGCCAATCTAGGGCCTCCGTCATGACAGTAGAGCCGACCACTGCAGCTTGCCTGAGAGCATCACTGGAAGCAGGACAGATGACTACGGTTGAGACCGGAGACTCCATTATGTGCGGTATGAATTGTGGCACAGTGTCATCCACAGCCTGGCCCACGCTCGCGTCCGGGGTTGATGCGGACGTCACTGTCACGGACGCGGACGCGCACGCGGCTGTAACTGAACTCTCGACGATGGGCCTGCAGCCAGGGCCGTGTGGCGCCGCCACTCTGTCGGCACTGCGAAAGGCATGTCTTGAGGCTCGAGAGGAGCTCGGCTTCACACAGAATTCTACCGTCGTTCTGTTTTGCACGGAAGGCCAACGCGAGTACGACATTCCTGTCTGATCCGGCGCTTGGTACCATTTTTTCAAAAGAAGTAGAATAAGGGGGTATCACTAATCTCCTTCCGCATCCCACGGACTAGGTCACTAAATTTAGAAAGACATCATGAAAGAAAACACAAATCCAACACTCATCGCCAGCATCGTGGCCCAAGTAGACGACCGTGCAGAGCCCTCAGCCCCTGAAGCCGTGACAACACCCGACCCCGAAGGCGCCGTAACTTGAGCCGTCCCATTCGAGCCCCCGGATGCCGTCTCCAGACCACCAGCATCAACCGAGGGCACCTGAGTCGCCATGGCAGGCAGCGTCGGGCTTCCCGACGCAGTGAGCAGCCCCTCGTCCTCCCCGTCGCCACCCGCCGTCTCGGTGACCATCGACATGGTCATGGTATACGTCATGTCGCCGATGGACTGGGCCACGCTCGTCGCCAGGGTCGGCCCCACCGTCGTCATCACGATGGGCCTGCTCGTCACCGTCACCTGCGACGCCGAGGCGGGAGGCGCGGCCGCCGCCGGCGAGCTCGGGGTCCCCGCGGTGGCGACCCACTTGGCTATGACGCACTGCTGCATGAGCTGGTTGTCGACGAGCTGGTTGTTCTGCTTGGACGGCGTGAGGCTGAGGATGTAGCTCGTGTCGAAGCTGCCGGCGCCCCAGCCCACGAGGCCCATGAAGACGTCTGAGTTCTGGTTGATGAAGCTGTTCTGCGAGCAGAAGCTTGTGAAGCACTATTTCGAGGCACATGGTCAGCGCTTGGCTCCTCAGGTGACCTTGAATTCATGCAGGCGCAATGTAGCGGAAATGAAAAAGAAACAACGCTGGGAGGTAGCATAACAGGAAGCACTCACTGTGGAATCACTCGATGCGCCAGTCTCACTGACGATGCCCTTCCGGCCTGTCTGCCTCAAAAAGTCCGCAACTGTAGTAAACGCATCGATATTATCCGTCGTGCATGTCTCGTGCGTCCCAGAGTTGTCCTCATCCAGGTACTTGTGAATATCCAACAGAAGGTTATCCGTCGTCCCGTCCGGGTTCGTGATATTCATCAGCGCCGCAGTGCTCCCACTCGACACCAGAGTCGCCGCGCTGTCAAAATTCGTGCCAGGGAGCAGGATCATCTGGCTCGTCGCGCCGGCGCCCCTGATCGCCGCCACGGCCTTCTGGCACGTCGCGGCCCACACGTTGATGTCCAGGTCGTGCGGCTCGTTCATGAGCTCGAAGACCATGCGGTCCTCGCCCGCGTACTTGGTCGCCAGCTGCGTCCACAGCGCGACGAACTGGTCGTCGGTGGGCCCGCCCTGCCCGATGATGCCGCCGTTCCAGCGCGCAAAGTTGTGGATGTCGACCATGCAGTGCGCCCCGGTGGCGAGGCACGCCTGCACGAGCTTGTCGTACTTGCCGAGGTTGGTGGGGTCGAGGTCGCCGCCGAGCTGGTTGTTGGCGAGGAACTGCCACGAGACGGGCAGCCGGAACAGGTTCAGAGGCTTGTCCAGGGAGGCCCAGTGCTGCATCTGCCCTGGGCCGTCGCCACCCCCGCCGTTGCTGCCGAGGGGGAGCTGTGTCGACCCCGTCGGGCATGTGCCGTCTATCTGGCATCCGAAGTCGCCGCCTGCGATGGCAACTCCGAGGAACTGCACCTGTGCGGCCGCGGTAGCCACCAGGGTCACAGCGAGGAAAAATGTATATAAAAACATGGCGGTGGTTTGAAGCGAAAGACAAGTAGAAAAAGAGTGTGTTGAAGAGAATGGTTACCTCATGGCAGGCCCTGGCGAGCGATGGGGAATACTAGTGCCGTGAAGCTCGTCCTGTGGTTGGCAGCCGAGTAGAGTCGATATATCAGAGACTTGTCGTCTGAAGTCCTGCAGGGCTCTGGTATTTGAATGTCATGCCAAGAGGCGGTGCCCTCCAACTTACAGCTCGCTCGCATTGACTCGTGCGACAGGGTCTGGGTCATCGTCTATCTTTGACCGTGGTTATTTGCTCCAACGGCTCTGTCTCCTGACAGAGTGCGACTGTGTCGTCCGAAGATTCCCAGCATCGTGGCGCAGGGTTTGTGAGCCTGTTAGCAACTCATCCCCTGGTTTCATAGCGATTGTGTTAGTGTCTATTGGTGATTTCTCCAGGGGTTGCTGTACATCAGACGTCGCGAGTTTCAGCACTTCAGACGGAAACCAGGGAATAGCCGCGATGCCATACAAGTTCATGCCGCGTGCCCAGGCGCAGGGGACAGCCGTCTTGGCGGCGGCAGCTCCGGATTCGATGAGAGAGTGTAAGTCCGACGGGTGTGGCTCGTGGCATAAGCCGAAGAATAGTAAACCGTGTTTGATGTCACGTACTCCTCTTCACAATTTATACTGCACTCCACTTCACTTGTCGAAATTCATCAGGAGTACTCTATGTGCTACGGCACAGCAACCGTGACCCTTGTTTACCCTCTGCCGCTCTGCATAATTACCACAACTGGATTGACCTGTCACTGATCTTGCCAGCGAGCCACCAAGCCGAACCACTCCCTGGCGAACCATACCCAGGTGGCCGCTTCATATGGCAATGGCCACCTAGCCTCCGAGTCCACCGGGTCTGTTCCTATTAGGGCTACACTGACAGTCCCAGCGGCCGAGAGCAATGATGCCCAACTCCGGGCAGTACTTGTATGCCTTGTCCTGATTCGCCTGGCCCTCGGCGCCCCTGAAAAGCCCATCCGACGAAAAGGGGTGGAACCCAAGCGGCATCTCGATGTCATTCGGTGAGTATTCTATGACCACCCCGAACCTGATTGCCTCGACTCCAACAGGCATTTTTGTCCCAGGCAATTTCCACATCGACGTCGAGAAATAGTGGTCCTCCGCCGCGGGGTTGCCGTCCGCGACGAAATCCTCAAAAGAGCGTGTATGCATCATCTGGACCAAGTGCGCCACTTTCCGCAGGGAGAAGCCGCCGTTGACCCCATTCGGCGCCGTGTTGCCATAGGCGGAGCCGCCGATGAACGACCAGTCCTCGTCCACGAAGTCGTTGAGCGTCATGCTCGAGGCTGAGCAGATCATGCTGTCGTCCTGGAAGAGGAACAACCACTGTGCCGGCCAGATCCACTCCTCGTAGAACCACGGGGTCGTCAGGAGGCGGTTGACCGTTCCGTAGCTGTTGATGTCCTTCACGACGTCGTAGGGGATCAGGTCTACGAACAGTTTTTTCCGCATGATGTAGAGGCGTATCGTCGGGTTCGATTGCATCAGGGCGAGGGACTCGGCGGATCCCATGAACCGGAATGACCATTCGGGAGGCACAACCGATATGAAGTGTATCAGGAGGGGCACAAGGTACGGCAGCGGCCTGTTCTCCATCAGCAAGGCCACGCGTGTCCGGTCGAGTACGCCGTGCGTTGTCTCCACAGCTGTGAGGTTGGCCTTTTTGTTCTTCATCTCGAGCGCGATCTGCTCGTGCCACGACGTGTTGAGTCGAGGCACATGGTCGGATGGCTTCACTTCCGTTGGCGAGGGCAGAAAGATCCAATCTGGAATATTGGTGTTGAGTAAAGGATGCCCGCCACTTTTTGACCAGTGGCGGATGAGAAGCGCCAGGATGACAAAACAACACAACACCGCAAAGCGGTAGCTCTTCGAACTGGTACTGCACCTCAACATAGTTTCAATGTGCACAAGGGCAGATAAAGTCGTGTACTTGCGGCTGTGAAGCGAACGGCTTGAGAAGAATGCAGACTCGGAGTGGATTTTCGAAGTGAGTTGTACGTACGCGCTTGTTGGGAAGTCTTGTAAGCCTGATGCGGGTCTCAGGCTTATCACGCATTCCAAGACAAATCCCTAAACTGGGAAAAGACTGGTAACACCGTAGGGAGAGCGGTAACTTAGACTACTTCTCCGACCCAAATTACCGTGCATTTGAGACAGCTTGATCCCCTCGCGCCATGGAGCTGAATTCTCAACGGCCTGAAGTGAGATATCAATGTCGTGACTGGTGTGGCAATGCCCTTCACAGGCCCTACTTCGCAAGCCTGGCTCTGGTGAAGTGAATACAACTATTCACCCCCTCCACCATTCACAGACCAGTCCATTGAATGTTTGTGGTCTCCGCCGTATTCCATTGGGTCTCTTCCTTGGCCTCTTCCTGGGGTAGTGGCAATGTAGCCATTGATTGACTCATTGCCCAGCTCACCACATTGGCACATGCGCCATTTTTCATTTTAATCCCCAACTCCTGCGCAAGTTCCAGACTTGAACCTTTCTTCTTCCATTTCGAAACCTCCACTGACATCTCCATCTCAACAACAACTTCCACACCTTGGAGGCCGACAACATTCCGTATAAGCCCGCCATGGACCAAACGGGTCGAAAGATTGTCGATCAGGACGGAGCTGGCCAACAAGAGGTCAAGACTCCTAGCAATGCCTTTCAGGTCAGTGGTACCAGCTTTTGACTTAGCAATCGGCCACTGACAACAAACGGTCTCCAACAGGTCCAGCCTAATGGTGCCACTGCGATGTCTGAGTCAACTGCATGCCTCTCAAGCAGAGTATGTCTACCCGATCGCCATGAACTGGCTTGCTGTTAGTCTTGTGAATGTACAAACACTGATATCATTTCTTCATATCTAGAACCATTTCCGCTTCCTGGACCTGCCCCCTGAGATCCGCAACATGGTTTATCGGTACGCTGGCACCTACAGCGTCAACCCCGACGCCATCCGCATCGCGTTGCCGGATTTGTTGGTCGATACTGTCGAGAAAGCCCGGCCCAACTTACGGCAGCCTCCGATCACCCGCGTCAACAGGCAAATACGCCATGAATGCTTGCACATCTTCTACGATATGTTCAATTTCATATTGTGACGAATCGTATGCTCCACTATTATGCTGCTCCATTCTATATAAATAGGAGCGTGCTATGCTTTTTTATCTATAGCAAATGAACTAGTTAAGTTACTCTATTTAAATACTATACTCGGAATTATCATAATTATGAGCCCGGCTCTAAATAATCCCCTTCTGATGAACTAACTAAGCGTTCTTCTTATCATTTAGACGCTCTTTTCTCAAAATACAATCACTCTATCGCCATATCTTTTAGCAACTCTGATACTCTTATCTCCACTAGTATGGTACTTCTTTATAACTAAAAGAGCTAGCCTATATAGTATCTATAGCTCTAATTTTATTATATGCTTTATAGTATATAAAAGTAGGTTAATCTTAATAAACTTAATTAACTAAGCGTTTTGACTAGTCTACTAGAGCACACTATACTTAAGAGTCTACTTGAAAAATAGAAGATAAATTCACAGACTGAATATTTACACAGTTTAGCAGACTAGTAAAAGCTTAATTTATTAACCTAGGGTGAAATACTAATTAAGCTTTCTGAATTAAACTCTAAAGCTACTTAGAAATAATTAAATGAGCAGCTTAAAAGCTAGTTAGAGAACTCGGTAGTTACATTGATCTTCGCAGGGCGCTATTAACAGGTCTAGAATTAGATAAATTATATAGTTAATAATAGCCTACTCGCTTTAGCATAAATAAAGATCATGACTCAGGGAAAAGCTATGCTCTAAGTAGTAATTCAAGCATTAAAAAGCCATCTAGCCCCTTCCTTCTTAAGCGCCTAAATCACTACTATGAAAGAATACTAAGCTACTCTTATCAAGGCATAAAGCAGGGAAATTAATCTATTTAAATAATATACTTTATAGCACTAAATATTTCTCTATACCTAAGTATATAATCTCTTAAATATAAATAAAGTGCTTACTATTAAAGACTTCCTTAATGCTATAAGGCAGTATATAGCACTAGATTAAGCCTTATGTACTCTTTAAGACCTTATTTAGGATGATAAGTTAGGCTATATAATGCTAATATTTAAAAAGCTTAAAGCTTAGTTTATTATTATTAAATATAAGGGAAGTAATTAAGTTTTAAGGGAATTAATAATATTTACTATACTTAAAGAAAATCCTATACCAACATAATAAGCAAAATATAGAAGAATAAGCACCCTTTATAAGTGCTTATATTGCTTTATTAAGTATAAAAAATACCCTTAGAAGCTTATAAATTATATTATTCTCAAGCAGGCTATTAAAGGCTCTTTTAATTATATTTATTACCTTAGCTATAATATACTTATATTTAAGGAAGTAAGCAAGATTTAAGAATAGCTATAGCTCTTTAAGTAGGCTAAGCTCTATACTTAGCTTTTTAAAAAGGAGTAGCTAAAGGCTAAATAAGAAAAAGAATAATATAAAGGGGTATATTTATAAGGATTATTTATAATATATTTTTAAGAAAAGTATATTATAGAGTATATTAAGGTATTCTTTATAATATATAATCTTTTATATTAATTTTTAAAGAATACTTTAATTAATAACTATAAAGCCTTATACTTAGTTAATACTTTTAATTTATTTATTCTTAAAATATTTAAGAAGGTTAAGTATAATAAAGTTATTAAAGCTAGAATTACTTTCTTTTTAATTATTAGCTAAGGTATTTATATATTTAAAAATATATTAAATAAAGTATAGGGGTTTAATATTAAAGACCTTATATTTAGTAATATTATTATAATTAAGGGCTTTTATATAAATATTATCTTAAAAGCTTATTTTAAATAAATAAAAGTATAATATTTAGGGCTAGATTACTTACTTAGGTATAAATTATTGAAAAGGAGCATTATAATTAAGTAATTAGAGTATTAGTATAACTTAGTCTTTATTAAATATAAGCTACTTTCTATTTATTTAAGTAGAAAAAATATAATTTTTATAAATGATATTAGGCTTTTATTAAGCACCCTATAGGCTTTAGTATGGAGGTGATTTATATAGTTATTATCCACTAGAGAAGACTTAAAGCAGCTTTAGTACTTATAATTAGGGCATTTAGGGCTAAATACTTTAAGGGTATTAGTTTAAGCTATATAAGGAGTGAAAATAAATGGCATATTATGTATTAAATGTAAGCATTATATATATATATATGCTATATAAGTTGTATTAAGATGAGTATTAAAAGATTATATGTTATGCCCTTTTTAGCAAATTAGTTAGGATCTTTTTGATTTCTTATACAGCTTAAATAGCTTAAATTAGCTATTAATAATTAAAAATAAATATTCTAATATGCTTTTTTTAAGGCTATTAAAGATAAAGAGTAAAGAAGATATATTTCTAATACTTAGGGACTTTATGAGTATAATATGAGTGAGGTATAGGCTCTTAATTTATAAGATTCAGTAGAACAGAGATACTTCCATAATCTTTATATATAGCACGACAGACTATAAAGCATAATATATACAGGAAGGGATCAAAATCAAGCCTACATCTAATTATACCTATAAGCTAAATAGAGATAGCGAGTATACTAATAAGAAGGTAGTTACAAAGTTAATAAAAATATATATAGCAGCCAACTTACTAAAGCGCCTCTAGCCATATATAAGCATTATAGCCATATACCTATATAATTAATCTCCTTATTAAAGATAAGCATAGTGATTACTATATTAAATGCTTAAGGAATAATTTATATATTATTTTTATTAATATGCTCCTTAATGAATTAACAAGCTTATAGTTAACTTATACCTTAATTAAGGAAATATATATATATATAGCTGCTAAATATACCTCCTTATAAAGGATAAAGAAGCAAAGTAATATAGGCATACTTATAAGGTTAAGCCTTATATTTATATTAAGTACCTTATAAGCTATACAGCTTTAAATATTTATTTAATATAGGTCTTTATACTTAATTAAGTAATTATTATATATAATATTATCTTTAATAAATAGCTTTTCTTTATTTTAAAGGATAAAAATAATAGCTTAAGTAAGCAGGAATATATTAATATACTACTTAAAATTACTAATAAAGAGCTATTAGAATATATTTTAATAAATTAAGCACTTAATATATTAAATTATATCAAGAGGTAGATATTAAAAGCTTCCTAAATAAATAATAAGCCTTTAAATATATAGCCTAAAGGCTTAGGGGTAAGAAATAAGCATCTAATAAGATTATTAAGCCCTTAATAAATACCTAATTTATTATTATAATAAATAATAAAGGGTAATAGGCTAATACCTATATTTCTAAATATAGGCTAGTAAACTTTTATTGATAAGTAGAGCAAAGGTAATTTATAATATAAGGCTATAATAAATGAAGACTTAGAAATGAGTATATAAAGCCTTTTTTTAGAGGAAGGGCTGATTAATAATATAATTATGATGCATATTAATTTACTATTATGAGTAATATAGATTAGCTTAAGAAGTATATAATAAAGTAAGTAAGAGCTAAAGATAAAGGTAAGTTAATACTAGTGAGAATTATTACCTAGAAGTAATAGAGTCTTTAATATAATATTTTTTTAAAATAAATTAATTAATATTTTAAAAGCTTATAAATAATCTTTCTTTTTTAGTATTTTTATATTTAATTAATTAAAGGCTTTAAATAAAGGAGATTAAATATATAAAATACTATATATAATGCTTTTTATTATAGTATAGTAATATATAATAGCTTAAAAAAGCATAGGATTCTTAAGAGGAGGGAGGTTATATAGAAGTAAGCTACTAGAACTACTATTAAATAGCTAGAAAGAGCTATAGAATTACTTAGCAAAAGATCTCTTTATATAAATAGCTTATTAAGAGCTATATACTTAGATTTATATAAGAGTATAGCAGAAAATAGAATAAGCTTTAGTTAATAATATACTATTCCTTTTTAGGTAGGTATTTACTTATAAATAGGACTAGGATAAGTTTCTAGAGCATAGTAAAGTATACTTATATATATATAGAGATATATAACCAGTCAATATACTCCAGAATATATATACTATAATGCTTACTATTAAGTCTTTCCGGATAGCTATAATAATAGCTACTTATTATAATCTTAAAATTAAGTAGTTTAATATAATAAATGCCTTTTTATATGTTATATTTAAAGGCAATTTAATTTATTATAAGCTTCTTAATAGCTTTAAAGAGTATAACTAATATATAAAGGTATATAAAGCGCTCTATAGGCTTAGAGATATATTACTTTTATAATATAAGGAGTTTATATTAATATTTTAAAAGCTTAGTTTAATACTTAATAAAAAGGAAGAATACCTTTTTTAAAATAAGTATAAGATAATAATTATAATATTTTATATAAATAATTATTTAATTATTTATTATAAAAAAGATAAATTAAAAGCTTAAAAGGTTATTAATAATTTATAAAAAGTATATAAAATAAAGATATAAAGAGTAACTAAATAATACCTTAAAGTATATATTTTATATAATAAAGCTATTTAAAAGCTATACCTAATATATAATTCTTATATTAAGAAGATTATTAAGTGCTTTAATTTAATAAATAGCTTAGCTCTAAGTATATTATTACTAGGAGTATTGCTTTAAAAATATAAAAGATAAGCATTAAGAGAGTAGATTAAGGTTTATTAAAAGCATATTAAGTTTATTCTTTATATAATAATTATAATTCAAATAAACATAGCATTTACAGCTATATAGCTCTCTTTCTTTTTAATTAACTTAGAATTAAATTACTTAGCTATAGCAGATTAAAGCATTACATATCTTTATACTATATACACATTAGCTATATAATATAAAAGCAAGTAAAAGAAAGTACTTATTTTTATTATAAATACTTCTTTTATTAATAATAAGGAAATAAGATAATTATCTCATAGGTATATCATATACCTATTTAACAATCTAATATATTAGAGGGCTACTCATTAAGATATAATAATTATATTAACTATAAAAGCTGAGCTCTTAAGAGTAGTATATACTAAAAAAGAGCTTCTAAGGTTGAAGAAGCTACTCTAAGACCTTGCTATTAATATAGAAAGCTCATAAGACCTTTATAATAATAACCTATAAATAATATAATTAATTATTAATAAATATAGCAGAGTAACTACAAAGCTCTGCCACATTAATATATATAATATATAATTGAAATAAGAGCATATTAAGGGAGCATTTAATATATAATATTTATTAACTAAGCTTATGCTAGTTAATAAGCTTATAAAGAGCTTATTATAGATATAATTTAAGCACTTTAAAAGGCATTTAAATTTATTTAATATAAGGTAGATAATTAAAAAAACAAGGAAAAAATATTTTTATTTATTAAGGTAAAGCCCCTTAGAAATAAGTATAATAAAAGCTTTTTAAATTTAGGGCAAAGCCCCTTAAATTATATTAATAAGCTTATTAAATTAATAAAAAATTACTTAAAAAATAAATTAATTAAGGTATATAGGCCTATCTTAAGCTTATATTTATATTATTTATATAATATAGTTAAGCTATTAAGCTCCTTTTTATCTTTATTTTTATCCTTAATCTCTTTTTTATCTTTATTAAGCTCCTTAAAGTAAGTATAAATAGGGCTATTTTATTATTATTACTCCTCTTTAACCTCCTTAAGCTTACCTAAGAGCTTATAAATATAGTAATGAGCTATTAAGATAATTTATATAATTATTTTAGTTAATTAAATAAGTATATTATATTAAAGTAAATATCTTACTTTTTTATTAACCTAGGCCTTAAAGGCTATAATAAGCTCCTAAGTAGCATACTATATAAGTATAAGCATAAGTAAATAGGTATATTTTAAAGAGTATTTAAAATAATACTTAATATAGTTTATACTAATTAAATTATAATAAGTATCCTTTAAGTAATTAAAGAGCATTAAGTATAGATAACTTATATAAAGAATCTCCTTATAAGCGTTAAGAATATGCTTTATAAGCTTAAGGGTAATAATAATAGTAATAGGCTACTTAAAATAATTAATATATAATTTAAAAGAGTAGTTTTAAAGGTATAAATAAATATAAAATATATATTTTTTAGATAAATATAAAGCTTAGCTTACTTAGCTTATTCTTTAAGGGAGTAGTTAGAGAGAAGACTTACTTTAAGGATCTTCTTTATTAATTTACTTTACTTAAATTATTAATATTTATACTTAAAATATATAATTAATAGACTTTAAAGATATTTATTTTATTAATAATAAGGGTAGCTTTCTAAGTAGATAGGCTATAAGGCATTATATATATATATATATATATATATATATATATATATGTATATAAGAGAAGATTAATAAGGCTACTTAAAAAGGATTTAGAAATACACAGTATAGCTATAGTTAAGAGGTTTATATCCCTAAGGGAGTACCTAAATGGTATATAGTAGTTACTTATTCATTTTATTATATTTATTTAAAGGCTTTATTATCTCTATTTAGAGCTTCATTTTCTATTATTATCTTTAATATTATAATATAGAGCATATAATTTAATATTTAGATAATTACTAATCGTCTAGGGGGTATATAATAAATTATATACTCTACTATTATACTGCTCTATTCTATATAAATAGGAGTGTACTATACTCTTTTATCCATAGCAAATGAACCAGTCAAGTTACTCTATTTGAATACCACGCTCGGAATTGTCATACATGTTCTATCTGAACGTGCGATCCGAGGAGGTGGCAGGAGAAGAGCGAGTCATCTTGCACCCAGCATCCGAGAATCAGGCCTCTTTGCAGTCTTTCCACGAGATGATTCAGGCCTTCGCCCCGAGTCCCACGAATATGCTACACACCAGCAACCTGCGCTTTCTGTCAGTCTTGATAATCAAGATCACTCTCAAGGGACATGATGAGGACCTCGGATCCATAGCCTTCCGTATGACTTCGGAAGACGAAACGGACTTCAATACGCTGGCCGTTCACGGCTTGGACTGGAACTGCCGTAAGGCTGTTCTGAATGCCTGGGTGGACGCGGCTCAGAACAGCGCTGTCAGCTGGGCGTTTGGCAAGGACCCGGCACCCAACAAATTGGAGTATCTTGCACACCGGGCATTGGTTGAGAAACTGGTCGGTCTCCTGTGCTTGATCGCTGAGCACTGCCCACAGCTGACACGGAGTGTCTACCTCTTCTACGAGGGACCCGGCTTGTATGGATTCAATCTCTATGACTTGGCTGATGATGCTACATGCCTTGAGTGGAAGTCGAAGTTCTTTCACTCGAGCAACACAGTGGCTTGATTGCCACTCAGGGGTCCATAGCGGAGATAGGGAACTCGACCGGAGATAGGGAGCTTGAGCAGAATGCACTCAAGGCCGTGACCTCAAAAATTAGGAGCCGAGAACTACAAATTGGAGTGATCCCTCTAAGATTCTATCCTACTGGGAAATGAGCAAGTGTAAGAGGTACCAGATGTGCATTCCTTTTGACAATATCTGACAGGTCATCCTACTTGCTTCTCAAGATGGACTCCATCTCCTCTCACCATTGCGTCACGGCTGACGACAAAGCCCACTGGTGTTCAGAATTCAGCTCCTACATGAGTGGCATGTGATACAAATAGGAGATACTCATTTGATGACCGCTTGCCTCGTATGCCTCGTATATTGTTATTGCATGGAGACTCGGCTCCAGCCTCGCCCCTGAGTTACGGCATGACTTTCCATTCCCGCTTTGATTTGACGGGACGCTCTAGGCCAACGTCCTAAAAATAGAGCGTACCAGCTTCCTTCAGTTGACAGTCAATGGCTGTGTTACTAGGATTCATCGCTTCAACATTCTCATGAGCGGTGAGTTTGCTATGGGAATCCTTTGTCATGTCTGACTGAACACCAAGGGTTCCGGTCGCTCTTGCTCGTGCTCATCTCTGTATCACATTCTCTGTCAAATCGGAATGCAGCTCGGCAATCCTTTTTGGGGGGCCCTTAAGGTTGCGGGAACTTGTGATAGCCTAAACCCAGCCGTGTCCTTTCATCCAGACCTCGAACACTAATTCTCGTCGTAATTTACAATATACTACCCATTGGATGTTGTTACTTCCTTGGTAGTCTCTACAGTAAGGTACTTTGCCTCACGAGATTGAGTTCTACATACAAGATATGCCAAGACGATTGGTAGCTGGCTATCAAAAGCAACTCAGATAATACATGATGCATGCTAATAAACGCAGGTCCCCTTGGATGTGTTACACTGGTTCCACTTTCTTAATTCGAGGTGGAGAATCATTGCTTGGGATCCTGGCGGAGATATACACGCATAGAACACGAGACAATGCTACCCAAAGCACTCACCGTCGACCATAGACATCAAAGCGGGAAAGGCTTACGCGGACTACGCCAGGAAATGTGGGGCATATTTATGGTTGTTTTGTGAGTTACGTTGCCAGTGGCTTGAGTGATGCGCAGAACGACGTCTTGGCGCATATGAGCTGCGATTGGCCGGCTCCGGCCTTGGGGTCTTGAGGCTCGACCCGGCCGATGCTACTTGGATCTGCGTCTGACCGGCTGTCGCTTGTGATCGAGTCAACAACACTGCACCCTTCTTGCAGATTTTGAGGATGCAGTTGTATTCTGATTACGAATTCTTCCCATATGGGTGACGAGTTCTGGTCCTCGGGGCGGTCCAGAAGACCGAGACAGATACGTCGAGGCTCGAGATTCTTTTGCCTCAAGGAGAGTCTGTTGGCGATGGCAGTGATACTCCAAGGTATAAGAGGCAGCATCATCCTTTTCGAGTCCATGATGGGAGAAGAATTATCACTTGCACCCAACACAGAGCAGTAACAGCGCCGAAAGCTGTGCATTCGTTTCCACTTCTCGCCCAACACTGTCGTAGCTCGAGTCCTTCTCTTATTGACCATGTCTATCCATTCGCTTTTCAATCTCGTAATCGTAGCCGTTCTTGCCGGCTCTTCGCTCGTTCAAGCAAGCCCCATCGCAAGGCAGGAGCCCAATACCTGCACGACTCTCAACCAACGGAAATCATGGTAAAGCAATCATTCCAGGCCCATCACCACAGATGCTTAGGCTAATTGAAGTCCAGGACTGCCCTCACTGATAGCGAGAAAGCTGCGTATATCGACGCTGAGCTGTGTCTGCAGGCACTCCCTGCCCAATTGTCAAACACGGACCACGCAATCACTGGCGCCCAGAATCGTTGGGACGAGATTCATTACACACACATTGTGCAGACCAATGTAATTGTAAGTGAAAATTCTACAGGGCACACTATTCGCTACCACTTCTGGCTTGGACTTCCAAGCCAGAGAACTAAGCACTTGAGTCGAGTTCACCGCAAGGGATCGTGGTAACCATGACCGCAGCACGGTGTGGGAGCCTTCCTCCCCTGGCACCGACTCTTCGTGCGAGCCCACGAGATCCTCCTCCAGCAGGAGTGTGGCTATACCGGCGGACAGCCTTACTGGGACGAGCTCTCCGACATCGAACAGATTAACAATGGTACCCTCACCATTGACCAACTTGTCGTTTTCGATAGCGACACTGGGTTTGGAGGCAACGGTGCAGATGGAGATGGTTGCATAACCGATGGCCCATTCGTCAATCTCACCTTGCATCTGAATTCTTCCGGTCTCCCCGACGAGAGTGGCGGGTATTGTCTCAGCCGCAGCTTCGACCTCACCAGCCTCGAAAGGGGCAATAGCTCGAATCTCGACACATGCTTCGCCTACGACACTTTCGAGGATGCTAGACAGTGCTATGAGTCTGATCCGCATTCAGCAGGGCACGGAGGTGTTGGCGGTGTGGTGAGTGACACCTGGCAGCTCATCCACCTGGCAGTTGTCCTCCAAACTCCGCGAACGAGTGATGCTAATAACTATAACCAGATGATCAACGTCGCGGCCAGTCCAGGTGACCCGATATTTTTCCTTCATCACGCCTACATCGATCGCGTCTGGTGGCAGTGGCAGCAGGCCAATCTGACGAGCCGTCTGACCGACATCAGCGGTCGCAACGTGCCCACGGCTGAGATGTTGGCGTCCGGAAATTTGAGCTACCCGAGTGCTGCGATCCTGGACTACGACGGTGATTCAGGCAACGTAACGACCCTCAATCACACGCTCTGGATGGTGGATCTGATCGCCAACGCCACGGCTGGTGATGTGATGGACCTGGGCAGTTCAACCAGCTGTGCCGAGTACGTGTGATGATGCCGCGGCGACCTGCTCAGGATGGTCGCCCCCCGGTGCTGGGGCCCTCACGTCTTACATGTTCCTTTCAACCCAGGTTGTCATGTTAGATTTAAAAGGACTATGGTGGGAATTGATTGTCCCGGGGGAAAGGAGGCAGCAGACCCTCGTAATCAGGGGACTGCCTCAGTCGTTTCGTTCTCGGCCCTAAAGCTTGATCTTTTATGAACTTACATTCTTTTACTGAACTTTTCAAAACAAACTTGTTTTAATAAGCAATTCGATAATTCGATTGAGTTGCGCAAGTCAAAATCGCCTTTCCCGTGGGATCAGGTACACATCTAATGACACATCACAACTGGTCCTTGATGTATCCTTCGAGTTCATCTGTCTCGTGACTACTAGAGACATTGGAAGAAAACCCTGCTCCCGTCTTAAATGCTGCCTTTGGATATGCACATATCGGTCTATAGACCTGCTCAGCGTTCGATTGATGGCCAAGGAGCACAGTAGGTAGCTCCTCAGGGACAAATCCATCTTCGACCCAGGACTGGAGGATCCTCAGCGCATTTAAAGGATACGGCACCCCAGCGGGAGCTGAGCAATGCGTTGAACCCGGGACCTCAAAGTACCGATAATAGTCTTGGGTTGTGATGTTGTGTGCTTGATCCCGGGCCACTACCCTTTCATAGAACTGTCTCATGGCAAGAACGGGCACGGCTTCGTCGTTTACAGAATGCCAGCTGATCATTTTCTTGCCGAGCTGCCGAAACTGATCCATGTCAGGATTGTTCCTGCTGAACATGGCGTCCCATTCTGTCACACTCTCTCGGAAGAGTTGCGCATAACCTGCGTGCGACATCTTCGTTGGATCGAAAGAAGGATCTTTCTTGAGCATGAGTCTAATCCAGTCATCCGCGATTGTGAATGGCAGGCCGCGAGAGCAATGGTCGTCGCTGCAGAGCGTGTTTTCAAGGGCCATAAGGCCAACCAGCGCTGTCCCGGGCATGATTCCTGGGAAAAGCTTGCTTCCCTCCTCATCAACTGGCCCCTGCACGATCGCTTTATACACATCCACCGCATCTTCCGAGACCGCCGAGACCGCCGCTGAACGTCCCTCGCATTCAAAGGGAGTGCCAGATAAGGTCATCGGATCGAAAGTGCAAAGGTCCGGGCTGGCAATCACGCCATCCTTTACACCGTCGAGGTCATCACACAATTGCAATGCCCCACCCCTCAGCGCCTCGAAATCGCAAGCTCGTGGGTAAACTCCCTTTTTTTCCGTGTCTCGTTGGACGATCTGTTGATTGAGTCCGGGTCATCCATTTCTGGCCCCTTCGTCTTTGTTATCTACAACCTCGTGAGTGCCAGACGATGGCGGTAACTAAGTACACTTCCCCTGTCGCTTGGTCCAGTTCGATTTGTTAGCTTTCCATATTGCAAGTGATCACTGGCACAAGCAACGTGAAATTGCCGAAATATATGACTACAATCGCGGATATCGCCGAGAGGAAGTCTTTCATTGTTTAAACAGACCCATGTATCGTTTTTGAGTTTCCACATCATTTGATTAGAATGAATATTGCAGGGACACAAAGATTGGGACATCCGGAATACGAGTAGACCCAGATAAGCCTGGTAGTTGATAGACGTGCTTAAGGGAGCGGAGTATTTCAATGTATCATGAGGCCGCGCATTAAGAGTATCTTCATCTTTAGTAATAGCAGGTGTGTAAGAGCTATTTGACTTTGCCGTAGAAATTACCTTAAGCGCTTAATGCGACTGATGCATGCCCACTTGTTTGCCGTATTCAGAGCCAGGAGCATTATAATACTTTAGCTAACTAATAAACTTTCTTAATAATATTTAACATATAATTTATATTACTAATCAGTAAATATAAGCTGAAACTTTATCTCTTATCTAAAAAAAAAAAAGATAAATAATATTAATTTTAGCCTTTTTAAAAATAATCTTAATAAATGCTAAAACTCTTAAAGCAGAAGTACAGAAGTCTGGTACAGCAATTACAATCATTTTCAAAGTTTACCAAGAGAAACTACGTCACTGCTAAGACAACTAAGCCAATCAAACAGGGCGTGGCGGATAAGTAACTTTAGTGAAGTGGGACCGGCCCAGGGGAGCTCGGGAGCAAGCTGGACAAGTACAGGCGGGGAATACAGTCCTTTTTATCCTCCCGCTTCCATGTGCACATATACTGGCATCAAAGTAAAGTCTCATTTTAAAATATTTTTTCTGCTCTATAAAGTCAGGTCGATACGCTTCTCAACTGCCACAAATCCTCCTGATATGAAACACTACTTTCGCTGGTCTCTAGGACTACGTTCCTTACAATGTCAGCTTTCCATGACTTTGCAAATCAATACTATTAGAACCTTCACTCAACTCAACCTCCGAAACAACATGACCCACGTTAGACACCAAGTTGATGGATGGATAGAGGACGATAAGGATTCAATCGTCAATCTTTTCTCCGCTCTTGTAAAGGCCAAGAGTCCCAGCCCTCCTGGCGACACACGAGAAGCAATGGCCTTAGTGAGAAACTTTCTATCGTCACAAGGACTTCCCTTCAAGGAGGTTGCAGCTGATGAAACAATGCCCAACATTCTTTCTACGGCCAAGATGCCTGCGGAGGGACGACATCTAATGTTCAGCGGCCATCTAGACGTCCTGCCTGCTGGTGACGAGCCGGGATGGACTGATGACCCATGGAGCGGCAAGGTGTCAGATGGGCGGGTGTGGGGCCGAGGCGCGTCCGACATGAAGGCTGGGGTCACTGCAATGCTCTACGCGTTCGCATACTTGTCCCGGATGAGCGAGGATCTAAGTGGGACATTGTCAATCGCGCTCGCGTCTGACGAAGAGACGGGCATGGGCCGGGGAACTGGATACATGTTTGAGCAGATTGAGTCGGAGATGGTTGCAGACTGCGTCCTGTCTGCTGAGCCTGGCGGAACCAGTGCGATTACCTTCTCGTCGAAAGGCTACCTACAATTCAGCATCGAGGTTGCGACTCGAGGTGCAATCTCTGGCTACCCAAATGCCAGTCCCAGCGCTATTCGCATCGCCGTGGACATTATTCGCGACCTCGACACCCTGGAAGACATTACTATTGAACTGCCAGCGTCAATTGCGGACCGGCTAGCGGACCCGGAGTATCGAGAATGGCTGGATAGCACGTACGGAAGTGGTACGGCTGATCTTATCCCCGTGGTGTCAGTCAATGTTGGTACCATTGAAGGCGGCAGCTCTCCGAGTGTCATTTCTCCGGATTGTGTCTTTGGCGTCACCGTCGTGATGCCCGTTGGACTTGATCCGACCTCAGTCTTCAACAAAGCCAGCGAAATTGTTGCCCGGTACCCAGAAGCCAAAATTCATCTTGAAGGGGCGGACGCAGCGGACATCTCAGACCCAGAGCATGAAATGACAGCAATTCTTCAACAAACAGTCGTACAACTTGGTTTGCCCGAACCACAAATGGTGCCTGATATTGCCATCTCAGATCTTCGATACTGGCGAAATCGCGGAATCCCAGGCTTTTGGTATGGTCCTGATGGAACGAACGTCAGTGCGGCCAACGAGTCCGTTGAAGTTGAAGAGGTACTGCACCTGGTGCGCACATATGTGGTTGCCTCGGCTGAATATCTTGGAAGAAAGTAAGGGCCACCTGCGTATAACCAGGGTATATAAGAACTTTTGAAGCAATGATGGCCAAGAGTTTGTTACAACTGCCGATCTTCGCCTGCGCCTCTCCAGTGCATAAGAGGAATCCCAGCCAACGTCGCTCTGTTCCAGGTTGGTTAATCAACCGTCGGCGCGTGATCAAGAGTGTAGCCATCCTCCAAATGCTGTGTGCACAGAGTGTCTTCCACCGTATCCTACCGTGCCCATTACTGCACTCAACTGACCTGTCCCCGAAGCTGTCATCCACCTTTCTAGCCTCATTTGTATTTCAGGATGGGCTACATGTTGAGATCATTTGCTGCCCTACTACTTGTTGTCATTCTCTACTTTATTCAGCAACGCCAACGCCGAAACACCGCCCGGCATCAAAGGGGATGCGCTATTCTCGTGCAGCACCAACCGGCGGAGCCTTTCTTCGGCCTGGACTTCATAATCAAGATACATCAAGATATTCCCTCCCTACATCGCTTTCATCAAGATCACGGTCACTCTTTTCGGCTAGATACTCTCATCAGTCTGCCTACTATATACACAGTCGCTCACGAGAACATCAAAGTTATCCATACCAACGATAACAAGTGGGGAATTGAGCCCGCTAGATTGGCAGGGATGGAGCCTTTCTGTGGTAGAGGATTCTTGACCATGGATGGAGCCGTCTGGCGACATGCGCGGAAGGCACTGAGGCCCTCCTTTGCTAAGAGTAACTTGCTAGATTTGAGTATACTTTCGCGAGAAGTAGACAAGCTCGTGGCAAATCTACCGAAGAATGGTGGCGCCGTGGATCTTCAGCCGTTGTTCTATGTCACGGTATGTCTCTCATTCTGGCCTTTCCTACTTTGTTACATACCATTGACGAGATGCAGTTTCTGAACACATCGCTGAATTTCCTGTTGGGAATATCGCCTAACGACACAGATAGCGACGCTCCGTGCACCCCTGACGAGTTCGTCGATGCCTTTCATGATGCTCTCTTCCTGATCATGGTCCGTATGATCATCGGACGTATTTGGCATCTCTTACCCCAGGGAAAGTTTAATCGCGTCTGCAGCACCGCTCACTCATTCCTGGACCATTATATCGATCAAGCCATTGGTCAAACCGGGGTTTCAGACTCCAACCCAGCACAGAGTAAAAAGCGCAGCCTCGTACAAGACTTGTCTCTCCAGTCTGATGATCAAGGGTTCATCAGGAGTCAGATTCTGCAAGGCATGATGGCATCCCAGGAAACGACATCATCTCTACTCGGAAACGCCTTCTTCCTTTTGTCCCGTCATCCATCTTGTTGGGACCAAGTACGGAACGAAGTCCTCGCTAATAGCGACATGCTCAACTTTGACACTATCCTTAATTCCAAAGTCCTGCAAAATATTCTTCTGGAAAGTAAGTGTTGGCAGATCCATGAACTGACAGCCACTGACTACTTTCCAGCTCTGCGTCTCTGCCCGGTCTTCCCCCTAATGGGTCGCATCGCCCTTTGCGATACAGTCCTCCCGGTCGGTGGTGGGCCCGGTCTCAACGCGCCCATATTTGTACCAA
The DNA here is from genome assembly GCA_023078575.1 of Diaporthe nobilis. NCBI lineage: Eukaryota > Fungi > Ascomycota > Sordariomycetes > Diaporthales > Diaporthaceae > Diaporthe > Diaporthe nobilis. Next base: position 2,791,942 of record JAKZJT010000010.1, read on the forward strand.
AGGGGACGAAGGTGGAAGTCGGACAGTACTCCCTGCACCGTGACCCGCGCGTCTTTGGAGAGAACACGGAAGCGTTCAGGCCCGAGCGTTGGGACAGTATCAATCCGAGCCAGTGGGAGTTCATGGCCTTTGGCGGAGGCGGCAGAGCGTGCCTGGGGCGCCAGAAAAGCCTGGTCGAGGCGGCCTATGTGATTGCGAGACTGGCGCGTCAGTTCCAGAGGCTGGACAGTCGAGACGACCAGGAGTGGAAGGGTGACATGAAATTGACCTGCAAGAGCGCCAATGGGTGTAAGGTTGCTCTGTATGAGGCTAGCAGCTAATATGGAATGAACACAGTTATACCGAGCATCACCTTCATTGCCGTGATATATCTCACTGTGAACGATTTCGATAATGAAAGATCGATGGCCTTGTTCAATCAGAACAATCGTGGCTTTTTGGAATGAGAACCGCTTCCTCGAGTAGTTACTCCGTACAATACTGGACATACTGATTCGCTTTCCAGAGAAAAGATAATTTAATAAATTGCTAGGAGTATGCTTTCTTTTATAATTGCAGATCCGGGAAGACTGAGTATGTGCTGATCTGGCGATGCCAGACGTCGGGTTCAAATGTTTAGAAGCACCCAGGTGCCAGGAGCGGACACTTCAAAAACTCGGTGCAAAGCAAAATAAATTACAACAAGCAAAGCTTCGTAATAATTGATGGAGGTTATTAGCTAATTACGTATTTTACCGAGCGACCATCGCATCGTAGTCCGCCTGATTTTCAGGTTGTGCAACCACAAAACTGGAAGCCAGCCACCGCGATCCTACGCACGTGGCCTCTGGCTATTCGTTCCAATGTCTCAGGCATCAATTTCCCCTCTTTCGCCTATCGTCCTGTTGGCGACGTACTTAATCCGTCTACACTGTAGCTAAGCACCTTTGCAATCTACACGCTCACACTCTACGCCCTTATTCAAGCGTCTCGAACTCCACGTGTGGCGATTTCGGGAACAATTTTGCAGCATGTCTGGACTTGAACCCCTCGCAGCTTTGGGCCTTGCCTGCAACATTTTCCAGTTGATCGAGGTCGGACGTGACACCATCAAGCTCGCCAAAGCTATTTACCAGAGCAGCACACCGTCTATTGACAAGGCTCTTGAAGAAAAGGCCATTGTCTTGGACAATATCAGTCGCGAAGTAAAGGCCGCCCAGCGGCCGACGAGACCATCCAAACTCGAGCAACAGCTTCTCCTCACGGCCGAAAGGTGTACCTCGGCCGCCCGAGATCTCGAAGAAGAAGTTCGTTTCTTGCTTGGAAACGCGAAGCAAAATCAACTGGCATCAACCCTCAAAGCAGTTGCCAAGACGACTTGGCGGAAGCGGCGATTGGACAGGCTGAAAGAAGGCCTGGAAAGGGCGGACAACCTGATGAAGACGACACTTCTGGCCCAAATATGGTGAGAAAAACGTTTCTTAGTGTAGCAAATCGGACGAATGGGGTGCGAACCGCAGCTGAATGTAAATATCCAGGTCTCAAACCCGCGCTACCCAGCTCGACATAAGCAATGTTGAAGCCAACCTCCGAAACTTTATTCTCGAATATGGAAGTGGAAGCAGAGACATTAAGCAACTGGTCTCCAGCGAAAGCTTAAGAACACGAGAGCACATTTCCACCTCGTCTAAAGCAACCTTTCAGGCCATTGGTGGGATTCAAAACACTCTGAACAGCTTAACTCTCGAAGCAGACGTCCAAATAGACCAGGCTAGACGTGAACGCCTACTGCAGAGTCTCAAATTTCCAGGATTCAACGAGCGTCGAAATCAGGTACCCGAAGCCTACGAGAAAACGTTTCAGTGGATCTTTCTGGGGGACGACGGTCCCATACAGGAGGACGAGACAGGATCTGACCTGGAAGACTCCGACTGGGAGGACTCTGACTTGGAGGATATCGATCTGGCGGATCCATCTGAGGCTATTTGGGACCTTTTCTCCAATTGGCTCAGCTCTACGGCGCCCGTTTACTGGATCAGCGGAAAGCCGGGCTCAGGCAAAACGACTTTGGTCAAATACGTGCTGAATCATCCCAAAACAGCCACCTATCTCGACATCTGGTCCCCTCGGGCTTTGACAATCTCTCATTTCTTCTGGCGCCCAGGAAATAAGATGCAGCAGAGTGTCAAGGGCTTACTTTGTTCACTCTTATATCAGCTGTTGGACAACAGTGTAGCGGCCACCAACCAAGTGCTTCAGTACATCCAAGACCAAAGGTCGGGCGTGAAGGATGCAGATACAGACTGGTCTGAGTCTGAACTGCGATCGATCTTTCTACAAGTATTAATTTGTTACGAGCGTCCTATTTGCATCTTTATCGACGGCTTGGACGAGGTAGATCCTGCGGATGGGCCTATGGATCTCCTCGACTTAGTAGCGCAATTTCTTCCTTGCCGGAACACAAAGGTGTGCCTGGCCAGCCGACCCGAGCCCGAGTTGCAAGGACGCTTGTCAGCTTATCCACATCTTCGACTGCAGGATTTGACCAGAGACGATCTGGACCGGTATGCACGTGATCACATCCAGTTGACTGGGGCAATCAATGACGAGGATACTTCCAACAGCTCTTGGAGCCCCAACGTGCCTTGGAACCCAATCGATTCAATCGTGAATAAGGCTGACGGTGTCTTCCTGTGGCTGGTCCTTGCGATCAAAAGTGTCAATAAGGGCTTCATATTTGGAGATTCGCTCGCCATGATCCAGGAGAGAATTGACTGCCTCCCGGGAGATCTAATCAATCTGTACAAAGACATGTTTAACAGGGCTTGCGCAGACAGCCCTGAGACCTACCGTCAGATTGCGGCATTATACTTCAGGCTTATGCTACTCGGCACAACAGTCGACATGGACTTAAAGGGCTTGAGGGCATTATCCGTGCTTCAGCTGATGCTCGCTTCGACTTCGATTGCAGACAAATTACTTGATGCCATTGAGAGACCTCTCGAACTTGTCCCAGAAACAAGGATGCTGAAAAAGTGTGGAGAGCTCCAAAGAAATTTGGAACTATACTGCTTTGGACTCGTGGAGGTCACCCAGTCACATACTGAACAGCCGCCAGTGAGTTGGTACGGCTCTCAGTATAGTACACTTTGGTCTTGCTATGGTCAAAGATACCCACGATTTATTCATCGAACAGCTCGAGATTTCCTCTTAGACACAGTCGAGGGCAGGGCGATTTTGGGCCACGACGTCTCATCCGAATCATCGATTTTCTTTCGATGGACCAGGGCACATCTGGCAAACTCTCAGCTCTACGCTGATACACGGACAGAGCATCTCTTGACCTATAAATTTGTCGCAAACCGTGCGGAGGCATACGAAGAACTTCTTTATCGCAACTACGACAAGTTTGATTCATGGGACCAGAATGTGTCACGAACAATCTTCTATTTCGAAAGGCTGTGTAGCTCCGGTCAGCTGCTAAGTGGACTAGCCAGGACCAAGACACGATTCTGTGGGGGTGTCGATTTCCTCAAGGCCTCTGCCTCGATTTGCTTCGACGAGTCTATATGGCCGGTAGCTAAAATGAGGACTCTCACAACTGCGACGCTTTCTGAAATCCTCCTCAATCTCTACTATGTCAAGCGCACGTCAGATCTGCTGTGGATCAGTCATCGTGTCGAGCATGGGATCAATAGACTGCTGCATGAAGGAGCTGACCCTAACTGGAGGGGTCCCACCTTCAAATCAGAGGAGAATCTGCGTGGGGCATACTTACAAGTGCGGACACCATTTACCGCGTACCTGGAAGTGGTCATGATGTTGACAGTGACGATAGTGAGGTGGGAGCAATACCGTATCCCTGAGGTGTTACGGAGCCTACACGCGTTCCTTTCTCATTCCGCGCATCTTGGAGCCATGCTCCCCGTGATCTTCTGCCACGATCACACTCCTTATGGCGTCGAATGTAGTTGCAGGCCCAGACGCCTGGGAATCGCGTGTGGGGAATTTGGCGACTTTAATGAGGATCTCAATTATGATCATATACTTGTTTCTGTTTCGGCACACACTATCCTACAGGCGCTGCTGGACTGCATAGACAAAGAACTTGAGCAGCCACAAGACAGAGAAGAGGCCAGATATGCAGAGATCATGTGGCTTATATCCAGCATACAGAAACATTTGGATAGTTGGTCTACGCGAAACGACGACCGTGTCATCGGCAGGTTTGCTCGCGAACGCGTTGAAACCAGTTCATTTCGAAGATGGAAGCCAGTATGGTATTTGCCTTCGGAAGAAGATCCATCGGAGTTCACCAACGAGTTGCTGAAAGAATTGCGTTGCTCGTTAATAACTGAAAAATGCGCATCTGCAAGGAGGTGCAGGATCATATCACAGCTTGTCCAACAAGTCTCCTGGACTGTACGAGCGGAGGGTTTCGATGACACCTGGGAAGCGTTCGCCGAGCTTGGAATACTAGCCAAAATTGACTGCGAGTTGCATGACATGCAGGGCTGGGTCGACAAATTCCAGAAACAGAGATCTGCGGATGGAAGTTTTGCAGATGGGGTAAAGGTTGCGCAGAGTTGCATTGGAAACCTGAATACATAGTTATTAGCAAGCAATAGGTGAATGGACGAACTTGCACCAAACATCCCTTAGCTTCACAACAGCTGTACGAAGACATCACAATGTGCATCTACAGAGTAGTGTATGACTGACATGGACGTGAGTCACTGTACATAGCCTGACTGCATAAACAACAAATCAGATATACACGCAGTCAGGACTTCAGGCGTTTTCCAAGCCCAAGCTTTATCTCTCTTCATGGGTACGTCTGCCTTCGTTTCGCTTCATTAAGCAACCAACACAAGCAAAAACGCGTAGCATTGGGCATGCGCTGCTCGCCACCGAGTCAAACACTAATCCGGAGTTTACCAGTTTCCCTGGAGGTGAGCGGACGGGATTAGCTACTTTGCCGTATTTATTGCCGGTGGTTATAGAACACACACTATTATGGTTAAGATGTTTGAAGTTAATTGACTGAGGAGCTGTTTCTCGGACAGAAGCAACACGCAGGAGCATGGCTAGGAGCACAAGGGATTCAAGTGTATCAAAATTTTGAGGTCAAAAGTCAGGTCGTTAGATACATCTTTTTATTCGCTATGGATGTCACGGGAGCTAACGTATATAGAGACCTAGATCGAATATTGATTTCTTGCGGTTCCAGTTTTATCAGCTGTGCTTAAAAACGATAGCACAGACGAAGTGTCTGGTGTCGTGTTCCGATCTGGCGGAAAGTGCCTGGCGGACCTCGCAAGGGATTACATGCACGGAATGGGTGTACTTGGCCTCCTTTCTGTGGGTTAAAACGGACAAGAGCCCAGCACCTCCAGCTTTCCCTCGGCTGCCAACACAGGAGGATGTGATTCCAAGCCAAGTCTAGGAGTGTGGCAAAACAACGAAACAGGGGTCGTGTACGGAGACAACAGTGACCGCAACATCGTATGAAAGGACGACGGCCGAATGGTATTCATCGATCTGGAAGAAGTCACGCGGAAATACAAGGGCCCGCGTCTATGCTAAACATGTAGATACCATGATTCTATGGATAATAGGCCGCGTTCAATGTTTCGGACGATAGCAATGAGCAGGTGCGGAGGGCTGCTCAGCTCTTCACCCCTTCCAGCGAGTGTGTTGTCTGTCCTGGTTCGCTTAAGAAAATGTCACAATATGCTTGCATCTCGTTGCGTATCGTTGTGTAGATAGTTTGCTAGGAGGATGAAAGCCGAAGATATGCAGCTGCCAAAATTCAAGCATCACCAGACCATACCAAGTTCCAGTGTCATTGCCACTTTCATGAGCACATCTTACCTTCAGACTACTCTGTTATCAAAAAGAGTTCAGATGTAGGTGAGGAAACACTGCCAGTGGAGGTCGAATGTGACTGATTGTCCACGGTGAGAATCAAGCAAGTAGTCTACGACCTCGAGTTGACCAGTGAGCTGCAAGCCTCTGAGCAATTCATGTTCCGCCTACGTCAGAGAAGCGTGGGAATAAAATTGAGTAAGAAACCAATTTTGCAAGTACTCTGCAGAAAAGACTTGCCCGTTTCGGGGCGTATCTTTCAACCCTGGTTACACTACATCTCCCTGGGTGCTTAGCGTAGTTCCGCCCAGCAGGCTCCAGTGACCCATTTCAGGGTGAAGGTCGTAGCAGCTCCTCGCACTGAGCTTCGCAAATGCGTCTGATTGACTGTTTTTACACATCAGCACCCAAACGTTCGTTAGAGGGCAGAGTCATGGGAAATCGCAACAAGCAGGGGTTCGACCTCATGAGGCTCGCCCCCGAGCTCCAGGTCAAAGTGTTCGAGGCGCTTCCCACCCCCTGGGCAGTGGTGGGCCTCCGGCTCACCTGTCGGGACCTCAACGCCCTCTTCCTCGCATACAGGACGCAAATCGAGACTGCCACCAGGGACAACCTCGTGGCGCCGTTCTACGAGTACTACCACTTCCTGGGCAGGCTGCACATCCCCGCGTCCGACATCAAGCACCCGCCACCAGAGGGCTGGCCAAACATCACAGCCGAGAACTGCTCCGGGCTCGGCAAGTCAGACTTCGTCGTCGACGTCCTGCGCCACCTGCCGTACATCGCGGACCACGGCGAGTTCGAGAGGAACATCAGCAACACCGACTTCAAGTCCAACGTCGTCGACTACTCCACGGCCACGCCCGAGGAATTTTCAGGCCCCTCGCTCAAGCACGGGGAGATATCGCACGAGGCCGAGGGCCCGATCAGCAGGCACAAGGTGGTCATCGCCTGTGGGTACGAGAGCGGCGGGATCGACCTGATCCTCGACACGAGGACGGGGGAGATCTTCGAGGAGATCATCAGGGTCGAGAGTGGCGAGAACCTTCCCGTGCGGGAATATTTCGAATTAAAAATGAAGCAGTGCAGGGAGCTCAAGACTGTGTTCGCCCCGGGGGAGAATGCTCACTGGGGCGGGTTCGGGAACCAAGAAGGGCCGTATGACGCCGCGGCGATGGAGGAGGCTGGGGAGCCAAGTTATCCTGACGAGGGTTTCCATTTGGAAGGACAAGAATGGGACTTGAAATGGGTGTGTCATCTCTATAGAAAGTTCGGTTGGCCGGGAGAAGGCTGGCGGAAAGAAGAAGGACTGAAGGCGATAGCGGAGTATGTGGGGAGAAGAAATGCTGAAGCAGAAAGAAGGCACGAGGAAGTGGAGATGAGGAAACGTGAAGCGGAAAGAAGAAACGCTGAAGCGAATCTATGATTGCCTGGTGGATGAATTCTGTATTCCCGTCGACTGTGACTCTTTTAGAGTCGATAACGAAGACTCGAAATTCGACTGATAGGACGTATAAAGGGAGCATCAAGCCGTAGACCGTTCTATAACGATATAATATCCGGTCTCTCACGGCCTGTACTCGCTCGTCGGCCTCAGCCCCAGTCCAGACTTCTCATAAATCATGTCCAACGCCCTCATCTGCCCGATGCTGTTCTCATGCGAGATGAAATCCCCATTGCCCTCACGGCCGCGGATCCGGTTCACAAACTGCTCCAGCTCGTGGCGGTACGTCAACCAGTAGATCTCGCCCGGCTCGTCGACGCCCATCTCCCTGAACGTGTACGCCTTCTTCGTCTCCTTCTTGACGTACTTGCGCACCACCTCGCCGGAGCCCTTCTTGCTCACGACGAAGTCGTCCTCGATGTCGATGCGGTGGTAGCAGGGCGCGAACATGAAGTTCACAAAGACGACCTCGCGCGTCCGCCTCACCTCCGTGCCCTCCTCCTCCCCTGCCTCGACCACGGCCCGATGCTGCACCGTGACGGTCGGCCACGACAGGCTGAAGTTCGACCCGCGCAGGCCGCCCTCGATCTCGCCGATGACATCCCCGGGGAACTGGAACTGCGCCCGGAAGGTATCGTCGCACTTCTCGCGCGGCGGCGGCCTGCGCTTCAGGTCCGCCTCGACGCAGGCCTCGGGCTCGGCGCCGAGCGTCCGGCGCAGGGCCATGACGGTGTACGTGCCGACGTCCATGGCCGACCCGCCGGCGAGGTCGTAGTCGAAGCGGATGTCGTCGTCCTTGGCGACGAACGACGGGATGACGGCGCGGGCGCGCACGTGCGCCACGCTGGGGCGGTCGATGGTGGACACGAACAGCCGCCAGGCCGGGGTGAAGAAGGCATGGAAGGCCTCCATCAGCACCGGGGCGGGGCGGCCACCCTGTGGGTTCAGGAGCAGCGGCGAGCGGAAGAGGAGCTCTGCCTCCTGCGCGTTGGAGGTGCTGGGCTTCTCGAGCAGGACGTGCTTGCCCGCCGCCAGGGCCTTGAGGGCCCACTCGAAGTGCAGCCCGTTGGGCGTGGGGATGTACACTGCGTCGATGGCTGGGTCGTCCAGGATTGCTGGGGTGATTGTCAGCATATGGCATCCGAGTAGGCGGGCAAGAGAAAGTAGGGGCGTCTTCAACCTTGGTAGCTGTCCCTGACCTCAGGGATGCCGTGGCTCTTGGCGTAGGCGACGGCCCTCGCCTTGTCCCGGGCCGCGACAGCGTAGACGATCACCTCGGGATGGCTCTTGGCCGGGGTGATGAAGCCCATGTCTGCGATGTTGGCCGCCCCCAGGATGCCAAACCTGATGGCATCGTCCTGCTTGGGTGCCACGGGTGGCCTGAAGATGAGCCAGTTGCGGCGCAGAGCACCCAGGAATGAGGCCATTTTGACCAGGGTGTTCTCGGCTGCAGCAAGAACTATGTGAGTTTCGATGAGATTAATGTGAAAAGAGGCGATCAGTCTCGCTTATTAGTGAGTTCAATGTGTCAAAGTGAATGTCGAGGGGAAGACGTCCCAGGGCGGAATGTCTGTGCTGAAGTACATGTTGCGTGCGCACCATCTCATCATGACCCTTGCTGCGGCAACTGCCCCATCCGGTTCCTCCGCCCTGAGACCTGCCCGGAGTTCGGATTTTGCGATCAACCACATGCAGGTTGGCTGACGATCGTCTTGAGTTGACCCGACGCCGTGTGAGCGGAGTCTTGTCTGCACTGGTTGTTGTTTGATGGGCCACCGTTGGCGAGGATACACGTAACTGTGTACAATGCACGAGGAAGGTGCGACTTTGGTGGGGCCAGGGAGGGATTGAGCGGTTGCCTGTGGTACAAGGCGTTTCGACGACAACAGCTCACTACATAAAACGAGTGTTATAAGATCTACACACGCCAATCTTGTTACAGCGACTACTTCGTCTAAGCAAGCCAGCACTGATAGAACCCGAGCATCGCAGCTTCGCTCAGCTGTTGACCCAGCACTTACTTCTTGGGAATAGGAGCCGCGACACCACCAGACGCCTCAAAATTATCAGTGATAGCCTCATCCTTGACCAGCTGCCACACATCCTCGATGGCCTTGACCACCTCAGGCTTGAGAGGGCCCCTCTTAATCCCCTCGACCGTCTGCGTGATCTGCTCCGGCTTGCTCGCCCCAATGATAACAACATCGCCCAGGTCCTGCCTCAGCGCCGAGTGGTAGTACACCCACCGGTACGCCACCTCGGCGCGCGGCACGCCCTGCTGCTCCGCGATCCCCTCCCAGCGGCCCAGGCCCTCGAGCAGCTTGGGCTTGTTGTACATGTCCTGGTACATCTTGCCGGCGGGGCTCGAGCCGTCAGAGCGGAACCGCCCGTCCGCGGTGCCCTGCTCCAGCGCGGCTTTCGTCTTGGTCAGGAACCCGCCCGCCACGGGCGAGTAGGCGTAGAAGGCGATGCCCAGCTCGCGCAGCACGGGGAACAGCGTCGTGTCGATGTGCCGCGACACGGCGTTGTAGTTGCCCTGGTACACGGTGGGCAGGACGAACCCTTTCGCCCCGGCGTACTCGTGCAGCGCCCGCGTCTCCTCGGGCGTGAAGTTGCTCACGCCGAACCGCCTGAACTTGCCCTCCTTGTGCAGCGCGTCGACCTGCGGCACCCACTCGTCCAGCGGCAGCGACCGGTCCGGCCCGTGGATGTACAGGATGTCCACCTGCTTGGTCTTGAGCTTGTCGAGCGAGGCGTTGAAGCGGGTGGTGATCTCCTTCAGGGACCCTGGATGCCAGCCGCCCGGGTTCTTGGTCGAGAGGACGAAGCTGTCGGCGGCGCCCACGGAGCCCAGGTCGACCTCGTTGTTGCCGTACATCTCGGCCGTGTCGATCTCCTTGATGCCGGCCGCCTTGACCGCGTCAAGGGCCGGCTGCAGCTTCTCGGCGCCGGGGAAGCCGGCGGTCCCGACGGAGAGCTTCAGGTCGGCGCCGGACATGGTGACTGACGATGTGTGCTGTGTGGGTGAGAGGTGATGAGTTGAAGCGGTTGGAGAGAGGTGAGACGTTCGATGTAGTGTGTGGGATTATTCTACTGTGGTTGGTGCCTTTGGGATACAGAGTTCTGTGGCAGATGTTCTACTTCGGTCTTGGGGAGGAACGAGGAGGACGGAGCTACTTTATACTCCTTCCTGTCAACAAGGAATGGTGGCTGTGGAAGCTTGGCTGATCAACACGATCGCCTATGGATTCCATTGGGGTCGAGATTATTCTTTCATCAAGCATGTAAGCACATGCGTCTAACGGCTATTACACCAGCCAGTCTCTGGCCCGACCCAGACGCTCAGACGACGAGAAACTGGAGCAGCAGTTGTGCTTGATCATGCATACAGTGGGCTGCGACTAACACGGGCAGATAGACGGCAGCTTACAAATTCACATTTCGGTGCCGACGCCGCCTCCGTCCCGCGACAGGCCCCAGGCTGGTCTAAGCCCGTGGTATCCGCAGGGTGTTCCCCACTGCCAAGGATCAAATGTGGCCGACCGGTGCATTAGACCTGCCGTCAGTTGGTATGCGAGTCGTAACTCCGGAAGGTCGATGAAGGCGCAGATGTATCACCAGTGAAGAAAAAACTGGAAAGAGCACGTGCACAGACATTGTACGACCACACACTGCCTCAATCGGTAAATCATCAACATTTACATACGCGATGTCAGCTGACGGCGCGCTGGATGGACCGGCCGGTCTCAGCTGCATTCTTGTGCTCCGTGCAATTAGTAAGTCGAGCAACACACAATGCTTCACAGGCGCAGGGGCCGGCAGACCGGGTCTCAAGCACCACACAATCGTCGTCATGCCCATCACATTTAATTGCTTATGGAAAAAGCCTAGCACGAAACAGAAATACTGCAAAAACGCTGCCCTGCCTCCAACATCCCTATTCGCGAGAGGCCAGCCATTTCAACGCCGCAGACGCCCATGCCGGTGCCATTCGGTGCCAGTCCAACAGACAATAGACAAACCTCCTTCCTGTTGCACTAGACACACCCTCATGATCGTAAATAAGCAAACCCCTGCTGACATTAAGCTCTCTCCTCATGTACCGTGGCCTTGTGATAGAGACTCGACTTCGAGCCGTTCGCAGTGCTAAAGTGTAGCTTCCGGCCAAACCTTGAGGTGTCTGAGTCGGGACGTTTTGATCCGATCCCGTAACAATTCCTGCAGCTCGGTGGACAATCGGTACCTGGTGGAAGGACGCTACTCCTCGGCCGGCTTCTCCGCCGTCTCAGCTGGCTTCTCTGCGCTCTCGGCCTTCGGGGACGCTGCCTTAACCTCCGTCGCGGCATCATCCGTCTTATCCACTGATTTGGCCGGAGACGCAGGCTTTTCCGCAGGCTCCTGGGGCTCAGCTGCTGCGGCTGGCGACTTGGATTTGGCAGCATCCTGTGCCTCTGCAGGGGGCGGTTCCACGGGCTCGTCGGTCTTGGCCGGCTCATCTGCAGCCTTTTCACTTTTCTCAGCGTCGGTGGTCGCCGGGTCTGCGGCTGCCGCTGATGGCTGTGCTTCCGCCTCTTCCTGCTTGATCGCCGGAGTCTCAGTGGGCTCAACGGCCTCAGACGCGGGAGGAGCAACCGTGGCCTCGGGCTCGGCCATGTCGACGTCGCCATCTTCGTCCACCTGCATCGTTGCCTCTGCAGCTGGCGGTGCCGGCTCGGGCTCGGCCTCCTTCACCGCCACCGGCTCCTCCGGCTCTGGGGCTGCCGCTTCCGCATCGGCCTCGACATCTTCCATTGTCTCGTCGCCCTCGGCGTTTTCTGCCTCGTCTGCTGCCGGAGGCGTAGGTGATGCTGCCCTGGAGACAACAGGAGACGGCTGGCGGCTCTCGTCCTCGGGGGCGTGGGGGTTCTTGTAATCCATGATACTCTTGCGCTTGCCATTCGTCTGGTACACGCCGTTGGCCTCGGCCATCTCCTCGTCATCACTCTCCTCGAATTCGTCGTCGCGTGTGACTTTCTGTTCCCACCGTCGTTGAGTCATACGCACATCCTTGTTGCGGTCCTCGTCCAAGTCGTCGAGCTCGGCGTCATCCTCGTCCGTCATGCCACCGAGGCTCTGGCGGGGAACATCTTGCATTTGGACGGACGGCGCACCGGTCTTCTTGAGGTTTTCGATCACGGCATTCTTGATCTTCTCGAGGTACTCGGTGCTGTTGGCATTCTCCATGTTCGATGGGCGCACATTAAGTTCGTAGTCAGGACCGTAGTACTAAACCCACAATTAGCACGTGAGGTCAGGGCGGCATGATTGATTGTGGGATCGGGACTTACTTCGTAGTATTCATTGTACGGCAGGACAGGGTCCATCTCCACTCCCACCAATCGACCAGTCTCGTATGCCCAGGTCCTGGCCACGTTGCGCATCGTGTAACCACCGCCACCAAGGACGAGAGTAGGCAGGTTGAAGCTGCGGACAAAGTTCACGCAGTTAGCGTGGCCACGCATGCTCAGGTTGAAACATCCCAGACGATCGCCCGAGAGACTGTCTCCGCCACACTGTAGGACTACGGCTTCAGGCTGGTAGTAGTCCATCACGGCCTGGATGACGGGTTGGAAAATGGTCTTGTACGTGTCGTCGGTAATTCCATCGCGCAGCGGGAAGTTAACTGCGTAGTTCTTGCCGACACCTATGCCGACATCTCGTAGCTCGCCAGTCCCGGGGAAGTACTCTCCGTACTTGTGGAAAGAACAGGTCATAACACGGTCGGTAGTGTAGAAAGCCTCTTCGACACCGTCGCCGTGGTGGACGTCAATGTCGATGTACAAAACACGCTTCTTATATCGAAGGAGTTCGAGAATCGCAAGGACAATATCTGCAGAGGACCCACTTAGTATAAAAAGACATTGCCCCATGTATCTAGGTATCCAACACATACCGTTGACGTAGCAAAACCCACTGGCCTCGCTCTTTTTTGCGTGGTGCAATCCACCAGCCCAATTGATGGCAATGTCGCACTTTTGGCGGTTGAGGCGAGCGGCGCCCTCCATAGAACCGCCAGCGCTGATACCACAGAACTCGAACAGGCCGTCGAACACAGGACAATCATCACCGACGTTGTACTTAGTTTGCTCGCGCATGTAGCTGTCCATGTTGTCTGGGGTGACTCGCCGGAGGAAATCGATGTACTCGTCTGTGTGGAACTGGGTCATCTCGTTCACCACGGCTGGTTTGGCCCGCTGCGCGAAAATCGCATCAGTCTTCTATCCTCAAGGGGGGCATTTCGATACCAGAGTTTTATGGGTCAAGGGAGCAGAAAGCCGGTGACTGACGTAGACTTCGAGATATTTGTAGACATTGTAGTTCATGACCAGGCTGTGTGCCAGTCGAATTCTGTGTGGCTTCATGGGGTGACCAGTGACATATGCATAGTTGCCAATATCCGAGTCGTAAAAGTAGGCAACCTTCTTCTTGCTCGTGCTCAGCTTGGAGAACAGGGGCCGCGACCGATCGACTCCAGCTGGGTCGGTCGCCATACGGGAGTAGCAGGACGGACCGCTCTGCGCGATCCAGGAACTGTGGGTGTTGTGGAATATTTGGTATAGTTTCTCGAAAGAGTTGAACTAGATTGATGTCAATTAGAGAGACCAGCAGCTGAATTTCTGACGAGTACCCAAGGAGGCTTGCGAATGGTTGGTGGATGTTACGAGGAGTGAGAGTTTGGAGCCGGGATTAAGAAAAGGCGATGGCTGCCACGAGGTGACGAAGTTGGGAGAGCTTCCTTCCACTTTGCCTGCCGTGCACTTGCTTCGACACTTCGGGCAAGGGACCTTGCGTCGGCAGCGAAGCTCGGACCCCTGTCGGTGACGATGGACTAGCTGTCGCGATCGCCATCTGATTGGTGCGTCGCGCAAGACTGGGCCGGCCGCCGACAGAGGAACTGCGTGCCTCCAGCTGGTGGCGGCTGGCGGAATTGATGAGGTAAGAGATTTTGGTACTTGGGTACCTCGGTATCTGGGTACCCAGGTGCAAGCAAGGATTGGGTGGGTGGATGGAGCTGCATCTCGGGCTCCAGGCTGCTCGAGCTGTCGTCAACTTGAATCAGATCCGTCCATCGCAAACCACCTCCCACCCCCAAGCCGCATCTCGGGTTGTTGACTCTTCCAACACAGCACCACGTCATTCCCACCTTTTCCACGCGAATCACCTTTTCTACAACACGCTCTCGCCCTGCTCTCCTCGACATTAACCCTCAATACCCGATCTCACAAGCAGCATGGACCAGTTCAGAGGACTGTTGAGTGGCGCCCGCGGCCAGCTGGGCGGCGCTCAGCCCGGGTCGGTAAGTCGCCCAAGGCTCGTCTTCTTCAGATGCCCGTTCACATAACCTCGCTCGCGATCAAGTTGCTAACTAGCCGCATTTTCGGTAGGACAACTCCACCCTGATCGATAACTCCGAGACCGTCTACATTTCCTCCCTCGCCCTCCTCAAGATGCTGCGACATGGCCGGGCAGGTGTACCGATGGAAGTCATGGGTCTGATGCTGGGAGAGTTCGTCGACGACTTCACTGTCCGCGTCGTGGACGTGTTTGCCATGCCACAAAGTGGTACAGGTGTCAGCGTCGAGGCCGTCGACCCTGTGTTCCAGATGAAGATGATGGAGATGCTGCGGCAAACGGGAAGGTAGGCAGCGAAGCCTTGTCGCGCTTGTGCCCTGTTCGGGAGCTAGGATGCTGATGACAATCTTTCACAGGCCAGAGTCCGTCGTCGGATGGTACCACTCCCATCCAGGTTTCGGCTGCTGGCTATCTAGCGTCGACATCAACACCCAACAGAGCTTCGAGCAGCTTACCCCACGAGCCGTCGCCGTCGTCGTCGATCCCATCCAGTCCGTCAAGGGCAAAGTCGTCATTGACGCATTCCGGCTGATCAACCCTCAGTCGCTCATGCTCGGCCAGGAGCCCCGCCAGAGCACATCGAACTTGGGTCACCTGAACAAGCCCTCTATCCAAGCGCTGATTCACGGCCTGAACCGACACTACTACTCTATCGGC
The DNA here is from genome assembly GCA_023078575.1 of Diaporthe nobilis. NCBI lineage: Eukaryota > Fungi > Ascomycota > Sordariomycetes > Diaporthales > Diaporthaceae > Diaporthe > Diaporthe nobilis. The sequence continues at coordinate 2,807,282 of JAKZJT010000010.1, forward strand.
ATCAACTACCGCAAGACCGCGCTCGAGGAGAACATGCTGATGAACCTGCACAAGCACCCTTGGACCGAGGCGCTGCAGATGGATGACTTCCGGATAGAGGCGGACCACAACAAGGAGAGGTTGGAGAGGCTGGTCAGCCTGGCGGACGGCTATGAGAAGCGTGTTAAGGAGGAGACGGAACTCACAAAAGACCAGCTCAAGACCCGCTACGTCGGCAAGCTGGATCCCAAGAAGCATTTGGAGGATGTCGGCCAGCAGCTCATCGAGGACAACATTGTTGCTGTGTCCAAGCAGATGATCGACAAGGAAGCAACCATGCCCAAGAAGGACAGCACAAGCGGCTCGAAAGATGCTGCGAACGGCGGGGATATGGACATTGACAGCTGATCACCACGCCCCATTGCGCTGGAATGACACGATTCATGGTATACCATAATGGCATTGTACGACTATCTATGGCGTTAGACTTGGCGTCCGGCTTGGAGGGGCCACAAGGTAGATAGGTAGACGTGTATTTGAAATCGTCTAGCCCAGCTTGCGTCCCGCAAGCCCATGACCATCTGCTTCGTTTCTCACGGTCCCCGTTTGACTTATACGTTATCTTATTGACGGCTCAAACAGGAGCAAGATGCTCTCTGGTAAGCTCATCATCCTGTTGCAGTGCCCCTTCGTGTGTTGATTTGTCTCTAGTGTTGCTGTTCCTCGGCCACGGAGCGTCCGGCTTGTCTCACTGTCTTTGGAAACAACGGCATATCCGTCTTTGTTAGTCACAAAGAGGCAGAAATCTTTACTGTCTGTCATGTGGACAATTCTCTTCTTCCCCAGCCGACGATTCTGTTTCCCTTTTGTCTCTGAGCCGAAGTCAAGGCAAAACAATGTCGCGCTCCGAAACAACACCATTGTTCCAAGCAATGCTCTTATGTTCCTCACCCGCGTTTCTTTCTGCTGAGGATATCATTGACTTGATCATTTCTCACTCTTAAAACAGGCCCGCATTCCCAGATGTCTCGAATGATGCTCTCTGCAATCATTAATACATCCCTCCTGACTTCCACATAGTATAGCCATAGCAAGCCAAGAAGGGCCGGACCCAAGAAAGGCCTTGCTGTCGGCTATCCCAAAAAACGTCATTTGAAAAAGAAGTGCAAAGGAAGAAATGGAGGGTTGTCCCACCAAATTTGTTGATTTCCTCGACTGCTGCCTCGGACGCCGAAAGAAAGAAGAGACCATCGAACTAACACCGCAGAGCAACACATACGGACGAAAGCTGATGGAGACTCTGGATAACAAAGGGAGGCGGAACGGGGCAAGACCATCTAAGGGCGACATCTCCAAGCCTCTCCCCGTGAACCCGCCAGGTAGGGCCTCTCTTGACCTGGGGAAAGCCCACCGCCCATCTGCAGACCTGAGTGACCTCGTAGGGAGCGACGGCGAAGACACACCCGCGCCACACAACTACGACCGCGCCTGGTACGAGATGCTGAGCAGCCTCCACAGCGCGCTCAAGCACACGCGGTACTCGATCAGCGGCAGGATGGGCATGTCGGTCTGGGGCTGCGCCAACGGCGCCAAGAGCGGCCTGTCGGTCGTGTGCCCCATCGAGTCCCGCGAGGCCGTCAAGATCTGGTGCATCAGCACGAGCGGCCGCTTCAGCATCACCGAGGCCGAGCCCGACATCCTCACCTTCCAGTCCCCGGGGACCCCCCAGAGCCCGTCCCGCACCTGGAAAATTAGGGTACGCTGGCTGCGCGAGGCGACGTTCGAGGCCATGCCCAAGCTGGAGATGGCGCTGCGCTACGACGACGGGAACCCCTACGCCGGCGAGAAGGTGGCCTTGGTCAACGTGCTGACGCTGCCGGCACTGCTGGACAACTGCGCCGGCGCCTGGGCCGACCACTTTCGACGGCACGGCGAGGGGGACAGCCGCCTCCGGGGCATTGAGGACGACATCTTCTCCATCCTCGAGCGCATCATGGACCTCAATTTCGCGGAGCAGGGCACGGGCCCGTTGACAGAGTACGAGTGCAGGCACGTCACCAGGGCCGCCTTCTGGACGCCCTTCACCAAGAAGCACCCGGACTCACCGGCCATGTTCGCCCTGTGCGGCCTGCCAATGCCGCAGCCGAAGCTGATCGCGGCGGTCCAGCCCGGCCCCAACGCAGACATGGTCTACTCGAACGACCGCCGCTTCACGAACCCCCGCCCCGCTCCTCCGGTCCCGCCCAAGGACAACGGCCGCGACCTCACTACCAACGTCAAGCGCAAGGCGGAGGCGGAGGCTGAGCCCGCACCTGCACGCCGCGTCTCGTTCATGGACCTGTTCAGTTCTTCCGGCCACAAGGATGCCAAGGAGGCGCACGCGGAGCGTGAGAGGCAGCACACCGAGGACGCGAGGAAGCTCGAGGAGGAGGTGCGCCGCGGAGCGCGCAGGCTGGACGAGAGGGAGACCGAGCGGAGGAGTCGGCTCAGGGAGCGCGACGCCAGCAGGGAGGGGCAGACGACCTCTAGCCACGGGAAGGGGAAGGAGAGTTCGAGCCGCCGGCGAGAGGGGACGAGTAGCAGAGACCGCCCGCGCCTGAAGGAGGCGCCGTCCAGGCTCAGGGACGATCGGGACAGTGGCTATCACCGCAGGGACAGCACCCCGCGGTCCTCGGTGTCCTCTTCTTCTCGGCGGCCCAGCTCCAGGTCCAGCAGTGCTCGTGACGGGACCAAGGTGAGTGCTTTCGACCCGTCGGCCATGGAGCGGAGTGCTTCCGGTAATGGGCGGATTCCTCGACGCGGGCACTTCGCTGATCTTTTCATCGAAGACGATGGGGAAGCTTTGTAAGGAGATGGTGTTGAAGTGCGGAAAGTTGCTTGATACAACGGTACGGATTTGTGACTATTCACAGTGGGGCACAGCTGCCTCCCCTAATTTTTCCTTTGTGTCTTTTTCCCCGGTCCATTCCGGACTATATATAGGTAAGTCAGTAACTGAATAACGGCCTTTCCTCACATGACTGTTTACGTAAGTACGTCTCATGCCTTGTTTGACATTCAAATATTCTCTTTGAATGGTGTCTGTCGACTGCTCGAGCGAGCGTCTCTATAGAGGATCTCCTAATTTATACTACTTTGCGCCTGTGACTATCCCCTTCTCCAGGCCCCTTTTGGTCCATGTGTCTCCATGTGTTAGGATCATCAAGAAAGTGCGTCGCAGCATATCTCTGACCACTCGTGAGATCGAGGTGTTTTTGCTGCGGGATTCCTCTACGGCTCTGCCAACGCATTCATCAGTCATTTCTGTCGCATAACAAACCAGACTGTGGAGAAAAGAGGAGATATCGGTCTTGGACTTACCAAGGAGAGGAATCCTGGCTGCCCTCTGATCTTCTCTTCTCCTTCTTCTCCTTCCGCAACTGTTTCATGCTTTTCTGGGAATCCGGCTTGGCCTTGGGCGCCTTGGCCTTCTTCTTCTGATTTTTGCCGTCGTCGTTCTCCTCCTCCTCTTTCATCTTCTGCGCGGCAGCACGCTCCTCCTTCTCCTGTCTCTGCTTGGCATGGGCACACTTGACACACTCCGTGAGGGACGAGTGAAAGCTTCCGGGGTGGATGTCGCAGTCGACGTAGTGTCCGGCGGCAATGCAGTGCTTGTTGCCAACGCGGCCGCACTTGGGGCTGGTGGGTTGCATTCAGCAAGATGTTCGAGCTTCCAAGGAGTTTCCATCCCAAAGCTTACCAATGATGAGACGAAAAGGCAGGCATTTTGATCGTTTGGATGGTGCTTGCAGAGAATTTCTGGAAGAGATGGTTTTGATATAGCGAACAAGTTCTTCGCGAGGGGTTTGTAGAGTATGTGATTGGCGATGCTTTGAGACTTGAACGTAGTGATCAGCAATGTCAGGGGACGTAGGACTGTCAAGGTGTAAGTAGAACAGACGTATTTCGTTGGTGTTGAGGAAGAAGGTTGCAGATCACCGCCCCTGGGGTACCCCAGACTTTTATTTGTGGAAGAGTGATGCCCTTCACAGGCATCATTCACTGCCAATTCACTTTTGGGTAAATCAGGTGGTTGTGGACGTTCGTTCGAAGTGATTCATACCTTGCACTGTGCCAGTGAGTATCTTCAGGGTGGCGGCCTACTTCAAGTGAAGTGCGCCAGAGGACAAGCTACTAGAAGTGAACAAACGCCCGTGCCTGCCTTGCATTGGATTTTACATAGTTGGTTTACTTGGAACTGTTTGGGCCGAGGGTAATCATCGTGGGCATCGGCGTTTGCGCTCAGGGTCGTCAAGCTTGTTGACTCTATCTGTTGAATCGACGAAGCACCATCTCCAACGCACACGGACATTATTTCGTCTGTATTCGTTCCGCGTACCTCTCCTACATAACATTGTCTTCATATCGACGGCGTTAATGATGGAAAATCATGCAGTGGTAAGCTGCGTGAGTGTTGTCATAGCAGTGTTGAGACTCCAGGAGGATGCGACGCTGACCATGAAGAGCCCTCGACAGCCGAACTCAACATCCCCGTGGGTCCATTAACCTGTTAAAAGCGCCGGCCATTGCGTCTTTGCAGGAATGGTGCATTTGGGCTCAAGACAAGAGGATTACTTGCGCCCTCAAAGCTATAGCGTGTGCTCAGATGGTTAAATTGACGACCCTCGAGGCCGGTATTGTATCTGCCATTGAAGAGTTTCTAGCACATACGTTATTCACCTGGTACGTTAGAAATGGCGTGGCACTGACATGTGAACATTTCCTCGACCTTGTACTGTTCGTCCTGTTCAAACTCAGGCCCCTACAACCACAAATACCTTCCACGATCGCCCTGGACTCTACCTCTCTACCCGGGAGTTTCTGACCCAGTCAATCGACTACCAGACCCTGAAATACACTATTGACTTGTTCAGGGGTTCCAATATCCACTGACTCATATGGGGCATCGACCCAAAGAGAACATTCGAATACACGAGCACGTTCGGATACCACGAGCAGAAAGGCACTGATCGCTGAACGGAATCACGAGGTGATGGAGTTTCTGTGCTGTTTGCCAGCTGAATTGCAGTACTTGTCCTAATCATGACATGTAGCCAACAGGAACACAGAGACGGTACAAAGCACACTACTACTCGAATGACCTACCCCGCTCAGCAGAGAAGCTGTTGTCGACTGGGCTTTCCAGAATCTGGTTAAAGGTCTGAGGAGTAGTGTATCAACCGCAAGCATAATGCTGTCCAACGTCAGCTCATCCTGTCAGCACTAAAAAGGTACAATATCCCCTTCCATCGCCGCTAGCTTTGCTCAAGTAGTCCTCCCTGATTGCAATTGGAGAGCCCCAGGATCTAAGTCAGCTACCAAGATACCACTAGATCCGTGCATTAATACACCTGAGCCGGATATCCGAGCACCCACGACCTTCAAGAACACCTTCTGTCCAGAAAGCAAACTGGATACGACCTACGAATTTTCATAGTACCCGTCAAGAGACAGCCGAGATCACAAGACCTGAACTTGAAGCCAGATCAATGTCGGAGATACTTGGCATTACCTGTCCTGGCGGCAAGCAATGCGCCCACCTCATCCCTTGGCTCTATAACAAGGGCAGATGGAAGCTGCGTCTCGCCGCGCACTCGAAAGCATCACACGAAAAGCTTCGGTCGCAGTACCCCGACGCCGAGGTCGTTCAAATCGACCTCACTTCCCTGCACGACTGTCAGGCACTTCTTGCCGGAGCCACCACCGTCTATCACGTCGGCCCGTCCTTCCACTCCCGAGAGCGCGAGATAGGATTCAACATGATTGACGCCGCGGTGGCCGAGACAAAGCGGCCCGGCAACGTGTTCAAGCACTTTGTCTTCTCGGGCGTGATGGGGACGCAGATCCGCAACCTGATGCAGCACGAGATCAAGTCCTTCGTCGAGGAGCGGCTGTACCTCAGCGTCGAGCTCAACTGGACAATCCTGCAGCCGGCAAACTTCATGAACTTCTTCCCCATAGCTCTGCTGGTAGGCCAGGAGCAGCCCGTCCTGGACAAGCTGTGGAACCCCGAGGCGGCGAACAGTATGGTTGCGTTGCACGACCTGGCGGAGGTGGCGGCCAAGGTGCTGAACGAGGGCGAACAGCATTATTTTGCCCAATACCAACTGTCGTCCACATTGCCCATGTCCGAGACCGAGGTTGCCAAGGTCATCGGGAAGCATCTCGGGAAGGAGGTCCAGACCAGGGCTCCGGCATTCGAAGAGGGGGTCGGCCGCGTGTTGCACTACTTGTTCGGTGGGTTGGCTGGGGAAGGGGACCCTCGCCCGGATATCGCGAGGGATGAGGCCGAGAGACTCATACTGTTCTCTAACCGCCGTGGATTGAGGGGCAGCCCTAATGTCTTGAGGTGGCTCTTGGGCAGAGAGCCCACAAGCGTTGACGAATGGGTCAAGACAGAGCTAGAAGCGATCAAAAAAGAAGCGTGAGGACGAATCCTCAGAGCTAACTGTGTGTGTTTCAATAATTATGGTATCCGCAGATAAATCTCACATCATCACGGAGAACTTATACAATACGAGACAAGTTCATGCCAATATTCCAAGCCACTTGGACAAACCTGACCTGACAGGAAACGATTCGATGGAGCAGTCTCTTGAATTCATGCTGTGCCATTATTTCAACAGATGTTAAATTTGTGCACGGCCAAGCATTGCTAGCCAATCTCGTCAGCATGGAAGATTATATGATGTTTCTCCCATGCCGGCCCATTTCTAAACGCTATGGAGCACCCACTTATGCACGGGTATACGAACTCATCGGCATGTCGGTTCCTAATGTGGCGCTCTACGTGCGCATTATTCTGGAAACCAAACCCGGGACTGTGTCTTCGGCAAGTACCCACAGGGCACCTCCAATAAGTGCTTGTGTGGTTCTCCGGATGGTAGAGCCGCTTGCGCTGTTCATGCTGCCTTCTTGTATTAAAAGTAGTTGAGTTTCTTTCGGTTTCTGAATCGGAAGATATGACAATTACCTCGACGTTCGGTGGAATAACCACTGGCTTCCTTGGTCCATTGTCGTCGACTTTGCGCTTCTTCCTGTTATTGTTGACGGGCTGGCTCTCCGATTCGTCTTCACTTGTGCCATCATCTCGGGCTCGCTTCTTGGACGGCGTAACCAGCGCCGTCGGCGGGGGGACGTATACTTTGCCACCTCCCAGCTCTCTCAGCCTTTGCTCTGCCTGGTCTCGCTCCTCCTCGTCGAGAGTTTCATTTTGGGAAATTTGGAATAATGAATGCGGATCGGCATCTCTTTCACCGTTGTCGCTCATCTTTTCGGTATTTTTGAAACCTTTTCACCGCACAGAGGACTCAAGTTTTGATAGGGAGTCGAGTGCCTGGTTGGGATGGTTGGAAATTTGCCGAAAGCCAACAATGCCTTTGACGAGGGGAGAGCTGGCATTAAATAGAGCCCCATTGTTCCATCCCTCCCTTTCACTTGGCACTACTGGGAGAATCTGATTGTTCGAGAACAATGATTGTTTATCATACTTTGTTTCATAAACGGGCTAGGAGGCATAGAACCTCCCTGCTTGTCATGTGAGGGCAAAGAAAGGGATTGTGGCCGGTCTGCGTCACCGAGCGCTTGGGATTCGTCCCGTCACCACCATGTAGCTTCAGTTCCATCAGTGACCAGCGAAGCCCTCAAATCAAATCACTGATCTAAGATTAGCGGGAGTGTGGAGAAATATGGAGTGGATTACCAGCTGCAAGACCCAGTCACCACCTGGCTATGAGTTCGTCTGTAGTGACATGGTCACACTACTGATTGATCATGAGCTGGTGCGTTGAAATGCTTGGCAAACTCAGCTTTAAGCTTCAGCCAATCGATTATCATTCATTTTGCGATTCCGTGGTGGCTTTTATACACTTTGATGTAATTCAGAATAAACACCAGTTACTGCGATGAGGTCGTTCCGGCCTGGCTATCACCGAGCACAAAAGACCAAATACTCGATCTTCTCCTCCCAGAGTCCACATCCAAGCTCGGCCGCCGGGCCAAAGCCTGCTGTAGTAGCTTCTCGGAATGATCGATCTCATTATGCCCGAACGTCTGCTGCATGAACATCGCGGTCAGAGCCAAGACCCTCCAGCTGTTGAGCTTCGTGACGGCATTTGAGAACCACCATGACCCCTCGGAGGTCAACGGCACGGAACCGGGACGGTTCTTCAGGGACCAGTCGTACACCATCTTGGTGCGGCTCATTCTCGCCTTCTCGTAGAGCCGCAGGCGGGTGTTGACGTCTTCCGGTCTGGTGCCTAGAGGAAACATTGTCGCGAGCGAGAGGGCATCTTCGACGGCCATGGAGGCTCCTTGGCCAACATCTGTGAAACGTGAGCTTCATACCAGTAGAATCGCTGGGGTATATGATTCTGACGTACATGGCTGTACAATGTGCGCAGCATCTCCCAGAAGAGTGGTCCTCCCCCTCACCCATGATGGTAGAGGGTCAAGATCGGATAGGGCGAAGACTCTCAAGCTGTCATCTGCCTCGCCCACTAGCTGCTGTACTTCTGGTGAGAACTTCGAGAAAGCTTGTATCAGGTTATCCTTGCTGCCGTCGCTGTTCCAGGCTAAAGTCTCTGGTCAGTGCACAGCTCACCACGATGAGTTGGCCAGAGAGATGAGTACTGACTGCCCTCCTCGATCACCCCAACTGCACTGCTTGGCACATATGCCAGCATGTTGTAGATTGTGTTGTTGGAGCATGGATAAGCCAGGAGCCTGCGGTCCGTGTCGTCCCACTGTAGCATGCATCCAGGATTTTGTACAACATGGACAGGTCCTTTGTCACCCATGATTGCAGCAACCTTTTCGATTGGCATCAGCCAGCGAAAGGCACTAAAACCTGCTGATTTGGGTTTTGCCCCTGGGGAGACTTCCGCTCGTGTCATCGACTGAGGCCTGTCAGCAAGTTTCAACCATAGAGCGTGGTGGACGTACATGAATGCCGTCTGCGCCAAGCAGAACATCACCGTGAAATCGGCGGCCATCCTCTAAGGTGACTCTGGCTTCGTCCACATCGATCTTGGATATCTTGCACGAGGTGTGTAGTACTATCTCCTCCTGCAGTGCCTTCTCCTTCAGGAAATTGTGAAAAGCGTGCCGTTGTACGTAATACCATTCCTGTCATCAGATAAATAAATCACCTTAGGCTCTGCTAGGCGACAAAATGCCGACAAAGGATACTCACAGCTATCCAACCTTTGCGTCTATTTGATAGATCTGCGTGAAGCAACAGGTTTCCATCCCGGTCGTGACGGACCATCTACAGATGCTGCGTGAGCTTCAACTGGTACACTGACTGACCATCGCATCGTTCCGGCACGGAACGATGTGTCGGGAGCGGAGAGCGCAAGAAGGCACTGACATGATGAACCAAGTCCGACCCACAGCTCTCGGGCAGAAGATCAAGCCAGTTCAGGAGCACAGAACAATTCGGCGACAAAGTGAGGGCTGCTCCTTGCTCCGTCGCAAACTTGGACTTTTCAACGACCTGCGACAGTCTTTAGCGCATTTCAAAGTCAAGAGGATGATCAGTGGTGGATTTTGGTGGCATACGATGACATGGTGTCCCTTCTTCTTGAGGGCCAAAGCAGCCGTGAGCCCGGCAATTCCTGCTCCAACAATAACGAATGACAGACTCCCAAACGGCAGATCCGGCTTCGTTGGTCTCCTTGAGTAGTAACCCATCGCTCCAAGGAATGCTGTGAGGCAGCGGCTCACGAGCCCAAGGAGGCTTCCGAATGCGTTGAGAGCGAAAGACATATGGACGAGTTCGGTGGTTGTAATGTTGCAAACTGACAGTCAGTGTATGCGCATTACTGTTTGCGTGATACATATGCTGACCTGGCTTACTCTGACCCTGTCAGTCCGTCGCACAGTAGCCGTCATTCATTAAGAAAAGGAGCGAAGGAGCCGTAGGATCGACCGCCTCAGCCGCTCCTAAATCACTTCCAATAGCTGCTGCGACGCTGGCGACAAGTTAGTTCATTTGCCAAGGGACAACCCGCCAACAGATCCGACTTTAGCTCCCGGCGCAGCAATGTCTTCACCGCGTCAGTCTGAACAAGGCTTACATGGTGTCCTAAAGTCGCGGGCTGCACAAAAGCAAGGCATTTGCAGCTTGAGAGAATAGGTTAAATGTTCGTCAGGACGCATATTGAGTGGTAATTTAGAGTCGCCTATATCCGAGAGAGGCGGAATCGGAACTCTGCTCCAACCCGTGATAAACTTTGTGGAAAGCTAATTATACAGCTTGCCCATGTCTAACTCCGACGGCCAAAACACGTTCGAGGTGGCCTTGCGCGACAGAACAATGGGCCTCTCGGCATCTTCCCCACGTAGAATCAACTCACTATGAGATCACGAGTTGGCCAGTTCGGCTCACAAGAAGCTAGCCGTATATTTGTCGCAAGGAGACTTGAGATACAGGGCTATATATCGAAAAAGGTCATATACCGAGGCAAGAGATGAGGGAAACGAATATGTGTCGTGTTGTGGCATCCGCACTTGCATCTGGGTCATAGGACCACTCGCCTAGCAATGTTGCGCGAAGGTGTGGGATGCCCTTCACGAATTCACAGTCAAATAGCCAAACTCACGGCTGATCGTAAAGATGTTGGAAAAGAAAGCCATGTTCGCATTCTTCCGGAACTTGAATTTCTGCGAGATCAATAATGACAGTTTAAATTCAAATGACGAAGACAATGCGTAACTAAAAATGGCCCACCAAAGTCTTAGATGTGCTGTTCTGTGTATTCGGGGACAAGTGTGTGGGAATATTGCCAGATGTAGCGACGGTTTCCCGCTACAATAACCTCCAGTATCGCTAAAATTTGCGGTTCAGAAGTTATTTTGTCTTGTGTTGAAATTTTGTGTGCTGATAATTCAAGTCTGTGGACGGACTTACCGATGGCGCTGTGTGTGACGACTAGTATGGCTCTAGGCTCTTTGAACCATGGTGCAAGTGGAAGCCAGCTTCGTCGCTTCTAGTCTTTTTTCTCAACTAGATAGGCTCTAATGTGTGATTTGACAATCGAACCGTGAAGGTGAGGGCTTCGACTTTCCGCTACTTCTCTCGTGATAGATTCAGTCCTTTTATGCAGCAGTAGTCAGCACCGTCGTAACATAGTTCGGGCGTATAATCAAGAAAAGACGAGCTATTGGATTTAGTAGAACAAGAAGCGCACACGTGGGAAGAAATGGACTTTAACGAAATTCTCCCTATAAATACTCGCAAAGCTCTCTCACACTGCAGTTTTCAAATCTTTCTTCTCTCACCAACCTTTTCCCCATACATATCATACACAAACCAACCAACCTTTGATTTACTCTCACCTCTTACTTCTCATACCTCTACGAATACCATCAAACCGTGCGGATCTACACTCCGTCACCATGTGGAGGGCAGCTCTCCTCGTCCTCGCTGGTGGCGCAGCCGTCCAAGCCGCCCCAGTTCCAAATGCCACGACGACGCTGACCCCAGCCCAACTCGAGAAAGTCTGCACCCCTGACTTGATCCCATGGGTTCGCGAATGTCAATTACTGAAGGACGAAGACACTACTATCCGACATGTTGGAGACGACCCGGACCCGGATCCTCTCGTGGACGTGAGCTGTGACTGGGAAGAGGGTACCAAGATCCCACATCAGTGCCAATTCGGCGACATCATCGTTAAGATCCCCCTTTCGGAGTTACTCGAATGGTTGCAAGGTTTTCCTTATCACGATGGAGACCGTCCCAAGGAGCCCAAGGAGCCCAAGGAGCCCAAGGAGCCCAAGAAGCCCAAGAAACCCAAAAAGCCTAAGAAGCCTAAGCATACTCACACCCCCGAGCCGACCACAACCACGAGTCCGGTGCCGACCAGCCCGGTGCCAACTACAACGACGACTCCAGTTCCGACCAGTTCAGTGCCAACTATAACGACGACTCCAGTTCCGACCAGTTCGGTACCAACGACAACCACGACTCCGGTGCCAACCAGCCCTGTGCCTACGACAAGCACAAGCCCTGTCCCGACCAGCCCAGTGCCGACTACAACGACGACTCCCGTGCCAACCAGCCCGGTGCCAACTACAACCACAAGTCCTGTCCCGACCAGCCCAGTGCCGACTACAACCACGAGCCCATTGCCAACCAGCACTCCGACAACAACCGCAAGTCCCGTGCCAACCAGCCCAGTGCCAACGACAACCACAAGTCCTGTGCCAACGACAACCAAGAGCCCAAGACCTACGACAACCAAGAGCCCAAGGCCTACGACAACCAAGAGCCCTGTGCCAACGACAACCAAGAGCCCAAGACCTACGACAACCAAGAGCCCTGTCCCCCCTAAGCCAACCCCAACTGACGACTCGTATAAGAATGTGACCGACGTGATCCATACGAAGAGCGATAAAGCCTTGAAAATTGGTCTTGGTGTTGGATGTAAGTAGTTTAACCATATGATATCAACAGTCCCACGGCGACACATCTGCAGATATCCGCGATCTGTCTCACCACCCGCCTCAAACATGAGGCTGTAGGAGTCTAGACAGTCCACGGCCCCATGGTGTCTTACTCCTCCCTTCTTCCCGTATAACTCTTACCCACGTTACTTCGATGGCTAACTCTTACTTCTGCAGTGGGTGTTGGTATCCCTGCCGCCGGTGCTGCCGGGTGGATCGCAAAGGCCATGTCCATGGGTAGGGCTGTCGAGCCGGTCCAAGGTGCCTTGCAGGAACTCGGTGAATTCGCGCTCAACGACCTCCCGGAATGGACGGAGTCCACCCACTACGACTACTCGGATCTGTCCAGAGACTACCCTGACATGGACTTTTTCGACGACGAACCTGTCAACGAATGGGTCGACGAGGTTGGGGAGCAGGCTCAGCAGCAGCAGCAGTTGGAGCAGCCTCTCGAAAACCTGGAGGACCTGGGCAACGAGGTTGCCGATACTGTCGAAAACTTGGAAAACATGCTGCAGGAGGCCGGGTACACCACAGAAGAGGCGATTGACCTCATGAGTGAGCTCCAGGCCGACCTGGCTGCCCAGGCGGAAAGTTACACGACCGGCTCCCAAGGAGCGTCCTCGGCGGTTCAAAATTTGGCCAACAGCGTCGTCAGTGGAGGCGGCTCGAATGGAGGCGGCTCTAACGGAGGAGGCTCGAACGGAGGCGGCTCCAACACACCTGGTGGAGGCGGCTCGAATGGAGGAGGCTCCGGGGGCTCGAACGGAGGCTCGAACGGAGGCTCGAATGGAGGCTCTAACGGAGGCTCTAACGGAGGCTCGAATGGAGGAGGCCCCGGAGGCTCGAATGGAGGAGGCTCCGGAGGCTCGAACGGAGGCTCGAATGGAGGAGGCTCCGGAGGCTCGAACGGAGGCTCGAATGGAGGAGGCTCCGGGGGCTCGAACGGAGGCTCGAATGGAGGCTCGAACGGAGGCTCTAACGGAGGCGGCTCCAACACACCTGGTGGAGGCGGCTCAGGCTCCGGCGGCGGCGGCTCGAATGGCGGCTCGAATGGCGGCTCGAATGGCGGCTTGAATGACGGCTCGAATGGTGGCGGCTCGAATGGAGGCGGCTCGAATGGAGGCGGCTCGAATGGAGGCGGCTCCAAAGGCGACTCAAACGGAAAAGGCAAATCAAACGGAGGCAACTCAAACGGAAAAGGCAAATCAAACGGAGGCAATTCCAAAGGCAAAGGCAAATCAAACGGAGGCAACTCCAAAGGCAAAGGCAAATCAAACGGAGGCGGCTCCAACGCACCTGGCGGTGGCTCTAATGCACCTGGTGGAGGAGGCGGCTCTAACGCACCTGGTGGAGGAGGCGGCTCTAACGCACCTGGTGGTGGCTCTTCGGTGGTGAACCTCGGGGACTGGGCCGGTGCCCAACTTGCTGCGGAAGTGGCATCTTCGGGAGCGAGTTCCGCGCAGGTTTCTAACGCGCTCATCCAGGCAGGTGTCCCTCCCAGCAATGTCGCATCCACCGCGAAAGCCATCCGCAACGCAATCAAGTTTCTGCCCGACGCAGGACCAAGCAATGCAGCCTCCAAGGCCGCGCACAAGGTCATCTCAAAGGCCATCACACCTCAAGGCAGGGCTATCGCTGAATCAGTGTCATCCGCGATGGGCGATATGCCTGGCCAGACTCTGGACCAATACCTCCGCGGGTCTGGAGTTCCCGAGGATTTTGTCGGCGGTATTTCTCGGACCGTGACGAAAGCCATCAATCAAGCCAGGGCCACCGGGTATACCGGAGCCAATCTCAAGACTGCCGCAATAAACGCCCTCGAGCGCGCTTTCCCTCCGGATTTCTTTGACACCAGCTATGGGGGTGTCCCGAACCCGGCCAAGGAGATGGCCCGGGCCTTGATGAATGTCGTCGGATCCTCGTACAACTTCTGGTACGCGTACCCGAAGGCTGTCCATAGCAGCCTCAAGAAGCTCGAGGGAGAGGAGCACAAGAAGCACTCGAAGCTCTCGAAGGCTCTGGAAGAGATCTTAGCGGACGGCCCGCCACCAGAGATGGGCCCTTTTATGGACATCACCTTTCCGTACCGGCGCCAGAGGATTCGGGGCGACAAGGTGGTTCTGTGGCCTGTGAAGGGTGGCGAGGTACCCAGCACAAGCCCATCTCCCACGACGAGCCCATATCCCACGATGAGCCCACCTCCCAGCACGAGCCCATCTCAGCCAACGTCCAACAGCCCGTCGCCGACCGCAAAAGGACCCGACGTGGCAACTGATACCAGCTCACCTGCTGCGCCAGAGCCCACAGGAAAGGGATTCTGTTCGCGCGTGACAAGCGACCAGATGGCCGATTCCTTTTTTAACGATGGCAAGATGGTGTCTGACGGCCTGGCACGCTTCAGCCGCGACATCACCAGGCCCGACTACCTGGCCTACCTGAAGCTGAACCACTGGGAAGTCGACAGGCTGCTGAAGGCCGTCCCGATCGCGATCTGCAGTATGCACATCAATCCGAAATCCGTCAGGATGTCGCCGCCGGGGACGATGGAGCCCGAGGAGACGCTGAAGACGCTCCTGTCCCTCCGGGACGAGCTGTTGAAGATCAAGCCGGATGGCCAGAGCACGACCCCACCCGCCCCGCCTGCCCAAAGCACGACCCCGCCCGCCCCGCCCGCGCCCACAGAACCGGCAGCACCCAGAGTGGATTATTGTGCGGATCCGAGTCTATCGCAGGAAGATCTGGCCAGGGCGAAGAAGACCAACCTGGATGACTACTTCTTTTCATATGGTGGTGTCAATAAGACCGCGCTCGCAATGGGTGCGAGAGCCAATTTCACCGAGTTCGACGAGTATTGCAACAAGTGGGATTACCACGTTCTAATGTGTGGGATGCAAAACAGACTGGAATCTCCTACAGCTTCAGACCTAGAGAAGACTCAGGCCCAGTACATCATACGGTTGTTTTCGGAGGAGTTGCAGAGCGCCAAGTCAGAGATTCTCGCCGCTGGTCCACCCTTTTACGGCTTGGGACCAATGGCCCCTTATACAGAGAGCCCGAACCCGTACATCAAGGTCCCGAAGCTGAGGGAGCCTCCTAACGGGCCTCTGTGTAATGTCCCGCTCGACGACGACTCGCCCACGTGGTGGGAGAAGATGATGGAGCATGAGTCCACGCGACAAGAGGCGTTGTTGTGGCAAGATGACTTGGATGTGTCCGCGCACTTGTTCAAGCACCACGAGTCCCTATACATGCTATACATGCAACTCCATCCTGATGAACTCGCTACCGCGTACAGGGTTCTCGAAGATGTGAAGTGTTACTTGGTTGGGTTCCCTCTAGTGTCTTTAAACGAACCTGAGGGACCATTCAAGTATTCTCCACAGGAGACTTTGGAGTTGGTGGAGGCGATGTTAGAGAAATTTCGAGAGATCCAGAGGGACTAAAAGGTCCCAGAGTCTGGTCCTAGGAAGGCCGCAAGGCAGAGTTCGTCTCCAATCTCTTCCCTCACCAAGATTCTCTTTTCTGATTTCCTCACTTCCTGCTTTACCCTTCCTTTTTAATAATTTTGACTTTTGCCTCGCGCAGTTATTCGCTCTTCTCCGTCAGTGGCGGGCAATCGCATGCCGGGCGGAGGTGCAGTTCGCTTCCAGGCCGTCTTCCCCTACAGGTTGTCTTGAGGGAAACCAGTTGAAATTGGGGAAGTAGTTAGGCGGTTCATTAGAAAATAAATATAAAAAAAAAGTTTGAAAATAGCTCAGTGCGTGTGTGTAGACTGCGATGCTCGACTTTCCTACCATGAAATCACCTGCATGATATACTGCCTGGGCAAGAATACGAAATGTAGCCTTGTACCTAGGATTAATATAATAGATAATGGCTAGTATTTTACAAGTCAAATGATATCATGGGCATTTGTCGTTAGCAGTAGCAAGTGCTTGGCCGCCCTTGCACGACCTGTGGCGTTGAGTTCAGTTCACAGCACTTGAGACCCATGGACAGTCCTCCTGTTTTACAAAGTCATCTCTGAGACTTAAGGTGACTCGATTATAAATACACTTTGAAAACCCAAGCAATCCAGTGGTCTATGGAATGGAAATATTAATTACATGCCTATGACCAATCTTTCTGGCCCATTCATAGTTCGAACCCTACCGTGCCCGGCTTCTCAGCGGAGATAGCATTCACACCACAACTGACAGAGGCCGGATGATCGTTTCATTTTTCCTCAAAGCCGCCTCACCATATTTTTCTTGCATGGCTCTCGTGTTGCTTGGTTGGAAGTGGCCTGGATGGAAGTGGCCTGGTCGGAAGTGGCCTGACTGGAAGTGGCCTGGTCGGAAGTGGCCTGGTCGGAAGTGGTCTCGTTGGAAGTGGCCTGGACATCTTGCTGGCCAGTAAGCATGCCCACCAGGCCCGACAGAATATCCCCGTCCATTACCGCCTTTGCGAATGGCTCGACGTGTCTGGTGATATTCATCCACATGTTCAGGACAGGCTGGTCAGGAGGGCTGAAGTACGGCGCACTAGGCTGAGGCAGGACCTTTGTGCACTCCGTCAGGTTGTTGATGTTGAAGACGCCCAGCAGGCTCAACCGCACGTACTCCCCGGCGTAGTCCTGTAGCTAAGGTCAGTTTGGAATCTTCTAGGAGGAATGCCAGATGCGTAATGAGTCGTCATACCTCATTCCAGTGCTCCTGTCCCCCAGGGCCTGCAAACTCGTTGAATTCTTTCACAATCCTCGGGTCTTTTGACAAGTTGACATCGCTCGGGAATTTGAAGACACGCTTCGGCGCGTTGCTGTCGAGTGTCTGCTTGTAAAACAAAACGTCCCAGACCCCGGGGGTGCTGTCCTGGGGGTCTCCTGCTCTAGCGGGGTCCACAAACCGCTGCTGCGATGTCGTGTGCGCGCCCAAGAGAGCAGTAAGCCCGTGCGGCTCGATCGTCTTGTTGCGGAAGAGAGAGATCAGGTTGTCGGCGGTGTCGAATGGGCTGGGGAGCAGGCCGTCCGGCGCCGGGTCGGAGCTGTCCTTCCTGCCCACGAAGGACCTGACGCGAGGGCCGAGGGGACACACGACCGTGGCGGTGGTGCTGGCCATCTGTATCAGGTCTGCCATGCTGGCCCCGTACGCGCTGTACTCGTCAAACCAGTCCTGCATCTGCGCGACGATCTCTTCTAGGCCGCGGTTCGCCGGGCGTGTCATCTCTTCTGGTGCGAGGACGATGCTCCCGTCAGCTCCACCCTGCGGCCCAGTCCCTTTGGAAAACCCTGCGGCGTCGTGAAAGCCTATCCGCACTGCCTGCCGCGCCAGGTTCGTGCACCTCCCCGACGGGCCCCGGAACTTGGCAGCCATGTCGGCGGATATGTAGTGCCAAATGCAGCATGTGTCTGCCGCACACTCGGGAGTGTCACGAGCCGGGATGTTCGGGTATCCCTCGTTGGACTGCCCATCCTCGCCGGAGTCGGTAATGATCTTCTTCACGGAGCGACCAACAGGTGTGAGCTGTGAGTCGGTGAGGTTGAGAAGGTCTCCGATGAGCTCTTTGGAGTCGAACTCGGTATCGTTGTCCTGCCGGGATTTGATCTCGGAGAGGACCTTGTTCATGCCCGGATACGCCTGGGCGAGCGTGGCTGCGCCAGCGCATGAGCCGAGAAGGGTGCTGAATTTCATGTTGATGTTTTGAAAAGAGCGATAATAATGAATGTGCTGAAGTTGTTCAAAAACAAACGAATGTGAGGCCAGATGGCAACGAGTGACAGCAGGACAAAACGAGATGAATGGTCTCAAGGCCAGAATTCTTGACAAGTCTGGCAACGACCAGTCATCTATTTGTATTTGTCTTCGAATCCCTCCTGAGGACCATTGCCTTCTATGTCCTAGTTCCTCCTTTCCTTTTGCTTTGGCTGCACCCCGACAGCCACAGCGACAGTGCCTGAAAGCCTGTCCAGCGCTCAGACAGAGCTGGATGCTGTTTCAAACGCCTCTTGATTAGTTGCTCCTTATCTCAGCCCCTATTGTCCTCGTAGTCTTGAGCATAGCTGCTTCGGGGGGCCGGACTTCCTCACTGCCAGCTTTGACATGTCTTGGAAGATTTGATTAGGCAGGAGTCGAAGGCTTGAGGCCAGGAATTAGTGCAGTCAGTGCAAAGGGCGCCCAACGGACGATCTTAGCCTTCTCATGGCACGTACAAATACCCAGAGCCAGCCTCTGCGTCCGCAAGCCACCGCCTCCATGCCCAAGGGCTGAGGGGGCTGAAGTGTGCACGAGCTCTGCCCTGACCGCTATATTTCGGCGGCCTGGTTTCCACTTCGTACCCGAGCCGTGCCCTGCTCCGTCGGGGTGGTACGGCGACCGTTCCATCGGGCGCTATACTCTGTTGAGTTATGCCTGGGTGGTGCACGGATTTCCCCTGAGCTGCAACGCTATGGTGGCCGTGCAGCGGACGGATGACCTCCAATTTCCACTCTCTTATCGGTCCTCGTGCTACATTTGAAATCGAGAGCGGTTGATTCGTAGCCAGGACGCTCTATTGGTAATACCTTGTTGCATTTTGCTGTTGTTAAAAGCTGCGTCGGGTTTGCATCGAGTCATATTGCCCACGAATGCCTGGTTTTGGTCGTATTTCCAGGATCGGGTGTATTCCTTGTCATTTTCCGTATGTGTATTGTCAATAGTGTAGTTGCATTACATGAGGATCCTTGAATCCATTAGTGATAGAGCATGCAATTCTGCTTTTCAGTGAGAAAGACACTGCAACGCACTGCGAAGCGTTTCGGTAATCCTCTGAGTAATTATTAATTGACGGGATAAAACCATCACCTTGACTCCTTCTCCATATGGACTCAATCGCCGAGCATACAGAAGCCGATAGATGGGGGACAAAATGGCCGGGAAAGAGCCGGGAATAGCGGCACTAAGAGCCGCATAGCTCGTATGCCGGAGGGTATTTGGGATCAAAGTTGCATAAGGTGGCCGGCTTCACCATTCGGGAATTCCCGGTCTTCTTCGTGCGGTCGGTAATACAGCGGCATGGCGATAGTCAAGACTGCGTAAAGCACCTCGGAACCACCAGGGCCAGCCTGCGCTGCAGTCTATCACGACACTACCGGCTACCTAGGCATGGCAACGCATGCTGACGAGGAAACGAGAATGGACCACATATGAGGGTGGAATGAACCAGCCTGCTGCTGTCATATCCGAGATGAGGCCCTCGTTTAGTTGTTGCTATCCCTTTGACCGGTGTTGTGGAAGGTGTGGAGCGCTAGCGCTCAATATTGAGTTCTAGGAGGTTGTTCGTGCTTCTCGTCCCCAGATGTGATATCTGGAGCTCGGCCCCTATGAATGGCGCAGTCTGCCACTGGCTTGAGTTGAGTCCTTGCTCGCGTAATTTGCTAGCTACGCGCATGTGGACAGTGATACCGGATCCAATGTTACAAGGATCAAAAATATCCTGCAAGACAAATGTGGTTGTTAAGACCGCCTTGGCACGATCTCATATCTTGGCAGGCATGGAGGGACAGCCTCTGTCGAAGACACCGGTGAAGATAATCGATCCATAGCAAATCTCCGCGGGTGCATACCGACGGTACCAAATATAAGTGCCCAGTGATCCGCCCAAATAACAATTTAAGCTTCCGAAGCTAGGAGACATATCGGTTAAAGTTTCCTGAGTGGACCAGATTCCCGAACTCTATCTGATATTTCGGCCGATTTCCAAGTTCTTCTCGGCCATGTGCACGAACCAGTCATCCAAGCCTTCGTCACTTCCTGAACAGGCTGGGTGTAGCATCCGAGCAAGGTGCACGCATCTACACGCTGCAATTTCTTGGCGAATCACCTCGTCAGGGAGTGTCATGGGCGAGGCAGAATCAAGAATTCACAACGGTCTATCTGCGCATATTGTCGATGTAGCATACAAACAAAAAACGACCCAATGGTGGCCAATACAACCACGCCTGTACACCAAGTACCCTGGACCTGCCATCCGACGTGCTGCACGCCTTTCTTTCCGAACAACGCCCAAATCCCGAAGTACTCCTCATCCCAAGCATATGATTCATCATTCATTGGCGCAACGCATCATTGCCCAGAGCGTTCCATTCGGGGTCTATCCCGAACGCTTTACCCCGCCCGGGGAATTTCACGGGATAGGGAACATACTTATTGATATGTAGAGGATAACACGAACGACCTTCCAGCTTCGGTCGTCCCTACAGCATCCTCTGACTGTCACCGAGGCCGAAATTCGCTCGTGCTGAGAGCAGCCGTGACGCCTCGGCGAGCTCCATGTCCTCATCACTGGCGCCTGCCATGCTATGGCCAGGCAGATCGAACGGCAAAACCTCCGGCTCGCACGTGGCCCCATCCCGGGGCAGCGCGCCGGTCTGGAAGTAATCCCTGACGGCCCTTGCCGTACACACAGACGGAGCGGCCAAGCTGGTATGCTACAAAACACACAAGAGTCAGCAAGGCGAGTTAAAACACACGCAGATAGGGACCGAAAAAGAAGCACTCACACCGTACGAGTTCTGCACGAGCACGACCGAGCCCTCGAACCCGGCCGAGTTGTTGCGCGCGCTGACCAGCGGCGTGATGTTGTCGGCCATGTTGGCGACGAACAGGATCGGGTACGCCGTCCTCGCCTCGAACGGCCCGCCGAAGCCCCACTTGGGCCGGACCTGCCGCCCCGCGCACGCGACGCGGTCCTTGACGACGATGGCGCCCGAGGCCCGGCTCACGCGCTGCATCTCCTCGACGTGCCCCGCGTAGTCGACGGGGCTCGCGGGCAGGGGCTGCCCGTCGGCGCAGAGGATCGTGGGGAAGGCGTCCTTGCTGCCCTCCGCCACGCTCGTCAGGGGCTCCTCCGGCGGGACGGGCTGCGCGGAGCACACGTCTGAGAAGGGCAGGCCGTAGCGCGTGGCAAAGTCGTAGTAGACCTTGCCGTCGCCCCGCTCGAGCGCGGCGAGGATCTCGGCCAGGTGGGTGAAGTAGTAGTTCGGGCGGTAGAGGGAGGTCGCTGCCAGCCGGCGGAGCTTTGAGTAGGTGATGATCTCCGGCAGCTCGGTCCCGTAGCCCGTCTCCGGCATATAGATGATAGGCTGCACACGGAGCCGGTCGAGGATGGCCTGGTGGCGTTCTTCAATATCTTCGGGCGATGCGCCGTAGAAAGCGCACTTAAGAGGACCAGCCTTGTGGCACAACCGGTAGAATGCGGCCATGACGCTGTCGGCGTCACGGACAGAGTTGATGTGCAGGCTGTGATACCACTCCTTGTAGTCGACGTTGCCATCGCTCACAAGCCGACCGACCCTGTCCGGGTACATCGCGGCAAACGTCCCACCAAGGATAGTCCCATAGCTGAAGCCCCAGTACTGCAGCCTCTCCTCGCCCATCTGCTCGAGTATCTCCAGCATGTCGCGCGCGTGCGACGCCGTGCCGACGTGGCGCAGCAGGCCCGAGGCGTTGTGCGACGCCTCGCACGCGGACGAGAAGGCGGCCGCGCGCGCCCACACGTCGTACAGCACGCCCGGGTGCGAGTCGATGACGGGCGTCTCCTGCATGGCCCAGTTCTGCCGCTTCTGCGCCGAGCCCCAGCACTCGATCCTGGGCACCGACGCGCCGATGCCGCGCGGGTCGAACGTCACGATGTCGAAGTTGCGGCCCACGACGGCCTGGAGCTGCGACCCGTGGTCCTTGAGTGCCCAGATCCCGGAGCCGCCGGGCCCGCCTGGGTTGAAGAAGACCGGGCCCTTGTAGTTCTTTGTGTCTGTTGCTCGCAGGCGGGCGATGGCGAGCACGACGTGCTGGCTGTCGTCGTCGGGCTCGAGCCAGTCCATAGGAACCTCCAGCCGCGCGCAGTCATATTCGCCGTCGAAGCAGCTGTGCCATTCGAGTGTCTTGCTGGGTTTTATGTTTCCCCATGAGAAACCCTCAGTCTGTATGTCTATATCGATGCTGGAAACGTCCTGTCTAGGATTTGGGGACTTGTGTACTACGATGCCAAATGTGATAAAGCACGCAATCGCGAGGAGAGCGAGGGGCAGCTCGAAGCGGAGCCTCCCGGACTCCCTCCGCACAAGTGGGCGGAGCGGGCGAAGCAAAGGCGCTTTCTCGTCCATGTCGAGCCGAGTGAAGAATATCAAGCAGACTGGAAGGAGTAGACAGGTGTTTGTGGTGTGCAAAATCAAGCTAGAGAAAAAGGAGAGTCGCCCAACAAATCTATAGAAATCTATTTCAATAGGAAACCAAAAAGATCATGTTACGAATGTGAGACCGGACAAAAAGGATGGGTGGGTGAAGAACAGCCAGCTGACCGTCGTTTAGATAACTGCTGGCCAGATAGACAACACCCACAGATGGAATAGATAAGACTCTTCAAAGCGGTGGAGATAGTTGGGGACCAGATGCCGCCCCCGCCCACTCACGTCGAAGCAAAAGTCAGCCATCATGCCAAGAAGACAAGGGCCCCGTCAGAGTCCCTCTGGGGAAGACCCCGGATCTGCACCTCATCTTTGCCTGCCGTCGTGAGTCGAGGACCCTTTTTTTTCAGCGTCCAGGGCCAAGCTGGTGGTCTTGTAACGACCGCCCGTGTGTGAGACAGAGCAACCACCCTCACCACCAATCCTATCAGCGGCCCGGATCGACCTCTGTCCACGAGTCGTGGGGGGCCAACGCCTGTCTCATGATAGAGTTCGGACACAGTCCGCAGCTGACTCGTCGCGGTGAAGGCTCTGCAACCATGACTAAACTGACCAAGGTCGCAAATGCTGTCGCATGACGTGCCCCGAAGGGTCTTTTTGGGGGGGGGGGGGGCTGGAGGTTTACAAGGAAAGCACCCGAGATCACACTTGGGCTCGGGTGTGGCGCAACGGCATCATTAGCATGTGGCCAGTGGCCACAGGGCCCCCTTTGGTAAACCCCGCCCGCGAATGCATTGCTGCCAAACCTGCCCTTTCTCCACCTCGATTGTTAACCAGCACCTTATGGAGGAGCACGGCAGATACTGAGGTGCCAGCAAAATGCAAACCTGGTGTGGGAGGTTTGCAAACTCCCCGACTGGATTGAGATCGCACACCGAGTCTAGGCAGTGTATCTCAATAAGCAACGATTTCTTCTTTCGTGCATGGCGGGTCTACTTCCAGAATGTCCTCCGCGCCGGCAGTGACTAGGGTGGTCTAAATTGATTAAATACTCCGCTGCCACGGGACCTCAAGGACGATGGGACGAAAAAGGAGGGACGGCAATAGGGATGACTGCAGGATTATTGCCAACTACAGTTTAGATATATAAATCGAGCTGTAGGCTGCACATTCGTGTTCGTTTTTTTGCACTGATGCGATGCCAATCGGATTCATCGCCATACGAGACAGTTGCAGATGTTCTCAGTTGGAAACTTGTCTCTCTGCATCTCAGCGCCAGCCCTTTAGATTGGACGCGTTGTGGGAAACGCGGCTGCACGTGGTCTCCTTCAAAACAGTGAGTCGCAATCCAATTGTGCAGCGAAATCTGCTTGGGAAAGCAGGAAAATGATGAAGGCAAAAATACTCACAAATGTCAGGTTGGCGACAAGCTTGCTCACAATGGCAACCCTCGCAACTCACAACCACTGCGGCTTTTTCCCGCGGCACTCCATCCTAGGAAAAGGTGTTGGCAAGATCATGGAAGGGTTGACCTGCTACATCTCTATATGGTCGGACATGTTGTCTGTGATCAGGGAGTGCACAGATTTCGACCAGGTCACTCGAAAAGCAGTGCGTTGATACTTCGCATCGGTGGAAGGTTTTCAATGAGATGTTCGTAACTTGACGCGACCTTCTGGCAGGAGGAGCCAGATCAACATAGCATGACACAGCTGCTACTCGGTAGTTGTGGGAATGATTTCGTTGACTCCATAATGTTGTGGGCGCTCTCGCAATTTAGGTATTCACCTGTAGTCATATTAGTCTTGGGAGACAGCTATTGTCTATGACGAGGTGACGACAAACATTCCACGATTATTTGCACGTCTCAAAATGAAAGTGAAATTGTGTTTAAACTCCCAGGACAGTACTTCTCATATCCGTTGCAGACAATCTCTCGACATAGAAATAGTAGCTCTGCTTTTGTGCTAATGTCCGCCAGTCACAGACACGGGAAACCCTGAGTCTCGTACCAAACCGGCGCTGGATTCTGCCAAACCCATCCGTCTGTATAATGTGTGCCGTTGTACCAAAATTCGTCAGTTGGTCCTGTAATCCCGTGGATGAGTAGGACTACGGTCTCAGGCAGCGAAGAGTTCAGTGCTGTCGTCGATTCGAGTTTTATGTGATTGGAGCTTCCAAGGGGCCGGCCTGTGTCAATAACTAGGTCAGCTGGGTCGTTTACGCCTGTAACTTGCAATGTCTTGCACCCTGACAGGCTACGTTGAGACCAAGCGTGATCTAGGGTAGACAAACATGTATGGTCAAATACTTGGGCACGTATCTGTCCACTGTCCAAATTCTGGTAGACTCCCAGTGTGCAGTTCCCGTCGCCCTGAGCCTGGCACCATGACAAGCCTTGGTCGCCGCCAGGAGGCTCCGTAGAAGCAGGAGATGGTGGCGGGCCGGGTTGGGCCGATGTCGTCGTGTCTTTGGAGGGTTGGTCATTGGTTGAGTTCTGTAGGTGGGTAGTGCCAATGACTATCACTGCGGCAAGCAGCAGGGCCAGCGCAATAGCTATGATGACAAGAGCTGCCATGCTGGGTCTCCCGCGACAGTGGGGTTGGCGAACGTCATGCCTGCGATGATTTCTCTTGTCGGTTGCTTGAAGATTTGTTGACACTTTTGTCGATTCGCAATGTTCGAAGTTCTTGTCAATAGCCATGTTGGTTGCTATCTCCAAGTGTGGAATTTCGAGAAACCGGATGAGTTTTACAAGATTTTCATTTGACAATCATTAGAACTCAGGAGGACCAAGAAAGGCGAACGAAAGTGTGCTAGCAGCTTAGATGTTGGCGAAACCGAAGATCGAAGCTGGACACAAACAAGGCTGAGGAGCTTGAACATTTGCTTTGAACATGGCAGGTGCTGAAAAGCATGTATCAGCAGTTCGAATCTTATCGAGCCACCACATCGTAGCTTTCCCATCATGGCGACAAGCCGCTGGGACAATGCGCTGCCAAGTGTGAAACTTGGACAGACACTCCTGCATCCCGGACCTTATCCGACAAGCCATCGACTTTATTAGGACCCAAGCGCAAATGTTGCACTACCCCTTCGCGCCGCAGCATGCTTTGCGATGTTGCATCCGTACTAATGCAGGTCAATACCCGTCGTGGGTATGTGAGATCACGAACTGTGGATCCCAGCTAATTTCCGAGAGGAATTATGGTTCGGGAAGGTCGATAACACGACCAGCCCCAGCAACCAGCAACGGAGCATTAAATACGGGTCATTCAGGGCTGGCTGTATTCTCAGGATAGTTGGAAGGTTGAGCATATCGTTATGTGCTTATTCGGCGTGGCGGATGGGCCTTAGCTTCATTGAAGATTTGGGAGCTTCCAATACTGCACTGTCTACAGCCAGCGCCTTATAATCTCGATCCCATACAACCTCCACGATTTGTCTTGCTTTAGTTCTAAGTTTCTACAGCCGCTGTCATGAATCGACCGCGTCATCTGAAGATGATTATGCTCTTTGGGCCTCGTTGCAACCCACAATCTATCGCTTGTCATGAGGCGACTAATTACCCCTTTGTATTGTCCAACATGAAGACTTCCTCCGATTCTGGTTTCGCATAAGTATTCACGGTGTTGATTTCCTTCATCTACCACCGAGCAGAAGCTGGCCTTGGCAACCGCCTTGGGAAATCGGTCACTGCTGCTTTCTCAGACAGTCATCAGGAATTATTGAGTATTTGCAGCGATGATTATCGACCAGGCCCTGCGCATAAGAACTTGGCATCTTCAAAGCGTGGTTAGGAAAACAAGGTTTCGGCTGCGCTTAATCAGTCGGCGAAAAGGCTGTTGACTCGGCACGTCCCCCGTGCGGCGCACGCATTAATTGGCTTTTCACATGAAAGTGGGAACAATAACCCTCCGTACCTGCAGCTTGGAGAGACTTGGGCAGTTGAAGGCGTCAACTTGACGCTGTTTAGCAACTTTATTTCGGCACTTAAGCAAGCGGCCAGGGCGGATGCTGTCAGGGCAGATAGCTTTAGCACATGCACGGCAGTGATCTAGACCCGTCCGCAAGAGTTTATCTCCCGCGCAAGGCCGCCCAAGCGGCCGGCCTGGTTACGTTTTGAGTTGGGCGTAGAATTCAGCCGAGAATTGTACTGCGGTTCCCTCGTCGGTCAACACGCGGAAGAGCTGCGCAGGCCTTCAGCAAACATGCGTCTGTGGTGCTTAGCATATAACAAAGTGGTCTCATTTTAATCTATATACATATGCTTCTTAAGCAGTATATATT
This sequence comes from Diaporthe nobilis, assembly GCA_023078575.1. Classification (NCBI taxonomy): domain Eukaryota; kingdom Fungi; phylum Ascomycota; class Sordariomycetes; order Diaporthales; family Diaporthaceae; genus Diaporthe; species Diaporthe nobilis. The sequence goes on from JAKZJT010000010.1 coordinate 2,834,181, forward strand.
AGTCCCTTTATATAGTGATAAATGCTTAAATACTTAGTATTAAAAAAATATATAATATTAATAATAATAAGTTTTAAATATAATTATAGCTTATAGCTAAATAAATAATAATAGCTTTATAATAATTATATAAATAAGGTTAATAAAAATTACTTTTAATAATATTATAAATTAAAAAGTTAAGTAAATAGTTATATAATAAAGATTAAAATAATCTTATAAAATATAATAATTTTATAAATATAATCTTAATTAAAAACTTAATCTCTTTTTATTTATATTAATATATATCTCTTTAAGGGGATTTCTAGAAAAATTATAAAAATAAGCTTTTAAGAAGATTCTTATTAAATAAGTTATTATTATAATTAATATTTAATCTTAAAGCTATTAACTTTAATAGAAATTAAAATAAAAAACTATTTTATTTTAAAATATTTAAATATTTTTTATAAAGATATTATAAAATTCTTAAAGAAATATAAAAATAATATTTATAATAAAATTAATAATATAAAGGAATATAATCTTATTATATTTTATTAAATTTATTATTTTATTATTAATAATATAATAGCCCTTAAAAGGATTAAAAAGGAATTAAAAAATAAGGGTAGAAAGAAATATTATAATATTCTTCTAAAAAAGGATAATAAGGAGATATATTAAGCTATATATGACTTTATATATAAGCTTAGGGAAGGATAGTTAAAAAGCTAAGTAGATAGCAGTTAGACCAATGAATAGTTGATTTGAAAAATACAGTGTGGCTGAAGCTGCATATAATAAAGATGCCAGCATGCCGCGCGTGTGACGATCGACACGGCCAGACCTTTAGATCGACGAGTATGTGGCACGGCGAAGCGTCCCTATCGCTGGCATTCAGAGGTGTGTTCGAACAAATGAGTCGGCATGAACAATTCGTCAAATCCTGTAGGTAGATGACCTTGGTGCGGATGTGGTTGCAGGACTTCAGGATAGACGCTCATATGTCCGTAGGCTAATGAATGCCATCAGCATACAAGAGTGGTGCTGACTGCAGTCGGAAATGCAACAACTCGCTGCTCCATTCCCGACGCTCTCCGGAGAAAGCCTGCCAATCGGAGAAACCCCCAACTCGGAACACCAGCAGGAGCCCATACCAAAGCCGACAGGCGGCGGTAAACGGCGCTATCGCCGCAGTGGCACTCATCCAGATGAATGCGGTTTTAGTGCTGTGGAGCTTTGCCTGTGCCGGTAGTCTCGCAACTCCAAGTCTTAAACGGCCTCTCCCTTTGATTGCAGGGTTCATACGTCACCTGCAGGCGGGCGGCTCATCCGCCTACACCCGTCATTGATTGACTGGTCTCCGTGCTGCAAGAGACAGCCTCAACCGGTAAAAAGTGAATCCTGCCATACTGTAATATCACTAATCACTCCTACGCACACTGGAGATCTAGCGGTTGTCAACGATAACCCCACAGATAGGAGAAGACGATTATTAAGTCCGTACCTTGGTAGCGCCTACAGGTGAGACATGTCATAGCCATGAAAGAATATAAATAAACGGCATCAATCGCAGACCACATCACCAGGCAAATCCCCACACAACCCGCCTGTGAATATCTTCTATTTCCCTCAATACCTATAAAGGCAATATCAATTTATTTGAATTGATCGTATCTTTCCCCCACATCTAAACTACCCCCATTAGGCCGACTCGCCACTCCAAATAATCAAGATGGCCCCATCACTTCCCAAGACCTATCGAGCCGCTGTCCTTGACGACAAGGGAACCAAGTTGGTCTTGAAGGACATCGACCTCAAGCTGCCCGGCCCAGGCCAAGTCCTTATCAAGGCACTGGCCTGCGGTGTCTGCCATACCGATGAGTTCCTCCGCCAAGGCTTCCTGGGCAACTCGTTCCCTCGTATTCCCGGCCACGAGGTGATCGGAGACATAGTCGCCGTCGGCGAGGGAGTCACCCGCGTCAAGGAGGGCGAGAGGGTTGGTGGGCCGTGGCATGGTGGTGAGTCCCCTTCCTGCATTCCCATTCCTCGGACCCCCGCGCTTGGTTCGCCTCTAGCTAGACCCGACCACGCGGGAGCTAACACGCCTCCGAAAAATGTCGCTGACGTCAAGGTGATGATCACCAAACACAGGCCACGATGGAACCTGCCGGTCCTGCCAGCGCGGGATATTCCAAACCTGTGACAATGAGGAGATAAACGGAGTCTCGATGGACGGTGGATATGCGGAGTACGTGCTTCTGCGCCCCGAGGCCGCCGTCAGGATTCCCTCCAACGTCGACCCAGCAGAGGCAGCCCCGCTTCTTTGCGCAGGCGTGACGACGTTCAACTCGATGCGCCGCATGGGCGTGATGCAGGGCGACCTGGTCGCGGTGCAAGGGCTCGGCGGGCTGGGCCACCTGGCGGTGCAGTTCGCGAGCAAGATGGGCTACGAGGTCGTGGCCATCAGCAGCGGGGGCGACAAGAAGGACTTTGCGACGCAGCTGGGCGCGCACCACTACATTGACACGAGCAAGGAGGACCCCGTCAAGGCGCTCATGAAGCTGGGCGGCGCCGCCATGATCTGCTCCACCGCGCCGCACCCCAAGGCCATCAGCCCGCTGGTCGGCGGGCTCGCGCCGCAGGGCAAGCTGATCGTGCTGGCGCCGCTTGGGCCGGTCGAGTTTGACACCGCGATGATGGTCACCAAGGCGGCGAGCGTGCATGGGTGGCCGTCCGGGCATGCGCTTGACTGTGAGGAGACGATTGCGTTTGCGGGCATCCATGGCGTCAAGTGCTTGATTGAGAAGTTCCCGCTGGACAAGGTGCAGGAGGCGTTTGAGCATATGACGAGCGGCAAGGTTCGGTTCAGGGCTGTCCTGACGATGTAGTCTTCTTTCGAGCGCAAGGATTCGACGAGTTGATCAGACGTAGTTAATCGCAGATTTTATCCGACTTTTGCGCACATCTGCGCGACCGCGATGGTCATCGATGTGAGTGACTTGCATGTATCAACGTCTGTTCATAGGCTGGGCGAGATATCCTCGGGTCATGTGAAGCCACATAGTGGGATCGACAGTCGTCCAAATAGGGAGTCGACACAACCCGGCATCAACCGTCGCCGTCAAATTGACCAGACCGCTTGCTCAGCAGCCCGATCTTGAACCACTCGCCCAGTCCTTTCTGCTCCATGACCTGGCCGAACGAAGAAACCGACTCAGTCTCATTAAAAGCCCCAGCGGGTATCGGAGTCGCGGCAGGGCCGTCGTCCAGCTGCCTCGCCTCGGGCTTCCAGACACACTGAAAATCCTTGTACCGCAGGTCCTTGACGGCGCTGACCCATGACCCCAGGCACGAACCCTCAGGGCTCTCCGCGTACATCAGTCCCGGCGAGCCGCCGTAGCGCACCAGCACGAACGGGACGCCAAAGTGCGCGGCGGCCTTCCTGACGCGCTGGAGCTTCTTGCGGCTGGTGACGTGGTGCGTGCGGATCAGGGTGACGAAGAGCGTTCTCGTGGTGCCCATGCTGCTGCCGGCATCACATTCTGGAGTAAATACCGACTGTCGTATGGCTTTAGGGAGCCCAAAGATGGTCGTCGAAGTCAGGTGACGCGTGTGGTGGTTAATTCAATATCGAGCCAGTGAACCAGAGTGTAAGAAGCTTAACGGGTATTTTCGGTAGAACGTCATTCCAGGCCGATCGCCGAGGGAAGCACCACTGTGGGGTCCGTATAGATAACGGACTGATCCGGATACAGTCAGAATACAAAGCCTCGGTTCGTATCCGAACAGCAAATCCACCCAATACAAGCTTTCTCACGCCAGATGACCACCATGACAGTTCCTCACAGTCATACAGTCAGCAACCGCTGTGGAACTGGCGGGGCTAGTCCAGGCCCATGCAGTTAGCCGTCCAATTGGACGTCTCACAGCCCATCATGACAGCGAAAGGATTTCCGGCCCTAGCAGATGCTACCACACCAACGGATCCCTTTCAGCCTCCGGACCTGGGGGCGGACGCCAAGGAAATGGTCGCATGAGAACCTGGCCTAGAGGCTGCGCTAGAAAATGCACTAGAAGCTGGCTAGAAGGGAAGTGGAAATATCTTGCCCATCGGTGCGGCACAGGGGTCCGCCACACAACGGCCCAGATATCAGAGTCGCTCTCAGTTGATGAGTCAATGCCAAGCGATTCGAAGGATCGTGGCAAAGAGATGGGTTTGGCGCTTGAGATATGAGTGGAGGGAAGAACACGATATCGTACTTGAACTCGACTCCTAGCTTGCCATTGGGCGATGTCCGTTGATTGTGCGCAGCTAGAGCAGGACGCTGCTACTCACGCTCAGCAGGTTACATGGGCTTCATCCCACTCGGCCAGTCTGCCCGCATCCCCAGCCCTACCATCAAGCACCTTACCAACACGCAGCCTGACAAGGCCAAGACCGTGGCGATCCGAGTCCTACACGAGCAAGCCACATTGTGGGAACCCCGCTCGTGCTCGTGGTCGATCCTTTCCAGAGCCATAGTGCATCCATCAGCGAGCCTTGTCACATCGTCGGAGGGGAAGCCCTTTGCCGCGAGCCTTGCACATCACTCAAGCAGGACGATGAGACATACCGGCCACTTAACCCGCAGGACGATTCAGAATCACAGGCATTTGTTGGGGTGAATTATTACATTGCAGCTTCGTATCTAGGTCGACCCAGTCGACGTATACATAACGCTCATGTCACATTATATATGGGGTATTATTCCTGTGGGAGCCCTGCCAGGGCAACCCGCTAGCTCCAAAGAGATCTAGTCACGCGGCGGCTGCTCCTTACGAGCTCATTCCTCTCTCTAACCGCAGTACTCGAAGCCAGGGCACGCAACAGCGCTACCCTTGACATCACCAGCAACGCCAGCAACCTGGAGGATGGCGTTGATGACACCGCCGATGCCCTCTCCGGCGCTGAGACCAGCCGCGAGACTGTACGCGTACTCGTCCCAGGTGCGGGGGCTCTTCTTCATCCAGAAGTAGCTGGCGATGGCGCCGACGGCCATGGCGGTGCTGTACTGGGTCTGGGGCAGGGTGAAGGCGAGGCCGACGGCGTTCATGTTGGGCACGTAGCAGTGGTACTTCTTGGGGATCCAGAGGTACTTGGCGGCGACGAGGACGACGGAGAAGACGCCCAGCGCCACGGCGGTGATGCCCGAGGACGTGGGGACGGGGAAGTTCTTGGCCGTCACGGCGATCGCGGTGGCCTTCCAGGCGGCGACGGAGGGGATACCAAACTGTAAAAGTAGAAAGTTAGTACGTTTGTTCAGGTGTCACGGTGAGAAGACGGAATCCTTACCTGGCAGTTGTCGGCGAGCGCCTCGTCAATAATGCAAGGGTAAGCCTCGGAGAAGAGCACGAAGAAGCCACAGCAGAGGACGATGCTGAACACCGAGCCCACGGCCTGTGCGATGAACTGCACGCGGGGCGAGGCGCTGAGGAGGTAGCCGGTTCGCAGATCTCCCAACATGTCCACGGACTGGGCGGCTGCGCCTGCGGCGACGATGCCTCCGGTCATGTTGATGCGCTGGGCTGCCACACCGTGCTCGCCCTGTCCCTGCGTGACACCTCCGAAGACCAGCTGTGAGCTCTTGGCGCATGTGGAGACGGGGTTGATGTCGGTAGCACCAGAGGATTGTGCGGCGATGAAGCTGAAGATGAAGGCGAGGATGACGGCGAGGATGGTCAGGCCGGGGCTGACGTGGTACTGGAGAGCCAGCACGATCATGGAGAGGGCGATGGAGGCCAGGACACCAATGGACCAGGTCCAGGTCGGCACCTGCTCCGACTTGGGCGACGGGTCCTCGATCTCCCGCTCCTCACCGGTGAGGTGCTTGGCCGCGAAGGATCGCGTCTGGGGGATCTTCTCTGCCGTCTCGAAGATTGCCCTCTTCAGGCCGCGGTAGAGGATGGGGCCGTTCATGGCGACCTCGGCGAAGGAGGCGCACAGCATCACCATGATGCCAACCCACAGGTTCCAGTACCGGGGGGAAGGCGCGGTCTCGGTGTTCTTCAGCGAGGTGTAGCTGTACCAGCCCGGGAATGGGTTCTCGCCAGTCTCCTCGTCCAGGCCCACCAATTGTCCGAACGTGGCGCCATACTTGACGGTCAGGGGCCCGATGAGCGCCCAGGCAAGCACGCTTCCTCCGAAGAAGGAGAGGGACGCGTTCAGACCAGACAGGATACCCGCACCGATGAATGCCGGCGTGTACTCGAAGATCCAGCCCCAGGACTCGGCGGCGATGATGCCGCTCCACCCCCAGGTGTACAGCCACCAGAAGACGTGGTGGTCCCACAGGATACCGGGGGCGTAGATGGAGACAACACGCAGGAGGGCGGCACCACCAAACGCAGCTGCGAGACACTTGGCCTTCCTGCGGCCGCTGGCCTCGCTAGCGGCACCACCGGCGTGGAGTGCTCGGACGGTGTAGGCCACGGCCGTGGGGGAGGGGAAGATGAGCTTGAGCTTCAGGATGTAGAACTTTCGGAGGGCGATGGCGAAGAACAGTCCGTAGTAGGCCGTGCAGATAGAGAATGTGACAAGCTTGCCAAAGTCTGGGGTATAGAGTTAGCTTTCCTGATCGCCCTGGTTCTGACACACTTCAAGAAACGCCAAGTACGAGGACGGGAAACTGCTTACCCTCCTCAGCCTTGTTCGACATGAGACCCATCTGGTACATAGCCGGGATGGGGCCGACAAAGATAATTCCTAGACCACCAGCGGCGGTGGCAGCGGTCTGAACAGTAACATTTTCCTATGCCACAGTTAGTAAACTCTAAGATGGTGATGCTCTCGTGTGAGTCACAAACCTTGGGACCAAAGTAGCCTCCGCCCAGGATCCTGGGGGCGACTCTAGAGATCGACTTGAGAATAGCGAAACCAAGAATGCCACCAAACAAGGAGGCGCCAAACGTCCAGCCGGTCTTGAGACCGAGGTAGATATTTGATGCCGAGACGACAGCGCCCAGAAGGATACCAACGACCAGGGCACGGACGGTGAGCTGCTGCTCCTCCTCGGGGACGCCCTTCAGCGGCGGGAACGGGAACCTGTTGTCGAGGATCTCGGTCTCGTCCTCGTCGACGGGGTCCTTCTCGCCGTCAATGTCCACGAACATGTCCTTCTCGCCAGCGGAGTGAGGTCTCCGCTCGCGGACCGTCTCGGGCACCTGCTCCCCCGTCTTCGCATCTGCCGGGGCAGTGACGGGGGCCGTGGTAACGTCGTGGGCCTGGATAGACGCCATCGTGACTCTGAGTTGGGGACTGGCGGTCACTGCTGAGGGACACGAACCTCGAGGACCTGAAGGGAGAAAGATGGAATATCTTGAAACGAACTGAGAGCAACCCACCCCGCGGCGCACATGCAGACGGGACTGCAGCCCTTTATTTCTTTATGCGCTCGCGTGTGGTCGGAGCAGCAGTCAGGCCAGGGTCCACTGCATGTTCGCTACTAGATCAAGCGGGGCAGGTGGAAGATGGGTGGGATTTCTTGTGGCCGCAAGTGGCTAGACAGGCATGTTCTGGATCCTGGAGGATTAAAATGACCTGCCTCTTTCAGTTGGTCCAGGCACTCCCGCCAAGGCTTCCAGAGTTCAGCCGAGGGATGTGCGACTCGAATCACTGAGCGCGGTTTGCTTCGGTGGAGCCGACCGGTGGCAAGGTTCCTGGGGCCACACCACGCTGTTGGTAACTGTCTTCCCCAGCTGGACCCAAATTCGGGGCCCCATAAGTAGAAGGTGATAAGAGCATGGGGCCTCATTCGTCCCGGCCGGGGCAAGGCCCGGACGCAGATAGCACGAGGGGATCAATTCGCCGTGCCAATCATTCAACGTAAGTAATATAATCTGGCGCAGGCTCTGCCTCCAACAGACCACGCCGCTCGTGTTGGAACTAGCACACCATGACTGGCATGAATGATCTGTCAGGCTCCGTCACACTAGCCCCCCTGCCTAGGCGAGGCCCGCCCGCCGCCTCACATGCTGTGTGTGTAGCATTTTCAAATCATTTTGGAGTGACAAGACGCTAGTCACGCACATGGAAGAATTTAGGGTTTTAGTACATAAATCGAAATCGAATGCACTTTGCCACAAACGGTAACGGAGGAAGGAGATGGTGCATTGGATAACCAAAAATTGAGTCTTCGAGAAAAACGTAAGAAATTGCGAAACATGTCACTGCATTTTCAAAATCTCAAGAATTAAAATACCTAATCAATTCAATTTCCTGTCTACAAAAGAAAAGCCACAGTAACTCGAAAACTCACTAACCACCAATCCACCCTCAAGCTGTGTACCCCAGACGGATCCGCATGCTTAAGCCCTTTCAGTCGCAGCACGGGCGTCTCCATTCGGAATATCAGTGTTCTCAAGCCAGAGGAAGGTTCTCTCAGCTGCTTTAGCAAGAGCGGCTTTATTCGGAGTAGGAGCGTCGTAAGCCAAAGGAGCGTTCTCAGCCAGGGCCGGTGCGTTCTCATCGTTCAAGGGCTTTTCAGCCGGGGGAGAGTTGTCAGCCGAAGGAGCGTTGTCAGTTGAAGGAGCGTGGTCAGCCGGGGCCGGAGTGTTCCGATTCCAGAATACGAGAGATGTGTTTCTGCACCAGTTGGACTGCGTGTTGATGGCCTTCACGAGATACGTGTAGTAGAATTTGCAGTTGGAGTAGGCCCAGCGAATGACCCAGACCGCGGTGTAGTACAGGTTATAGTTGGAATGGGCCCATCGAATGGTCCAGGCCGCGACGATGAACCAGAAGACGGGAGACATGCCAAAGATCTCCCAGGAGAACCTGAGAAGAGGTTTAATCACCTGCTTGAAAGAGGCCACAGGGTGATACCAGGGGTTGACGCAGTACTCGGTCAAGTCGTCCCACGCATCCAATATCGTGGTCTCGACGAGATATTCGACGACCGAACGCTTGTCCATGAAGTCATCCCATGTCGACTCGTCGCTCCACGCGGCCACGAGCCGGCCCTGGAGGAATTCCTGACACGTGGACATGAGGAAGCCCCAGATAGCCTTGAATGTGAATATGCCCTGTATGATTTCAAACATTGTCAAGTCTATGTGCGTTTCGCTGCTTGCGTGTGTTTTTGATGAAGGTGAATGCGTTGTGTGTAGCTGTTGTGAGTTGTTTGTCCGAGTGGGTGTGTGTGCTCTTCCTGAGACTGCAGGTTGGGTATTTAGTTCTTTTCCAACCCCGGAGAAGATGGCTCATATTTGTAGATGGATTTCTAGTGATGAGGTTTCCTGGCTGTTCTCAGCCTGTACAACAATGACATTGTGATGTGTAAACTGTGGAAAGCCATTGTACTGTATCAAAGCACAACACAGATGGTGCACTCTACTTCCTGTGATGAAAATGCCATTAGAGTGCAGTACAGTACAATGTTGTCTTTGTTAGCTATTAGGACCGCCATAACTTCTCCCTTTGCTGATTGATTTAGCGCCATCAGAGGTATTGTGACATATGGATTGAACTGTCACATAACATAAGACCACAAAGGGATTGCGACCAGTGCCTTAAGCCACCAGTGTATCCGAAACATGGAAATGCTGTTTACAAAGAGGATACCAGAAATGGATAATACCAGAATGCCCGTTATATTTCTCTATATCTTACCGGTCATGAATTGATGCAGGGAACACAGTGCTGCTACCATCTCATATTATTTGCATGCTTTTTGACGAAGTATTTGTTGATTTGTATATACAGATAAGTGATATATAATATCGAATAGAAGTCCAAAGTTGCTAAGCAACTGTGAATGACTCAACCTTGATCGAGCCTCCCAACTCCTTCGTGGCAAAGTTGAAGATGCCAAAGCGATAGGCAATAAAGAACGCCCAGCCAGTATACAGCTCATACGTCGGCCCGAGCTGCGCGAACTCGACGCCGTCGAAGCTGTAGAAGAAGTTGGCGGCCCTCGTCCCGGACGCCCGGGCGTCGAGCTCCGCGCGGAACCACACCTTGGTGGCGCCGCTGGGGACCGGGGCGGACGCCACCTCCTGGCCGGGGCCGACGGGGTTCCCGGACCACTCGTCGATGGTGATGTTCTGCACTGCCGTGAGGGTGTACTCGCTGCCGTTGCGGTGGATCCCGACGTAGGCGGTCTGGTCGCGGAACGCCGCGAGCCCGAACCGGTCGCCGTCGGCGGCGTTGCTGAAGTCGATCTCGACCGTGCCCTTTGGGAACTCGCCGTGGATGCGGTGGGTTAGGGTGTTCCGCGCCGAGTAGATGTCGTCCGTGACGCTGGCGGTGCGGAGCGTCACGCCGTTGCTGACCTCGAAGCTCGCGACGTCCGGGTTGTGGTTCCACTCCCAGGTCGGGCCGAGCTCGCTCTCGAAGTTGTACGTCCTTGTCCAGTTGTAAAGGGGCTGCGAAGGCAGGGGAAGGGGGTAGGTCGAGCCCCAGCCGCCGTTGGAGCCCTTGACGAACTCGGGGAAACCGTCTGCACCCCACGTCACAGGAGCCAGCACTGGCATGCGACCTGCTGGATAAGCCCAGGTGAAGGACATGTAGTACCAGTCTCCCTGAGCCGTCTGGATGAGACTACCCTGATGGGGAGAATTGCCGCCCTCAAGTGGTGTTCCAATGTTCTGTACGAGGACCTTGGATTCATACGGCCCCCACGGACTGCTCGACTTCCAAATATAGGTCGTAGATCCAGGCTGGTCGTTTAGAATGTAGTATGTGCCGTTGATCTTGTACATCCTGTTCCCTTCGAGCGAATCTGTCGGCACATCAGATGCCTGGAGGACCCGCTGGGACTTCACCACGCTGAAGCCATCGGTGCTAAGCTGTGAAACGTTGACCTGTCCACTTCCGTAGACGACGTACATCGTGTCGTCGTCGTCGATGAGCAGACCGTTGTCATAGAAACAGTTCCCCCCTCCAAAGTTGGCGCTGTTCGTCCAAGGTCCCTCTACGGACTTGGCAGTGAAGACCCACGTAATCCAGAAGTTGGTGCACCCAATCCAGTACCACAGGCCGTTGCTCTCGCGGTACCGCAGAGTCGACGCCCATGTTCCCCCGCGGTAGGCCCTCGGGCCACCAGGCGGAAGGTCGTAGCCATCACCAAAAGTCAGGCGAGGGATCGAGTGGCCGACGGGTTCCCAGTTCACAAGATCCAGCGATCGCAAAATCGGTGCGCCGGGGCTGTAGTGGAAGTTGGACGCCGAGAAGTAGAACGCTCCGTCCGGGCCCACGGAGATGTCGTTGTCGGGGTAGTCCTCGTAGAGAACGGGGTTCTGGAACGTCTCGGCCCGGTTGTCCTTGGCTACCGAGGCGGACGAGCCGGTGGCGAGCAGAAAGCTCGCCAAGAACAGAAATAGACAATTTGAGTGCATTGTCTATCTGATAAAGCGCATGCAGCGAGATGTGGCAGGGCTGCCGTCTCCCAGTCGTTGTCCCATCGCCCCGCGCTTTATATTCTGGGCCACTGTGGATTAATACTCAATTCTTGTCAGGAGCATCACTCTATACGCCACACAAATGCCTCCAATTGGAGGGGTGCATTAACCTACATATCCGCTCGGGGGGTAGACGTCCGTCGCCAGGAAATTGTCCGATGCAACGCCAGGGCTTCATTAAGAAGCGCCAAGAGCGTACTCGGTCTCGCAACCTATTGGGGGCTCTGGCTCGTTCTTTGAAATGGAGACTGGCCCGAACCTTCCATCTCCGGGTTTCTGCTTTCGGCCGAGCTGTGTGAATGCTTATCCGTCTACTACCTTGCGTGGCTAGTCAGGCCTCGTACGCATCACCACAGGTCAATACGCGTATTACCCAGGAAAATAAGAAGGACATCATTCAATTTACTTGCAAGCTAGCCACAACGATTACTAATTCTGATTGCTCTGTCTTGAATATCTAGGTTCCCTTGGCAGTATCCTTGATTTCTGTCTAGGAAGTGCCAGAGCAGCCGCCGTTGTTGCTGCTCGCCGCCTTCTTGTCATCAGGCGCCTTGTCATCAGGACCCAGTCCACAAGGCTTTCCGTAATCTCATCAACACTGTCGCCTGCGGAGCCGGAGGGAATGGTCTTTTGAAACACCCTGAGAGTAAATGGCTGCTCATCAGACGTCTCCTCTTTTGATTTGTCTGGTTCGCAAGCCTGATCAACTTCAATTCCTGGCATAACTGTCAATCCGAGACCTCTCACAGCTGCCTCAGCTGCTTTAGAATAAGTCATAGCGAGAACTTTGAAGGTATACCCCTTATACTCTTCCTTAAGCCCCCTTTCCTTGTCCATCTCGCCTTGTATGCTGTCCTTTATCAATGACCCCTTATTGGTAAACTTGTCCTCGCATATAAGCTCAATTATCAAGCCCTCGTGATTCTTGTCCGGTTTGAGAACAAGGTCGGCGAATCCTGCGTCTTTTTTGTAGATTTCGACCTCGCGGACGTGCTGTTTGTTGTTGATTGAAAAGGTATCTCTGAACTCCAGATCGATCTCGACTCGCACCCAACCTTCCCAATCGCCATGTGTCGCGTAGACTGTGCTTAAAATATCCTGTACGTGTTCATCCTTGATCCAGTTCCTGAAGACGCCTTCGATAGGGAATTCTGGCAGGTTTGCGCTCCCGGGGCTTGAGGACTGGGTAGCCCGGGTGTCCTGGTCATCGCGGACGGGGAGCAATCGATTGTCCCCGGAGGCCGCGGCAGATGCCTGGTCACCGACCATGGCTACCAAGTAGCGGCTTCCTTCGATCGCCGCACGCGATGCTGAGAAGACTTCCGTTCAAACGCGGTGAAGAGCCGTAGAAGCAGTTCGTCTCAGACCAAGGAGCACTGAGTAAGAGATTAGATGCCCGATTTGACTCGGCGGGTGAATTGGTGTCGAATTTCAATGGAAAGTGTTCCGTCCAGAAACTGACGGAGATAAAAAGAAGAAAGAACCGCACTGAGTAGGGTGAGCCACCAATTATGGTGCAGCACATAATTGGTGCAGCAACTCGATGGGGCATTGCTGCCTGTTGGCTCATCCACATCTTGGCTCAGGTTGGCGGCACAGCATCACTGCCATGTCAGTGCTATATTCTCGTGGGTGGAAGCCCACGAAACGACAAACCATACAGGTATACCTGGGGATGCACATTCTGACTAGTTATTTCTATAGACTTCATTTATATTCGTGCTAAACTCCTAGGCTTCATGGCGTGCAATATTTCCATGGCTTATATGACAGCGCACCGTTATCGTGATAGGCGGCACTTCTGCGTGGAAAACGGTAGAAAGCGTAGTGTGTCACATTATCTACAAGTGTACCCATCTCCTCTCCAAAGAAAGTCAAGGGGTTTATGGATGAGTTTCAGTGCTCCGTTCCCCATGCTGGCCACATCGTCATACTGTAACTTTCCACCAAGCAGTCTCCGGAGCACTGCATTACTGTTTACGACGCTCTGTATTTCGGGGCCTAATTAAGGAGTTGGAAGCACACATTCATGCTAGCCTTATGGGATTGATTATTACCTAATTGTCACACGCCTTGTCTGACTCCAGTATTGAGTGTCGTACAATACGTTGCAAAATGATGTCCCAAATTGACCTTTTGAGTATACGAACGAGTATGATCGAGCTCATTGTAAAAACGTTTGGAAATATCAATGTGGATCAATGCTAACTGAGTTCCAACTATCGTAATATTCATCCTGACCCCTCGAGCTGGCCATTTTTATCAATTTGTCCTTTCTTGCAGCATTCTATGGTGCGGTAGACGAGCAATGTCGCCTCCTTGTATCTCTCCAGAAAGAGCTCGAGGTTCCGCACGGGTGTATTTCTTTGGCGATGATCGTGGCACGGGCCTGATCCTAAAGTCCTCGGCTCATCATGATAGTGCGTTTTCCATGGCAATAGACGACATAAATGACCTCAGACCGAGGAGGTTCTTGCTTCTTGTCGACGAGCTTCCGAAGATGCTCAACCTCCCGTAGATTCTCATCGGCCCTGGCAGTCGCCTGGAAAACGTCTTCGTTCGACGATTCTGGTGCAATCCCCAGCAGGGAGCAGAGGACCACGGGCCAATTTGGTTGCGTTAAGTTACGGTAGTAGCTTAATATCGACCCTCTCTCGGCCACGTTCCGTCCTGGTTAGCTTTTGTTAGCAATGTCCTAATATATCACTTCGGGTTGGGGAATCGAAGAGGGTCTCCAACCCTGGCTGTGCAAAGTAGAAGTTTTGTCCTCTAAATTCGCCGCCTCCTTTTTTGCCGCGTCTTCACCGCGGGGTGTTCGGTTGCCGCTTTGAGCCTCGTCGAGCGGTAGGCGCGCCATATCTGAGCTCGCCCTACCTTGTGATGTCCACAAGGAGGGACTTTCAAGCCACCGGTGGTATTCGGCCATTGGGCGGCCTGATTCCGAACCGAACCTATCGTCTCATGCCATGGAGTCCTCAATTATTAGTTGCTGCTGAGATTGTTATGCTCGCTTGTGATAATAATGTTCGACTCCTTGACTCTACGGGATCCGAGTGCCGGAAAGTCCTCGCTCAGGATCGAAAAGATGTGTCAACCATTTATCGCTGAAGATTCTCTTGGGTACTTTGGGGGAGAAAGATAAGCCTAGAAGATGTATTATAACTAGTTTCTAATGCATTTCTTCCTCGTCGAAAAATTGAAGCTATTACCCAGCTGTGACCCTACTCGAGGCACCACAATCCATCTCGTACAGAACTACAAATAACTTCAACAAGGCCCAACACCGTCTGGCTCCCAGTAACCCCTCTTGTCCTGGTCATAAAGCACCGCTCTCTCTTCCCACGACCGCTTCATCTGCTCACGCCCTCGAATGCGTTCTATTTTCTCGATGAGACCCCGCCTCCTGCCCTCTTCGATCCACTTGCTTATTTCCTCGTCAACATCGGGACCTTCGGCATCGCACGTTGGGAGGTCCCACATTACATAGCCGCATTTGCGGAGGTATGAGTGCTCGGGCCAGTATGGGGTGTCACACACCAGGAAATCTTTGTGTGCCTCCCGCCATATGCGAAACGGCCCGGAGTCCAAGCCATCGATCCCGTCATGATCCGTTCGATCGATCCCAAGCAGCTTTGTGAGCTGCCTCGGCGTCCATACTGCCCTGTTGCCGAGGATGGCGCTACCAGGTTGGTCGTAAGAATAGACGAGTCTAGCGCAGCCTCGCTCCAGATGTGCTGCGAGTGCCACTGGAGTCTTTGGTAGGCCCTTGGACTTCAGCAGTTGAAGGCGCCGAGAGTACGAACGGCTTTGGTTGAGCTTAAAGAGAAACGGTAGGCCATATGTCAGCTGAAACCGGGGGTTAGTACTCAAGACGTACGTTTCATGTTAGTTGGTAACTTGGAGACTGACATATGCTTGTTTGTGCTCATTCAGTTTGCCTTGAGCTAGCCAGTCCACTGATATTTTCCCCCACTCCATATCGTGCGCTGCAACCTCGTCGAACGCCTCGGATAGGACTTCCTCCAAGTAGTCATGCATGCAAGCAAGCTGCTCATTCACCCATGGTGAAAACGGACTGAAGAAGAAAGTGTATAAATAAGGCCTTCGAAGTCGCTTGATCTCCTTGTCTGGGTGAAAGTCGGTTTCGTGTTGAAAGACAATGTTGCAGTATATCTGAAAGAGATACAGAGCTCGTTTGATCCGAGTGTTTTCTCGTCTCGAAGGTTGCTTATTCCCTGAGCATCGTCGGCTTGCGTGGGCCCATGATAGCGGCAGTCGTTCGTTGATAAAGCTCGCGGCAAAGTAGTCAACAAGGGTGTGGGTTCTGCTGAACATGCTTGCGATAGTCTTTCCATCTAAGGCGCCATATTCCGGATAATCATGAGTTCTCGAAAAGATGCATCTCAGGCCGCGCGGGGTTGAGAAATGATCAAACATGCGGTCTAGACACCATTTTTGAAAGTGTGCTCCAGTATCTGCACGATCCCAGCCTTTCAGGGCTGATCTGAAAAGGGTAAAAATTTTGAACTTGTTGCTGTTGTCAATGAAGTTGGATTCCAGGGCAGCGGCGGCATAGTGCATGAGCTCCGGGGGTATCTGGTCACCCAGAATGCTTTGCACGATATGATTTGTGTCGTCACAAAACGCAGCGTATAGGGATGAGTGACTGAGTATTGCGTTGCCAAGTGACTGCATGCAGTCGAGTTCTGACAGGATGCCAGAGAGCAAATGCAGTGGAAGCTCCGGGAAGTTTAAGTCGCGCATTTCGGACCACGTTAGTTGGCCAAGCATGCGGGAGAACTGTAAGGCGGGGTTGGAACTCGGACTACACGCAGTGTATGGTTCTGCTGGAAATGGGCCGCGTCACGGGCGAAGAAGCACTGAAATCTATGGGGAGACGGCGGGAGGTGGTGGGTTTCAGGTGGTGAGAATACTGGAATGCGTCAACTGGTTCGTCGCTGAATGTCCCGTCAATGTGCCTGAAGGTTATGGGCAAGAGCAACGTTGAATGACTCAAAGCAGCGAAGGCTCTCAGGTGAGTAACTGCAAGAGACTGCTTACCCTGACCAACACCAGCAGTCACGAACCGTGCCACCACGTTGCATGCACAGCACGGCAAGTTCGCCTCAAGACCCATGCTTTGGCATTTGGTACTGCTGTTGGTCTGAATAATAGAACTCGACTTACCCAAGTCACCAACTGCAGGGGTGCAATCCCAGGGAAAGCGGCGAAGCGCAACATGGTCGTGCCACCACAACCACAATCTCAATAACATCACTATTGGTCCTCACCTGAAACTGGACTTCATTTCTTCAGCCACTTACAGACCACCTCATAATTTTATGAATAGTGAGCTCAACGTGGTACACCTCCTACATACCCACAGAGTGTGCCGGCACAGACGCGAACGCGAGGCGGCGACTGAGGCCATGGCTAATGGCTGCAAATCCTTGAGCGACATAGCTATGGGCCGTCTGTTTGGGATCCTTACGGCCGTGAGTATCACCGCAGGCTTCATTTCCCAGTAGGAAATGAAACACTCCGGTCTAGCAGTTCAAAGTGTAGAAAGAAACTCGTGCGTTCCTTGTGCCAGCTACGGCGAGACCAGTTTCAAGGCTTATCTTATTAGCGCAACTGGCCTATAAAACTGCTGTGACTTGACCCTTAAGCAATTCTTGCCTTTCCTCTCTTTTTCCTTTAGGCAACCATAGTTCTGAATCAACATTTCTTCACAGCTGCATTGTGCTTCCGCTGCCTCTAAAGCGTGAGGACCGTCTCAGGTGCATTTAGAAAGTTCATCTTGGAATCCACATGCCCCCATTTCCAAAGGCTTGGTCTCTCAACGCCGCACCCTCCGTCCTGACACCAGCCAGATGAACAGGTATCCGATCGACCTGCTTCTGGACCTTCTCTCTAGCCTCGACATACCGATCCGCCAAGCTCATCTCGCTCCTCATTGTGCGCATGCGCTCCCTCGTCTCTCCCGGACCCCAGTTGGCCCGACTCAAGCTCGCAACGGCAAGCAAGACATCTGCACCATATGCCTGCAGGGCCGTGCCTGAGCCGACTGGTGGTGTAGACACCCGCAGCTGGCCCATGACCAAGACTCTCAACTTGGTCTCTAGGAATAGGGCGCCACCAAACTCGTGAATGATGTGCACAGTAGCGATGTTCTTGGCAACAATACGAGGAGTGGCGTAGGGGGCTGGCCCGACTGTGATGATGCTCTCGTGCCAGTCCGCAGAAATGTGCTCGAGGCCGCTTCTGGGGACAATGCATGCCCAGCCGAAATAGACCCCCCGCATGCGCATTCTGACGTCTTCGGGGATGTCGGCGAGATTGGCTGTTGGGATCCCCAGCTCCATCCCACCTCTCCCGGTGCCGCGCACAACTCTGCCGTCGAATTCGACGGGAAACGGGTCGACAGGGCCCGAGTCTGCGCCGATTACTTCAGGCGGCGCCTCTTCAAAGCCGGCATCGCCATCCTGCCACGGCGCATATCCACGGCTTCTCGTGGTGGCATACTGTGCCTCGTATTCCGTAACGGTCGTCTTGATACCTGATTTCTCGATGGCAGACTTTCCAGAGGCGATATGGGTGGCGTGTTTCGTGACAAACTTGGCCGTCTGGAGCTTCTTCGTCCTTGACTGCACAACGGCGGCAGCAGGGCCGATGTATTTATTCGCGACCGTCGTCGCGACGATCGAGCCGGCTTTGATGCCAAGCTCAAGTGGCATGCTGGCGAGGCTTGCTCCACGTACGACACTCGCATCGGTAGATGTACTAGCAATGCGGAAGACCGGGGTGGGGCAGAGAACCTTCCTCTTGCTGTTCCCATTATCGCCACCGCCGGCGCAGAGGACAAGTCGGAAATACCCATCATCAGCCGCAGCTGGGATACGGACGACGTGGGTCTCTCTCGGCATGTGCCTGCTGAGGTTCTTGGGCGCCTTCTTGAGGAACTTCTTGATGTCGCGCTGACATGCTCGCTCATCGCCTTCTGCCATATCTGCAGGTGAGGCTTGTGATGAGGGCGTGACGTCGAGCCAGGAGTCATTAGCGCCGACCAGGGACTTTAGGTTCATCCCCATGTTTCCGGAGAAACCCTTTCGCTGAAGCCATACTGTGCGGGTAGGAGGCAGTGGTGCATCTGAGAAGACGGTGACTGTGACAGATGTCGAGGGACCACGATACCAGATTAAGGCGGTGGAGTGGCGAAGGATGGCGAAGTGCTTGGTGTACTCAAAAGGATGACTGATTAGTCCTCCAGCGAAGTACTTGGTCTCATCAAGGGCCGTCTGCCAAAAGGTCTTCTCAGTTGTCTGCGAGCCTGTGGACAGCGCTTCCGAGTGGCCATGGCTTGGCGTGACTGGCGGATGAGGCGCGGTCAAGGGAGAAGTCGCTGCCGAAAATGGACCTGCAAGGACTGGGGAAGCTGGAGGGCGTTCGTGTGCAGTCACGGGGAAGGTTGCCGCATTGCTTGGGGGAGGACAAGGTGGTGGAGGAGGAGGAGGGACATGATTGAAAGGGACTGCGAATGTTTCCGACTTGACTGGAGGAGGAAAGCCCATTGGTTGGGAAGGTTGATAATGCGATGCGGATGACGAGGCTTCTGACCCTGATGGCGCAGGCGGAACTGATGACAAGTGAGACACCGGAGGGACCGGAGATACTGCAGGTCGGTAGGGTCGATACTGCGGCTCGTTAAAAGTGTCTGCACATGAAGGCGGCCCCGGGAATAACGGTCCGGGACCCGGCGGTGCGGGCGATGGCAGCCTCCTTGGGCTGGGGGGAATGATGTTGAGCCTCCCACCAGCGTCGACGCCGGGAAACACCTCGTACGCTGGTGGTGGGTCATGGATCGACGGGATGCCCGGATCTTTTAGGTTCGGCGTCGACGCCGTGCCGCGAAGGACCGGCCGACGCCGGGGAAAGGACTCGAAATCTGGTGGTGGCGGCATTGTGTTTGTGCCTCACCGCCAGGATTGGGCCGTCATGGAATCTCAATGGTGCACCTTCGCGATTGCCTTTGGGGCCCTCCTGTAGCTGATGGTCCGTGAGTCTGAGTGGTTGAACAGGTGTTTAAGCCTTTAGACTTCGAAGACAAGGTGTTTCTGTCATGGCCTCTTTGTGTTTTGTTGTGACCGGACACTCGTATTCCAGAATTGCAGCCCCTGAGATTGAGATGAGACTATGGAGGTACAAGTGTCTCGTCACATATTGCCAATTAATAATTTGGTAGCAAACAGCAGTAGCAGTGAGAAGCCCAGTGAGACGTCACTTGTATGGCACGTTGTCTCAAATTGTGCACCAAATTATGCGGATTTTACGAGTAAGCTGGCCTGAAGAGAAAAGAGAGGAGGGAGAGGTCTCCCTGGGCCTCTGGGCTGCGAAGGTGTAGGCAGGAGGGGCTTATCGATAAGGGGGCCTTTGCAGTGCAGGGCCCAACCGCCCGGCCCTTATACCCACTAGCTTTAACTAATACCTTATTTTAAATACTTATTTTTTAATTTTATTGAATTTTATATTTTTAATATTTAAGTTATATAAATTCTTTAGAAATAATTTTAAAAATTTAATATTAAATAAAAGTTATTATCCCTTTAATTTCTTTATATAAACATTATTATCTTTTAATTTTTAATAAGCCTTTTATTAAGCATATAGCTCTTTTATACTTATTTCTGTTTTATATTTAACTTAATTCTATTAATATAAAAAAATTATTAAAACTTAATATATTATTTATTATTATTTTTATTAATTATAATTATATAATTTAACTTTAAAATAAATTAAAAATAAATTTATATTTAAAATTTTAAAAATATTAATAAAAAAGATTATTATAATATTTTATTATTAAGTTTTATTATTTATAAAGTTAATAAAAAGCTATAATTATAAATTTATAAAAGATAATTAATATATTATAAATATATTATAGTTTTATAAAAGGTATATAATTTTAAAAATAATATTTATAATTCTAATATAATTTATATAGCTGTGTTATTATATTACCCCTTTTACTTTTTATTAAGCTATATTTATATAATTTAAATTTATTATAAGTCTAATAGTAGTATTAAGGTACCTGGTTAAGGAAATAATATGGTTTAAGAGATATAGTTGCTTTGCTTCTAGACTTCTGCTTGGATATCTATTGTTTAGCTAGGACTGTATATTATAGCAGCTTTTTGTTAATTAATATATACTATATAATAGACCTGAACTTGTTAAAGACTAGTTTGAACCTATAGCTACTTATTATAAGCCCCGCGTTTTAAAATTTCTATTTTAAAAACTCCACGCTGCCATTACCTCTGTCGCCGCCGTCACATAGGTTGAAGAATCTAGCGAGGGAATACCCTGACAGAGAGATCAGCGAGTATGCTTTACCGGATTTCTGATAAGGCTATACGCTAACAATTTTACCTAGTGACGAATCTCTTCATTGGGACTAAGCCATTGTGGGACAATTCCCACAGAACGGCTATGATGATGAGGAGCCCGAAGACTTTGAGATTGAGTACGAAGACGAAGAGGTCGATTATGATGAGTTACCAGATCCTTTGGCAGAGCTGATGCGGATGATCGAACGACGATCGTAGGAATGCCGACTTGGTCAGGCTATGTGCTTATGGTTCTTGGGCGAGTTTATGGTTAAAGACATTGAGAAGAGCTTTTTATGGCGTTTGGCGGTGAGCTTCCAATAATGTTGGAAGATGGTAGGGGGGGGGGTAACGGCTGCTGCTATTGCTGCGGCTGCTGCGGCTGCTGCGGCTGCTGCTGCTGCTGCTATTATTACTACTGCTAGGGCTGCTGCTATTATTGCTGCTGTTACTGCTTCGGCGGCAGATGATTGCGGGCCCGAGTGTCTACCTTGGAGCCCAGAGGGAGGATTTTCCCTCTCCATGTCAGGCTTGTCTTGGTATCTGTCCACCACTTTGTCCCGCGCCACTATTTGCTTAGTATAGGCTAGAAAGTGATCTCAATAGATTGGCCAACAGAAAGGAGCTGGGTGAATGCCGCAGTATACTTTATCTTCTACAACGCTGGCAACTTAACATACATATTATACTTGCCAACGTCCAAATCGACAAATTGGGCATCTATGACCGCATTTTGAATGGAAGCGGCCTCTTCAATGACATACCATATATCCAATACCTCGGCATACGCGGCGAACCGACAGGCGCTCGCGGGGGAAGTGTGTGTGATGACTGAATCAAATCGCTATAACATATCCAGAACTCTATACCCGAGACTGCGGAACTTAAATGCTGATTGTTTTTATAATGGTGTGTGTGTGTATGTGTGTGTGTATGTGTGTGTGTGTGCGTGTGCGCGTGTGTGCGTGTGCGCGTGTGTGCGTGTGTGCGTGTGTGCGTGTGTGCGTGTGTGAGAAAGAAGAACAGAGGAGAGGTCCAGGATAAAGAGTCTAGCCGGGAGTGTTGGAATTAGGAAGTTATTATATGAGGCTAAACCACACGCAGAGGTTTAGGTGCATCCATTTTCCTCTGCAATTTGCATGGAGGGCCACAGCAGGTCTTTTACGCACCTCCATGCGAGTATTACCTCGCATACTATGTACCAGTATGTCAATAGCAGGGCCGCGAGCGCACTGGGCTCGTCACCAGTCTGCGCTTCATGTTTGTTGTCTTTGCAGTAAATTTGCGTCTGATATGGAAGTACACAGCTCATGATTGAGACGCCCAGATGATAGGCCCTTCGCAGCACGTCGAATATCGTCCAACAATGAGGAGAATGCTACCAATGTGCCTCCCCCCCGGGGGGGGGGGGACATGGCCCGAACCGAGGAGCAGCTTTGCGTTATCAGCAGGAGTGAGTGTCTTGAGGCTGAAAAATATGCCTTCCGAGCTCTGGACCTCCGCACGGCCACCAAATGATGACTGCTGGTCAAAGGCGGACTTGGAGGACATGGCAGGTTACGCGACTCGAAGCGATGTCCAGCGCGAACTGTGCCGGAGAACTCGCCCTAACCGCTACACGCATTGCGCCTGCTGCTCAAATGCTACATCGCAGCCGACAGTACTGCAATTAACCTTTTTCTCAGTCGAGCTACTTCATAAGAAGGATTATCCCCGCCCCCAGAACGTTCAGACTTATCCAACCAACACTTGGTAAAGTAGTGACGTGTGGTTCCAGTAGGATCCCATGCGGTCTCTTATTGCCAAATGTTCCGAGCCTAGTAACGTCCCGTCTTCAGGTAAGTAGCTTTCTTGATTCTTTTGCGGCCTTTATAAACGTCACATGAGGGTGCCTGATCATTTGACAATTCCAACTACTACACAATGTTTCATGGTCACATCATAACAGAATTGCGGGTCAAGCTTAAGAAAGAGTGCAAAGAATAAAGACCAAATTGACAAACTGGGAGAACTAGGGGGCTCGACAGCCAAAGTTTATATTTAACAAAGAAAAGCGTCTTGAACGCTTATGCACCGCCACCGCCCACGAACATGGTGTCAGGGTCTGTGTTTTCAACTCCACCGTTGGCGGTCCAGATAGACGCAATCTTGTAGTTGTCGTCATCGGTATAATCGACAGTGGTGTTGATGGCGATCTGCTTCCAGACAAACAAACCATCCGTAATGTCCGATCCGAGATAGACAAAGTCAACAAATGGGTCGTAGTAGGTGTCGGTCTGGACGGGTGCCCATTGGTCCTCGTCGTTGGTGGTAAGGGCGACGGTGTTGGTGTTGTAAGGATAGTTTGCCTCCACGTCGGCACGGAGGTCGTCTGGGTAGAATAGTTGCCCAATGTGCGACACGCGTCCGCCAGTGATTGTGTTGTTGGGCAGAACGGTAACGTTGTTATGCGATGTCAAGTGGGAGTGGATCGCGCGGCCTGAGTAGTGACCCGGGAAGATGGTCTCAAAGCCAACAACACCGTCCTCATCGGTGATTTGGATACCGCGGAGGAAGCTTGTGTTGAGACCAGCCATGCCAGCGTCCACGACGCCCGAGTAGACACCCGTGGCGTTGCAGCTCCAGTAGTCGACGGCCACCTGGGGAACCGGGAGACAGGTGTTGACATCGACATATTGGACCTCGACGTACATCGGCACACCAGCAGTGACGGAACCATCTTCCAACAAGTTACTGCGAATGTTCTCGCCAATGACGTAGTAGGGACCATCAGTGATATCCGGAGCCAGCAGGCACGTCGTGTTGCCAGCGAAGATGACAGACGGATCCGTTTCCGCGGTGTAGCTGACAAGTCCGGTCATGTTGTGGTTGATGGTCTCAAACTCTTGAAGGGTAGCAAGATCTCTGCGGTACTTTTGGGGCTCTGAACAAACAGTTAATCGCCGTTACCCAGATAATTTTGTATTGCAACACGTATGGAACTGCTGACTCACTGTTGGTGATACCACGCTTGCGGCGCAAGTCTGCGACAATCTTGGCCCTCCGCTCGTGCGCCCGGGCCATCAGCGCGCGAGACTGGATGCCGCCCTGGCAGCCGTCGAGGGCTCGCTTGGCGTGGTAGTTTGCCTCGATGAGGTTGTCAACCTCTCTCTTGATGTGCGAGGCGTGGACCTTCTCCCCCGGGTGGGCGAGCGACAAGCCAGTCATCGAGTATGCGGCCAAGGCCGTGATCATGCCGAGAGAAACGCGAACCATCTTGTGGGCTTGGTCTGGAACACAAAGTATGCGCGAATCGGTTGACTTGGTTGCAGACTTTAGCTCTGGGGTGTATTAACGAGAAGCTATCAGAGAAGTCTTGGGAAGCGAATGACTGTGTCGATGATACAAAGCTTAAGCCTTCGCTATTGTAATCCGGTGCGATCATCTTCCATATTTAAAATGTCAACTCTTTACAGGACCTCTGGGAGAGCCCCTGAGTGACGCGGTCTGTACGCGCAACCACGCCAACTTTTATCCATACGGCAGGTATTGAAGTCCACTTTCTCCTGAATTTCTGCGTAACATAACGACTTCGCCATGGCACAAGCCTCAATTGAGAGATCTTATCCCTGTTGAGTCATGTCGTCGGCATCTCCCTAAATGTCAGCAGGATTCTAAGCCCGAAGACTGGGTAGACGGAAATATGCCAGTGGAGACCAAGGAATGTCGCGTTTAGACACCTTCAGCACATTAGGAAACTTTGAGCGGCACTGCCCGTTGTGCCTACCTTTGGCCTCCTTCCGAAGGGCGCCCACATCCCCACATCCCTAGAACATATGGTAGTATAGGTGGTCTGTAAGTTTCTGAAGCCACCACAGTAGAGTGTAGTGCATATGATCAACTGTTGACCCACTCATGGATGCCCAAGTCTATTGTTCGTGAGCTTCCTGCGTAGTATGAAAGATGGTATCAGTTTGGGCCATAAGTTGATACTGATCTCTGGGCATATCTGACAACTTGATGCTGTCTAGCACCACAGCGGCAGTAGGGGGCGACTGGCATGCCATATGGCTTGAAGAATTCAAGCACTCGACACCGGGACAAAACCCCACACCTACCCGATTTGCCAGATACGGTAGGTTTGGCCGAGCCTTCTGATTGGCCAGAGTATTCGCCCACATAGCGAAAAGGGACGGCTCATGCATCCTATGCCTGGGAAGTACGGATCGCCTTGGCACCCACCCAACTACCTCTTTACATATTTGCTAATGTTAACTATAGGTGAGAGGGTATTATAGAGATTACGGAGATACCCATGTGCGAGATGTAGTAGCAGCCTCCTCTAGTGGCAAGCTTTCAGGACGAGGGGCCGGGGCCGTTGTCAAGCAGGCCAATCGAAGGGCAGTGCACGCGGATGGGGTGGTGAAGCGAGGGTGGGCTTAGCTAGGCTCGCTAGGGAGCCCCCCAGCCTCAAGTAGCAGGCAGCCACCCTTCCACCACTTTACGTGGCTTATATAGCGTCATTTGGTTTTGCTGGAGCCATGCGCCTCAAGTGATTCGGAACGTCGAACATACCCACATGCTTCTTCCAACCCTCGTCAGAGTACAGGTCAACTGGTCACGAAGAATAATACGCAGACAGTGCTATTTCTTCTCTCCTCCCTAAAGGCGTCTGATTCCTTTGGAAACATCGCAGTATCTTTCTAATATAAACCCTAATGGACTCAGCTGTATCGTCTTTTATTTCTGCGGCTTCGGCCACACTGTTTTTTAAATTAACTATTTATTAATCTAGCTGCTATCTACTCAGCTTTCCAACTATCCCTTAACAGCCTTAAACTTATATATAAAATCATATATAGCTTAATATATTTTCTTATTACCTTCTTATAAATAAATTATAAAATTCCTTTTTTTATCCTTACTTCTTAATTACTTTTTAATTCTTTAAATTATTATTTAATTATTAATAATAAAAAAATAAACTTAAAGGAATATAATATTATTATATTTCTTTATATTATTTATTTTATTATAAATATTATATTTATCTTTTTTAAAAAGTTTTATAATAACTTTATAAAATAATTATAAATAATTATTAAAAAAATTATTTATTATTTTAACTTTTATTAAAGTTAGCTTTAAAATTAAATATTAATTATAATAATAACTTATTTAATAAGGGTCTTCTTAAGAATATTCTTTTAATTTCTTTAAAGATCTTTTAGAAAGATATATATTAATATAAGTAAAAAGAGATTAAGTTTTTAATTAAGATTATATTTATAAGATTATTATATTTTATAAAGAGATTATTTTAATCTTTATTATATAATTATTAATTTAATTATTAATCTTTAGCTATTTATATTAATAGTTTTAATTTATAGCGCTATTAAAAGTAATTCTCACTAGCCTTATCTATATAGCTATTACTATTTACTTAGCCATAAGCTATAATTATATTTAAAACCTATTATTATTAATATTATATTTTTTTTAATATTAAATGCTTAAGCATTTATCATTATATAAAGGGATTAATATATATTATTTAAGTGATCTCGTTTTTAATCTATATATATATACCTCTTTAAGCAGTATATATCAGTCTCTTTATATAATAATAAATGCTTAAATACTTAGCATTAAAAAAAAATATAATGCTAATAACAGTAGGTTTTAAATACAATTATTTATAGCTTGTAGCTAAATAAATAATGATAACTGTATAGATAAGGTTAGCAAGAATTGCTTTTAATGGCGCTATAGATTAGAAAGTTAGGTAAATAATTATATAGTGAAAATTAAAATAGTTTTTATAAAATATAATAATTTTATAAATATAATCTTAATTAAAAACTTAATCTTTTTTTATTTATATTAATATATATTTTTTTAAGGGATTTTTAAAGAAATTATAAGAATAAATTTTTAAAAAGACCTTAATTAAGTAAGCTAATATTATAGTTAATATTTAACCTTAAAGCTATTAATTTTAATAGAAATTAAAATAATAATTTAATTTTCTTATTTAAATTATTTTTATAAATATATTATAAAACTTTTAAATAAAAATAAAGATATTATTTATAATAAGATTAATAATATAAAAGAGTATAATAATATTATATTTTATTAGATTTATTACTTTATTATTAATAATAAAGTATCTTTTTAAAGGATTGAAAGGTAGTTGAAAAATAAGGGGAGAAAGAAGGATTTTAATATTCCTTTTTTAGAGAAGGGTGATGAGATATTTAAAGCTGTTTACGCTTTTATGGATAAGCTGAGGGCTGAAGGATAGTTGGAAAGCTAAGTAGATAGTAGCTAGATTAATGAATAGTTGATTTAAAAAATAGTGTGGCCGAAGCCATATTATTTAAAGAGGCATATATATATAAATTAAAAACGAGACTACTTTTATTTCTGCTTGACTTAGTGCTGGCATGACTTCTTACAAGTGTTCCAAGGACATGCTGGTCCGACTCAACTCTCTTCACTAAGTGTGAAATTCTGGATCTAAGACACCAATCTGGAGGTAATCATGGGGGACCAAACTGCATTAACTTCCAAGCATAAAGGGTCTATTGATGGTCAGCTACACTTAACCAATGTCGAAGTTGATTATCTATACCTTGGCTATGCTAAAATGATCCAACTTCAGTTCTTGCCTGATTGACATTCAGGGCATTCTGAACCTGAAACGTCAAGCGCGGAGGACAAAGAGAAAATCGGGTTGCCGGTGCTTGGTCTGACCAGGCGGCCGGTGAGCCTCAAAGACTGTCCTCAGCAGCTCCACTTTGCAGTGATGCGTCAACTTATCTGTATAAGGTATGTCAGGCGTAAAAGCGGAGTCTCCATCGATCTAGAACACGGCAGTACGGACCGTACGGGATTCCATCCAAATTTCGGACCTAATCTCAGAGGTCTGGACACATCTGAGTCGGACTGGGCCGCCACAAGATAGCCTGTCCGGGCAGATCTTTGGAAACTACGATTGGGCCAATCTGAACCCTTCCTTTATGCAGAATCAAGGAGCGGCTCGGGTAGCAAGCCTGCAGAGTAAAACGCTACCCTTTGACGCGGGAAGGGAGGTAGAGGGAGATCCCGACCCGTTCAGCCAAGGAAAGCAATCGAAATATATATGGTCTGGGTACAGTGTGTTCTGGATTAGAGAAAAAGCACAACCCAAAAAAATAACACATTGGTTCCTTCATTTGCACCAAAGATCTCTTTGCCACACTCGCTGAACGTTTCTTTCTGTATCGAAACATCTTGACGGAGGATAAATCACTCCTTTTTTCCAAACCAACCCAACCTGTTGTGACAAAAACGATTCCACATTCGAAATCATGCTTAAACTCGCTGGAACAACCCTTCTCGTTCTTCTTGTCGCCGTAAACCTTGCATCGAAGAGCGCTTACGCAGCCCCGCTGCCTAGGTGGTCGCTGCCCAAAATCGGCGGGAGTTCAAATCCTCCTGCTACACCCCCTAAAACAACGAATGCTAATG
The DNA here is from genome assembly GCA_023078575.1 of Diaporthe nobilis. NCBI lineage: Eukaryota > Fungi > Ascomycota > Sordariomycetes > Diaporthales > Diaporthaceae > Diaporthe > Diaporthe nobilis. The sequence goes on from JAKZJT010000010.1 coordinate 2,862,497, forward strand.
GAGAGCCGGTCTCGTTTACGGATTTCGACAGCCTTCTCGATGTACCTGTCAAGTCCAGCAGTGGTGTGGGGTCCAGCGTTGCCAAAGGCGCCACTGTAGCTGCTGGGGCTGCTGCTGTTATAGGTGGTGGTGTAGGGGCTGGTGTGGCAGCGAGTCAAAACCCGGGCTTGGGATATGATTATGCCGGCTAGGGGTCTTTGTTGCAATTACCTAGGAAGAGGAGGTGTGTGCCCCGGTGGCGCTAAAAGACGCGTTGTTTTGTTTTTACAATAGACACCAGCTTACCTGTCTGTGACGGTTCAACTATTTTACTCCATAATTTTGAATACCGCAGTTAGACCAAGACACACTGTTTTCAATCTACGTGCAAAATTGTACACTGAACGGACAATAACTGTCCCGGCTCGTAGATGCTGCTACTCTGTATCGGCGCCGAATTGTACTGAACTCGAGCAGATCAAAACTTCAGAACAGGCCGAACCTTCCATCGACTCACTATGAATCATACTCTGCACTGAAATCACCTTCGGTGCCTGGACCAGTGAGTGATACGTGCTCGGAAACGCCTCCGAGATTTCCGTTCGGCATGACTAGCGTTAGGGGTCTCTTTCTTCGTTGTGATCCTGAAAAATGGAGTATATAATACAAGATCGGAGGTCATTTTAAGTGCGTGGAATAATTCCACCATCTTTTTGAACTATTACAAAAGTATCAACTAGAAATTCTCCCGCCTTGTCCATTTTTCTGGCTATTATGAAAGCGTTCCGGTTCCTCGGCGCCGAGGAGGGTCTTGCCCTCCGGGAGCTGCCGGTCCCCACTCCCGGCCCCGGCCAGGCCCTAATTCGAGTCAAGGCCGCCGGGCTCTGCCACTCGGACACACATGTCTTACACGGCGGCGGCGCAGCCTGGATGTGCGCCCTACCAATCACCCTGGGCCACGAGGTCGCCGGCATAATCACCGCGCTCGGCGATGGACCCGCTCCTCCATCACCATCAGCGCCGCCGTTGAAAGTCGGCGACCGCGTAGCCGTGGCGTGCGTCGGGCACCCCATCCAGGAACGCAACTTCCAAGAGGCGCTCGGCGTCGGCTGCGACGGCGGGTACGCAGACTACGCCGTGGCGCCGCTCAAGAACCTCGTCAGGCTGCCGGACCGAGTGAGCTTCGTTGACGCGGCCGTGGCGACCGACTCCGTCGCGACGGCGTACCACGCCGTCGTGGCCGAGGGCCGCGTGTCGGAGTCGAGTACGGTCGCGGTGATAGGCCTCGGCGGGCTCGGCCTGAACGGCGTCGCTATAGCTGCGCTGCGCGGGGCGAGGGTCTTTGGGGTCGACATCAACACGGACAAGTTTGAGCAGGCTCGGAAACTAGGCGCCATTGACTGCGCCACGAGCCTGGAGACGTTTGAGGGTGAGACCTTTGATGTCGTGTTGGATTTTGCGGGCGCGCAGCCCACGGTCGAGGCGGCTGTGGCCACCGTTCGCCCTGGAGGCACTGTGGTGCTGGTCGGGCTGGCGGCACAAAAGGTTCAGATCACCACTACGTCTCTGGTCACGCAGAACGTGTCGCTGAAGGGGTCGACGAGCGCCAGCATACAGGAGTTCCGCGAGGTTTTGGATCTGCTGGCGTCCGGCTCGCTCAAGCCATATGTGGAGGAGATTCCCTTCGAGGATATTCCGAAGGGTCTCGAGATGCTGGGGAAGGGCGAGGTCAATGGGCGGCTTTACACAATTCCGTAAAGGATTTATCCGACATTATTGAGACAGTATTTTAATATTGAATGTTCTGTGTTGAATGATTTATATTCATGCTGGTAATGGCGATCTTGAGCGCGTCAATTGCCAAGCCGTAGGAGTCTCCCGGGCCATATCCATGATATAAGGACTAACATTTCTTTATATTTAGGAAGGTTGGCATCATTTCATGGGATGGGGTGATTGGATTGGGGAACATCTGGTATAATCACATCACTAGTACTGGTCGAAGTGCAGTCAGACAATGTGCATCGCATGTCGCTGAGCAATTTGTTGACTACAATGGCACGATGTAATTTGAATTTCGATTGGGTCGCGTCATTTTGCAACCCCTCCAGGGTTCTCTGAAAACATGTAGTCGATTCCGACGCAGTTGGGTGGAAGTCGAGCCACTGCCCGATCGGTGCATGAGGCTATTCCCTTTTTCGTTCTGAATAGGACCCCGGAACCAGTGCCCAAGGAGCATTTTCTTTGATAAAGCCTACCACAGCGCGAATACCAAGCCTGACCTCTCGTTTGATTGCAAACACATGGAAATGTTTCTTCCCTAGTAATTCCCAAACGAAGCTACCTAGGTGTGTTAGCCCCTCAAGATGAGTGAGTCCAGAAACGGCCGCTCGCGCGTGTCTGCCGATACGAGAAGATTTTCAAACTCTCTCGAGCCCGAGATTGAAATAAGAAGATAGCCGCCTTGACATTTTCTTCCCTCTGATCTCCTTAGTGGAACGCCGCCTCGATTCTAAATGTACGCAAAGTCTTCCACTACCACGCTTAACTACGCTCAAGCACAAGAAACAAATACATTCAAGTCTGCTTCAGATCACAGATAGGATGGCCGAATACTTGCCACTCCGGCAGAAGGCTCCCATGATGGTGGGGGTGCTGTGGATGTTCCAGGTCATCGCTTTCATCCTCGTTGGCTTCCGCCTGTACACGCGTCTGGCCGTGATACACATTTACGGGATCGACGATCACTTCTTCAATTTCTCAGTTGTAAGTCCATCCCATTTCTATGAATCGCGACCCATGACGAGATTATTCCCCAAATATTGTCGTGACTGGATAGTACATACAATCGCCACAGGCAAGCTCTTGAGAAACACTGGCTAATGCTGTGTTGCAACTGGCAGTTCTGCCTGCTCGTCTATGTCATACTCATGACCGTAGCAGCACGTTATGGGCTTGGCCAAGAAATGACCGACCCTGCCTCCGAAGAGACATCCCGAGCCCAATTACTCGTCAATGTCGGCCAGACCGTCACCTCCGTCGCCGCGATATCAATCAAGATATCCATCGCGTGCTTCCTGCTTCGCATCGTCGGCGTCAACACGGCCCACAAGGTGGCCATCATCCTCCCCGTGACGCTCATGTCGCTGTCGGTCTTTATCGCGATATGGCTCATCTGGTTCTCATGTAAGCCTGTGAGCTACATATGGGACATCACGGTGCCTGGAGGCCACTGCGATCCTCTCACACAGTTCGTGGCACCGCTGGTGAGTTTTGTGATGATTCTCATTGTCGAGCTCTGGTACGCTTCTTTCCCTTGGTACCTCATACGAGGGCTACAGATGCCCAGGCGAGAGAAGATCTTGATAGGGACCAGCATGAGTATCTCTTACATGTGAGTGATTCCCGGAAATTTGTATTTTCTTTTCCCGCCCGCTGCTGTGATGAAGTGGCTAGGTAAGTTTCAAAATCTGCAGTCCTGGTACTGACAAATCCGCTGCCACAGCTCTGCGGGCTGCAGCATAGCCCGTTTGCTCAACCTGTTACGCTTGTCACAAGCAGCCGACGATCAATTCCTACGTGAGTCTTTCATGATTTGTTTACGATGTATCCCACTGATCACTTGGCGCTGTTGCAGTGACCATCGTCGACGTTCTCATCTGGCATGCTGCAGACGTCACGACTCAATTATTTTGCATCGGGGTCACTGTCTGTCGGCCACTGTACAAAGATTGGCTCAACCGAGTAGCCGACCATATCGAGGGTGCCTCAAACACTGCTGGACACTTGGACCAAGATCCGACGTACGGAGCCCGCAAAGCGCCAGAGTTGATTGCACTACGCACTGTAGGTGGAGGCGCTGTAAAGCCGGTGAGCGATGGTGCCACCCCAGGCAAGCAACGCGGCAGGTCTACGATGAGGAGGGATCTAGTGTTCCAAAGCAATGACACGGGCAACGAGTTCATCACTACGCCCATGGCAGGGATATCCGAGGTCGAGAAGGGCGTTTGATCAGGGGGCCGGCAGCACCGATGAATTGGTGCATATCAGCTGGGCGCCCGATGACGTCTTGTTTTGGGCAGCAGTGAGCATGTGCTGCTGTTTGATGAGGAGCTTAATTGAAGGAGAGAGCCCGCCAAGATCCGTAGAATGAGGCTGATATGCAGGGGGCAACGCGTCATAATACTTGGTGCATATAATCCTTAACCGTTTTCCGGTCCTAACTTTATTTCTGACCACTCCGAGAAGCTAATCACCAATCGGTGTTATGCCTTGAGTCGACGTTCTCGCAAGTCTGGGGGAAGAAATTGCGCCGTTGAATTTTGTCTTGGTCGCGTGTCAGTCCTTGTCGACTAGTCTTATCCAGTCTTCGTGATCCCTGGAATCATGCCGCCCTACTAGTCTCAACAACGAGGCTCCCTGGATTTGCATGATACGGCTGACAGGGGACACGTTGGACAGCAAGTCCCAAGAACATGACGTGTTCGGCCGACAGCCAACACATGAACTTCAACATAGGTATATCCCTCCGCGTTCGTCCTGCGTTGGCATTTGATTTCCCCGGAACGCGCAATATTAAAGATAATATGAAGCCTCGCACAGCTCTGTGAAAGACAAAGTCATTCCTTGCTCACTTGCTTTTTTTCTGGATCACCTCGAATATAAACACGATCTCTTGAGGATCTTGTACCTATTTTGCACCAAGAAGCTACAGCTCGCAGTCATGACTGACGTTCAATCTGCTCAACCGGCCGATGCCCACAATGCTCAAGCCACGGCAACCACGCAAGAAACGGCTCCACAGCAGACGAAACCAGCTGCTCCCGGCGCCTCGTTCCTCGGGGACAACTTGATTCCCGATGCAGAGATGGTCTATGACCAGAAGCGCACGAGTGAGTCCCTTCTCCCCAAGAAAGAGCGATTCTACACACCGACACCATTTTCACACGAATTCTTACCAACCCACCCGCGTTGTCTACGAACCTTCTGCACACAAGCAACGATAAAAGGCTAACACGGGTCACAGTCAACGCTCCCCCAGAGGACATCTGGCCGTGGCTCGTCCAGTGGGGCAAGGACCGCGGCGGCTGGTACCTCCCGGCCAAGGTGGAGAAGATCCTGCCCGAGAAGTTCCGCAGCACGCCGACAATCGTGCCCAAGTGGCAGACCCTCAAGGTCGGCGACAGCGTGCCGGACTACGGGCTGGGCGGCGGTAACAAGAAGGACGCCGCCGACGGCGGCCACAGCATCGAGGTGGCCCTGATCGAGAGCGACCGCGCCCTCGTCTACAAGGGCGAGCGCGCGGGCGTCAACTTCACCTGGGCGCTGCTGCTCGAGACGCCCGGCGGCGCGCCGGCGGGCACCACTGGCAGCTCGGCGGCCAGCACCGCCTCCGCGACGGAGACGGTGCTGCACCTGCGGTTCCGTGGCAAGTCGAACCAGACTGGCTGGAAGGCCAAGGTCGCTGTGCAGGTTGCCAAGGTGTCGGATGCGGTGATGGCCTCGGCCATCTTCCCTGGCATTGCCGACCGTGTCGAGCCCAAGGCGGAGAAGGCCAAGAAGATGAAGGACGTGGCCTGATTATGATTTTCTTGTTGAGGATCGAATTGGTTTTGTCTTGACCGAGTTTGATGGACTTCAGTCGCTTGTGCTGTTCATGTTTGCATCTAATACCACGATATCCGAGCTCGGGCTGTTATTTTTCACCTTCACTTCTCCTGTTATTCTAGATAGGCAAGGCAACAACGTGTTGTTGATTTTCTCTGATGATACCGAATATTTTCCAAGCCTTACACATTGGTGATAAGAGATCAGTTGCCAGTAATCCCACCACTGCATGAAATGTACTTTTTCGAATTCAGTCAGCACATCTTATTTGAAAATATGTTTCAAGTTGGCAAAGAAATGTAGGTGCTCAGTATTCTTACCTGGCCTGTGATCCATCTGCTCTTTTCCTGAACGAGCAGCAAGATTGTGTCCGCAATGTCATTTGGGTGACCAGGACGATCTTCAACCTTTGCCATTGGTGTCAACGCCTTATCAAAGGCATCCATAGCTTCGGGAGACAGAATGTCCGTGGTAGTTATTCCTGGGGCGACAGTGTTCACTGTGATGTTCTTCCCGTTCTTCCCAAGCTGCATGAGGACGTTAGCAGGAGCCCAAGAGAGTCAAAATGAGAGGAGGAAATGAAACGGCGCAGAACGTACCTCAGCTGCCACGGCGAAAGTGATCTGGTCCATAGCTGCCTTTCCGCCACCGTAGAGTGCCACACCTTCGAGGGTGATTGGCCTTGACGCCACGGATGAGATGTTGATGATACGGCCAAATCGGGGCATGTGTGGGACCGTGGCCTGCATCAAGAGAATCGGCCCACGGACAGATGTCGCAAAGGTGGCATCGATCTCCTCCGGGGTGACCTCCATCAATTTAGGCCCACCGTAGACCGCGCCGGCGTTGTTGACTTTATGTAGAAATCAATAACGAGTCAGTTGCTGCCGCACACTGTGGGGAACACGCCTCAAGCAAGCCGAGGCCTTTGACGTCGTCCAAGATTCTGCGCGGGTACTCACTCAGGATATCGATCTTGTCCGTGTTGAAGCCCTTGAGCGTCTCCTCCACGAGCCTCTTGGCCTCCGCCGGCTTCGTCACGTCCGCTCGGACGGCGATGGCCTTGCCGCCAGCCTCTTGGATGCTCTTGACAACATTGGCCGCCCTCGGAGCTGTGGCGTCCGACACGTAGTTGATGGTCACCGAGGCTCCGTTCCGGGCGAGAGCCGCCGCCGTGGCCGCGCCTATCCCGGTCTCGCGACCTGAGCCGGTGATGATGGCTACCTTGCCTTCGAGGGAGAGTGTGTCGACCATTTTGGGCAATATTTCCTGTTTTGTGCGATTTCTCTGAGCAAGTTATAGAGACAGGCGGGACGCAGGTACTTGACGGGGATGCTTCCACAAAGCTTCGAGCCTAGTCTTTAATATTTGATAAAGACGGCAGCCTGGCGCATTTATGGGGTTTGATATCTGCTATTTTGTGGCACCTCCCCTCTTTTATGTCGGTAGTTTCCACGATATTCCTGGGCAGCCCCACAATCACAGGAACCGCATACACAGTATACTGTACCATAACACGCTGCTTGCTGACTGCATAGTAGGCAGCTTGGTATATAAAGTCTTCAATATATTCAACACCATATATCGCAAACAGAACAGTCCCGGTGGTTGCCTGGGAGTCAAGAATGAGAGATGATTACATTTCTATTACAGTGTGGTCCAACGCATCCCTGCGTTATCTAATACAACAGCTTTTGAACTGATTGTCATTACGGGCGTGAACGAAAAGTCCCTGATAATTATCGCACTAATCGGCACACCAAGCCGATGCCCTACCTCCATCCTCGGAAGAATTGATGAATGAGGCTATATGGACTGAAGATCATTGCCAAGCCCGGAGGATGAGATGATCCTGCCATTGCCCCATCTGCGCAAGTCTTTTGGCCGTAACACTGCCGGCCTAAGCAGTCGCTAAAACAAGCTCAGGTGGAGTTTTCGATCCGAATGCGAGCCCCACGACAAAACAACCAACAGCCACATATGTGGAAACAGGTTTCATCACTGGTAGTCTACCTTTGTTTTGTTCACCCTCATAATCCCCAACGGCCCAGTTATTCTCGCCGGGCCGACGGGTCGAGCATGAACTCGTACTCGTCACCCACATACGGCAACTCCTCCTTGGCCTTGAACATGCCCTGCCCGTGCAGCCCGCGGTCCAGCTCCCTGGCGGCGAGCCTGGAGCGCCGGACCTGCCTGGCGCGGTAGGCGAGGTACCTGTCCCCGTCGATGGCGGCGTACAGGTACCGCGGGTTCACGATGATGGCCTGGGCGCCCTTCTGCCCGAAGCCGAAGCTCGTCACCGAGAAGGCCCTCATGTCCTCGGCGCGCAGCGCGACGTTCTCGCCCGTCAGCAGCAGGTGCCCGTACGCCTCGAGCTGCCCGTCGATGTCGTCCGCGTTGCGGTTCCCCGGGATCACGCTCGGTAGCAAATAAGGACTGAGCGGATACGTTCAGTACCTGACTTAACAATCATCTCTGTGGTTGCGAACTGTGCCCTGAGAATGGCCTCGTTGTCCGAACGTGACTGGTTTGTAATGAGATATGTATGTGAACTCATTGGGAGAAAATCGCGAATGGTTGCGACCGTCTTGTAGCGCATTTGCCATCATCATGCTCGTTCATGGCCAGCCACTGTCGGGCCCGCTTTCACAGGTTGGAATGGGAATCCGATTCCAGTTTTCCATTTTCGAGCGGTTTGAATGCCTCAGCCCTGCAAACCCCGAACAATGTCCTTAGCATGTTGAGAAAAAGACTCCTAACTTCTTGTTGAAGTAAAGTACCAAGCCAAATACCCACATCCTATGTAAGTGAAAATTGGCACAACAACAAAAGAGACTACAACAGCAGTTGGTGATGAGGGACTACTATCGCCAGCTGGAGTTTTGTTCAGGATGGGTAATGCCCATAGTGCCTGCAGGGCCCGTTAGTAATGTCCTTATCAATGTGGTGGACGTACTTACAGCCATAAATGCAAGCGGCGTGTATATAATTGTGACAGCCGTGAACACGTAGATTGCACGGTTTAGAGCCATTCCTTTCATCGCCTCTCGGAGTGATGTTGCATTAAATAACTAAAAAACCCTTGTCAGTATCGTTGTAAATCTGTGGGTTAAAAAGCAAATGCAAAAAGAAACTTTCGTTAGTCGTACCCCATCCCGAAGCGATTCAACTTCCTCTGTCTTCCTATCGATGCGTCCCTTGAGATGTTCCGTCTGCGCTTTCAGAAGCTCCGTTACCTTGTCCAGTTGCGCCTGCCAGCACTCAACCCATCCTTTGCGCGCTCCTCCGCTGCATTCTAAATTGCGCAAGAAGATGAATATTGCGTAGTGATCTTCATGTCCAGCCGCATTTTCGCAAAATACTTGCCATTCGGCAAAGTTGACGTCAATCTGTTGTCTGGCAGTACGCAATAACTGTAGAACAGTGACTGTACCGGCCAGATTGGGTATGTGTAAGCGGTTTAAAATTAGGAGAGGAAGTTGGACCGTTTATTCTTCTAAGCGGCTTGAACTCCCTAAGCGGTTTAAAATCCCTGAACGGCTTAGACCTGCTTAAGCGGTTTAGAGGAAGGAGCGGTTGGTACAGGGCAGGAGGGCATTTCAGCCAGAGAGGCTTTGGCATCGATTCTGCCCGAGAAAGAATCAAATTCTAAGCCAGGTTTATATTCTAGAGATCTGCTTCTGCTTATTCTTCTGCTTCTGGAGCTCCTTTCTGGAGTCCTCTTCCCTTTGCTTCCCTTTGCTTCCCTTCCCCTCCGTCTCCCTGATTGTGTTGATGTGTTGTGGAAGGAGCGACTTCCTCCTCCTCCACCTCCTCTATCTAGGCACAAACCGCGCTAAACCTGCTTGTGTGCGGCTAAACCGTTGACTGAGGTCTAAACCGCTTAGAGGTTTTAAACTGCTCAGAGATTTAAACCGCCCAGGAGAATAAACGGTCCAACTTCCCCTCCCAATTGCCCGCGGTTGACTGGCTATTAAACGGTTCAACCACGGTTCACGACTTCCCCACATCCCCGGTACAGGAAGTACTGTTTGGATAAGGCCATCGAGCCGGAGCTGTCAAAGATGTAGCTCTCCAGCTGTTTATCATCAAAAGTATAGTTGCCCTAGTTAGATCAACTGGTTAGTGTATAGACTTTAGTGTCACGACCCTAAGTTAATGGCTAGATAGGAGTATCCTTTAGACTTAAACTCACATCGAAGCTAATAATATCGTTAATGGCATCTAATGACTCATTCCAGCCTTGATACCAAGTTTCAAGAAGCCGTACCAGAGTAATAAGAAAATGCGAAAGGCCGGCCCCCATTTCCAGAGCTTTTCCGTCGATATGCGATGATTTCCTGCCCGTTCCGGCAGGTACCAAATATTTGGGACCGCCGGTGTGCACATTGGCGCCTTTATCGCCAAGTACAACAATATAAAAGGTCCCAAGATGCTGATTGATCATCAGCGATACCGATAAGATGCGCTCCTCGAAATATTGTTCATCATCCATCTTCTTGTCACCAACTTGTATCGGAATGAGGGAGACCCGCCGGATTCTGAAAAACTGCCGCTCAAGAACCAGTCCTTCGGTCTCCAACGATGGCATCAGATCTTCTGCCAACCGCACGGGCGCGAGGTGGCTCAGATGGTATTGCAGTCCCAACCGGGCGCCGCTGGGGGAATTTCTATGACTCACATCGACAAGAGACCGTTTCGCTAGGGGATGGGACAGGTTGGAGAACGACAAGATGAATTCTTGAGAAGAACTTTCATCATTCATCATGTCGCAATGGCGCCCTTTGATAAAGCATTGGGCGAGGAACATAAGAGTACTGATGTCCATTGTTCTGGATCGACCACGGTCGAGTCCCACGCCGAAACAGTCTTCTAGTAGATCTGAGTAGTCGGCCACCCACCTACACGTCATCAGAATATATCATTGCGCTCGACAAAGACTTTCCAACTTACCAAAAGCATCCTATAGCATGCTCCAGATTAACACGAACTGGAAGGCCCTGGATCGCCTCATAAGTCACCCAACTGGAGTCTCATCACATGATGCAGATTCTTATCAAACTGTTAAACAATGGTAAACCGTCAACCTACTGCTTGCGATGGGCGCCAGTGCGTGGGGACTTTAGGCATCCGTTCCCAGTGGCGTTGTGCCTTGGGCCACGAGAAGACCTGTTCAATCAATTGCGGATCTCTTTGCGTGGAGATAACCACACGGTGACAAGGCTGATCCAGCGATTGCGGGCCCAACTTGAAGCGGAAGATGGGACCTCGGTAAGTGCATCCTGGAAACTCCACAAAGACATTAGCGAGAAAATCCAAGATCTCACTCCTGTTATGTTGGAGCTCAGTCTCGTGATGAATTCTTTTCAATCGTTCGAGTTCTTCCCAATAGGACGATTGTAATTCACTGTTGTCTTCGTCGTCGGATCCAGTTGTTGACCTCTCTCCTTCTTGTGCGGCCTGTTTGGATGCCTGGGGCAAAGCTTCGTTTAGCGCCAACCTCAAGCGCCTTATCTCTGCAAGCACATCGCGGATAGTCAATGGTGGGCTACTCCCACGGCCCAGGAATATGGCAATATCTGCAATGGCCTTGGCTGCTGAGGCAACATCAGGGTCATCCACGGCTGAATGTTCCGACTCTTCGGGTGCTCGGGATGAGGCGGGATTGATGGCAGCAACAGGCGCCTCAACTTCCAAAGAAGCTTGAGACATTATGCAGGAGCTTTCAAAAGATAAGATTCTGGATAGGGACCGTTTGGGGGAGGGGGGGCGGCGCACGGTTTCAAGGCTGATCAGGCGGGTTAATATCGAGAAGTATCTCATGTTGTCGCTGCCCTCGACTGCTAGGAGGAAGTTTCAAACAATATAACACTGGCATACCCCACCACAGTCACACTGTGTAACAGCTATATAGCAGAGCTGACCGGTGCATGCAAGTTCACGTAGTAATCAAGTCGCATTCATTGACGCCGTGGCGCAACGGCGGGTGCAGAACTCGTATCAGGAAGCTTGGTTTATGCAGGCTGAGCTCCGAACACCCGCAGTGGCGTTCTCGGTGCAACTGTCTGCTATATCATCTGACAGGTGGCTGCCCCAGTCCTGCCTTGCGTGTTCCCCATGCTGCCAATGAATGCAGATGTGTGTACAGGGGCTGATGATAGGAATACGGATGGGGGTACTGGGTCCTTGTGGACGGATAACACTTAGTCTAATCATCTTCCCCGTGAAATACCGTGTTGAATATCGTGCCCGAAGACTGAGTTTGGATGCCTAGGAGGCCACATCATTCGTGTCACAGCCAAGTTAGGGGTTTGATTTGTCGAGCTGGATGGTGAGAAGCATCCAAGGTCACGTAGGAGCAACCCCGTAGAAGGGCACAGCTGGCAGTATTACAAAACGACGTGACAAGTAATTTAAGCGCATCCTGCATTCTTGGAGGGTCTTAAGGGTAGGAATAAGTGATTGTGTGGAGACCGTGCAAAGATCACCTTGCTACGAACGCTTCCAACCCCAATTCCCCCAATTTAAGGCACTTTTAATGTGAATAGCTATATCAAATGGTCTCTTGCACTGTAGTGATTAAGTACATAGAAACTGTGGAATGACACACCCTTGCATAAAGGTGAGTATCCAGTGTCATTACAACTTGGGTGAAATCTGTTTGGATGTGTACATACGTCCAAAGTGGGCACTTGGGGTTCCCTCACATCATAGCATTTGAACTCATAAAATCCACTGCCAACAGTGAATCATGCTGGGAAGAGTATCATAGTGTATGCATTGCATCTCCTAGCTTTGAAACTCTCAAGGGTGCATCAAGTGGCAGGTGTGGCTCACTGTCGGGTAATCACATAAAGACACCACCAACTCAAGTGTGTTTGTCAGACACATCTTCGTCATGGCTACAATCCAATCGCGCTGAGGAAGGAAGAACTCTGTGAACTATAAATAGGGCAGGAATTCTGTCGACCTCTTCTGCTCTCCCACTCCAATTCCATAATCTTCACATTCACACAGAGCTCGAAACTTCTCAACCATTTACATCAAAGCTGTCCATCAAGCAAAGCTCAAACAAATTTACACTGAACCCATACACTACATCACTCCAGCGGTACCAACCAGGTGCTGAGGCCATCTGTCACTTCATACGGCTCCACGTTCAAGATCGTCACCTGCGAACTTTGGAGCATATCACACAAAGCTCTCACGGTCGGAGTTCAAGGTCACGCCTCAGAAACGTTCACAATAACAAGGACCAATCACCTACTACCAGTACATTCCCTCGAGGTGCTTTTAGTGAATCATGTGCAGCTACCGCAAGTACACCTATGCATGCAATTGTCCTGCCGAGTCCAAGTACTTCTACTGCGATAATGCTACGAAGGAGCCAAATGGGACTGGCAAGGTCCCATGTGGCAGCAATGCCCCACTTGGGGAGGCCCACACGAAGCTGACGAAGAACTTCTGCCCCGACCCTAAGCACAACCCGAAGGCCAATGAGAAGCCTATGGCACCAGAGGGTTGGTTTTAGTAAGGTCATGAGCGTCAGGCTGGCTAGGGTGGTTGAGAAGTTCATCCTCAATGTTTGGTTGGATATCAACAAAGCTAGTCTTGGCCATTGAGAAGAGGAAGTCCATGAACACCGGTGAGGGTGCAATGATGGATAGTTTAGCAGAATATAACGTCCCCGGCCCAGATTCAGCCCACCCCCTGATTCAGCCCACCCTCACTATACATATATACCTTCTCATCAATATTAATTACCCATTACCATAATAACCAATCCCTCTTCCATTAATATTAATAATTCTTTTAAAGTATTACTTTTCTTTAATATCTTGCTAACCTTAATTTAAATATAATAAATAATTTTAATATTAATAAAAGCTATATTTAAATTAGTTTAAATTTTTTTTTTTATAATCTTTATATTAACTTTAATTTATATTTTTAGTTATTAATTTTTTTATAAGGTTATAATTAATTAAAATTCTTTTTTATTATATATTTTAAAAAGCTTTTTAAAAAATATTTATAATATAAGGCTTATATACTTTTTATAAGTATAATGAGTTATTAAACCTTATATTTTTTATAATTATTTAAGGATTTAAAAAAAGGGTTTTAATTATTAAAAAAAAATCTTTAATATAAAGAATTATTTAATAAAGCTTTTTATTATATTAAATTTTAATAATTATAACTTAATTTAATAATTTTTAAAGATATATTAACTTTTAAATATCTTATATTTAAATATTAATTAAAAATTTATTACTTTTTACCTTAAATATATATTTATTTTTATTAATACCTTCTTTTATACCTTATAATAATAATAAAGAAACTTTTTTTTTATTATTATTATTAATAAATTATATTACCTTAATTAATATAAATATTTATAAAATATTATCTTTAGTAAAGAAAATATTAATATATTAAGAGGCTATAATATATAAAAAATATATATAAATAAAAAGATTATATATATTTAATATAAAAAGCATTCTTATATAAAGTTAATAATTATATATATATAATACCTATTTATAACTAATAAATATTACTTAAAAGGGTTTAAAAGAATAATTAAAAAAATAAATACCTTTTAAAGCTATTTAATAACTATTTTTTCTTTTATTTATCTCTTTTTTATTATTATAAATTATTAATTATTATAATCTTTAAAAATAATAAAAAACTATTATTATTATATATTAAATCCCTTAAAAATAATAAAGGATATAAAGATTTATTAATAATAAAGATATACTTTATAAAAAAGATTTATACTTTTAAATTAAAATCTTTTTATAAAAAAGGGCTATTATTTAAATAGTTAATTATTAAGATATTTTTAAAGTAACTTTTTATTAACCCCCTTTTATTAATATTTTAATAGTTTTTTAATTTAATTCCCTTTATAATAAATAATTTAAGAAAGGTAAATTATAACTTAATATTCTTTTTAATTATTAATTAAAGATAAATAGCCTTTATATATTAATTCTTTTAATTTTAAAATATAATATAATGAAAAAAAAAGGCTTCAAGTTATTTTCTTTTAAAGGGAGTATAATCTTTATTTAGGAAGGCTAATTAAGCTATTAAAACCTTTATTTTATATTAAATTAATATTAATCTTAAAATATTTTAATTAATTAAGAATATAGCTAATTAATCCTTTTAATAATTAAAAAGAAATCTTTAAGGAAAGGTAATATTATAATAACTTTATATATTAAAGAGATGTTTTTAAAGTATTATATAGAGTATATATTAGGTTCTGGAAGCCTTTTATTTTCCTATATCTTTAGTAATAATAATAATAATATTTATTATATTATCTTTAGAATATATTTTTATAATAATTAAGTTAATATTAGGAAGAAGTTTAATAATTAAAGAAAAATCCCTTATAAAGATATTAAAGAGTGTTTATGGGGTGAGTTTAAATGCGTGTATGTGTGTATGTGTATATAGGGTGGGCTGAACCAGGGGGTAGGCCGAATCTAGGCCGGGGACGTTAATAAGATCCATGGTTTTCAAATTGTTGAAAGACATATCCGAGTGATGATCACCATTACAAAACGATGTGACAGTTCAATTAAGCGCATCTGAAGAGCACGCTATCAAGTAAGACAAGGTATTTCTATGGAAATAACTTGTACGTACTTCTGAAACGACAAAAGAAAGGTTCCGTGGGCCTCACATGTATATGACTAAAGAAAAGAGAGTTCCCAGGGAGAAAGTTGAAAAACAATGCCCTGAACTCCAAATCTGACCTCAAAATCGCACCCCACCGTAGCCAGCAGCTCAGAAACAGAACCATCATTTTTAGCCTCAGCCATAGACCTCACATCACCATGGAGCACAGCAATAAGCCTCCTCACTCCCTGCTCCTCAATAACCGAGTCGGAGAACATGCCCCTGAGCAACTTGCCTCGCGAGACCAGCAAGACATCGATAGTAAACGGCGCCCCGTCGTCGTTAAAGGCAGACAGCTTCCGCCTCCTCAGCCCGATCCCGTCGGCCGCCTGCTCGGTGTAGGGATCGAACGGGTGCACGACCACCTGCGGCGCGAAGGCGCACGCGGCCTCGGCGTCCGTGTGGGACCGCGCCGCCTCCTCGAACCCGCCGTGCTCGTGTGGCGCGAGGGCGCGCAGCTGGGCGCGTGACCTCTTGGTCGTTGGAGGAGGGAGGATGATTGTGTGCTGCGGGAGGCATCTTGCCGAGCGGTCTTCTGCTGGCTTGAGGGGGATGAACGGCCGTGTCGACGCGCCTTCCATGGTCTTGCGCCAGAAAGCGGTGGATGCGTGCTTGTCTTGCTGTTGAACCGCCTTGACGAAATGGTTGAAGCTGACTTGCTCCCGGGCGATTTAATGCTCTGCGGTGCTCGTGTGTTCCGCAAGGAGGGCGTACTGGAGCTCGAGAGATTCGAAAACCTTGCTCATCGACCAGGCATCGTAGTTAGAGTGATGCAGCGCTAGGATGAACCACTTGTTGTTTAGTAAGGTAGCGCGTATCAGAGGCCGTCCGAAGACTAGCTCCTTCGTTTGTTAGCAGCGATGAAGGCGTCAACATCCGTTGAAGGATATTCAGCGTGTATGATCCCGTCAGGCGATGCCATGACTTCCTGTAGAAGCTCGCTGTCATGGGTACTGATTATATGCGTGCTCCGAATTGCATGGGCTGACACGACACGACGCCATGCGCGCTCGAGACGGCCAACATCAACACTTTCTGGAATTTCGAAGACATTATGTAACCAGAACGCCCCGAGCGAGAGAGAGTTTGCTGCACGATAAAGTGCTGAGTTGCAGTCACTGGGTAAATGTCACTCACACCCTGCGGCTGTGAGCCACAAAGGTCTGCAACCCTAATCCTTAACAGCTCCAGGTTGACTGACTTGGGCAGTAGAGAGAAGGGCGCCACCTCTGGAAGCACCTCGCTCCGAGGTACACCCGACCTTCCTTCCAACAGACACGACAGCTCTCCGAGGACGGGGTGGTCGTACACGTCCTGCACCGCCAGAGACACCTGACCCGCACGCGCCAGGGACGCCGTCTTCATACCAGCGATTGAGTCACCGCCGTACTCGAAGAAGTCAGCCTCAACGCCAAATTCCTCGTGGGCAAGGCCAAGCACTGTGCACCACATCTTGTGCAACATTAAGAGTGTATCGGGCGCCGAGAGTCTGGTCAGTCATGACACGCTTAGTCCCAATCAGGAACCCATACACTTAGTTAAAAACCGTTCTTAGTTCATGGGAAACTTACTGCTTGGAAGATTGGCTTAGAATATATCGGATTAATTACAAACAGCAAGGGTATCCTGAAGCATCTCCATCATTAAACAAGTGCGTGCGAGCATTCCCATCGTCTGGGTAGAGCAAACTGCTTCCTCGGTACCTCCCCGTCGAGTCTCTCATGTTCGCCACAGAGCTCGAAAAAGCGCTCCCGGTGATGCCCAGGAAGAAGTGGCTCTCCAGCATGACACCCATGTCCACGGCGCCTTGAAAATCAAAAGGCATGTCCTTGATCATCTTCAACGTGACAGGGTAGTCCTTCGCAATGTCGTACTTGGACGTCACAGTCCAGCCGCGCTGCGCCGCCGCCTCCGAGAACTTCTCGATCTGGCCCTCATCTCCGCAGGCTAGGTACACCAGTGGCTTCTCCTGCGTCCTCGAGCCGTACTGCTCCCATGCCTGGTCGAGCGCGTCAAGGTCGACCTTGAGCTGGTTCTCAAAGGACGACCAGATGTTGTCTCGCTCGGTGCGGAAGTGCACGCCGAAGAAGGGCCGGTCGATGTGCGACAAGATCCTGTTTGTGAGCCTGCGTGGCGTCTCGGTGAACCGGACGAGGTGCGAGAGGTCGTTCCACAGGGCGACTTCCCGGCCGGTTGGGTCGTCTGTCAGGCGGAAGAGGAGGAACTGGGAGGCGATTTGGAGGATCGTCGCACCGTCCTGTGACGTCGACCGGGAGAGCTCACTGGCGTGCTCGTTTTCGGCGTCGTCCTTGGGACTCAGGTTGCTGAAAAAACGCATCGCGGCCAGTTCGCCGTCAAACCAGGACTTGAAAGGCCGCCCGACCCAGAAGTACCCAGAAAGCATCTGGAATCCTGGAGCAGACCCGATATCCATCCTCCACTCGTTGAGAACCGGCATTGATGGTGTGCCCACGTCTTTGGTCTGCCGGATGGTCATTTGAGGACAGACCCTGGACATTGAGGCCAGCACGTGGTCTTGGTCGAACCACTGCTCGAACGGCATATAGGCCGACTCGTTCATGAGGTTGAATTCGAGCAAGTCGTCGCTATCCCGGAGTGGCATATCGGGTAGGAGCATGTGCACGCCAGCATCGATCGCCATCTTGAAGCAGACTTTGACTTGCGACATGATCGAGGTCATCCCCGCGTTGATGCCGTCGCATCTTAGGAACGTGTTCTTGTTATGCTCCTGCCATTGCGTCCGCTCGCATGCAGCTTTGAGCGCAGAGAATGCGTAATCTGGGGGCCTTTCCACGGAAAACACCTGCTCGAAGTAGGTATGTACGTGTGATGATAGTGGGGACTTTGCGCCCCCGGATTTGAAATCGAACAATGAGCTGGATGCGCCTGAGGTCGAGGGATCCAGGTATGCGCCGAGGTGGAAGCCCCATAGAAGCAGCAACGCAATCAGCACGAACACAATTCCTCGCGATGGCCCTGACGGGTTCAGCATGGTGTCTAAGCTGGGCGAGAAGCTGCGTTGAAGTCCTTTCAAATGTCTCTGCCAACACCCTCAGGTCAAGAGTGGTGGGCCAGACGGTTCCTGGGCCCTATGGGGGGTGGGTGTACTGCGCTGTGCAAGCTGACCGGAAATATTCGCCATGGACTTCGAACCTAAGGCGATTAGACTCGGTGAATCGGCGGCGTAAAGGTTTACACGGCCGTCAACCCTAACAGAGAGGCATGCGCTTATTGTCTCACAAAAACCTTGTTACCCTTGATCAGTGGTGAACTGGTGGCCTTCCCGGATGAGCTGGAAGACTAACAGGTGCATCGCGATATGGGACGAAGCCAACAGCCGGAACCGTGCAAAACGCAAATTATCTAGGTGTGAAATCCTTCCAGCCAGGTTACCAGGTCGCGTCGACGTAGATAGATAAGCAATCTCTCGGCAACCCATGGCTGCGATCTACGCGGCCACCAGCCCCTTTCAGGTGCCAAGACCTTGGGATTCTTGCGGGGTTGACGCCAACATCAGACAAGCCTGGACATCCTGTAGTCTAATTCACAGACGCGTAACCCTCATTTGGCGTCGTCCTGCCCCGGACTCATGCACGTGTCAAATTAGGCCCGAGGTTGACCTGGGAATAGCTCCACCAGCACAAGCCCGATGTCACATACCCCCCGGAAATATTGCCGTTGATGACATGCACTAATGAGTTCTTGTTGCACCGGAACGTGTGTAGGCTTGATGTTATCCAGCCCAGCGCCAAACACATCCCCGTTGCTGGGCCTTTTTCATAAAATTACATCGGCCCCTTCTCACCGCATTTATTGCAGTATGATTTGGCGTGGACCACACCTGGCAAGCCATCAATCCATCAGCCCATACGGCGAGCCCATACTTGACACTCGTGTCTAGTCTTCTAAACACCCAAAGTCCCAATGCGAGTCTAGTGACTCCAGCAGACAGCTTGATTATTTTCCAGACCTAAGCTCAAACCGTCCTAAGCGAAGCCCCAATTACCACACCACACTACACAAGGAGCAAGGGAGTGCGTAACAAGAGGAATAAGCCTTAGTTGCCCTCGGACCGGCAGCAGCTGAGCAGGCTCATAGCAGAAGGTCATCCTGCGGCAGAGATTGTGAAGACATCAGGCCAGACTCGAGTCCAAATCACACAACAGCAGAGGAAGCAGAGACAGCATTACAAATGATTGCAGGTGTCTCTGCCATTCGCAAAGACGAGATAGTTTAACCATGATTCACCTGAACAGCACACCGTCTAGCGTAGGTCGGGGTCAGCATGCTATCTCGGGGCTTCTACTAGAGGATGAACATTTTGAGACCCTTAGTCTTCGCACAACAGCAAAGTGCTGGACAGCCTATGTACATCTACAAGACTGGATTAGCGAGAACCCTAGTCTTATATAAAGCGAAGATACTGATACCCCGACTTTTGCGAAGTTCCGCAAGCTGGTGCTGCATCCCTCTTCGTTTGATGTTGGACCGTTGCAATGCTCTTCTATCAACATCTTGACCAGGCTGTCCGCTTCTCGCTAGACGACCCTATGCACAACGTTGGACAAGTGTAATAGAAACCTCGTTTACGATGTGCACAGCCCTGATAGACGTCAGACAAAGCGAGGCGTTAGATCCAAAATGTCTCAGATTGGTGCGCAAGGCGTGGAGTGTCCCCGCGCTGCCCAGCCCAATCAGTGCGTTTCTAGCCAGCATGGGCAAATCGATTGTTTGGCTTGAGACTCAGGAAACCGCATAAAGTCATGCAACTCGCTCTACGAGGGATTTGGTGATCACTACTACAGACCTTTAGAAAATGAGCGCATTCCCAGGGGCCAAGCGGATGCTGAAGTACCTGAACCTACCTTGGGTATGCAGCATCCCGGTTTTCGGCCCCAGGAAGTAAAATGTACACCGACATTGGGTGTACGCTGACGTGTACCGAGCACGAAACCTGTCTCTGGATTTCCTGTTTATTTGTGCGACACTGTTCTTAGTGTATCCTCCCTTACCCTCAAAGCCACGCTCTCCTCATGATGAATGTGCGTTTTCTTTCCTCGATCGTCAAGCCCTAGTTGCCTGCTAATTCACGACACGAATCCATATTAGTATCTGGCAACGAAGTTAAAGGCTCGTTGTTATCACTACCGCGAGGTCTACATGCCCCCGACGATGAAAGACAAACAAATGACATGCCATGAATATTTGGCAACATGGTTGAGTGCTTGTTGCAGGCGTCACCCTGGAGTCTGCACGCCTACGCCAATGGCAGACAAACAACCACACCAGATCCCGAAATGGGTTATCGATACTTATAATGGTTGCATCGTCCCAGGCGCCAGCGTGCCCAGCTATGCCTGTCTCAGCTACACGTGGTCGCAGCCCTCGACATCTGTCCAGGGGGAGGGGTCTGGCCCGGGGAGTTTAAGGCTCAACCAGGGAAATCTGGCCGACTTCCAGCAACCCGGCTTCCTCAACTCAACATTGACAGATCGTCTACCGGCTGTGTTGCGGGACGCGATGGATCTTGTTTCAGGCGCTGGGGAGCGTTACCTCTGGATTGACTGCTTTTGTATCCTACAGGGTAGCGAGAGCACAAGAGCCGAGGTTGATTGTATGGATGACATTTACGCCGGTGCTCATGTCACTATCATCGCTGCTGCTGCTGAGGGACTCAGGGGAGGGATAACCTATGAGCATTCAGGGAAGGTATGGCATCATTCTCGCTCCGAGGAAATGCAACACAAGTTGATCAAGACAACATGGTATGTGCGAAAGCATTTTTGAATCCGCAGTTATGGCTGGGTGTTTTTATACGCTAATAGCTGGCTAGGGCAAGTCGCGCTTGGACTTTCCAGGAGCATCTGCTCTCGAAACGCAGCATTGTGTTTCTCGGCGATGGCCAAACATTCTGGAACTGCAGCATAGAAGTTTGGCACCAAGACACCACTCAAGAAGAACTCGAGACTGGCGGCAGCATCATGTACGAGATCTACTTCGGCAAATGCGGCATCGGGGATCGAAGTCTCTGGAAATCGAACTGGCCGGACATGCAGCTTTACACCAGGCACATATGTCTGTTCAATACGCGCAAGCTCTCTTTTCCACAGGATTGCCAGGCAGCGTTCTCAGGTGTCTTGCACTCCATCAGTCGATCATACTTTGGAGGCTTTATTAACGCTCTGCCTCGTCTGTTCCTGGATGCCGCCTTGCTGTGGCAGCCGTGCAAGGGCTACATGGTTCGAAGGATTCCTCGAGCAGGAAGTGGAATGGAACCGAGTTATCCTCAACATTTGCCCACGTGGTCATGGTGTGGTTGGGAATGCGCCATAGACCCTCGAAGTATGGCTTTCGCGAGAGATTTCGAATATCCTCGCTACCAAAAGCATCCTTGGACACTCACTCATCTCGTCCAGTGGTCCGCGATGAGCAACCGCGGGGAGCACGGAGACAATATCAGAGAGCCAGCCATGTTGCAGAAATATAGGAGCTATATGTCTGACACAACTTATGCTCTTCCCAGCGGATGGAGATTCAACGTCTCAAGTGTTGAGCCCTGTGGCGATATTACTCAAACGAGGTGGTTCACCCATGACGCGATAAAACCCGAGTCCCAGACGTTCGCCTACCCACTACCTCTCCCGAATGGCGAAAGTAATGAGGCTCAATCATTCAATACAAGCTGGCCATTTCTGACGGGCAGCACTACGAGCGCAAATTTTCGTGTACGTTATATACTGACGCCAGACAGAATGACCAAGGATGCAAAGCGCCAGTGTGTCTTGGAAGAAGTGGTGGTCCATCTTTCTGTAACTGAGCTTCCCGAATTCACAGCGGGACCAGACGACTGCTTTTCTGTCGTCGTTCTTGAAAATGAGCATGACACTTGGGCTGGTGTGCTACGTCTTGTGGAGACTTATGAGGCGGGAAAGGAGAATGAGAGCCCACAACTAGGCGAGAAGGTTGAACTCATCGCATTATCGAGGGGGCAAGTCCCATGTCATATAATACTCGATGAGAGCGGTACCAATGATTTGTGTGAAGAGCAGATCGACAACCGCGGCTGGGTTGAGTTCAATACTAGCTCCGAGGAAGGGAATCAAGGAACATACATCCAGTCACGCATCCGCTTCAGACGTGAGGGAGTTCTTGATAAAGATGACCAGGACTACAAAGGTGGAAAATCGGTCTACGAATTTTATAATGTTATGTGGGTTGTGCGGGAACAGGGTGTGTTGTATCGTCGTGGGGTAGGCCGTGTGTGCCGATCAATTTGGGAGAAAAGCTGCTCTGGCATAGAACAGGTAGTTCTCGGCTGACTCTAGGATGTATGAATATCTCGTTCGAACGAACATTTGATGCGCTTTGATGAGTATTTGCTGCGTTAGTACTTTGATATCCGCCTCTTTACTTGCGATGAAACGATATCGCTATGTAAACGCTTATTGCTCTGGCATGGCACCTCTAAAGGCTTTCGAGCGCAGCCTTATTCCATGCAAGCCATTTTAATTACAACGAGCTCTCTGGCGATGAGCAGTAGTGTATAGGCTTCCGGACCGGAAATTTGAAGTGAGACATGGTGGTAATGGTAGGCTCAGGGCATATCAGACCTTCTGGCGAAAGAGTTCGCAAGCAGAAGCCGATGCTCAAGCATGGTTAGCCTGCACACCACATACCTCCGTGATTTAAGCGCCACGGCACATGGAGGTACAGCCGAGCTGTATCCCGGCTTGACTGGTACAGTTTTCAGTAATTGCGTTACAGCTCATCAAAAGCAATTATACCGAACTCCAAGTATAAATCGTGAAACATTTGTATGGTCCATTTGGGACCGTCTTTGCGGGCTCTGGCGCTCCCTCCTACGTCCGGCTCCGGCGCCGGGGCTGGGATGGCAAGGGCGGTGGCGACGCGCCCGGCGAGGTCGTTGGAGATCCTGTTGAGCTGCGTGACGATGTTCTGGCGCACGACGGGGGACTTGACGTTGCTCGTCTCGAAGCGGATTGCGTTGACGAGTATCTGCTGCGGTTGGCCCTCGCCTAGTCAGGAATAGTTTCAGTTAGGGAGGGCTATTTGCGAGTATAAAGACTGCTCATATACTTTTAGGTTGCATGGGAAACGGCCTGTGGGCCTGTTTCTTTCATATGAGACTGAATTGGACTGAAATGTTTGGTTAGAGGCAACTTATCTATTCTGCGGAGGACAGCATTCGCCATCCCGCAGGCCAAGAAGATGAACGCTAGGTGTTCGATTGCCCCGTAGATCCACCCAAGTTAAACGCCTGTGAAGATCGCCGAGCTAAGAAATCAAGGAAATACCAGAGATACCTGGAGAAGATCGCGCTGAGACAACCCCTCCCCCCAAATAGACCCAGCACCCTGTCTTGATCAACCGCTGAACCATTCCACACGTATTCAGATTTCCAATCCCAGACCTATCATCCGAGGGAAATTTTCGTAGATAACAACGAGGCTCACAGAATGAGCGCAGACAACAAGGCCAGTGCCAGTCCAGAGATTACTGGCCCTTTCTTGCCGCGCACAACAGTATTGCCGTGACTACTGCTATTGGCGCAGTAGTCCTTATTCAAATCCTCGTTATTACTCAGGCAGGTGAATGTACCGTGAATGTGGCCATCTCCGCACTGAGAGACTGGTGCTAGGCGTTGCAGATTGTCACAAGTGTCCGAGATGTCATTCGCGCTAGATATCTCGAAGTTTCCTCCGACGGCTTGCAGACTAGGGAACTCGGCCCTGTTTGGAAGCTAAATCAGTGATCAACAACAAACAGATTACGTATATGAGCTGGGGACTTACCCAGATATGAGGCCACGGATCTTGACATCATCAACTACTGTGGTCAGGTCATCGAAATCAATGGCTGCAAGCATGCTGCTGTTTGTGATAGACAGCTTCCCGTTAACGGCCTTTAGTCTTGGGTAAGAGATGTTTTCCAGTCTTCGAACATCTGTGATGATCAAATCATTACAGTTTTCCAGAGAAGGAAGGGAAATGTTTGTCAGCGGTGGAACTCCATTGAACTCTGGATCACCAGTACTTGTGATGATGATGAAGTCACCAGACTTCTCCAGGGCAGGAATCGATAGAGAAGAGAGCACAGAGCTGTTAAATCGTGCAAGTTCCTCGATAGTCCTTAGCTGAGGGGCCTCGAAGCTTGTGATTTGACTGATGTTCAGCACTCTAGCAAAAGCCAGTTCAGGTAGATAAATCTAGGTTTTATCCCAGTCAGTTTCTACCATGAAAGCACTCTTTATATATAGCATTGGCAGACTAACCAGACTGAGATAGTGGTTATTAGTAAGTGTCAAATTGTCGACCGAAGTCATCCTCAGGCTGTCAACAGAGATCAAGTAGCAGTCATCGATGAAGACGCTCTCCACTGATTTGATACCGCTTCCGAAGTCCAGGTTTATCAAGTCCGAAGACTGAAAGCGAATGTTTCCAACTCTTGTGAGAGCCGGCATGGTCAAATTTGTCAGTGACCAATTGTTGGTCAGAGCCAAAGCACCTGTAATAGAGGTCAGAGACGTGCTACGGAGGCCAGTGACCCAATAATTCTCCACGATCAAATTCCCGTTGATATGTGCCGGCCCGGAAATGTCGATATCGATATGCTCATCCATGACATTGATGATGACGTCCCCGAAAAGGGTTGAGCAGTTTGCCAGGGAAGCTGCATCAGCGATGGAATATATGGTGAAGTTCGATAATTTACAGCTTCTGGTAGGCGTTGCTATAAGCATACAATGTCAATTGATCTTCAATCTGTAGGTTAGAGGTCATACCCCTTCTTTTTTCTCCTTCTTTTTCGCGTTGTGGTAAGTCTCCAAAACAGAATTGCCAATGGTGCAACTTACCATGTACCAAAGAGCCAGCCCTGAGAGTCAAAATAAATGATAGAAAGGTCACGCCCCATGTTCGAGGCCGATCAAGGCAGTAATGATTAGAGTCGGTTTCTGAAAATAGGCCTGCTTCAGCCCAGTATCGTGGCTCTACTTGTGAGGGGTTGAACGCCATGGTGTGTAAACAGGTATTCAGTTTAACACCCCACTGTAAGCGAGACATGTGAGAAAATGGTGCGGCTCTTGATTACTTGAGAAACATCTCGTCAGAATTTGTAAAGGAATCGGCCCCCTTTAGGCATCTGGGTCCAGCTTGGCTGAGCTGCGATGAGATCTGCGCCTCTTCTGATGGTCTCAAGTGCTGGTCTTGTATCAGTATTGCCTTACTTTATTGCCCAATCCTCTGCCGATGATGGCAATGCGCCTCATGTATGGGGAACACAGGCGGCTAAATCAGGGGCTCAGCTGAGTTGGAAGACGTTGCACATCATCGGTCGAGGCCCGAATCGAAAGAAATGGGGTCGGCTTGTAATATGGGGCCTTGTCAAGGTTGAACTTGGTCATGTTTATTTTCGCAAGATGCGGACGAGGAAGCCTATTGTGATTGGGGGCTCTGCATGTTGCCACACGCTGCAAAAACAACGACTGTGCCCCTTCCATGGAAGCTCCTATTAATAGGGAGCAGAAGCTTCACCTTCATTGAAGGAAAGCTTGCCAGATGCCCCCCCACCCCAAAGACCTTATCATCTTGGTGCGAAACCTGGAGAGATCAACACCAAACATCAAATCCACTCTTCCTTTTTGTTTCGCTTCATTATTTTCAAGGCCCTAATGATGTCTATCGATCGTTTTGTAGGTGATGCTAATGAGGCAAGTAGCCAACACCAGCAATCGTTCCCTATAACTAATGCGATGAATACTAATTTTAAGATGCAGATTCAGCGTGCAGACGGCTACGAGTATGAGCTCCCCACTTTACCAAGGCGTGGCTCCCAGGGTACACACCATCCACGCGTTAGAGAAGAGAGCATTTGTCAATGTCAGCACGCCGGCTCGGCAGAAGAGAGATTGATTCCACCACCAGGAAGCATCAGAGAGATCGACGAGGCACACACGGTCCCGCATTTTCTCTCCGAAGCTAGTCCGACAACAGAGATAGGAAGAGCTCAGTCGCCTGTGGTACTACAGGGCACCGAGGGCACTGACTTGGGACACCAGTTACTTGCCAACTCGTCAGGCGAGAGGCCAAAGGTTGTATTCAGTAGGAGGAAACGCAACATGCTTTATGTGGCCGCAATTTTTCATCTACCGGCGGTGGCACTCACATTGGTACTACTCGGATTCTATATCAGTTACACCTCATGGCCTTCACCAGGACCCACCAACAATGTACTCAACTCACTCCAATTCGCTGCTAAAATTCACGAGGCCCTCGCATTCGGTTCGATAACACAGATCATATTCCACAGACTGCGATACGAGCTGCTGGGCGAGGGTGGACTTCCTTTTGGACTTGTCGTTGCTGCGTTCCAAATAACGTCCATCCCATATTTCTTCTCGAAGCAATTCTGGAGCCCAATGAAGGCACTTCGCCAATCACCTCACCAAACAGTCACTTGCATACTCCTACTGTCTTCTCTGGTACTCGTTATGGCTCTGGGGCCCTCATCAGCTATCGTCATGATGCCCAGACTAGGCTGGTCGCCGGCATCAATTACGGCTCTGGATTCATCGAAGGACAGCAGCGGACAACGAACGACACGAGATGTGTTCATAGGCTCCAAGTACTCTAGTCTTTATCCTCTGGACATCACTCTCCACAACAGTCGTCTTGCTGTCTGCGCTGAATGGTCCTCCGCCACTGGTGACTACCCGGCAGAGTGTCCATCCAGTGGTTGTCGAGATCTTATTGCATCGCTGACTGCCATCTTCTTGACGCATAACGAGACAACGGTGCGTGCACAAGCATCTGTCAATCTGCCAGTCTCTGCGCTGGTCGGATCACGCATTGTCACCGGTAATGGGGTCTCATGGAGCAATAATTCGCGAGAAAATACCATTGCCTACGCTACCACACCGTCTGACTTCCTGATGTCGGCCTTGAACTGGAAGAGTTCAGAGATACAGAGCTCTGAACTGCCTCCACCATACAGGATCGAACCGAGCCCACCCAAAGTTCGAGGCGATCAGGCTGCTTCGTGGTTGCAGCCCCTTGTGGTCGTTCAATGCGCTCCGAATGCGACCGAGATAATTTCTGGCGACTGGTTCTGGGACCCCTATCTCGGACCCGAAGTTCTGCCCTTCTCATTTCTGAAGGGGGCTCACGAGCCCATCAATATCTCCCTGAGCAGCGATTTTCTGAAGGAAGAATTTGAGTGGGCTTCGCCTAAGTATCCAGTAATTAATAGACGTCTGGGTGGGTTCGTGAATATCGACGATCAATTGGGTTTCCCTGGCTCAGTCGCCATGGTCCTTCCGGAAATACGAGAAAGGATGTTTGTAGGGGTTGACCTCTGCATCGCAGAACCGAGGTGGATCGACTCGGACATCAAGTTGGTTCGAAACACAACGGCCAGCCCGGTACCGTGGAGTGGAATAAGTGTCGATCTCGGGGCTATTACACATGGTCACTCGGCAAATAGCCGTCCACTGATCCGTGTCGAACCCGACTGGATTGATTCCCTCAGCCAGAGAGTGCCCATGATACAACCTCATCCAAGTAAAGACGAAGTGCCGCTTTTCGACTACATAGCCTCATTTTGCTCCATCGCTACGTCTGAACGAATTTGCCAGTCAATATTCCTTGCTTCTTTCCTAGCCGACGCAATATCCCGATCCCATCACGCCCACCCAAGTCTGTATTTCTCCAGCAATGCGAACGGTTCTGGCAAGGGCTACGAAGCCATGCACAGCACAGCATATACTGAAGGAATTAATACCACATTGGTTGTCACTCACGAAGAAGTTGACCTCCTGGATGCAGACTTGTACACGAGAATCCCGTTCGTGATGTCGAAATATGTCTACGGCTACCGGCTGGACAACTTGACTGTTGTGTTAGCAATGGCGGTGTTGCTTTTGCATGTAGCACTTGTGCTCGCGCATGTGCTCATTGGCCTCTTTGGATCTTCTTGGTCGAGTATGGCATGGTCGGAGCTCGGCGAGCTCCTTGCCCTGGGGATTCAGTCGGATCGAACACCACTTCTGGAGAATTCGGGAGCTGGAGTCTCTCGACCAAGTATCTGGAGGCTAAAGGCTTCCGTCAGGGAGCATGAGTCTGAGAAAAGACTTCAGCTCGTTCTTTGTGAGCAGACGCACAATGATAAACGGCATCAAGATTGTGCGGGAGCTAGCATGGGTATATTGCCAAAGGCAGACGAGGAGTATGGTTGAAAACAGTAGTCCAGGAGGATAGACTGGTTCATGTATTATGTATGTTGGATTCAAATGTTGTATGCTGCTCATTTCAAACTATCAATTCTGATTTGTCCCTGGTTTTATTATCTAGGTAGTCTTGCTTCTAAGAACCATCTTTAAAACATCCTAGTCTTTGCCAGTATAAGCTCAGGCCAGTAACTCCTCATATCCAAGTAACGATTTGGCTCATAGTCACAGTCGCTAAGGTTTTTGCCCTCGCCGATTTCTCCCACGGCTTCAATTGGAAATGACCAAAAGCCAAGAGCAGCAGTCTTGGTCGTGCCAGATTCGTCGGGTTTGACCTGGTCCGGCACCGGCCCACTGCCCGCCTCACATGCACCGGGTCTGAAGATCTTGTCTTCTTTGAAGAGATACCGTTCTCGGTCCTGTATACTCAAGATCCCCAATTTACGGGCTAAACGCATGGCACTCGGCTCATCTTTGGATGGCTTCTGTTGCTGCGCTACCATCAAGCGGTATTTGACCTGTCCCTGTGTGTGTTGTATCTTCCACGTATGCAACAGCCTCTTCCACCGCCACATGAGCTCACGCGGGTCTACCCTGCCCATATAGAGTCGCTGCAGCTCGGCCTCTGCCCCTTCTCTTGCTTCCGGGCCAACGGACTCGTACCCCGACATTCTGATGCAATAAGGTATCATGGTCTCCGAACCATCTTCCGTTGGCTGGTATAGGTACCTTCCTGACCCCACGTTGACGAACCACACTTCTTGCAGCTGCGACAGAGTCTCGACAAGCGCTTGCCGCTGGCGGATGAGCAGCAAATCCGAGCGCTTTAGATACTGGAGGTCGTTGGTACAGAAATTCTCTAGGCTCGTTGCCAACTTGAGTAAACCCACATCCTTCGGGTCGTATGCCTTCATGTCCCAGAGAAAATCGATCAGCGATTCTCTCACGGGCTCTTCCGCCCGAATCTGGACCACGTCGTGCTCGGGGTTGATGTGCAGCGTGGTCCGCTCCCCGTAGCAGTGCGGAATTGGTTTCCCATAGTGTGACTGCACGCAGATGGCTGGGATTTGGATCCGGTAAAATTTCAGGACAACCTGCCTGGCCTCCCTGTTGACAGACAGCAGCGCATGGTCGAGCCGGCCATTTTCCGCGAAGATCTGATAGTCAGAGCCGCTGATGGGATTACCAAGATGGTTCTTCTTCAGATACCGCACAGGGTAGTCGGACTCTTTTTCTTTCGACCGGTAGAGGCGGGGGTATATGGTAAGATGGACGAGTCGCTGTCGCGGTGTGGCTTCCTCCCATATCTGGAGCCTCAGCTCCTTCGGCAGGGACGAGAACAGCGGGAAGGTCCTATCGTCCGGCACGGGCTTCAGGGTGGAGTTCAGTAGAGGAACATTGCGCACCGGGGCTGAGTCCACATCGATCTCGTCCCCTCGCGGGTTGCACAATCTGGACAAGATAGCCATACCGTACGCTTTGACAGCGGAGTTGAACTTGAAGTCTGAATTAGAGTTGCGGCATGAATAGATGCCCGTCCAGCGCGGGTAGAGTGGAAGAGGGTGTGGTGTCCTCTGTTCGCATGTTCATCAAGGTTGGCATGTGAGACGAACTCGTGCGGGGGAGGGCGATCTGACCTCATGCTTTTGCCGAGAATGACCCTGTGCATACGCAGCTTTGCTTCTATTGACGAAAGTCGCGGAGTCAACAGACCCCAAAGTTGGAGAATGAACACGCCGGGCTAGCCGGTCTTGGCCCCGGTCACGATGTAGTTTAGTTACTAGTGGAGCCGTAACCTTTTTCAGAAATCGGCGAAATATTGTGCCTCGACAGGCATGGGCTGCAATTTTCCATGCCACTGAGAAGAATTATGACGGAGCTTCTTACTAGTAGTGCGATGAAAAACAACTCGATGGTTTTTTCGCGCGACATGATGGAACAAAAGAAATGGCACTGCAACACGGAATGCTTTTCCCTGTTCTGCCTCACCGGAGAAGGTTTTACTGCATCTTACCACATGGGCTCCTCACGGAACTTATAATCCATTGAAAACATGCATAATAGCCAATACGGAATTGTGCCTTTTCTTCCGAGCCATCACTACTGATTGGACATCAAGGTCATCGGTAAAGCAACAAGATGTGTATGATCTTTGAACTTAAATGGATATCGCTACGAAATTGCAACTCGCAAAATGAAAGCTGTCCAGCATTCTCAGCTATGGGACGACTGTGGCAAAAGAAACGACGAAACCACGGCGCGATCGTCGATTAATTAATGATGATTTATTCTCGTTATATCTCATCCGTTCGTCCAATCACCAGGCAGGCCACTTCCGAGCCAACCTCCTTTGTGCCAGATGAATACGCTCCATGTTAGGGTCATCAAATGACAATACTCCGCGGCCGTCTAACACCTTCTCATTCTCACCATGACTGGGGAAATAATCTCTATCCACCTCGCACTGCGTGTGGTTCTCTGGGACCGTGCCCTCGTCGAAGTAAGCCTTGACATGCCGGGCAACACAGAGCGATGGCATTGCATCTGAGCAATGCCCATACCCCTTTAACTCGACGATTTGAGACCCGACAAATATGTCCCTGGCGAAGAAAGCACCTTTGATCGGACATATCGGGTCATAGCTGGTCGTCAAGATGAGCAGCGGGTGAGCGGTCTCAACCTTCTCCTGCGGCACGAAGTCGTGCGTTCGAGGGACAATCCACCTGCGTGAGTTCAAGCTTGGGTCAGCATGTCAACGGGCCAAGAAAACGAAATGCCAAAGAGAAAGTTGGGAGGCCACCGAAACCGAGACAATTCTTACTGCTGCCTGCCAAAAAACCCAGTCATGTCAATCCTCGAGAAGAGACTCCGGTTCGCCACGCGCACGATCTCATCAACCACATCCTGCCGGCCCTGCGGCCAGTACTCGGGCCCCGACTTGGCGTCATTGAACGTCACGAACCGGATGGCCTCGCCGATGCTGGCGTAGACGTCCCCGCGGCCGTGCTCCATCCAGAGGTCCGTCGCGTTGCCCCCCATGAACCTCGCGAGCTGGCCCGCCACGGGGGCCCACGACCTCTTGGGCGCGTAGAGGGTGTAGAATATCGCGTTGACCAGGAGGTTGGGGTAGTCGAAGATGCCGTACACGGTGCTGTTTACATACACGCTCAGGGGCTCGTCCCTGAGCCTGTCCACGCGCGACAGGACCGCCTCCCATAGCTCGTCCGCGGTGCTGCCGAATGGTGCGAGCGGGCAGCGGTCCGGCCCTGCCTTGGCGCACTCGTCGAAGAAGCCGTAGAGCACCCTGTCGGAGTCGCTGAGGTGCTTCTGGTCCGGGTCTAGCCTCCTGTACGTGTCGTTGATGTTCGCCACGCCGTCGATCACGACGCGCTTCGAGCGCTCCGGGTACATGGTGGCGTAGGTCTGGCCCAGCGTCGTGCCGTAGCTGAAGCCCCAGTAGATCATGTCCTCCTGGCCGACGGCGTCAAGGATGGAGTTCATGTCTGCCGCGGTCTGGGGCGTGTTTACTGTGGCCAGCCGTCAGCTTCAAGTGAACAGCCTCGGCGGAGGTGAAATTATCACACACTATACTTGGCGTGCTCCCCCATGTTGTCATAACAAGCGCGAGCAAAGTTCTTGTTCCAAGCATACATGTCGCCAGTGTCTGAAAGCGGGCCGCTCCTGGGCATCGAGTGGGCCCGTCTAGTGGCCTCGTCAGGGTAGCACTCAGCCTTGGGCCTGGACCCGTTCACGCCGCGAGGGTCGAACGACAGGATATGATACCCTTCATCAAGGATGGTGTTGAGCTCGTCGCCGATCTGATAGACGAACCCGACACCGCTACCTCCAGGACCACCAGGGTTAATGATGAGATTCTGCGTGGCGTTCTTGGCTCGCATACGAATCAGTGGGATGGTGAAGACTTGTTCTTTTCCATCTGCGTCGCTTGAGTTGCCAAAGTGGTTCGTGGGTACAGTGACGTCGCTGCACTCCAGAGGATGGCCTGTGATCTCCCCGCAAGGCTCCCAAAAGACACTTTCGCCTTCATATGTGACTCGAGCTCCCTCATGGCAAGGAATGGGCCGCGGACTGACGCGGAAATGCGGTATGAGAGTATGCAGAAGGACTAAAGATGCCAAGGCCCAGGCGAGAAGTTTCCATCTGGATTGACGCGTTTGTCGCGTGTGGGCTGGGGAGACCAACGAGTGCTTCGTATCCATGGCGTCCGTGGTTGAATAGCTCATGAGTGAGGCTCACAGGTTGTAGAAATCCGGGGGTTCTTAGACTAGTAGAAAACAGTGGTACTGAGAGAGAATAAAAAGACTCGCAAAGGATGACCTGTAGTGGGGAAGCACGCTGGCTAGCTGCATTGGGTGCTCGGCCAGGTTGAATGCAGTCAGCGGCGATTTGCCTCAAGTATAGCAGCTCAGCGGCGACCAGATACGCCGTCTTACTTCCTAGGAGCCCACGCCTACCCACTTCGCGCCCCTGCACAATGATGTCGGCTCTTGGCAACAGACGGAATCAGAATGAAATGTCTGGGCACACTTCAGAAATTTCATCCGAATTACTGAGCTGATGTATAGGCTCGACGGGGCACAGATGGGAGTTAAGTATCAGATCAACAGTATGGTTCTCGAACATTTTTCCTTCCTTTCTATTCCCTCGCCGTCTGCAATCCGCATTCCCTCTCACCGCCATGAGACCGGTCCGTCTTGCTCTCCCTCCCAACACGTACTGTTCCAGGCCGTATCGACAACGGGATATCAGGCTGCCGCCCCCCTTGTTCAGCCAAAGGCGAAACAGTAAGAGAACTGCGCGAAGCATCCGCCCGCAAAGCCCCTGTCCGGGCCGCATGCACCTTCCGGGTGATGATGACGCAGCTGATGATGACGAGGACGGAGACGGCCGTCACGCCAAGAATGGCCTCTAGGATCGTCCCGGCCGGAGGCTTGAGCAAGGGAGACGAGCTCGAGGTTTGAGGTGATGGTTGTGCCGATGTCTGAGGTGTCGTCGTGACCATGACGCCTTGACCGGCCTGTGATATCGGCACGCATGAGTCCACCATTGTGAACACGGTCAGGTCTGGCGCGCCGGGGGTCGTGGGCCAGAAGAGGGTCAGACATGCAGGGCTCGAGGTATCGGTGCTGCTTGCATCTCACACGTTAGCTGCGCGGTGGCAAACGTGGAAACCAAGGGCAGACGGACCAACACCTTGTTGCTGGCCCCGGGGTACCAGACAGACAGACCGAGTCGTCATATGGAAGACAGATGGTATTGAAGGTGCTGGACGAGCATGCGTGACCAACGCAGCAGGCTCGGTAGGTGCCGGAGAATCCGCACGCTGCTGGTGAAGGGCAGGTCACCGCCGTGCCTGTTCCATCGGTATCAGTATGATGGATGCCGACCCAGTAGGGCGGGGATACATACCTTCGTACCATCCACAAGTGTCGATTCCGATGGAGGCATCGTCCGGATTGTCTAGTCGGGAATCTTCCTTGAAGGCTGCCCTGGTCAATGGCACTTGACTGGTTGTTCCCGATTGTGGTGTTCCAGAGGTCTCCGATACAGATGACGGACTCCGAGCTGCCGTCGCCCGGGCGATGTTCAGCTTCATGGCTGGGCTGTATCAAAAGGATACAACAGGAATCAGGGACGCCTCCGAGATCGAAGTTATGTTCGACTGACGTTCTGAAAAGACGCAGGAGAACGCTTGTTCTATAAATCCACATGTTGACCACAGCAATGTGAGGCGCACCGCCATGACTTCACATTGCCTCCTCTCTACGCACCAGGGTACATCAGCTTTTCCCGATACGGTCCATGCGACCGCTGCAAACTTGCGAGGACGTGAAGCGATTTCCAGCCCGGCTCTGCAAGTCATCCATTGTGTGCCCTCTTTGCCGAGACAGCGTCCACATGTGCTCGACAATCATGCCCTGTGTAGCGTCTAGGTGGGTGACTGCCGAGTCGAGGGCCGGGCTCTGTTCAACCTGAAGAGGACACGGGGTCCACAGGATTGACGAGCTCGAAGACGTTGAACATGGCCTGGCGTGGATCACGGGTTCCCGCTGGGGCCCTTCGGAATTATATCCTGGCCATGAGCAAACGGGTCCTTTCACCATTGCGTGTAGGATCGTGGTTGCAACATCTGGGTGAAACGTTCAGACTGTGCGGACCCAGCGAGCGAGCGTCCCTGGCAGAATCGCGTGCTGTCCCCACTTGGGACTTGCCCCTTCTGGCTTCTGGGTCAAGTACAGAGCAACGTGCCTCATCGAAGAACAGCTGGCTACTAGCAATAGTCCTGAATGGTTTGGGCGAGTCTCAAAGATCGAATCAGGGCGTGTGGCCGGTAGCTCAAGAGGCGATGTCCCTGTCCCCAATCAGGCTCCATTTGTCGACAGATTGCCTGTTCACCGTTGAT
Source organism: Diaporthe nobilis (assembly GCA_023078575.1). Classification (NCBI taxonomy): domain Eukaryota; kingdom Fungi; phylum Ascomycota; class Sordariomycetes; order Diaporthales; family Diaporthaceae; genus Diaporthe; species Diaporthe nobilis. The sequence goes on from JAKZJT010000010.1 coordinate 2,897,482, forward strand.
CCCCACGATAAGAACCACTGGAACGGAAGGCGCCTGGTGCCGCTGCCAAACTAGACTGTGGTCCAGACAAGCCCGGCCGAGGCTTCTTCTGGCTTTGTGGTCGTCCATCGTCCCCAGGAGAAGTTCCAGTCCGCTTTCAGATCTTCCTTCTTCCAGAGTCTGGAATGTCAAGTGGTTCCTGCCGATGGAGTCCTGCTCCGCGTCCCCCTGTTCGGACAGCAAATGGGGAAGCTCCCACGGCACATTGAAAGGCCCACGATGGGGCCTGCAGCGCACGCAGGCCCGCATGCACAGCATGCATGCGATGGGCCACTTGGGCAGCCGGGGGTTTTGGACGTAGATCCCGCTAGACCAGCGGCCAGTCGACTAGTGGCACCCATGTCCGGAATGGCCTGGCCTGGTATTGGAGGTCCTAGCAATACTAGCCCTTAGCACTCCTACTATATAGAAAACCGGCGTCAGAACCAGCGCTGCCCTAGACTCTATAAATACAGACATACCAGAGAGTATACCTATAGAATTTAGCCACGGAATTTAATTAATTATAACTATTTTTATAGCTATTAAGGCCTTTTAACCTTATATTATATTATTAAGATAGATTTTTCTTAATATTATAAATTATTATTATTTAGCTATATATTCTTTATTATATTTATATATAAATAATATTAAACTTTAAATAAATATTTAAATTTATATTAAAAAAAAATATTAATTATATTTCTTATTATAATAATATTAAAAATAATATAAATAATTTAAATAATATATTTATTTAATTTATATAAATCCTAATATTTTTAAAATATACTTTTATTATTATAAAGTCTTTTTATATAAATTATTTATTTAAAATTAAACTTTAAATAAATATTTAATTTAATTTAATCTTTAACTTTAAATATTATTATTAATATAATATTATAATATAATTTAAAAATAAATATTAAAGATTAATTTAATAAAATAATCTTTAATATTTATTTTTCTTTTTTAAATATTATAATTATTATATAATAATAAAATAAATATTTAATATTAATTTAATAATTATATTTTTAAATTATTTAATCTTTTAAAGTTTATAAATTTAAAAATAATATATATATAAAAGTAAATAAATCTTTATAAATTAAAATATAATATTTATATTAATATTAATTAAATTAAAAAATTTTAAATTTAAATATATATTAATATAAATATTAAATTAATTATTTTTATATATTTTTTAAATATATATATTATGTTAAATATTATTATTATATTTATATTATTTAATAATATAAATAATAATAAATATAATTTAAATAAAAATATAATTAAAAAGCTTTTAATTAATTTAAATAGCTTATTTAATAAAAATTAAATATTTTATTTTTATTTAATAATAATAATATTAAAAATAAAAATTTAATAATTTTAAATAATTAGCTTATATTCTTTAATAATTTAAATATATATAATATATTATAAAAGCTATATTATTAAATATTTATTTTAAATAATTTAAAATAAATATCTAATAATATTATAATTATAAATTAATTAATAATTATAATATAAAATTAATATAATAATCTTATTTTTAAATATCCTATAAAACCTTTATTAATTAATTAAAATAATATTAACTTCTTTATTTAAATATAAATTAAATTTATTATTAAATTATTAAAAAGCTTACTTAATTATAATAATATATTTAATAAAAATATAAATAATTTAAATATCTTCTTAAGATATATAAAATAACTCTTTATATAACTTATAAGCAATATTATATTATTATAAATAAACTTATATATTAATTTCCTCTAAGCTATTTTTATTTATATAATATTATTATACCTTTTTAAAAAATAAAAGCTTAAGCTAAAATAAATTAAAATTATATTTTATATTATTTTTAAAAAAAGTAATATTATCTTTATTATTAAGATAAAGTTTAATAAAAATATTATTTTTTAATCTTTTATTATTATTATAAGGAAAATTACTTTATAAATTATACCTTTTATTATTTTAATTAAAGCTTATTATAAATAAATATATATATTTATAAATATTAAGCTAATTTTATTAAATAAAAATTCTTATATTTAAGATTTTAATATATTTAAATATATTAATAATAATAAGTTTATATATATTTTTATAAACCTTAAGATTATTATTAATAATTATATAAAGAAAATTCTTTAAATTAGCTTAAATAATATATTTAATTATATTATAATTAATAAGCTTTATATAATATATTAATAAAAATTATTTTAAAGAAAATTTATTATATTAAATTATTTATAATCTTTCTTTTATAATAATATCCTTTTCTTTAATTATATAATAATCCTTTTAAAAAATATTAAAAAGTTTATTTTTTAATATAAAAACTTTTAATATATAAATAATAATAATAATTATATAAAATTTATTAAAACCTTTATTAATTACCTTAAGATTAAGCTATATATATAACTCTTTATAAAAAGATATATATTTAATTTCTATTAATTTAAATTCCTTATAAAGCTTATTAATTTAATTAACCTTTAATTATTTATTATAAAGATTATTATTTATATAAATAATATTAATATATTTAATAAAATAAGAGCTATATTATAAATATATTTATAATTATAAGGTTATAATAACTAAATTATAGCTAAAGCTATTAATATATATTATAATAATATAAATAATATTAATAAAATAACTTTAATAAAGGAATTTTTAAGCCTTAATTTAATTATTTAATTAATTCTTATTATTATTATATTAAAAATAAATATTAATATTCTTAATATTAAAATAATTATATAATAAAATATTCCTTTTTTTAAGGATTTTATAAATTAATTTTAATAAAAAAAATAAGCTATTAAAAATAAATAATTTAACTATATTATTTAATTTATATCTTAATATTTCTTTAAAAATTTTATTAAGGCTATATTAAATATAATTTTAAAAATAAAGTAAGACTTAAGTAATATATAAAATAAAAAGCTAAAATATTAAAAGAGAATATTTATTTTATTATTAAGTATTAATAAGGGAATTAAGGTTATAATTAATAATTTATATATTCTTTAAAATAAAAAAGATATTTTTTTTAATTTTATTATTATAAATAAGCTAAATAATAATATTAATTTATTAATAATTATAAGAAACTTAATAATTATAAATAATAATATTAATAATATAATATTTATAAAGTTAAAAATAAATATAATATTAAATTAAAATTAATATAAAAATATTATATATAATATTTTAAAAATATTATTTATAATATTTATTAATATATTATAATTATTTATAAAAATAAAAGTTAATATTTATATAAAAAAATATAAATTAATAATTATTAAGTTAAAAGTTTAAATATTATAATTATTATATATTTAATATTTTAAAGCTTATAAATAACTTATTAAAGAAATAATAATTTAAAAACTTAATATTATAATATTAATTAAAAATAGTTTAAAAGATTTAATAAATAATATAAAGAAAAATTAATATTTAAATTTTATTATAAAAGTAAATATATATTATATTTAATATATAATTTATATTAAATAATTTATAATTTAATTTAATTTAAATTATTAAAATTAATTATTAAATTAAATATAATAAGCCTTTATTTTAAATTATTAATTACTTTATTTAAATAATATTAAACTTAAATATATAAAGATTTAAAAAATAAAATTTATAATTCTTTATTAATAAATATATTATATAATTATTAATTATTAAATAAGCTTATAATAATAAGCTTATTAATTATAAAAAAAAAAAGCTATATAAAAAAGATTAAAAATAAGCTTAATTAATTATATATAATAAAATAAGCCTTTTTAATATATTATTATTACTATAAATAAATATTAAATAACTTAAAATTATAATTAATATATTTTTAAATAAAAGCTTTAAAATATAATTATTATATTTATTATAATTATAATTCTTTTAAAGATAAATATTTATTTTTATTTAAATATTTATATTATAATAAATATAAATAGCTTATTATAAAAATAATATTAATATATAATAATATTTATTATTAATAATTCTTAATATATTAATTTTAATTATCTTAAAAGTTATTATATATAGCTTTTAAATTATTATATTTAATAAAATTAATAATTATAATAATTATTAAAGCTATTATTATTTAATATATATAATATAGCTATTTTTCTTAAATATTATAATTTATATTAAATATTTAAAGAATATTTAATTAATTTTATAATATTAAAATTATTATTAATAAATAATTTATTAAAGTTATTAATTTAATTATATATTTAAAAGTTATTTTTATAAATTTAAAAATAAAGTATTATTTAAATTATTTAAATAATATTTATAATAACTTTAATATATAATAGCTAAAATAATAATTAAAGTTATTATTTTATATTATAATATTTATAATTTTATAAAATAATAATTTATTTATATAAAATTCTTAAAAGTTATTATTAATAATTAAATAATATAAGTTTATTAAATAAGGCCTTTATTAATCTTATATTAAAGAAAATAAAGTATTTTAAAGGTTATTTATTTAATATTATTAATAACTTTATTAATAAGGTTATAAATATAAATTTTAAATTATTTAATTATAATAAAATTAATAAGGTTAATAAGTTTTTAAAAGCTATTTATTTAATATTATTAATAACTTTATTAATAAAATTATAAATATAATTTTTAAATTATTTAATTATAATAAAATTAATAAGATTAATAAGGCTAATAAGGCTAGTAAGGCTAAGGAGTTAAAAAGGGTAAAAGAGTTAAAAAGGCTAAAGGGGTTAAAAGAATAATAAAATTAAAAGGATTAATAAAGTTAATAAAGCTAATAAATCCTTAAAGGCTATTTATTTAATATTATTAATAATCTTATTAATAAAATTATAAATATAGTTTTTAAATTATTTAATTATAATAAAATTAATAAAATTAAAAAAAAAAAAAAAAAAATTAAAATATACTTAATTTTTTAAATAAAGTTTATATAAATAAAGGTATCTTTTTATAATATTATTAATTAATTAAGAATTATATAGCTTTTTTTAATTTTATATAAATAAGAAATAAAATAATATAATATAAAATATAATAAGGTTTTAAAATATTAAAATTATATATATAATTTAATAAATTATATAGCTTTATTAATATTATTTTAAATTATAAATATTAATTAATTATTTTTTAAATTTATTATTAAATTAATTTTATTTATAAATTATATTTTAAAATATTATAATAATTTAATAATATAAAATTAACTTTATAATTATAAATTAAATTTATAATTATAAAATATTATAATTATATATAATAAATTAAGTTTTTATATAAATTTTTAAATTTATTATATTAATATTATAATAATTAAATAAGTTATAAGATAATAAAATAATAAATTAAATTTAATTAAGATAATTAAATAAGGTATTAAATAAAAGTTAAATTTAAAAATAAATATTAAAATAAAAAGCTAAATAATTATTAAGTTCTTATTAAAATAATAAAATAATAATTAAATAATAATTAAGATAATTAAATAATAATTAAATAATAATTAAAATAATTAAATAGCTATTAAATTCTTATTAAAATAATTAAATAATTTCTTAATTCTTATTAAAATAATTAAATAATAATATATTTTTAATTTAAATAATTAAATAATAATTAAGTTTTTAATTTAAATAATAATATAATAATTAAGTTTTTAATTTAAATAATAATATAATAATTAAGTTTTTAACTTAAATAAAATAATAATAATAAGCTTTTAATTTAAATAATAATATAATAATTAATTTTTAAAATAAAATAAAATAATAATTAAAAGCTTTTAATAATTATAAATATAATAATATTTAACTTTTAATAATTATAAATATAATAATAATTAATTTTTAATAATTATAAAATTAATAATATTTAATTTTAAAATTATAATAATAATAATAATTAACTTTTAATAATTTTAAAAATAATAATAATTAATATTTAATATTATAATAATAATAATTATTATTTTATAATAATTAATATAATATAAAAATAATAATAATAATATATAAAAATAAAATTAAAATTTATTATTTAATAAATATATTTATAATTATAAAATATTTATTAATTATAAAGATTAAGTAAAGATTATAATTTATTTATTTATATAAAAAATATTTAAATTATAAATAATTAATTAAAACTTAATTATATTTTATTTATTATTTAATTTCTTTTATTTATTATATTTAATACTTTATTATTAATATTATTTTTAATTTATTTTATATTATTTTATTAAAGGCTTATAATTATATAATAAAGGTTATTTATTTATTAATAAGTTTTATTATACTTTATTTATTATATTTTTAATAAAATCTTAATAATAAGCTTTATTTTTAATAAATTAAATAAAATATAATTAATAAGCTTTTTTATTAACTTAAATATAAAAATAATAAAAGCTTTAATAATTTTAATTATAATTAATATAATTTTAAATTAATTAATTATTAATAATAAATATAATATATATTAAGTTAAATTAATAAATATAGCTTTTATAATTATATATATTATATAAAATCTTAATTTTAATATTAATAATATAATTAATTAAAGAAAATATATTATTATTATTTAATTTAAATTAAATATTAATTATAAAATTATATTATTATATTAATAAGTAATATATAAAAATAATAATAATATTATTAAAATAATATTAATTAAAAATTTTAATATTTTATTTAATAATTTAATTTAATTTAATTAAAATAAATAAATTAATATTATTAAAATTATATAAATTATTAATAATATAAGAATCTTTAATTATTAAGTTAAATATAAAAAAAGTAATATAATATAACTTTTTAAATTTTTTAATAGCTTTTAAAGTAAAAAAAGTAAATATTATATAATTAATTAATATAAAAGCTTTAATATTATAAATATAAATAAGTAATTTAAATTATATTTAATATTAATATTTTATTAAAAAAGATATATTATTAATGCTTAAAGTATATTTATATTTAAAGCTAGGTTTAAATATAATTATCTTTTTAAAAATATATAATATAAGTATTATAATATATATTAATAGCTATAAGAAAAATAATAATTATAAATATTAATATTTATTAATTATTTTTAAATAAAGTAATAATTAATTAAAATTAATTTATTATTATTAAAAGAATTAAAAAAGAAATAAAATTATTAAATTAATAAATAATATTTTTAATATTAAAAGTTATAAATTATTTTTTTAACTTTTTTAATTTATTTAAAAATCTTAAGATTATTTTTATTTATTATAATAAAAAATATAAATAAAAAAATAAAATATTATATTAATAAGTTTATTAATAAATTAAAAACTTATTAATTTAAAAATAAAACTTTAATTTAATATAAATATAAAAAAATATATAAATAAATAAAGAAATAAATATAATATTAAATAAAGAAATTAATATAAAGCTTAAAAATAATATAGCTTTATTATAAGCTATAATTATAAAATTATAATTAATAACTTTAATATTAATAAGAATTAAATAATAAATATAATTATATAATATAAATATAAAAACTTATAATATTTTAAATAAAGATAAATATTTTAATATGATTTAAATTATAAATTATTATTAATTATAATTTATATAAAATAAAATTATTAAATTTATATTTTATTTTTAAAAGTTTTATTTTTTTATTTTTATTAATTTAAAAAATTAATAAAAATATTATATAAAAAGATAAAAATATTAAATAAATTAATATAATTATTTTTATTACTTAATTAAATAAAATAATTATAATAAATAATATAAATTTTTATTATAAGTTAATATTAAAAATATTTATTATATTTTATAATTTTAAAAATATAAGGTTATTTTTAATATAAAAAGATTTAAAGATAATTTTATAAATATTATTATAATTTTAATACTTAATATATAATATATTATATTTATTATATAAACTTATATAATTAAAAGTAAATATTATAATAAATAAATATAAAAATAACTTATTTTTAATATAAATAAATAAAGAAAATAATAAATAATTAAATATAAATTAATAAAAAAATAATTAATTAAGTTAAAAATATAAAAAGAAAAGAAATTTATAAAATAAATTAAATATAATAAATTAATAAATATTAAATTATTTAAATTAATAAAAAATTATTATTAATTAATAAATTATTTAAATAATTATTATAATTATAATTTTTATAATAATTATAGCTTTTATAAATATAAGCTTATTATTTTAAAAAGCTTTTAAAATAAAAAATATATTTATAAATATTTAAAAAAATAGCTTAATTATTAATTTATTTATATATTAAATATAATTATTATAATTAAAATATTAAATTAATATCTTTATTAATATTAAATATATTAAATAAATTTTTATTAATAAAAGTTATTTAAAGATTTAAAAGCTTATTATAATTAATAATAATATTAATATTATTATTTTTATTAAATTAATTATAATATTTAAAATTAATATTTTATTATATTTATTAAAAGAATTATCTTTAAAAATAATATATATATAATTAAAATTATTAACTTTATTTTATATAATATTAATATCCTTATATATAAAGTTATAAGCCTTAAAAGAAAATTATATAAAAGCTTTTTTATAATTATTAAATAATATAATATCTTTTTTATTAATAAAAAGATTTATTAAAATATAAACCTTAAATATAATAAAAGCTATTAAATAATAATTATTATTATTTTAATTAAAATTATATTTAAAAGCTTATTTAATTATAATTAAAAATATTATTATAAATATATTAATAATAAAAATATATTATATATTATATATTAAGTTTTTATATATATAAATATTTTTATAAAATTATTATTTATATATTTAAAAATAAATTAATTAACTTTTAAAATTTATTAAATATTATATATTTAATAAACTTATTTATTAAAATAATATAAATTAAGATATCTTTATTAATTTTAAGTTATAAAAGTTATAAAAATAAAATATTAACTTTTTATAATTATAATAATTAATATTATAAAATATAAAAATAAAATATAATATAAATTATTATAATAAATTAATATTATTATAATATATAATATAATAAAAATAAATAAATATATAAATTATTTATAATAAATAATATTAATTTTTAAATTATATATTTATAACCTTTAATAATAATTATATAATAAATTTAATTAAAAATAATATTTCTTATTATATATTTAAAAAAGGTCTTTTATATAATGCTATTAATAATATTATCTTATTATTTTTAAATATAATTTTTAATACTTTATTAATAATATTAATTATAATAATATCCTTAAATATATTATTTAAGTTATAATTTTAATTAATATTTTACTTAATAATATTTATAATTACTTTATTTTTATAATTATATTAAATTATTTTAATAACTTTATTATATTAAGGTATATTATTTAATAAATAATAAAAGCTAAAATATATTTTTAAAAACTATAATAAAAAATAAAAAAGATAATAATATTTTATATTATTAAAAATATTATTTATATAAAATTAATAGCTAAAGAATTTTATATTATAATTTAAAATAATATAATTATTATAATTTATTAATTCTTTAAAATTATTAATAGCTTATAATTATAATATAAAAAGCTTTATATATATTTATTTTATATATTATAATATAAATATAAAAAAGTTATTATTAATAAAGAAATATATTTTAATTAAAGCTTTAATATATTTTTATATTTTATATAAATTATATTATTTTTAATTAATATATATAAAGTATAAATAAAATAAAATTTAATTTTTATTAAAATTAATTAATATTTTTTTAATTTTATTTATTTTTATTAAATTATTTTTAAAAGACTTTCTTATAAATATTATATATATTATTTATTATATTTTTATTAATAATAATAATTAAAAATATAATATTATATATATTTTTATTAAAATAATATTAATATTAAAAATATTAATTTTTATTTATATTTTTAAGTTATTATTATTTTATATATTTATAATAGCTTTTTAATATTTAAATAAAATATATTTTATAAAATATATATCTTATTTTCTTAATTAAAAATTTATATAAAACAATAATTAAAAATATATAATATAATATATTTTATATAATATATTTTATAAGCTTTTAATAATTTAATAAAAGCTTAAAATATTATTATAATTATTTTTTTAAAAAAATAATAAAATAAAATATAAATTAAGTAATATTAAGCTTTATAAAATTAAGATTAAGATATATAAATAAAATAAAATAAAATATAATTATTATAAAATAATATATAATTATAATATATTTTATTTAAATATCTTTATATATTTTTAAAGGTTAAAATTATTATAAATAATAATATTAGCTAAATTATTATAAATTTATTTAATAATTATTTATAATTAAATTAATTATATTATAATTATAAAAAGAATAATAATTATATTAATTTATTTTTATAATATTAAAAATAACCTTCCTTTAATTATTAATAATATTATATAAATTATATATTTTTAAGTTATTAAAGATTTAATTAATAACTTAATAAAATTTATATAATAAATATAAATATTAATTAAATATATTTTTAAAAACCTTTTTTTTAAAATAAATATAATTTTATAATAAAAAGTTAATAATTTATATTTATTACTTATAAAAAAGTTACTTTTTTTTTAAATTAATAATTATATTTAATAAAATAATAATAATAAAAAAGTTATTTAAATAACTTAAAAAGCTTAAAAATATTTTAATTAAAAATAATATTATATTAATTAATTTCTTTTTTTAACTATTTAATATTTATAATATCTTTAATAAATATAATTAATTAATTTAAAAATATTTTAATAAATTATTAATATTAAATAATTTCTTATTAATAAGCTTATATAATTTATATTAAAAATTACTTATATAAATAATATTTAAATTATTAGTTAAATAAAATAATATTCCTTATTATTTATAAATAATTTAAATAATAAATATAATAATAAAATCTTTTAAAAGCTAATTTATTAACTTTAATATATTTTATTAAATATAAATAATATAATTTATTAATAAATAAAATATATATATTTTAAAATTAATTAATATTTAAAGAAAATTAAAATAATTATATTATAAATTTTAAGTATATTATATTTACCTGATTATTTATAATATATTAATATAAAAATAAGAATTTAAAAAAGATATCTTTTAATAATAATATATTTAAAAATATTATTTTTAATATTAAAATTATTATTTAATATATTATCTTTATTATTATATTAATTTATTAAAAGGTTTATTTATAATAAAATAATTAATAAATAAAAAAGAAATTTAAAAATATTTTTAAATTATAAATTATTAAATAATAAGTTATTTAATTAATTATTTAATAATATATTATTATTTTAAATATTATTAAATAAGTTTAATAAAGGCTAACTTTATTATAAGGCTTAAGGAATTATTAAGCTATTCTTTAACTCCTTAAATAATAATAATAATATTTAAAATAATAATAATAAATTTATTAAAAAAGAATTTAATAAATTAAATATAAATAATAATATATATATATTATAAAGATATAATAATATAAGTATAATAATTAATAATTATAGAAATTTTAATAATTATAAAATATAAATATATATTTTATAATTTAACCCTTAATAATAAATAATTTAAATTAAGAAAATAAATTAAATATAATATAATTAATATTATTTTAAAATTTATAATATTTAAAATAATTATTAATATATTAATATATAAAATTATTTTTTAATTTAAGTATTTATTTATAATTTAATATTATTTAAACTTAAACTTATAAATAATAACTTTTTCTTTTTCTTTTATATAATAATAATAGTTAATAAAATATAATAATTATATTAAATTTATAATAAGAGGGATTATTATTAAGGAAAATAAAGGGGCCTTAATATAAGCTAAAGGGGGTACTTTTAAATAACTTAGCATAGGATTTAGAATTTAAGAGGCACTAGAGAGTCTAAGTTTGCTAAGTCTACGCTGCCCAACGGTTAGGGTCCATCTCCAAGCCACTGCAGTGCCCTGATATTGGACCCCTTATTTCATCCCATGACAAACAGGACCCCTAGGATCCCAGGGGTCCAGATCGCTGCCCAAAAACTAGCAGGCCGGTGGCACAAGAGCTGCTTTGAACTACTGCGTGAGTTAGCTCGGAATTCACCCAGGCGGATCTGGATCTAGATCTGCCGATATGCGACATGGCAACATGGGATTCTTCCCATCATCGACACCGCATTTCCGGAGCTCCAGGCGAAAGGGGAGAATGATGGGCAGCCGATCGACGACCTAGAAGCCCCCCTAGAAGCTGGCCCCAACTTTGTCTTATTCCCGGCTGCAAGATGATCGCTCATCGGCACTGGGCGCCCCACCCTTCGACAAGGGTGGTGCGGATCGAGTCAGTGCTGGGAAAGGGGAGGGCAGGTTGGGCTGGCATTGTTGGCAGCGCCGGTTGGGAGAAGGAACAGGTAACAGGTTTGCTTCCCGAGGCGAGGGCGCGGGACTGGAGGGGGGGTTCGCGAAAATAAGGTTTCCTGAGCAACTTGGAACGATTTGAGTTCCGAGGAGGCGACCCAAGGCCGCTGAGACAGGCAGGCTCCGAATTTTCGCCTGTTCCTGTTCATCTGGTTGTCTGTCCTTGATTTTGGACCTGTCTGAACCTGTTCTATACCATCCAAGCCCAGCCCAACCCAGTTTTGACCTGTGCATTGCTGCCCTGATCCCATCCCGCCTGTCATATAGGCTATCATGCGCTTCAACAAGAGAGAGGTCCATGGAAGAAGCGTGTAGCAGCCCCGACTCGCCAACGACCCATTGCTCCGAGGGGCTATGGACCTGATCGACCAGCCGAGCTGGGCACACGCTCCATCTGCGCCCGCGGCAGACTCAGGTGTGTCGGAGAACGTCCGGGAGAGAGAAACATTCAAGTACGTTCCGCCCTTGATAGCCCATCCGGCAGCCACACCACACACCCTTCCTCCCTCCTCCAGCACCTCGGCAACTCCCGCTGACGAGATCTGCAAAATGAAATAGATACGACGACCTAGGATGGACGTCCGCGAACCTCAATGACCCGCACGACCCCGTGCCGCCCGCCACCCTCGCTTCGGCCACAGACTCGAGCCTCACCGCTTACGCACAGCTCGCCGTACACAGGCTGAACGCCAAGAGGGCCCTCATCTCGCTGTTCGACCGGGATTACCAGCATGTCGTCGCCGAGGCCACTCGCTCGTCGCCGCTGGGCGTCCGCGAGCCGGCCCGGCGCATGAGCATTACAGATGGGGACCAGCAGCCCGGCTGCGACGCAGATGTCGGGGATGACGGCTTCTGGCTCTGTGGGACATCTATACCGCGGTCCTTTGGCATATGCGAGCATGTCCTGGTCTCCTCGGCCAGCTCGTCTGCCGACGCATCCCCAGACATGGATCAATTCTGCGGCTTGGGTGAGGATGACCTGCCAGTATCTGTTGTCCCTGACTTGGCGACCGACGGGCGGTTCCACACCAGGCCGTACATCCGTGGACGTCCACACAACCGATTCTACGCAGGCGTCCCCATACGTAGCCCGGGGCCGGATGGCGTGAATATTGGGGTGTACTGCATTTTCGACAACAAACCGCGGCCGGAAGGGCTGACAGGCGACGATATCAAGTTCATGCGGGATATGTCGCGGACGATCATGGGGTATCTCGAGTATCGGGGCTCGTACGCCAAATATCGAAGGTCGGAGAGGATGGTGCGGGGCATGGGGAACTTCGTGGAAGGCTCGGACTCGCTCGATCCTGTCCTCGACGGGCCGGCTCGTGGGCTCGGGCGCTCGAGCAAGCGGACGTCGAGGCTTTTGGTCTCGGCTGACAACGCAGAGGGCGTCAAGAGGAAGGAGGAGATCCTTGCCAAGGGCGGACAGCTTCCATTGCTGCCGATCAGCACCGCTGCTGCGGCTAATCTCGGGGAGGAAGAAACCCTCCTATCAACCGGCGTGCGAAGTCCGGCAGTCTCGACAACGGAGGCTTCCCCGACAAGCAAGCCAAGCCCGTCGCTGGGACCTCGAACCATCACTGTGTCTGCGACAGCAGGGTCCAAGGTCTTATCGAGCTTGGCGCCGGATGATTCATCGAGGTCGTCGACGCCACGGCCCGACTCGCGGCATTCCGGGGCGAGCACGAGCACCCAGCAGCCCGCCGTCGCACAGGTCAGCTCGGCCGACCTGCAGCTGGCCGAGTCGAGCCGGGTGTTTGCGAAGGCAGCCAACATCATCCGCCAGTCTGTCGAGGTCGACGGCGTCCTGTTCCTCGACGCCACGGTGCGGTCGTTTGGCGGCCTGGTGGGACAGCAGAACGAGACTGGCGGGCGGAAGGTGTCGACGGTCGGCCTGGACACCATCAGCTATCTAAGCAACGATGAAGACGCAACGAGCCAGACGCAGTCGGCGGGGAGGCGAGAGGACTACTGCAACGTCCTCGGCTACTCGACCATGCAGGGATCGACCATCGGCGGTGACAGATCACCGTGGCAATTCGAGGGTTTACGGGATAGGAACCTGCAGAGGCTGCTCAGGCGATACCCCCAAGGCAAGATTTTTAATTTCGACGCGGACGGAAGCGTGATCCAGACAGCATCTGCTCCGGAGCAAAAGGCTTACACCCAAGGCATGCCACTGAGGCGGCCTGCCTCTCCCACGCGCCAGTGGTCTCGGGACAGCCAGGACCCAGAGGATATTCACCTAGATGCCAGTTCTGCGCACAAGAAGACAATCACACCCCAGAAGCGGTGGAGCCCTGCCCAAGCTGTGGTCAACCTGTTCCCTGGAGCTAGGAGCGTCGTCTTGATACCGCTCTGGGACGGTCAGAAGAAACGGTGGTCTGCAGGTGGTTTCATCTGGACGAGAAACCCCACCCGAGTCTTCACGACCGACGGCACGGTCACTTTCCTGCGGGTATTCGGCCTGAGCGTGATGGCTGAGCTCTACCGGCTGAACACGAAAGCGGAGGAGACGATAAAGAGCAATATTTTAGGGTCCATATCGCACGAGCTGAGGAGCCCACTGCACGGACTAGTTGGCGCGGTGGAATTGCTGCACGACTCGAAGCTCGACAGCGTGCAGCAAAACGTCCTCAACATCATCGAGACGTCGGGCAAGACCTTGGTGGACACCATCAACCACCTGCTCGACTACAGCAAGATCAACAGCTTCATCGAGAACGACCGCGCGGACAAGAAGGACAGCGTGCTGGGCAAGGTGAACGCCAACCCCGGGGAGCGCTCTGAGCAGGGCAAGACGAGGAGCCAGACGTTGCCGGTCGAGCTGGACTGCCTGGTCGAGGAGGTTGTCGAGAGTGTCCTTGCTGGATACAGCCACGAGAGAATATCCGCCCAACGTTCGCTCCGCGACAACCTGGACTACACCAAATACAGAGACGCCGTTTCCCAACGGCCGGCAACGGGCAATGCGGACTCGTCCCAAGAACGCGTGCAGATATTCCTCGACATCGAGCGGTCGACCTCTTGGAGGTTTAACACCCACCCAGGGGCTTTCAGGAGGATCGTGATGAACCTGTTCGGCAACTCTCTGAAGTTCACCCGGTCTGGTTTCATCAAGGTGAGCCTCACGCAGGAAGCAGCCAAGCCATACCAGCACAACGTGGGGGCCACTGTATTGCTCACCGTCTCGGATTCGGGCAAGGGTATTAGTGAGGACTACATCCAGAACCACCTCTTCACCCCGTTTTGCCAGGAGGACAATTTCGCTCCAGGAACGGGCCTAGGTCTGAGTCTGGTGAGGCAAATCACCGTGAATCTAGGAGGTGAAATTAAGGTCGCCAGCCAGGTTGGGCGAGGCACGAACATCACCGTCTCGCTGCCGCTGCCATTCACAGGAGACGGGCCAGTTCCAGGAGACCCAACGGGATTCGGAGAGGCCGTGCAAATGCTCAGAGGCCGCAAAGTTCTCCTGCGCGGGTTCGACATACCCGAAGGTGATGAAAGCCGGACCATCCCCAGCGGCCTGCACGACGCGGGCAAGCTCGTCGAGTCCCAGGCGCACTTCCTCGAGAGCACGTGCCGCGACTGGCTGTCCATGGAGGTCCTCGACAGCAGCAAGGCCGGCGACCAGCAGCAGCCGGACCTGATCATCCACCACGACTCGAACGTATCCTTCAGCGACGGGGAGCGCATCGCGGGCGAGGTCCAGTGCCCCGTCTTCTTCGTGTGCGAGGCCATCGTGGCCACCCGCAACTTCTCGTACAACTTGCCCGACGCCGCCAGCCGCATCCGCACCTTTGACTTCTTCGCGCCCCCCTTCGGCCCCCGCAAGCTCGCGCGCGCGCTCGTCCACCTCCTCGGCATGTGGAGGACCAAGCAGGAGCAGGCGGCGCAGCAGGCGCAGCAGCCCGCCGTCCCGTACCACACGACGTCCGTGGATGTGCTGCCGACGTCGGCGACCAAGGGCACGCAGGTCGACAGCGTGAGCAGGGAGAGCCGCGTCGTGCCTGAGCGCGAGGCGAGGGAGGGCCACGGCGTCACCATCGTCACATCCAAGCGCGCGACTGTCGTAGCTAGCAAGGCGCCGCCGAGGACGGCGGCCGAGACGGACCCCACGCCGCTGCCCACGCCGCCCGAGGAGTCGACGCTCGGCGGGGCCGTAGCTGTGATGACGCCGGTCGTGGAGAGGACCAACCCCATGGAGACCGCAGCCGCCAAGCCGGCATCTGTCCTGATCGTGGACGACAATGCCATCAACCTCAAGGTGAGTGGACAACAGTCAATCCCACAATGGGGACTTTGTGACAACACAGACACAGACTTACCGAACCCCCCTCCCTTATGTAGATCCTATCAGCCTACATGAAGAAGCTGAAGCGCCCCTACGTAACCGCCATCAACGGCCTCGAGTCGTCCGAGATGTACGCCCACTGCCCGTCCGACTACTGCTGTATCCTCACCGACATCTCGATGCCCGTCATGGACGGCCTCGAGTCGGCGCGCCGCATCCGCCAGCACGAGAGGGCCAACCGGCTCGAGCAGACGCCCATCATCGCGCTGACGGGCCTGGCGGGCGCGGGCATCCAGCAGGACGCGGTGGCTAGTGGGGTCGATATGTTCCTGACGCGGCCGGTGACGCTCAAGAGGTTGGTTGAGGCGCTGGAGTCGGTGGGGTTGGATTGTAAGGCTTCGTAGGTGTAGGTGTCGGCGAAGACTTTTATCAGAAAGGCTTGGAGTTTGGGGGACCAAGGTGTTGCCACGGACGGACGAACGGTTTATGTTGTGGTGTTGACTGGTTTTTCTTGTGGCGTCGTTGGTATGGAATGGATCCGGAGGGGAGGGAAGGAGTGGGAGGACGACTTCAGGGATCCGGCGGGAGGCATTTTTGAGATATGTGCCAGGGGAAGGGGACGGGGACGGATGGTTTATATAGGTCAGGCTCACATGAGATTGCATCGTCGGCTGCACATCTTGCTACCATTGAGGCTATCATGCCTCGGGACATTTTTCGATACCTAAATACCTCGTGATTCAAATAAATTACTTGTTTATAGCAATATGACATGCGCCTGAACGTAGGCATGCGAATTTCGTTGTTGAGGTCATGAAAACACGAAAGCGTTGCTTGAGAACCACCGCTGACTGCTGACTACCGCGGACGGAATACTCGCCGTTGTATTTGTCTTGACTCCTTGGAAGACACTCCGAAGCCAAACACCAGCCAGGTTCAGAGAACGGTATGGTGGTGATATGATGAAGCAAAAATTGCAAAGGAGAAGGAGAGATGATGAAAAGGGGAATAGCAAACCGTGCAATGGTGGAGAAAAGAAATACCGTTTCGAGGCCGCAGGATATCGATTTTACTCAACAATTTGCAGTCACCGCAAAACAGGCTACCTACTTCGAGTCCAGCCAGATTGATGCTCGTTGTCAGAACCTCGCTCACGTAGTGCACCTGCTGTCGCCATAACATGGGCCTGCTGTGGAAAGCTACCAGGGCCATATGTGGGTTGAAAGCATGATTGTGAAGGCGTCTATCCCCTAAGAGTAGTGTAGAAAGAGGAAACGAAGGAATTATAGCTGTTTAAGTACTCTAGAAAGTGGTTGCAAACCAGGTTTAGGGATGCGCGTGCAACACCTGTCGATGAGAAAACACCAACCATCTCGTGAAAGATTGCTTTTGTTACGAAGTCTGGAGGGTAGATGTTGAGACGCTATCAGATGATTTCTATCCCCTTCAGCTCAGTCTCCATCATCTGCAGGGCTTCATCGCGATGTTTTTCCATATCAATATCGATGATAAAGTCCCACCTCGACATGAACGATTTCGAGGTCTCCGGGTCCAGCTCATGAACACCTATCAACATGTCTCCCGTGGCCCGACTTGACTCAACGATGCGTTGGGTGCGAGGACGACGAACATGGTCATACACCTTCAATGCAGTGATCGCCTGCGCCGGCGTTTTCGCACGCCCGAGCAATGTAGAAAGAATCATGCTGTCCTCGATAGACATACCACCGCCAGAGCCTTGCCAAGGTGTTGTCGAGTGGGCGGCGTCACCAGTAACACAGACCGGGCCAGAAACATAAGTGGCTGCGTTGGGGTGTTCCCAAAGATACAATGCCTCGTGCTCAGGCTGGTTGCAAAGCAGCTGTGACTTGGTCAATATGGATATCCTACACACGCTCAATAAAACCGAGTTCTTGGATTGTCTCACCTCGTTGACAGCCTTGCTGAGATGGGGAGGCCAATCCTGAAAAAGCTCTTTGATCTCATCTGCACTCACAGTACGTTTCCACTGGTCCGATGAATGCTCGGCGTCCCTGTCATTAGAAGCAATGGCGAATTGTACAAGCTGACCGCCGCTGAGAATGTTGTGCATCAAGAAAGCGCCTTGGCAAGCCCATCCGTATTCGCGGGCATCGTCGAGATCGACGAGCTCTTTACCGAGGCTCGCCTGAGCTTTTTCGAATGGTTGAAGCGTCATGAGGAACCAAGCACCGCGGTTTCGGGGGGAAGCTGCAGGATCGTTCTCGCCGAGGACAAACTTTCGAACGATGCTATGAATGCCATCAGCACCGATGAAAATATCACACTCATGTGTTGTCCCGTCGGCGAAATAGACGGTGACAGAATCGCCTTGGTCGACTTTTTGCAACTTCTTGGAGGCGTGCACACGGTCCTCAGGGATATCAGCAAGCAATGCCTTCAAAAGTTCAACGCGATGCACGATGCTCGTGAGACGCTTTCCCTGAGCTGCTTCATCGACCTCATCAGCCATGCTATCTGCGCCGTCTTCTTGTGCCAACATGAACTTGACGCCTTTCATGGGTACAGCGCCAGCTCGGTCAAGACATTCATCCGCCGAGAGACCGATGAGACTCAGGGCGGCTTGTGCATTCCGGGCGATTCCGATGGCCATACCCGCTTCTGTGAATTCAGGAGCGGCTTCAAAGATGTGTACGTCCAGATGAGGCGACTTGATCAGGGCATGAATCAGAGAGGCCCCTGCCAAACCGCCGCCAATGATGGCGATTCTGATAGATGGACACATGGCGATGATGAAACTCTTGTGGAGATTGGAGGGTTGAAGAAGTGAATACGAAGGAAAATCAGCCAAGGATCTTTGGGAGAGCTTGTCGAAGGTAGACGAGCCCATTCAATGAGATGAAGTCGGTGACGTGGTTGGGTATTTTAATCACAAATGAGAAACCACTGGCTGTTGGCTCGAAGAAGCCCACGCCGAGTGAAGAAGTCCTAGCAGATTAGAGGTGCGGTCGTGTATATCTTGGCAGCAGTTATGTTATCGAGATTACCAAAGATCGTATGACTGCATGTCACCGCACGTGAATCAACTGGTGAACATCAACAGTGAAACACGAGCAGGCAGCGACACGAGCGATGTGTAAAGTCTTTTCAGAAAACCCTCTTCAACCAATTTGCACGCGTGCAGATAGTGCAATGTGCTTATGTAAATTTGATCAGCTCAAGCCGAAGACTAGCTATATTTAAGAAACGTATTTAAGAAACGCCATGATAGTGATATAAGAAAGTAAAAATTGAAAAGAGAAGGAAGAATGGATGGAAACAGCAATAGTAGATCGTGCAATCATGGACAAAAGCTAACGAGACACCGTTATTGCTCACTGGTCCTCAAACAGACCTCGAAAAGCCACTTCTCAGTGTCACTCTATAGTTGTTCTCCTTCCCCATTCCGGACTCCCGTCACATCAAGCCCCGGGACAGTGTGTGGAGTGGACGAGTACTTGTGCGCTTTTCTATCGAAGCCCATCACTTCTTGCAATCTGCTCATCCGACTGATTCTCGTTCAGCTTTCTGAAATACTCGTCAAATCTTCCGGACATCGATATGATTTCTCTAAGAAGACCGTAGTCCAGCGTCTTCTCTCGGAATATGGCGATCTGCCGCGCCGTGGTGATAATGTTTCGTATCTGACGGCCGTTGAGTTCATGACTGGCCAGCTCGTCAAGATAGTCACGGAGCTCCTGATAGTTGATATCAGGTAGGTCATTCTGAGAATCGGGCCTCAGTGAGGCGGTGGATGCAGTAGGGGAGTCTCCGTTGTGCTGACTTCTGATATCCTTGCCACCGCTAGGAACGTGGGTATCCTCCAAGTGATTGATGAAGCCCCTCCAGATCTTCCGTCTTTGACCTTTGCTAAGCTTCTCGTAGTGCAGTGACAACAGGATTCGTGACTTGAAGGCTTCATCAAAGGTCCCCACACGATTGGTTGTGAGGATCAGAATCCCCTCATAATATTCCAGGGCACGCAAGAAGACTGACACCAAGGCGTTTCGCTCCAGGTTGTCTAGGCTGCGTTGCTCAAGGAAAACGTCGGCTTCGTCGATCAGTACTACACAACCCCATGTCTTTCCGAGATATTGCACCGATTCAAGATACTTTTCGACTTGCTCTGGCTTAGTGCCAATGTCTCCATAAGTCACGCAAAACAGCGGCTTCTGGGCAATCTCAGCCACGCTTTCAGCTGTGAAGGTCTTGCCGGTTCCTGGCCCCCCGTGTAGGAGGATGATCAACCCATTTCCTTTGCGGTGAATAAGGTCAGCGCCTTTTTCACTTTCAATTTGGTGGCTAACCAGGGCTTGGATCATTTCTTTAGCCTTCGCGTCGATCACCAGGTTCTCAAAGGATTTCTTGTTCCACTCGACATCCGTTATATAATCGACATTTAGATCAACTATGATCGGTTTAGTATTGACTCGTTGTTCCTCGCTTCGTCTTAAGCATACTGCTTACCCCACTTCTTGCTCCGTAGATTGTACCCCGGGATGGTGTCAGGAAACAGGTAGATGTAAGGGCGGGATGGCGGCATTTCTGAAGCCATGTCTTCTGCACTCATGTTCCGTCCGCTCTCGTCGTCGTCTTCGCACTCATAATCGTCGCTATCATCAGTTTCGTCACTGTAATCGCTGTGCTTTTCGCACAAAAGCTTGAACTTGTTGGGCTTGCGATGGAGTTGCTTGTATACTTGGAAGTCCACCATAAATCTCTCACCATTCTTTACCATCACTGTCAGCCTAGAGTGCATTGCATTAAAGATAAGGACCGCTTACCGTGAAAAGGCCTTCCTCACCTGTATGTGATACGAGGTTGCGATGTCGGCAGGTCCAAAACGTCTTGCCTCGGGTCTCCAGTTGAAGTTTTGTTTTCTCATCAACAAACCTCAAAGGGTATACACCGAGCTTTGAAATATGCAACTCCTGTTCTAGAGACGATGCCTTGAACTTGATCTCCCTGGATTGTTTGTCACGAAGAAATTCGCCGTTGAACTTGTAGCTCCAGACATCGACACCCCATGTCGTGGAGAATTCTCCACGGGAGCCGTCTGTTTTGTTATTACCCACTTCCAAAATTTGTGTGCTATCCCAGTAGAGTATGGGCGGTGACTTCTGGAAGACTTCTGATGAAGTTACCGCAGCCTTTGTCTTCCTTCTTTCTTTCCAGACAAGCACATCTCCGGGGCAAAGGAGAAATGGCATAGTCCTCAGAGTTATGACTCCATTTTCAAGGTGGCGCTTGGCCTCAATGTACTTCTCATCGTAGTTGCTATCGATCCAGGAGGTCAAGGTGCGCATAAGGTCTTGATGGTGATGACTTAGTTGTTTCAAAGCGGCTGTCGATCGACACGTGTACCAGAAAATGTAAGGCGCGCTAATCGGTGCTCGCACGTTGAAGTTGGGAAACGTCTTCAAGAATTGCGACTGACACGTCAAGAATTCCTGCAGCGCGTCTATCATTTCCTGTGAATGGAGTTGGATCTGTTCATGGTGGTGTATGGGATCCGGCAGTGGCTCCTTCTTTGCCAATGCTCTGCGTAGTTCGGGCATCAGAGATGACTCGGAATAGAACCGTGAAATTGTGAAGTCAAGGCCAGACTCTTTCACATATTCCTGAACGTTGCTGACTGGTAGAAAGGCCTTCAGACAGAAATCATCGGGTCGAAAGCCAGGGGCCCACACTGGCTTATCGAGATGTGCGGGTGGTGGCTGGCCAATGAGATATGGGACCATGTGGATAATCTTCCAGTTTCTGCTGGTAACCTGCGAATTCTCAAGAGACTGGTCTTTGGGATTCAGAGCTGTGGCATGGTTTATGAGTTGACGATCTTTGAGATTTTTGGGGTAAACTGCCGCTGAAGCTTTACCGGTCCATTTAGTCCCAGCCATTGGGCCTTTTTTTGGTGCTCGAGCCCATGGTGTTGGTCTGAAAGTTATATGAGGACCTCTTCTCTGATGAGCTTTGGAATGGTGCTTTCTGATGAGGCGTTTGAGGGAACAAGGCCCCTTCGGCCGCAATTTCAGGCCGTGGGTATGTTTCAAATGAAAGGAGCTGCTATTCCTTTTGCGGGAATTTCGATGCTTCGATGAACCTGAGGTTCCCATTCTCGAGATCTGCATGCCCATGAGTCTGGAAGTGTCTCTTGAAGAACAGAATCAGAATCCTCACCTGTAAAAAGTCGCTCGCAGAGGTCTCGTCCCGCGAAATTGTAATGCTTCAAGATTCGCTTCAAGTTCGATGTCTTGTGCTTGCTCTTATGCTTTCCAATGTGTGCTTTTCTGCCACCAAGAGTTGTATCTTATCCAGACAGACCGGTGGCTATTGACTCCCGGCCATCCACTGCTCTTGGGATGCCGTCTGCTTCGATCCGTGCTTGTATTTCGTTCTGTGGCCTCGAGATCAACGGCCCCTTGTCCCTTATCGCTAAGCCCTTATGACGAACTTCGTACTTTGCAAGCCTCGGATCGATTCCCTCAAACGCCTTGATCGACTGAGGGAACTTGCATTCAGCAGAATCCTCCTGTAGTATAACGAGGCTTCGTATATCAAGGCTGGTGGCCAACAATGATTGTGCATTCACCGTTTCAATTTAGCGTCAGAACTTGGCCCGTCGTCGTCATCAAGGCCGAAAACGAATGCGAGAATTATGATGTTCGGCAACCGTCCAACGCGGCTGAGACGGAACCATGGAAAAACTTGTGTATCGCCTCTCGGCCCTTAGTTGTTGATTTCTTCAGGAATTTATCGAATGCGGAAGCCAGATCAAAATCTCTTCTGGTTGTCGCGCTTGTCAACTGTGATTCTATAACTCCGCCTGGAGAACCCAGTTGGGATAAGCAGTAGGGAATGTTGTTTCGTGGGAAGGAGTTGATAGGACTAGGCGGCATCTCTCATTTTGGAGGTTCAGAGGAGACTCCCTGCTTGGCACACGCAATTGACACACATTTTGATCGTGAGAAGGGGAAGCACAAGTACTCGCTTCCAACCGGGGTGTAAGCTCCAGGTTTCGATGTTGAACACGTGTCAGAAGGGCCCTGGTCTATGAATCGTTCACCAGGCAGCATCTCCTGCTGCACCATCAGCTGAGCATGCTTGTGTTGCCAAAGCCACCGCCACTGCTTCTCAGAATGCATTAGGCATGCACAAGAAGGATCGGGACTCGGTGATTAGCTAGCTACTTTTCACCGGCTACCTAGGGTACCCATGTGAATGGCTGGAGGCCATGAAAGCATGTAGGACTACAGAATCGGGGGCAGCATTGGAGTGTTACACAACATGGAGGGGTTGATAATCGCCAGCAGCCATGCCTTTTGCGTCAACTGTCGATTTGCTTGTCTTTTTCCACTTCAAAATGAGTTGCCTGAGGTGGCGATGCAGTCAACCTCGACCACATTTCGATGGCTCAGGTTCTGAGAAAACTCGAGCTTGACCTCATCCAACTAAGATTTGTGAAGCAGTGAAGCAACGAAGCATAGCGGGTTCCATGATGACTTCCTCGATGGTAAATCCAGTCACCGATGCGACACAAGAGTGGTACATCCCATCACCATTTACTAATACGAGGTTCGTGTTTCCCGATTTGTCCGTGCAGTCTCGAAGCCCAAAAGAGCCTGAAGCAACTTCTCAGTTAATTAATGTTTACGTGTGGTCTAGCGTTTTGGAGGCCGCATTTCGGGATGCGGCTCTGCAATTATCGAAGCAAGCTGAGGATCTCGGACAAGAAATCCAGATCATCAAGTCGCGCAACAGCTTTGATGATGTCCAGCGGGCTATTCAGGACTGCAATACTCACTATGAGGTTCTGAAGCCTGACTCAATAGCGCTCAAATGGCTGCGACAGCTATCCGAGAAGGTTGTTTTCTACGAAGGTGTACTCGACGTCCTTATCCAGCAACACCCAGAAGCGGTATCTTTGATTTGGGGGGGCATCAAGTTCCTTTTATTGGTATGCGTCTAACGGATGGAGAAGAGTGGCCTGATGAAACATTGACACAATATTACCAGGGACTGATCAGTCATGAGAAGACGATCAAAGGCCTAGCTAAAGCTCTGTCTCAAATTGCAGATTCACTACCGCGGGTCAAAGTCCGGTCCGACCTATTGCCAACAGAGCCAATGACAGCCGCGGTCTCAAATATTTGCGCTGATATACTCAAGTTCCTTACGCGAGCTTACAAGTGGTATTGCGAGGGGTGCCTCAAGCGTACTGTCCATAATTTCACACAACCCTTCGATCTCCGCTACGGAGATCTTATCGAAGATATCCGATACGATTCTTATGTGGTCCAAGATTTGGCAGCTTGTGGGCAGTTGGTCGAGCTGCGCCATGTCAACAAGAATATCCACCAGATCAGTGATACTACGACGGCAAATTTCTCTCGAATAGACTCCATATTGGACATGGTCCTTGCGAACATCAACGACCTGGACGCCAGGTCCATTGCCGCTAAGGCCATACAGACCCAGCAGCTCAAAGACATTTCAACCACCACAAGTCGTAAGTTTCTTCTCCAATACTGGCTGCTTGAACACCCGTTGACCACGTGCACAGTCATGTCATCGACAACAATCGATACAAACCGGCAGCTCTCTGATCTGCAATTGTCCCAGACGATGCCGTCGATTGAGAATCCCAGATTGTGGGACCCACGGAAGACGCTCAGCTACCTCCTAGTTCACCGGAAAAGGTCATCCCAAAATCGAGCCCGTCAACTATCCGAAGGTTTCTGGAAACTTGAACGAATCCGACGGTGGGCGAGATCAAAAGATTCGGACATATCCATCGTCAAGGGCGGGTTCCGCTCGCGACACGCGCTGAGATGCTTCTCGCTAGACGTGATCGCGGAGCTGCGCCTAAAACAAATCCCCGTCCTGTATGCCCTGGGAACTCCGCAGGAAGGTGCGGCTGCAAAGAGCATCTCCACTGAGGACATCTTGAAATATCTCGTCCGGCAGGTCTTAGACCTGCGAAGAAGTGGCCAGACGGAGAAGTCGATGTCCCTCTACGCTGCGGCGTTCTCTGGCAGGCTCTCCGAGCAAGAGTGGTTCTCCCTCCTGCAACACCTGCTGTCTGGACTTTCAGGAAAGGTCTACTTTGTTATGGACTTGGAATTGCTCAATCCAAATTTCGACTCTCCTTCGCGCTTTCACTGGCTCTCAGCGTTCCTGGGCCTGTTCAAATGGGTCGCTGAGCGGGGAGCTCAACTCACCATCAAGGTTTTGCTGGTCAGCTACACCTCGGAACTGCCGTTCGACACCACGAAGGACGAATTTTCCGGCTTTATTGTACCAGCCAAGAAGACGAAATTGGCGGCGCAAAGGCGGAAAGGGAGGGCAGTTGCGGCTCGAGGTCGGGGGCGTCAATCTCGCTTCAGGGTTTGAAGGTACACAAAGAAACAATCTCTGGACTTGAAAGCTGATGAACTCAAGATTGGCCGGAGTGTTGAAGTTACAATGGAAGTGATGATCACCTAGGCCCATGTGCGTCAGTCGCGAGTTCCAGAACAATATCACAGTTGTTGTTGCCGTTGTTTTGCCCGGAGATGCCCCGGATCACGTACAGTGCGCTGCGGTTCCACACTGTCCCGAGATCCTTATCAGACGCGATAACAGCTGCGAACTGCCCAAGCTCCCAAGACTTTCGATACGACTCTCAACCCGGAACAGGAAGGACAATTGCATCTCCTCACAACGATGTCTAGGGTGTGGTGATCATCCGAGTCTCTTGGCATCCATAGGCCCAGATGAAATACTGTATTACCTAGATTGGGAGACTCGCCTGGCTTCATACTGTGCCCTTCTCAGCTCCCCAAACTCGGGACAGCAGCAACTGTCCAACCAAGAGGCATCATGAAGCTCTACTTGGCCCTTATCTCCCTCCTCCTGGGGGCCGGCAGGACAGCTGCCCAGGCGTCACCAGGCCTGCCGATGGTCATCAACACCTGGGGCGGCCCCTTCACAGCCGCCACCGACACGGCCTATCTGTCCCTGGTGGCGACCTCGGCAACCGCCCTCGACGCCGTGCAGATCGGCTGCGCGACCTGCGAGCGCAACCAGTGCGACGGCAGCGTCGGCTTCGGCGGCTCACCCGACGAGAACTGCGAGACGACCCTCGACGCCATGATCCAGGACGGCACGACCATGAAGTCGGGCGCGGTCGCGGGGCTCAGGCGCGTCAAGGACGCCATCGCCGTGGCACGGCTGGTGCTCGACTACACCGAGCACACCCTGCTCGCCGGCGACCTGGCGACCGAGTTCGCCGTCGGGTTCGGCGGCTTCGCCGAGGAGAACCTGACCACTGCCGACAGCGCGGCGAGCTGCAGTGAGTGGAGGGCCGCGGGGTGCCAGCCCAACTACCGCGCTGGGACCCTGGTGCCGGACGCGAGCACGGCGTGTGGGCCGTACGCGCCTGCTGCGCCGAGCGGCGCCGCGACGTCGACGATTGCGACTAGGGAGGTGGAGCTCAAGACGAGGAGGTCGGCCGCGTATGAGACGTCGGCGGGGAGGTCGCATGACACTATCTCGATGATTGCGATCCACGTCGATGGCACGATGGCTGCTGGCACGTCAACCAATGGTGCATCGCACAAGGTCCCTGGGCGCGTAGGTGATGGACCGATCACGGGCAGTGGCTCGTATGTCGATGGGGAGGTGGGCGGCTGCGGTGCGACGGGTGATGGCGATATCATGATGCGCTTTCTGCCCTGTTATCAGGCCGTGGAGAGCCTGCGGCGGGGCATGACGCCCCAGGAGGCTGCCGAGGATGCTGTCTCGCGGATGATCAAGAAGTACCCGGCAGCAGCCACAGGCATCGTGGTGGTCAACAACAAGGGAGAGCATGGCGGTGCGGGATCCGGGTGGACTTTCACGTATGCGTACAGAGGCGGTACGATGAATGGTACGGAGGTGGTCACGGTGCCTCCGTTGTCAACATAATTATGTGTAAATATAGGAGCACATTGTCAACACACCGCTTAGCTGGTGAACCATGATAAGGCCTCAAATAATTCGGCATGACGTCTGCAGACTCTACCTCCATTTTCTGGTCATCCGATCTTGCGTAGCTACGGGCTCAATGATCTTCCCAGGAGTGCAAGCGTTGATATATCAGACGTTTTGGAGAGAGTCAACAGGGGTATTGTGCTTCCGCGTATTAATAGAAATTCGGCGCGTTCATCTGATTCTCACCGGGCCCACCGAAGTTTCCAAAACAAACAAACCTTCCCTGCCAAGTCTGCACCTGGCTTTTACGAGTAAGTCGAAGATCTTGGAGTACAACAGTTCTTTCATAGAGTAAGTGGTCTCGAAAGGGGACATGTCGATCTGTGCAGCATGAGCCACCTCCTCGGATTTGCATGACTGAATCTGCCAATGGAGCAACTGCACTTAGATTTCTAATCGACGGCGATCTCTTGTGGGGAAGCAAAGAGTGTTGGTAAAGTGAACGGCTACCGCAGCGACCTCAAATGCCAATGCCATTAGATGAATTTAAGCACGGACTATCATGCAAAAAAAGTCACAACCCCTGTGATCTGCCAACTCTGATTGGGTCCAGGGGAGAAGAATGATCAACGTTGACCCGCGAAGAGGGTGCATGATATCACTTAGGGGCCTGGATGACTCCATACGCTTGTATCCGCAGCCCCAGACTGACAACATGTTATATATGCTTAACTGGGGTCGGCTCTCGAACACTGCGAATTGTTCTAAACAATCAATCGAATTCCTGTTGTGCCTTTCTACCAGACGTCGCCAATACCACCCACAGTCGCTCATTTGCCATCATGTTCTCACACTCGTTCCAGGCCATCTTCCTGGCCTTCAATATTTTTCTGAGGATTGTGAGTAACGAAGACCTTGATTTAATCCTCTTGGTGCGAGAACCCCTTCTTACAATGATCTTTAGGTTTCTTGTGCACCTGTCAGACCGTTCGCAGTAAGTAGCCTCCAACCCCTATTCCTGACACAATCCACCTCTGACAACATCTCAGGGAAACCAGGCATACTCCATGGAATCCGAAACAGACGAAACAGGCAACCGCTGGGTCTTCAACGTCTACGCAGACGGCTACAATAAGGTCGACGCCGACGGTCGGCCCGAAGCAATCGACACCCTCATGGTGAACAAGCAATCAAAGCGTCTCACAGTCGTGAAGGCCATGAACGGGCTCGACACGACGGAGCCACGCCTCAAGATGCGGCAGGTCCTCAAGGAGTGCTGGACCAAGACGGGCCTCGCGCCGTCGGACCTAAAGGAGGTGCTGGGCTATAATGTCGAGAACGCCAACATGCAGCAGGCGACTGCGGACTGCCGTGCTGGGATGGGGTTGAAGGCTACTGATTCTTTCACTGTGTCTGGTGCGGAGACAGTGGCGGCCAAGAAGGCTTGCTGGGACAAGCTTGGGAACACGATATTTTCGTCCTCTATTCGTGGCTCCATTAAGGATTTTGATATCAACAAGGAGCTGATTAGCATTGATGTTCAGAGTGGAAGTGGAGTCGATCATGTTTACTACGGGTTTTCGTGAGTCTGTGTGGAGACTCTTGAGCGAGAAATAGGGCCCATACCTCAGTGAATATAATGCAATGCATCGAGGATCTGATCTGGTCGTTAGTTGAGTGCGGCGCTGGAAACTACATATCACGAAGCGGACCAGGCCAGAACGGCTCGAATTAAGCGTTTCGCTATCTTTACATTCGACCGATCTCTCTAGAATTATCATCTGGTGTTATAGTATCGATGTATTTCACTCCCCATTAGGGCCAGAGCGGTTGCTTAAATCTCTTGCGAACTGCCCATGAGAGCAGGCGCCTCGAAGTGGAACGTGTTCAACAGGTCGAAATTGAAATACCCATTAATGGCGTCGATATCCGACGAAAAGTCAATATTGAAGTCGAAAGCACCTTCGGGCGCCTCGCTCGACGGCACCACCGGCGGCGCGTTGAGGGCGTGGTCCAACACGTGCTGGATGACAGCCTTGCAGGAACTGCACAGATCGCCGTTCGGCGCCGAAGGGCTGACCCAATCCAAGAAGCCGCTCAGGAGGCTTAGCTGCTGGATTATTCCAGAGCGAGTGACCCCTTGGACAGGCGTGTGTTGGAGGGACGGCTTGAGGAGCTCGTTGCAAAGGACCCCGCCAGCGGGGGCTGCGAAGGCCATGACCTATTCGAGTGTGTCAGCTGTGCTCATTGGGATGAGATACAATGGCAGCAAACAGGCTTTGCATTGTAGAATTATACAACTCACCAGCCACTCAAAGTCTCCGTGCAGCCCGGCCAGTCGGTCCATGTGCGTCCAGAACACCAGCGTGACAGAGACCATCTCAAAGCTAACGTTCAGCAGCTCGGCGTTGCTGTCGTGTCCCCACTGCACCAGAAGGCGTGTGATGAAAAACAGGTTCTGGAGATGCTCTAGCCGCACAAGGATTCTTATATAAATGGCCGGGGCTGGAACACTCGGATCTCTCACTGTGTCAGGTGAGTACTTGAGAACGCCTGGTATCCCCGCAAAAGCCTCGTACTCATGCTCTTTCAACGCTCTGTCAACTTTTCAGCAGTGCTCCTTAATTGAGACAGATAAACACTCACAGTAATGCGTCGATAGACGTATATTCAGGACTTCCCAGAGCCACCTCCATGACCTCGTCCTTGACCCGCGCAAGCTTCGCCCTCGCCCGGACAATTGTCGTCGAGTAGCATTCACCCTCGCGGTTCCACCCGTTCTCATCCAGCGCTTGAACGGTCGTGGCTATTGTCTCGGGGTCGGACATCAACACTTCATCGCACAAGTCCAGCGGGAGTGGCGTCAGCATGTATTTCCTGCCCAACAGCGGTGGCCGCCCACTGAAGGATGCGGCCACCTTATCAATGACAAAGAGCTGCGCGACAAGCCGTCTTCTGACCTCTTTTGCAGCCGTCGGGATATAGGGCTTGTCATCATGTAAGGCGTGGAGACCGAGATACGTAAGCAGGGCGACGTTCTCCCCGTGGAGCCTCCAAAACGAAGGGGCCGCGTCCCCGGCGATCATGGACTCGATGATGGCGGCCTTGTACGTGAGGTATAACAGCAAGCTGTTCGGCGTGCACCCCTTGCAGAGCTGGATGCAAAGGTCTGCAGCTTCCTTGTATACCAGTGTCAGCTGTGCGGGCCTCTTGTCCGACTTTCGAAGTAGTTCCGGGCGGTGAGGCTGGTCCGCGAGTGCAGCGAGGGCCCAATACGTGAACAGTATGCCCAGGCTTTCCCACCGCATGTTACGACCGGAAAACGACGAGAGCCATGCTTCAGACTCAAACTCGTCCTCGGTCCATTGCTTGGCCGTGTTTGAAGAGAGTAGGTGGGCCAGTTCCTCGAGGTCTCTTGGCTTGCGTGATCTCAGCGTGCGGCCGAAGACGGAGATCAGCGATTCGATGACACGTTTCGCAGCCAGACGCATCCATCCGTCGTTTGGATTCGTGTGCTTTTCGAACAGTGGCAGGGCGACGTCTTCTGTCGGTATTCGATTGAGTACGACGAGGCTGGCCTCGAGGGATCGTGGGGACAGGATGACAGTCGTGGTGCCTGCGTCGCCATTCTCTACACCTGAAACGGGAGGACTGGCCGCCACGACGGAGGAAATACCCATCAGTGGGCCCTGTACAAGGGAAAGACTGTTCTGTGTCTCCTGGTAGACAGCAGAGAAGCTAGTGAAACCCATGTACCCAGGGCCAGTCTCCGAAGGGTGATTCCTCGATTCGGGTGAATCTGATAGTACATTGATACTGGGTGACCCGTTTGAGCCTGGAGAAGGCCGTGCACTGCTATGTATGCCAAGGTCAATAACGCTGCTGCTGTGCCATTACTAAGGGCCTCGAGGTGCTCACCTCGCTGGTCTGGCCGAACCTCTTGGACGGGCCTGGGCGGGCTTCCGAGTCGTTTCTTCAACGCCCAGGTACACACAGCCACCAGGATTATTGCGAGCCCTGCACCGACGACAGGCCGGGACGGCATGGTCGCATGAGACTTTTCGCTTGCGGCAGGGCTCACACGCCTGCAGCCGGCCGTTGCGGCGACGGCCGGGAGTGCCGAGCGCCGAGGCTGGTGTTGAGGAGTGAGGAGGCTCCATGATGCGGGCCAAGAACTCAATCTGTCACTGTGCGACGCGATTGCCGTGTGTCCTGATCTTGATCAGATAAGATCAACGAGGATGGTTGGTCCCACAGGGTCTCACTCAGCCGGCTGGAGGACCGATGGGTGGTGCGTGAGAGAAAACGGGAGCATCAGTTCGGGAGAGAGCGGGGCTCGGCTTGTCCCGATCTGGAGACCGTCGGCGCTCGGAGTAGTTTCCGACCACAACGGACCTGCCTTTGATGGGGGATTCCATCCACCCATAGCAGGCGCCCAGTTTCTAAATCCGCATGACACAATGCAAGCATTGATCATTTCG
Organism: Diaporthe nobilis; assembly: GCA_023078575.1. NCBI lineage: Eukaryota > Fungi > Ascomycota > Sordariomycetes > Diaporthales > Diaporthaceae > Diaporthe > Diaporthe nobilis. The sequence continues at coordinate 2,929,928 of JAKZJT010000010.1, forward strand.
AATATGCACGATCACTCAGGACGCTATTCCGAGCATATGCCTGTGGATTTGGCATTTGGTTTGGTGAGCTAGGACGATGTGCTCCGTTGAGAATCATGGATTAATTACTCCGGCCTAGACTTGAACAACGGTCCGTCTTACATGCAGCCGCCCCTGGGATGTCCCGGTACGCGCTGCACGCCGGCCAACCGCATCTGCTGTCATGTCTACATCGCAAGGGCGCGTCAGGTCTAGTTCGGATCCGGGTAGCCTCGAGGGATTCGGGATCAGAATGCCTGTGGTTGCCTACACCGTGTGACTCTTCGCTTATGTGACTCCGCAAGCTGATCTCTGACATGACCCACCCCTATAAGCTCTCGCCTTTCTCTTGGCTTTTACGCTTCTGCATTCTCAAAGAAGCTTAAGTTTTACCCGTCACTCTTCCATACGCCACCTTAAACGGTCTTCTGTGTCAAATTCGGATATTAAACCCCGGTTTCAGAAAGACAGTAACCATGGCGCATTCCTACGATGTTGCGATGTTCCAGGCGGCTCTTGAGAAGAAGACGCATCTCCTTCCGACAGGACGCCAGTCCACAACGACAAAGAGCCAGCCAAAGATCAAGTCCGCGATGGGCTCCGAGGTAACATTGGTGGAGGCCGATTCCACTTCACAGCTCAAGAAAAAGGACTCTGATGGTAAGCATAAGTCGTCGTTCACATGTGTTCAGTGTTCGCTGGTCTAAATGATGCTGCAGTATTAGAATCCTCGGTGGAAAAGGGCTTGAAATAGAAGGAAAATCATCAGGGCAGCATTGAAGGTTTCGGGTCGTTCTACATTCGCAGTTGACTGTCAATATCAGATTAATTGCCAAGTTTTGCTTGGGAATACGTAAGGCTGGTTTGTATGAAGTCAATACATGGTATGCCATCGGTAGTCTCATTCTGTTGGTGTCATTTACGGTCGACGAGATATAGCACCTTATGGCGCATGATGCCTTCGACAACAAGCTGAAGGTATGATTTCGTAGTCTCGTTTTTAATCTGTATACATATGCCTCTTTAAGCAGTATATATCAGTCCCTTTATATAGTGATAAACGCTTAAGCACCTAGTATTAAAAAAAAAAAAAAATATAATGTTGATAATAATAGATTTTAAATATAATTATCTATAGCTTACGGCTAAGCAAACAGTGACAGCCGTATAGATAAGGCTAGCGAGAATTACTTCTAACGATGCTATAGACCATCAATACAAATAGCTAAAGAAATTAGGTAAATAGTCATATAGCAAAGATTAGAATAATCTCTCTATAAAATAAATCCCATAAATATAATCCCAATTAAAAACTTAATTTCTTTTTATTTATATTAATATATATTATATTCTTAAAAAGACCCTTATTAAATAAGTTATTATTATAATTAATATTTAACCTTAAAGTTAATTTTAATAAAAATTAAAATAATAAATAATTTTCTTAATAATTATTTATAATTATTTTATAAAGTTATTATAAAACTTTTTAAAAAAAGTAAATATAATATTTATAATAAAATAAATAATATAAAGGAGTATAATAATATTATATTCCTTTAGGTTTATTTTTTTATTATTAATAATTAGAGAATAATTTAAAGAATTAGAAAGTAATTAAGAAGTAAAGGCAGGAAGGGGAATTTTATAGTTTATTCGTGAGAGGGTAATAAGAAAATATACTAAGCCGTATATAACTTTATATACAAGCTCAGGGAGGGATAGTTGGAAAGCTAAGCAGACAGCAGCCAGACCAATAAATAGTTGATTTGAAAAACAGTATGGCCGAAGCCGAAGGTACGACTTCGTTCGACCAATCTCATCGGTCTATCCTGAAATAAAACCTTGTGCTTGACTCACGGCTGCGCCATTCACAGACCCCTTCATCCTTCTTCTCATCCACAAGGAGCTCATGTTCTCTCCCGTTGTTGCGATTCTCTCATTGTGGCCCCTTCTCATACTGTGTCACTCCCTCGGGAATCCCGACGACAGCACTCTTCGTCCAAATGTGGATCACATCTTTCCAATCTAGGCCCTCCACACAGCCAGCCTTGACCGCCACCACGGCCCCCGGCGTCCCATCAGGCCGGCATGAGCTCTGGTAGAGCCGCACCCCGCACTTTGGGCAGAAGTAGCAGTGCATGGTGTTGCCACTGTCGGTCGGGTGGGTGAACAGCTGCAGCCTGTCCTTGGCCTCCTGCGGCAGGTTGGACACGAAGGCCTCGGTGGGGTAGAAGGCCGAGGACCCAAAGGCGGACGCCGATTGTTTTTGGCACGAGGTGCAGTGGCAGCATGCCAGACGGACGGGGTCTTTCAGCGGCGTCCGGAATGTGATGTAGCTGCATTGGCAGGACACCCGGTGTCCTTGATCTGATGATGACGTGTCTGGCATAGTGGACAATTGATTGTGACGGATTGATGTTGGAAGTTGCACGGATAGGTCCAAACGATTCGTTGAGGGTTGATTTGTGCGTTTTCTTGCTTTCTTTTTTTTTTTTTTTTTTGAAATATGAGTCCGAGTTTATAGGCCTGAATAATAGAGATGTTTTAAGGGGCAGTATGACTGTTCTTCACGCAAATGCCTCCGCTATCTCTGCTAGACGCGTTCGGCACTTGGGTTTGACGCGAGGCCAGCCACCGACCGCCACCGACGTGGAGCAGATGACAAATGCCGGAGCCTGGGCCGGGTTTTGTGTGCCACAGCAGGGTATCGGGGCCGAGTGTTACCTAGCGTGCCTTGCTGTGCTACATACATCGGTACCGGTATCATTTGTACGACTGCAAAGTCCCGTTGACATGTAACTCCAGTGTGGACGATTTACTCTAAATTTTCCGGGGATGGAACCCATTGGAGTTTCTAAGTTACGCACCATAGATGAGCTTGGTCAACAATTGATGCCCAATTTGTCTACCAATGAAAACTACGATCATGAGTTCGAAGAAAGCTCACTTTTCAAAGCCTGCAACAAAATATTTACTGAGGTCCAAAACGGGCCTCAGCAATTTCCTGTTTCGTCAGACTTCAATTGTGTGGCCATTTATCTGACGAAAGTTTGTAATACACGACACCTTTGCAAAGGAAGTGGCTATTCTCATATCGGAATCTGGCTGTGATGCGCTTCTGGACGAAGTGCATTCCCTCATGAGATCACAAATAGCTGGCGTTGCCGCTGCGAGCTTAGCAGAAATCTAGGTGAACCCTGAATGTGGACAATTTGTCAAGCGATCGATGACGGGCTTCGAGCACAGTATCATGCAAACGCTTGATTGTAGCCCCGCAGAACAGTTATCAAGTCCCAACAGGTTATGGCAAGTCCAGTTGGGAGCACTGCTTGAAAGCGCTAGGCTAAAGGTTGAATCTGAAACTTGCGTTTGTATCCGCGTTTTCCAAGCCATTCACGCTTTCGTCAGTCTTGGGAATTTATTGACGAACACACATCACCGTGGATCTGATTTGATTTGGTGAAAAGGGCTAAAGAGTCAGGGTCCTGACAGTTATTAAGACTGGCTGTTTGCAATTTTAGGAGCTTGGGCTAACGCCCGGATCGTGGCGTTTGCTGAACGTCAGCTCTTAAGCTTGGTTTGTTCTTCATGACAGAAGAGATACACTCACTCCGGCATTTTGTGTACAGTACCCGTCTCATCGGAGAGCCTGGTCACAGTCAACTGGGCACACTGGGAACTTGCTCAGTTATAGATTTATCCAGTGAATAGTTATGAGAACGGAGATTCACACCCATCAAAATGGAGGATTCACCCCTCACGGACCACCCATACAAACCACCCTTATCATATAACCTAACCCTTAACATTACTATAATACCCTTTACAGCTATAATTACCAGCGCCCTACGCAGCCTCTATTATAATTAAACTCAATATAATTACCCTATATTAATATTATATTAAATTAATTAAATTCTTATTAAAATTAATTAATTTAATATTAAAAATAATATTTAATTACTTAAATTTTACTTTTTTAATATTATAATAATAATATAAATCCTAAATTACTTTAATCTTAAAGTATAATAATAAATTAATTATTATAATTAAAATACCAATATTATTATAATAAACTATTATTAATTAATACTTTTTAACCTTCCTTTCTTTTTTAAACTTTTTTATAATAAATATAATATTTATAAAGACCTTAAGGCTAAATTAAATATAGCTATAAAATCTATTAAATTCCTTATTATTATTAAAAAATTAAATCTTAATTATATTATATTAAAATATAATTATAATATTTAGCAACCTTTTATTATAATAATAAATAATATCTTAATAATTAAATCAGGCTATAAATAATATATATTTATTTATCTACTTAAAATAAAGTTTAATAAATAAACCTTAATAATTAATAAAGGGAAATATATTTATTATAATCTTTAAAAAATCCTTAAAGCTTAATATAATTAAGTAAAGCTTATAATAATATATTATAATTTCCTTATTTATATAGCTTAAAACCTATCCTTTATAAAGCCTAAATAATTAAAAGCAACCCTTTATTAAAAATACCCTTAAATTTAATTAAGAAAGAATATAATTAAAGATTAGCTTATTATTTATTAAAAGGAAAAATAGGGTATTTATATACCTATTTAAATAGCTTTAAAATTCCTTAAAAAGGAGGATTATTAATATAAATAAATTATTAAGAAGGGTAATATTATAAGTATTTTTTAATATAATAAGTAATAAATTACTTAAATTTAAAAATAATACTTTTCTTATAATATATTGCTTAATTATATATATTTAATAAATAATAAAAAAATACCTTATTTTTAAAGTATAATAATAACCTATATAAAGAAGATTCTACTGCTATTTTAAACCATTATTAATAACGAGAAAAAAGCTAGCTTTTAATAGCTTCTCCAATAAATTCATAAGCTCTTTAGATAATGTAATATTAAGCCTCCATCCCTCTTTATTATTAATTATAATATTATTTTAATTAATACTTTAAAGTATAAATTCCCTTAATTATACTATTAATTATATATCTTCTATATAAATATAAATATTATATTATATATTAAGAAGAAATAGAGGAAGTTAGTAGTAGTAATATTAATAGCGGCGGGAAATACTATAAAGGTTAATAAAGCTGAAGATTTTAAAAAAGATAATATAAACCTTACTTCCCTTAATATGCTAGCAAAAAAGATAATAATAATATCCTTAAGAGTCCTTAATAATATCTTATATACCTAAATAGCCCTTTTTAACCTTTTTAAAATTATAAAATACTTTATAAATTATAAGACTTATAATATAGCTTAATAATAACTTTAAAAAACCTTTTTAAATTAAATAATAATCCTTAATTATCTTAAGATATATTATATTAATAAAAAGGAAAAAATTATTATTAAATAAGCTGCTTATATCATTTATTAAATACTTAACTTTAGCTTATATATAACCTTCTTTATAAAAGCTATATATTATATAATTAAGCTTTAATTAAATTATAATATAAGGAATTTTCTTTATTTAATAAAAGCTATTTATAAGGCTATTAAAGAAAAGGCTAATAACTTTTATTAAAAAAAAGTAAATTAAAAAATAATAGCCCTCTTAAAATTTAATAATAAAAAATAATTAGGAATACTTTCTTTATAAATTACAAGGAATGCCCTTAAGCTTCTTAAAGCAACTTATAAATAAGCAATATAAATACTTAAAGGAAAAGCCTATTAAAAGAGCTATATAATTTTAAGCTATTATTACCCTATCTATACTTAATATAGTATTATTTATATTAATTATATTATTAATAAAAAAGAAAGAAATAATTCTTTTAAGAAAAGTAATATTTATATAAATTATTATCTTAATTATAACCTCTTTCTTAAAAACCCTTTCTTCTTTATACTTTTATTAAAAAAGGTTATTATTTTAAAGGGTAAACCTTATAATATCTTTATATTTATTATTAGTAAAAAGGGCTTCTTTAAGGATTATAAGAAGGCTATAATAAATAAAAAGATAGTATTAAATATTATAGGTTTAAGTAATAAAGTAAATAATAAAATAAAGGTAATAATAGCTTTTATATAGCGTATTAACTTAGTATTTAAATGGAATAATTTAACCCTTAAATTATTAAATTAAAAGAATATTTTTAATAATAATACTTAATAAAATATTATCTATTAAGATTAATAGCTAATGGTAAAGCTTATAAAGCAATCAACCTAATAGCCCTTAAAATGAAAGAGGTTTTTAAATATTATAACATCTTTAGATATAATTTTAATAATATTTATACCCTTAAATATAAGGTTAATAGTTAAAAAATAATATATAAGGGCTATAAAAAGCATTAATTAATTACCTTAAATAATTATAATTATTAAAAATATTATTAGTAATAATAATAGCAAAAAAGGTATTTAAAAGGAGATTATAATTTATATATATTAAATATAAAATAATATATTATATAATTATATTAAATTACCTAATTAAGTAATATAATTAATTAATTTATAACTTTTTTTAAAAAGGGTAATAATAATATTATTATTAAAATTAATTTAGCATTATCTTATATTAATTTAATAATAAGGCATTAATTATATATTAAGGCTAAAATTAGCTAGGTAGGTAATCTGTAAGGGGTGAATCCTCCATTCTAATGGGTATGAATCTCCGTTCTTATAGTTATTTATGTGGAGTAAGCATTCACTGGCCTCCTTCACCTAAGTATGAATCATAAAGATAGATCGCCTGGCCTTGATGCGCAATTGTTTAAACCTAGGATGATCAAGGAGTTTGGGAACCTCAACTCTTCTTGATCACCCTTCCAAACAACAACAAATCCACCAACCCACAACAGAGTACACACACTACCGGTCACCATGAGACTGCTCACCAAAGTCGTTCTCCTTGGCCTCGGCCTTGTTGGATCTGCTCTTTCCAAGAGCATTTGTGTATGTATCATAACCCTCAATTCATCATGCCAGCTTCATATACGAAACTTGGAGCCAATTCGGACAAAGCAACTGGTTCTGACAAACGAATGTAGTGCACTCCGGGCTGCGGTGCTTGCCTGCCGCAGGATTGCTTTTGGGGTTACTGCCCTCCTGGTAATGTGAGTACTTCCACCGCTGACATACATCTGCACAACACATTCTATGTTGAACATGGGATTGAACACAGTACATCAATGTTACCGGACATCGCTAATTCTTCTGATCATAGTTCAACACCTGTTGTGCCGACGAGAAGAAGGCCGTGATCTTCAACAACGAGGAGGACTACCTCGCAGCGGTCGCGGCTGCGGCTGGTCAAATCAACGGCTAAGGATGGAAGCTGAGTCCAGCTCATAGCAAGGAGAAACGTTTTGGAAGATACATTGGAAGACCTGAGATGTTCTAGCAAGTTCTGTTGGAGTGAAGGACTCTTGTCCTGCGGCTGAGATAGAAACGAAGTCCTACAGCGCAATCAATCTACACCTGGGCACTCGGGAGCTGACCCCAACTTCGAAAACCTCATTCTACTCCTTGATGATTAGTCAGGACAGTCTCTTTCTGCTCATGACAGTTTGTTTCGATTCCGGGCATACGCACAAAGAGAAGGCCGCCTCAACCGATGATATGCTCTGTGAGTCTGTTCAATTAGACTCAAACAAGGTCACAAACGCTTCGCCTCAGACTGGCAAATGCCATCATTGCTGAGTCACACATGATCAAGATGATGCGCTGTATGATCCTCAGGGTTGACTTCCATTTTCATGGTCATGCGTCTCAAGACGGCGCCAGGGTCAGAGAGTTGATTCCAAGCACATTGTTGCTGTTACCGCAATGCCGTGCTAACTTGAATGCTTTCGATGCATTGTCCTGCCACCTGAAACCATAGAGATCAACCAGGCACTATAATTTATGGCCATCTTTACCAAAGACATAGAGGAACATCGATCTTCACATCTTCTATCAAGCTGGGGATAATTGCGAAAGGGCAGACCGGGCCTTTCGACCATTTTCACCTTAGTTTGTCGGACGGGTCCAAAAGCGAGTCCCGCCGGCGGCTCCTATCTTGTTCTGAGAAAGAGACAGAAGAGTGACTGGAAGATACAGGTTGACTCTTTGTTGCATCACATCTGTATTTGTAATATAGTTGAACTCGCTTTTAAAATGCAATTATTGCGAGTTGCTCTGTTGCTGGAGGGGATTAACAGAACGGTGTTCCAACCAAGTATCCTTTCCAATCAACAAATTAATCAACAGAGATTACTGGCTCGGCATCTCCCGTCTTAATGTCGGTCGGGTCAATGCCCATAGTGATGTAACCCACAACACCATTATCGATATTCTCCCCATCTGCAGGAACAACGGTTATAACGGGGTTGAAACCTTCAGAGATCCCATCAGCAAAATGGCGATCCTCGCTGTTCTTGCGGCGCACAATCTCAGTATGCGAGGCATAGGGTTCCAGCGCCATGATGCGCGCAGACACGTCCTCCTCAAAGTACAGCTGGCCGGTCGATACGACGTTCTGCGACCTAAGGGTCCCGTTGCCGTACAGCGTCCAGTCCGTGTAGACCTGCGCGTGGATGTGGATGGCGCGCCCCGCGTAGAAGCCCGGGTAGACGGTCTTGATCTCGGCCAGGCCCTCGGCATTCGTGGGCCACATGCCGCGCAGGAAGGTGGTGTCGTCGGTGTGGAAGTCGGTCTCGCCGACGGTGAAGTTGTCGAGGCCGTGCTGCGCGATGACCTCCTTGAAGGGCGTGTTGGGGTCCACGCCCGTGAAGCTCGAGTAGCTGCCCGTCGCGTTGGCCGACCAGATGCTCACGAGGGCGCCCTCGAGCGGCTCGCACGTGCCCATGTCCATGAGCCCGATGTCCAGCCACACCGGCACCCCGGGCTGGCCCTCGGTGGTGTCCTGCCGAAGCAGCTGGGACTGGAGCCATGTGTACGGCCCACCGGTGATCTCTGTGGACAGGACGCACGTGTCGTTTTGGAGCACGTCGTAGTATGGCGCTGCAGTGGTGACCTGGATGGTGCTGTTGCCGGTGCCCCAGTCCCTCTTGGCCATTCGTTTGGCGTACCGCTTCTCGTTGAAGCGAGCCACGTGGGAACTACAGCGCTTGGACAGAGCGCCACGACGAGAAAGCTCGGAGCGCGAGAGCAGCTCGCCATGAGCCGCGACGGTCGACCCGGACAGGAGCTCGACGGCAAGGAAATTCAGAGGGGAGAACTTCATGGTGATGCTTTTTAGAGTCCTCAAACGGCTTCGAGTACCTTCGGAAGGTGAGAGAGAAAAGACAGACTTGGAGGTGAGTTTCTACCTGATCAGCACCAAGGATAGCGAGTCCGGAGTAGAGGGGCGAGACGAAAGATTTCTCCCGCGCTGACTTTTATACAACCATCCCGTATGGTCGAGTCAGCCTTTTGTAATGGTAGACGAATGGTTGGCCACACAAGATGTGACCGACGTGGAGAACCTTGAGTCCCCTGTCGGGAACAATGCTGGACCGACCTTCCTTGAAAAGGGCAAAGCACCCCCACTGCAGTGCGTGTACCGGAATGTGCCAGACCACCAAATCTTCTTGGACAGCTACGTATCTCGCCCTACACACGCACCTGATTGGGTTACTTTTCATATCTACCTTCTGTATACGAGGTGGACCTCTGGGACTCGCCGGGATTCCCACTCAGTGCTGACATCCATAGCTCCAGCTGGCCCCTTTACAATCTCATTGCTAGCCCCAGAATAAAATTCAGGTTGGGAGCCTCTGTCAAGGAGTAAACAATGGGTCGTATGGAGCAGCCTGGCTGCTTTACCTTGGCCTAAATAGGAGGGCACAGCATGTTTTTCAACAGGGGACTGTAGTTAAATACTTCATGTCGACATTTGATGAACACTCGGGTGGATCTCAATGCATAGAGACAAAGCGCTTACTTGCGTCATGCGTGAGCGAACCAAAATGGTATCTCTGCAAGGTCCCAGGTTGCAGTAGGGGGGCGGGGCAGTACAGAAGTGCAGACATCACTCCTGGGCTCTGTGGTATCTCGTTTATCAGATACGGAACTAGGCCCCGAGCACAGAAGTGACCCGCGGGCTGCCGCTGCGGGAGCGTCCGCGGTGGAGGATGTTGAAGAAATAGGAAAGAAAAAGGAGAAACCCACAGCATGCATGTCAATATTTATATAGACCCGTTGAATTCACTGCACTGGGATAGATCCATTCTGCACGCAATGTCGGATGGTTGGGACTATCCGAGGGTCCATAAAATATCCGCGAGTTTGCGATGATATCCGCTCCGCTGGTCCATATGTCATGCCAACTAAAATGTATAATTTAGGTTGTTTTTTTAAAATGGGACTATCCGAGAGCTCCTAACACATCCGGGACTTTGCGATAATATCCGCTTGACTTACTTTATCTGTCATGCCAACTGAAATGAACAACATGGGATTCGAACAAAATACCCTGACAATAAGCACGATTTGTCGTGCTAGTAATCTCTCATTCTGAGTCCCTTCATTTTGTGTTTGGACGGGGGAGCAACTCAAGATTAAATAGGTTTTGTCGGTTCTACAATCATTAGTGCTAACGTCACAGTCAGAAATCCCGGGAAGAGGTCCTAGCAGAATCATTATGGCAACGAACATCAGAGAGCCTTGGAGCACTGGGCATGGATGACGCATGAAAACGCCCGCCGATTCAAGTAGACCTAGGAGTCCCTTCCGAACACCCACAGCTCGATATCCTCCGCCCCCCTCTCGGCGAGGTTGACGATCGTCTTCCCAACGTGCCCGATGGTCTCGGCAGCCTCCAGCACCTCTGGGTCGATCAGCCAGAACCCGACGGCCGTGTGCGGCTCCCGCCGGGAAATCCACTCCTCCGGGCCCACAACCGGCTGGCCCAGGAGGAAGGTCCGCTGAGCGTTCTGGAAGCACTCGCGCATGAGCACGCCCATCTCCGTCGCCGGGTCCGTCAGGGACCGCCACGCGGCACGCTCCTCGCGCAGGTAGGTCCTAAGGCTGCTACCGCGACCGCCGCCGCAGTCCGTCCGGCCCGCCCATACTAAGCCCTCAGCGTCTAGCCCGACCAGGGCGCGCACGCGGGTCCCGGCGCCTCCTCCGGCGGGCACGCCCCACGCGCGCCGGAGCCCGGCCCAGGCGTCGAGCGACGGGCGGAGCTGGCTGCCGATCCAGACCTGGCGCAGGTCCGCCGCGCCCTCGGGGTCGGCGAGCCGCGGGTCGCCTCCGCCCGTGACGGGCTCTACCTCGCCCGGAAGCGCCCACGAGGCACCGGGGAGGACGGGGACGCTGGCGTTGTACCAGGGCAGCGACCTCGCGTTTGCGAAGGGACCGCTCATGACGCGCGGTTCGAGGTGGCTGGTGGTGAGCCGCAGGTAGAGGCCGCGCAGGTTGGGCACGGCCAGACGGACGGAGGCGAGGATGTAGGGCGCGAGCTGGGAGGGGCCATCGGGCCTGGCCTCGTCTCCGCTGTCGCGGTAGTCGCTGCCGAGGTGCCTGAGGTCCACGCAGAGGTGGCGAACGCCGAAGCGCAGTGGGCTGGGGGAGAAGTCGTGTTGGAGCAGGTGGTGCAGGAACAACGGGAGGAGGTTGAGGGCGACAATCTCGGACGAGCTCGGTGTCTGGAGTGAGAGGATGTCGAGCTCGGGGCTCAGGTGTGCTACGATCCGGGTGGTTGTGCAGTCGCGCGTGCCGACGCCCCACGGTATGCGCGCAAACGCCGGGAGCCGGATACGATATACCGAGTTGTGAGCATCGCGAGCCTCGCGACATACCAGCCGTAGAGCCGGCATCGCCGGTGACGGGGCGCCGAGGAACGTTACGCGCAGCAGCGGCTCCGTTGGGATCGCATACGGCCACGTCCATGTCTCAGTCTCAGTCTCAGTCTCAGACGGTCCGGCTGCGAACATAGAGGCCCATTCATCATCGTCACCCGGTTGCAAAACCTCTGGCTCTGGCTCGGACCCGCCGTGCTGATCTCCTACACCTTCCTCCAGGAGTATGCGGAGGAAGCGGCGGCGGCGAAGGTGCCACGCCCAGATCTGAAGCCGAAGCTCGCGAGGCAGCTGTGCGAACAGAGGGAATTTCGCATCGGCGTCAAGAGCCGGTGAGGACTGCCGGCCGAAGTAGCGGCTGTTGAAGACATCAGCCGTGAGGTCCGACTCGGCCATTGTTTACTCCGACGAGTCTGGTTCGGTGTGGTAGACCAACAATTAAAGGAAATTGTGTAGTTTCGTCGTGGGCGTTCTAGAAAGACTACATAATCAGCAGGCACTGGAAGTGGGAAGAAATGGCATAATTTACCCCCATGACCAACCAACAGGCCTGCTAGGCTACTACAGCAGGCTGAAAGTGGGCACATGAATACTGCAGCATAAGCTTACTAGGATCATCCACTTGACTCTAGCAGTGGGGCTTGCTGGCATACAACGAGGCGAAATGGTGATTCTAGCACACGGTGTCAAATACACTAAGAAAGTAGAAGTATATACAAAGCCATTCTTCTCTGATCATACCCGGTGGAAGCGACGGTAACGCAAAGATTTCATGATCCCAGTCTGCAGAGCAACGACCCTGGCTAAGCGGTCAGACGATACATGAGAGTTCCGAACCCAAGGTAATCATATCCGCCACTGTTGCTCCCGTAGTTGCCACCACCCCCCTCAACCCCACCGGTTCCGTTGTTGGCGTAGTCGACATATGCTTTCGTCCAGGATGCGCCGAGGCCTCGAATGTCATTGTAATGTGCGTACAATAGTTCGAACCCGGCTCTCACGTTGCCGCGAGACGCTGAGGAGATCTCAGCCATGGTGCCCTGATCGGGATTGTCGTACGTTGTGAAGGGCACATCTTCGTTCACATTGTATTTCGCGATGTACTCCGATCTGACAAGACATGTATCGTTAGTTCGCAGGCACCACGAAAGGAAAGGCTTCTTTTGGGATCAAACACAGAGAATACTCACGCCGCTAGACCACTGTTCGACATGATCTCGAAGAGGTCCTTCCCTTGGTTGTATCCTTGCTGCATGACCACTCCCAAAAGAGCAAAGTCAAGCGTCGCATGTCCCTGGTCTCGCCCAGCCTCTTGACTTTGGGCCAGAATCTTGCCCGTTCCATCTTCGGTGTGATTGGCGATTATGAAATTCGGCATGGCGCCCATGCCATCGCCGCCGATAAAGTAATTGACGGCGTAGTCATACATCGTCTGGTTGTCAGTGAAAACGCCAATGGCTTGGATGGCAGCAATGCTGCAGAGATCCCAATTTGCCCACTGCATTCAATTTTAGCATTACCGCGTCGAAACTTGTTATTTGCCATGATGACTCACATAATGGTACCGTGATGCATCGTTGTGCGTCGTTAAAAATCTGTAACTATCTTTATAGAACACAGTTTCGAGGAGCTCGCCGAGACGCGTGCGATTCGCCTCCGGCCATTCGCTGTAGTCCCGCATGATCTCTCCGGCATTGGCCAACTGGTATCCGTAGAGGCCTGCTGCAAGGAAGCCATCGCTATTCCCTCCAATGGCCTTCAGGGTCGACGACCAGGCATCTAGAATTCGGGTCGATGCGACAGCAAATTCGGAAGACCCGCTGATCTTCCAGCGAAGAGCTAGCTGATAGGCAGCGTGGGCATCGTTGTACAGCACCGGATAGTTCTCTGCGTGTTCCCCGTCGGAGCCGCGGTAGACTGTCTCCACTGCGCGAGGCTCATACGTAGAGGAGGCGTGTGAGTTTGCAGTGAGAAGGTTCCAAGCCGTGAGCCATGGCTCCTTGCCTTCATTGACATACTCCTTGACTCTAGTAAAGTCGTCCTCGGTATGAAGAAGGCCCGGATGGACAAAGCCTGTCGCGCCAGCCACCAAGATAAAAAGGACTGCAATCCGTACCATTGCGTTATTTCAGGCAATGCAAGAAAAGTAACAATGTTTTGCTGAGTTTACTAGGCAAAAGATACTGTGAGGAATACGGTCTTGTTGCCAGTAGAGGATATCTCAGCTCTGCATGTCTTTATCATTGTGAAATCCACCGTGCAGGTCGAGTTGGGTTTTCGAGAGCCTCCCCCTTTCATTTGCGAAGCCTGCAATCTGCTTGAGGAGGGTTCACCACCCATGGCGTCCAGTAGGACAAAGGCCCGGCCCTTGATCCGCTCCGTCGAATGGATGTTGGCACCATTATCCACTCAGGGATCGAAGATCACTGCCCCCTGAAGACTTGGCGTGGCATGATTTTACCTCACCGATGTCTCCTTTAAAGTGGACTAGGTGTTCAGACAACAATAAACATGCCGTCAACAAGAGAAACAAGATCATATGCACATTTGTATTCATCATTCGCACCAAAGGCTCCAATACGCCAAGGACGGGTCAAATAGGGTGTCGACAATAACATAGTTTTCAAGAATTTGAGTATATTCTCAAGTTTGCAAAGCGCCACTTCATAGAATTGTTGTTATTAATATTTTTCAAGTTCTAAGCGTTATCCCAGGTCAAACGTTTCTGGCATTTTACGGCACGCAAAGGGGTACATGGAAACGGATATGCCAATACTTCGCGGATTACAATTCTCGTCAGTGTGATTAATGCATGCTCTATCTTTGGTGCACCACCTAACGATAATTACCAGTCGCGGCTACTTTCATAATGACCCGGTACGTCTAAGAACAGTCTCGCACAGCAGCAGGTTAAACAGACAATAAGGTTGCGTATGTAAAATTACGGGGTCGTGATCGGCTGATGCGTTGTGTGAGACCAGGATGTCTCAGGGGTGGTGTTTGTCGATCCCATTAAACTAACCAAGGGAGCGGGCCGTCCCTGGTCTTCTCTCTCCATAACTTTCCCCGTACCCCGGATTCTCTCCGCACTTGTACTCCCACCACTACAATATCAAATAGCTAAATGACAACAAGCGCGGAGCCTCGGGCCAAGTAGCGGAGGTTGCCCCCGGGGACTGCTGCGGATACTCGGTACGGGACGAGCCCAATGCTATTGCTTGTGCTGCGTGTCTTTGATCTTCATTAGCAACAAAGAAAACATGGCTCAGCCTCGCTTCCCTGACTTTGCTAGCGATTCTCCGGTTGTGCATCTACAACGGGGACTGGCTCACTTGGAAACTGCTAGTTGATACACATTGTGTACATCGGTCTGGATTGTTTTCGAAGGCAGATTCTCAGCTTTCAGCCGCTCCTACGAGCCCTTCGTTCCCTTTGGATATTGAGACAGTCCACTGCCACTGCTGCGTTATAGCCAGAGCCACCAGAGAAAAGTCAGACTTTCCGGAACGCCGTCTGGAAACCAGTGTACCATAAAGTACAGCAGTGCCATCGCAACTTACACTGCAGTGTACCTCGGTAACCTCTGGATGGGTGGACAGCGGAATACATCTCCAGCCCACCCCGAGCCTGGAATTCGGTCTTTGCATCTCTTAAGTTAGATATAATATGTAAATAGCCCTTGTTCTCGGCTGCATGTCGAGGGAATATGCAGACTTTCACTCATACTTGACAATGTCTGTGGCCAGACGTGGGCATAGGTGCGCCTGCCCAGAAGCATATGTACTTCCATCTTTTCTCCAGAGATTTCAGTCAGGACCATCTATGTAGGAACCTGGGCACGGGGATTTAAATTCAATGTACGTTGTCGACAAGCCAGATCTTCCTTCGATGCTGCTTATCCAAGGATCCTCGATGAGCGTCAGAATATGTCACACAAGTCTCGGTTGTACAGAAGTCGCCAGTTGTCGTTTCTGTCGGCTGCCGCCTAGCTTTGCATCCAACCGGCTCCATGATCACAATTTCACATTCAACACCGGAAGAGTGCATATATGACTCAGTTTAATGACATTGCCACAACTGTTGCAGCCCAGCTTGCAGTTCTCTCCTCAGCCTCGAGGTGCTCGCCGCTGCGCTTGACTGAGCCCTTCAATTCAGAGACAAAATGAGATAGTCGGTCAATGATATTGATACATCCGGGGCAGGAGAAGTGATAGAAAATGTAGACGCGGAATTGGAGCTGTTGCCGGCAACTATCTGCAAGACAGTTCCAATCACGCGTTCCATGTCCCTCGCGCTCGTAGTACATGATGTTCTGGAAGAGTACAACAACACAAAGATGTCATTGCTAGGTGACACGCGGCTTAAGTACTCGAACAGAACGAGTAACTCATCGACGTCTTCCGGACCTTTCCGGACCTCACAAAGCCTCTTACTGCAGCTGCAGCAGCTGATCGCGGAGTCGTGATGACAGAGACAAACAGATGAGGTTGTGAAATCTTAGCTCGTCCGTCAAAGTGCCGACAAACAGCATTACATATCATCTCCCACGTCAGGGTGGCAAAGGGCCCTCGATACCACTGAGTCCACACCGACCCCACCAGACCACACAAAACGCGAAGACGCAAGCGACGATAAGTGCTTGTGGAGCCGCTGGCGGGCGCCAACATCGAGACGCCCGCCCATTCGCCAGCCCTACCGAGGAAGCTACGGCCCCGAATCGGTGCCGTGCGGGCCGTCCCACGGATCTGCGGCTCTTTGCTTGGACGACCGCAGGTGACAGGACCAGATTGCAGAATGGCCTGACTTTCGCCCCCGCGTTGTATTCGAGATTGCTTGGTTCCATTCTGCACGAGAATGCAGGGTCTTTGATTTAATATCTCGGGTGGTCGGGTGCTTTCATGCCTCCGAGGCAAGCCGCAGTTCGCAGAGTCGCCTCACGCAGCAGCCAGAATGTTTTGTCGGAAGGGAAAATATGTACGAGATATTTCATTTGTCCTGTTGGTGATTAGGTTCTTATGCCGTCGATTTGTTATTATAGCAAGCTGACTCAGGTTAAGAACATTTCGAACAATAATTGAGTCGTGAGCGTCTACATTACTTACATTGATAGCTTTGAATATTACGGGGGTAACCTTAGAAGAGAGTGTCATTGGAAAACGTGGGGGAGACATTTTTCATCGTCCAACCAAATCAGTGCCATACAGGTAGGTATGTACCACATTGTATGTCTGTTCACCGCTATTAGAGTCGGACATGCATACACAGAAGGAGACGGCCAAGACTCCGGTCTGCGGCTGCCTCCATGGTGAAGAGGGGTTCTAATCTGATTGATATCTGTGGAAGTAACCGCGGGTCTGTGACATGCTGGGCGTTTGAGGAGTGGGGTAGATGCGAGTGGCTTTGATAGAGCAGAAAGGGAGAGAACAGTTAAGGACCCGCTTGCTTCATTGCTCGGGGCCGACGAAGACACCGGTTCAACTCTGTGACAGGTGCATGTATTTGTGATGAACTACGTCAATCGTCATTGACGGCTTGTCAATCCGGTCTTTCGTTTAACCGGGAGAGAAGTTTTCATGTGACAGTGATCTTGCTTTCGGGTGATAAAGCATATGCCAGTTTCTACTTCCTCTACCGTTGTGTTTTCATGATTGCCCCTTCCCCCTCAACTTACTTCACAGAAAGACACTTGAGTCGTTCTACAGCACCTCATAGACCACCTCAACAACCATGCCACCTTCACTAAAGACTGTTTTGCCGAGTGGCATTGGCGATGACGTGACCTCGACCAGCAGGCTCCCGGCCTTGGGCATTGCGGTAGGCACAGTAAGTCACCTGAAACTCGTCAACAAACACCCACTTGACGTTGCTACATCCGTTCCATGGCTAAGCAAAGAATTCCACTTCAGCTGCTTGTCCTTTGGCGCGTTGGACTTGTCGTTTACCGTCTATTCTTTCATCCCTTGGCCAAATACCCCGGTCCGAAGCTATACGCAGCATCCAACATACCTTTTCAATGGAAGTCCAATATATCTGGCACACTTACGCTCGAATCTAAAACCTTATACGACAAATACGGGCCGATTGTGCGCGTGGCACCAGACCATCTTTCGGTGGACGGCTCTATTGCCTGGCCACAAATATTTCAACACCGGCCCGGCAAGACTGAATGGCCTAAACAACGCGGTTTCTACCATCCAGGCGACGAGACTAGCCTAAGTCAGTACTACCCTTCTCCTACTACAGTCCCGCTATCTTCGTGCTTGGAAGTTCTTCCAGGGTGTATCACCTTTGGGCCCGTAGCAAGTGATTAACACGTACCAGTCGGAGGGACCCATGAGAACCACAAGCGGTTGCGGCGCCAGCTTAACCATGCTTTCAGTACCGACAGCATGTACGAACAAGAGCCAATTGTACAGAAGTACGTTGACCTTTGGCTCTCTCAGTTGAGCAAGAAGAGCGGCGAGGTCTTCGATGTGATCCCTTGGTTCAACTTCCTGACCTTTGATATCATCGGCGATCTTGTGTTTGCCGAGAGCTTCGGGTGTGTCCAAAAAGGTGGCTATCATCCTTGGGTGTCGGCCATTTTCGAGACCGTCGTCGCTGGCGGCTTCTACCGTTTCAGCCAGCAGTTTCCCTGGCTTCGTCCGCTCATGAAGTCACTCGGGAGTTCAGCCAAGTCTATCAAGCTGGAAGCCGAGGGCCGCAAGTTCGCAAGCGAGAAGGCTCTGGCGAGAAAGTCTCAAGGCGAAAGCCCCGGGGGCCGCAGGGACTTTATGACGTATATGCTTCGAAAGAATCGCGACGGCCAGCCGGGCTTCCTGGACAGCGACCTCATTACTAACACGCCCCTGATTATCTCAGCTGGCAGCGAGACAACGGCAACTGCATTGTCAGGACTGACATGGCACCTTGGCCAGGCTAAGTTCCGCCACCATTACCACAGGCTGGTCAGCGAGATCCGGGACGCATTCGCCAGTGAGGCAGAGATCGATATGAAATCTACTGCTCGTCTGCCATACCTTATGGCTACTATTGATGAGATCCTCAGAATGTACCCGCCTGCAGCGCAGACCCCTCCGCGGGTCAGCCCCGGCGCGGAACTCGAAGGGCAGCACATTCCCAAGGGGGTGAGTAACCAGCAACGCTTCTTTTCCTCGACCTTCCATCTAATACCCGGACCGCCATTGGCACCGTCTTGCCCTGCACTTTCTACAGGTTCTTCGTCACACCTGGGCAGAGCAATTTCAAGGGCTGACCATATTGCGTGCATGTGCAGACCGTTATCACTGTGTTCCAGTGGGCGACATACCACAATGCAGACAATTTTCACGACCCAGATAACTTCCGTCCGGAGCGATGGCTACCCGCGAACCATGAGCTTTATGACCCCGTATTTGTCAACGACAACAAGCAATGCTTCCGTAAGTAGCAGACACATTCGCTTGTCCCTATCGCCCTAACCGCAAACCTCTCGCTCACTCTGAGTCCTCCTGCTGACTGGGACAACTCGTAAACAGATCCTTTCAGTTTCGGCGTTAGAGATTGCGTGGGCAAGAACTTAGCTTTGTCTGAGCTCAGGGTGGTTATCTCGCGCTTGCTATTCCGCTTTGACGTGGAGCTCGCTCCTGGGCAAGAGGACTGGATGGACGATGGCCGCGTCCTGGTTGTCTGGGTGAAAGACCCGCTGAGGGTGAAACTCACTGAGAGGAAACTTATATCAGGCGCGTAGGAAGCTGCTGAAGCAGAGGAAGAGGGGCTGAGTACTTAAATTAAATTCGACTGAAGAAATCCGCTGTTTAACTTCTCCACTCAATATACTGTAGACTTCAAACTGTTTCTCAATAACATTTCTATCTATGATAGCAGTCTCAGCAAGAAAAGTACCGAACAATAGGCATCGGAACTTAATACACAGCCACATGGTACAAAATACCACCTTGTGCCCCTGAGAAAGACAATGGTGGCCGCAGCGAGAAATCACTATCAGCACCGTGTTCTTACGCCGACAGATACCTTCTTTAATATAATCACTCCACCCTGTATTAGCACCATTAACCCTGAAAGCACATTGCTAGTCTAAATGGCAATTCAATCTTCCCTGTCAGGCTACCAAGTAATGTTTCTCCCTAGTGTACAACAATTACGATGGTCTGTGCAAGAGTCCATACAAAAGGTCTGGGAGGACTCAGTTGAAATAAGGGACACCAAAATTCGCTTTACAGACTCTTATAGGTTAGTCAAAGATTTTGCTTCCCGCAACAGGCTATCAATATCTTTAAGCTTATTCAGCAGTGTCTCCTTGAAGAAATTGCAGCCTACTTTAGGCGTAGCATTTCAGGATTCATTAGGATTTAGCCTGCATTAAACTAGACTAAATGCAGCCATATAATTCAGAGGCTCCACAATCTACGCTTCTGCCTATTTAAACTTTCGAGGGAAAACGACCTCACCGGTGAGGTGCAAAGATGGGGTGATTCTCTAGAGGCTTATTTAACCCAGGACTTTTCCTCTTTCTCATCGCTGGGCTCCCGCGTCTCAACTCACGACTCCTTCTTCATCTTCGTTCTCATCGTCCTCGCCACCATGTTTTTCCGCACCTCAGCTTGCACGGCAATCCTCTTCGCCGTTTCGGCAGTGGCTCAGAAGCTGAACCCGTGGCCTCAGCACAATTATGGTGGCTTTGGACGTTACACAGACGGTGACATCAACACAACCGAAGAGGAAGACTATATTCCCGCGTATAGCGGCGGCAGGTTCTCGCTGCTGTTCAACTACCCCATGACACTCAGCGGGCTCTATATACAGTCCTCCGGCGACTTCATCACCGACTACCACGTTGGTGCGGTCATTGGCGACGACTATGCGTTTCTGGAGGTCGGCAGGATATGCGACGCGACTGGGAACTTTACATTCGTTCCTCTGATCAATCCCCGAGACGGAGGTCCTGTGTATTCAGAAACGTTGTTTGTCGATGTCAATGGCACAAGAGACAACTCCACGACTTACGTTATCAACGAGATGTGGCCTGTGTTTCCTGGAGACGAAGTGTCCGACCCTGAGAACGCGTCTCCCTGCTCAGCGTCCGTTTCTAAGTGATCCGCCACCACGACCGGGACTCCTAGGCCACGACGTCAATTTCTGGCACAGGGAGAAAGCATGGAAGGGAGAACATGATGGTTTCAGAAAAGGTGGACCAGTTGACTTAATTTGAGTGAAGTCTATCTGTCAATGGTGGGATGAAATTGGAGAGTGCAGGCCTTAGTTACCGGAATTAGCGAAGATGAAGCGCAGCCTAAATGTAATACCCAAGTATAGACGTTAATCCAGGCTACGAAAGAATTTTCTCCGTGAACGTTGTTCAGATAAATCCAGGTCAATGCATATGCGCGTGGTAAATATGCCGTGTGCTTCCATGAGTGACGATTCTAGTGTAAAGCCTCTGCAACAGCGTAGTCTGGAACTCTTCTGCCTGGCAATTGTGAAAGGCTAGCTTGAGAGAGTTGATGCTGCTTATGGCTCCTCTCAAGGTACTGATATAATCCTTAGCACCTCTGCTAAGATTAAATCTATGAGCAAAGACCCGGCCAGATATAGCAGTTAGACTTGAAGACATAAGCTGGAGTTTGGGAGGTGAGATATATACTTGAATCCCAAATGTATTCTATCAGATGTATTGCCTTAACCATCTATTAAAGTTCTCAGATAACTGTGGGGGTCTCTCCCGGCACGATCTTAATCTGAAAGCCGTCGGTAGCAAGCCCGTAGCTCTTTGCAACAGCCTCACTGCCATATACTCGCATACGCTTCTCATATTCAGCGGTGATATCCCCCTTCCACCCATTTGCTTCCTTCAGCAGACGGCCTAGCAGCGCCGAGTCTTGTACGGCAGTGTTGGCCCCGATACCACCGGCTGGTGTCATGGAATGCGCCGCGTCTCCAATGACCGTTACGCGAGGCTCATTTGGCCATTCTGGTACCCCTGAAGGAGTCGAACAGGTGATCTTCCAGAACGCGGCTTCCTTGATGTTCATTTGCTCAAACAACGGGCGAAACTTCTCGTGCCAGTCCGCTGTAAGGTCCTTGGCCAGGTCTGCTGCTGTGCTTCCCACGATGCTGTAGTCGTCGTTGGGCGCCCTAATCACACCTGGGGGTCCCGCCATGGTCCAGCCGTACTCGGTCTCGGGATTGTTTGCATCGTACGGACGCACGTTTGTGATAATGCTCACACGCGAGCCTTTCTCTTTCGACTGGTCTCCAATGCGAAAGACACCCTCGCCAAGAACCTTGAAAGCGCTTATCGGCGCCTGGCCGTGAATGCCTCGTGCGCCGGTGTCGTAGACCACCAGCCGGCCGCCAGAGACTTGCCTGGCCACTCTAGACTTGATGCCTTCCCCGCCGACCAGCATCTCACCCACCTCCGACTTGGTCCCGTCCGCAAACACCGCTCGGACACCCCCGTCGACAAGCTCATATCCCGTGACATGCCTCTGAAACTCGACGTGGTCCTCCAATCCTTCGAAGAAGAGCTGGCGCATCTCCCCTCTTGCGATGCCCACCGTCTTGCCACCCCGACTAACTAGCTGCTCCCGGGGCGGCCCGCCTACAACGCCCTCAGTTTGCTCCCCAGTGATGGCATCGAGGCCAGCAAATCCGGCGCCCCCAGTCTTGCCGCACTTGTCGTAGAAGCGTGCAAAGTCCTCAGGGCCCAGCACCGATTCAATGGCATCTAGGCCCTCGTTGGAAAGACGCAGCCGGTAGCCTTGGCCGCGGAATGCAAGAGAGGCATCACGCTCAAAGACGCGGAAAGGGATGGCGCTTCGGCGGAGGGATTGGGCAAGAAGTAGGGAGGCAAGGCCTGCGCCGGAAATGAGGATTGGGCGTCGAGTCGACATGGTGTATAGGGAAGATGGAGTACAGAGAAAATTGTGCCTAAAGCCGTGCCTTAGACGGAGATATAAGAGCTTATACTACGGTAAAGGCTGATTAATGCGCATGCGGTTGATGATGTGATCAACGCCGCTAGGATCCCCTCGCGCCCCGAAAGTATATCTAAGCCGATGGATGACAAAGAAACCGAGTCAGACGCCAAACCTAAATAAGTAAGCAAAGTGGTCTCGTTTTTAATCTGTACACATTTGCTTCTTAAGCAGTATGCATTCAGTCCCTTCATACTAAGTAAGCAAAGCAGCAACAAGTTCACTATCGATTCTTGATGTATTCCACCGGCCCAACGTAGACGTGTCTTCCCCAAATCCAATAGTAAATCAGCGAAAACCCAAGGATGAAACCAAAGAGTAGACAACTCCAGTTCATGCTAGCAGGAGTCGGGTCAGGTGCCGCCGGAAAGAACAAGAAGATGAAAGCCACCCCTAGAAACAAGAGAGCGATGCCGTTGACCACAAATCCAAATTTTCCAAGACTAAACCGAGAAGGCAGGAGGGTTTCTCCTTTGATCCGTCTCGCAAATACACATGAGATGACAACGATGTACGAGGAGACGAGGCCTAGTTGACCGAGAGACGTGATGACGTTGAATGCGATTGTCGATCCAATGATTATGAGTGAGAGCAGAGTGGTGCAGCCTAAGGTTACCAAAACTGCATTCACGGGAACATCCCAGCCCGGGCGAACCTGCTCAATGTCAGCCATACTGACGAAAAGAGACAAAACGTATGCATCTTACATAGGCTAGGAATGGCGAAAATGGAAGTCCTCTATCACGGGCAAACGCGAAGAGCTGCCGTGATGTGGTAGTGACCTGGTTAATAGTGCATAAAAGCAGCAAGATCCAGACAACTGCGGTCATGGCCGATGTTCCAGCTTTGGATCCTGTCGCGTTGTAAATCACTTGGATCCATGGCTGCCCAAGTCCCGTAGAGAGAATCGCAGATATGTCGTCCCCCAGGCTGGACATGATAGTGACTGTCATCACAAAACCGAGCGCGTAGTTCATTAGAGCAGTCGCGACCATCGACCTTGGAAGTACCCAAGCTGCATCTCTCAGTTCCTCGGCCAAGTGGCACGTTGAGTCCGATCCGATAAGAGTCACAATGGGTCCAAGGATACCAACAAGAGTCGAGAGGCCGAGGCTACCCCATCCGCTGTTGTCCTCGAAATTGGTCCATACGGCCTTTGGGTCCGAGTGTGGGGCCATAAGCCATAGAGTGACGACAAAGGCCACAAATGCAGAGACATGAAGTATCAAGCCAATGACCTCGATGACGGGTAGCTTTTTGACAAAGACGGTATTCCATATAATGGCGAAGAGCGTGATGGCAATGCTGAAGAGGGTACCATGCCATCCTTGGGCCACATACGACGGCATATTCAGTGTTATCAATCCTTGCAGCTGCTGCGTCGTAGCAAGAGCACAGGTAGCCATAGCGGCCTGCCATCCGATAACACACATCCATCCTGATCCTTTCATATCAGCTTTGCCATTGCGACTAGGATCAAAAGGGGACATACCGACGAGGTAGCTGAGAAATTTCTGGTGTTGTTTTGGAGCCAACTCAGAAACCCAGTGATACTGGCCACCGGACGTGGGTGCCCTTGGCCGATCAGTCAACAGTCCGAGACTAGAGGGCTTTGTATGCTTACATTGATGCCAGCTCGGCCATCGAGAGCATGACGAAACACATGCCGAAGCAAACGCTGAGGAACATCCAGATGCCACCAGCTGTGCCTCCATTGCTGAGCGATATTCCTATGATGCTATATATGGCTCAGTTCGCGTTCCCTATATGATGTTGGGCGAGAAAGCAAACATTAGAGAAAATTCCCAGCTGGATCCAAGAATCACAGAATAGCCAAAAACAGTCATGAACTTGAAGTTGCGCTGTTCGAGATATGTCAGAATATGTGGCTCATGCTTGTGTACTTCTGGAACCATTGTTACTTACTCTCAGTTCCTGTAGCTTCCCCATACGGTCCATGTCCATCTCGTCGTATTGGTTGCCATACTTCTCGTACACTGCCGTGGTATTTGCAACCTCAACCTGTGCAGGCTGCCCGGAAGGCTTGCCATCGCCGCCTTTGTCGGCTTTTGATGTCAATACACTAAGTTTGGGGGACATGTTTGACTGGAAGCAGAGGGTAACGACAGTAAGCAAAGATGAGCATGCCACCAATCTAATGGGACATCGCGTCGAGTGTTTATAGTCGCCGTCTCAACTATTCAAGCTGGCTGGTGACCAATGGCACCCTACTGCGGGGGTTATGCATATTTTGAATGAACCCAAATGGATGATTGGGGGATCAGTGCAGGGACTATTGATGGTCTTACATCCCAGCTTGGGAACCAGATAGCCATTGTCCGTCCAGTGGGAGCAAAGTCTGGGGTCGATAAGCACTTGCACTGCAAAGCGAGCCTCGGACTTTATAAGACAAGGGGCACCACATATATGCCCCGAAGTACATGTATGTCATTGCATGAGTCTGTGTGCATGTTGACCAAAAGACAACAGAACTGGTTGCTGGGCGCTAGGCCAGTTCTATACCATGGTATGCATGACTTTGTGATGCTCTCTGGAATTGGCATATGAACTTTTTCTGGGTCTGTTGCATTTGCTTTCTTCAAGTTTTCTCTGCAGATTAAGGTTTTCCATAGCATTTTTGAGGATAAAAGATGGTCGAGAAGGGTGTTGCTACACTGCCAATACATTGTACTCGGCAAGCAGAAAGCCATCCAGAATCTCTACGCCACGGTGCCGTAACAAAGAAGATAGTAGATTTGGTGGGGTCTTAACACAATAGCCTTGAGTCTCTCTAACATACAAAGAGCGGTGTTAATAATCAGTCAATGCTGAACAATAGCATTGTTCAAACTCAAGGTCAATCCAATGACTGAGGTCGGGCTATATAAGGCTCCTGTCTTTTCCGTAGCCACGTCTATAAACCTTTCCACCCACCTACACATCTCCACTGGTAAACCTTCATCACAAACCTCCCACAATAAGAGTACCTTACAAGCAAGCAAAATTCTACCCATTCTAACTAAGCTGTACGAGATAAGGCTAACAATGTCGTCAGACAAGTCCAACCAAAACGAGGCCAACAAGTGGCCGGAGCCCAAAGGTCCTTGGGAGAAGATGGTGGACTGCGAGACGTGCAAAGGACGCCACTTTGGCGTAGGAGGAGCTGCCGGCATGCTTCTCGTCCGTCGAGATGACACCAAGCCGGATCGTCCTGCTACACACGTGATCCTTCAACACCGATCATTCTCCACCACCGCGGGAGGTACCTGGGCTATGCCAGGCGGAGCCCTGGACAACGAGTGCGAGACCCCGCGTCAGGCGGCCATTCGCGAGGCATCCGAGGAGGTAGGTCTTCCGCGCGCCTGCGCCGATGGACCTGACCCAACAATCGTCATCTGGTACGAAAATGCCTTCTTGGACCACGAATCTTGGAAGTACACTACGGTCATTGCTGACGTGATCAAGCCGTTCGAGCCGACAGTTCCACAGGGAGACTCTGAATCTCTGGAGACCAAGTGGGTTGCAATCCAGGATGTGGAAACGCTTCCCTTGCACCCTTCCTTCGAGCAGGCTTGGCCAGAACTGAAGTCTATTCTTGAGACTGTTCCTGGTACCTCGATAACGTATTAGATCGTTTTTGATGCGGCATGATGAAAGCGGCACACGCTTGCTTCCCTGCGACTGAGACAGGATGGCAGGCTTTAGATGGAGAGTAAAGATGCAAGGTCGCATCCCTCTAAACAGGAAAGCATAGCCGAACAAGCTAAGCATCTCCGGAGTTATTCTTACTTTATTGGGGGATGGCGTTGATATCGTAGCACAGATTGAACAATTGATTTACAGAACTTTGGCCCACGGACCTTCTTGAAACCCTTCTCACTTTTGCACATGTGAATCAAATTGTAGATTTTGGATTAGGCTTCACTGTAGATGTGCATCAAACGCACAGACACACTGAATGAAAACGGACAGCTAAGAGAAACCGTCTAGACAAGAGCTGGTAAAGCTGTTGTCGATCCCCAGCCTCATATCAACAGCGTACTAGTAACTTTGGGGGTTGCGCTAGTTCGATTTGGCCATGTGGAATCTGTATGTCATCACCTAGACGATATTGCGCTGGAATGTAGCCCTCGGGAAGACCCGAGCCCAAGCACAAGGCATTGTCTCAAAAATCCAAGACATCGTGGGGAATCTCGCTGCTTCCGTCGTGACTGTGTTCGTGGTTTTCTTTTTGGATGATTTGAGCTCGCAAAAACGAATATAAATACATGCTCCGTAAGAATTAACCATAGTCAATTTTCTTTCCAGCCACATCATCTCATTCATTGAAGTCCTTGACCCCAGAATCGTGCAATTAAGGCCTTTCGATCTTTAGTAAAAGTTTGACTATCATCGAAGAGAGTCACCATGCAGTTACTCAAGGCCATCCTCACCCTCGGGGCCGTGACGCTGACAGCGGCGCAAAACAACACGGTCCGCGTCAACAGCACCTCCTTCCCGCCGCCTATCAGAACACCTATTCCTGTCAGCCCCGTCCTTCCCACCAATGGAACCAAACCTGGTGTTCAGCCAGGAAAGCCTGGGTACTACAACGGGACCGTGGTCGTGATCGTCAAGTCCTACACGACCTGGTGCCCCGGGCCCACCGTCATCGTTGTCAAGGACAAGACGTACACTGCTACAGGGCCTACCATGCTCACCATCACGAACTGCCCTTGCACTCTCACGAAGGTAAGAATTAGTTACTTCTTCTGACTTTCTGGATGTTGCTCATCCGAGCCCATCCCAATCCTGCTGTCATGGTGAAGTTAGGCTGACACAAGCAACCACAATACCAGCCAGCAAAGGAGCAGCCGACTCTGGCTCCCCCTCCAGTTGTCCAGCCCACTCCAGCTCCTCCACCAGTTGTCCAGCCGACCCCAGCTCCTCCACCAGTGGTCCAGCCGACCCCTCCGAGTCCAACATATATCTCGCAAAGTCCTGTCTCTCCCCCTGTGGTTCCTCCACCAGCCATTCCTCCCCCGGCTATTCCTCCCCCGGCTATTCCTCCCCCGGCTATTCCTCCCCCGGCTATCCCACCACCAGGTGTCCCTCCTCCAGCCGTCCCCCCTCCAGCCATCCCTCCTCCGGCTATTCCTCCTCCAGCAGTCCCCCCTCCGGCCGTTCCTGTCCCTTCGGCTTCCTCGGCTGCAGAGCCTATCGCCCCGCCGGCAACAGATACCGCGAAGAGTCCTGTGTCCCCGCGGCCAACGTATGTCCAGTCTGATGCTTCTGAGAGAAATGTTGGAATCCTGGCTGGTGCTGTGATAGTCATGGTCTCGCTTTTCTTCACAGTCATGTTGTAGACAGAGAGACTACAGGTTGTTTGGCCGGGCGTTTTGTTGCTTATGTGGGTGTGGGTTTGATATCGGACGGAGTTCTTGCTGGTGATTTACCCTCCAGTCATGGAGGCACATCTTAATATCTAATTGTCATTTCGTGTTTCCGGTGATTTAGAAAGTTAAAAATAAAACTTGCCGAGCCTTGAGTCACAACTGAGAGAATGCTCGAATTTATAGTCATCTCCCATCGACATGCCATCCTGCCCATGTTCAGTCGGCGGCGAGGCCAGCCCTAGTTGTACAGCTCTACGTAGTCTTAAAGTCGGCCCTTGCGTATTATTGTACACCATCTGCTCACATTGATAGATTTCTACGTATGGGTGTGTCAAACCTTCTGAGAAAGGAAGGTGTAAAAATATCTCCATGCCATTCAGTTGCGGATCGGCAGACCTGCTGGATCGAGTAGCTGGCGGCGCTGCCAACGATGTGGTCTTGCCCAGTGTGAGCAGGCTATAGCCGTCGTCATTATCGCTAGGATCTTTACATTCAATATTTGCTACAATACAGTCCCCGTTGTTATCGAACCGTGTCATGATGGTGTTCACATTCACTTCAGAGTGGATCACCCACGACGAATGGGGACAGGTTGCTGGACCGTTACCATCCATCGACATCGGCATCGCTTGACGGTTAAAATTTGAGCATGCTCTCATTCTCTTCCGCGAGCAAGGCTGTTCCAGTAGACTTCATCGGTTAGTTTGCTCCATGCAGCCGTATTCGCACTCCAAGTACGCGGATTGGGCATGCTTAAACACTTGCCTAACCGGGCATGGGTAATTTAAACTCGCAAGGCATTTTCGAAGTAGCAAGACTTGTATGTTCACCGGCAAGAGTCTGTCTGACAACGTTCTATTCATTGTAAGAGTCACCGACCTCGCTGTGCGGAACAGAATGTGAGTTAAGTCTCAGGAGTGACGGTTACTCCTGAATAGCTTTGACGCCTTGAATTCCTGTCACTCGGATTTGGGCCCGCAGTTCCAATTGAGAGAAATGCACATACACTGAATTAGCAATCGAATTCACTCCAGCGTTTCGCTTAACAAGTACCAGAGCTGGCACATAACCGGTCACAAGCCCACAGAATCTACACGGTTTAGCATTTCAAGTGATGCAACCCATGCACGCCCAGTATTCACTAATATATTTCACAGTGAATTTGTATCAAGGCAGGCAAGACGATCTGGCCGTCGAATACTAAACCTGTCGATCTTCCGAAATTTACAAACGTCTCTCCTTTCCTCCATCTATCATCAACCTCACTCATACACACCATCCTCCTGGGTCTACCATCATTGATCATCGGTCATCACCCCACAAACACACATCAACCAACGCAAACAACAATCATCAAAATCAACATGATTCCCCACGTCACCTTTCCCGCCCATACCCAATCTCGCATGGCGGCAGCCAAGGCCGCCAAAGAGCTGAAGAAGCCCAAGGCAGAGGAGCCTCAGCCCAGCCCGGCTGTTACGCCTCCTGCTCTTCCAGGACACGTCGATGGACTGAGCATCGACGCTCGACAGGAGATCCTGCGATGCAACGCCAAGGCCATCGTCGGCTATGGTACACTTGAGGTGTTTTACCCTCTGGTCAAGCATGTCAACCTGGCCTTGCTCCAGCGCTGTAAGTACCATGCTTCTTCCATCATGGGTCACCATGTCTTTGTGCCATCAAGATATTTCCAACTCGTCTCGGTCATTCCTGGTCAGTCAACTTACATACTACAAACAGACATTCCCCAAATCGTCGACAACTTCAAGCACACCACTGCGATGGGAGACATCATCATTCTCCCCGACGACATGACCCTCGTCACAGAGCGGGGACTGCGATACGTGTTCATCAACATGAGGAGGGAGGTAGAGTGGGGCAGCTATCTTAGCAGCCACTTCACCAAGGACAAGGAGGACCAGGCCACCTACACGATGCGCCCCTGCCGCAACCCCGTGGACATGATCCACGGCCTTCACACCCTGAGGGCCTTCGGTCTCAGCTCCGATGCTGAGTTCCTCGCCATGCCGGACGGTCCGATCGTGTCCGCTCTGGAGCGCAGGGTGGAGGAGTGGTCTGGGAGCCTGTGGACGCTGAAGAGGTTCCTGACCACCGTGGATCGGGAGCTCCTGGGGGATCCGGACCGGGACCTCCTCGCCCGGGCCTGGACTGCCTACGACAAGCGGGTTCAGGCTCAGCCACCTCGCAAGGCTTCCGGTCAGAACGCCTGATACTCGTAGCAACACGAAGCTCGATTAGGTTGATTTCAGGAGTGGCGGTGCAAATTATGGCGACAATTTTGGTCTGTGAGGAGAGGTAGCATGAACAGCGATCGGATTGCCCCCACTCGACTGAGACTTTAGAGGGAGAGTGAGGACGGAATATCTGGGGCCAATTTTAAGAGGCTACGGATAGGCAAGTCATCATAGAGGGCTACCCGAGACATCCAATAGGGTCATCTGACCGCGGATCTTTGAGCACCTCAAAACCACAGAGAGCATTCATAGTCAAACAGATTGACACCAACATCTTCTTCTATGATGGAAGGTGTAAAAGCCAATGCTGACCCAGGGACATGTGGGATCTCTGGGGAACTCTGTAGCACACACGCTCAGGTAATTTACCTATTGTCGCCGGATCGCTCAGTGATACGGATTTGCAATATTTTATCGAATTCATATTTGGAGTCATCGAGCATGGAGGACAGAATGCCAATAAATAAAGCCTCTGCCCTTGAAATGACCGACTCGCTGGTGCTGCTGTTTCTGATCCACGTCGCCCAGATCTGGGTCCACAGGTTCCAGCTTCCTAGAGGGAATATTCTCTTGAATCACTCACACTATTCGTATTCACTTCCAAGACTCATATTGCATACTGGTTCGACGAGAACACACAACAAGGTAAACACCCACCAGTGGGTGCCAGAGGTTAATGCTAACCATCACTGGTGGCATTCATACCAACTATTCATATATCTATTCACACTTTCTCGAAAGTGAAATCAAGACGCTGTCTTTTTATACACAGCACTCCTCCCGAATCTTGATGGCTTCTTCCTTCCCACAACCATCCCCATCAATAACAGTCAGATACGCCAAACTGACACAACACCTCTGCATTCTTGACCCATTACCATCAATCCCCTACTCAACACACAACCCACACACCACAACAAAACCATCAACATGCACGAGATCAAGTTTCCTGCACACACTCAGGCCCGTTTGGAGGCGGCCAAGGCAGCAAAGGCAGCCAAGACTGCCAGGCCTGTTGCCGAAGCCGCCGAAGTGGACCAAGTCGAACAAGTCGCTCCTCGGATGCATTTGGAGCGCAAGCCCCGTGGTCTTCCGGGCCACATGGACTCTCTCAACTCTGACGGTCGTCGGGCCATCTTGGAGAGCAGCGAGCGTGTGGCGATTGCGTACGGCAATCTCGAGAACCCTCTGATCCTGGTGGACAAGGTCAACATGGCCATGCTCCGTCACTGTAAGTCTTAAATTCCCCATACCTCAAGCTCCACGCTGTCTGCTTTTGAAGACACCCGAAGTTCTGCTTCTATGCAAGATAGCTAACAACTGTCAGACATTCCCGCAATCGTGAACGACTTCCACGTCACCTCGACCGAGTCCGACGGAATGATCCTCCTTCCCAGCCACATGACACTGGTGACAGAGCGAGGCGTAAATCAAGTCGTCCGCTCCATGCTACAGGAGTTGCAGCGCGGAAGCTACCCCGGCAAGGCTTTTACGAAGGATGTGGACCACAAACATCGCTACATGATCCGCCCTCATTTCAACGTCGTCAACAACATTCATGCCCTGAACACCCTGCGAGCATTCGGACTGGACCACGACGCGGGATTCCTGGCACGGAAGGATGGACCAATCATGGTTGGCCTCAAGCTCGAGGTCCAGCACTGGACTGGAGGACTGGGAAGCCTTAAGCGCCACATCGATACCTTCGACCGGGAGCTGCTTGTGGGTCAGGACAAGGAGCTTCTGGCTGAGGCGCGCGCTGTTTACGAGGAGTGGCGCCAATCTCGCGGCGCTGCCGCACCGACCAAGAACAAGGCTTGACACCGTCGGAGTAGCTTCGTCTGGACATAGCGTCCTATAGACCCCTAGAGACTTGATGGTGCGGCGATCGTAGATATCAAAACAAGCTCAGGGCCGTATTTAATGATCAAGGTGGATTTTGGAACAAGAGTGCAGTCAGGCTGCATCCCTAGATAGCAACCGAGACACATTCTTACATCAAATACGTGTGTTGATGTGAGACTGTGACACACAAGTTATGCGAAACTGGAATTCCGCCACATTACCTACCTGGGGGAAGGGGGTTCTCTGTTCAAGTGCTGTAAGCATGTCAATGAAATAATGACACAATAGCAACATGTAATTAACTTTATACACTGTGATGTATTGTGATATGATGTTACAGATAAAGTTTAATGTAACGGGGAAAAAGTTGCTCTTATTTTCATGCTTATTCTTCACCTAAATTTCTCCCCAATTGAAATTATATATGAGCAAAAAAAGATCTGGATATAGTCAACTGCGTTGGTGTAGCGGTAACATTCAACCCTTCCAAGGTTGAGCTCAGGGTTCGACTCCCTGACGTAGTAGAAACAAGCGTTCTGAGCGCATATTTTTTGGTTTTGTTTTACCGTCTTTTTTTTCTGGGGCGGGGGAGTGTGTTCATGTAGCCTAACACCATGAGGTTATGTACCCATGGGGAGCAATCATAGGAATGTGATGTAGTCACTGCTGTCCGGTTGAGCCGGAAGCCTGGGCGGTAGTTGGCACCGGATGGGGATATGTGGCTTATCGCTGTGCCGAGGCTACACGCTTGGCACATTCTCGTATTGAAATTCGCGTGTCTGCCGTCCCCCGAGTGCTTATGGCAGAGTCGAGTCGCACGTGAGGGAGTTTGCCAAACTTGCAGCTGCTAAGCGCGATGAATATCTTCTTGTGGGCCGGGTCGGGGGTCGGTCAGCGTTCTGGACGCTCCTCGTCCCACCGTATAGGCCAATCAAGCATGTGGCCCACACATGCAAGCACGCAGGTTTGTCAGTTGTCAGATTCGCCTCAAGATCGCTTCACAGCTTACTTGAGAGGCATCCTCCTGCATCTCGGCTTGAACAAAGAGGCCGCATCCTGATTTTGATGTATATACTGACCTATATCCTGCTGCTCACTGTACATAGCATAGGGTCACACGAGCATCTCCGAAACTATGGAGTCGGCCCGGTTTGTTTGGTCTTTTTACATAGAACCCCTGTCCTTTGAGGCTTGCACCCGAAGAGGAAGGAGACTGAGTGGCATTCCGCGCAGGATCGCGTCGCCTTGCAGCCAGCTGACGGTGCATGGTCATTGTCAAACCCGAAATAGGCTTTGCTGATTCGCTCTGTTACTGAGAACCAGACCGACGGGTCTTAATACTTGCCTGTGATAGGCCTGGGCGTGGTAGTACTGGCCTCCACAGCGGCGAGGGGGGCCGTCCCTGCCAGTCGCCCCCTCTAAAAGTTCCCTCCCCTGACCCCGGTGCCAAGTCATGAGTCCTTATATCATTTGTTGTCGGTGAAGAGTCGTGTCGGTTACTGTTCTGTTCCCCAGAGAAGCGCGGCGGGTGTTGAACTACCTACGATCCAACTATAGGCGACAATGGTGTTGGGTCTCGAAGGAGGCGGCTGTTTCGTCGCGTATGCGTGAGGTGTGCACGCCAGATGCCCTGGGAAAATGTGGCTTCTCGGCTCGTCTGCGGCCCAGCGGCACTGTCCGAGCTTCGACGGGCCAGGATGCTACTCTGTAAGATTGGGCTATATGGGGGTTGATGGGCCAGTAGGGACAGGCCCCCGGGTTCTCCGTATTTTACCCCAAGCTCTGTGGGGGCAACCTGCCTGGCAAAGCTGGGGCCGGCCGGGGATGACTCCATCAAAAGGCAGACTCGTGTTAGGCGCACAAATTGCAAGACGCCGTTGCGGATACGACGCCCTGCTCACATGGATCTCGGCTGCTGCGGCGAAACAAGGCCGCTGAGGGGAGTGGGTGACGCTTCCACGGTGTAATCGTGAGGCAATCTCCTCGAGGCGCCATGTCCTAGTTAATGTGAGGGTTCGCTCACCCATTTCCATCCGAGTTCTGGCCATCGCCCAGTCTTCTTGGCCTTGCCTTTCCCTTTCCCCCCATACACCACGTTGGCGTCGACAAACCGTACGCGCATCGTAAACATGTCGACTCAAGGCAACATCGAGCCGGCCAAGGAGTCGTCGAGCCAGAGCGAACATGTCGACCACCAGGAGGACCTCAAGGAGAAGGACGTCGGCCACTCGGATGTCCTGGTCAACCCGGACCTGATGCACGAGGCCTTTGACGGCGAGAACCGCGAGCACGAGATGGGCGTGTGGGAGGCGGTCCAGACGTACCCATGGGCTTGTTTCTGGGCTTTTATCATGTGCTTCACAATTGTAAGTGCCCGCCGGTCCCCTGCCAAGAGGCTCGTCCGATGCCAGAAGAGCTTGTACCTGCGGGAGGAATCTTGGCTGACGCGCTATCCTTTCTTGACAGGTCATGGAGTCCTTCGATATGTTCCTCAACGGCAACTTCGTCGCCCTTCCCGCCTTCAAGGAAAGATACGGTGTCGCAGTTGCAGGTTCTCTTGACAAGTCCATCGAGACCAAATGGCAGAGTTCGCTCTTCCAGGCCGGCCAATGTGGTGCGTTTGTGGGGGTCTTGCTGGCCGGTCCCATCACCAACCGGATCGGCTACCGCTGGACTACACTCTTGGCGCTGGTGCTTATGAACGCCACAATCTTCATCTCCTTCTTTGTGAGTTTTCCCCGGTTGGTGCAGCCGCTGGCCGTTGAACTTGCGCCTGACCTGATTCATCTAGGCCAACTCACTCGAGGTTCTCGTGATTGGGCAAGCCTTCGAAGGCATCCCCTGGGGGTTCTTCATTGCCAACTCCCCTGCCTACGCCAGTGAGATCGTGCCATTATCACTTCGTGGTGCATGCACGGCTACTCTTCAGATGAGTTGGTCCATTGGTAGCATCATTGTCGGCGGCGCAACGTACGCCCTCAACCAAAGGAACGACGAGTGGTCCTGGCGAATCCCTCTTGCCTTGCAGTGGATCTTCCCAGTAAGTCCAAGCCCTTCTCGCAGACAGAGGCAAAGTATCTCCCGGAAGTTCCAACAGCTGACATGTGCAGACTCCCCTTTTGGTCATCATCTTCTTTGCCCCCGAATCTCCATATTGGCTCGTCCGCCGCGGGCGCAAGAAGGAGGCCCTGCGTTCCATCGAGCGTCTCGGTCGCAAGTCTAGAATAAATGCCCAGAACGAGCTTGCTATGATTGAGCGAACAGTAGAAATCGAGGCCAAGAAGGGCGGTGACCCTACCCTGCTCGACCTTGTCAAGGGCACCGACCTGAGGCGGACGATCATTACCTGCTTGATCTACACATCACAGAACTTTGCCGGCAACTTGATCGCCAACCAGGCCACTTTCTTCTTCGAGCGTATGTTCTAGCCCTCCCACCCCTTGTCCTCAGACCTCACATCTCTCAAGCTCAGATGACTGACTCTCAGCTCAGAGGCCGGCATGTCGACCAACTTCTCCTTCCAGCTGGGCCTGATCAACTCGTGCCTCCAGTTCGTCGCAAACATCGGCTCCTGGTTCGTCACCGCCTGGTTCGGCCGCCGCACCATCTACCTCTGGGGCACGGGCATCAACATCACCTTCCTCATGGTCCTCGGCATCTGCGCCTCGATCGCGCAGAACACGGCGACCAACTACGCCCAGGCCTGCTTCGGCATCTTCATCTCGTTCGTCTACGCCGGGTCCCTGGGACCCATCACCTACTCCATCATCGCCGAGACGTCGGCCGTGCGGCTCCGCGCCCTCAGCACCGGCGTCGGCCGCGCCGCCTACTACGTCACCGAGATCCCCATGATCTACCTCGCCTCGCAGCTGCTCAACCCCACGGGCTGGAACGTCGCGGGCAAGTGCGGCTTCGTCTGGGGCGGCACCGCCTGCGTGTGCTGGGTCATGGCCTTCTTCTTCCTGCCCGAGCTCAAGGACCGCTCGTACCGTGAGCTCGACATCCTGTTCAGCCGCAAGGTCCCGGCCAGGAAGTTCAAGTCGACCGTCATCGATGTCCAGGAGAACGAGTAAGGATTTCAACGATGATCTTAGATATAGAATGCTTCACTGCAGGTCTGCGCTCTGGCTACCGAGATGAAAATAGTAGTGGGAGCCCTGCACTCCTGGGCAGGGAATCTATCTGCCGGGTTCGTGTGTTGTAGTCAGAGCAAGATCAATTCTATAGACCAAGTCATGAACCCAATTTGTTCAGCCCTGTTGGTTCAATTATATATATTACCCCTTCATGGTTTCAGACCCGTGGCCTTGATTATAGGCATACAATCGAAAACCTGCATGGTTGAGACCCCAAGCTTTACTTGTCTAGAACCGGTTTCCATGGCAAACTTTGTGCGGACCTACGACAAAAGGTTGAAAGCCTGCAAGTCTTGATGCCGGCCATGTACCGTAGCGCATTGCACCGAATAACCGAGCTTACAAGGAACCAAGGTTTATCCCTAACTTCCTGATGCAAAATTGGTATGCGGATCATTAAGCTAAAAGGGCAACGTAAGCCGACATTTGTGATATTTCCATCCCAGGAGATATCGTCAAAGGTGGCTGGAAGTGTTGCTCCAAGAGGACTAGTCACGGACGAACGGCATGAATTCTACGTGACATGGTCTTAGACTTCTCATTAGACTATCCAAGCTTGAATTGCACTTTAATCGGATGCTTACTACCTCACTAATCAAGGTCTTGTCATGAAGTCAGAAGCAGAGCGCGGCTCACAGATGATGAGTCTACCTATCTATACGATGGCCGTTCGGAGCATACGCGTATAATGGTCGCTGAAGCAAGCATGCCTTCTACAAATGATAATCTCTTGGATCCGTCACTTTGACGCCACGCCTCTCCCAGACAGCATCGATATTCATGTCGGCACTGCCGTCATCCTTGAGGTTGATGAAGGGTTCGGGATCTCCGGCCTTGGGGTCTGGGTTTCTAAAAATGGTGTTCTTTGTCTGTGCCACAATCTGTTAGTCGCTGCAAATTATTTACCAGGGCTTTTTTTCGTGGGGACCTACCAATCCCAGAGTCAAGTGAATCCCAGCCGGACCAACCACAATCTCCTCACTAGGCTGCTTGCCCTCGACCATGGCCTGGATATTTTTCGCCACAGCGACCGCCTGCGCGAACCCAGGACGGGCCGCCTTGTGCGCCCCGGAATCAGCAACGTCTCCGAGGGCGAAAAGATAAGGGTACGCCTGGTCCTGGAACTGCAGCGTCGGCTTGACGCGTATGAACCCGTTCTTGGGGTTGATAAGCGAGTCGTTCGACGACGGCGTCAGGTCCCTGAGGAACTGCGTGTTGGGGATCTGCCCGGTCGCCTGGACGACAAAGTCGGCCGTGAGGGCCCGCCCGTCCTGGAGGCTCACGGTGATGGGCCCGCCCGTCCCGCCGCCGAGGGGGTACCCCCCGGCGGGGATGCTGACCCGCGAGCCGCCGACGAACTTGACGCCCAGCTCCGCGAACCTCTCCTTGATCATGTCGCTCAGCTTCTCGTGGTAGACCGGCATGATGTGGCTCCGCGAGTGCACCAGCGTGACCTCCTTTTCCGGGTAGATCTCCTTGAGGTCGCAGGCCATCTGCACGCCGACGGCGCCGCCCCCGATGAGGATGACCGACTTGGAGTTCTTGATGCCTTGATTGTACTTCTTTAGGTACTCGACCCCCGGCAGCTTCTCATCCTCGGGCATTGAGCCAGGCGGGGCGAGGCGCGTGCCTGTTGCGGCGACGAGATATTCGAATGGGAGCTGCTTTGAGCCCTTCCATTCTCGGTCTAGAGTTAACACCTTGGACTTGAGAGACACGACTTTTGCCTGCACGATTTCGTGCAGGTCTTTATTTGGTGCTGCATTGAAGAGGCCCGAGTATGGGATGAAGGCCTTGTGCTCATAGTCTGGTAGGATGGCGAAGCGTGGCTTGTATTTGTTAACGTCATTGTACAGTGGAGCAACATAGAATAATTTAGTTGTGTTGGAATGGCAGAGAGAGCTGGAGCAAGTCCGTCAATGCCATCTCGACGAGCTCCCGTCGTGGGTTGCTTCGTAAGCAGAGAGAGCTCGCGTCGGGCCCGCTCCGGTTCCGGAACGGTGACGCGCGACGGGAACAGAGAGTCAACCTACAAAAGCGAAGAGGTGATTGAAGTGGCTGTGAGGGTCGATGAGGAGTACCTATAGCGTGCCTGTTTAGTGAATCGGAACCCATGAGCACCGTTAGGAAATTGCACTTACGCGATGCGTTGCAGGCAGCACGTTGGCGAGTTCCTTGGCCGCGTTCTATCTCGATGTTCTTGTTAGTGATCAAGGGTCTCTCATCGTGCACAACAGCACGCGTGGTGGGTCTGCCAGGCTCGCTCCCTTACAATTCCAACATATGATCCACCAACAACGACGACATTTCTAAGACCGGAAGCCATGTTTGGAGATCTGATATCTATAAAGAAGCCTAGGAGATACGATGCAAAGATGCCAAGGGCAAGGAACAAAAGCGATGTCTTAAATAGTCAAGCGACCTGTCTCATAACGAAATGCAAGGCCGATGTACGGTGACACTAGCGACTACTGATCAGATTGATAAGATGACGAAAACATGGACAAGCCATTCCATCCGCACCCCGAGCACATGGGTCCCGGGTGCTTAAAAAGGCCTGAGAAAAAAGGGGCCGGCCGTCACCTCGGGCCTCGGAGATCTCGCCGTTAAGACCTTGTCCCGGAAAGGTGGAGGGCGGCGCGCACGGAGGCACTGCCAAAACTCGGGGTCGGATTAAACTTTTCGAAAATACGCGTAAGTACGCGCAATGCGGGACGGATTTAACCTGTTGCTCATGCGTTTCGGTTTTCCCGCACTTTAATACCCGACTCGATCATGTCAGCCTGACCGCATTCCTTGCACTTTGTTGACTCACGGCGCGACGTCGTTCTGCAGCTGCGCGCTGGAGCGTCTGAGCGTGAACCTGAACCCAACCCGCTTTCGTTCGGTGGACCTTAATCTGGAGCCCAAGATGGACTGAAAAATTCCTTGCAACGCTTGGTGCTTACACTCAAACCATAAATTATAATATTTCGTTAATTCGTGGAATCACTTTATCGTATCGACCTGTCTCGATCCCGGATACGTCCATTCCTGTAAAATGTCGCCTCGTTCGCACCCTCTGCCGAAGCCTGCATCTCGCCGTTCCTCTGGATGATTAGTGTTGGGCTGTCACTCCCATTCCCACTGTACGACTTTCCCGCCTGTTTGCCATCCACAATCGGGTCGGACGATGCATTGCGCTCGTTTGGACTATTGTAAGATTGCATCTCGACGTCGATGATGTGCTCCGAGCTGTCGGAGCTGTGATGGCGCCCGGGCGTCTTCAGCTTGAGTCCCGGGCTTCTGGGGTCTCGGTTCCTGGATTTCATCGTGCGGCTGCTCGCTACTCCAGTGTGATTCGTATTGCCGTCGGAGCTGGATTCGAGTCGTCCCAGCCATGGCGAGAGCCATTTTCTGAACAGCGGAATTATAGGTGCCAAATTGGTGGTGACCATGCCCACAAAGCACTCTCTTAGGGCCCACGCGCCGTCGCCGTTGCTGTTAGAGTTCTAGGGCGTGTCAGCGACAAAACACTCCGGGTAATTCCAGAATACCACTTACCACGACAATAACAACAACTCTCACGATCGCCATAGCTGTGATGAGACTGCTACAGCTGAAGAGGCTGACGAGGGAGATCTTCTGTACTCTGCCAAGTGAGGCTCGCAGCAGCGCGGGAACCGGTATCGAAATCAGGTAGATATCCGTCAAAATATTGCCAGCAAGTGTGACACCAATCAGAATCGGTGAGACGCCAGCGTAGCAAATTGGCCCAGGATCAGGAAATATTTGCCACATCTTGTTGAGTGGTCGACAACTTGCGAGCACTGTTACAACGATAGACACCCAGGTAACAATTAGAAGAATTGTACCAGCCCATGCTCTCCTCCTTGCTCCGGTGATGCCCTCCTGCAACGAGTTAGTTCTTCGACTGAGTGCAAAATTTGTTGCAAACCAACAAGACAAGTGAAGGATGTTGGGGCAGCTTACAGTGAGCCGGACCACGAAGAAACAGAGGAGAGATCCTTTCAATAGCCACAAGACTAGCGAGTACGATATCCACGCAGCTAGCTGCACCTTTGACCCCAAGACTCGAAGCCCAAACTCCTGGCTCCCAGGGCCATCGTTTGCAAGCCTGGCGCGGTACTCGTTTGTCATGGAGTCATTTGCGATGCCAACAGCCGTGACGCCAATCACATAGACCTCAGCGGTGAGGATAACATACCAGACCTGCATGCTGTCAGCGACATCGAAAGCTAGATGACGGTATCCAGTCAGCGCAGAGCAGGAAAGAGCAAGACTAACCACCGCGATCCAGACAAGGTAGTCGTCCCAGCCGAATCCACTCCTGCCGGGGATGCTCGCCCGCGCATAGGTGCGCAAGGCCGTGATCACTATTATTATGACGAGATATGCGATCCATTCGACCGCCAGCTCCACGGTCGCTGCCCCGGAAGCGGCGCCCACTGCATCCAGTGTCGCATTCCCGGTACTCATGACGGAGGAAAGCCCCCTTCGTAGGCGGGACTGGGCGTCTTGGGACAAGAGAAAGAGTGAAGATTATAACGACATTGACTATGATTAAACGAGGGCTGTACAAGAGCCAAGGAAGAGAGTCAGACGGATTATCTGATGGCCTGTGGGGGCGGGCAGCAACAACTGTTTAACAACAACGTCGAGAACGAGCGATGTACTCTCAGGGGGTTGGAATTGGGAAACGTCGAGCCGTCTTAGCCGATCCATGCAACGTCGAATGTGTAGTGTAGGATCCGATCCCATCGCACTTCCGCAATGCAACCTGGGGAAAGGCAAGAGAACAATCCGAGACGGAAGACACTCTCTCGCGCCTGCCCGGCGGCCGGGGCCGTAGCCCAGATAAGAGGGACAGGTGTCCGTCCAGTCATGCAAAGAAAGAGTCTGCATCTGGAAGGCGCTGCCATCCCCCCAGTCTTGCTGATCCGCAACCTGCACACTACTCGCAGGGTTTGGAAGCTTAATTGCCCGTTTTCGCCGCTTGCTGCTCGTTATCAGTACGTACACACAAGCGGGTGTTGCGTCAATGCAAGGGCCTGCGAAGGGCGCTCTCAGACGTGACTGCCGCAAGGAACCTGACGCGCAGCCAGTGCTTGGCCGGTGCCGCCGGTGCATATCGCTCGGTGTCCCAAACTATAAAGAATTTGCGTGACGCGCACCGGCATCCAACCACCTTTTTTCTCCCACGGAGATGCGACGGTGATAGAGAGTGAGCTTCATTATCATCGCGGCCCTTATAAGACCCGTCGCCGCCCCCTCGTACCGGTGGGGGGAAAGAGAGGGGTGCAGCAGATAGCATAGGTGTTTTTGCTTGCTGCGTGATTGCGTGGGCGGCGGTTGCAAAGCTCGCAACTCTATCTGACACCCAGCCGGCAACACGGATGCCCACGTTTCTCGGGCACTTTATGCGGGTGGGCAGGGTGCACCATCCCGGGGCCCCGGGGTTAAGGGGGGAGCAGGGCGGGCGCCCAATCCTGGACCGCGCAACGGCCCTGGCGGCGACGCTACGGGGAGATCTACCTGTAACATATACGAATGCAGGCCGTGGCCCGCAGGCAGCTCAAACATTAGCGCGTGATGTGGTTGCCAGAACTCTCCCTATAGGATTACCTCCCGCAGCAGGAGATCTCGAACACTGACAGGCTGACAGGAGACAGTACTGCTACGGCTAGCTCCTATAGAACGGCCTGTTATAGGTCGACTTGTCAAGCCCTATAGGAGGATCTCCCGTACATCATTATTTGACACCAGCCACTGATGTTTGAGATCCATACTCAGGTTACCAGATTGGGGCAGCACGTCGAAGGCGTCAGAAGTTCCCTGGCAACGAACGAGACCAATCGCAGCAGGCTCTTATCTGGTTTCAAGTCGTCGGTGATGATCCTGATTAGATGCACCAAGATGCAGGACCAAGAAGCGAGGAAGCTTCTCATAGAATGCCCAGCCGCACCAAGCCTCCAAACAGGAAAACGTTTGCCCGGTTTATGCATACCCTGCCCTGGGCTGCAGGGTATTAATAGCACGATGAACCCGGCCGCGCTGGCCGCCGTGCTCAAGG
The DNA here is from genome assembly GCA_023078575.1 of Diaporthe nobilis. Classification (NCBI taxonomy): domain Eukaryota; kingdom Fungi; phylum Ascomycota; class Sordariomycetes; order Diaporthales; family Diaporthaceae; genus Diaporthe; species Diaporthe nobilis. The sequence continues at coordinate 2,972,397 of JAKZJT010000010.1, forward strand.
GGTCCCCCAAAGCTAGAAATCTAGGTTCGAGATCCAGTGTTCGAATCTGCATGTTTCTTAGGACGAATCGCATACCTCGAAGGCAACCGACTCGGTGGGTGTTCCGAGGACAAGCTGCGATGATTTGAAATCCAACGGCGCTCCCAAGCCTAAGCTTAAAAGAGCCTCATGTACGACAGTGGAAAGGCACAAAAATGATGCCTTGCCCGTTGGATGAGCGGAGATCTAGCTTCATCTGAGCTTCCCAGGACAGTATCACGATGAGCAAAAGTGATCCCAACCCCGACGAGCTATATTGCTCGCTCGAGGACGGTGATATCTAGGCAAAATGGACGACCACGGGATCGAACCGTGTACCTCGCGCATGTTGACAACTCATCTCAGAAGAGAAGATTGATGCTAAGCGCGCGCTCTACCATTTGAGCTAGACGCCCTGTGATGGTCTCAGGCCTCGAGGCGGTGTTGAAAAAGAAATTTGCTAGTTGTGGGTATCGTGGGTGGATCGTGGGCGCCGTTGTGGGGGTTGTGAGTCGGGGCCGTGCCGGGGACACCGAGGCAGGGACAGGGACTCTATCGGTCGACTGGGCCGAGCAAGGTAGGGGTTGCTATATAGCATAGCTTTTCCTGTCACTGTACTATTAAAGTCAGACGATGCTCTTGAGAATCCGTAAGCAGGTATGGAATTTGAAATATCTCTGGGCTGTTTAGGATTTGGGATGTATCTTGGGTGATTCCGGAAGTGGACTCCGGCATATGTGTGAGTCTACTTACGACCTCGGTCGCACATCATGAGATCAGACTGATATTCGACGCCGAAATCGTTCACATAGCATATAGCAATATAGTGTTAAAGCTGAAACATGATTTACTTGTGGTCTACAGAGTTTGTGAAGAAGACCTCATTCTATTTCAACAGTTAAGCAGACCAGGTTGTCCTGCAATTCCGGAACGCCGAGCGCACTTGAATGAATCCGACTACCCGCGCCTCTGAGCTTTTCTAATTTCCCCAAGCGCATGTGCAGTCCTTGTAAGGCTTGCCGCATGCCTTGCAGGTCTCCCTGCAGACAACGTGCGTAGTCCTAGTGGTAGCGCGCATCTTGATGACAGATCTGATGACCAGAGTAGTCTTTGGATGTTGTTTGGAACTTGTTGTTTGAAACTTTTAATGCTTGATTTTTGTGGTCGATATGTTCTTTGCGATTATGTGTATGATGTGGAGATAGATAGATGGGAGTCGAAGGGCGGTAAGTTTCGCAGAGTTTTATAGAAGATGAACTCATGATTCACTAGGCCCCGAGCAAGCACTGGACCAGTGAATAAGTACAAATCTGCAGCCTGCATATGATTCACGCGTTTTAAAACCACTTTCAATGACTGGTGTGTTGTTATGACAGTATACTAGTACTGTTCTTGAGAACAAGTGCTAACGGCGGTTGTACATGCGTGGCTGTGAGAGTGGGTCGGCTCCTTCATGACGGGCTCAAGAATTCCAAAGACTTCAGTTGTTGACGAAATGGAGTTACACCAATCGAGAGTGAGTGACAGTCTTGAGTCTTTAGTTTACAAGGCGAATCTTCATTTGGCGCTGGCATGTAGGCCAGGCTGAGCAAGTGACGTCGCCGCCTATGAACCACCTAGGTATCAGTGTTACAGCTGAATGGCCAATGCTGGGATTGTCTGACTTCGGTGAATGGGTAATGCTCGGAAGTTCTTCGGAACCGGATCATACATGAGTAATGTTGGAGAGTTTAAATCAAAATTAACTTTGATATCGTTACACTGTTGACATCCATCCTACACAAGGACAGACTCGAGTTACTGTTGAGTTGAACCCAAGGGGCTGTTGACAGGCTAGTCTTTGTGACACAGCAGGGCGTTCAGCTGTGTACTTGGATTATTTTGATTGGTCTATAAACTTTCATTACAGTTGCCTTTTCTAGGCTTTGAGTGATGGCTGTGCCGAACATTCAATAATGGCCTTGACTATCATGCACTTCAACATAACAGTCCCAAGAATAAGCGCGAGATAACATATCCTTTCCATGGGGTGGATTTAACCAGTGGAAGTAACTGAGAAGCGAACATGACCATTGGATTCATGATGGAATTGTCTCAAGAAAGGTACTTCCGAAAGTAGCTGTTAGCGGCTTCAAATAGACCTTACAAGTAAGAAATAGAGGTGCTTTGTAACACACTCTCTCTGGATCTGGCAGTCAGTTTGCCTCGTGCGGCACGCAAAAAATGACGAACTCGATGCATTCCGTCCAACACAAAACTGATCGGTCGAAATGTCAGATCAATCACGGAATACTTCCACTGAACAGAACAGTTGTATTTGGTATCACTCCACAGCCATAACATCAACCGTCTTTCCAATCCCATTGAATCCGAGGATGTTCGTATACGTGAGTTTCGAAGTCTGGATCCAAGGAAGATGAATTGAGTGTCGACTCGAATAAAATTTAGTCGCTTTCAAGTTCACAATAAATCCAGATAATCTGTCACCATGTAATGATGAGGAGCATGTTACTATGATATCGTACATTAGTATTGGTCAGATTGACCATGCGATTCGATGGTAATGTTCACATCTTCAAGGCAATCTTTCCCCCTTCCGCGTGGCCTGACCGACCATCGATCCAGTCGTGTCCTCAGCATACCGCTTGTAGGCCTCAATGTACTGCTCATCATCATTCCACGTCTCCTTGACACTCTGCCTGGAGGTGATTGCGTCAAACCACTTCTGCCACCTGTTCCAGATTTCTTCGTCCTTGGCTCTTGCCTCATCAATGCCAACACCACCAGGCTTGTAGTGATCAATCAAGAACAGCCTCTTGGCCCAGGGCGCAAGCATGACGTCGACGAGGCTAAAACGCTCCCCGAGAAACCACGGTCCACTGCCGTCCATCTGCTGCACCAGAGTCTTGATGTTGCCCAGGAACTCACTCCTCGCATCTTCGATACTGTACGCCTTGTCCGGCGTGTGCTGGAGGAACTTGTAGAATCCCGGGATGATCTTGGTGCTGATGTGATCGATCCAAAGCCGACACCTCGCCCTCTCATATGCATCCTCAGGGAGCAACCTGTGGCCGAACCTGCTCTCTTCCGCGTAGGCCTCGTCAAGATACTCGCAGAGAACCAGGCTCTCGTACAGTGGCTTCTGCTCCTTGCCACCCCTGCCGACTGGCACGCCAAGGGTGGGGACAAGGCCGCGCGGGTTGAGGGCCAGAAACTCTGGCGCCTTGTGATACGGGTTGATTTCTATGTATTGGTGGGGGATTTTCTTCTCGTGAAGGACGATCCAAGACCGCTGCACAAAGGGGCAGAACCAACCACCGTACAGCTTGAGGGGGTGCTCTGCTGAGTGGGCGGCGGCGAATTTGGCGGCCAGGCCGGAGGTGTGAGGTTCTAAGCTGGTGTCGACTGGGTTGGGCATTCTGGGTAGAGTAAACCTTCTGGTGTGAGAAAAGCTTCGTAGAGTAAATAACTTGGAAAGCATGAGAGAACAAATGGAATTATAGATGATGTTGAGAAGAAGAGTCGGACATCATCATCACCTCGTCGATGTTTCCCCACGTCATGTCGATGATATAAGAGAGCACATCCCTGACCCTGCTGAGGCGGGGACCCCCTGCACCCAAAACAGCCCCACCAAAATTTCCATCAAGCTTCGAGAGCTTCAGCCGTTCTCAGTGCCCGCGATACTGCCATTTGCATGCCAGCATCCCTCAACAACCCACATTCCTCCGATACAGACCACCGCCCACGCACCCGAGAGACCTCACCGATCCATCCGAAACACCTCGGGTAGCTCCCATCAACCTGTAAAGACCTCACGAACCACCAACACCAGCGCAATGCCCCTCGACACATCCTCCTACTCGCTCGCCTTGCTGCGCGTGGACGGCCGGCGATGGAACGAGCTGCGCCGGTGCCACGCCCAGATCCGCACGCAGGCCGCCGCCGATGGGTCCAGCTACCTCGAGATGGGCAACACCAAGGTCATGTGCGTCGTGACAGGGCCCACTGACCAACAGTCTGCACGGCGCGCAGGAGGCGGAGGAGGTGGTGGACAGCGGTCTGAGCAGGACAAGGAGGCCGAGGTGGCCGTGAGCATAGTGATCGCGGGCTTCAGTAGCGTGGATCGGAAACGGAGGGGACGAGGCGACAAGTACGTACTGTGGTCGTTACAATCACCTACAATATCAGGGCACCCTGCGACAAAGAGCACGAGGAAAATTAGACTAACAAGGCGCAACGCCCCGCCAACAGACGAATCTCCGAGATGCAATCGACCCTCTCGCACGCCCTCTCCTCGACCCTCCACACGCACCTCTACCCCCACAGCACGATAACCTTCTCCCTGCACGTCCTGTCCCAGGACGGCTCCCTCCTCGCGGCCCTGATAAACGCCTGCGCCCTCGCCGCCGTGGACGCGGGCATCCCCATGACCGACTACGTCGCCGCCTGCACGGCGGGGAGCACCTCGACGCACGCGGCCGGCGACGAGGGCGCAGACCCGCTGCTGGACCTCAACCACCAGGAGGAGCAGGAGCTGCCCAGCCTCACGGTCGCGACGCTGGGCGGGACGGGCGACCGCGTCGCCGTGCTGGTGTGCGAGAGCCGCGTGCAGGTCTCGCGGCTGGAGGGCATGCTGGCCGTTGGTGTGGACGGGTGCAAGCAGGTGCGGCAGATCCTGGACGCGTGCGTGCGGGAGCGGGGCGCGAGGATGATACGCGAGGGAGCGGTGGAGAAGGGCGTTGGAGTGGAGGAAATGGAGATCGATGGGTGATTGTGCTGAGTGAAAGGAACAGGCAAGGCTTAAGGAATTTCTGCGGGTGGTTTTCGTGTTACGATGGACGGTTGTTTGCAATGCTAGGTCATGATACCCCCAGAAAGCATGGACTGGATGTGAGGTAAGCGAAACTTCCGATTCCGTCTCAATTTGAAATATCGTCTCATTCATCTCTTCAGGCCACAAGGCATTTCGCGAATCGGGTTTTGATATAAAACAAAGGATCGATCCCAAACCAAGACGCCGGCTAACATTACATTCACTCCTCAGTGATAAGGGCCTTCTCAAAGCTCGTCATGAGCGGACTCGGTCGGCTTCTCCTCGGCAGTTTCCTCCTGAATAGTAGGGTCCGCACCCTTCCACGACGTCTCCTCTTCCGTGTTGCTCTCCGAGATTTTCTCCGCCTCGGGCGTAACCTCTGGCGCAGTGGTGGCGCTGCTCTCAGCAGACTCGCCGACGGTGGCCTCGGGCGTGGGCTCCGGGGAAGGCTCCGGGGTGGCCTCGGAAGAAGCCTCCGTCTCCTCGGCCGCAGCAGCGACGATGCCCTCGGGCAGCTTCCGCTTGACACCCTCGCTCATACGGATATGGTCGACCCAGCTCTCGATGCTCTCGTGGCCAAAGTCCTTGCCCTCGTATAGCCTCCACCAGCCCCGGCGCGCGTTGACGGCCAGGACCTGGACCTCTCCCGACAGCTCGAGGGCCTTGAGGACGTCCTTCGAGTGTGCGTCGTCGGTGTGAACCTCGTACATGGGGAACAGGTGGCGCTTGCTCTGGGCGTGCTTGTGGGCGAGCTGTGCAAGGGCAGCTAGGGCCTTGTCGGCTGGCTCACCGCGGTTCTCCTTGGGGACGAAGGCCAGGACACAGGTGTGTGACTTGCGGCTGAGGCAGTTCGACGCCAGCTTCTCGGCTGAGTTGATGATGGGGATCGGGAGGGGTCCCTCGAACACGACCGGCTTCTGGATGTTCTCGTCGCCCACCGGCTCGGTAAGCTTCTCGTCTGCCTCGGCGGAGGGCTCCGTCTCGGGCTCCGCCTCTGCAGCTTTGGCTGGCTTCTTTGGGGTGGAGGACTTCGTCTTGCTCTTCTTGGGCGCGGGGTCTGGGTTGGGAGAAGCGGCCTGGGACAGAAACTTGACCATAGCCTCCTTCTTGAGCTCGCCGTCGTACACGATGCTGTCCTTGTCGCCGCCCGGGAGGAGAACCAGGGTAGGATACTTCTCAATGCCAAACAATTCGACTGCCTTCTTCTGTGTGTTGCGGACTTGTCCCACGGTGATGACGTCGAGGAAATCGATGGCGAGGCTCTTCAGGAGCGCGCTCGTAGTGCCCTTCTCCGTAAATAGGATAGCTTTGGCGGACTCGTTCTTGGTGGACAAGAAGGTATCGATCTCCTTGTCGGAGACGCGCTGGACGTGGTTGTTGATCTTGTCCACGACGGCGTCCACGATGCCCTTTGCAGTGCGGGGGCCCTGGTAGTCCTCGACAACGGGCTTGCCCTTCTTTGCACCGGGTCGCACGATCTTCAGGGTCGGGAAGCCCTGGACGCCCATGGTGCCGCAGAAGGGCTTGTTGGCGTCATCGTCACAGTCGACGGCGGCGACCTTGGCGAGGCCGGCGAGGTTCTTGGCGGCCTTCTCGTAGGCGGGCTGGAGGTTCTTGCAGTGGCCGCACCAGGGGGCGTAGAACTCGACGATCTGCAGGGACGACGAGTTAGCTAAGGGGTGGATCTAGGAGCATGCAATGGGGGGGGCATGAGCTAGGTAGCTAGGTCGGGGTCTGGGCCTTGAGAGTTGGAAGGAGGGAGCTTTACGGAGGTGTGGTTGGATTTGGCGATCAAGTTGTCGTAGTTCTTTGCATCGATCGAGAGCACGGCAGAGCTCTTGGGATAGAGGCCGGCATTGGCAGCAGGCAGGGCAGCCAGGAGGGCGACAGCTGCGGTCGAGAGAGTGGGGTGATGCATGTTGGGTTGCTAGACGTTGACTCGTCCGTGGAGCTCGAACAGGGCGGGGCAGAGGGTATGGAGGAGAGCAGATCCAAGCCAACTGACTTTACGGTGTGTAATCAATTCGATCAATTCGAAGTGCCTCTCGATGTGCTGATCAGACTTCAAAGTTCAAGGACAGGCATGTCCTGGTGCGAGTGGAGCTGGAAGGCAACACAAAATATGGATGAGAAGCCGGTTGCCTCGTGTGAAGTGCGACAGGCGATGTGGTACTGGCACCTTTAAGTGAAGTGAAAGTGCAAGGTGTCACGTTCAGTGTCTTGCCTATTGTCGAAAAGGCCACGGTGGAGGAAATCCTAATTGCAGGGCGACTTATACGAGGGGGTGGGCAAAAGGGAGGGGGAATGGGTGTGATGAGGAGACGGCGAAGGCTTCTAGAAGCGACGGTAGCAACATCAGAAATCCGGGGTAATTAATTCAGATGCCACACTGGGGTCTTGGACAGCTTCAGCCACACCTGCCTCTGAACTCATCTGTGGCACGAGCTTGATCAGTTACAAGTACGTGCAGACGAGTAGAGAAGGGTGACCAGGGTACTTCTGCTCTAGAAATGTTAGGCTAGACTCCCAGACTCCCCGTTGCAGGAGGGGCCAGGACGATCATCTACCCGTATTACGTTACGTACCTACCTAGGTAGGTATCTATCCGCCAAGCCAGTCCAAAGCACAGCTGCCCCTTCTGCCGTCACAAAACACAGTCACAAGCTTCCAGGCACACCCTGTTCTCCTCCTCACCATCATTGCTCGGCTCTGATAGACACCACAGCTGGAATATTTGATAGTGATAGACTCGGTCGAGTGCATCGGTCGCCATCAAACAAGCCACACCGTGTCACCCGGCTCGAGGCGCAAAACAAGAAGCCATCACCAGCCATGGCAGACGAAATACCGCAGGCCCTCAAGCAGGCCGACATCAACCTCTACAAGACGGCCACCAGGGCTACTCAGCTGTCCACCGTCAAGCCCATTATCGCGTATTGGTGTATGCCTTCCCCCTTGCGCAGCTTCGCTGGCACTCCATGCGGTATCGAGAGCAACACAGCTGACTGTTGGCAGGCGAGTACTGGGTGGTCAACCAGATCCTGGCGAGGAACCTGCACAGCGCCGATGCAGAGACTCTCAGTTACACAACAAACCTGATGGACAAGCTGGAACAGGTGCGTGTCTGGTGATGATAACCTCGTCCTCCCCATGCAACGGCGAGGAGCGCGGGCTGACAGCAGAGCTCTTTCTAGACCAAGAACGAATACGCGAACGAGGACGCCATCATGGACGACGCCACCGCCCAGGCATACATCGAGCAGTTTGCGCAGGAGACATTGGACAGGGCGGAGCGAGTAATCAAGGCAAACAAGGTCACCCAGCAGACAGCTAGCACCTTTGACGCTGCCCTGACCTTCTTCAACCTCGTCAACATCTGGGGGCCACCCGACACCGAGACACAACAGAAGATCAAGTACGCCAAGTGGAATGCTGCGCGCATCACCAGGGCTATAAAAGAGGGCAAGGACCCCAACGAGACAAACCCAAAGAAGGAGGATCTGCCACCGCAGCAGCCATCACTCGATCCCACCGACCCCGACGTCCAAGCGCTCGGCAGCCCATCTGGTCGGGAACAGGAACAATCGCACGGCCAGGATCAGGGACAAGATCAAGTGCCGAGAGCTGCAACGGTGGAGGATGCGCCAGATCCAGACCTCAAGAGGGACTCTGCAGGGGTCTCTTTGCCGCATACTCCGGTTCTCCCTGACCCGCCCGCTTCTGTGCCCGACGATGGGGAGCTGAAACTCCCAAGCGCGCCGGGCTATGGTGACGAGGGAGGTTCTGCCGCCTCGCCCGGCTACTTCGACCCTCCGCCGACCCTGCCGTCCCCTATTTCACCCCCATCGAACCACCCAGCAAACTACACACCCGGTGGCGGCGCCCCTTCAGCTTCTCAAACATGGACGCCGACACCACCGCCGGCCGCCTCGTCCTTCGCACCACCATCTGCACCATCAGCCCCATCAGGCCCACCGACCTTTGCCCCGAGTTCATCCTCGACCGCAGCTGTCGCCCCGCCACCTACCTTCTCCCCACCACCGGCAGACCCAACCCCGAGAAACATTCCACCTCCGGCCGTTGTCCCGCGGCCCGTCGTCCCCGCTCCAACCAGCCTCGGCAACTCGAGCGCGGCCCCGCTCTCGTTTACCGCTGACGATGCGGCCATGTCTCAGGCGCAGAAGCATGCAAAGTGGGCTATCTCGGCTCTAAACTTCGAGGATGTGCCGACAGCCGTGCGCGAGCTGAGGCGCGCTCTCGAGACTTTGGGCGCGAGCTGAGAAACCTTTGGCGGACGACTTGTATCTCACACCAAGGCCAAGAGCTGACGAATTCTGCGATATCTGCGTTTCTTCGATTTTTCCTGTGTCCCGCTGGAGCATTGTATGGCGTTGGGGCTTATTGTGCAATTACCCAGTCGATTGTCGAATACCAATAATCTTATCCCACCATGTTTGCCGCCTTCGGAACAAGTCGAGATCGTGTGTGACAAGAGAGCCCTGGGTGTTGCTGACCTGGACCCTAGCTGATCCTCCCAGTTTCATGGTTGTGTATCCCTCCCATGTGTGATCGAGTTTTGATTTGTGGAGAGCGGTGGCCCCGCGGGCCTGTTCCTGGGCTACTCGAGCCATCGCGGGTTCCTTCTGGGGGCTCTAGATTCCAGATGTGGCTTGCTGACGGAGGGTGGGTCGTCGGAATGGGCCGGCTGCACCGGTACTCCGTACTGTATGTGCATGCAAGGCGTGCATAGCGGAGGTGCTGCACGTGCTCGGAGTGTCTCGGCACAGTTCAAGCTGACGTGCATATGGGTTCGTTCTCTTACATTCTCGTGCTGCATCTCGTTGGAGATTCGAGATATTGAGACCTACTCATATGTGAGACATCAAGCAGGGGGCAATCTATATCCAACAACCACCTAGCCGTCGAAGTCGTCGGCCCGCCAATGATGACGGTATGGCTTCCATCTGCTGAACCCGCCTAGTGTTCTAGACTTTTGTTGTCTATCGCGAATGTCCGCCCGGACACTTGGCCTATGGCCCTGGGCCTATTCCTGTGGCTTACACTACGACTCTTTCCCCTGGCCCCTGGCCGTCCCCCTTCACCGCGACTTGCTGAACTTTCAGTTTGTTTGGTCTTGGCGGATCCTGGATGGACAACAAAATTGGCCGTGGGCTTACTCAGTGGATAGCGGTGCCCTGCTAATATCAAGTTGATATTATGGCGGCCTTTCCCCTAGGCCAACAGGCCGGCCCACGTCGAAAACGTGGTGCCATCTCATGACTTCTTAAACCAAATTGTGTCCGCTGAGCACTACAAAGCAAGAATACCTCGTTACATCAGTCTCTCTTTCAAATAAAACCACTGCTCATCTCCAGTCCCTCCTTCAGCTCCAAAATTCGAGATCCAAAGCAGGCCTTCTCTTGTACTGTTCCTAGCGAGCAAGCTTCCACTCCTTCATTGTATCAAAAACAATTTCAATATGCTCGCTACGAACACCACACTCCTTTCCCTCATGGGCTTCCTTGCCCTCACCAGTGCCCTCCCCAGCGGCCCCAAGGAAACCCCTCCCCCATCGCTAGAGCAGCGCCAGGACAGCTTCATCGCCTACCATGCCCAGAAACCCCGACAGGCCAGCGTCACCGCGGAGCCTAATCAACTGACCATCACTGTCGTTAACAAGATGTCCGAACCAGTGAGCACCTCGTACGTTGGCAACGCGGGCGTGCCGGGTCCCGTCTCCGGCGGAACGGGCACGGGTACTCTGAAGCCGGGCCAGACTGCCACACTCGTCGCTCCAAAGGACTGGGCGGGCAACGTTGCCGTGAACTTGAACAAGTACCCCATGAACGGAGACGTCTCTCTGCTGGAGGGTTCGTTGATGTCGTGGGGCGATGTTGGGTACCGCGTGGACATCGACGTTTCATACGTGTGAGTGTCACGGACCATCCCCACACTCAAACACAAGAAAGAAACAATCACTAACAGCGGGACCCGCCCCCACGCAACAGCAATGGCTTCTCCGTCCCGATAACCTGCTCCTGCAACGCCGACAAGGCCGTGCTGTCGGGCTGCTCGCTCGACCTCTGGAGCATGGGCAGCTGCTCAGGCGATGCGGGCACCGATAACGGCCAGGGCGCGTGCGCCAACCCGCTTCGCCCGGACAACTCGGAGAAGCTGGAGGCGACGAGCTTCTTCGCCCCCTGCGAGGGCGCCGCCTTCACGTGGCCGCGCGACGACGCCAACTCGGAGGGCAAGTGCCAGGCCGCCGAGGTGACGTGCTGCATCGGCTCGACGGCCGACGGGTGTCCTGTGAACCCCAAGCAGAAGGGCTCGTCTTAGGAGACGGGGCACACGTTATGGGCGGGCCCGGTACGCATGATGTCTTATGAGCTTTACGAATGATGTCCCCTCTGGATTTGCACTTGATATATGGTGTCAGTGCCGAGTACGCGAGACGTGCAATTCTTTCCTTCGGGGCAGTGCCCCATGACGGTCGCTTTCACCTGGTCGATCACGGTCTTTTTTCGCTTCTACACACTCGTTCTAGCCCTCTGTGGGTGCTTTCCACTCGTTTCTGGGCATCTACTTGGTAGGGCCCGGCATTTTGTACGTATGATGAGGCCACGAATACAGTCTATTGACACGACAACTCTAGATCTATGAGGCAATGTTCTACATCTTGCAAACCGTGTGGGATGTTGAAAGACGTGATATCCCTGACATCTGCTCTATTCTCCTTCTCCCCTCGGTCTAACCCATCCTTGCCAACCCGCAGCATCTCTTCCATTGTCATCTCTCCCCCCCATTGCCTCCGTGCTCTTCTCGTTGTCTTTCCCCTTTTCTCCCCAAAGGCACTCGTCGACAACAGCGCCAGCCGCATCTGCCTCTTAGCGTGCGACATCGGTGGGAAAGACAACGCTTCGGCGCGTGGCCCCAGTCTGGCGCGGGAGGATAACGATGCTGCTCTCGTCCTGGCGAGGAACAACGGCGATCCCGCTCTCCTCCTGGCGCGCGACAACAGTCGGGGAGGGGCCTGCCCCGCCGCCGACTACCTGGGTAGGGGCGTCACCGCCACCACCTCCGCCCACGGTCTGGGTCTGGCGTGCGGCGATGACGACGCTACTCTCCTCCTGACGAGGGGGAGCAACAACAGCAACGCTACTCTGCTCCTGGCGGGGGATGACGATGATGCCGCTCTCCTCCTCCTGTCGCGCGGCGACGGTCGGGGAGGGTCCCGCCCCGCCGTCGACTACCTGAGTCTGGCGGGGGACGATGATGAAGCCGCTGCTTTCATCCGCCTGGCGCGCGACGACGGTGGCGGTGGCACCGGGATTCTGGGTCCTGACCTCGGTGGAGGCGGGAGGGGGGTTGTTGTTGGCCACGGTGGTGGTCTGCGCGGCCGCGATGGCCGCGAGTACGGAGAGGACTGTGAGGGTTGCCTTCATTGTCAAAGATGAAAGAAGAGTGATTTCTTGGGAGTTTGTAAAAGTGGAGAGAGTCTTATTGCGGTGATGATGGTGTGCTGACTGCTGGACCAGATGCTAGAACTGCGACCTTGGTCGATACTTATACTTCTGAGAGACTGCTCAACCTCACAGGCCGCGCGCCTCTTGACGTGTCCCGGATATCGAGATCTCTCGTCTGTCAGTCGTTCTTGGTCGCATTGTTCCGCTCAGCCGGATGGGTCACAGAGAAGGTTGGCAAACGCGTTCTCGTGTTGTCTTGGATCGGTTGGCAAAACGGTTGGCAGCGGTTCCAGTCCGCATGTGGACGACGAAACCAGAGAACTGGTCCAAAGCAACCTCTAGCGGGCGCAGCTGCTATCTCTCTGCAGCAGCCATCGCCAGATGGAGAGAACGAGTCCAGACTCATGCTATAGGGACGTAAGACGTTGGTGTCAACAATGAGTTGCCAAGAGTGCAGTATCCGTTGTATCAAGGTGTAAGTCGCCTTCCGCCTTGTGGGGGCGCGCGCCTGGGCGAAGATAACCATTCCTTAGCCAACGTACGACAATGTGATGAATTTCAGGTTCTGAACCACCGCTACTGGTTTCGAGTATACGTGAATAGCCTTATCAACAATGCTGATGTCCACGGGCAAGCGGGACAAGTGACAAGCCCGCCGGTGAACTCCTCCGAATATTTCCCGCGGCCCGCTGTCACTTTTGGCCCGGCCGTTGTTTCCTCCCCCACGAGCGTTTGAGCAGAAAGGCGGCAGCGCACGTGCAAAACACCAATGGCCCTCGTGGCGGCCTGCCGTGCCCGGAGCCGCACCACTCCCAGTTCGTGCTCGGCTGCCAAGCGCGGCTCTTGAGAGGGCGCGCTCCAAGTTTCACGCGGCCAATCATCTCAATGCCCTAGACCTTTTCTAGATGGGCTTCCAGTCCAAACTCTGGAACCGATTGATTCAAGCGCCTCAGCGTTTATAGATGGCGCCTGGGTGACCTCAGACCCAAACTTTTGCACACCTTGAGGCCAGTCTAGGCTTCTCGCTGCTTCTGGGCTCACAAAGGCATTGGGTTTCTGGTCTCGAGAGCAGCAGGCTACAGTCTGCTTCCTACGTGTCTTGCCTTGATGACGATAGATTTCTGAGTCATTGTAGAAATTGAAAACCGTGGCTTGCCAATATGCACGGCGTGAGATCATTTGTCCGCGGGAAGCGAAGAGTTCTGGCGATCGCGACTTGCACTTGACGAGCCGGTATCATAGAGCTCATGGGAGAGATTATGGCACTTGAGGATTCTCATTTCGTAATTAACATGATCGTCCCCCCGAGCAGCTTCGTTCTATGCCGCCTGGCTTCAGCCTCTCATTCCTCACGAACGTCAAACAGAGTGCTACCAGATGGATCGGGATTCAGCTCTTGAAGTGTAGCAAGCTCGGCCAAAGTAGATTACACCACCATATTTTACATCCGATTGAAACACCTCCTTCATGGCTCTTGAATCCCAAATCTTTGGAAATCTACTCACCACTTGCCTTCGAATGCTCCACATGCAAGGTAGAGGAAGAATGGATTGCCGCCCAGGCTCCAGATTTGCCAGACCGTCTGTTCTTTCTTTTTCTTTCCCCAACAACTTGGTTCAAGTCAACCCCTGGAGATCTGCATTTGATATTTGTACCTCTTCTGCTGCTCCAAAGACCGATCCGAGTCCATCTGGCTCAGCTCGTACTCCTGAATCCCGGAAGGCCCGCTCGACCCACTCGGGGCATGCGAAGGCTCGCGCTCGTTTGCACTCAGCGGCTCGGTGGCGCTAAGGGGATCGCAAGAGGCGCTGGCACCGGCCGGCGGCCCGTACGGCGTGTTGCTGCTCCCGGTTTTAGCGGACCCCCAGATCATGGGGAATCGGCGGAGCAGGGGACGGAGGGCCGCGGCCGAGGCGCAGAAGATGGCGAGGCCCAGCTCGACGTCGGCCCATATGAGGAGCTGGTAGTGGAGGATCTCCTGTGCCTCCTTGTCCACGGTCGAGAGCCGCACGATGATGACCAGCTTGGCGATGGTTGCTGCACTCGCACTGCAGTGATGTCTGGGTCAGCTCGGGTGAAGGCCAGTCAGACGGCGCGGGCTTATGGGGGATGACTTACAAAAAGCCGAGGCCCAGCAGAATGCAGACTGATACTTTCATCTGTGTGTTCATCTTGGCCCTTTTGACGATAAAGATTGGCAGAAGGGCATAGAAGTAGTCGATGAAAACGTTGGATATCGTGCGGAATAGACCTACAGCGGTGCAGGTCGAGCTGCTGAGGTAACTGGTGGTGCCGTGTGTGATGCAGAGCCAGGACGAGAAGAGCGTCGTGGCAAAGGTCCAGACAATCACCACCGCCATAGACGCCGCGATGATGACCTGGAAACGCTTGTTGATGGCGAGGCGAAACAGGACGAGGGCCACCGCGAGCTTGGCGACGCCAGACGTGAGGTACAGCGTCAATTGATTGGCATAGAGGTACTGTTGTCCACCACGGGCATCAGCATACGAATCGCCTGCTGCCTCCACCGACTTCTCGACTGACCTTCTGCGCCTTTACCTCGTCGAAGTTGGGCCAATCTTTCGGTGGTCCATCATACGCGTATCCGAAGTAGATCGACATGAACCCCATGATGCAGGCTATGACGAATCCCACCTTAAAAAATGCGTCAGAACAGGTTATGCCTTAATATTTCTTGCGCAGAAGCAACGAAGACGGACGATGGCACACACAAATGAAAGGCACAGGGTGGCGTCGTCCCAGCCAAACGCCCTGATCATGAAGGTTCGAACGTAAACGCGTGCCGTGATGATGACTGCGTCCACGACGAGAAACACCGTCATGGCCGCGATCAGGCCTGATTTGGCCTGATGGACCTCGGTGTGCATTGTGGCGGTGTTGGTGAGTGTTCGATTGAAAGCCTCCGTGGACGGTGGCTTGCGCGTGTGCAAACGTTGACGGGATGAATGACAGGAGAAGAAAGGCGTGGATGAGATCAAAATGTACCTGGGATTAGGAGGATGGGAAGGCAGAAGTTAGGAGTGAATGATGTGAATGGACGAGGTCAGGGAAAAGATCTGACCAGATAAGGGACTGAACTGGCTGAGGGATGGACACAGAGGATAGACCACACAAATAATCCTGTGAAGGTCTGATGTGAAGCTCAGATGGCCCCCCATGCTTCCTTGCATCTGGGGATGACTGACTGGTTTGGGCAGGGCAGTTGAAAGTGGAAGCCACCCAATTCCGGTGACCATGGCTTCCCTTTTGGGCCGAACCTCCTCCAACACCTCAACACACCTCCACTGCACAGCAGAAACCATTCTAGCAGATCGTATCTTTTGAATTGCAAAAGTAGAGCTTGAGAGTCCGTAAAGCTTCAGCTAGTCCCACCGTTCACCCCTGGCAATCCTTTGGATGGGAGTTGGCAGTTTCGTCTCATTTCAAGGTGCTTTCAGCTTGAAAGTGTTTGAGCGTTTATCACTGTATGAAGGGACTGGATGTATACTGCTTAACAGGCATATGTGTACAGATTAAAAACGAGACCACTGTCAGCTTGACAGCCAATGTCAACTTTCAGTCAGTCCTTCAAGTATCCTGTCATAACGGAAACAGAGGCAGTTCAGGAGAATGTGATTGTGCACGGCGAACTCTGGAGACCGATAGCTAGCAAGCTTGTATAATGCAATGCCTGTCCAAGTTTGGTTAATCTCCTCTACCTCTCTTTGTTTGCAACATAGCTGTAGCACTAGAGGTGACTATTGAGTCCAAAAGTGCTTTCAAACAGGAGATTAGCGAGCTAACTTCGTCAATTGCCTTTGGAAAAGGCCCAACTAAAGCTGCAGTGACTTTGTACCTCCCTTGTCCCACATCCCGAGCTCATCAATTTAATGAGATCGCACACAAGTCTGTGACAAGAGCAGCAATGCTGCAAAGTTCTGGCAACTTACCACGGCTTTAGAAATGATATTGTCTCCTCCATGCTTTCTCTATGTGGCTATTACATTTGGAGGCCTCGAAGCAGTGCCATGACATGTGGATTGATACAGAGGCATCACCAAACACCACCATCAGAGCTTCCAAACCACTTGTCAGACAGGTCATTTCAGTAACGCAAATATGATACAAACGAAAGCCTTCAGATTATTACCTCAAATCCAAATGAGTCCTTCTCATCAGCTGTCACGTGGGCCCTGGGTTTTGCTCTTCCTTCACTTGAAACCGCACGCCACCAGTACTGTGATGATCACACACCTGCATGTTAGCCACATCCGTCCACATTGTCACCACTGAAGTAGTAATGAGCTGCATAGTGTTTTGCTGCAGTTTCTGCATTCAGGAAAGACCGACTTTGTGCTCCCTCCCACCCATATCCAAAAAGCACCAGCCTTCCCACATCTAGGCTCATGAAGCTGTCCAATGTTTTCCCACCACCCTCATCCCGTGGCATCCTCGCAGCAATAATTACCGTTGTCAACACAGCGTTCCAACACGCTCGCTCTCTTGCAAACGACTTACCAGCCAGATTCAAAAACCTCACCAAGTCCAAAAAACAGACCATGCTTGCCCTACTGTGCCTGGTTTCTTTCTTTGCGGTCGGCGCCATCTCAGGCGTCGCCAGCCTCAGGCACGACACCGACCGCATCGACCGCAGCAAGCCTCACAATGGATTCAACTCGACCGACATGGTCCTCAGCATCATCTCCCGCCAGCAGGGCATCATGACCAACAACACAGCACCAGGCTCTGCCCTCCAGGCGGGCATCGTCCAGAAGGCGTTCACCGCCTACAACTCCTACTACGGCCGGCACGCCCAGATACAAGAGCACATCGACCACAGCACCATGGCCGCGGCCAGGTACATGGCCAGCACCATCGACGACGTCAAGGACTGGCCCCTCGACCGCTTCTCCAACGCCAACGCCATGCTCGGCGGCGGCCGCGACCCGTCCTACGCCGTCGCGCTCGACGCCCTGCGCGACAGCCTGCGCCTCAACCAGCGCAACGGCGAGAACGGCCTGTGGTACTGGGAGAGCTACCCGGAGTGGAGCTACCTGGACGGCATGTACTCCCTGGGGCCCTTTGCCGCCCTCGACAGCCGCCTGGGCGCGCAGGAGGAGAGGGTCAACGCGACCGTCACGACCAGGAAGATCGACGCGCGCGACCCTGCTGCCGCCATCGACGACATGCACCTGCAGTTCCGCCTGCTGTGGGACCACTGCTACAACGCCACGACGGGCCTGCTCGTGCACGGCTACGACGCGAGCCGCAAGGCCAGTTGGGCGAGCCGGACCAACGGCGCGTCCGCTGTTGTCTGGGGCCGCAGCCTGGGCTGGTTCATGATGGCGCTCGTCGACACGCTCGAGGTGTTGTACGGCGCCGCCACGCCGGGAGTCACGGGCAGCGAGCCTCTGCTCGACATGTACCAGCGCCTGGCGGTGTCCGTCATGGGATACGCTGATAAGAACTCTGGGGGTTGGTACCAGGTCGTCGACATGGCCGGGCGCGAGGGGAACTACATCGAGTCCAGCGCCACCGCCATGTTCAGCTATGCCCTCCTCAAGGGCGCCCGCCTCAGATACCTGGAGCCAACTGACCTCACCGCTGCGCGAGAGGCCGGCCACGCCGCGCATCTGCTGCTCGCTCGCGACTTCGTCACCATGGAGCCGGACGGGACCCTGGGCTTCAACGGCACCGTCGCCGTGTGCAGTCTGAACTCGAGTGCGACGTACGACGTGAGTTTCCCATCCATTTTCTCCCCGTCTCCCTGCTCCGATCTTGCAGAGACCGTGCTGACAACACATTTCTGTTTTGCAGTACTACGTACAGCAGCCCATGGCCCCCAACAGCGTCCTCGGCACCGCCGCTTTCGTCCTGGCTTCGCTCGAGGTCGAGCGCCTCAACGACAACCCCATCACTCCACTGTAAAGTCCTGCGACACCCATTGGCAGACAGTCCCCAGCTCCAGGAAGGAGGATCTATGAACGATGAAGATATTTGACTTCCATGCTAGCTCGCTACGATCATTTGCGCGTGGGCCTAAGAGAGAAGGGGGAAGGTGAATATCGGACCTACACGTATTCGTGTGATGTACAGTATGACAAGCGATCCACATTGTTGGAGCTGGAAAGGCATTTACAGAACGGCCCAGGTTGGATCGCGGCAGGGCAACGTGGACAAGGGAGCATAGCGAGGCGACTGGCGGACGGATGGAACCCACTGGATTCGTGTGAGCACCTGGGAAGGGGACTCGCTTCCTCCTTTCTTGTGTAGTAACGAGGCCTGCCACAGTCGGCAGGATTAATCGATGACTTTGATACAGCATGGAGGGACCGCGTTGCGTTCAGATACTGGCCATGGATGATGTCGCGATCGACACTTAAATGATTAATAAAACCTTCCATGTCCCGACGTTCCACCACTGTTTCTCACCGGGAACCGAGTTCGGTGTTGCTGCTGTGGAGCGACCAGCACGTGCCGTGCCGAGTCGCGTACCACCCGGTGTCGCGAAAGACAGTGACGGGGACCCGCAAGGTGCCTGCCTCGTCCCGCCTGGCCTGGATGCCGGCACTTACACCAGGTCCTAATTTCCTACGTACCCAGGTCGAGGTCACACGGCCACGAGTGAGTGAAGCGAGAAAGGCATGTAGGGAGCCGTCGTTGGGGGCCTGGGTGGTGGAGATGACAGTGGTCTATTATACAAGTGTCTATGCTGCCTATGCTCGCTCGTACAACGCCGCCGTTATGATACAGCACCGTTCCCGTCAGAGGTGACGGGTTCAAGACCCTCCTATCTGGTGCGTGCTTGGCAAGTACAGCGAGGCCCTCGCGGCTGCCAACGGACCTGCACGTTTCTTTTCCCTCTCTTGCCCCGGCTTGTTGTTCTCGGTGTCGCGGGGCTTCTTTGCCAAGTCCAGGCGCCTCATGACGGCGCCCTGGTCCTTCTCAGCATTTGTTTTGGTGAACTCCACCAAGGTCCGCGCATAGCGACCCAACCTTACGCGCTCCTTCTCGCGCTCTGAGAGCTCTCTAATGTGCCCCTCGGCCTTCGTTCCGGTAGGGTCGGCGGGTTCCTCAACTTTCACTTGGAGAGGCGGCATCGCCCTCCTCTCCCCCTCTGACGCGCCGAGACTATTTCGTGCTTTCTCCGATTGGTCTTGTACAGAATCAGAGGGTCTGATCTTCGAGCGTGGGGCCAGGTCTGCGGGTTGCATCGGCTCGGGGGCTAGCTTGGCGATTACGTTCCTGACTGAAGTGGTACTGCGGGCAGTCGTGGCTGCGTCAGAGATGGCTTCCAAAGAAGAAAACGGATCACTCTGCTCAGACTTCGTGGTGCCTGCATCCCTGCTGAAAGCGCCCGCAAAACGCCTCTCGAGAAGCCTTCGAATCTGGATAGTGCTGTCGAGCAGCTTCGCAGAATTCGTGCCCATTCGCACCGTCTTGAGAATTGTCTCCATTTCGCGCGACCGATCGGCCAGCTCTCTTATGATTTCGTCAGTTAGGGGCCGCCGGATGATGTGGGGCATGTCCGCGCGCCATGCCTCCTCGACCTCCTTCACTTGCTTGAGCTCGTTCCTGCGGCGCTGCAGCCTCGACGAGACCTGTTTCTGCATTTCGTAGACCTTCCTGCGAGTATCGCTCGGCCCGCCACAGATGGCCTCGTCAAGCTTCCGGATGACAGTCGTTCTCCACAATGGCCAGGACAGCAGCCATCCGTCGTGCGTGGCAGAGTCGATCCTCTCGTCCTTGTGTTCTATGCGCATCGATTCCTCCACAATTGCCGAGTGCACTTTCTCGTATCTGCCGATCAGAATGTGCGGGACGTCCACCTGTGAATATGTGCTGTTCATCACATCCTCCGAGAAGACTCCTTTGAACCTGAAGCCCGCCCCAGAGGTCTTGGTAGGCAAATCAGTCGCATCCCTGTCGTCCGCTTCGACCATGCTGTAGTGATCCACGTGGCCATCCTTCATTCCGAGCTGTCTGGCGAACTCGTAAGTCCACGCGGTTGATATGTCTCGATTGTCCATGCCCAGCGGGGCGGGGCTTCTCCGCCCCGAGCCGGCCTTTATGAGACTGTAAGGCATGGCGCCCTGCCCAGCCCTGGCGGGCATGGCATTTTGGTTGAAGTGCGTAAAGAGATACTTGCTCGGGCCTAGGGGGCTCGCGGAGCTCTTCATGTAGGAAAGCTCTGCGGCTATGCTAGTCGTGATATTGTGCTGCCGTAAAGGTGTCCACGGGTTCGTGGAGTTTGTCCAGGACTCCAATGTGGGATCTGGTTGACCGACGTGTATTGACACACCCCACTGGGTGATGTCGTCGGTGAAGGACGTGTGGACGGTGGCTATGCGTCGCACGTTTGCGCGCCGGTTTGCGAAATCAAGGCTTTCTAGGCGACTCACTATGTCGTCTCCTTCACTTCGCTCCTGGTCAAACTCTGGGGGCGGAACCCTTGACTCGACCCAGACACCAGTTGATCCTGGGATGGCGAATGCTTGAATGCCAAATTCTCGCTTCAGAAGTTCGATTGTGGTATCCTCGAGTATTCTTTCAAATTCGTATTTTGTCTTTATCTTGACGGGACCCCGTTGGATGTCATCCTTGAGATCAATGATGGGCCAAATAGACACCTGCCCGGGCCCGAGGAACATTGCTTCTGCGCAGGGCATGATGAGGACGCCAACATCGGACCATTGGTGATTGAGAGGGTCGTGCTTCCACCCAGACTCGACCATTCCCTGCTCCCAAAAGGGCCTCCAAGGCAGCGAGGACCACCCGGGGGGCTCGGGAAAGTGGACGTTCATCCTGCTCTTGAGGGACTTCGTGAGATATTCGACCTGCCATGGTTCCTGCCTCTCCACCTGGTGTTTGGGGAGGATGTAAGTAGGACGACGGGTGAAGGACAGAACGGTGGGCGGAGGGCCAGCTCGTTTGAGCCACGAGGTAAACGAGGTTGGGACATTGGACGTGACTTTGGCGAAGCCATATTTGGCCTCGTGCTGTGGCGGTTCCTCTTGAAGAAGGCGTTGATGGGTGATCTGGGACTCAATGTGATCACGTATGCTAGGGGCGAGACCGCGCGGAGCATATTTTGGCGGGAGGTCAGGAATATGGATGTGACGAAGGCGGCGTCGCATCAGCTGGACCTCGGGGCTCAGTCCCGTGGCCATTGCTCGCTTACACCTGGCACCGGGCGGGAGCTGGGCCTTATATTATCTGAGCCATCCAGTGCAATTAGTTCAAACGCAGACAGAAAGCTGCTCAACCAGGCACGTCGAGTGAGGCACTTTGTTGTGATGGCTCGATGGAATTCCCTCGATGAGGTGAAGTTTTCTGTGGCGACGCAGGCATTCTCACTGACCCGCGGATAGCACGAATCATCGAGGTCGAACGAGTCTTGACGTCTGATTGCCCCACCACCAATTATGTAAGCAGAACAAGTACCACCTTGACTCCCACCCTTTCCCACTCATCTGTCTCCCCTAACCCTTTTGACCTGCCGGCGATACTTTTGCACTGACCATTGTTTACGTTCATCTGTTCTCTGCCCGACAAGACAACCCAACCCATCCTGCTGATGGAAGACTCCGAAAGTATAGCAAGGATGCATACATCCATCCATTCCGAAGTTGAAGGGACAGAAGGGCCACCATGTACCGAGGTCAGCTTGCAAACTCCAGGCTGTTTTGAATGCGGACGTCCAACATCGAAGGTTGTCCCCCACCGGAGCGACAACGTTGAAACTCAAAAGATCACCAGTCCATACCGTATTTCCGCCTCTGCAGAAGAACATATGCAGCATGCTAGCAGTCGAGCCGTGCCGCCGAAAGCTTGTCCACTTCTACTGCCGATTCCAAGAGAGCCAAGGCGCCGAGCGGGCCAATCGGCCACCAGAGTAAACATTTGCCAACACTCAAATTTTCGTCGACAAAGCTACACTTGCAGCCAGGACCCGCCTGTCGCAGCGCTCCGTCGAGACCGATGCAAGAGATTGGGAAGGTCGCAGTGCATAACGGCCTGACACTCTACTTCCCAGCATGCTCACCTCACCAATGCCATTTCGTGACCAATCAAGGATATCCCAAGCAGCGGCCGCTCAAAATGGCCAGAACTTTCACAAAGCAGCACGTAAGCCTTTAGAGCGGCACATAAATGCGACCCAGCAAGCACTCCTATTCTTCTTGTCAATATCTCCTGAATTTATTCGCCAGCGTTCCAATCAGACGTCGAAAAGAGGCTGATTAGCCAAGGCTTTTTTTAGTTCAAGAAAGCAGGGGGATACTTACTCCTGAACAGCACACGCCCGCATTCATTGTTGGAGTCCGAAAAGGCAAATCAACATTGTCCAAACCATACCGGCCGCACTGTCATCTCATACCGGCATGTGTCATGAGGCTTTAGGTTCCAGCGGCTGCGTGGCTGCATGGCTGCAACAGAGCGAAATGTCAAAAACATGCATGTGCCACATCACCCGCATAGGATCTACCGGATGCCCCCTTCTTAAAGTTGAGATGGACTTTCAAAAACCCCCGTCCTTCCGGATGCATTGATGTTGCAATGAACCTCGGTCAAAATAGGGTGTGGTCAAGACTCTGCCTCAGATTAAAGACCGCTTGTCGACCGCCTTTTGCGTGCCAGATGATTGAGAAGGCCACCGGTTCGCAAAACCCTTCTTATCGTTTGCCAAGAAACTTTTCTATCCCATGCAATCATGTCTGAAGAAGTAAACAAAGACCTCGAGGTTGTCGTGCTGAAGAGTGACGGCGTCGACCGCTTCAGCAACGAAAAGACTCTTAGAAATGTGGAATCAGTCGACAGCTTCCACCACGATGAGGCTGCGAAAGTGCTGGTCGACTATGTATCCGCTGGAGGCCCCGAGGAATGGAGCTTACTGGAAGAGAAGAACTTGATCCGCAAGATCGACCGGAGGCTGCTACCGGTGCTGGCATTCACGTTCTTTTTGACATGGTATGACAAGGGGATATTGGCACAAGCTGTAAGAACCCGGTTCTCTCTTTCTTCTAACTCCAGTCCACTATCATGTTGCCAACATGCAATTCCCCATCAGAATGGATGGCTGACATGGCGATATACTAGGCAATCTTTGGTTTGAGAGATGACCTGAAGCTCGAAGTGGGCAACCGTTACTCCTTCTCGTCTTCAATATTCTATATTGGCTACCTCATTGGGTGCTGGCCCATCACAATGCTGGCCCAAAGGTTTCCCACGGCGCGCGTTGTCTCGGTTTTGGTCACGATCTGGGGAATCTGTGTCATATTAACTGCCGTCTGCTTCAATTATAAGGGTCTCTATGCCCAACGCTTCTTCCTTGGGTTTCTGGAGAGTGGAGTCTCCCCAATATTCGTCCTCATCAGTGTAGGTCCTGCGGTGCCGAACCCCGTCCACACGCGATCCGTCACTGAACCACCATACAGGGAAGTTGGTACAAGAAGGTGGAACAGCCGTTACGGATAGGCTGCTTCGCCGCCTTCGTCGGTCCCGCCGTCATCCTTGCCGTCCTCATCAACTACGGCTTCGGAAAGATCGAGGGAAGCCTCGCCCCCTGGAAGAGCATGTTCCTGTTCGCCGGCGGCGTCACCACCGTGTGGGGGCTCACCATCCCCTTCATCCTCCCCGCCGACCCGATCAGCGCTCGCGGCCTCACGGCAAGGGAGCGCTACATCGCCGTCGCCCGCATCCGGTCCAACAACGCCGGGGTGCGCAACACCCACCTCAAGCTAGACCAGGTCAGGGAGACACTCATGGACCTCAAATTCTGGCTGTGCTTTTTCTTCACAATCTTCGCACTCATCGCCAACGGGCCGACCTCGTCCTTCGTCCCCATCATCATCAAGGGCTTCGGCTACAGCACCTTCGAGTCTCTGCTCCTCAACATGCCCGCCGGCGCCGTGGCATTCCTGCAGATCCTCGGGATATCGTACCTGGCGATGAAGCGGCCCATGTGGCGGTGCTGGATCGCCATATCCTGCCAGTTCTTCTCCACCCTGGCCGCCCTGCTCCTTTGGCTCCTCCCGCTGTCCGAGAGGGGCGGCCTCCTCTTCGCCTGCTTCACCATCGGCTGCGGCATACCGGGGTACATCCTCATGCTCAGCACGCAGCTGGCCAACACGGCCGGGTACACCAAGCGCGCGACCGCGTCGGCGGGCATCTACGTCGCGTACTGCGTCGGCAATATCATCGGGCCCCTGGTCTTCCGGGAGCAGGACGCGCCGCGGTACAAGGTGGGCTTCATCGTCGTGGTCGCGTCGACGCTCGCTGCCGCGCTGCTGCTGCTGGCTTACCGCTACGTTTGCTTGGCGCACAACCGGAGGAGGGACCGGGCGGGCTTCATGGAGAGCTTCGAGCACGCATACGAGGATGATCTGACTGACCTTAAGGTAAGTGTCGCCGCCGAGGGCTGTGTCCTCCCCACGCCTCAAGTCACTCTCGCTCACGATACGCTCGACAGAACCCTCATTTCAGATACGTACTTTAGACTGTTTTTGGTCTTGTTGATTCGGCGACCGTGGAAGCTGGCGTGGCTGCCGAGGTCTGTTCGCTATGATATGCACATGCTTTCTGTGCTTTTAATATCTAAGAGTCGCTATCCTATGTTGTGTTCGCTGTGTATTCCTTCCAAAGCAAGTAAATCAAAGGTCCAAGCTTTCGACTTCCGTGGCAATAGCAAGGCCTCAAAAGAGTTGTCTATAGAGCCCCTCGGTTCTCGAAATATTTTCGAAGCACGGTCGGCAGACCCTCATAATGCATCGTCGGCAGCGGGCGACTATCATTGAAGCCTGCGTACGACATGCGTCACACTCGGCTTGCATAGTACGCGGCCTCATGTCGTGTATGCACCGCTGCTGGGTTTGTCGCACGTGTCTCTGGACGCAATCGCAAGTACCCCACCGCGCTCCACAATCGTAGCAGAAAATCCGGCCGCAATTGCATCCTATGGAGATTGTCAGCACAAACTACAGCATCTTGTGATGAAGACACTTGACCACTGACGCATTTGCAGGCAGCCATGTGTGCGCTTAACCAGATGGTGACAATAGGGGCAACTTTTCCATCCTTCTCTCGCCGCAAGGTCCTCAAGCTCTGGTACTTGCAGTCCGCCTCGCCTTGTGCACACTCCGTTGTCGTGGTATCTTTCCTTGCAAATGATGCAGGTCAAAGCTCCACATTCGGGGCAAGTCGCTCTGTTCCCAACAATGTTTGGCCGCATGATCAAGGTCCTTCCACATTGTCGGACATGACAATACGTGCGTCCCTCTGGGTACCCATCGGCCTCCAACTCATTCTGCCTCTCATTGTGCCATATGAGCACGTGGGATGGCAACGCTCGTGCGAGCCGGGGGCTCATAGGGATGGGCAGGCCGCAGCAATGGGGAGCTAAAGGAGCTGAAGGGCCGTGGGTGTTGAAGGGGGTCTCGAACATGGCAACCATGCATCCGTCGCAATACCCGCAATTGCAGGTGAGGCGCTCTACCATGTCCGGCGGGAAGACTTCCCAGCAGCTGACACACACCGCCTCGTTCGTCGGTTGCAAGTTTTCCCTAGACATCATTCCACTGACAGCGCTGCCACCAGGATGAGCTTCGCCGGGCTGATTTTGTGCTTGTGGGATCACTCCTGGCGACGACGGAACGCCTTGATTTCCTGCTTCTTGAGGCACCGGTTGAGGAGGCTGGGATGGGGTATTGGCCTGGGCGTTCCTGAAACGGGCGGCCAGGTTCCGAAAAAATGCTCTTGTTCGCCTTATGAATTTTCTTTTGGGGGCTTGATTCCGATCTTCCATGGCCGGTGATGGTATGACTGACTGTAGAATGCAACAGGTGGTAAGCTAAGATGTTGAAGGGGTCAGAGTGAGATGGGCAAGATCATGAGATGATGAGAGGTCGACCTCTGTTTGTGTCTGCCCAGGTGATTTGAGGCCAAAATTATTGAAGGTAGAAGGGAACAAACATTTGAGCTGCACCTTCCCTGTTGTTCTCTTTCGTCGGCCTGGATCGACCCAAAGGAAGGCAAGACCACGTTGATCGGCGTCACGCTCTGCAGTGATATCCGTAGCGGCTAAGAAATTGACCAACCCTGTCGATTTTCCTGCGCCTTCTAACAGTTAAGGCTGTCATGTGTACGAAACTTGTGATCTACAGGTCGATGGAATTCCAAGTCCGCCCAGGTATGCTTGAGTAGCATTACCTCCTGTACCACAGCCTTCTCTTGGGTAAGCTGCGGTGCAATGACCTCGTCCAGAATAAAATCCTCTAGAGCAGTCTTCCTTAGCATTATCTCTTGGGGACAGCTAATTTCTGGGTGACCTCAGGTGCTTGAAGGGCATGGTCCCGGCTCATCATTCAACCCATACGTCTCTACACATGGGTCTTCGTGGATCGTTCTCAACCCTTCTCAAAGCAGCCATCCAACATCCCAGATCTCTTCAATCTGTACACACTTCACTCTGCTGGCTAATCATAAACCAATGACTACTTCTCAACAGCATTGCTTCAGGAGTGTGCATTTCCCCTCACTAAAGGCCTGCCACCAACTGCTCGTTTTTTCCTAAAGACGAAGGCAGACTGCGCTTGAGGATTTTTGTCTAGGAAGCGGGAATGCCTTGAGCAATTCAAGATCGTTAAAGTACCTCTGTCCCGAGGTCATTGCCCGAATAGAGTTGACGATCAATTGTAGGAGAGGCAAGCCTGCTCAGTAATTTTCCCATGTGGAGGCAAGGATCGATTCTGCAGTTGCATGAAGGCTTGGCGTGATGCTGCATCCAAATGATGCCATGCCGTGATAGCAGGCCATGATCCTCTCGCTAGTCGCATACCCTGCTACTGCGGACTGAACGGACATAGTGCGGTCTATTTACCTGCTCTCAGAGGATCTCTCGTAACATAATCATGCCGAGGCCGGTGATAACGGAATTCAGGGGTGAAGACGACCGGAGGAATTGTTGACGATTTGGCCTCACATCTTGTCCGCAGTTTGGAGCGCCCCATACTCTGGCCATAGCACGCCATAGGAGCCACTTTTGTGCTGCGAATACTCTTTGTCTTGTATGTCTCGTTCCTCACCATTTAATGACATGGAAGAGGTCCATTATATTCGTTTGTTGCGTTCTCATCTCAGCTAATCATCATTCGTGGCTCGACTACCTAGGTATGGGGTACACCTCTTGGAATTCATTGCCTTGAGAACTTTCTACAGCCTACGAGAAACTGCCTCCGGTATAACATACTGCTCTGCGTTAGGAATCATGGCTGAGAAAGACGTCATTTCCTTCCACACCGGACCTGAACCATTCAGGGGTTCGCTGAAGGAGGACACTAAGTCTCTGGAGGATGTCGGGCCAAAAGAAGCCGTTGATGATCTGGCCGAGCCCGAAGACACCACCCGCAGCATTGGCTTTTGGGAAGCGCTCACACGTCGAAACCGTCCGAGGGATCCCGACGCCATTGCCACCGAGCGCAGCGTTTTCGATAACCCCGAGCTGGCACAGTTCTACCAGCCTGGTCCGGACTATGAGAATTTTCATCGATATGATCCCCGGGAGCGATGGACCTTCCGCGAAGAGCAAGCTGTCCGCCGCAAGACCGACTACAAAATCTTCATCTGGATCTTAGTAATGTTCTTCGGACTCAATATCGACAGAGGAAACCTTGGAAACGCGGCTGCCGACAATCTACTCAGAGACCTCAACATCAACACCAACGACTACAACAATGCTCAGAACATGTACCGAGTTGGCTTTCTGATCGCCGAAATCCCATCTCAAATGATTGGAAAGTGGCTTGGGCCGGACCGATGGATTCCTGTCCAGATCATCCTGTGGAGCATAGCATCCGGCGGCCAGTTCTTCATGCACAACCGGGCCGGGTTCTTTGCCTGTCGTTTCTTCATCGGCTTGTTCATGGGGGGTTTCATCCCTGACTCCATTCTCTATCTGTCGTATTTCTACAAGAAGGCTGAAATGCCGATTCGCTTGGCTCTCTTCTGGTTCGTCGATTCCATGTCGGGAGTAGTTGCGTCGTTCCTGGCATACGGGATCTTACACATGCGTGGCGTCGCGGGCATAGAGGGTTGGCGATGGCTGTTCTTGCTGGAAGCACTTGTCAGCTTGATCATCGGCGGTCTCAGTTTCCTCTTCCTCGTTCCTGGACCAACGCAAACGAAATCGTGGTGGAATCCACGCGGCTATTTCACGGAGCGCGAGGAAAAGATCATCGTCAACAGGGTCCTGAGAGACGATCCTTCGAAGAGCGACATGCACAACCGTGAGCCCATCACCTTGCCAATGTTGTGGAAGAGTCTCAAAGACTATGATCTTTGGCCGATCTATATCATTGGCATCCTCTTCGAGATTCCGACCGCACCCCCCAAGACATATCTCACATTGTCTCTCAAAGCGCTTGGGTTCACCACTTTCAACACCACCCTCCTCACGATTCCGGTTACCATCTTTGCAGCCATCAACATGCTATGGGTCACATATTTGACCGAACGCTTTCATCAAATCGCGATCATTGGTCTTCTTGCACAAATATGGGTACTGCCACTGCTCATCGTCGAGTACACGTCCATCACGGAGCTCTCATCCTGGGGGCAGTACGCGCTAACGTTCATCATTCTCGGTCAACCCTCAGTACACGCGGCCCAAGTTGGCTGGTGTTCTCGACTGTCCAATGCGGTCCGAACCAGAACTGTGAGCGCTGCAATTTACAACATCACCATACAGCTCTCTGGAATCGCCTCATCCAACATTTATCGTGAAGACGACAAGCCCCACTACCGTCGTGGCAACATGAACTTGATTGCAATCACTGTTGGCACAATAGTAGCGTATGCATTTGCGAAGGCATACTACACTGCAAGGAACAAATACAAAAGGGACAGATGGAGTAAGATGGCAGACGGGGAGAAGGCTTGGTATCTTCAGAACAGCCACGATGAGGGCAACAAACGCCTGGACTTCTTATTTGATAGCTAGATGCGGACCGCTCGGCCACATGATCTCAGAGACCTAAAGCGTCGTCAAATGGTCATGTTTTGGCCTCCCAAATCTGTTCTCTTCCCTGTACTGGTGGCTCCCGTTCTTCCGCGACTTTGTGCTCTGTTGCTTCATATTCTGCGCACTCCAGTTTGCTCTTCGCCTCGTCCACAAATATCAGACCCAACGAAGATGCGCCAATCAGAGCAGCCAGGAACCCGTAGGATGCATTCTGGGTCCCTGTTCGGTCCACTATTGCACTACAGATGAGCGGCCCAATCCACGAGCCAACACGCCCAATGAAGCCTAGCAAGGCGAAGTACCTGTTTTCCTCTCCACGTGGAATGACTTGGCCGAGGAAGACCTGGGAATAGGACATTTGCAAGCCAACGCTGGGTCCGTAGAAGACGCTGACGGCCCAGAACTCCCACAGATTGTGGTATCCGATCTTCTTGGTCCACAAGCCAACCATGCCCCAGACGGCTAGGAAGAAGCATGACCAGTTGGTAATGTGGAGGATCGTCTTGGTCCGCAGCGACCATTTCTTTTGCGCCCAGACAGCACCCACCGTGAATATGAATACCGACACTCCCTGCACGATGAGAAAGTAGCTGTTCTGCGTGGCTGAAAACTGGGCCACCGCTGTCTGCGAGATGATGAGCATCGTGAAAAGTGTGCTGACACCGTCGTTGAGCCAGAAGTAGACGAAGAGGTAGAGGAAGGTCTGCGAGACCCTCCTGCAGTACTTGAAGCTGTGCCAGGTCTGCTGGAGGCCGTAGCTGACTATGTTCCGGCCTTCTGGGACCGGCAGTCTGGGTCGCCGTTTCTCGAGGAACACCCACGGGACTGACAGAACGAGCACAATGATGCCCACCACACCGGTGCACAGCGCGTAGCCCAGGTTATTCTTCGCCGCTGTGGAGTCCGCATCGATGCCCTTCAGAATTCCCACACAGAGGCAAGCGCTTACTGCGAATCCGACATTGTTGGCTGCCCAGGCGTGGTTGGCGATGGTGGAACGAATATGCTCGATTTTGGTGTCGTACTCCGATCCTTTGATCTCCTGATTTTGCAAGGCGAGGCGGGCTTTCCTTGCTTCCGGCTGGTCGTCTGATATCCTGGGAAACAACGCATAACCGAAAGTGAACACGACGTAGAATCCGATGTCTGCAACATGCTATCAGCAACGACAGATGAAAACAACAGAGTAATTGGTACATGAACCAAATAGTAACCTACTTGTAAGCGTGTACAATGCCATCGCTGCCGGCCAAGCATCTGGTGTCTTGAGACCAAAGAAACCCAGCGACAACCCGCCGTAGATCAAGACGTTGATGCGCAAGATCCAAGGGGCCCACGATCCGTAGTCTGCCGTGCTTCCGATGAAGATGAACAGGATAGACTGGCCGACGAACACCAACGCAGAGGCGATCAGTGCCACCGATTCATATGACTTCGTCCCGCCTGCCCAGGTGACGTGGCAAGGCGCATCTGGATCTTCATCGCACGAAGCGCTGCCCCATGGCAATATGTTGGGGTTGAAAGCAGCTTGGTATATCAAGGTTTGGAACAGAGAATAGGCGCTGTAGTATCCCCTGGCTGTTAGACGCATGTCGAACACGCTATGAGATCTGAGACTCGGTGATCTTTACTTACTACTGGTACGGACCGATGCCATTGTTCGCGGCGAAGAGGCCGTAGTACGCATGTTTCTCAGCTTTGATTCCTTTCTCAGCAACATTATCCTCAGCGATGTCCGGCGTGATTTCTTCCCGTGCCGTTTTCAAACCGAGGGAATCTGGGCCCGGACGTTTGTCACTAGACGCCTGCTGGTCCATGGCAATGAGAGTTTGCTGCGATAATGCACAAAGTTGAGTGTAAGCATTACTGGAATGAGAAAGACGGCAAAGTAATATGGCGGATTGAACAAGAAATTGAAATGGAGGGGGCAACACGGGTTGACGCACGATGTCACGCTGCAGGGTGCATGTATGGTTTCAATAGCTGCACCTACCCACATGCTTAGAGGCTCACGTCAGGTGAACCCTTGGCTTAGACCCGAGATGTCCAATAGTAACTGCAGCAGATTGATAAGCTTCCCTGAGCTTTTATCCAGTCAACAAGCCTGATATTGACAGAATAGGCTGGGTTGAAGATCACTCCCGTAGCTTGGTCCCGAACTGGAAAAATGTCCACTTCCCACACCACACTCTTATCCAATGGTGGAGCTGTTCTCCGAGAGGGGTCAAGCATGTCTCAAATCGCTGCCTGAAAGCCTTCGTTCCCCTCAAATGGCGCATAGGTTCGTAGCACTTGATTGGCGTCCTGCTGACTTCGGGACGCACAACGGAGTTCTAATTACTCAGCTTTGATATACTCAACTTGGTCGTAAATTCATAACGTACATTGCACTACCACAGCTGGAATCATTCTTTTCCATAGTTCACGAACCTGGTAGCCAGTATGCCCGAAACGACCAGTAAAACTATGGCGGACACTTCCGAAGTCAGGGTCGTCGGCGTGGATGTCGGAGGAACAAACACGGATGCTGTCATCCTAGACGGGAATCAAGTCATTGGATGGCACAAAGCACCGACAACTAAGGACATTCACTCTGGAGTTACGAAGTCCATTATCGAGGCCTTGAAAATGGCTAGTGTGCCTGCTGCCTCCATCATGGCCATCAAGATTGGGACAACGGTAGGAACAGGGTTCTTCGTTGACTAGAATGCTCCAGCTTGTACTGCCGCTAATACGGTGACACCAGCAATTCGTCAATGCCATCCTCGAATTGGACCGAAGCAAATTGGACAGGGTCGCAGTATTACGCCTCTGTGGCCCATATACACGTAGCGTCACGCCCTTTGGTGAGTACCGGACTTTGGGAGAACTTGAAGGAAAACCCCGGCCTAACTCCACAACCTTTCAGATGGATTTCCACATGCCTTGAAGTCCGTTATGGAGGGCTACTATGCTTATCTCGATGGCGGCTACCAAAGTCAGTGGCACACAACTGTCCTGTCTACCATTTCAAAGCTAAATTCGACCCAGTTGATGGACAAGAGATCAGTGCAGTATCAAATGATCAACTCAGAGCCCACGCTCGCAAGATAAAGGAGCTGGGAATCCACGCCATCACAATCGTGGGAGTCTACTCGCCGTCGTATAGGAAGCAGGAAGAAGATGCCGCCGCGTTCTTGGCCGAGGAGATGGGCCCCGGGTTCGACATTTCTTGCTCCCACTCGATTGGTCAGGCCGGCTTCCTGGAACGAGAAAACGCCGCAATCCTCAATGCCAGCATCCGCCGCTTCTCCCGCCAGGTCGTCCACAGTCTTGACAGGGCAACCAGGTTTCTCGTCAACGCGGGCCTGTACATCACTCTCAACGACGGCACGCTAGCACGCGCATCGTACGCTGCTGCGAACCCACTCCGGT
The DNA here is from genome assembly GCA_023078575.1 of Diaporthe nobilis. Lineage (NCBI taxonomy): Eukaryota > Fungi > Ascomycota > Sordariomycetes > Diaporthales > Diaporthaceae > Diaporthe > Diaporthe nobilis. The sequence continues at coordinate 3,005,125 of JAKZJT010000010.1, forward strand.
GTTTCTCATCTGGGCCGACGAATAGTGCTCGCGGAGCCGCGTTTCTTGCTCGGGAAATGGTATCTACCAACACGGAGAATCACGACCGTGATCTACTGGTCATTGACGTGGGCGGTACTACCACGGATGTCTGTAGTCTTCTTCCGAACGGCTATCCTCGACAATCTGCCGCCTGTGTCAAGGTTGCCGGCGTCAAGACCAACTTCTCCATGCCGGATGTCCACAGCATTGCCCTAGGCGCAGGTTCTGTCATTAGAAACCAAGACTCGCAAGTTGCCGTTGGTCCTGACTCTGTAGCTTTGGAAGAATCAACAAAGGCCCTTCACTCCGGCGGCCCCGTTTTCACAGTACGTCAGGTGCAATTTTCTACCCCGATATTTAGTGTTGAGTTGCAAATAAAGATTGCTGATCAGCTCTTATTAACCGCGTGAATAGGCGGGAGATCTCAAACACCTCCAACCTGACGAACTGCATCAACGAGGAATAGCCTTCCAGACTATTGACTCAGCAAGACGTGTCATTCAACGGTTGATAGAGGATTCTGTGACTGCTTCAAAAACAAAAGTGGAGGATGCTACCGTCCTCCTTGTGGGCGGAGGCAGCTTCATCCTCCCTGATAGTATTGAGGGAACAGATTCTGTGGTCCGGCCGCCTTTTTATCAGGTGGCTAACGCAGTGGGAGCCGCGGTAAGTGCTCTCTACCCAGTCCGGTAGATCATGCAGATACAAAAGTGGCTAAAGAATAACTGTAAACCAGATTGGTAAGATCAGTAGCACTTTCGATAAGCTCATCAAACCTGGAGACCACAATGTCCGCGACATTGTGGCGGACGGAAAACGGCAGGCCATCGCGATGTGCGAGCAAGCCGGTGGCGACCCATCGGACGTCGAGATTGTGGAATTGGAAACCATTCCCGAGCCGTACGCCATGGACGGCACTTTCCGCCTTGTGGTCCGCGTTGTCTCCAGCATCAAAGATGTTGCTGCCCTTGGTCGCAACCATACGGAGACTGAAGACACGGGCTATGATCAACAATCACCCTTTACAACTGCAGATCACTTGCATGATATTGAAAGTAGCCGTGCTGAGAGCAGAGAAGAACATTCCCAACTAGACGTGGAAGTCTACCGCCCGGATATCAAAAACGGCATTTGGACTGTTTCGGAAACAGACATAGAGCTTCTGATAGCTGGAACTGGTGTGTTGGGGGTTGGTTGCATCGGAGAAGCAACGAACCAGCTCCTGTCACTAAAGGCGTGCCTCAGAGAGGGTCGGAAGATCCGTGTTGTGTCTTGCAGCTCTATTGGTGACGATGAAGTGATCTGTGCACCTCTTTTCATGGTGAGGACTCATTTGGACTCATTTCGAATTTTCCGATTTTGGCTTTATCCCAACAAGATTATAATACCAGTCGGACCTCTTCTGCTTCATTCCAAACATTTAGGAACAGGCTAATGAGTTCTCTCTAAAGGGATCCCCGTCGGTATTCGTGGAACGACTACCAGCCGGAAACGAGTAAGTTTTGAACTTTCAAGCCCGTTATGAATTCCCGCTGAGTTCCCTTTAGGACAAAAGAAGCAATGTGCGCTACGTTGGATTGTGCCGGCATATCCAATTTCTCCCACATTGTCCCGACAGAGATCGGCGGCATCAATGCACTCGAGGCGCTACTCTCAGGCGCACTACTTGATAAGACAGTTCTGGATGCGGACCTTATGGGGCGAGCTTATCCCCACGTGTATATGACCGTGCTAGGAGTCCACGGCAAGAAGCTGACGCCTGCGGCTCTTTCGGATGGAAATGGTAACATCGTGGTATGTCTGACCCATCTACTGATTACCGCGATCAGATGAATACCATGGAAATTTTAGATTTCTTCGAGCTAATTGAATTCTTCCTACAGCAAATCAAGTCAGCCAAAGATGACTGGCAGCTAGAGGAGCTGGCGCGATCTGCTTGTGGGGCCATGAAGTCCATTGCCGGCATGTGTCTGGCGCCATTGGTTGGCTGCGAGAGCAAGATGTTTGTTCAGAATAGTTACTCCGTCGGTAAGAGGCATCCCCACCGAGAAGATCGTCCCCGGACAGCTCCAGTTTGACTCTGTATTGTTGACACCGACACACAGCCTGGGAACTCGGTCGCAGAATGTATCTCGCGCGCCAGTCCAAGATCAATGTCGCCCAGGCAATTGTCAAGCCAGCAAACGGAGATGTCCTGTTCTCGGGGAAGATCCATTCGGTGTCGAGAAAAATTGCTAACAGCCTGACCCAGGGGATCTGCGTGATACGGGCAGAAGGATCATCTGGGCTTGAGACTGATGATGACGACGAGTACCTTAAACTAATTTTCACCAATGAATTTTCAGCTGCGGTCCTGAAGAGAAGAGAAGGACAAGCTTATGTTGAAAGTTATCTGGCTGCTAGTCCAGACTTGATCTGCGTAAGAGTTGATGGAGCATGGACGACATTTGCAGAACACAAGCTAACAATTACCATGCAGATGCTTGATGGGGCTGACGGAATGCCGATTGGTGTCACGGAAATCCGTTACGGCCTGCGGGTAGACATCGTTGCTATGCCCGCCCCTGCTGTCTGGTACACGAAGGAAGGGTTGAAGAGGGCAGGCCCTACCGTCTTTGGGTATGCCACCGCATTCTTTCATGATACTCAACGGCTTCAGACTAATTCAAGTTCACTTCATTCAGTCTTCCGGATATACGCAGTGAGATAAGCAGGAAGGCTGCAAGGCCATGGCCATCCATCTTCGACATATACGCAGGATCTTAGGTTGGTTTGGGAGTCGAGGGTCAAGGTCAAGCCTCGAGAAGCAACTGCAGCCAAAAGAGTCGACAAATTGCAAGGTTTTGAACTAGTACACTGGTCCCCGCTCGATAGACTGTAAATAAAGCTTGTCAAGGGAGCGGAATGTCATTTAGGTGCTGTATTCCAAACCACGGCAGCATTGTCTTCATCTTGAGCCTCTTGACGCTCAGCTATGCTCAGGTCCGGGGCTGTGTATTGTCTACTGCCAAAATCGCCACATTGCTCGAGGAATACTGTTCAAGACTCGCGTCTCTTTGCTTTCCCGATCTAAATGCTCCTTAACAAACTCCATTAAATGCTTAAACCAACGCAATGCCCGTAAGATCCCCCAGCTCCGGGAACAAGACCTTCTTCGTCCTCTTCTTAATATCTATCGTGTAGACACCCCCCGCCAGGTCCGTCACGTACGCCACATCCTGATCCCTGTCCAACGCCAGCCCAATAGTCTCATGCAACCGCGTCGCCAAGACCTGCGGCAGCCCTCCCATGCCGATAGCAGCCCTGTTGAGCGAGTTCCCGTTGGGCGGGTCCCCCCGGTCCGTCCAGTACAGCGTCTGCGCCTCCTCGTCCATCTCGAGGTCGATGGGCTCGGGCAGCCCGTCGAAGACGACCTCGACGTCCCACCGCCTGTCCGGGAAGAAGCCCGGCGGGCCCTCGACGGGCGCCCGGAAGATCCGGCCCTGCTCGCCCTTGGGCGGGCCCTTTTGCGTCCAGTAGAAGAACCCGCGCCGCTCGTCGACCGCGATGCCGACGCACCACCTGCGCTGGTCGCGCCGGTCCTCGTCCGTGTCCCCCGTCGAGACGAGCACCTCGGCGCCCGAGCCGTCGAGGTTGGCGCGCATCACCTTCATGCCCTCCCTGTCGCACCAGTACAGCTTGCGGCTCCGCCTGGCGATGGTGATCTGTTTTGGCGTGAAGACGCCGACCGAGCCCGGGGGCACGATGACCCTGCGGTCCGAGCCGTCGAGGTTGGCCCGCTCGATGGAGCCGCCTTGTGTCTTGAGGCTGCGGCCCATGTTTGTCCAGTACATGTGGCCGTTCTCATGGTCGATTGTGATGCCGTCCGGCATTGTGGTTATGTTTTCTATGACCGTTTGCCTATCGCTGCCGTCGGTCAGGCATGACAGGATGCGACCACATCGCGGCTGAGGCTGCGACAGGTCGGTGTCAAGAATGTACAGATGCCTGTGGGGTTGAGGTTGAGAACCCATATTTCACTGTGTATCGATAATATACGGGATTATTATGTCCTTGCGGTTGGAGCGGATTACTGCAATATTCCAAATGCTTGGCTCCTTTCAACCTGGGACGGTGGGAGTCGCGGCCGACTGCTGTGGTTTTATTTCGCCGTTGGCCTGACATCACGGACAGCTCTTCCTTGTTGAACACCCTTGTTCAGCCTAGTTTTGGTGGGCACAGCATTATCTCATTGCACCCAGTTTGGGTTCGCCTCGCCAGGCGGCGGGATAGCGAAGTGGCCGGTTGAGCGGCGAGACGGTCCACAATTCGCCTTTCTCTCGCTCTTTCGATCGTCTGGACTCCTTGACACGGGAGGACCCGCAGCACCATGTCATAACACCGGGTCCCCCGATCCGGCGCGGAATTTGAGCCATGACAGCGGAATGACCAGTTGGACAGGCATCCCCTGAGTTCAACGTCGGTCCTTCCACCAGTAACACCATGTTCGGATTCTGCTCAGATAAAACTGATGGCGGTGATGGTGTCGTTCAGATTATGGCCCCTATTAAAACCCAAGCGATACATTTTTTTTTAACAGAGACCCAATCAGCATTGCCATTCCCCTATGAGGAAAAGATTCACCGCCAATGCGAATACACCGGCTGGGTTAATATTCTCGCAACACATGCATTTCTAATTGAGGGTAATAGATATCGTAATGTTTGCAATTTTTGTTAAACAATCAGGTCGTAGCTGCAGAATAGCAAGGAGCGTCTGATATTGGAAAGATGTCAACCATACATAGTCCAACTATCGGGTCCATCAATACTATGTGTATATACCAGACTCCATGGGCTGGCTTGCCGTTACATGCTTCAAGAGCCCTCACGATCTGTGGCTAAAAGGATATCAAATAACAAAGCAACGTAATAATTGGTTTTACTCAGACTTCTTCTTCTCCGCAAAACCATCCCACTCATGCCTGACATTCAACAACCTCACCAGCTCCTCGTCACGCTGCCTAGCCAGCTCGCGGTAATCCCGCCCATTAACCTCCTCCATGGTCCCATCGACCCACTTCTTCTTGAGCTCATCGTCAACCACAGGGTCCCTGGGCGCATACCAGCTCATCAGCGGGCCTAGAAGGTGGTCCGCCATGTGCTGGATCCCGCCCTCCCCACCGCCGAGGTGGAACAGCGTGTTGGGCCCCATGACGCCCCACCGCAGCCCGGGGCCGAAGCTCATGGCCGCGTCGAGGTCCGTGACGGTGGCGACGTCCTCCTGCAGCAGGTACATCATCTCGCGCATCAGCGCCGCCTGCAGCCGGTTCGCCACGTGGCCGACTACCTCCTTCTTGACCTCCACCGGCTTCTTGCCCACGGCCGCGTAGAACTGCATCGTCCTCGAGATGACGCTGGGGGATGTCTGCCGGCCGCCGACGACTTCAACCAGTGGGATCAGGTGTGGTGGGTTGAAGGGGTGTCCGACTACGCAGCGCTCCGGGTGTGATGTTGCGAGCATGCCGTCCTGGATGCTGGAGCAGGTCAGGCCGCTGCTGCTCGTCGCTATTATTGTGTCCTCTGCGACTGTCTGTGCGATCTTGTCGAACAGTTCTTGCTTGAACTGGAGCCTCTCCGGCCCGTTCTCCTGCACGAAGTCTGCGCCCTTAAGGGCATCCTCCAGGGTGGTTGTGAATAGAATATCTGAGGGCTTGGCATCGGCCTTTTTGAGCAGACCCAGTGATGATAGTACAGGGATTGCGTCTGAGACGATGTTTTCCAAGAACTTCTGGGCGGCGGGGTTGATGTCGAAGGCTGATACTGTGAGACCCTGGGCGAGGAAGAGGGCTGCCCAGGACGCTCCGATGGAGCCGCAGCCGATGATGGCAACTTTTTGGATGTTGGACATGATTCTGTGACGTGCAATTAAATGTTCTGAAGCTGTCGAATTGATAATCGAATTGTGAATTGCAGCAGAAGAGAGGGTTGTTGTGTATCTGGTGTTTATGTGTAACTATACTCGGGTTTTATGGATATCGTCAAAGATTACGTAGGCGCGGTGTCCAGTGAGTTTCTCGACTTGATGCACACGTACGGAGAATTCCATGACCAAAATGTCCGTTCCCTTAAAGAACTCGTCGCATCTCTCCCAACCGCGGCACGACCGCCCAACTCGCCTCAACCCGCGAGGGCGAGCGTCCGAGTCGTTAGGAAGAATCCCCATCGGTGACAGCAGATCGATAGATGCATCCTGGGGAACCCGGTGTGTGGGTAGGACAGGAAAGGGATGAGCGGTCTCAAGCTAAGCGAGCAAAACCATGCGATCGTGGGGGCAATTCCGCGCGCGGAACTGTTCCCAAAAGCCCTGACTCGTGGGCCTCGGCATGCAACATCAGAGCTGCATCAGGACTCGATCAATGTGACAAGGGGCGTGGAGCTTCTAGAAAAGTTCTCTTCACAGCCCTGCCAAGCAGACAAGGAGCACTAACGTCATAACCCCCGATCGGGCCCGTTTCCTCTGGCTCGGTACTCGCGTCTCGGATGCATGCCCTTTGACACTCCGGGGGGCCAAAGTCGGCCGGCCCGTATTGACTGTCGCCTCGATACGGCGCAGATACAAGCGCCGATATGCAGGCTTGCAAGCACTTGCCGACGATGCGGATGGAGTCGAAGCAGCCCCAGTGATACCCGCCTGGTTACGTGGACGGTCGTATGATGGCCTTATGGGTGTGTTGGTTCTTAAAGGGGCAGTCCCCTCGATCGTGGACATGAGTGAAGCCTGGGTCGATATGATAAATCTTTTGGTTCAGCAATAATTCTATCTTCGAGCCATCAGCATAGCAGGTCTACCTCTTGCACCGAAATATCCTTTACCACAACAAGATATCACCATGGCATCAGAGAAGATCGCCGACGTCTACGGACCGGGCACGTTCACGGACAAGTCGTTCACTCCCGTTCCTGAGGACACACAACGCATCTTCCGGCTTCTAGCCAGCCAGACCCCCGGCTTCACACAAGATGATGCACTCCTCTCAAAAGTCCAGTTCACCGGCGAGGACTATCCAGTCATCCCCGGCCCGATAAAAGCCGTGCCTGTCGCCGCGGCCCTGCACGCCATGACCGGTGTGCTGGCCGACGAGATCCTGGCCCTGAGGGGAGTCAAGAACGACGAGCGGCGCATCACAGTCAACACAACACACGTTTCTCTGTGGTTAGGCTGCGTCGCCACAGCCTACCTGAACGGCGTCGACGTGCTGACGCTGAGCAAGACCGGGCAGGTCAAGAAGCTCGTCCCAGACTGGGAGATGGGCTGGACCGACACGCCCCTCAAGTACCGCACCACGGCCCTCTACCCAACGAGCAACCCAGAGGTGTGGTACTCGCTGCACGGCAGCCTCAACGCCGAGCCGGTGCTGCGCTCCATCGGCATCGACCCGGCGGCGCCCATCACGACCAACGAGGAGGCGGCCCGCCACATCGCCGAGCACACGTCCCAGCTGAGCCCGGAGAAGCTCGAGATGACCAACCTGCTCAACGGCTTCTGCGGCAGCGTCTGCTTCACGCCCAAGCAGTGGCGCGAGTCCGAGATGGGCCGCACCCTCGCCGCCCACCCGCTCGTCAACGTCAAGGCCCAGGACCACGCCGTGCCGACACCACCGGTCGCGTTCCCACCGCTCAACCCCAGCGACAGGAGGCCGCTCGCGGGCGTGAAAGTCGTGGAGATGACTCGCATCATCGCGGGCCCCCAGATCGGCACCATCCTCGCCTCGTACGGCGCCGACGTGATCCGCGTCAACGCCCCGCACCTGCCCGACCTCAACATCCTGCAGCTGACGCTCAACGCGGGGAAGCGCACCATCGCCATCGACCTGCGCAAGGGGGACGACGCCGCGCTGCTCAGGTCGCTCGTCGGCGAGTGTGACGTCTTCATCCAGGGCTTCCGCATCAACAAGATGCCCAAGCATGGCCTGGGCCTGAACGACCTGCTCAAGGTCGCCGGCGCCCGTGGCAAGGGGATCGTGTACGTGAGCGAGAACTGCTACGGGCCCGACGGGTACTACGCTGAGCGGCCCGGGTGGCAGCAGATCGCCGACGCCGCCGCTGGCTCGGCTTATGTGACTGGCAGGAGCCTGAAGCTGCCCGACAACGAGGCCGTCCTCCCCAGCCTGCCCATCTCGGACATGTCGACGGGCGTGCTGGGCGCCGTGGGCGCCATGCTGGGGCTCAAGAGGCGTGCCACCGAGGGCGGCAGCTACTACGCGCACGCCAGCCTGACGGGCGTCAACGCGTACGCGCTCACGGAGGAGATCGGCCTCTACCCGGAGAGCACCGTCGAGGAGTGCAAGGAGCGCTTCGCGTGGGGCGAGATGAGGGGCCAGCACCACGTGCTCGACCTGCTGGTGACGGTGTGGAAGGGCTGGAAGCAGGTGCTGGGCGACTACCTGCAGCCCGAGGGCGGGTGGTTCCAGAGCTTCGACAACAGCGCGTTTGGCGGGCAGAGGCTGAGCGTCCTGAAGCCCGTCGTCAAGATCGAGGGAGATGAGGGCACGACTCCGCGGTGGAGCTCGGGCAGTACACCGTATGCGTATGAGAAGGCGCAGGATGTGAAGTTTCGGTCATGATTAGTGGTTTTCTCGTAGAATATACATTTATGAAGATTCTTGACTAGAATAGTTAATGAAGCCCAATCAAGAAGACAATCCAGGACCCTTATTGCCAGATTTGTGTTGTTCACGGCGATTCTTCAGATAGGTAAAAGAGCAGGGGTGGGCAGATTCTATGAGAGACGGGAGGTGGCTCACGCGGGATAAGACGTTAGAGTCTAAATTCAGTACAAAGATAAAAGGGCATCATCTGTGTGCGAAAATGCTCCCATTCTTGTTCCCCCAATTTACTGTACTACATCGACCTGGCCACCGGTTTGCACGGCGCGTATGACGAGTTGACAACCCGCATTGCTCTAAGTACACAACGCAGTCATGGATCGGATCACAGACTCGACTACCTCGAGTCACACTTACACTTTTCCGCCCAGAGTGAATGGCAGACAGGCTTGTCACGCCTTCAAACGCTGAGTCGCGTCATACTCCCTCGATACTCACCATCACGTGTGTATTGGGCCCGTGAGAAACTGCTTTGTGTACACGTTGATTTGGACAGCACAATCTCATCTACTCTTTCATCTCATGACTGATGCTGGACAGTGATAACTGCGTGGTCAGCTTTCGTCAGTCTTCATTATTCGATCGAATTTATCATTCGAGTGTCTTAGAGTCAAGCTGCTATGAGTCGAGGCTCAGCAACTTGTGCCCGGTGACTGGATGAGAGGGTTGGTCCTGTCAGCGAAGCACTACTGTTGACGAGTACATATACGAAGCGGTTTATCCAGTTTCGGTCTCTACAATGAATTTCTACCTCTACATTTTCATCAAACGCTTCATAATTCTTACCAATCAACTATCACTTGAATCGAAAGTAAATAACTAAGAACATCATGGATTTTACTGACGAGCACACTGACCTAGCCAATGGGCCAGAACCAGCAGCAAACCATGACAGGCGCTGGACTACTACAACATGGACCACCGTATATGTGGGACCATCCACGACCGAGCACACCCGGACCACGACCAAGACAGGCTGGACAGAGACTTCGAGTCCGTCTCCAGGCCATGAGGACCCACGGACTACGAAGTGGGTTACCGAGACCGTGGGTGAACCGGCCGTCGACCCGGGCTGGACCACCATCGTAAACTTGCCCACAACAACAACAACTACGACTGTACTAACTGCAGCTCCCACGTCGACTGAGGCGGTCCCTTCCTCTTGTAAGCTCCCCGAACTTCCAAATATAGTAAATTGATACGCTGACTTCAGTGAACAGCTACGATAGGGAGTGGAGCGTCGCACAGCGGCTTCGATTTTGGATTCGTGGCTTTTGTAGGTGTAATTACTTTAGCTGTGTCTGGCCTTGCCGTCGGCCTCTTATGGCTTGTCAATCGCTCTCGCGAGTCTCCCGGGGTGCCAGTGAGGACGGTTGTCCCTGTGCAGGGAGATGGCCAGGGCAAGGACGATTTCGGTCAGGGCAGGGACGACTTTTATGGGAAGGCGTAGTAAAACAGGCTTTTGGAATGGTTTACTCTGAAGGTAAGAAACCAGATGATAGACATGTCCTCTGAAGCAGGGGCCAATATGCCGGCAGAGCTGGGTGCAAGGTAGAGGAACAGTGTGTTGATTTGAGGCCGTGTCAACACCCGATCAATTGAGCAGCACCCCAACCACCGGTAGGGTTGCTAGTACTTGGAAATATTGAAACACACAGAACATCATAAAAAACATGCGTGTAAACGACGGGGAACGAGTGACTGGGGACATTATCAAATGCAGCCATCATAGACAAGTAGTTCAAGTAGGTCTAGGTCAAGGTACTAATCAATAACGTTTTGAAACTAAATTTGATTAATTCTCTACTAATCTTCGAATTCTATACTCACATTAGCCCGCCTCAGGCTGCCCTTAACAGCCTCCTCGACGTCTTTCAGCTCGTCCCGTATGAACTCCTCGAGCTCGATCTTGAAACCGACAGCAGTGTCGTCCACCCTAAAGTCGACCCTGTTGTCGATGTCGTCGCTGACTACTTGAATCTCCTCGGAAAGCTTCTCCAGCTCTTCCACCATGTTCTCGTTGAGCCCATCGACTTGTTGTTTCAGCTCTTTGACCTGGCCCTGCAACTCGCTCATTTTTGAGCTCAGCTCGCGCGAGAGTTCTTCCCGAGCTTCTTGGCTTTCCTTTTGTAGACGGTCATACCTGCTGTCCAAGTGGGTGGTTAGTCTGTCCTCCATAGCCCGCAAGGCCTGCTCCGTCTTGGCTTGCTGCTCGGCCATAAGCTTCCTGCAAATGGTCTCGAGAGACAGTATGGATGCAGTCGCGTCAGCAGCCGAGCTACTCAGTCGGCGCTTTTTGCTCGATGGCCCTGGGTCTGACGCTGTGTTGGGTCAGCCTTTGGCGCATGAAAGCCGAGTAAGTGGAATAGCATTCGTCTTACCCTCCCAAAGGGGCGCCATCGGCGGCGGCGCTTCCACCTCGTCATAAGACGGAGGTGCTTCTGTCCCATCATCAGGTGCAGGTATGGGATTGGCATCCCCTGCCGCAATTTGCTTGCCCCCAAGGCCCCCATACAAGGAGGCGAGATCTAAGTGTGCACTGCTGGAGTGGTATTCGCTGTATACGGCTGCGTGAATTGCCTTGCATTGGGATTCTGATAGCAAGTCGTCTTGAACGTGAATTGAAAATTCGCGTCTCGTGGCAAGTGCTCTTGCATTGTTCACCAAACTGGCTCGGGTTTTGTTGGATGGACGCAGTCGAAACGGAGGACCGATCAAAGGCACAGGTCGTCTCAGCTTGATCTCGAACGACGGCTGTGTGGAAGTGGCCTGCTCTTGGTTGGGGATTTGGCACACAATCGTCTCGATGTCCTCGGACCCGATGTGTAGGTACAGGGGTGTTTTGTTGCTCGAGTCTCGGTGGATCTGGACGACGATGCGAAGCCTGAGGAAAACAGACTTGGACGTGGAATCGAAGGTCATATCGAGAGAAACAGGGGAGGCGGATAACGAGTCGCCGAGTTGGATTGTCTGCCCATCGGAACCAACCCATTCAACGAGCGCGGGGACCGCATCGAGACGGACGGCGTGGCCGGGGCAGCCCTCTACCGACTCGGGCTTTGGGGTCTGAGACATTACATTCGAGACTAGAGGCTGTTTGCAAAAGATTAGAAGGTCAGCAGCAAGCCGTCATACAAATAAGAACGACAGGTTTACGCATCCATCAGTCCAACAGCAGGTGCCTAAAGTTGAACCCCTGTGTCGGCGGTGACCTGTGCACTCGACACAGGATCCCACCCGCCCAGGCTTTTCTCGAAGTCGGAGGAGCAGCCTTGACTCTAAGCAGGAGAAGGGCCGTCGTGCGAGAGGGTCCGCGACGGCCAAATGAGGTGTGAATGAATGTGGCGAGGGGAGTTGTCCACGCCGCCTTGGCCTGAAGGACACCCCAAGAGACACGGGCTTCGCAGTCCAGCAGAAACTTCTCCGGGGAGAGAAGACGTTGCCCCTGAGCCCAGGCACTGCCACCAGGGAGATAGAGAGGGTTTGCAACCACTGTCGACTCTCGATGATGGGCAGCAAGCCTGTCGCCTGGCAAAGGGTGCGAGGTGCCTGTGTCCCTTTGAGGGTGTTACCGCAGGGGTGCGATGCGGTATTTTGACCTCCGGCTGTACGCAGCACAGCAGCCTAGGAATGTAGGCGCTTATGGACGAGATCCCAAGTAGCACGCGAAAGTGATGACGACAGTTGCGTTGATGCGTTGATGCGGTGATGGTATGGGGTGGAGTCAAGAAATGAACGAACAAGCAAGCTGTTGCTACGCGCTAGGTTGGGAGGAGTCTTGGAGCGGAGCGCTATCACGTGATACATCAATCTCAAAATCGGGTGGTTGGGCGACGGTAACCCTGACCCTCGAGCTCTGCAGTACACCCCAGCGCAGCCCCCAGCCCCCCAACCAGCACCCCCCCCCCAAGCTAGCACCTTGTGTCACCATCGGGAGACCACTTCGCAAGGAATGATATCTTGAGTTCATTCTTCATCCTTTTTGACCTCGGTATCAATACGGTTGCATACTACTCTGGATGGTGGATCTAGTGAAACTAAAATTTGGGCAATGGCCTATTTGGATTCATCGAGTACCCCTACGAAACTGGAACAACACATGTGCAATGATTGTCCCAGTGGGACAAGAGAAAATGTACTGTCGAGACAATTTGAAGTCCTTTCCGCCATGTGATGCTTTAGACAGCAGGTCTGGACAATACATTCGTCTTTCCGACTTTTGGATCGCCTGAATTGATACCCAAGCGCAAAAAACACATGCAAGACGCTTGGGCGTGATTAAAGTTTCGGCCCCTGAACCATAAATGTCTGGGAGTGTGATTTGTGATGCACGAATTGCTACACCAAAAGCCGGGCAATCCGAAGGCAAGATGGTGTTCATGATTTCGCTATCATGGTCTTAGTAACACAGAATACCAGAAAACCTGTGCGACCATGGAGGCCGAACGGACTGTCCTAGTCGTTGGAGCAACGGGCAAGCAGGGCAGGAGTACCGTCAAGTTTCTACTCGAACCGGAAGGGTCAAAATCGCCGGACATCAAGTTCAGAGTCCTGGCTCTCACACGAAACATATCATCAGAATCTGCCCGCCAACTGCTCGAACGAAACAAGCAGCACGTGGATAACATCAGCCTGGTGCAAGGGGACCTCCACAAACCAGACAGCATCAGGAAGGTCTTTGAAAATGCTGCGTCGTCAGATAGCGGCGGAATATGGGGCGTCTTCGTTGTGCTGGCTTATCCCGGACTCGGCGAGAGCGCCCAGGGTGAGATCAAGCAAGCCAAGGTCTGACTTTCCCTGGTAAACCTCGGCCCCACTTCATACCGGTTGACGCCTCGATGTTGTGCAGCTGCTGGCCGACCTTGCGCTTGAATTCAAGGTTGAGGTTTTCATATACTCGAGCGCGATTCCGGTTGGCCCCAGCGAGGATGATCATCTCGATAATTCTCATCGCGCGAAGCCACGGATTGAGAACTACTGCAGGGAGCTGGGTTCCAAAGGACTGAACTGGATGTGAGACGACAGTTGCTGATCACAGCTGATTAGTGATACTTGCTAAAGAGAAACCATAGCATCATCCGACCCGGCTTTTTTATGGAGAACTTCGACGGCTTCCTAGGGGCCATCGCGGTCAGCGGTCTGCGGGCAGGGCTAGACAGGGATACGACTATTAATCTCGTTGTGAGTCTCAATTAGATGTCGAGTGGATTCGAGCCGATTATTTTACAGGTTATCCAGGGTACTAATTCTCTGAAGGCCTCTGAAGATATTGGCAGAGTCGCAGCTGGTGTGCTGATGGTGAGTACTTGGTTCACAGAAGCAAGTGGGAATATTCCCGCTGATCAAGACGCAGCAACACGAGAAATATATGCACAAGACACTAGCAATCACATCTGAAGCAGCTACCATGGAACACATCTCGGAATCGTACAAAAGAGCGACGGGTCGGCCAATTCCCGCTGTCCCTGCTTTGGTGGGGAAAACTCTTGTAAAGTTCAATGCCGCCCTTCAAAATGTGTATGTTTCAACAAGAACCTCGAACCTAATGTGCTATTCAAGACCCACTGATATTTTCCAATTAGCGTGGAAGAGATCAAACGAGCCCATGAAGCTCGAACGACCGGAGGTGCAAATGAACTGGAGTCCGAGATCGAGCTGGCTCGATCGGTCTGCAAACTGCAGACATACTACGAATGGAAATCCAAGGAAAAAGATGGAACATTGGATAGGAACTGGAACAAGATCTCGTTGATAAAACTCCTCACCGGACGGTCCTAACATAGGCATTTTTAAGAAGACGGCCACACAAGTCGGGGTGACTCGACCATTTTGATATGATGCTGTTGGAGTCGATTCAAGTCAGCCGTGGATGAGTATTTTGGGGCAAGTCAAGGTGTGCGACAGGAGTCTTGAGGCGACTGTCCGGATGGGTATGAATGTCCAGGCAAAATAAAAGAGTCCAAAGACTTGAAGTTACGAGCAGAGCTTCGTGAGCAGTCTCGATGAATTTTCCGACAGTTCGAGCTTTGATCGCAAGACTGCTTACTAGCTTCTTATATTCCATCTGATTTCAAGGTAATGTTTAGCTATGCTTTGTCATTGTGGCTCTTGTAGAAAATCTGACTTTGAAGTCAGACCCTTCCTTGATGCACAGGGTCCCCAGCACTGGTCTCCCCTCGTCTTTCTTTGGAAATGGCGGGTTCCAAACCAGCTCAAAATTGTAGCACTGCAGGAGTGTGGCCACGAATGTTGTAATGTTTAACCTAATGTTTAACCGTGCCAGATATTGACTGCTACACATCGTTTTTCCAGTCCCAAAGGGCCTCCAAGATGGACTTCTCGTCAGATTATGCTGCTCCCATCTTTCCGGATGAAATCCGTGAGGTTTCTCGCCAAATGTACTGTCTTCAAAATGTAACAAACGGTGAGGCATCATAACACGGTTGCATTTTTTCATCGATTTGCCACCTATCACGGTATCCTCTGTGATCAAGGGGACCAAGATTTCTTTTCGGAGAGCCGGGAACACCTACTATCGGGGACTAGCTCACTCAAAAATCAGGTGGTGTAATCTCAACCTCACGGTGACATCTCGATTTCATTCTAGCACTTGTTACTCTGTATCGGAGACCTGTAAAGGAGTCGGTGGAGCCTCGGAGATGCCTGGCCTTCACATAAACCAGTGTTGGTCGTATTTATTTACGGCGAAGGCAGCCCGTTACATGCAATTACCGCTGTGTATGGAAAATAAAGTGCAGCCTCCCCCCTGTCGTTTTGGTTAGCTATCCCCCCTTACACTAAAATTTAGCTAGCAATGCGGAAAACGCATTAAGATCATTAAGAATAACCTTATTAATATCGTTATATACTTAATTTAATAAAAAAAAGGTCATTATAATAATTAGCTACTACCTATTAAATATAAACTTATAAATATTATAATTTTATTTATATTTAAACTTATTACTATTAAATAAATAGTTATAAGCTAAATTTTAATATAATAAAATAATAATTTAATAATATCAAAGGAAGGTTATAATAATAAATATTATAGCGTTAAATATATCCTTATTAATATTATTAAATATTATTAAATTAAAGTAATAAGCTTTTAAGGTATATAATAATTTTTAATATAATAAGCCTTTTAAATATTATTAATACCTAGCTATTACTATATAGGAGCTTAAAGATCTTTTCTTTAATAAGCTAAATATATATTTTAATAAGATATAATACTTTTTTATTAAGGTATATTAAATTAATATTATTATATTAATTATTATAAAGGCCTTTAAAGTATATAATTAGGGTATTAAGTAAGTATATATATTAATTTAGCAGTATAATAAAGAATTTTAAAGGTAATACCTTTTTAATATTTTTAAATTAAAGTATATTATTAATATATTTATTTTTTATAATAAATTGAAATTTAATAAATATAATAATATAAAAAGAATAGGTTAGGTATTATTTAAATATATTCTTTAAATAAAAAGTTTTCTTAAATAAGGCGCTTAGTTTTATTTATTATTAATAATTATAATTAATAATTTCCTTAATATTATAATATATAAAGGGTATATAATAAAGGAATTCTTCTTAATATAGCTTTTGGAAAAGGTTTTGCTTTAAATAATTATTTATTTAAGCTTATAATTAATCCTTATAATAAATAATACCTTATAATATTATAATAATATTATTTATAAGGTTATAAAGATAAAGGGTATTTAGTTATTATATTTATCATTATATTTTCTTAATTTTAATTTAATTAAAATATATTTTAAGAATTTAAAGAGATATATTTATTATTAATATTAATATAAATATAATAATGATAATAATAATAAGAAATTTATAAATTTTTTATATTTAAGCACTTTAAAGGTTAGCTAATATATAAAGGCTATTAAAGGATATTTTTATTATATATATATATTAAAAAAGAGATTTAAAGGTAATAATTATAATATAAATTAATAAAAATATTATAAAATAAAAATAAAAATAGAAGGAAGGGTAATAAGAAGAGAAAAGAATATTATAATTAAATTATTTAATAAATAAAATAATAATAAGTAAATTAATTAAAAAAAGATTATTACTTAAATCATTAAAAGGGATAATTAAGAATTTATTATAGGAAATATATTTAATTTTCTTAATTTATATTTTAATTACTTATTTAAAGATTTTTTTAATTATATATAAAGATTTTATTAACTTCCTTTTACTTATATTATTTTTTTCCTTATAAATAATATTAATTACCTTTTTAAAAATTATTAAAAAATATTTTAAACTTACTCTTTATTATTAATATATTATTAAATTATATTAAAAGGCTTTTTATATTTCTTAATAAAGTATTTTAACTTAAAAAATAATTTAATATTAAGAGAAATTACTTAATTTATTAAAGAATCTTATTATTATATATACTCTTAAAAACTTATTAAGGATTATAATTATTATTTTATATTAATAGCAGCAGTAATAATAACTCCTCCTCTTCCTTATTATTCTTAAGGAATATAAAAAAATTCTCCTTTTCTTTTAAATATAGCTTTATAAATCTTTTAATTAATTTAATAGTATTTAAGCCCTTTTTATTAAATTAAATATCTTTTTTTAAATATAAGGATTAAAAATTAATACCTTTATACTTTTGCTATAGTCAGAGAGGGCCCCAGGGCATATACGCCCAGAGGGGTCTGGAAAAGCTTAGTTAATAGGGCTTTCTAGGTATAAAAGTAGCCTAATAAGCCCTTTCCTATAGAAACCTAATAGAATTATCTTTTCCCCTTTATAAACCATATTAATTAATAGCTATAACCTATTATTACCTTTCCTATTAGAGAAGTAGATAAGGCGTAGATATATGTAAAGTAGGAATCTCTTTGCTTTCTAGACTTCTAAGATCCTTTTATTAGGCAATTTTTACTTTATTTCTATCTCATCCTTCTAACCCTTAAGCCTAGTTAGGAGGGGTAAGTTAATATTTTTTTACTTATTTTTATTTAGCTTAATTTCAGCTTAGCTGCCCTATATAGCTTAGCTATATGAGATAGTTTCTTAATAGCGACTATTGCTTTCGGCTCCTAACTATAAAAACTCTGGGGATTGTTTGCTCTTCTATTTAAATGGGCTGCTGAGGGGACTAACTGCCCCTTGATGCCGCCCTGCCCTACCTACCCTACCTTCGCTGCACTATCAACCTTAGCTTTTTAGCAACTCACACCCTTCCTTAAAACGCAGGGCCATCTATAGCCCTCCTTTTCTCAGTTAACCAAGAATTTCCCTAGCAATTTATACTATTTGCTGCTTCTAGGTGTGAAGTATGCTGGGCTGTTTGCTTTTCTCGTTAAGGGGCTGCCGAGGGGCTAATAAGTTAGTGAGCTAGCTCCCGCCACCCCACCCTGCCCTACCTTAAACCTTTATTTCTTAGTAATTAGCATTCTTTTATTGCATATAATGTAGTGACTTTCGCAGGGCTACCTGCGGCTTAATAGTTAAAGGGCAGAAGTTTAGTTTATTCCTAGTTTTATATAGTTTAAGGAACTCTCTATCTTTAACTAAAGATTTAAATAAGGATGTTTAAGTACCTTTATTATGCGGCAATTACTATAGTTAGAGAGGGCCTTAGGGTATATATGCCTAGAGGGGTCTAGAAAAGCTTAGTTAGTAGGGCTTTCTAGGTATAAAAGTAGCCTAGTAAGCCCTTTCCCATAGAAACCTAATAGAATTATCTTTTCCCCTTTATAAACCATATCAACTTTATTATTTTTTTTAATTTTATTATTTATATCTTCTTTATTAATATATAAAAATATTACTATAAGGCCTTAAATATAAAGTTTTTATTTAAAGCCTTTTAATTATTAAATATTTATAATAATAATAATAAAAATATAAATAATCAATAATAATATATAAGGCTGCTTAAGTAAAGAAATATTAATAATAATAATATTAATAGCTCTTTAAAGCTTTTAAAAGAATATATTAATAATAGCGATATTATTAAATATTTATATATAAAGCTAAAGATATAAAGATTAATTAATAAATTAATTATTATATTAATATTATTTTCTCTTTATTTATTATCTTTTTTAACTTTCTTTTTCTTATATATAAAATTAATATTATTATTATTAAATTCCTTAATATTCTTATTAGCTTTAATAACCTTTTTTTATTTAAAAAAAAGCTTCTTTAAAGGCCCTTAAATTATAACCTCTTTATTAAGAATAGCTTATATTTATATTATTAAATCAATATTAATAAAGTTAATATATATATTATCTTTTTTAATATAATATTATTAATATAAAGAATCCTCTTTATTATAATAATAATAATTAATTTTATAATAAATACCTTTAAAATATTATTATATCTTTATTAAATTATTATATTTTTTTTAAAAGGGGTTATTATTTTTATTATTTATTATTATTAATATTTAAGTAATAATTAATTTAATTTAAAGGCTTAAAGGTAATAATAATTCTTTTAATAATAAGATATTTTATAATTATTTAATAATTAATAAATTATTTATTAAATTAAATATTAACTTTATTAATAAAAATAGTTAAAAGATTTTAATATTTAATTACTTTAATATTATAATATTATAGGATATTATTTATATTATTAAGAGAGTTACTTTATAAATATATATAATTATAAAATAATAGGGTTCCTTACTTAAAATAAATATTTTAATAATATTATTATTAAGGAATTCTTTCTTTAAATGCCTTATAATCTTTTTTATTATATTTAATTAAAATAAAAATATTTTTAATTATAATTAATAACTTACTTTAAATAAAACCTATAATAATTTAATTATTATATTTTTTATATTAATAAATTTAACTTTAATTTATTTCCTTATTTTTAAAAGAAACTTATTAAATAATATATTAATATTAAAATATTTATATTTATTATTATTAAATTTAAAATTATATTACTTTATTAATAATATAAGAGAAGCCTATATATTAATAATTTTAATATATAATATTAAAAAGATTTTCCTTAATATCTTCTTTAAAAGGGAATAGCTTTTTAACTTTTTAATATTATTATTTATATTATTATTAATTAATAATAATAATTTAAATATATTTAATATCTTTTAATTAATATAAATATTTTTAATTTTATTTAAGTTATTTAAAATATTATTTTTATTAAAAATAGCTTTAAAGATAACCTCTTTAATATTTTTAATAATATATTAAGTAATATATTAAAAAGCTATTTATTTATTATAAGAGATTTTTAATTAAGCTATTAATTTTTATTTTATAATAATAATAACCTTTATCTTTATTATTAATTTTTTTTTATATAATAATGCTATTAATTAATTAATAAAGGGTTTATTAATAAAATATATAATTTAATATTATAAATAGATATATAATTATAATAGCTAGGCTTTTATTTCTTAAAGGCTATTAAAATAAACCTTTAATTAATTTAAATAAAATATAATTACCTTAAGCTAAAGCTAATAAAATATATATTCCTTTATATAATAAGCTTAAGTTAATTTTATTATTTTTAATTATTTTAAAAATATATATAAAATAAAGATATAATAATCTTTCTTTTATTAAATTAAATATATAATAATAGTGATGAGGTTATCCTTAATAATCTTGGTATATATTCCGCGTTATTACTAAATTTTAATATGGGGGGGGATAGCTGATTAAAACGATAGGGAGGGGGCTGCACTTTGTTTTCCATATACAGCGGGCATGCTAGCCCCTGCCTAGCGTGGCCCCCCGCCTCCGCGAATAAGAACCGTTGGTGCTAAGCCTTCGCTAGCGTCCTGCACGCTCGAACAAGCTTTATTTGGGGAGTCCTGGCCAGCCAGACAGCAGGCCGGGGCTTTGGGCCTATCACAATCCCAGTTGGTAGGTAGAATGACATTCGGACTCACACCGAGCTACGGCGGCTTGGGCATGCCGATAGCAGCTGTACAGGCCGACTCCGCACACTGGGAGGTGCATGATCCCACCAGCCAGGCTAGTCGCATTCAGCCAAGGCCATTATGCAGCAAACGAGTATGCCGCCAAAGGTGTTGGTTGTCCTAGACGTCGAGAGAGCGATTATTAGCCCGCACCCACTTGGATGGGGTCGAGCTCCTTCACTGATCCCTCTTCCGAATCAATACCAGGCGTGGGCTGAACTTTTCGCCACTTGTGTCTAAGGCCCAGATATTCACATTTGATTCCGCCCAAGCTCAGACTTGAAAGCAGTCTATTGTTAAGAGCGAAACAGATATCAGCCTGACCCTGCACTTGCCTTGGAGCCGTTTATTCCTCTTATTCGCAATGGAACAGCCAAACGCCAACATGACCAATCCGGCTGATATCGGGAAATTCTGTGTAAGAACATGCTCCTTCTACCCAGCTTTGTTTAGCCCGAAGCCGTGACGGCGACCTGACTGCCTCTCATAGTGCCTTGCCTTAGCAGCCGCGGTTGGTCGCCAAAAGGTTGCGTCCCCTGGGAGCACAGAGTATGATGCTGCTCTGCAGTCGTACTTTTCTACCCAGCAAGCCTCGTTGCAACCGTCTTGCATTGTACTGCCCCAATCAGCTGAAGACGTGTCTGCAGCGGT
Organism: Diaporthe nobilis; assembly: GCA_023078575.1. Taxonomy (NCBI): domain Eukaryota; kingdom Fungi; phylum Ascomycota; class Sordariomycetes; order Diaporthales; family Diaporthaceae; genus Diaporthe; species Diaporthe nobilis. The sequence continues at coordinate 3,026,457 of JAKZJT010000010.1, forward strand.
GAAGTCGTTGGTTCAGCTGCAGGAAGGTGGCACGACCTGCCAATTTGCTGTTCGTTCAGGTGGCCACACGAGCTGGGCTGGCGCCTCTAACATCCAGTCCGGAGTCGTGATCGACCTTGGCTCGCTCAAAACCATCGAGCTCGCCGCGGATAAGTCTACAGTATCGGTTGGGGTGGGTGCTATTTGGGGTGATGTGTACAAGGCTCTCGAACCACACGGGTTGAGTGTGAACGGTGGCCGGGCATCGACTGTTGGTGAGTTCTGAGTTGATCTCAACCCGGAAAATGGCTCTCGTCGCTGATATTTTCAAAGGTGTTGGAGGCCTGACTCTGGGGAGCGGCGTATCATACACCTCACCGCGATACGGCTGGACTTGCGACGCAGCCTCGCAGTTCCAGATTGTGCTAGCTGATGGATCTGTCGTTCTGGCGGACGCTACAACCAGACCGGATCTATTTCGTGCCCTCAAGGGCGGAGGCAATAACCTCGGCAGTGCGTTCGAAAGCTCGGTTCCCCAGCTTAAAGGAGATAGGAGGCTAATTCGAGGTCACAGTTGTCACAAGGATCACCTTTGAGACTTTCCAGCAGGGCTCAGTCTGGTCTGGAACCGTCTATTCTCTCGATTCTGTTGCAGCAGAGGCAACCATAGAGAACTTTGTCGAGTTTAACTCAGCCACGTCCTATGATGAGTACGCCTCAGTCATGACCTCCTTCGTCTATAACCAAGCGCGCGGCCTGCCCGTGATTGCAAATCTGCTTCAGTATACGAAGGAGGTATCAGGCACCCCAGCGGCATTCACAGGCTTCATGGCAGTGCCCAATATTTACAATTCAACATCCGTTGCAAGTATTCAGGCCACAACGGAAGCAACTGCCGCCTTGAATCCTGGAGGTGTCAGGTAAGTCCTTCGTGGCACCCATTGATTTTTCTTGTTTCCTTTTTATTACCTTCTTAATAATCTAACAACCAACAGGTCCCTCACATATGCAGTAACCCTGTTGTCCACCAAGGAAGTCATTCGAGCGGCATGTGACAAATGGCGTGCGCATTACCCAACGATCAAGGATGTGGCCAGCATTATCTTCTCGCTTGTGCTTGAGCCGCTCCCGCCCATCATGTACCAACGTCACGCCGCCACGAACATCCTGGGCCTGGCTGACCGGACAGAGGCACTCGTCATCGCCGAACTGTCGGTTTCCTGGGCGAATGAGAGTGACGATGCTCTTGTGAACAGTACTTCGCGTGCTCTCGTGGACGAGATCATCGCTGAAGCTAGAAGTCTGGGAGGCTATGACCCGTACATCTTTGCTAATTATGCGAACAAGGACCAGGCTCAGGACGTGATTGGAAGCTACGGTTCGGAGAGCGTGGCTTTTCTCAGGAAGGTCAGAGAGGAGGTTGATCCCAAAAACGTGTTCACCCGTATGGTTCCAGGGGGGTATAAGATACCCGACCATTAGGTAGACACGATTTCTCAGATAAGCTCTAGGTGCGAAAAGCTTGAGAATATGCTAGCAAAGCATTGTTTGCCCGGCGTGACATCAAGAGGACGACATCTCAATTGTACTATATGAATGACGTGGATACTGCTGGTTGCAAAACTAAATGTGGGGACGGGAGCTTGAAACTCTCTTTCTTCTAACCTGTAGCCTGGTCTGCCTTGGAAAGGAATAGAAATCCCTTGAAAGTAGGTGAAAATATTGGTCATCAGTGTGTGGGATATCATGACCCCTAACATATTCAATTGAAATCTTTAGGTTTCTGTTCATGTCTAGGAATTGAATATATTGATAGCGCATCTATGTATTCCGGACCTCAAAAACCAAGCAATTCCCTCACAGGAGGACAACAATGTAAAATGGAAAGCTAAAATAGTCTAGTCTCGCCAGGATCTAACTTAAATACCAAAGGTTCTAATACCAGCCAGGCCCCAGACGCTCTTACAGCCACCTTGAACTTACTTCTTCGAAACACTCTGCTCCATGCCATCCACAGCCGGACTTCCCTCGGCGCCCTTGTAAGTTCGTATACAGTAAGGCGGAGGTGCTGCGCTGAGGCTCCTACGGCGTCCAGGATTAGCTACAGGCTGTGGCACGGTAGGCTCTGGAGTGGCCCGCTGCGGTACGACCGCGAGCTCGATATCGTTGTTCACCTCCGGGGTCTTCGGAGATTTACGCCAAAGCCGTCGTGCGACAATGCCAGCGACGCAAAGAGCAATGAAGACAACCAAACACATTGTGAGGATTATCATCCCGGCTCTTCGTTCCTGCTCTTCCTTAGCCTCTCGCTTGGCATGGCCAGAGGTGCAGGTAGCGTAACCGTGAAGCCTACAGTCGACTGGAGCCATGGTGAGCGTTGTATTTGTGTCCTGACAGGTATGAAAGAACCTTGGAAGGCAGTGTTTCGTTATGTTACTAGCTTCTTGGTTGAGATGTATGCGTGAGGAAGAGCAGGTAAGTATCTGACTTACGGTTCACAGGGACTCATTTTTATACTCAGGGGCACTGTCTGGAAGTATATCAGCTAGATTCTGTTCACTAGGGCAATTCTTTGTTGTTATCAAAATGTAGAACTGTGAGCGTTCCGTGACAATAGTATTGTTCAAATCACTAAATGACGGCATCTGCACCCTTTTATTAATCCGGAAGGTCACTTGCATAAAGAACTCCATTTTAAGACTTTATGGAAATCATTGACATGGCTAGCAGCCTGTTTAATGTGAACGTAGTGGGATGTCTGTTCAGATGACCTTTGATTAATAGGTTTATGGCAAGATTTCTTTGCTTTGGCGTCTATAAGCTGGCATGTATCCCTGTCCAGAACTCGACCCTAACCCTATCACCGACCCCCATCGTTTAGCAAGGGGTGGGTGCGGAGCGACTGTTGCCTGGCGTCATCCTCCAGTCTTACTTGAGCCAACACGTCTCACAACACAAACGCGTTCGAACTATACGTCAACTTATCGTGCATCCTGAACGGCTAACGCTAATCTGATAATATCAAAGATTATCGTGATTCTTATACCAAGGCTCAGCTCGAGATGCTGCCTGCTGGACCGTCGAAAGCCCTCGAGGCGATTATATCATCAGAAGACTTGGTGCACTGCATCGCCCGATACGTGCGTGTTGCCACCATCTGTCGAGCGGCTCTGCTTCTCATCATCTCCCGTCCCACTGATTTTCCTTAGGCACCGTCTCGAGCGACACTGCGAAATATTTGCCTTGTCTCGAAGTTCTTCAATGAGACCTTCTCCCAGTTTCTTTACTCCAGCATCGTCTTCCACGATGGAAACGCTCACATCCTCCGAGACCCAGAGCGTCTCGGGGCCTTCACATCTAACTCCAACCTTATCTACGCCAAGTCACTCACATTTAAACTCATCGAAGGTTCCTGGGCTATCGGTAATCACCGTGAAGTTGGTCGGCTGGTCGACGCTCCGGGCTATGGCCGGATGGGAGATGTCAGACATTGGGCGGGGATTTACAATGACAGCGTCATTCAGATCCTGTCTTTGACTCCCAATATCTACAGGTTTGAGTATGCGTAAACACGGAACTTTGACATGTTCCTCACTAATCACTGGCAGATGGGAGAATTGGCCAATATCGCAGTCCCTACTTGAAGTGCTGGAAGAACGATGCCCTTCCTTGAGAGATGTGTCTATCGTGTACCCGAATTTGGCCAAGCTTTCCCGGACCGAGAGATTCTACCGCAATGGAAAAAGTGTTTTCGACGATGAGAAACCTAAGATGATACCACTGCCAGCTCCGGAGCTGCAGCACCTGCGCAAGCTGTACTTGTACGAGATCACAGGCGATCTCGACGTATGGATACCAAAAATCGCCACAATGCTTGGGAAGTCTCGATTCTTGGAAGAGCTAGGCCTTTCCTTATCGGCAGATTGTGAGAGACAGCACGCCCTTGCTGGCAAGTCCAAGGCATTCTTGAACTTCTTCCCCTCCCTAGTGGAACGCTACCAGGATCAAGGGGACGAGCCGTTGAGATTGCGGGTCCTGAAGATGGGCTACGGAGTCCTCCTGAATACACCACACGGAGATGCGCAGGACCATGCTACTGAACCGGAAGAATACCTCTCATCTCTCATCCATCGAGAATACCTGGAGGAACTCTACATGGACAACGATCTGGATGTGGGCTGCCCGTTGAAGATCCGCACATCTGTGGGCCGAATTGCGTGGTCTTGGATCACACCGTCCTTCCTGCCGAATCTCAAGCGCTTTACCTTCACTGGTCTTTCGGTCAGGAGCCAAGCATGGCTTGGCAAGCACCCGGACCCGACATTCGCGGACAGCCTGGCGATGGGGATCGGGACCGAGAAGCTCGCATTCAGCTACATCGATGACAATGGATCCTTGCAAAGCGTACGCAACAACAACATCCACCGGCACATCGGCCAAATAGCCGAAAGGACATTCTTCCTGCACAAGTATCGCAACCACCCGAATCTGCCTCTCAAAAGCTCAGTCGTGTCAATTTTGAAACCCTGCCACAAAGATCTTGTTGTCATCGGCAGCTGCTCCTGGATCAAAACCTTGACCATCTGTCTCCAGAAGCAGACAACGATCCCAGCGCTGAAGAAGATCACACAGACCCTTCCAACAACCGAGCATTTGTGGATTCGTATTGGCATGGACTATCCTCTAGTGGACGGTCAGAGTGAAGCCAACCACAAAGGAAACGCAATCCGACTGAAGGACGGAAGCCTGGTCGACGAGCAGCAATACTTGCACACCACCTGGCGGCAGAAGTGGACAGAGATGGCGGCCAACATGTCTGAAGCAAAGTCTTGTCCGACTAAATACCTTAAGATCGGGCATCTTGCATGGCGGGTACTACCGCGGCCGAAAGGGGCCCGAAAGGCGGTTCTGGAACCACTTGATAGATGGGAGGATGAGGCGGAGGGTCCGGATGTCTTCCAGTATAATGATCCTGTGCGGAGGCACCATCCTTACTGAGTGGCGGGACGCCTTATATTCACAAAGTGTAGCACACGACTTGAACGTATAAGTATAAAGGACGCGTACTACCTGTAGAATACCTGCCCACGTTTCTAATTCAACTCGTACCAGCACCACTATCTATTGTCATTTGATGTTACAGGATCAGAAACGTCGATAGATAGTCTTCCCTCCTTCCATACTGGACTAGTGCTTTCCTTGACAATGAGTCGAAATTGAAAACCTATCTCAAATATCTCAAATACCAACTCACTTACGTCACAAGAATCGCAGTGCTCACCACAGAGGGCGACGAGATCCGTGCTGCTTAAAATGTAGGAGCGGGCTTTCCATACTCTTATGTATTCCGGGGTCGGATAATGCTGCTGAGCGCGGTGGACAGCGCAGCGCCATGGCGATGGTCTTTCTACCCGATGATTCTTGTCCTGCCCCGGACCGTCACGGAAAAACTCCAGAAGGAACCCTACCACCGCAGCATGGTGACTAAGTGTTACTTTGTCGGCGTCCGGCTGGCTCAAGGATCTCTCGAAAATATGGGGGACTTTCTTTGAAGGAGAAACGTCGTCCCTGTTCTTCTGACGCCCCGGGAATGGATCCGTAACCCTTAGTAGCAATCTCGTGGCTTCGTTAACCCTAGCGGCTGTTGCGGCGAGACTCTTGTGTCGACCCGAGGTTGTAGTTCCCATCAAATACTGCTGAAGCGGAAAGTGCGTATCAAGGGGTCTGTTGTCGTTGTTGTCGCGCAGTATGAAGTTGAGCTCCTCCAGAAGGGTTGGGTATTGGACAATGGGGGCGCGTGTCTCGAATATGGTATCGAAGAATATCTCAACCGCACTCTTGTCGTAGTCCACGGCTATATGCTCCTTCGGCGACGTTCCGTCCGGGTGGTCTCCGACCAGGCCAAGTATGCCGTAGATTCCGTCTGCGACCCTCGACTTTTTGTACAACCAAAGGCACTTGATGATTCGCCACAATGGCATCCTCGTGCCGTTCCTCTCTGCCGCTCGGAGGTCGATTATTTGTTCTAACCAATTCCATCCAACAGTCGGGGGCTTAGGGTTCAAGCCACGACCGGTCGCGTCGTTCAGCAAGAGCTGTCTTTCTAGCTTGGAAAACTCCATGATTATATCACCGGCCATAACAAGAGGCCGACGTGCGAGGACGATTTCCTGTACAACCCAGGTGCGCCTCCAGTACGGGTCTGTTGCCAACTTGCAAGAGGCATTGTCGTGAGTGGCATCAAGGCCAGGTATGCTGAGGGCCTCGTAGAAGCCCACATTGTCACCGCAGTCGCGGAGACGCTTAATCTCGCTCTGGAGCTTTTCATCCGTGCCCAACCAAACCAGAACTACCTTAGCTTGGGAGTAGATGGTACCCATGCGAGGTATCTGCTGGGATTTCTCCTGCTCGTCCTCCTGGTTAAGGCATAAAGCGTCGGTCCAAACTAGAAGCGGAGCTGTCTCCGTCCCCCGCGCTTCATATTCAGCACGGCTGTGTTTCCAAATTTGGCGTAGAAGCAGCCATAAGTTCTCGTGAAGCGGTTGGAGATATCGCTGGTTTGTCTCGATGTCCTGGAGGAGAATTTCTCTCGTTGTTGTTTCGTCTCCCCAGACGTAGGAGAGGGCACAATATTCAAACCCTGGGGACGCTTCCATATCGACTGTGCGGATCTCACATACTATTTTATCATCTCCCAGGTTGGGCAAAACCTGAATTAGGCGTATAGTAGTAGCTGTGTCGAGCTTCTGATATGGAAACATTCTCAATATTATTGTAACAGAAAATGATAATATCCGGTCAAGTGTGTAATAAGAGTAGCATTCTATATTGCCAAGTGGTGAAAATGAAAGCTGACAAGAATGAAGAAGTGAGGTACTCCAATTCTGAGTTTTCTGTAACGACCGTTCTTGAGGAGACTAGGCAGACGGCTGCCGGGTGTAACCGGCCGACGTGGCTGCTGACCGCAGGTGGCGAAGCAATGCACACCGCCTCAACACATGATTCCACATGCAGTGCATGGGTTGGAGTCCTGAGAACGAGCATGTATCCTGTACTACCAAGTGCTTGTTCCCTAGCCACGAAACGGTGGGAATTTCTGACACGGAAGCTGTGTAGAATTGGTGTGAAGGTAGAATGAAAAATACTAAAACAGATCAGGGCAGACACCTCCGACGAAGCCGCGCCCCCGGGAAGAGGGTGCAAGGCTGCAGGAGCTGTCTGTGTGCCTCCTTGAAGAGGAGATACAGAAAGGGGGGAGAAGTCTGGAGTCTAAGATGCAAAAAGAGTAAGATTGTGAAAGCTTCTAGTTCTTCTGGCAGTGTATTGCTGCTACAATCTTATATTTCATTGTACGACTGGTAGAAGGGTTTAAGAAAGCTTGGCTGCAGTGTATGGTGACCGCTGATTTGCAGCTACACTCAGAGATGAAAGCTCACTGCAGTTCTACTGCAACAGCCTTTCTCTGCTGCAGCAAAATCGTGCCGCCACTGGAGGTACTCATCCATGAGGTCTGTCCCGAACGCAAATAGGTCACCGAGCCTTGCGTCGATAGTATTGCTTGATTCTATGGTGCTGGTGGCACGGCGGGAAGGGGCCAAGCGTGGTCGTGCGACGAGGATGCAGGCAGTGGAGAAATAAGAGGTAAGCAGTACAACAAAGTGTAAGAATGACCTCTTAAAGCCACTATAGTCCCTACTCAAGAGGCTAGGGCTAGCAAGACTAGCAAGAAACCCAGATTTCAAAAGAAGGCCAAGGTACTAGTAGAGGCTATAAAGACCAACCCGCTTGAGGAGTACCACAGGGAAGTGACAACGGCATAAGTCGACAGCAGTGAACGCAAGTTTGGCTTTAGTAGGGCAAGCAAGGAGCTGTTATAACTGCATGCAAACAAAACGAGTAACGACAGAAAGAGCCTTAAGACAGATGCAAGGGTCAGAAAGTAATAGTTCCCACAGATGGGCGGCATAGGGTTCATGTCTGGTTTCTATGTGTTTTGGTTCGACGGTACGTGATAGATAGCAGCAGCACTATGATATACGCAGTTTTGTGTTGTTTTGCTCTTAGCTGGAGAGATATCTTGTTTAAGCAAAGCAACAGCGTGCATACCGCAATGTGTTGCACAACACCCGGAATAGATTGCATTTCTTTTGACTTTTAGGTACGATCTAGGACTGCTCTCGGACAATTTGTCAACTGCTGGCGCTCCGCGTGATAGGTTCCTCTAGGTCCAGACATCACAGCTGGTTCAAAATGCTCGGCAGTGGGAATACAACGGGCTGCGTCGGCTCTGTCGAGAACCACAGTCCATGCATCCATGCTCGAGCGAACAGCTTCGGCAGGGGGACCTCCTCGTCCCTAACCCCCACTTGCAATGAGACATGCTTATCAACATCGCCGGTGTACGCAAGCCCATCTGATGTCTTCGTACCGGGCCCGAAAGACGTGAAGACGAATGCTGAGCCATGACTCTCCATGCCTTCGTCGGGACAAATGAATATCGCCGTGGACGGAGACCAATCGGGATTCCTCGATGAATTGCAAAGATAGCCCAGCTTCAGCGTCCTTCCATCATGCAATGTATCCGCGACCTTCTCGGCCATTTTCAGCATGTACTCTTTCGCAGGAGTCTCTGGCTCCTTCAAGTTCTTCAGGAACTCCTCCAGCATACAAGCAATTTCGTCTTTGCCGGGTAGTCCCTCAATGTAGCCTTGCAGAGCCCAGAGCGTCTCAACCATGTCCAAATTCTCTAATTTCTCGGATGGAATTTCGATCGCTTTTTTGCAGAGCTTCCAGAGATGGCCACGTGTGTGCACACCATCAGTTTCGAGTTCTGCACTAACAAAGCGGCAGCTTTTATTGAACGTCAATTCGTACTCCGGAAAAGGCGGGCTATATTTGTTGAAGGCGTATCTCTGAATGAACTCGACAACTGTCAGGTTGGAAGATGCGGATGCCATCGTGTCCAGCCGCCTCTCATCTAGAACGTTGTGAAAAATCTCGCCGTTCATAAGAAACAACGCCAATATTGCCAGACTAATGCTGGACCCTCTCTTCTGGAGCTGGTTGCTATCAAGGCGCTTGTTGTAAGAACAGCAGTTGCCGATTATAGCGAGACGATCGGGGTGATTGGTCACGCATCTGTTAACAACATCTGCGATGAGAATCGGCGACATCGAGTTTCGGTCTTCCAGGAGTACCGAATATCTTGCTGCCCTTGATAATATCCGGTGTGCGGCTTCCTGTTGGGGATCATCTGCGGCTGACCAAGTAATAAACCCTGAACATATCTCTGTCAAGGCCTCGGAGAATTGTATTGATGGAATGATCAACTCTCCTTCCAAACCACCAAACAAGTCCTCGTACTTGTCTTTCAAGCTTGTCAAGTTGTGGTTGTAAGGCATGAGCAAGCGCATCCGTTGCCCTCCATGATAGTTTTCCTGGTATATCCAAGCCCTCGTCCACCAGATGTCGGAAGTTATTTCATCCAAAAGTCGAATGGCTTCCCGTGCACTTGCGATTGCAGACCCTTTCTTTAGGGGAAACCCAGGCTTATGCCCAGACTGACATGCAAGTTTCCCCTGCAATATCTGAGCCAAGAGATTCAGCTCAATTTCGTTGTCAACGGGCCTGGTGAGCATGCCAAATGGATGGGTTCCGTAGTGATACAGCCAGTCCATCTCACTCATGGCTTTTTCTCTTTCCTCACTGTCATCCTGGTCGATGCATTCAGCATCTATCCACAGATACTTAACTTTTTCGTGTAGCATGTAAGCCGCGGCCCGCCTCCAGATCGAGTCCCGATGTTTTGAACGCCTGCGATTGCCGGCATCGTCCTCAATAACGCAGCTGCCGGCTACTTCGATCTCGTGTTCAGAGGGCTTCCATGACCAGGAAGCAATGGCGCATTCCGAGTTCTTATCGAAGATGTTGATCCGCGCTGTCTCAAACTCGATGGTGCTGCCGACATTGATGAGGCGGAGACAATCTAAATGACGAACGAAAGCCGATGCCTCATCTCGCCGGATGGGACTCTTCTGGATCTCTTGCATCATTTCCTTGATAGATGTGCCACTGTTCTCTTTGATGTGCCGCAAAGAGAATTTGGTGTCGTCTTGGATATGGGCCTTCTGGATCAGATAGGGTCAGAATGAGTTAACACTGGACGGCCGAAGACATGGCCGAGGATCTTGAAGACAGCTGACCGTGAAGTCCGCGGGAATTAGGAGACGGCGTCGTTGTGGTTCTCGTGGGTGCGGGGACACATCGATTCGTGCCTCGCCAGCCACTAAAGCTGTGTTCGACAACTTGCGTTTTCTTTGCAAATCCATTTTGTCAAAATGGATGGGGTTGAGCAACTCGTGAGACCGTTCTGGGAGAGAAGACGAGCAGAGAGCAATGAGTAGGATCAAGAAATCGCATTCAAAAAAGCCAGACGCGTCTGGACGCGTCTGCCTTTTTCTGACGTGAGCGTAAGACTGACAGGTCAGTTGTTCCACAAACGCCGTCCTGCTCTCCCCACATGAAGGAGAGAAAGAGCGGTAGGGAGATGCCGTGCGACGCAACATGGACACATCCGCACGGATCGGTTGCTAACTCATCCGCAGTCCGTTTCGTGACCGAATCCGCCGGTCCCCGCTCCGGGACTGTTTTCTAGGCGCCCCCTGGATGGGTCGTATCTGCTTTGCCTATCCCCCCCTCTAAGTTCTTACAAAACACACCCTACCTCCCCACATCTTGCTTACCAGCATGCTAAATACCAATATGGGTGCCCTTCTGGCCTATGGGAGACTATTTCTATGGTGGCTGCAGCCAGTTATTCACCAAGTTGCCTGCACCCCACAGCGTGCCGCAGCAGCAGCTTAACCAGGCCTTGGTTTCAGGGGTTCATTATGAGCTAATTGCTACATTGGAAACTGATACTCCGTACTTCCATGACCTATCTGTGATGCATAATAATCCGTATAAGCTATCATATGATGAGGCTGCTATAATGGCCTTTGTGGCAATTCCTCTGTTCATACTAATTCTACTACACTCGGTTTGGGCAAAATGCTCCAAAACTCCTTGATCTCCCATCGTCGCAGCCACACGTGCTTATTTTGTTCGAAGCTCCCCTTCACCAGTCTAACGTGGCCCACACGCTCGTAAACATCTACACCTCGTTTCCTACGCTTCTGCACGTGGAGCGCCATACATGTCCCGATTTTGTTGCCACAGAGAACAATCACATAACCCGTTCGCCTTCGAGTTCTAGGGATGATGAAGTCCGGATTGTACCACCAGGCGACAATGCCTTCTGCTTCTGTAAGCACGACCTCAGGCTCGCCATCTGCGTCCGATGCATACACCACCTTGCACTTGAGGACGGGTGCCTCAATCGTGATTGAGGACATCGAAGATTTCGACGCGTTGCCCAAGTTATCAGGCCCCTCATAGACGACATTGATACTCGCGATAGTGGCTAACGGCACGTAAGAGTTGTCGATCCCGTCATCCCACATGACTTGTGTGTGTACCGATGCCCACGACCAACTTGGATATCGCGATTTCCTTCGAGAGTCCAGAGAAGAAAGGACGCCTCTTCTCCAACACAGGTCCAGAATCAGTGACTTTTCCCATAGTCCAATGAGATATCTGCCCATTCGGTGATGGTTTTGTATCCGTTTGACAATGCCAGCAAGAGCGGTCATTCGATCCTCATCAGTCTTCGTGAGCTTGAGATTGGAATACTCAGACACCATACGATACCAAAGCAGGTCTGGTCTCTCGGAAGGAATTTGATATGATATATCATGGTAGATGATGCTGCTGCTGATGTACATGTTGTTATCCATGTCAACGTCGTCGTCGGTATCGCTGCGAAAGGCATCGTGTTCGGCGTCATGGTTGGATTCATGGTGGATTTCTTGGGCCATGTCTGTATCGATTTCCTCACCCAAGTCGCTTTCCACGCCGTTGTCAATATGGCCATTGACATCGCTGTCAGCAACATGGTCGCCGCTGGAAGCAATGTAATCATCGATGGTGAAGACACCTGGTTCTTTGCTTTCTGATTCCTTTTGTCTCATAGTACTCCTTCGACAAGCCCAAATCACCTCTTGGGGACAGTAGTGAAGTACCCTATGTGACAGTCGCATTTCTTGGTAGATCCAGCCCCGGTTGAACAGAGGCAGCTCCTTCTGTCTGCCAAAATGTTCCCAGTGAGTAGGCAAACCGGGGAGTTGTACTCGCGCAAAGGCGTTTTGATACCCAGGAATAGGTCTCGCGATGTATTTGTCTGGTATCTCCGAGTAGCAGCCGCCCGATGAACTCGCGGACTTGGTGGCTGCGATGGTGATGTACGCGTTCTCATATATATCAGCCATTCTTGCTGCCTCGTTCTCCCAGTCTTCTGGGCTGTTTTGGATGATGCACAGTGAGTCGATCCAAATATATTTAATCTTCAGCGATCGGCAGACTTTGACTGCATCCTGGAAAGTCGTCGTCAAAGCGTCCAACGGCACTTTCAAGTCGCCCGAGTTGTCCTTGGACTTTTCAATGTTTCCTCGGCCTGTGTGCACCTCTAAGTCGTCCTTGGGTTCTTCAATGTTCGGTCGGCGTGTCTGGCAAATCTCTTCAGGGTTGCCCCAACAATGACTGAGACAGGCATAGCACATCTCCGTGACGTCCTTGCGGAGGACTACTGCTTCCTCGCAAATTTCGAGGATTCTGGTTGGACCTCTAAAGTCTCGGCCAAACTCAAGCGGAGTCTTGCACTCCGTGTGTGATTCGATGCATTGTAAATGCCAGGCATCTATGATGCTTCGGGTCGTTCTTGAATTCGTCGTTTTTGGAAGGTTTCGGCCGACTCTTTTGATCTTGAACGGAGGCTGTTCACCATCTGTTGCCCGTCAGAATTATACTTTCTTCCATTCCGCTTTACTGATGTTGGTAGGTTGTGCTGTGTGCTATTTAAGATAACTTGCAGTTCGACGGACTAAAACGAAATCTGTAATGATGCAACTACTCACCGGTCTCACCGTTCATCTTGAAGAGATCCAGAATGACCACACCATCATCCGCGTGAATGTGACACTCGCTGCGAGTTTCGAAAGCCGCAATTCTGGTAGACTCAGTGATGTTTAGACAATCAACCCACTCCCCTATCCAGGCTGAGACGAATGCGCATCGTGGACATCCATTCTTAGCGCTTTGTCGTAGTTCCTTGTACGTGCACCTGACAGTGATATATTTCGTGGTGATAGACTGCCTTTCCTTACACGAGGTGCAATGCATGTTCGGATTGCTGTGGCTATGGGATTCGTTGCTAAAACGTACAGACCAAGCAAGGTTTACCAGAGCGTGAAATCAGAATACTATCCCCGCACGCGGCACAGCTTCGCTATATGCGCGACCACTGACCGACCCATTTAAGCCTGACGGTCAGATGACTCCTTGCTGCCTAAAATTGCCAGCCAGTATCCGCCTACCTGTGTAACAGTTCTGAGTAAATGAGATTGGGGGCCAGGGCAGCTGTACACTAAAGCTAAGGCAGGCGCATGCAATGCGGACGCCCGAGGACGCACTGCCAGAAAGTGGTACAAATTTTAAAGACTAACTAGATATAGCAGGTGAGTTTAAACATCGGGAGAGAGGCCTGGCACCGCCACGGCGATCAAGTCGAAATGTAAATACCCGGACGGCAGGCCCGGGCCTGATGGCTGCAGAGCGGCTGATACTTATGGTGTGCCGAATGTCCGGCATAACCGTGTTCGTTTTCGAGCGTGCTTGCTTCCAAAGTCGACTGTGGCGGTGTACCTAAATGGATTTTCTGCACCTGCTTTGTTGCCCTGGATGTGGACATGTTGACCAGTCCAGCCAGTTGGTGAGTGCCTGGCTCATTTCTCCACTTCTGCCATACAGCTACCAGTAAGCTCTTGGGTATTGCGGTCCACTTGCTTATCACCTAGTCTATCATCTCCATCGAGAACCTGTCGGTTAGATGCCTGCCATGGCGAGCGCGTCCCAACGCAGCTCTTTTGAGCTGGAAACTTGATTGTACTGGCTAAAGGAGTCTACCAAACATTCCTCCAACTGACAGGCATCAAGTCCATAAATACACCCTCGCCATGGCTACTCGCTCCCTGATGGATTTTGTTTATCGTCAACCTCGGATGGAAGACGTTGAAGACGTCGAGAAGTATGCCCCAGGGGGCTACCATCCCGTGGACATCGGAGATCAGCTAGGTCCAGAAGGCGGCGACCACTGCTATACAGTCATGCACAAGCTGGGTTTCGGAGGCTTTTCCACGGTCTGGCTGACGAGATGCAGCCGGGACGAGCAGTACTACGCGCTCAAGGTCCTGATCGCGGATCTTCCACAGTCGCAGGGAATGGACCTGACCGTCCTCCAAGCCCTCAAAGATGATGGCTTCGAGCACCCCCATGTCGTCAAGCTGTACGAATCGTTCGAGGTCTCTGGGCCCAATGGCACGCACTTGTGTCTGGTCCTACCCGCTCTCGGTCCCAGCCTTGAGAACGATCCTGTCAAAAATGCTCTGGCTCCGGAGATTCGATTTAAAATGTGCCAGCAAATCGCCAGTGGTGTCGCAGCGTTGCACGGGAGGGGTATTTGTCACGGAGGTGCGCTTTCCCCCCTTGTGCTTTTGCCCCAGTTGGACTACCGTATATTTGAGAAGGCAATTGGCTGACAATGAGGAACAAAAGATCTCACGCCTTCCAATATTGTCTTTGAGCTCCCCGAAATCTCATCCATGGACATTCAACAAGTTGGCGCCCTGCTAGGGCCGCTGAAAAAGGAGAGACTCAGACTGCGCAACGGGAATCATTCAGACCATGCACCAAAATATGTGGCACAGCGGCCCACCTTCCCTGACCTCATCACCGTGATACCAACTGTCCTGAAGACAGTCCGGATCGTCGACTTTGGCGAGGCATTCCCCGCCAGCCAGCCGCGCTCCACGCTGGGCGTCCCCGTCAGCCAGGGGTACTTCCCTCCCGAGCTCTGTTTCGGCTACCCAGCGTCGCCCGCCAGCGACGTCTGGGAGCTCGCATGCCTCATTTACCAGACCCTGGGGACCCCACCGCTCTTCCCCTGCTTCTTTCCGATCTTCGAGGTCCTGGTCGGCACAGCGATGCCCATCCTGGGGCCACTGCCGGTGCACTGGAGGGGCCAGTTCGACCATGACAGGTATGGGTATCGCGAGGAAGGGGAACTGCAAAACGCGGAAAAGGAGGACCCGGAGTGGTGGTGGGACGAGGCCAAGCATGACAAGTCCGTCCGTGGCCAGATGGAACGCAACCTTTCTCCGCGATTTCCTCCTGAGCAGCTGGACTTTCTCGCGGACTTGCTCGGGGACATGCTGTTGTTTGAGCCTGAGAAGAGGGTTTCGGCTGCTGAGGTCGTCCGGCGACTGAATTCAGCGTCGGCTATGTTTCTCCAGCCATTCAGCAGGGCTGACGACATGCGGGGTTGCGGTGGTGACTCTCACTGATAATGAAAGTGCACCACAACACCACCGCCTCATCATTAGACACTGACTGTCTCAGAGCTACTCCAAGCTAGCTCGTGTTCTCAAGAGGAGATTTCTGGTTTTCTCTTGCACATACTGTAGGCTGCGAAGCTCAATGTATATTACAAACGCCGGCACTAATATAATTGAAGATGAAATCTGGCAGTTGGGAAAGGTGCTTGCCATTAGCAACTGAAACATTTCAAAAGACACATGGAGAAAGCTGTTTCGTATGCTATCGCCGGTAAGCAGAGTGGTACACATAATGACAGATGGGAAACAATGCACCCATGAGACTCGAGAGACATTCGCTGGTGTTGCTACCAGACCCCTGAACACTCATGGTCAAATAAGCAATTTCAACAGGGGGTGGGAAAAAGAAAAAGAGAACAAGGCCTAGCCGCAAGTCTAATTTTATTTCGATACAATCTTAGACACCGCATCAATGGTCGCATTATACATAGTTTCCAGCATCGTTGTAAGCGTCGGCTGATACTCCGGGTCCACCCAATCCGAAAACCCCGTCCACGTGAATCGAGTCTGGTCTCCACCACCGATTGCCTCAAGGCTAAGCTTAGCGGTGGGGTTTCTCATACGATCATCGTCTTGAAGAATCGAGTAGGAGAGCGTATGAGTGGCTGGATCTGCAGAATCAAGCCTCTCCGAGACACTCATATTTGCGTCCGCAAATGTAAGAGTTCTCAATGAGCCAATCCCGAAACCCTTTACACTGGAGACCGCCACGCCAGGGAACCAGAGCCTCTCGGAGCCCCAGGCGGAGATGATTGCCCAGACCTCGTCGACTGGGGCATTGATGGTTTTGGTGACTTGCATAAGTTGGGTCATGGTAATCAACCGCTTTTGTCGGGCGTCTGAGCGCGAACTTTTCAGATTTTGTTAAGTTGCTGATTGGATACAGCCAAGGCTTGCGAGTAGAGTCAACAGAAAAAAGACACGGCAAAAGGCCGCAGCAAACTCTCTATTCGACCTATTACTGCCTTTAAATATGCGAGCCCTCGGCCAGACAGGCGCAATGCCTCGGGGGCCGACAACGCCGAAGTGCGCAACATCATATTGGCTCGCCAAGGTAGCATCAAAAGCTGGGCAGGCGTGCCCGAAGCCGATTCCGACCACGCCTTCTCGGCCAGCCGTTTCTGGTGCACTTGCACCGTAAAACACCCCCCTTTCAGCCCAACACTGATGAATCTGTTCGAATTCTGCAAGCGACCAAAGTTGGTTCCCACATAGGGAATTGATAATGTAGAACGGGAATAATATTATCCTAAATTACTATATATGTCTTTCACAGTGTGCTTACACCAAAAGCTGGATAATCGGGACGGGGGGGGTGGTCGGACTCGGGTTCGGGCACATTAGCCATTGAACGCAAGCTACGTCCCAGATTATCGCCATCCGAGGCCGGACCGATTATCAGATCGCCGTCTCCGCTCCGCAATACGCAAAAACAACAATTGCCAGATCATGTGCTCTGGGCTGCAGTCTTGCGCCAGTATATGTGGTGGACCCAGCTGAAGGATTTCGCACGGACCACCAACAGGTACACGTGTGTTCACGATGCCAACAGGAGTGAAAAGTGCCAGAAAACCGGAAACCCCGCAAAAGCCACCTCCCATGAGCCAGCTCCTTGACAGAAGCAATGCCGGAAGACCAACCGTCGAGTCCACAGCATTCGCAGCCGTCCGAAGAACAGGAGCGTCAACTCGCGGAATGGGTGCGCAAGGAAAGAGCCTCTGGTACCATCGTGCGGAACGAGCTGATCAACTGGTTTGCGGAGCGGCTTCTGCGCCGAGACGGTAGTGCCGGGCACGAAATCACCCCAGGCTTCGCCGACGAGTTTTTACATCGCCACCCGGACCTTGCGAGGAAGCTCGCCGCCCCGTCGCCACCGGAGTGGGACGGGCCGAACTACAAGAGGGAGACGCACACGGGACCGGGCGGCCGCCTACGAGCACTCATGGAGCAAGATCGCACGCGGGCCCTGTTCGGCGACTCCCCGCCGCCGCCGCGCCTGCCCGCTGATTTCCCCGATGGCGACATCATCTATCACTGCCACAACCGCTACATCGTGCGGCACGGCAGCACTGTTACCAAGCTCACAACATATCCGCACGGCATGGGCTCAAACGACCACCCGAACGAAGCGGAAGCGCTCCGCTTCATCAGGGCGAACACCACGATTCCAGTGCCAGAGGTCATAAGCAGCGACTGGGACCGCATTACCATGCAGTATGTCGAGGGCCAGACACTGCAGCAGGCCTGGCCAGTCCTCACGCCTGACCAGCAGTCTGACGTCCTGGCCCAGCTAAGCGATTATATTGCACAGTTGCGCGCGCTACGCGGCATCCACATCGGCCGCCTTGATGGCCAGGGCGTCGTAGTCCCAAGTAGGATGACGCGCTCGGGCGGGCCATTCTGCACCGTATCCGAGTTACACGACTGGCTTGTCAAGCCGCCGAGGTGCCTGGAACAACAGTCAATGTATTGGCACCAAATCACGACACAACTCGGTACCGACTACCCTATAGTGTTTACTCATGGCGACATTGCTGCACGAAACATTATGATACGAGATGGGCGTATTGTTGCCATCATGGACTGGGAATTTGCGGGCTGGTATCCAGAGTATTGGGATTATGTGTTTACAATGCGTGGCTTGGATAAGATTGACTGGGAAACTCTCGGCCAACATCTTCCGCTTCTCTTTGCTAAGCGCCATGATCTGGAGTACATTCTCATGCAGTTCATCATTGACCTTTCCTAGCCAATTGCTGACGATCCATTCCATATAATGATCAAGTAGCCCCGCCCAACCCGCGAGAGGCCAGCTTCAAGGCGTTGGCAGCTTGTGGGGCGAGCCTACTTGATCAACAGCGTGCCCCATATATCACACCAGAACTGCGTCTCCATTAAGGATCGGGGCCAGACCAGCGGCGAACAATGTTCTTAGGGCCCTTGAATGAGGCCCGGTTCCGGACGCACAAATCTTCAGCTGCTTGGCCATCGATTGAACCAGCTGAGACTCACTCCTCACTTCTAATTTTGTAATTATTAGACCACCCGGGCCCGACGAGACTCTCCGCCACACGCCCCACCCGGCACGCCACAGGCGGCTGACTGTCGTGTTTCTACATTATGGCTTATATGAACGGATGAAATACCGCGGCGCACGTTCAGATATTCAAGTCTTTTCTCCTCGAGGCAGTGCTCTCGAGACGTGGAAACAAGTTGCTGGTGGGCTTGCTCAGCGATTTACTGGTATTTGAGGCTAAGAAGAGGATATCAGCTGACAGAAATTATATAGCGGCCAAATCCAGCGTTAACTATTTTCTTATAATTAGCTAGTATAACTGGTGGTATATGAGAGTGGCAGTAATCCTTATGAAGTGATGTGGTTGTACGGTGCCTTCTAGTGTCTACAGTTATTACAGTGAGGAGGCCCCATAGTTTTTTTAGTATAGATAAATGTCCTCTTCCTTGGCCTTTCCGGCACGTTGGTCAGCAGTCGTTAGTTCGGAGTATGCCGTCGGCTGTGAATTTTCTCGCGGCACAGCATATCTAATCCGCTGGCACTTGTGCGGGGGTATGGCGCGGCCAGTAGCCCTGTCGAGGTTTATTTGTGCCGTGATTGGTAGGACCTAAATATTCTTTCAACTAGCAAAAGCTTCCAGTCCACTTGAATTAATCGAGACACTGGTTAATCAGTATAGCAATCGCATGTCGCTCGAGGATCGTTCCACTCAAAGCGCATGGTTCTAGAATTTAACCGTCGAATGAACTGCCGAATTCTTGGTGCGGTCCGCAGGCTCCCCTTTACGCTGACAAACCTCCATCTGGAGCAAGATGGCATCGTGCGCCCTAGCACCAGCCACGGCCCAGAAGGCGATACGTCCGGAGCCTGACCCCGGGATTAACGAGACTTCTGAACCATATACAGTATTTACAAGGCTAGAGAAATGCTGCATCGTTGCCATGATATCTTACGCGTCCTGGTCCGCCAATCTCAGCACCTTCATCTTCCTCCCGGCCCTGGTACCCTTGTCCAACGCTTTCGAGGTGTCGGTGGACAAAATCAACCTCATCATCACTGTCTACATGGCTGTTGGAGCGGTGGTCCCGCTGTTTGTTGGAGACGCTGCGGATGTCCTGGGGAGACGGGCGGCGTATGTCGTGACGCTGTCCTTGTTTGCCACCGCGAACCTCTGCCTCGCCCTGGCTGAATCATACGAGATGTTTCTGGGATTGAAGATGCTGCAGGCCGTTGGACAGTCGGTTACGAGCTATTTAGTCTGATGGACTTGGTAATACTAGACTGACATAAAGACAGGGGTGATCCTCATTGGATATGGTATTGTTAGTGATATCGCCTCACCAGCAAACAGAGGCTCTTACATGAGTGCCGTGTCTTTCCTGTGAGCTAAATGGCTTTCTACATTTCCCAGAGTCCGGCTTACTAGCTAATTGCACGCAAGCATTACTATCGGACCGAGCCTTGGGCCTGTGCTTGGCGGTGCCCTGACCTATGCCTCTGGGTGGGCATGGATATTCTGGTTTCTCACAATCGTAACCATCTCCGGTTTATCGCTCATCATCTTGTTTCTTTCGGAGACGAACAGAAATTTGGTGGGAAACGGCTCAATCCCGCCTTCGACCTTTCTCAGACTCCCGATCCCATTCACAACTTTCATGCAGCATAATCACGTCGGCAGACAGCCTAAAGACAGGGCTTTCCGCATGCCCAATCCTTTTCGATCTCTCAAAATATTGTTTAGGAAAGACAACGCAGTCGTGGTGCTAGCTTGGGGGCTGATGTACGCTGTATATTCGGCGTAAGTCTAGTGGACACTGGCGCAAATGCGTAGCTAGCATTATTGAGCATGGCTAATACACAATTATTCCAGCCTCACGGCAAGTCTCTCAACGCTCTTCATCGAGATATACGGCCTTAGCGAGTGGCAAGCCGGCCTAATTTATCTACCATTCGCGCTGGGTGGAACCGCCTCAACGCTCTTCTCAGGCCATCTGCTCGACACGGCGTACAGTAAAGCCCGCACGAAGCGTGGGTTGCCGGCCGATCGTATCAGAGGGGACGACCTGGACAGCTTCCCAATCGAGAGAGCACGGTTGAATGTTATGTGGATACCGATGCTGGTAATTGCTGTTTGCACAGTAGCTTACGGATGGGTATTGCAGCATAGACAGGTATGTGGTTGCATAGTCTTGCGCGGATACTACCCTGGGGTATTCGTGTAATTAACTAACGACCTCATGGTCGCAGCACATCGCGATATCAATGGTCCTTCAGTTCGTGACAGGTATGGCCTTGCAGGTCAACTTCAGTGTAATAAGTATTCGTGTTAGGACTTGGGGTCTTGGGACATAATTCTGACAAATTGCCGCAGAGCTTCAACACTTTACTTGTTGACATCAACCATCGTGCGCCTTCAGCCGCCAACGCGTCCACAAGTCTAGTACGTTATGCATTCGCAGCAATAGTAGTGGCGTTTCTGGAGGACATGTTTCAGTCGATGGGCATCGGCTGGGCTTTCACTCTGGTAGCAGGGTTCATTGTCGTTGCTGTGGCTCTCCTTGCATTAGAGTACTGCCGAGGCCTTTCTTGGAGGCAGGCGGCGGCTGCGAAATCTTGTAGTTCATAGACTTGGCAACTTCCTGATTAGCCTCGGGCAAGCGCTGTACACCTCACCACAGCAACCTCTCCATTCCGTGGGTACAGCAGGGACGTCTCCACACCCCATAGACTGCACAGTCCCAGCGCCTGCTCATTGGCCCAGTCGCCTGGAAATGCGAATAGCTCCTTCGCCCCGCTACTCTGGCTATCTATTGAGCCATCTCTCCTGGCAAGCGCTCGTGCTCTCATGTTTCTTGTATTCTTTGGTTGCGCGGTGTTGGACGAGGCCGTGGACTCTGACGTCCACTGGAGCTGCTTTGAGCAGATGGCAGAGTCTCGAGACACGTATATCAGGCGGTCTCCCCATACCAGCCCAAGTGCAAGTGAGACGTCATGATATACCGCAGGCAGCATACGTTGTAGGTAGATTGTCGGTGAAAACGTTCCTGTCTCGGCTTCGGATCTTTCATGTGATGAAAAATCAGACGTCTTCAGGAAGAACAACTGACTGGTCCTGGAAGAGCCACCGGCAGTGGATACTTGCAGCAGCAAGCGGTTGTTGTCATGGGAAGAGAGGACTCGGTCCACTCGAGACAGAGTGCTGGTCTGTGCCTTCTCATCGCCGGGTCCTCGTGGCCATTCGATGTCAAAATTCCGCTGCTCCACCAGTTTCCAGTCCATGATTGTGATATTGTGAGACCCAAAGCCCACAAGCAACTCAGAGCTGGTTGGGTGAGTCACCCAGCGGGAAATCGCAGAGGTCAGGTCTCTGGAATTCTCCACCGAGCAGGAGGTAAGGGATATCGTGTGTATCTGGGAGGATGTGTGCACCATGATATGACTCGACGAGGGATGGAACAGCATCTGAGTGATCGAGCCTTTGGTCAATTTCCGCAACGGTATTGATGCTGATTGCTCGTAGCTCGGATGTGCGTCTGCCAAGTCGTTTGATGCGGTGAAGACGACAAGTTGTTTGCTGAAGTCAGAGAAACAGATGTGCTTTCCATCGTGGCTCCAAGTAATGTGCTCTATCGCGAACTTCGCCCGAGACGAGTAAAGTGTGGCGATCCTGCCTTCCTTAGTGTCACGCAGACTGACGACTCCTTTCTGAGTGCCGTAACAGTAGAGACGGCCACTCGGAGATCCAGCCAAGGCAGTTATGGGGTCGACTGCTGCAGAGGTGCTGGCGGACCTGTCGGACACATGTGACATGGAGTACTCGCTTACCGAGTCCACGTCCCCAGAACTCTCCGCATACCTGACCAACGCGTTCGGTTCCCACGCAGTCGCGTGACAGCCTCTGACATCATAGAAGCGTTTCGAGTCAGGACTGAACGCCAGACCGAACACTGCCTCTTGAGCCGATATCTTGTACAGCAGTGAGAAGTTGGCAGTGGTGTACAGTTTTATTCTTCCATGGGAGTCCCCCGTGACGAACAGTTCGCCATCGTTACTGATAGCCAGCTTGGATGCCTCAGCAGAGAGCTCATCGACGCTGTCTTCGTAGGGCACCCATCTGAAGACAACGCCTTCCACGGTTAGGCCCAGAACCTCCGGCTGATATGGGTGCCAAAGAAGATCTCGCAGCTCACGAACCATGGACACGTCGTCTTTCCGTCGGCAATACCCGATGTGAGTCGGGCCCTCTAATTCCCACGCCGAAGCCGGGTGACGACGATAACCGACGGTGATCATGCTGCCGTCTGGACTTAAAACCATATGGCTGGCCGAGTTGGTGAAGTGTTTATCGAGCCCAAACTCTTCCAGGTCAGCGATTATCTCCCATTCTGGCTTGTCCTCAACGATACTGAGTGAACGGACACGGCGGTCATCGGAGCCGACAAGTAGCGTCGAATCGTTGTTGGTAAACAGCATCGTCAAAGGCCTAGTCTTTGACTCGACGCTGTCGACGGACAGAATACAATCGCCCGAGGAGACTTTCCAGACTTTGGTAGTCCGATAGCCGTAGGACACCAATAGAGATGCCGTCTTGTTCAACTGGACTCTGTCCACACGCTCTCCATGCTGGATGGGACTGCCTTTCGATTCTCGGAATTCGGTCGCCTCGTAAATGTGGACGTCCCCGGGGGCGGCGAGCACCGCCACATGCGGCCCAGCAGCCTGGATGGACGATGCGAACGATTTGCCCAGAGAAATTCGCGCAAACAAGTCATCCCATTTCTCGGTTGAGATACCATTTACAGATAAAGCTTCCGATTTGCCGAAGAGTTGGTGGACAGAGGAGCCTTGGGGACAGAAAGGAGTGATCGAGCTATAGATGGAGTCTGGTTTTCGGCGCAGCAGACTGCCATACCTGCCCGTGATCCTGAGAAGGTCCACAGACCAGCTCGAAATTAGTTCCTGGTCAGAAATATGAAGCGCCGAATACTGCCTGCTGTTGCGAGCGAGCTTGGAGAGATCTTTGGATGTCTGAGCGAGGACCCGCAGATTACCGGTGGCCGCCAAGGCATGAATCCAAGTGAGCATCCAATTGCCTGTCAAGAACCTTTTCAGAGTGAGAAGAGTGTCATCATCGAGGGGCATGGCATGCAGCAGGTGATTCGACCACGAGACTGCGGCGTACTCCAGAAACTCGGGAGCTTGATCGCGACCAAGCTTTGCCCTCAGCCCCGTGGGCATGAGACAGCGCATCGAACTCAGAAACAAGTCCTTGTGGGCGGTGGCTCGATCGATGCTGAATTCCCGCTGCTCTGAACTTTCCAGTAGGTACTCACGAGCGGAATGGTGAATTATCGACACATTGCCGTCGTTGTCCACAGTCGCAAACCCCCCACACAAGTCCCCGATGGCGCGTGCGAGATCCAGTATTCCGGAGGCGTCCTCACCAAGCGCATGTGCCATTTCGGAGACAGAGAGCACACGCAGGGAGCAACTTAAACACTGTAGTATCTTCGTAGCCAGCTTCTTGTCGCGCGGGTTAGGATTTTCGATGATAGAAGAAGCCATGCGGTCATATAATGCTTCCATGCCTACGGGGAGATGTTCAAGTGCTGCGTCGATGTCGTCTAGTGTGTGGCATTGGTTCACACTTTCGACAGCCAGTCGAGCCCACTATATGAAACAGTCAGCTGTCATACGGAAGGAATTTCTGAGACGTAAATCCTCACCAGGAAGTTGTTTTGGGATTTTTCGACAATCTGTTTCTCTATTCTTTCCTTGAGTTCATTGCCACCTGGTACCCTGAGTTCTTGGCGAACGTGGATACTGATGTCTTCGAGATGACCGTCGATATCAAGAGTCGAGAATTGAATGGCTGCTGGACGTCCTTCGAGAGCGCTGGTGATGTCCGGAGTTCGACGGCTTGAGAATAGCATCCGAATAGGCGAGCACGCAGTGATATCCAGGAGCAATTTGATGGCGGTCCTGGGAGACTCAATCTCGTCCAGACCGTCAATGATCCAGTACAGTGGCTGTTCCAAGACAATTTTGAAGATGACGGATTTGAAAACGCGGTCCCAGATAATCTTCGAATCTGCCGTCTCAAAATCGATGCCCTCGTCTTGTAGCTCGTTCAGTTGCTGGGCGAGGCCCGGTAGAGATTGCGCGATTTGGAATGCAAGTGAACGAAGCAAGAAACTCAAAGACCTTTTCTTGCGGTCTCCATGACGAATAAAGAAATATTGGCAGCTGTGTCCGTCTTGAGCCAGATTATTGATGATGGTTGAAGCAAGGACGGACTTCCCAGTGGCAGCGCCGCCATTCAGCCAAAGCAAGCTCAGATCATCTTGTGAATCTCGCCACTGGAGCAACGTCTTTTCATGGTTGATCCAATTGTTGGTATCCTCGGTCCATTGGTCTCGGAAGAAAATGTAGTCCAGTCCGGGAAGCTCTGATAATGCGAACAAGGACTTCAAGTCGAGAGCTGCTCTTCGTTCTGAGAGCTCCGGCTGCTTGGCGTTGTCTTTCGCGAGGATCTTGCCGACGAGGGACTTCAGAACGTTCCTGATGGTTATGTAATTCGGGTCTTGTGGCCCTTCGTACTTGCAGATACCGTGGTGATCCGCGCTCAATGCTTTGGATACTTCTCCAGGATAGCCCAAGACAGATGATTCCTTTTCTAGTACCATCTGTTTTGATTGAATTAGTAATGGGCGCGATAGGTGGATATGTAATCATGGACCAGACGTACCACTCGAGCGCTTTTGATCCGGGTGGGCATCGTCTCATAGAACGATACGATGTCTAGCCGTGGAGCGATGTGTCGAAATTGTTCATTCAATTTCTGTAGTGTGAGCGAGTTTCTCGCTAACTCTGCCACATACTGCTTGGAGTTGAGCATGACAGAATCTAGGATCCGGTTCAGAGTTTGTGCGAGGGCTGTTCCTCGGTGCGGTGTTGCGAGAAATGTGATGGCTGTAATGGCTTTGATGATTGATTCATATTCTGGGTCATTTTGCCCTTGGATATAAGCCTGTAAATGGTTAGCTCAACCCATTCTGCATAGACTCTGTAGAGACTTGCCTCTTTGACAACTAGGCCTCCCATGCTGTGGACGACAAAGATTATGGGCACTTTTCCCATGTCCAGCTCATCCATGTCTGCGTCTTTGCCATATTTCAGGTCGAACAATAGGTCCTTCGCAAAGTCGAGCAGTGACAATGACACATTGCCGGCCTTCTGGAAGGAAGCATTGTACCCAAATGTCAAGATCCTAGCGAGACAGAGGTCTTGTTCCAAGGGCAGGAACGTTAGTGGCCAGAATAGCTCTGAATTTCTATGCTTTGACCACGTCCACTTGCTCGTCCCACCAAGCCCATGGATAAATATGATGTCGACCTTGCGACCATTGTCAGGCGTGTAAACAACGTTGAGCCCCAGTGGCCCAGACTCGGCCAGCTGGCCACCGGGTGATGGCTCGCGCCGTCGATCCGGTGCATTGAATGTAGATGCGATCGTAAGGGAGTTCCTGGACTCTGCTCGTGAGATTACGGATGCATTGTCGTCGTCGGCAGCCAAACTACGCCCATCGGCGTCTGATGACTTCTTTCGTCGACCAGTGATCTTTTTGAACTGTGTCTCCTGTCAGTTGACCAAATGCAATCGAATGATGCGTGCAATAATTCACCGACCATTTTGAGTTTTGTGCCAGCGCGTAGCGGCTAGTCGTCCTGCTTGCATCAGTAGCCTAGAAGATTTGGAGGCAGGCCAGGGTCTTGAAGTAGGGAGCGAGCTCCAAAACTCCCAAAGGATGCGGGGCGGCTTGTTTGCCGTCAGCATCAGTCGACAGACGTCAACGTTTTAATCCTGTTGGCTTTCGCTGCCCACGCGTTTCAACTTGATCCTTTTGGTCAGCGTAACCGACCGTCGTTTTCAGCCGCACCCCACCCTCTTCAACCAACAGCCGCTCAATTATAGAACACTCTAGGTATCACAGGTGTGGCCTCGGGTGCTCGGCCAAGGGCCAAGTCTTGCTGACGGCCGAGCTAAATCCTCCCGGCAGCCATCTTGTGCCGCCATTCACTGGGTATCTGCTGGCCACTGCACTGCACGTCAAAAGAGGTGATGGGTAAATAAACTTCATTGGCTGGTCCAGGGGGTCCGGGGGCCACGGGCCAGCTACGTAACCAGCTGGTATATAACCTAGCACACAATATACCCCTATAGGTAAGCATAGGCCAGAGACAGCCCCCTATCTAAATATAAAAGTAAAACCCTTTTCTATTAAACTACTTCCATAAGATATCATATTAATAATAATATAATATCTCTCTATTTTTTTATTAAAAAATATCAAAACTTTTAATCTATATAAGAATAAAAAATCTAAAGTAAGTTTCTAAGGAATAAATAAATAAATAACTTTAAAAGTAATATTATAACTAGTTATCTATTAATATAATATAATATAAATAAAAAAAAATAAATAAGTTAAATAAATATAAGCAAGGGATATACTGCTTTTTATCCACCTATTTCTATATTATATAAATACTACTATCTATTAGCCATTATATTATATATTAAAAAAGATAATAAATAAATAAACTTCATTAGCTAGTCTAAGGAGTCTAGAAGCTATAGGCCAACTACGCAACCAGCTAATACATAACCTAATACGCAACATACCCCTATAGATAAATATAAGCCAGAGATAGCCTAAACCTACTAAATTTATTATATTAATTCATAATAAGGAAGGATAATATTAAGGTTACGAAATATACGGCATTATAATATTAAAATCATTTTAAAATAGTTCCTAAAGTAATATTTAACTATAGAACCCTTCTAATAACTAAATATTATATATTCCTCTTCGAAAATACTAATAGTAATAGTAGTAAGGGCAGCTCCTTTATAGAAACTATAACTAAAATATTTATAGGCAGGGAAGCTAAGGATAGCGATATAATAATATATAATATCAATAACCTTTTAACAACTAAATAACCCTAATAATATAATAAAGAGTAGGGCTTTAAGATCATAAGGGCAGGAATCAAAGAGGTATCTTATATAATTATAAGTATAAATTAAATTATTTATATAGATAATAAGGATAATAATGCCCTTATTTACCTTATCAGATTTTAATATTAGGAATACTATAATCATATAGTTTAGTAAGAAGGTAATATATTTTTATATAATATATTATTAATTAAAACCAGGGGTAATAATATAAGAGTTAGGCTATATAAATTCGCTTATATAAAGGAATATTATAAATATTAGTATAAAAGCTATATTAAGGTTTAATTAAGTGGTTATATCCTCTAAAGCAGTAATGCGAAGGGATAATATAGCCTCTAATAGCTTTATATTAATTAGTTAGCGCTTATTTATAAAGGTATTAAGGAAAAGATTATTAGCGCTTATAATTAAGAGCTTAAGATACTCATTTAAGAAAACATTAAGTAATATATTTATATCAATATATTAAGACCTAAGGCTTAAGAGATACTTTTAAATTATAATCAACTTAACTCATTTTATATAAAACTCACTATATATTAATGTAGTAATATAAATAGATAAGGTTCTAATTATTATAAGGAAGGGATTATTAATCTAATAAAGCTTATAAACTTTAAGATAAGACTAAATATTAGTATTATAGAGGTATTATATAAAAGGTTTAATATTAGCCTAAATTAAATATATGTGGGCTTCGCTAATAGCGAAATCACTTATATGCATTAGGAACTCAGAATTAGGGATACTAATAAGGGGCTCTATTAGTTAAGATATATATTAGTAATTAATATTTAATTATAATGGGAGATTATATTAATAAGGATATTATTATATATGGAAATATAGATAGTATAAACCTTAATATCTATTGTTATTATTATATAAAGGAGCGCTTTTAAAATAAGAAGGATGATAAGTAATTATAAAATTCTGCTAATAAGGATAGCCTAAGTAGTTTTATTATTAATATAAATAATAATTATATTATGAAGCTATAAGTAGTGCTATTATATTAAGGTAAGAAGAATATAGAAAGTCTTAATAATATTAATATTATTATTAATAGAGAGGTTATTAATGTAAGATATTATAAAAGTATTGGATTAAGGGAGAGGTAAATGATTTTACTAGTTAGTATCAGCTGGCGATGATAATAAGTACTAAATAATACTAAAGCTAATATTAAAAGTATTAGTAAATATATAATAAATCTATTATATTATATCTTTAAGTAATATAATATTATTAAATTCTAATAAAAGGTTATATTATTATTCTAGGTCCTTTTATACTTAAAGTAAGATCTTTTTATAATAGTAAGGGGTAAGTAAGAAAGCTATAATAAGCTCCTAAAGTAAATAGAGAAATATATGCCTAAATTATATAATTATAGTGTAGAAGCTAAAGAAATTATTAAGTAATTAAGTATTATAAAATAAAATCATTAATTATATAAAGGCCTCTATAACTTTCATATATACCTCTTTAATCTGCTTTTAAGAGAATTATATTTCTATATATAAAGTATTAATTTTAATATTAAAGATTTTAATTATTATTCCTTATTAATCTTTTAAATTATTAGGGATTATACCTAAGAACCTTAAAATTAATATCTATTAAATTAGGATTAACTTCTTAAGGTAAGTAAGAGTTAATAAGGGTAATATAATAATAAAGTTATTTAAATAATATTTAATAAAGATAATTAATCCTTTCAGCTATATTATTATAAAGATTTATTAAAATCCTTTAATAAATAAATTAAAGAATAGGGGGGCTATATATAAGTTAAATAAAAGGCAATTTTTATAATAAAACTATTTATTCTATATAAAGCTAAGTAATTTTTATTAAAAAATTATAATAAGAATTAATTAAAAAGTATCCTTAAGGTCGCATTTAAAGATCTATATACCTTATCTTATTTTATATATTAGATTAAATATATATTATAAGGTGATATATTTGAATAAGCTCTATTCCTTAGGAATATCATTATTTATAAAAGAGCTATTTAAGTAGGAGAGGTAATAAATCTAATAAAATCTATTATCCTTCTTTAGGATAAATCCTTATAAGGAATAGATAAAGGGTAGGTATACTTTATATAAGGATACTTAGCTTAATATAAGGTTCTTATTAAGATTATTTTATAAAATAAATAGATTGTTTTAAGCTAATATAAGGTTTTTAGAGAAAATAAATAAGTTAAGGTTACTATTATAATTAATCTAGGTATTAAAATGAATAATGCTATAAATTATAATATTAAGGTTTCTAGGGTAGTATTATAAACCCTCCTCTTATATTTAGATAATAAGGGGGCTAAGGGAATTTAATAAAAATAGCCTATTAAGATAGAAAGTAAGGAAAGATAGCTTATTATTTAGTTATTTAGGTAAGGCGGAGTTAATTTAAAAGGAAAATATAGGGATTAGGTAGTAAGGTAATAATGCTAAAACGCTTAATTAAATTAATTTAAACTTCCTATTAATTAATAGCTTAATAGCTTGCTTTAGGCTTAGTATTATAAATTAGGAAGATTTATCCTTCTTAGGATATTTTATAATAATATAATTATTAAAGTAATGCTTATAAATATATTTAAAGTAATAGTTGGAATTAATATAGGAACTATAATAGTTTTATAAGTTATAAGTAAGCTTATTAAATTACTTAATATTCTTATTACTTATAATAAAGGTGGCCTTTTTAATAATCATCTTATTAAGATACTTAGCCTTTATCTTAAAGTTGATTTAAAAGGATTTTTTATAAGGCTTAATAAGGATAATTTAAAGCTTATTAAGTATAAAGTTAATAATGGCGAAATATTAATGCTTTATCTCCTATTAAATAAGGTAATTTAATTAGAGATTTATAATAACTAAAATATCATTATACTTCTCTCTAAAGAATATATTTTAAATAATCTTATAATTATTAAAATATTTTATAAAGATATTAAATAATTTAAAATCTTTAGCTAAGATTACCTATATAATAGATATAATATTACTGTTCTTAAGGGAAATCTTATAAACTTTAAAGGTACCATTATAGCGATAAAGGTAAATAAGGGCTTTAATATCTAAGTAACTTTTATAAATATAATAGATATATTTAAAGGGGATAGCGTTATAAAAGAAGTCTTTATACTCTTAAATTACTTAAGGGTATTTATAGGGATTATCTTTATTATTAGCGATTAATTAAGGAAAAAGGGTAATAGTATTAAGCGCTATATAATGCTAATTAAATTTATATTAATAAAGATCTAGCTCTTCTTCTTTAAGCTAAAGCCTTCTATGCTTAATCTATCTATCCCTTTCCTTAAGATCATTAAGAGAAGCTAAGGTAGATTTAATAATAATTAAATCCTAGCTTAAGCTAGGCTAAGAATAAGTATTAATAGTTATTAATACCTTTTCCTTATTATATAATAATAAAGCTATTATTAATATTATTAAAAGATAAATAAAAATAATATTTTTAAAGGATTAAGGAGTAGGTTTTTAAGTAGGAGCTTTAAAAGCTAAAGTAAGAGTTTTTAACCTAAATATAGGCGTTTTAGGAGGCTATCTTTTATAAGTAGCCGCTAGAATTTCCTTATTATTTTTTTTAATGCTATTATTAAAGCTATCTCTAGAGTTTAAATTATTTAAAGAATTAATAAGAAATATAAAAAGCTTCTTTATTATTTTAAATATTTATTTATAAATAATAAAAAAATAAAATAAAAAGAGAAAGAAAGTTTTCCTCCTTTAAATAAAAAAAATAAATAAAGGGGGTAAGTTTTTTTTATTTATTTTTTTTCTATTTACTTTTAAAGCTAATAAGTGAGTAGATTTTTATAATAATAAAGGAAGGGAGGAACTAGCAGGTCTATATAACCTATATAATAAATAAGCCTTAAGCTTCATTAATATAATAAAAACCCTAACCTTATATAAGTTAATTAAATTAAAAGAATATATTATATATATAAGTATAATATAACTTTAAAAGCAATGCTATAGCTAGCTATCTATTGGCATAGTGTAATATAGATAAAAAAGAGTAAATAAGTTGGATAAGTACAGGCGGGGGATACACTGCTTTTTATCCACCCGCTTCCATATTATACAGATACTGCTATCATCTTCTCAAACTGCTGCTCTGCGGCTCTCCCCAAGCCAGAAACACAGTTTCCCATTATATTTATAATACGGCATGGTGCAGCCTGCTCCCTTCTTTTCCATCATTTCTGGAGCCGAATGCACTGTTTGATCAGTGTCTTCTAGCGCTTACTACATCGATAGCCCTCTCATTGCAGCCCCGGAGACCTAAACCTGGGCCGTACGACACCTGAGCACCTGGTGAGCCTGCTGCATAAACTTCTCTGAGCCACTGGACTGCTCCTTGCTCCTCCGGCATTCTGTTCAAAGTATCACCAAGATGTCTTGGGCAACGGATGTGGACGGAGACTTTGCTCTCCACAATGCTGTCAT
Source organism: Diaporthe nobilis (assembly GCA_023078575.1). NCBI lineage: Eukaryota > Fungi > Ascomycota > Sordariomycetes > Diaporthales > Diaporthaceae > Diaporthe > Diaporthe nobilis. The sequence goes on from JAKZJT010000010.1 coordinate 3,058,526, forward strand.
CGAAGGCAAGGCACCTTCACCCTCGAATAATGACGCAGAAAATTAACTTCGAGGCTTCTATGTAGTAATGCCAAAAGGCACCAGAGTCATCTCCGCCGAAACGTGGGGACTTTCAGCCTGGACCAAAACGGCAAAGATTTCAACCGAGCTTGCTGATGGAAGCGCGCAGCGATACTTCCTCAAGGTACATTCACGTCAAAGCTCCATGAGACTCTGTCATATCTGACCTTCTCACAGTGTGCCAGTGGAAAATTGGCGAAGATTCATATGTGGGGAGAGCACTACTCTGCCACAGTAATTGAGTCCAAGGTGCCAGGCTTTGGTCCAGAACCGGTTGGCAAAGGGGAGTTCATCGACGAGTCCGGCAACCAGGTCTATTTCTACCTCCAGAAGTACCATGACATGGATGTGCAGACACCTCCTGACCCAGCCGGGCTAGCCACCACAATCGCGGAGCTCCATACAAAAGCAACGTCCCCGAACGGCAAGTTTGGTTATCCGCTCGTCACAGGGCGCGGCAGCGTGGACCGCGCGGAGCACTGGAGCGATAGCTGGGCAGATCAGTTTACATACCTTCTCCAGGACCTTATCAAGCTGGACAACCAGGTCAACGGACCGTGGGTTGAGTACGACGCAGCATGCAAGCAGTTGTTTGACGGCGTAATTCCACGGCTCTTGGGGGCGTTGCAGTCCGAGGGCCGAAAGATCGTGCCGAGCATGTGTCACGGCGACCTGTGGGAAGGTAATGTTGCTACGGATATGGAGACGGGCAAGGTCATTATCTTCGACCCGGATGAGTGCATGTACGCACATAACGAGATCGAGTTTGGAACATGGCGATGCAGCTGGGCAACTCACTTCAAGTCGCCTGCATATATTCAACATTACCAGATGGAAGTTGAGCCATCTGAGCCGGTCGAGGAGTGGGACGATCGCAATCGGTTGTATTCTATCAAGACGGCTATCTGTGATTCTGCTGGTCACCGTGGGAGCAGATCGAGGACCATGTGAGTTCTTCTGCGAACAAACCAATTTCCTGGCAATTCACTGACGACTTAAATTCGTGGGAAGAGCGTATAACGATATGCTTTTCTTGTGCGAGAAGTACGCACCTCTTGAAAGCCTTGAACGCTATGACCCGGAAAAGGACATCAGTGTGACCGGGGTGGTGGAGGCATACGACATCAATGCAGGACTATGAGAGAGCTTGCAGCACGGTGGAACCATATCCTGAATAACTCGATAGATACAACATTGGCTCTCTAGCTTCAGAACTATATGTACACATAACACAAAGGACTTTCTCCAAGAGTGTTGAGGACATCATCAATAGTAACGCTCGGGGCGTTCACACCCAGCTCAATGATATCATCTTTAGATGTATCCCGGCTCGGAGGCTGGTTCAGAATGGTGATGGTGCCCGCGATCGTCTCAGCTTGATCAAGGTGCAGGGCCTGCCAGATCCAGTAAACCTGGTCGACCATAGAGTGGTGGAACCAGAAGCTGGGGTCGTTGATCGACGAAAACAAATCCGATGCCTCGCCCCCAACGGCCATGTGTCCACTAGCATGCATTCCCAGGAATTGGTCCCCGAAGCGACCCTGTAGCTCATTCTGGAAGAGCTCAATGCTGGCGGAAGCATCCCCGACGGTGATGTTGAGCAGGTTCTCTGACGTGAACCATGTTGAGGCAGTGTAATCGCCAAGGTCTCTGCTGAGGCAGCGGGGGTTGTAGCCAAGCGGGCCATCAGGGCTTGGGTTTGGTTGCAACCCAGCCATTCCTGGGGCCACGGGGCCAAGATGGACAGTCATGCTGATAACAGTGGCGATTAGTCTCACGGGTATCGATGGATGAATATGTAGGACTTACTTGGTGAAAGGACCACTCTTGACGCAACCACCACCGTTGCCAGAGGGGAGGAATATGTTGTTGGCTCCGGAGAGGCTGCCGTTGTGGGCGAGATAGGCCCCATCGCCACTCATGCTTGTTTCACTTCCATCAAAAAGAGGCGATTTCGTAAGATCGTCCGTGTATTCGAACCAGTTCCAGTATGGCTGATAGCCCTGGTAGCCGCATTCTTCACGGAGTGCCGTCTCGTATGCGTAGGTTACATATCGGTGCCAGGTCAAGAAGTTGCCCTGATGGGGTAAATCAAGGTCAGTTGTGAATTGTTTTGCAGAACAGCGGTCGGGTCAAGCGAAGATAAGCAAGCGAAGACTTACAGTTCCATGGATCGAGAGGGTCTGGTTGATATGCACGGCAACGAAGTCGTCATATCCTGCAACAGAATGTCAGCGCCAGCTCAACACACAAAAGTAGCACATCTCGAAAGATCTCTACCAGATCGAGTTAAAGTGACTCGTTGTAGGTAGGAACGAAAAGGCATGAGACCGATGGCTGAGAACTCACTGCTCCTTGCGCCAGGGGCGAACGTTGGATCGGACTTCGATGGCAACTTCAGCAGACACTGCACGGCGCCAATGTAATCCTTCTTCTCGTCGGAACTCAGCGCGGCCCTAGTTCAGTCATGCTGTCAACGATAACATCGATCTCAAAAATCCTCTTATGAGCAAAGACAATGTGGACGGACATACCAGTCTTTGCGCACTGCAGCATTGGCAAGACTGCAGCCACTTGAGCTGGTCGAGTTGCCTTCAACAGCCTTCAGAGCTGCTAGTGCCCGTTTTTGCAAGCCCTCCAAAACATTGTTGTCTTGGGCGTAGTTGGCGGTCGGTGCGGATGTTGCGCACCCAAGCAGGCCGAGCAGACTGATGAGGCTGGAACGCATCGTCACGATGAAAGAGTGAGCTGGCAAGAAGACGAAGGAACACATGCAACCACACGCAATTCAGAGAGCGAGCTTTTTCCAGCACAGTCGCACAAATGCCCACTCCCACTCCATATATGTAGCCAGCTCCCCAGTCCCTGAGGTTTCTCAACATATGCAAACTAGCGAATTAGTGGCGCCCAAAAGCCAAGAGCGCGCGCGGAAGGGGTGCTATCTTCAGCGGCCGCTATCCCAGGATGGTCCATAGTGCTTATTGTGGGTGAACCATAGCGCCGGGCCCATGGTCTAGGCTCCAAGATACGTGTGTGCAGGCTCCGGAAAATTATTCATTTGCATAATCCTGGTTGGCGCCCTCGAGATAGCCCAGCAAGTACAGTCGTTAGCCTAAAAGAAATAATGCGGGTAAGATTGATCCTATCTGCCCAGTCAAGTCAATGACCGAGGCTCGGGCCTCTCGAAATGTCGGTCGAGTGTGTGGTGGAACCTGAGTGGAGACGGACACTGGGCGACGAAAACAGGAATTTTGAGGAAATCGAAGGAGGATACTTCCAGTTGAGCGTACCGAGAGGGACATAAACCCTCTCAACATTCGTAGCAGACGTGTATCCTTTCCCATAAGCCATACTAAAGCATGTCAGACATATTTCGAACTTTCGCTGCAGAGCTAAACTTGAAATCATCTTACACCTCGCCACCTCAGAAGTGATTGGACACTGTGCTTAGCCTAAGGAAGGGGGAAGCATTCTCTCTCCGAGCTGTGGGCCCGTGACCACGTTGGATCCAAACCCCGGCTTGATTCGCTTGACCAGCTTCCAATCTATGGCTTCGAAAACGGATGTTCGGCATGATCTCCCATTTCCTTGCCAGAATTACTTTGCAACATATGGTCTCTCATCACTTGCCTTCAACGGTCTAATTGCAGGTTCAAATTAGGTTTGGATCTGAATTGTCAAAATGGTGCTCTTGGCACCATGTCCTCAATTTGAAACATCTGAAACAATGATTAAGCATTGGCTGGCCTCCCAATCTTACAGTCTCTAACATCGAGACCTGGAGGCAATTGTTGGACTCTGTAATTTTTCCGGTGCGTTTATTTCAGAGTAGGTGTTTAAGCGTTTATCACTGTATGAAGGGACTGATGCATACTGCTTAAGAGGCATATGTGTACAGATTAGAAACGAGACCACTTATTTCAGAGGTCTGGACCAAAAGCCACAGATAATCGTGTTCAAGACCTCCCAGGGGCTATTGTTATCAGTATTGTAATTTTTTTTTTCTAAAACAAAAAAGACAGGTAATTAGACGTTTATCATTGGATGAAGACATTGGATGCATACTAGTAGTACTGCTTAAGAAACACATGTGTACAGATTAAAAACGAGACCATTCAGGTTCAGAAATCTTTGGGCTTACATAACTTAATCCCTCAATGTCGTGACTATTGAATGTTCTGGTAGTTGAACTCTTGAACGTACTGTATTCATCACATGCCCTCCAAAATAAACAAATCCCACTGCATATCCTTACGCAACCGGAAGAGACATATGTGCAGGAGCAACAGGCACGCCACCCATGCTTACAAGATGACTTGATGATATCTATGAATAAGTCAAACATTACTATTGTTCACGAGCAGGCATTTAAGGTGACGTCTTAGAAGAGGTCCGGCTTCCAATTCTCCAATGCGAAGCGGCGGCATGTCTAGGTATACAAGACACATGCATGCTCACCTTTTGCCTCAACAGACAACAGAAACTACAAGAAGCCACTTTATTTTGATACATGGCAGCTCTCAGTTGGTGCGTAGACCCAGCATGTCACATAACCACCAGCGAGAGAGGCTATATATGGTCATCTCATACACTACGAGTATGCAAAGGTGGTGGCATGGAATGGATAGCATGCCAGGCCATTACATACATGCTTAATCACATATATCAACGATAGACTTTTACAGTAGTAGAATTCGACCAAGAACTATGGCCATTGCCGCAGATGAGTCTTCGGATAAGACTGCGTCGTATTGGACGACACAATGCGAGGTGTGAACTGGGATAGATCATGGGTATTGATTCTCTCTAAAGTTGCAGTGATAAGGGAATCATGCCTCTCTTCTGTGCTCCCAATGTTTCCCATCTAATGGAACTGATAGATCGATTCTGGACAATGTGAGTGATCCTGTGGCTCTATTCTAGGCAGCTAGGTCTAGGAAAGAGTTGAGGTTCGACAACTCCTTCAGCAGGTTCTGTATGGGGAGGAAGAGGTCCTCGGACCTCACTTGCTTAATCTCATCAAAGGTCTTCCAAACCCATTCCTCGCACTTGTCAGGCTCTAGCAGCTGTATCAAGAGAATTTCTCAGTCAGCTAAAGAGGGTGTCAGTTGGTATGTGGTGCAATGTCAAACTCACCGCAGGCTGTGCATTCTGATCAAGCATCTCGCAGAGGACGAATATGGTGATGTAGTGCTTTCCGAGATCCGAGAATACGTCATTGGTGACATGAGCAACCTTGCGGCCCTTGACCTTCAGTCCAGTCTCCTCCAATGTCTCCCGCTCGGCACATTGGATGAAGTCTTCGCCATACTCAAGATGTCCACCTGGGAAGGCCCACTGCCCTACAAAAGGTCATAAAGTCAGTGAAAGATCGTGCCATCCCTGGAGATAAGATATGCCAGGGGTGGCGAGCTTGCTCAAGTCATTTGCTTGCGGCGACTTCGGCATCTGCGGCATCTGCGGATAAGGTGCATGAAGCAAGGACGTGGGGGAGATGAACAAACCTGCACCGTGGCTCGACTTTCGAAGGCCGAACACGACCTTTCCGTCTGGACCTCGGATGACAGCAGCAACTCCGACCCGTGGGTGGCTGTTTGATGATGTGGCCATTGCTGATTGCCTAAGAGGGAGTGCGGTGGATGATGACTGGATGGGCTTGAGCATGAAGTGAACTTTGCCGAGTCGGAGCACAGAAGGGAATGGCCAGATACTGGATGGAGGTGCCAGGGTTAGGGCAGCGCCCATCACACTGGACCAGGAGCAGTGGCAATTTTAACAGCAGTCATCTCGTGGAACGCTCCGAGGCAATAGAAACTTCTAGGTCATAAGCAGAGGCACTCGAGGCTTTGGCCATGCTTATGGATTGTGTGAATTACTACAAGTTAGGACGCGTCTAAGCATAGCCACTGGCACTGGGTGACAAGGAAGAGACGAGACCAGGAAAAGGGCGACAAGATTCAGGTTTATACTCTACATTCTTGGCATCTGACCGCAAGTCTGGGTGTCCCGTGATTCAGCCCGTTGCATTTGGGGAACCGGTACTGGGAGGGATGACACGTCCCGAGGTTCTTGTATCCACACTAATAAGCCTTGCCTGTAAAATCCCTTCGTCATAGTCCCATATCATATCCTTAGTGGCTGGTATTCTCTCTTTCTGCCCACTGCACTCTCCTTATGTCCGACGGTCCGGCAGCTCAGGTAGCGTGGCGCGTCGTGGTTTCCGCCAGGACCTTTAGAAGCTTGTGGCGTTTCAAAGAAGGAACTTTCTCATCTCACCCCCAAGGATTACTCACATGCACTAAGTAGCCCGCCTCCCGCAATAACATCCATCCACCCAACCAAATACCTACACATGTAGGCAGCCAAACTTCACCTTCCTCCCATTACCCTACACAATCCATCAATAATTAGGGCAGGAGCAACCAGAACTGCTCTCAACTGTTTTCCTTCCATCAAACCCAGCCACTGCAGCAACCAGTCAACCCTGCATCTGATACACATCCAGGCTGGGTCGTCGGTGAGAAATTTGTCACATGGGGATCCACAACTATTTCAACCTCATCTGACCCACAACAACCACACATCAAGGCTCTCTTTAGCCATCATCCCCTCCCGCTGTTTGCGACGACATCATCAATACTTTGATTTGCGGTCGCGTGGCATCTCCTTGCAGCCTTCGTATTGCAAGCCTTTCATCTCCCTAGCAAGGAACAACACTTGGGAGCACAGGCTGGTCAGGCAATCAACAACATTTCGGGTATCAACATCTCCTTTATCTAATCTCGAGAGCCGTCTCGACTCTCAAATTAACAACAACTTTTGCGGAAAACGGATCTGCGTGCCACTGCGAAAGCCTTGCGGCCATCGTCAGTGATCATGGCGACTCCTGATCCAGCACACGACGGCCTATCGGCCGAAGAGCTTCGGGACGAGCGACGCATAGCAGCGGTGTGTAGGATTGCGCGCTTGCGAAACGAAGAGATTTACAAGAAGCGCGAGCAATTGCGCAAAGAGATTCGTGACATCCAGCATCGATCCAACGCCCTCGAGGGTCGATATTGGCATGAGTACCAGGTACGCCTCGCAGACATTGCTGAAGCCAACCCAAAGTGGTCCACACGCAAATGGAGCAGCGCGTTTGGCGAGAGAGAAAAGAAACTCGCAGACGCCGTAGCGAAACGCCTGGACAGGCTTCGAGAGGAGCAGCGGATCAAGCAGGACGAGTTGGCAACCCTCGACAGCGAGTTTTGGAGCGCGTGGAGCAAACACGTGGACTTCATGAGGGGGCTGACACCGCAGCCTCCAACTTCAGGCTCGACACCTGCTGCGATGTTGCCTGATGTTGCCCCTCAGCCTGCAGACAACCAAGCAAGCAGTGCCTTATCTGCAACCCATAGCAGTGGCAACCGTGGTCCGCGCGGATCTGCTATGCACTCAACCAATGGACAGAAGCAGAGCGCATCCGGCAAATCTAGTGCAGCAAGCGAGTCTCTGCCCAAGACGTCGACCGCCGCAATGAAGGGCGCGAACAATCAAAGCCACAGCCTCAGCCAGTCCTCACAAGGGCTCGTGGGCGATGCGATGCAGCCGGCCCAAAGCACCAGCCCCCTCACTGCACCAACCCCCCTTTCTCATGTGTCATCACCTGACCCGAGCATTCCCGCCACTGCCAGCGAGCAGCGACGCCGGCTTCGCAGCTCTACGGCCGGCCCATCCGCCCTGGTGAGAAGCAATGACCGCAAGACTCGACCCAAGGCCCTTACGCCCCGGTCCCTAACTCCAAAGAGCGCATCCGCTGGTGTTGAGAGTCACGTCGAGTCCTCACGGGAGCCCGCAGACAATGCACAGCCAGCCAAAGCACACAAGGCCGCACCTGCAGGCTCTCGATCATCCAGAATTGCACCTGCCGCCGCCGCCAACCCCGTCAAACCAGCCCCGCCAACCCTCCCAAAGCTCATCACCCCGCAGAACCAGGGCGCCGCCGGCTTCGTCGGCGTCACCAACCCGGTGGTGGGCGAGATCTACCAGGGCTTCTACAAGGACGAGCACTACCAGGGCTGGTGGATGTGCACGCCCCTGCCCTGGGAGGCCTGGGAGCGCGAGATCGGCATCAACTACAGCTTCCACCAGGCGGACCTGTTCAAGGACCTCCCGGGTTGCTACACGACGGCGCGCGTGCGCGCCAGGCCCAGGGGCCGCAAGATGAAGACGGTCATCACGGGCTGGGAGGAGGGCTTCGAGGCGGATGGACCTAAAGCAAGGGAGCGCGTCTTCCCCGTGCTGTTCTTCGACGACGTGGAGGGCGAGCCTGGCCACTTGAAGTTCCCGGACTCGCCCGAGAAGGTCTTCTCCTTCAGCAAGCGGACTCTTAGGGCGCTTCCTGCCGAGTGGGTTGCCGCGGCGGACCTGAGGCTCCCTGGTGCTGACGTCGGCAGACCCGTCCAGGGGCGGGACACGGCGGAGCGGTTCAGGGAGAGGGTCCGGGCCCGGAGGGCCCTCCAGGCTAAGAAGAAGTTGGGCACGCCTAAGAAGGCCAGGACTGGCATCTCTGCTTCTGCTGATGTCAGCTCTCCCATGGAGGCCAGTTCTGCCGTGGATCTTAGCTCCGTCGTGGGGGACACCACACGAGAGGACATCGAGATGGCTGATGCGGAATCGCTGTCGGGCGCTACTGCCGTCGACGACACAGCGGGTCAGCCCTACACCTTGAAGTCCCCGAAGACTCCTCCGACCGCGAAGATTTCCCTCAAAGGCGCAGCAGGCCAAGCAGATCTTGTTAAGGCCGAGATGGGGGACTCGGCCGAGGCGACTCCTTCGAGCAACGCCTCTAGGGGGTGGAGGGCTGTTATCTTGGGCGAAGATTAGTGATTGGACTCACTGGGGAAGCTCCAGCATCGAGACCGATTGATTGGGAAACTTGGCTCCCATGGATGAAGTGAAAACGGTCAAGGAGTATGGTGGAGTTGGAGGAGGGAGAGATTGCAAGAGTGTTTATCATGGTCACCTTTCCCCACTGGATTAGTCGGGTGATGGATCCGGTCGTTAATATTACTGCAGGACATGCAGAAAGGCAGAGATGCCATGGATAAAAGGCGTTTGGAGTCGGAATGGTCTAGGAAGGCCGGACAGCCATTGATGAAGAAAACTTGGGGCAGAGGGTAGCTTAGAGATACTTTGAGGTTTTTGGGCTGGATGCAGCTAATTGGGACAGAGAAGACAAAAGTAGTCTTAAAAGAAACGTCTTCATGAAATACTCTTGTGCTGGCCTGTGATTTGATTTGACTCTCTTTGTAATAGTAGCTACAACAGTGTATGAGGCCTCCCATCACTTGAAGTGCAGATATACAGGTGTTCAGCGAGTAGTCTCTTGTGCCCGTCTGGCTATCAATGCCAAAACCTCCTCAACTGGCCCTGCACCTCGTTTGATGATGTGTGAACTCCCGTCTGATGTTTTGCATTTCATGGGATGTAGCCTGGGTCAGGAAGTGTTTGTCTTCCACACAATGTGACTCTTAATCGTGGTAGACATGATTTCCGTTCGCGTTCAAGTGCTAGAAATGGAGGCATGTGAGGCTGAGGTGAAGGGGGCAGGAAGCGAATCTATACTACATTATCGGTACCCAGTGATCGAGACTACTGACTACAAAGGCTATGACTCTGGGACCAGTTGACCAAGGGACGAATAACTACAGGGCGTAATGTCAATACAATGAGCAGGACCGTCATCTTCTTTATGGCATCTTGCCTAGATCCAACGGCATACGTTAGAAATGTAAATTTCGCGGCCCGCACTCGTTGTCTACACCCGATCAAGCAGATGTTGTTGAGGAGTGGCTCAGCGATCCAGTCGACATCTCAGGCAGTGTGATTCCTAAAAATTACCAACGCAGGTGGGACAGGAGATCGAAGTGAATGGTATTTGCCTCCAAAATGACTGACAGCGACACATGTCCATTCTGCCTGCCGTGCTCGAGTCCATGCGATGGGCGAAGGAAGCAGCCACCAGATTTCGATTGTGTAAACGGCATATGATATGGCTCGCCTCCATTTTGACGCCTTCGGTGGCCTAACTACGTCTGCACTTCCAGATCCCATGGGCAGGCCGAGTACGGTGGCGTTTGCAGATCAGGACTTTGTCGACCGGCCAACCTGGGCGTCATGTGAAGCAGGCATAGGCAAGGGAATAGATGCTCATTCATACGTCAGACGAACCTTTCATTCTGTCTGTCTGGATTGCCACCACACACTCGGGTCATGGGCAAGCTACGATAGAGGTCGGAGTCGATGTACCACGCCAACAACCACTGATCACATTCACCATAGTGACGCCCCAGCCAAAAGCACCGTAGTAGCATAGGAAGCCTCACAAGCACCAGTTGTGCCGTTTAACGTTAGACGAACAACCAAGAGCCTTTCAGTTGTGACAACTCGCCAATCCAATTCCAGCCAGCGTGGTCATCCTCCAGGGGCTGTGCGCGATCGTGTCTCTCCCACAGGACCTCCAGGACCTGGATCGCGTTATTAGTGTTCGCACAATGGCCCAAGTTCCAGATTCGTTCCAGCGTCCTTAGCACCCAGGTCCTATCCTCGGGGCTAGTACTTGCCGCGCCGGCGACGAATGTGGGCCATATCAAGCACCTCATGACCTCATTGTGGGTTCGCTCAAGAAAGGAGTATTCAGCTCTGAGGGTGTGAACAGATGGTGGTTCAAAGACAACAGTAGCGCTATATGTAGAACTGCAGAGGACGCAGCAGGCATAGATATCAGCTGCGAGTTTCCAGATCATGCCTAGATGCAGCAAATCCTCGTATGGCACTGCCGGGTCGCTTCTTGTCGTATGCTCGGCCCAGGCTGGGATGTCATATGAACGAATGAGGCGGAGAGCATCTTCAAGTGCCTGGATGTTGGTCGTCGGTGCGGCAAAGATTGAGTCGAAACGCCGCTGGGATGCAAAGACCTCGACTGCTGACAGAATATCGACTGGGCAACCAATTGGCGTGACAGTCGAGGAGCCTGACGTCCATGCAGCTGGGAGTGTCGATGCGCTGGTCAGTGCCCCGGGTTTCCCAAGGGAAGAGCCGAATGTTTGGAATCTAGTGAGACCTGTCAGTTTCTTGCAGCTTGTAAAGCTTGGGCAATTGTCTCGCATGCAATGTGACTTACATGGCAGCCTCTTGAAGGAGCTTCCTGGCGCTGCTGTCCCACTCAGAGACACCGGACATGACTCCAGCGTCGAGCAGCCTTTGAGCGCCCTCCAGGTGCAAGCTCCAAGTACTGGAACCGCTCTCGAAGATGTCGAGAATCGTCAGAAGTACGACTGCGACCAGTATAGCTTTGTCTCCTTGTGTGGTGCGATCTTTTGCCAGTGCAGCGGAGATCAGCTTCAGGCACTGGCCCTTGGACCGCAGATAGTGGTTGAATGGCGCTTCGACCGCGAGAGCTGTGCTTGTCGTCGGCAGTGGTAGCCTCGCCATGGGGCAGCCCGTCAGGCTCTGAATATAGTGACATGCTGCTACAGCCACGATGGCACTTGCCACTACCGGCGAGCTGGCGCAGGCAATGATACTGCGGTAAGGATTGTCCGGGCGATCATGGAAGACGAGAGTAGGGCACACCCGTTGTGAGACCGGAGGGGCATCAGCAAGTGGCTGCTTGAAGCAAGACAGGACGAGTGCTCACAGTAGTCCACGAAGAATCTAGAAGTATGGTTGAGGTCTTGAAAAAGTGGCTCGGTAAGAGTTATCGTGGTCAATGCTCCACCTGGGAGATGCTGTGGTCGCGTGGCTACCAATGCTGTGCCTTGAGTAAGAGGGTCCTCGGACAGCGGCTGCCGTTGCAAGTCACCAAAATTTCGATTCTTCATAGGTCCTCTCCGAGCCACTCCGTCAACCCATGTCAGAGGCTTCTGGTAGCCAAGGCACACCACGCCATGACCCCAGCATTTTTTGCAGTGCGGAACGCCTCCGTCACACTTGAGACGGCGTTTCCTACAAGTCCAGCACCTTGACATCCCTCGTGTCGTACAAAGCTCTGTCCGTCAGCGTGAATTTGTGCTCTGTAGTTGACGGCTTTGGCCGTCTCGCTCAACCTTGATGGTAGGAAGATAATCATGTAGATGGAAGTGGATCCCTTCTTCGTAACCCAGTTGCCGGTTCAGTGGCATGAGCTCGCGGGAGACTCGGACCCGAACGGCAGCATTCGAAGAATAGATGACAGGAGCAGCCTGATTGCATTGATGTATGTTTACTCTATCCACCCCGACCGTTTATGCATATTCCGACGAACCCCGAACCCCGCACCCCTGTACTAGGTGCGTCACCAAGACCCACTTAATTTCAGTTATTTACCGAATACGGCCTAGAACACGGCGTACCAGCTGCAGGTCTCACTGCCGGATTACACACAACCCAATAAGGCGGAAACGACACGGTGGACCAGGAGAATGAGCTGGGATTAGATATCTACCGTTCGTCATCAAAATATCTCAAAACTCTGACCTTGCCTACTCCCAAGGCTTCATCAGAGTGTTCGCCTCCATCTGCTTGTCGAACTGCGGGATGTGCGTAGTGTGACACCACGGCTTGTTCGCCACCTCCCTGCGGACGGCACAAGCGAACCAGGCGCACCAGCCGCGGCGCGGGAACGCCGTGTTGACGCTGTCACGCGTAGCCTCATTAACCCAGCTGCCAAAGTCCTCAATTCCGTCGTACGCCCCGACGTTGTCATACAGCGTCGCGAGCTGGACCAGCTGGCCGAGGAACGTGATGGTGCCGTCCAGCCCCATGTCCTGGTGGCGGATGATGGCCTCGGCGACGGCCTCGGCCTGGTCGGCGCCGCCGCCGAGGACACGGAGCACCTCCATTGCCTTTATTCCGCCGTAGATGTCGAAGGACATGCGCGTCGAGGTGAAGTAGGCCTCTGCCGTGCCGATGTCGTGCAGGAGGCATGTCAGTGCCCAGGTCGACGGCGACAGCGCCTCGGCGTGCTTGGGCAGCAGGCGCTTCGCGATGACGGTTCCTGGACCCGTTGGTTAGTGATTGTCTTTTGGGTCGTGTTGGCTTGGACTGTGAATACTTACCCCAGTAGTATACACGCATCGAGTGGTTGTAGGCCTCTGGGCTGAGGCGGGCCTTGACAAAAGCCTGGGCCTCGCCAACGAGTGCGTCTCCGGAAGGAAACTCGATATCCTGGACGGTGTACGAGGGAACCTTCTCAAGCTGCCCCACGGAATCGACAATGGCTTTGGCGCTGACAGAGACAGCGGTCCAACCGTTGGCTTTGATCTCGGTAGATGACATTTTCTGTGACTGCGAAGCAAGAAGGGGTGATTGGTATCGTAGGATAATAAGTGGCAGGTTGCACTGAGAGAAAGATGGACCGAGTTCTTACAGCAATCGGACGTTTAGATTGGGAGCAGCATCTATCTATATATACTTGCATTCGGAATCAATTCAATGGGTGAAAAGACCTTGAAAGCCGAAGACCCGAGTGCATGGTTTCATGTGCATGTGTACGCCAATGTTCGATATACGCATTGGTGAGCAGTGTCCAGGGTTGTAAATTAGTTTCTTAGTTTTAGTTAATTTAGTTAGTTTTTTTAGTTAGTTAATTTAGTCTTAGTTAATAAGATTAACTAAAAACTAATATTAGTTTTAGTTTTTAAAATTAACTAAAACTAAAAAAACTAAAAACTAACTAAATTAACTAAAAAAACTAAGAAAATAATTAAGAAAATAAATAAATAAATCAATAAATAAATAAATAAATAAATAAATAAATAAATAAATAAATAAATAAATAAATAAATAAATAAATAAATAAATAAATAAATAAATAAATAAATAAATAAATAAATAAATAAATAAATAAATAAATAAATAAATAAATAAATAAATAAATAAATAAATAAATAAATAAATAAATAAATAAATAAATAAATAAATAAATAAATAAATAAATAAATAAATAAATAAATAAAAATAAAAAGCAACGACGCTTGAGCTTGCCAAGAATCCTACTAGGAATCGAACCTAGGCCTCTAGCTTTAATAGCTAATATTTTAACCACTGAACTATAGGACTTTTAATGGCACTCAAACGTCGCTGCTCGAAAAATGTTAATTCTAAAGGATATATATATCTTATTTAAAAAATTAAAATATTATTTATATAAAGAATTTATTTAAACTTATAATTATTATAATTTTATATATAAATAAATAATAAATAAAAAGGGTTATAATAATTATTTTAATTTTATATATAAATAAATAATAAAAAAAAGGTTATAATAATAATTTTTATATATTTATATTTAAATATTAATATATATATATATATTAATAATTATAACTTTTTATATATATATATTTATAAATAAGCTTTATAAAAAACCTTATTTTATAAGAATTATAAGGTATTTTATTTTTTTATAAGCCTTATAAAATTAAAGGTTATTATTTATAATATTATAAATAAATAAAGAATTTAAAATAATTTAATGCTTTATTTATATATTTATATATAAAATATATATTATATTTTAATTAAATAATTAAATAATTAAATAATTAAATAATTAAATAATTAAATAATTAAATAATTAAATAATTAAATAATTAAATAATTAGTATATTATTATATTATTTTAAAAGTATATAAGTTTTGCTTTTTTTAATAATATATCGACCTAAACTCCCGCTATAGCTTAATGGTTAATAGCGTTGAATTATTTCTTAAAAATCTGTTTAAATATATTAAGAAGTAAAATATTATTAAGGGGTATAATACTTTATAACTTATTTATTTGAATAGATATAATAAGGAAATAATTCCTTTTTTAAATAATTAATATAATATATATATAAAAAATATTTAAATAAATATTTCTTTATTATAATAGTTTTAAGTTTAATTTTTAATAATATTAATATATTATATTTAATTACTCTTTTTTTAATTTATTTATATATAATATTTATAAAATAGCTTATCTTTTTAAAAAATAATTATTATAATATAAGTTAAATTTATTTTAAATAATAAATATAAACTTATTTAAAAAGTAGTTTTAAAATAATAATAGATTTTTTATATATATAATAAAGGTATTTTTATTAAAAAGAAATTATAATTAAATTCCTTTTAATACTTTTATATAATTCTTTATATTTATTAAAATATAAATTATTATATGTATTTTAATTATTATAAGCCTTATAAAAATAATAATTATTTAAGGGTTATAAGGCATTTCTAGCCCTTATAAGCCTTATAAAAATAATAATTATTTAATATACTTATTTTAATGCTTATTAATTTTATAAAAAGAGTAATTATATAAGTTTTATAAAGTATTTTAAGCTTTATAAGCTTATAAAATATATATTTATTATTTAATATAATAATCTTAATATTTATAAATATTATAATAATAATAATAAAATAAAAGAAATAAAAGGAATAAAGAAAAAAAAAGCTTTTTAATAAATATAAATAAAAATTTAAAAGACTTTTATTATATTTAATAATAATGTTATATATATAAAAAATATATAGTTTTAAAGGTAGAATTTCATAGTATTTAATAATAATAAATATAATAATATATATATTTAAACTCGAATTTATACCCTTGAAAAGAGTGGGGTTGCTTAATAAGCTTACATGACTCGTATATTAATAATAATAATAAAACTTTATAACTTTGCATTCCTTTTTATAATAATATTTAATAATTATTTTAAGCTTTATTAAATATAATATAATTTAAAGATTATTAATATATAAAATACTCTTAATAAATAAATTCTTCTTTAATAATATTAAATATATTTTCCCTTTTCTTTAGATATTAAATGTAGCTTATAAACTTTTTTTTTTTCTTTTTAATAGGTAGTCACTATAGTCTAGCGGTAAAGCGTGTGACTATAGTGATTACCTAGGTTACCGTTGGAAAAAGATTAGTTTGTTTTTTTTAGAAAGCTATAGCTGACGTTATATTAATTTATAGTTATTGAGGGCCCTAGGGGATATTTTAAAACTTAATAATCTGGGTTTTATTATATTATTTAAACTTTAGGGAGCAGGGTTGTCCATTAATTTATTAGTGTAATGCTCCGACTGTAAGCTATTTTAAGAGTAAATTATATATTTCGCTATATATTTGTTTTATTTATTCCTTTAATAGCTATATAGTTTTAAAGCAGTTGTTGGTATTTATGTATTTTTATTTTATTTTTAAAATATATTTTTTATTATTTAATATTATAAAGTAAATTATAAATAAAGAATAAATTAAATTATAATATAAAATTATAAAATAAATTATACTTTACTTATAAAATAAATTATAAAAACTATTCCTCCATTATTTCCTCTAAATCTAATAACTCTTTCTCTAGCTCTTGAATATTATTAAATCTTCAATTCTTTAATAGTATTATTTTTATTACTGTATCTGGATTAAGATTAACCCTTGATTTAGTAATAATATTATTAATAATAGAAAATATTCTTTCTATTGCAGCAGAAGTAGCTGGAATAGCAAGATATCTTTGGGCTAATAAACTTAATATTGGATATTGAAGTTTATTATTTTTCCAATAATTCAGTGGTTTAAGCTAAATATTATTAATTAGTAAGTTTAATAAATATTAAATATTAAAAAAAGAATTACCTTATGATTAAAGAGAGGTTCTCGAAAATAAAGTATATATTCTTCCTTATTATTTGTAGATGAATTAAGAAATAATTCATTTTTAAAATCAGAGATATCCTGAGGGGAATTTTCAGGAGAAGAATTATATATATTATCTTCTGATAAGCCAAAAAGCTCTGATTTAAGCCTATTATTTATTAATAAAATTATATATAATATAAACCTTTTTTTTTAAAAAAAATACTTACTTAAAATATTCAGCTTTAAAAAGAGCTTTTATATCTGCTTCTATATTTGAATAAAAGCATAATAAACCATTAGGCTGAAAATGGCTTATTTTAAACCTAGGGTCGAGAATTAAAGAAATAATAAAAGATTTATAATCTTTTAATCTTTCTTTAATTATCTTTCGAGGGAAATACTTTTCTAATTTTTTAATGCCAACTTGAATAGCTTTAATAAAATTAGATAAATATTGCTCCTATATATATAATTAGTTATTAAATTAATAAATAAATAGAAAATAAGAAAACTTACAAACTCAGGGTTTATTGCTCTTTTTCTTTTATACTCTTCTATTAAGTTATCAAGGTTTTTATATATATAATATATATATAATAAACCTTTAGAAATAGTTATATATAACTGTTTTTGTAACTTAATAGAAGGCTTAGAAAAGACTTTAAAAGTCTTTGTAATTTGCCTTAGAATAAATATTTCTAATGAATTAAAGAATATATCTTTATATTTCTTATTAGAAGTATTTCTATTAATATAATTTAAAGGTTCTTTTAATTCTAAAAAAACCTTTAATAT
The DNA here is from genome assembly GCA_023078575.1 of Diaporthe nobilis. NCBI lineage: Eukaryota > Fungi > Ascomycota > Sordariomycetes > Diaporthales > Diaporthaceae > Diaporthe > Diaporthe nobilis. Next base: position 3,076,062 of record JAKZJT010000010.1, read on the forward strand.
ATTATATGTAGAGTTCCAATGCGTAGGAGTATCTAAAAATATATTAATAAATATTTATTAATAGTTTTTAAAAAAAAAGAAAATAAATATTAAGTGGAATATGAGTTGTTTTATAACCTTCTGGTAAGGCTTCTTCTTGTATAGCTTTTTTAATACCCTTAGATAATAAACTATTAATTTTAATATTATATCGAGTTAATATTATTATTTGTTTTAAATGAGTAATAAGATTTAATAGAAATTAATATATATATAATAATATAAAGATATTTAAGAAAAGTAATAACTTATTATTTTTAATAGTATTATCTGTAGATATAGCTGTATTTATATCCCGTGAATATTCTTCTAAGAATTCTTTAGTTTGTAAATTTGAAGTAAATTCTTTTAGAATATCTTGCGTTATTAAATTAATAATATGCGCTATATACTGAATATTGTTTTTAAACGGCTTATTTAATTCAGAATTAAATTTATCTTTAAAAGCTGTTAAAAAGGTATCGTTATTCGATGTATTATCTCTTGTAAAGCTATAATAAAATATTAATTATTAATATTTAAAATATAAAAAGAATTAAATACCTGAAAATATTATTATATGTTATACTTGGATAATATTTAATAGATTTTAAAAACTTTTTAAAAAGAATTATTCTAGTATGTTTTTTTTTTAATTCTTTAAATCTAATTAATTTATAAATTAATTGAAATTTAGAATTAATATAAGAGATAATTACTCTTATATAAGCCGTATTAGAATTAGAAGTCTAAATATTAAAATTAAAAGAAAATTTACTATTATTAGTAATATTTTCTTTTAAATTTGAATTTAAATGAATTAAATCAGAATTAAAAGTATTATTTAAAATACTTTTAATTTTAATACGATTTATTTTAGGAGCAGCTCTAAAATAACATTAGTTTATTTCTTTTTATTAAAAGAAAAGAAATATATATGGATTTAAATATAATAATAAATTTTGAAAAGATTTAGAATTTAAAATATTGAAAGCTAAATTATTTTTAATAATAAAATTTAAAATCTTTTTATAAGTATTTGTTTCTGTAAATTTGATTTTTGTTTTTTTTTGTGGAAGGGTAAAGAAATTTGAAGGGAAGGCTGTAGTATTTGGCCCTAAAATAATTAATTAGATTTTAATTTTTAAAATATTATTATTTAATAAAAACTTACTTTTATTTTTATTTGCCTTTGATGTTTCATTATAAGCAATATCTAGGTGTTTATGCTTATAATGCCGTTGATAATTAGAGGCTTGAAATCCCTTTAAAGTATCTTTTTGTGAATAATAATAACTATTAATTTATTAGTTAAAAAACTAAGTAAGTTATTGTTATATTTGAAAGAAATATAATATCTTTCTAAAATTATATATTATATGTTAATTATATAGTTAGGGTGCTCTTAAAGAATATTGTTGAATATATTCTTATCATTGATATTAATCTAAAATATAGCTATATGCTATACCCGGCCAACTATAGTTTAATATAATATATAATTAAATATAAATAAAATATATAATAATATATTTTATTTATATTAGATTATATTTTAAAAAGATAAACGCATAACTTACTTATTATATTTAATTATAATTTTTCTAGGGCGATTTCCCTTGATAGGAAGCAGGGTTTGAGTAAATAATTTATATTTAAAAATATAAATTCTCGTTTGTTTGAGAGGGGGAAGTTGATAATCAGGAGAATTATATTTATTATTCTGAGATATTTGTGAGGTATCTTTAGAAAAAGAAATATTATTCTTAGTAGAGGCTATAGATTCATTTATAAAAGATGGATCTATTAAGGAAGAATTTCCAGGAGATGAGGGGAAAAAAGATATTTTAAATATTTTAAATATTTAAAAATAAAAGAATTCTTTGTGTTGAGGCGTGAATAGTGAGGTGTAAGTGATTTTCTTGGTGGTGATAAAATAATAATAAAGGAAAGGAAAAGAAAGAGAGGAAGGAAAAAGAAAGAGGTTTATATATATTAAAGATAAAAAAAAATGGATAGTTTATTCCCCTGAATCGGTTAGTTTATTCCTCTGAATAGGCTAAATATTTATCTAAAGAAATATATAATATTATTTTTTATAAGTAAATTAAACCGTTTTTAAATAATGTTAATATATATATAAATATAACTTAATTTAAGGATAATTCTTATATATTTATTATATAATTATTTAAATATATATAATATTAAATTAAATAATATATATATTCCTTATAATGGAATCTTGGCTTTTAAAACTATCCGACTTGGATGAATAGTTATCCTAAAGGGCTTTTTTTATTTTATTAATTTAAAAAGATTTAATATAAATATATAATATTTAAATTTATATATAATAAATAAGTATTTACAGGGGCAAATAAGCCTAAATAAGCCTTATAGCTGTTTTTAAAGTTAGTGTATTTATAGGGGCAAATAAGCCTAAATAAGCTCTATAGCTATTTTTAAAGTTAGTGTATTTATAGGGGCAAATAGGCCTAAATAAGCCCTATAGCTGCTTTTAAAGTTAGAATATTTATAGGGGCAAATAGGCTTAAATAAGCCTTATAGTTGCTTTTAAAGTTAGAGTATTTATAAAAATATATAAATTTTATTAAATATAATAAAAAGGTATATTTAATATTTATAATAATTAAATATAAATATTTAAATAATATTAATATATTTAAAAAAAATCTAAGTTTTTTATATATTTTTATAAATAAGTATTTAATATTTTTATATGAGGTAAGTTTAACTTATATTAGAATATTTGTTTTTTTAAAGAGATAAGCTATTTTTTAAATATTATATATATAAAAAGAAAGAAAAGGGTAATTAAATGATATATTTTATATATAGTTAGCGTTAAAACTTATTAAGAAACTAATTAATTTATATAGGTGGTGATGCTGAAGGTAGGGGGGAAGGGGGGGGGGGCAGATATATTATATGCTACATATTATAGATCATATGCATTTATAAGGAAGCTAAATTATATATATTTCGTAATTTCATAGTGTATATAGTATAGTAGTATATAGCGTTAATAAAATTTATAATAATTGCCCGTGATAATTGTAATAATGCCTGTAAATCTCGTAATATGTAAATATATCGTAAATCCCTTGCTTGTAATTATATGCCGTATAATGTGCTAATAGCTAGGGGTTTGAATTACCTTAGAAACGACTTTTTTTATTTTTTTATTTAATGTTTTTAATTCTTTTAATATTCTTTTAATATTCTTTAATATTTTCTTAATATTCTTCTTAGTATTTAATAGGCTTATAATTATTTTAATATTTTTAAAATTTTATTTTAAATTAGCTCCGCTTTTTTTTTTAGTTTTTTTAGTTAATTTAGTTAGTTTTTTAGTTAGTTAATTTAGTTTTAGTTAATAAAATTAACTAAAATAAATTAGTTAGTTTTTAAAATTAACTAAACTAATTTAGTTAGTTTTTAAAATTAACTAAACTAATTTAACTAATTACAACCCTGGCAGTGTCTCTCAAAAACCTCAAGGCCTGCGATGTATCGACTTCATGTCTGCATAAACGTGTTTGTTAAGTCTTGACCTAAGTCGCTCATCCAATGAAATTCAGTCTGGTGCCGAATGCCGATCAAGTGAGGATTTGCAGCTATTCCGAAAGGAGATAATAAAAGACAAGCCGCGGATATATGCTCCCCAGTATCACGTTATGTCTTAGTAAGACAAAGCTTCTGTGGGCCACTACGGGCCACGAGAACACGTTGTTTTTTATATTCCGAAAAGGGTAAAGCAGACCTCCACCAGTCGCCGCTTGACCAGACGCCGGGTCACCAGTCGCCGGCTCCTCAGTCGCCGGCTCACCGGTCGCCGGCCCACCGGCCACCGCCGCCGAAGCTTCCGCTCATAAGTACCGGTAACTGCCATCATAAATAAGTTCAAATTAAGAACCCGCGAAGATTTTTAATTGGAGCACTTTTAATCCAGTAGTTCACACCACCATAAGCTTCCCGTCTCTTGACTTCAGCGCCTCACTCCCTTCTACAGGCATATAGTACCATATCTTGTTTTACTTGCACCTCAATTCTATGGCAACTAACCTCGCAAACCCAGTAAGAAGAGAATAATTACTTCCAAAACACCAGTGCTATACTATGCTGACCGATGTCTGTTCTTGTTCTCGCCTCACAAAGAGTCCTCTAGGATTCGCCGGGTTCGCAACGACATTGATGACACTATCGCTATCGATGATGGGAGCTCGCGGTGTACAGAACGAGGGGATGTTTATTGGCAACTTGCTTCTCCTGGCTGGTCTCGGGCTGATCATCACTGCCCAATGGGAGATGGTCAGAGGCAACACATTTGCATACACAATCTTGAGTGCATTCGGTAAGCGCGCCGTTGCCCTTGAGGACCGTTTTCAGGAGACAGTACTGACAAAGGTCAGGCTTCTACTACGGGGGTTATGGTATTATGCTTCTACCTTCTCTTGGGATCATCGAGTCTTACGGCGGCCGTACGTCTGAATACTACAATGCATTTGGGCTTTACCTTACAGGTATGAGTATCCTGAAGTTCTTTCCGAGGAATGCTCACAATAGCTCATTCAATCTAGTGTGGTCCTGCTTAAATTTCATATTTTTCCTCGCATCATTATCGACGTATGTCGCTGTACTTCCTGTTCATCTTTCCCTTTATCGTCAAAGAACAGGTTAGACTGACAATGCTTTGCAATATAGAAACGTCGCAAATATCATCGTGTATGGTGCCCTCGAGATCCTTTACATTCTCAACTCGGCGGCAAAGTTTGCGATGGCAGATGGCGACTTCCCCACGGGGCGGATCTTGACCAGGACGGCCGGGGCTTTTGGAGCCATCTCAGCCCTCTCAGGCTTCTACCTTTTGTACCAGGGCCTTTGTGAGCAGCTATCTCCCGTTCCAGTCCCGCTGGGAGAACTTCACTGCTTTGAACCAAGAACCATCACCAAGGAACATGCTCGGAAGGAGGTTCAGTAGCTGTGCTTCTGGACTTCAGGAGCCTGAATAGGCGCCAGCACACGGTTTCGTCAACAAGAAGTCGGGTTCCCTCTGCCAAGATTGGCAGTGCAGCGTAGGGCCCATAGGCCCCGAATCTTGTCCGACATCTTAGATTTTCTCGGTTACCGTGATCCAATTGCCAGCCCAGGGGGTCAACAGCCTGGCAGTGGAATTTGAGGTGAACCCTAAGTAGTGGAATAAGCATAGCTGGGAAGGACCCGAAGCGATTGCGATCAACGGCTCACGTCCACGGAATTCTTGAGGTTGTTTGGATTTCAGTCTATTCACCAGGCGGTTTTTCTTGGCTCGGGGTTTGGTCTGAATCCAGCACCCGCGGTGTCTATATGAATGTCAAGTCATAAGACGACGGTGTATCCTTCACAACGCTTGAGCACGGTTTGACCAACGGACAGAGAGGGCTACCTGTCACAAGGGAGGCGTTCTGGGTTGTTTGATAGGGGCATTCCTGGCTGTCCTTACAGACGGCGCGCATCTTGCAGCTTAGGCACCGGAACCAGCCTCGGTTTGTGTTGCACGCTCAGGCACGCTCATTGTGCTAGCCTCAAGTGCTCCCACTGCGCATGGTATGGAGAAGGAGGCGTAGGGAAGTAGGTTAGCAGGCTGGAGAGGGAAAGAGCCTTGAGGGTAGCACGCGCCGAGGCCAAGACGAGGCCAAGACGACGAGGGTGCGGGAGAAGAAACGGCCGACTGAACTGTGTGACCGAGTAATGGCAGATAGATACGAGATGGACCGTGCCATTGGCCAGAATTTTAACCGGTCGGGGTGATGGAAGTCTAACTGCACGGAAGAGTGAGGGGGTTTTATGCATACAATTATGCAATCGCCCAGCCTGTTTTGGTTTGAGAGCCGCCCTTTTCATCCTGGATGTCTTCTTATGGACGGGTGGCGTTGAAGTTGGTGATGATCATGTCTCGAACGAAATCCAACATCTACCGCTTTCGTTGGGTCGGGTGCATGCTTTGCGTACGTGTGCATATGCGTACATGTACCACCCGCCCCTGAATGGCACCTTGATGTCCCACCAACACGCGCCGTGCACCTGCAACAAGTCTATGATGCGACATTTCTTCGGCATGGTGACATGACCGAGCTCGTGTCCGGCGCAAGGCCGGGCAACAACATGCGCCCCCCAGCCAGGCAGTTGAAATAAGCTCTTATAAGCTCTTATCGCCCAGGACAACTAAACTGAATGTAGGCACTGGCAATGCTTGATCCAGCCTGGCCTCGAGGTGAATGACGCGACGGCGTGAGCAGAACTAGCCAGGTGGTACTGCCAATGGGGCAAAAAGTCTTGGCCGAGCGGAGGCCAGATAGAAGGTCCTGCCCGTTGCAGCCTAGCCTGGCCTACCGAGCTGCCGATATTTATCACGGATATTACTTGGGAGATCTTCAATGCATCAGGCGATCAGCAGATCAGGGAATGGGCGAGACCCGGGTGAATTGAGAAAGCAGAGCACGCTGACACGGTTGCTGGGCACGTTCTCAAAGCAAGAAGAGCATCTGTCTGGCAGAGACAATAGAGCTGCGCGTAGAAATTACCCGCAAGTCTAAAGTACCGGGGCGGGAGAGTCAACAAAGTTAGTGTAATCTCGTCCTTCATTTTGGGTTTGAGGAGCCCGCAGCTATCATCCCATGATAATAGTGGGTTCTAAGCTCTTTGCTGGGATATCCATCCCGCCGTCCCCCATGCACGCTGGAACCGGCGCTTGAACAGGGACTCTGGATAGGGGACATGTCGGTGTCTAGGTCAAACGGCACAACCATTGGACCTGGTCGGGAATCTGTTAAGTCAGGACCACCGGGCTCGCATCACACCATGTACCTGGTTTGTGCCGATCCCATGCAGGGCTAGAGTAAACTACGTGGGGAACCAGGAACCGGTACGAGCAGCACTGTAACTGAGGGCGCACCTCCACATGCATTTGCCCATCACCGACCCCCATCTCGTCAACAGCCCAATGGATCGACAACGAACCCGCTCTGACTGCTTGGCTCGAGGGTGATGATGATAAAGGGTGGGAGGCCCTCCTCTTTTCCCATTGCCTCTTCTCGAGTCCCTCCCCACCCCTCTTACCCCCCCTCCCCACCACCATCACCACTCTCCTCCCGGCTCTGGCTCGGTCACGATGCTCTGCCTGGCCCTCCTCACAGCTGCGGCCGCAGTGTCGGCTCGCGTGCTCGACAGCGTCCCGGCCGTCCCCCAGGGATGGTCCAAGGCCTCGGCTGCCCTGCCCACCGACAAGCTCGCCCTCAAGATCGGCCTCAAGCAGCAGCATGCCGCCGCCCTCGAGCAGGCCGTCCTGGCCGTCTCGTCCCCGGGCAGCCCCAGCTACGGCAAGCACCTGACCCGCGAGGAGCTCCGCTCCTACGTGGCCCCCGCCGAGCAGTCCGTCGCCGACGTCACCGCCTGGCTCGCCAAGTACGACATCGTCCCGGCCGTGGACAACGACTGGATCACCATCTCCACCGACGTCAAGACCGCCAACGCCATGCTGGACGCCGACTTCGGCTGGTACGAGTACGAGGAGGGCGGCGGCCTCAAGCTGCGCACCCTCAGCTACGGCGTGCCCGACGACATCGCCCAGCACGTCGACCTGATCCAGCCCACGACGCGGTTCGGCCAGCTGGGCTCCAAGAGGTCGACCATCTTCGACATCGTGATCGCCGAGGAGGACGACGACGTGGCCGCCCTCAATCAGGCCGTCGCTGCGTCTCCTGCGGCTGCTGCTGTCGCTTGCACCACGACCGTCACCCCCCAGTGCCTCAAGGCCCAGTACAACATCGGCTACACGCCCGACACCGAGGGCAACCTGATCGCCTTCGCGTCGTACCTCGAGGAGTATGCGCGGTACGCCGACCTGGAGTCGTTCACGACCCAGGTGCTTCCCGAGGCTGCCGGCCAGAACTTCTCCGTCACGACCGTCAACGGTGGCCTCAACGACCAGAACAGCGCTGACGACTCTGGTGAGTGATGGATGAAATGGAGGATGCCCAATGTCCATGTGCTAACAATCGTTCCCCAGGCGAGGCAAACCTGGACCTGCAGTACGTCCTGGCCGTGAGCCAGCCGATCCCGATCCTGGAGTACAGCACCGGCGGCCGCGGCCCGCTCATCCCGACCCTGAACAACAAGTTCCCCAGCACCAACGAGCCCTACCTGGAGTTCCTGACCTTCCTGCTGGGCCAGGACGACGCCGAGCTGCCGCAGACGCTGACGACCTCGTACGGCGAGGAGGAGCAGTCCGTGCCCGAGGAGTACGCCCTGAAAGTGTGCAACCTGTTCATGCAGCTCGGCGCGCGCGGCGTCTCCGTGCTCTTCAGCAGCGGCGACTCGGGCCCCGGCGGCTCGTGCAAGTCAAACGTCGACAACACCACCACCACCTTCCTGCCGACCTTCCCCGCGGGCTGCCCGTGGGTGACGGCCGTGGGCGCGACTACCGGGTCCGCACCCGAACGGGGCGTGTCCTTCTCCTCGGGCGGGTTCAGCATCTACCACGCCCAGCCCGAGTGGCAGGCCGACGCCGTCCCCGCGTACCTGAGCTCCATCGGCGGCACCTACGAGGGCCTCTTCAACGCCACCAGCCGCGGGATCCCGGACGTCGCCGCCCAGGGACAGTCGTTCGTCGTCTACGACAAGGGCCGCCGCGCCCTGCTGTCCGGCACCTCTGCGTCCTCTCCGGCCTTCGCGGGCGTCGTCGCCCTGCTCAACGCCGCGCGCAAGTCCCAGGGCAGCCCGCCGCTCGGGTTCCTCAACCCCTGGCTGTACAACAACTCGGCCGCGCTCCTGGACATCACGGCCGGCTTCTCGAGCGGCTGCCAGAACGCCGGCGGAGGGCTGCCCGCGTCCGGCGCGAGGTGGAACAGCACGGCTGGCTGGGACCCCGTCACGGGCCTCGGGACGCCGCTGTTCGACAAGCTGCTGGAGGCTGCTGCGCCTGGGGTTGCGAATGAGTAGAGGGGGTGTGATCTTGGAGATGATGATGACAGGTTAAGATCTGAATATAGTTACGCAGTAATCTAGATGATACAATTCAATGAACATACTCTTGCATGATACCAATTGTGCCATGGAACTGCGAATGTGATATTACCCGTCGCTCCAGTCTCATTACTTCACGTATGGGAGTACATGCCGCACCATTAAGCTGAGAAGCATCACTGTCGTGCAGTGCGGACTAAGCACCGTCGCCCCCGTGGGCCTATGCACGCCTCTCCTCGAGGGTGCTGTCCCCGCTGTGATTCCGGGGCCAGTCCTGCCCGCTCGGCAGCTCCCTCGTCTCGCCCTCGTAGTTGCCGCGGATCCGCTGTATGCGCTGCGCCTGCATGGAGCCAGACAGGCCGCTGCCTTCGCCAATCTGCCCCGTCTGGCCATCGTGGTCGTTGTCCCCGTTTTGCATGGGTTCGTCCCCCCCATCCTGACTTGCACCGTGACCATCGGCCCCGTTGCTCTGTCTCCTCACTAAGTTTCATAAGCCCGCCGCCTCGCGCACCAGCCTCAGCGTGCTGTCCCTCGCCTTCTCCGCGAACCCCCTCAGGTCGTCCCCGAACTTCTTCTCAAACTGCCCGTCAAAGACCTCGACACTCAGCCACCCGCGGAACCCTGTCCCTAGAACTGCCCGCGTGAAGTCCGCGATGGGCAGATATCCCCCATCGTACGGCAGCGGGCGGTAGTCGTGGCTCCAGCGGCCCCGTGGCCGCAGCCCCGTGTCGTCGTTGGGCTCCGGCCGGGGCACGAGCGGTGGCTGCATGCGGTACGCGTCGCTGATCTGCAGGAAGTAGATCTTGTTCGCGGGCACGGTGGCGGCCAGCTCGCGCAGGCTGTCCTGCCAAGACTTGTTCAGTCCTTCCTCGTCCACACTGCCGTCCTTGCCTCTCTCTAATTTCCCCGACTCGGTCGTCGGGTCCCCCCACTCGCCTCCCGCGGACTGGAACGTATCCAGGCACAGCCCGATATTATCACGATCTGCGAGCCTCACGATCTCCCACACGTCTTTCCAATCAGGCGCGTGCGTCGCCCAGCACCAGTTCTCGTACGCGATGCGGAACCCTTTCGGTCTTAGCAGGTCCGCCAGCTCGCCCAGGTCCGCTGCGAGGCGGGCGCGATCTCCCGAAGCGGCGGGCGAGTCTGTGCTGCCCACCTGCAGCATGTCGCACCCGGCCGCCTCCATAATGGAGAGCCATTCCCGTGCGCGGGCGAACGCGGCCTCGCGCTCCGGGCTGGCAGGGGGCCACCCTTCGAAGTTGGCGAAGGGCTGCAGGACGAGGATCTGCAGGCCGTGCGTGGAGCATAGGTGGGCGGCGGACTTTGCCGCCTCGCGCAGGGTCGGCCAGTCGTCTTGTGCCACTTGTACGCCGCCGTTGCCGTCGTGGTCCTTGTGGTTGGGCGGTAGTTGGATGTGGCCGAGGCGGACGAGCTCGTTGGCGTGGGAGAGCAGGTCAGGGAAGGACAGCTCGATGCCCTTGAAGCCGGTCTGGGAGATGGCCTCGAGCTTCTGGTGGAGGGAATGCTTGGGCAGGCCGATGGAGCACGAGGCCAGGGAGAGGGGGATCTTGGACGGGTCGACGTCCATGGGAGACGTATCTGTGGCGTGAGTAGCCATGATATATGTGTGTGTTTCTGCGTGCACTGTCTTGTATGTCTCAGAGGTTGATATTGTTGTTTGCAGGTTACCTACGGTCAAGTCCGGGGTGGTGCACGGTGGTGCACTTGTTGAGTATCAAATAGATGCGTGCGTAAGGTACAAGGTACGCAATGTGTGGTTTTAGGTGTGACTAAAAATAAACAGGGCGGTACAGCATCGTTGAGGATTAGGGGCTGGAGGCGCATAAAAGAAGAAGGAAAAAAGAGAGACGAATCAACATGATAGACTATGTACAGCTAGAGGCACAGGCGGCGGTGGCACCCTGGTGGCACCCATGCCTGCGGAGGGATCGAAGCTGCAACATCACTAAGAACGTCGTCATGATCTGGACCTATCATGATGAAGGGATGATGGTACAAGAGCTCCATGCAGGCTGTGGTGCTGTGGTTCGCCGAGGCGTGTAGCCATGATGTCACCGACGATCCCCTACTGACACATGCGCAGCTGTCCTGCCGCCCCCGACTGCGCAAAATTCAAGATTGAGTGCCCTCCCCCCCAAAACATATTAGATTAGACGTAGGATGTCTGTCCTTTGCTGAACTATCGAGACAAGAGCTTGGGAGATGCTGCAGAAGCCAATCGCACTGAATCGAGCCTCAGAGGCTGGACTGGCGGAAGCAAGGAACAGGCAGGCAGCACTGGCCGCGATTGCACGTTGAGACAAACCAAACCAGCTTGAACTCTACTTCTCACTTGACATCATGAGCCGGTAATTACACGTTTAATTCGGGGAATTAAATGGAGAAATAGGGAAACAAGCTCAACTCGCAACTGCTGGACCACAACTACAAAATGCCACGCCAAGCTCACTCCCCCTTGCCTTTTCCGGAGTCCCGGGGCACACGCCTGCAACAGCAAGGATACAACATCATACACTCGAGAAGACTGAAGAGCTGCAGCGTCAACACGTCTCACTCGAAAGCCCTTGCTTTTCAGTACACAGCCAACCCACTAGCCATCGACCTGAACAAGGGAAGCAGCCAGGACAAGGCAAAGACATGACCAAAATGGAGGTCAAGAAAGTATGTCGGCATCATATATCTACCTTCACCCGAGCCGTCTCACCCAAGCAAGAGCAACCTTCATGATAAGATCGCACTGACAAGGCTGCTCTCAGCTGGGCATGATAGGCGCAGGGAGCATGGGCGGAATGATGACGCTCCTGTGCGCAGAGCACGGCATCGAGGTGCACATGTTCGACCCCTCGGCCGACAACGTGAGCCGCGTCCTCTCGCAGGCCAAGCAGGCCGGCCTCGACTCCAGGACGTTCCACCACAAGGACTACGAGTCCCTCTGCAAGGCGCTGCCGTCAGACTCCTCGCCCAAGGTCTTCATCCTCAGCCTTCCGCACGGCTCCGCCGGCGACAAGACCATCGACGGCCTCGAGCCCTTCCTGCGCGGGGGCGACCTCATCCTGGACGCGTCCAACGAGAGGTGGACCAGCACGGAGCGCAGGCAGGAGAGGCTCCGGCCCGGGGGCGTGCACTTTGTCGGCATGGGCGTCAGCGGTGGGTACCAGGCGGCGCGCCACGGGCCCTCCATCTCGCCCGGCGCGAGCTCGCCCGAGGCGTGGGAGGCGGCGTGGCCGCTTTTAACGAAGCTGGCGGCCAAGGACAGGGCGGGCAGGCCGTGCACGGCGAAACTGGGCCAGGGGGGTTGCGGGCACTACGTCAAGATGGTGCACAACGGCATCGAGCACGGCATGATGACGGCGCTGTGCGAGGTGTGGGGCATCATGGGCCGGTGCTTCGGCTGGTCGCACGACGAGGTGGCGGGCGTGCTGGAGCGGTGGAACACGGACGCCGACAGCCCACTGCGGCACAACTTTCTCGTCGAGATCGGCGCCGAGATCTGCCGGACGAGGGACCCGGAGGACGGCACCAGGTTCGTGCTGGACGACATCCGCGACAAGGTGGTGCAGGACGTGTGCGAGGAGGAAGGGACAGGCACCTGGACCGTCGAGGAGGCTGCCCGGCTGCACGTGGCGACACCCAGCATCGCGGCGAGCCACATGTTCCGCGTGCAGTCGGCCTACGCATCCCGGAGGGAGGCCGCACACAGGACCTTCCAGGAGACGGGCGCCGCCGTCGCCTCGCCTCACCCGAGCCCGCCACAGGCTCAGACGGCCGAGGGCAAGCTCAGGGCGGCGGGGTGGCTGCGCGACGCGACGTACGCGACATTCCTGCTGTGCTTCGTGCAGGGGATGCACCTGATCGCGGCGGCGGACGACGAGCACGGCTGGGGGCTGGACTACTCGGACGTGATGCAGCTCTGGCGCGGCGGCTGCATCATCCAGTCCGACGCCATCATCGACATGCTGGACGACGTGTACAGGTCCGGCGACGCCGACAAGCACAACCTGCTGGCGCACCCGACCATCGCGGGCGAGCTGGGGAAGGTGACGGCGTCGTTCCGGGAGCTGGTTGTTGATGCCGTCAGGCTGGACGCGTACGTCCCCGCGCTCAGCGCCAGCCTCGAGTACCTCAAGTACTCGGTGTCGACGGACCTGCCCACCAGCTTCCAGGAGGCGCAGCTGGACTTCTTTGGGAACCACATGTATGACCTCAAGAGCGAGGGGCCCGGGGAGCCGGTGGTGGGGAAGCACCACTACGAGTGGAGGCCTGCGAGGGGCCTTAAGGAGATGGAGGAGGCGGTCCAGAAGGAGAAGCAGGGGAAGGTGTGAGTTGGGTAATCATCATTAATAGATAGACGGTAATGGAACGAGTAAATTCGCAGTAGTAACCTGGACCCGAGTATTGCGTGACACTACATCGGCCTGACACATCTAGCAGAATTTTTATAATATATCAATATTGGATAACAATAGTGATCCTTAGGATTCAGGCCGAGACAATCAAGATGGAAGAGGTTATCGGGGTCGAAGTAGAGGCAGGACATGTGAAGAATGGAAGACTTATGAAACCGATGCAGATGTTGGAGGTCTGGGAAACAGAATACAGACAGCAGATACGTGACATAAAATTGAACACTTTCTCAAACGTGATGAAAAAAATCAGTGGATCATATTGTTCGGTCCTCCTTCTGTAGTGTTCATTCATCAAGGATGCGAAGTCAATGTGATGTTTTTGGGAGAATTATCAGGCGTGGTGGTGACCCCTGCCCTGCAGGATGATAGGGGTCCAGCCCCCAGCTGCAGGTACCAGGGGGCGGTCTGGCCGTCTGAAGGATCCCTGCCCATTGGCGCATTGACCGTGTGCTGTCATCCAACCGCAACACCAGGATATTCTTTAGAGACATGCGACAAAAGGCACCTCCTTCTTTCCTTCGGCTCGGAGCAGCCACCACCACCTTTGTCAACAGCATCCCGTTCGAGTCCAACTCGGTTCCGTCCGTCTGTCTATGCATCTTTCCTTCTCTCTTTGCTTCTCTTCTAGTTGATTTACTCTTCTCCTCCTCCCCATGTCGCGGTGGCATTCGTCTTGAGCTTCATGTTATCCCCCTTTCATCTGGCCTTTCTTCGCAATGGCCTGCGACTCGTCTTCTCCGCGTCGCTGGTCCTGAGCCTGCTCCTGACCGTCTACCTGTACTTGTATCCAGCCTTCCTCTCGTGCGCCTTTCCTCTTCCCCAGCCGAGTACCTCTGGCTCGCATAAAGGTGGCAGTGGCCGGCTGTCCGCCTTCTTCGAGACGGCAAAGCTCCATCTGCCGTTCACCGACCCAACCGCGACAATACCAGACCAAGATGGCTCCGGCCACATAAGCCCTCTGCGAATAGCACCTTTCCGGCTGCTGGCCCTCGGCGATCCCCAACTCGAGGGCGACACGTCCATCCCCAATTACTACGCCGAGTCCTCCTTCCCACACCTCAAAAGTTTCTACTCCCACCTGGTCTCCCGCAGCGACGACCACCCTTCCTTCCGATCGAGCAAGAAACAGGCCTTCCATGACCTCGTCGACCTCTTCTTCGATGACATCCCCAATACCTTTGAGAGCGTGCGCAAGCGAATCGACCTCTGGGGCAACGACTTCTACCTCGCCCACATGTACAGGACGCTGAACTGGTGGACTGTCCCTACACACACCACTGTCCTGGGAGACCTGGTTGGAAGCCAATGGATCTCGGACACCGAGTTCGAGTGGAGGGCATGGCGTTACTGGAACCGTGCCTTCAGAGGCGGACACCGAGTACCTGATGAGAGCGCGACGTGGCCGGCCGAGGAGTACGAATTGGCTGGATACCTGGGCAAGAGTGTCTACAACGAGACGTGGCAGCGGCGCATCATCAACGTCGCGGGAAACCACGACATCGGATACGCGGGTGACCTGAACAACGAGCGCATGGACCGCTTCGAGCGTGTCTTTGGCAAGGCGAACTACGAGCTGCGCTTCGAGCTGCCCACCTCGGTCCTGTCGCCCGGCGGCGCGAGCACGATCCGCAACGACACCGCCTCCAACGATGAGAACTACAACGGCCAGGACGACCGGCTCGTACCCGAGCTGCGCATCGTCGTCCTGAACGACATGAACCTCGACACGCCCGCGCTGTCGTCCGACCTTCAGGATCAGACCTACCGCTTTGTCAACGATATAATCAGCACCGCCACCGCCGTCGAGTTCAAGGGCCACTCCACCGTCCTCCTGACCCACGTTCCGCTGTACAAGCCCGAGGGCGTGTGCGTCGACGCCCCGCTCTTCACCTTCCACGACGGCGACGGCACCCTCAAGGAGCAGAACCAGCTGTCCGCAGACGCGTCGCGCGGCATCGTTGAGGGCATCTTCGGCCTCAGCGGTGACACCGAGGCGCCCGGGAGCGGGCAGGGCAGGCAAGGCGTCATCCTCAACGGCCACGACCACGAGGGCTGCGACACGTACCACTTCGTCAACCAGAGCCACGGGGACGACCCCTCAGGGAGGGAGTGGCAGGTCAGGCGGTTCCCCGAGGCCGCCGCCGACAGCCTCCCGGGTAATTCCGTTCTCCCTGGGATACGGGAGCTCACAGTCCGGAGTATGATGGGCGGCTACGGCGGGAACGCCGGCCTGCTGAGCGCGTGGTTCGACGAAGACGAGTGGCAGTGGAGGTTCGAGTTTGAGAACTGCGCCCTGGGGACGCAGTACGTCTGGTGGGGGATCCACGCGCTTGACTTGGTCACGGTTGGGCTTGGGTTGGCGTATGCTGTTGTCTGCTTGCTGGGCGCCGGCGGGGAACCAAAGGAACGGGTGGCTGGGGCTGGAAAGCTGATGGTTGATGTGAGGGCGAATGGTCGGGCTTCTGGACCTGAAGCTCCTGTGGCCGTTGGGGAGGCGAAGACCGAGGAGCCTGTGAAGACATGACCGTTGCAATGTGCGAGCGAAGTGATATTGTCGATAACCATGTTGCATCGAATATACCCCAGCATTTTTGTATACTCAATAGAGCTCGTTACATATTTCGGCCTGGGGGATTAGGTGCAAGGCAAGCCCTCCCACGTGTTCATGGCCGTTCTCTTACAAAGTGTTCTTTTTTCTGTGAAATGCACATGTGAGCAACTATTTGGTACCTCCCATGTCCCTCGTTTTTTCTCCAGGAGTGGCGGGCTTGATTTCTCTCTGACAACGGCCATTTCAATGGATCCTTCATATAACTGGACTTTTGTTTATTGTGGATAAGACAGGAAGGGCATTACACCAAAGTCGCTTAATCAGTTTCCCTGGAACGATTGCTGATCCTCCATATACCCACTTCCCGAAGAAAGACTCCTTCGAGCACCGTAATCAAGGTGTTGTTCCCTTTTAATACTGTCTTCCATAATAGCACGGTATGAAAGAGAGAAGGATTTCTTGTTCAGCTTAAAATTTTGTCAAGCTTCTTGCTCTAATTTGTACGTATACATTCTTCCCGGCCACAGGTATTATACTCCACCAGCTCATGTACCTCCCAGATATCCATAGAAATAGAATGCGGAGATTCGCACCGGTCAAATTGGAGGATTCACCGTGCACAGACCAATTTCAGCCCCAACGCACTATTAATGCCCTGCCACCAAATCAGTATGGGGCAACGTTAGATTGACTTTAGCAATAATCTCACCGTCACCCTCGTTAAAAGAGGTTGCAAATCGCTCGATTGTATCGCTCAATTGAGCAATTGGCACTCGATTCGACGCAATTGCGTGATGCATCGCTTTGTATCTAGTCTAAATGGACCGTGATCTCCTCTTGAGTGCCCTCCTCGCCGTCGTCGGCGCCGACGACGTCCTCAGCAGTCACAATCACCCGTGGCAATTGGTTGATGCTTCTCGTAGCCCGCGTATGCTGCTTTTTAGCTGTTGGCCTCGTCCTCAAGGGTGTAGATGCCGACGAAGTCGTGCTTGAAGATGCCGTGATGCCCGAGGGCGTCTTTCGCTTCGGGGGCCGTTGGGTTGATTGCATCGTGAGCCCTGCCGCCAGCTGCTGGTCACGTGACAAAAGTGGTCTGTGCACGGTGAATCCTCCAATTTGACCGGTGCGAATCTCCGCATTCTAGAAATATCGCACAAGATCCGTTCAACTAACAACACCCCAACCAGGAACTAAGCCACCCTGTTTCATTACCTTGCTTGTATATCAACCAGTCTTCATCCAAAAACAAAACCTTGCAGTGTTTCCTTGCCCTCCCGTCTTCGAAGCTCTTTCTCTCTCCTCTCTGAGCACTGGAACCCCCCTAACTTCTCGATTTATGTTCTCGACACGGAAGTACCATCCAACTCTGATGTACCATGTGCTTCATAGCTCCCAGGGAGCTCGTGTCCCCGGCCTCCGTGTCTACCCCATTCCTCCAGCATCTGCGGCCTCTCCTGTGGTGACAACTCAGCGACGTGCCCAGCGCCAACATTGCCGCTGTCGAGCTCAGCTGCCTCTATGTCTCTTGTCCTTCCGTTTCCTTCATTGCTTGTCGGCTTGCGAGATCCATGGAACTTGCTCATGAACCGAGAGACCCTTGCTCGGTGCCGCACGATCCACCAGATTGCGATCACCAGAAGGAGGAACCCCACGACCGCGCCTGCAACGATACCCCCGAATTCCGCTTTCGTCAGATTCAAAGAGCTGCTGTAACACCTCCCGTTATCGAGATGATACCCAGAAGGACAACCGAGTGAAGATTGACGGCGGTGGTTGTATTCATCAGCGTGTATGTAATGTGCTCGCTGGGGCGCAAGGGTTGTCATGTTTTCACTAGCAATGCCTTCAATACAGTACAACAGCCAGTTCAAATTCCAGTACAGTAAGGTAATTCTTGGAGACATTGCGGTGGTCGTTGCCCGTATAAATTTTCAGGTAAGCTGTGGTGCCTGAATGTTTAGGTGTTGGGGACAAAGGCTGACTTGCTCACGGTCCGTGAAGGATGCAGCTGGACATTTTCTTGTCCCGCTGCGCCACGGCCCTGTGTAACATCAAATGCAGTTGATGGTGCCCTACTTGATTTTCAATATAAGATGTGAACGTAGGGCAGAGAACAATAAGTCTGAACCTGGACTAGCGCAGGATCAGGCCTCGCAAAAGCTCGGACTTGAGCGAACAGTGAATCATAATAATAGGAATTATCCCATTTCTGGAAGTTTCTTCAGGCTCAGAAGCTCATACGCGTATACTCTTCCGTCTATCTCAACAGCACGATATAAACATAAATGTGGAAGAAATAGGCCTCACAGTTTGCCGCTCACGAACCGTCAAGATGATGAATACCGCTTCTCTTTGTAACAAAAACATAATCGGGACGCAGAGCACTATAACAATTCTATAAAACGCGGACCTGTATTGTATCGTTATAAAACCTATCTTATGGCTCGATATTCTGAGTCTTGTGTGCGCTGCATGCGACCGACCGGACGTTCACCAAGCACCGTTGCCGTCCCCTTCGCAAGTGCCAATTCTAAATTTCAATCATAGAATTTCAATTCGTCTGCATTCATCCATGTCTCGGTTGAGTCTGCAAGACTTCACTGTAAACAAGGACTTCTTGGAACTTGCCGCTGCTCCAGGAACCAAGCTGGAAGCGACCACCCGGAAAAAGAAACGCACGCCTTCCAGTAGACTTTGCGCGGCCAATTGCATGACACAGCTTAACCTCGTCTGTATAAACTGCAAGAAAAGAATAATATCACACCGCAGAAGCCTTGACTCCCCGGACGGGATTTGCTCCGGGCTGTGAGGCCTGTTCTTGTGCACCAAGCCGGGCCAGGAGTGCGCAAAAATGATGTTGTATTATCAATTTATATTTCCAACTAAGTGCTATACGATGAGCCATTTAATTACCATTAGAAGGACCAAATCTACAATTTCTCTAACACTGATACGCCACATCTGTGCTCCTGTCAGACTACTGCTGCTAGTGGCAGATTCTAAGCAGCACTGGTCTGGGGCGGAAGTTCCTGGTGTGAGTCAAGATACACCGGACTACTCGTGATACCAGAAAAGTAATCATGAGAGAATCTAAGCTCGATGGCTAGCTAAGGTGGGAATGGCTCTTGAAACACGCTCTAATTGATGACTTGACCGGAGATTGCATAGCGCCTGGGCAAGTAACAAGCTCAAGAATCAGCAACTAGTGCTTATTATCAAGTCCGACGGAAGTGCACGTAAATCCTATATATCCCCTCCCGCATCAGGTCGCAGTTCCATGACCGACACCCAACAACGTCCTCTATTGAAGCCAGAGATGTCGACCTCACAGATTCTTCTTTTCTCCCAGCCACGTACGGGATGCCACCTGCTAGAACGCATCCTTACGTCGAAGCAGGACAATGCACGGCTTCTGGCACACCCTGCGCAGCTGTCAGTCCAACCGCTCTCTAAATGGATGAAGTCTGATTTGTTTACGGACGGGATGCCTGATGATATTCGGGTAGAATATGAGGGACATGTCAAAAGGGGCAACGTAACCTGGGAACAGACGCTGGCAGATACAGAGAAAGAGGTTTGTATTGTTCTTAAAGTCCTACTAGTCGTTCGGTACAATGTAGTAGGCTAAACTTTGCATGTCCCAGGGCAAGATTCTATTCATGCATACACATCCTTTCTTCACTCTTTCACCAGACCGCTTGCTGGCTTCTGTCACTGCCCCAGGGGCGCTTCAAAACGACGGCCGGCCCATATCCCTCATCCCTGAGAACCTTCTCCTCCATCCAGGCACAATACCGCTGTTCACTATACGTCATCCAGTTCTCCTCGTGCCATCCTCGATCCGCGGTATAAAACAGGCGGAAACGGGTACTACACGAGCCAGCTACATCATCGGGACTAGCCTCGGCTTCAGTCGCGAAATATACGACTGGTTTGTGGCCCAAAGAATCGAGCCGGTCGTCGCGGACGCGGATGATTACATGACAAGTGCAGACTTCAACCAGAGCCTGGGGGAAAGGCTTGGTCTTGACCCGGCGTTGGTGGCTGTCAGCTGGCCGAAGACGACGGAAGACGAGCAGAAGCTGATGCACCCGGTACTGCTCCGCATGCAGGAGACGCTGGTCAAATCCCAGGGCCTGGATGCGAGTCGTGCCGCTAGGAACGTGGATCTGACGGAAGAGCGGGCACGGTGGAAAGAGGAGTTCAGCGAGCAGGAAGTAATGCTGATGGAAGAAATAATTGCCCATATAACTCCCCATTACGAGTACTTGCGAGAGCGTCGTTTTGTACCTAGCAGCAGTAACTAAAAACAAGTCGATGCCAGCGTGTCATCAGAACGGTCATCCCAAATGCTCGAAACAGGCTATGAGGACGGGCCTGAACAACCCTTTGGCGATCTGTTGAAATTTGTACCGCCTTGAGACCCTGACATGCTCTTTAACAATGCGAAGAGGCAGTACCCTGCCAAATGAGGGACACGTCCACACACACTATATGTTGTGTCACCCCAAAACGGAACAACTTTCGCACCGAAACAGCCCAGCTATAAATGGACGCCTCTCAACCCGGAGAACAGAGGCTTGCTGACCGGATTACGCTCGTTTGTCAACTCTCACCGCGGCAACGGTAAATCTTCATTTTCCCCTCGACATCTTTCGGTCCTACTTGTCATGTCACTCTCATTTGATGCATCCAGATTCAATAAAGCCAACGGTGATGCTTCGGACCGCCTAGCAAGTCTTGAAGGGTCCGGAGACTTTGGCGTTGAAGACATCCTCTCGGCGGCAAGTGGTGAGCTGTCGATCATTCTGTCCGCACACCTGAGGACCGAAAAGGAACTCGGCCGTGGAACCAGCTTCCGAGTGACAAAAGATGTCTACGACAAACCGAACAGCGGTGTTTCCCCATACTACGTTGCGGTCAAGAGGTTCGTGCCCTCGACACGAAATAACGGTCATCAACATGCAAGCGGCAGGCTGTACTCCGGTCTACTGCGAGAGCTTCGAGTCATCTTGCACCCGCCGTTGCTAAGCCACGGGTGCATAATGCAAGCCCTAGCCCATGGCTGGTACCACGATCCCATCATTGGCATGCAGCCGTATCTCGTGCTCGAGTATTCCGACTATGGCAGTCTCGCTGACTACTTGCGACGATCAAAGATCTCGCTTGTGGAACGGCGAGAGCTGGCATTAGACACTGCATCGGCCTTGAATGCGCTGCACAGCTGCCGTATCATACATGGCGATATCAAACCGGAGAATGTTCTCATCTATGATAACGATGATAATGAGAGCTACCTGGACAATCTTGAGGTCAGGAGTCAAATTGCTCGACTTGCAGACTTCGGTGCAGCGGTCTTCGAGCAAGATTTTGTACTTCAGCGCGAAGTATCTTACCTTGGCACTCCAAAGTACCTTAGTCCGGAATTTGCTGGCCGTCCAGGTGTTTCGGGGGCAAGCGAATCCCCGACGTTCGACTCGTAC
Organism: Diaporthe nobilis; assembly: GCA_023078575.1. Lineage (NCBI taxonomy): Eukaryota > Fungi > Ascomycota > Sordariomycetes > Diaporthales > Diaporthaceae > Diaporthe > Diaporthe nobilis. The sequence continues at coordinate 3,097,571 of JAKZJT010000010.1, forward strand.
AAGAGCGCTGACGTGTATTCGCTTGGGTTGGTGATCTGGGAGATCATAAAGGATGGCCACAAGTACATCGACGATCACCAATTGAGTCCTGGTCAGAATTGGGAGGATTACCTTGACCATCTATGTGCCTCGAAATCCGATGCATTGCTGTCCGTTGCACTCTCCTTTTGCAACACCTTACCAGAGCTAGAACAGCATCCTGTCATTCATGATGCCCTCACGAAGACTTTGGCTATGTGTCTAAAGGACGAGCCCTCGCGACGAGGTCGAATGGAAGAAATAATTCCCGTGTTGGCAGAGGGCACAAGGTAGAACATGTCTTGGTTTTTGGAAAATGCGAAATAGACTGACTTGCATTAGGATAACGAGACCTAGATACACCACGTCTCGATCTAGATTTCTCCCTTTATCTGAGCCGTCGAACGACTCTGATAGAAGCGTTACAACACTGGTCCCAGCTCGGAAGTCTGAGGGTGGCCTCGTCAAACGCATTCAATTCAATGTTGAAGGTAATCTGAAGGTACGAGTTGTCGACGATGACGAGAGCATGCCCGACGGTATAACAACGGATGTGGGAGGTCTGTTGCTTATGAAGCCGTCCAAAACGAGTGCGCTTGAGAACAGGGGCCTAGACATTTTCAAGGTAAGCAATCACAAGTTATGTACTTGGTCTCGTCTTCATTTCTGACAAACTTTCCATTTCCCTATAGCTGGTTATGGCGGTCGGTCAACCGCCATGGGCGGCCCAGTGCCAATTGGCAAGTCGGATGCAGACCATCGCCAGGCACAGTTCTGACAACGACAAAAAGGCTCACGCCCATCTACAACTTGCTGTTATGTTCCACCTAGGGTATGGCGTGGAACCTGATGCTTCTATGGCCGTGACTCAAATCAAGGCCTCAAATTCAGCACGTCCACTGGCCAAAGAATTCTACGACCCAGTGCTTGAGGCACTGCAATCTTTGACAAAAAATGATGACCGATGGTCGGATTTGGGATCTGAGAGCCAGGACAAAGCTCGGTACAGCAGATACCTGCCATTACGTCCAAGAGAGACTGGAATACCTAAATCAGCCTATGATTTCTCTCCAGCCCGCTTAGATCCTATTACTGGTCTGCGTGTTGAAGAGCCTCTCGAGGCGGATTCTGGCACAACAACAACCCACATTGCTCTGACGACAGCCTGTCGAAACGGAAATTTTGCCAGAGCGAGGGAACTAGCAAAGAAGTCCATACAACCCGAAAGCGGCAGTGATTCACCAAATTTCCTACACTGGCTGATTATGTTCCAAGCTGACCAGGCGAAGGAGCTTTTGGAAATATCATTTGCCAACGAACAGAAAGCAACCTCCAGCAAGGTTCTGCTTGACCAAGAATCAGGACCTCTCTTGTACTTCCCCAACCTTTCCCTGGAGCTGTTTGGGACTCCGCTACACTGGGCCGTTCGCACTGGAAACATCGACCTCGTCGCTCTCTTCATTGATTACGGTGCCGATATCAACAAAGTGTGGCAAGGCAACTTGGTTTCGCAAGGCGAAAGCAGCTTGAGCAGTGGTGATGCCCCGGTTGGAAGCATTACATTCCTTTTCACGCCGCTCGAGCTCGCCGTCACTCATCACTTTTCGGACATCGCAGATCTCCTCCTTCAAAAAGGCAGCGTCGTGTTTCGTTCGGAAAAGTACCAAACTTGGCATCACTCTTGCTTTCACATGGTTGGCCTCCCTGTGGTCCCGTTCGCTCGGTTCGTCTCTCATGGTGGCCTGTATCGCCAAGCAGCTCGGCAGACGATCGATGTTCTCAAGGCTCACGGAGTAGACATTAACGCGACAGACAACTTCGACCAGACACCACTGACGCTGACTACTCAGTTCGCCGACGTCGAACCATACGTGTTGGAAGAGATGATCCAAGCCGGTGCCCGTACTAGCAGTGAATTCGACGCAGCGGAAGGTAGCATCATGACCAGTTGCGCCAAGCACGGGGCTGACCGGCCACTCGATACCCGGCGAGTCGACTTATTTATCCCGCTCGTCAAAGACCTCAATGTTCTTGACAACACCAACGATGGCCGGAGCGCATTGCATTGGTGCGCATTATTCGACGTTAGTGGAGTAGCAAGAGCTCTTCTCGACACTGGACGGGTGAAGGTAGATCAGCTTTCGCGAAGGGGCCACACCCCCTTGATAGATGGCGCGTTTCGGGGCACGGTATCGACACTAGACTGCCTGGTCCAGGCTGGAGCAGACTTGGAACTTCGGAGCAGGCAAGGCCTCACAGCGCTGCAGGTAGCTGTGTCCTCGCGACATTTGCAGACTGCAGTCAGGCTCATTCAGTTGGGATCACAAGTCGAAACCGGGCAGAGCAATATCTTGCATTTCGCCGTCACTAATGCGAGCCAGAGGGGCTCGATCGCCCGCGAGCTCCTGGGACAGTGCCCGGAGAAGCTCAAGGTCGCGCGGATCCTGAATGGATTTGAGAAAGATGGATGGACTCCGCTGCATCGCGCTGCGTATTTTGGTGACTTCGATGGGGTGGAGGCTCTCCTTGACGCCGGGGCAGACCCACTCGCATTCAGATCATCTCCAGAAATGCTCTACGGTGGGAATCCATTGGAGCTGGTGAAAAAGCTTAGCAAAAGGTTTCAGACGGAAGGGCTAGGGAAAGACCATGCCAAGGTCTCCGAACAGGGCGACGCTGCTGTGAGAGAATTCTTGCGGAGGATTACCGCAATCCAACGCACCCTCTCGGAGCGGATAGGTGGAATGCAATAAGAAGGCTTGTTGATATAGACTTCAAATTGCGACGGCTCTTAGCCTCAACCTAGCATTATATATACGTACGGTTAATCTAACCGTGGACCACATCACCCTGGTATATTCCCAACGAAGACAACTAGGACAGCACAGTATGCTGCTGTGGCCGTGAATATTTCATAGTTTCGAGATTCTGTGAGCCAACAAAGAGCCGACGAGAATATGGCTGTGAAGATTGACAATGCCCAGAGCCTTGTGACAATAGATCTGGCACAATACAAGACCACTATTGGCACAGTCATCGAGACCACAGCGAGAATTGTTGTCAAAACTCTTGAGGTGCTCATAAGTTGTGAAGGTTCTGTAATTGTTATGTTCGGATCGTCAGACTTCAAATGGCCCGCCTGTTGTGTTGATTAGCGCGTATTCTTGGTTTCTGATGACACAAATGAGGACTCTCTATGCTTACCTGGGTCGAGAACAGCTATACATATTTCGCCATGTTAGAAAGGATGACAGAAGCCTTGGAGCTAATACCAAAGCAGGACTCGGAGATCAACATACTCTATCGGGCAAAAAGTGTGTCCATCTTTCCAAGAAGACATCAAGTCCACCTGGTTTCAAGAGATTCTCCGGAGATCGTAAATCATCAATCTCACATAGGAAAGTTGACTCAGCCTCAACAAGTGGCTTGATTCCCTTCATCCAATTCCTCACACTCTTGACCTTGGCCTCGCTGGGTTTGGGGCGCCTAATGTTATCAAAATAGGAAGCAAGCAATTCATCTAGTGAGGACCCAGTCAGTTGTTTCTCATGCGGCCACTTATGAATCCACCGTACTGTACTTGTTAAGCTTCACCTCTGCTTCTTGAATCAGAGCATGTCTTTTGGTGTTCAGATCTTGCCGCCTGCAGCTCAAGTAATACTCTGTCTGCTCTTCTGAGTCGATTTGTTCAAGCCGTTGCTCCAGGTCAATCAACTCATCCTGCTTATGCAAAAGAATCCGAGCTTGAAGTCTGCCGAAACGACGGAACATCATGAAATCTCGATCGCTGTCGATGAAGGCCGAGAGCCTAGGATATCCCCTACGGAAGCTCTCAACTGAACCTCCGAGGTCAGACAGATGTAACGCAGCCTTTTAGGCATATCCAGTATGGTAAGAAGACTCACTTTTTCGAGTCCGTTGGTCTATCCGGAATTCAGAGGACTGATAGCCTGCTGGCTGAGCTGTTGATAGGTCAGCATGATAATAAACAAACTCCTTGAGCTTGTCCCTGAGAGGGGTTTTCAAGGCAACCCACGTCTCGATCTCCGCACAAATTGCATCGGCGGCAGCATCATCAATAACCGCACTAGTCACGCAACGCTCAAAACTTGGTACGTTGAGACGTTTCCGATTTAATTTTGTGTCCAGGTAACTTCCTGGAGTCGAATGTGCGAAAGGAGCACCAAGGGCATGTCCTTGGAAGATTATGCACAAGACGTTCTGTACTAGTGTTTAGGATTTGGCCCCACGTAAAGCGATTTATGAAATGCTCAATCTTGATACATTGTAAGCTGCGTTCAACATGCACTTATATATGTCTCATAGAGGATGAAATGCAGATCGAGCCCCTCTCGAGGAACACCGGCAAAATTACGTATTGGGTAGGTACAAGTACTTGGATGCCAAGCAGCTCGTTTTGCCCACATTTGCCATCTTCTGTAACTTTTTCGCCGATCAAATGGGATGCACTATACGTGAGTCGACTGTCTCACAATTAAGCCCGGACTAACAAAGAATCCTCAGCTACCAATTGAGAATGCAATTGACCGTTGTCTTGCCTCTTGATCGTATACATTCTGTCCGAACTAACCGACACGACCACATACGGGCCGGCTGGCTGAGACTGACCTGGCACTGCAAGGTATACGATCTCACCGACTCTGTACAGAGGCGCTTGCGGGAACTAGAGTGGAGTCAGCTGCGTTCCTAGCTGCTGTCTTGCTTCTGCCTAATCACTCCGCCCAGACGATTGAGAACTCACATCGGCTGCGCTTGCGTACGGCTGAACGCGACCACGGAACTTCCCAGAAGCACTATCAGAGAATTCGGTGGGCTGCTATACATCTGTTAGTTTCGTTTGGAAAATAAAACAAGAAGATGCGACAGTATCTCACATGGACGTCCTCCTCCTCACTGGAGTCGTCCTCGGGTTTCTTACGGCTACGCTCTGACATTTCCGCTACTCTGCGTAACAATAGGTTCCGACTACGAGACAAGAGTCAAAGTTTGAGCAAAATCGAGCCGTATTTGGGAATACAGGCCTTTACAGAACAAAAAGGAGGAAGACAACGTAGCATTGCAGCAGCTTAAGTACACATACATTATTGTTACACGACAAATTGAGGCTTGCACGCGCCACGTCAACTTAACTACATGTGGAACACTGCTTCGCCGACCGTCCAGACCGACATGTCAGCTTGACATTACACAACATACTTGGCGTGTAGTATTCGGTGTGAGGCTTACCAATCATGCGCCAAAGACCCTGAGAGCGAGGCGCCGTGGCGTGCGAATCGGGCCTTCATGCCGGCCATTTAGGCCCCTTTGCAGGTGAGATGTGATGAATTTGATTACAAAGGCACTGAGAGGCAAGGCTCGACCCAAACAGGATTCGCTCGCCAGAAGTCGAGTTGACCCTGTTCCAGGCACCGCTGGCCGGCACCGCTGAATCCAATCGATGTTTTATGTGCTACGTCGAAGTACACTGCGGTACACCACCACGGATTATTGGCCTTGGATACTTAGTGATGGTACTTTAGAAGTCATTGGGCAAAGTGTACCGCCGATCTGGGCTGCAAACGTCCCTCGAAACTCAAAACTAACCAGCCCCCACGCAGTAGCGTTCTGACTGACCAATTTTGAAACCTACGTTAAACAGCGCAGATTGACTGCAGATCCATCCGCCGACTCCGCCAGCAAATGTCGTCCGGCAAAGATATCATCGAAGAATACAAAGATCATTCTCAAGACTATTTCGCTCACCGCAATGCCTATTCTACGGTGCACGCATTACTGCTCTGGTGGCAGGAGAATGACATCCACCCTGAAAAAGAAATCGCCACGTTGAAGGCCCTTCTTGAAAATGACTTCCGATTTGAAGTCTCCACATTTCAAATTCCAAAGGATGGAACACACAAGTCATCACTGAATAAGCAGATCGTGAATACCGTGGTCAATCATTCCAAGCAGGATTCTTTGCTTATTGTGTACTATGCTGGACACTGCGATCCGGACGAGCGGGGGCGTGCCCGCTGGGCTGCGTAAGTCATGACTTTGCGATCCTTTAATGCCGCTTGGGGTCCTTTGTATCGTGGCTCATGGGACATGAATCTAGTTTCGAAAAAGAGGGGCCTACCCTATCGTGGCATGTTGCCCAGCAACTGCTCTTCGACGCCGAAGGAGACGTGCTTCTCATCCTGGACTGTTGCAACGCAGCCTCCATCGCTTCCGGAGTGAAGGAGACGGGGCGATTTGAAATGATAGCAGCATGTGCCAAGAACAATAAGACAGTGGCGCCGAGCCACTCGTCCTTTACCTATATCCTCGTCAAAGAGCTCAAGGCAATGGCTGAGTCGGGGGTATATACTGATACCCTGGCCGACAAGATCAGAGAGAACGACAGAATCACGGGTAAGTAATCGCATCAAGCCCATGCAACGAGTTTGAACTGATCGAACGGCTGCGGAGGATCTAGAAACCCCTGTGTTTCATGACTTCGCTCAGAAATCTGACACGAAGATCTGGCTACAACGACTTCAAGACCGGCAGCCGCAAGGTTTCTCTAAGAAACCCGCGGGCTACATGGTCTTGAAGGTGTCATTGGCTGACGATATCAAAGGACAGACGATCGCCAACTGGTTGAAGGTGGCAGCACCAAAGGAGATCGCAGCTGTGGACATCGAAGCCCTGGTGCTCCGGGCCCGCCAGCTCGAAGGACTGCAGGACGGAGCCTTCACTCCTGGGTCCATGCTCGGAAAATTGAGCCAGCCTGCAAAGAATGAGATTGTACAAGCCTTGAGAGGTCTCCACACGACCATGGCGCTTACCTCCCAGCATGCTGAGAACGAGCAGGCTTCAGAAGTCGAGGGCAATACAACGCGGCTGGCACAGACTGACTTCGGTGCGATCCAAAAGTCCGTCTCTGCGGTCTGCAGTGCCGTCGAGACACCGGTGTTACAAGACCTGAACGAGACCGATCAGCAACTGGCAGCACAAGATCCGTTGATCACGACGACGGGTACGACGGGTGCTCTTTCTTTGCGAAAGGCCGTGCTGAGCCCTACTGGGGGGCCTGAGGAAGCGGCAGAGATCCCGAGCGAGAAGCTGCGGTATGACAGGAACTCGGACGATGTCTCGATGCGAAAGCTTGCCACGCTGGGGCAAGACCAGGTCCTGATAGAAATGTTTCACTACGATGATTGCGCCCAGGACGAACAGCCCTCAGGACTACACACGCAGGTCCAGAGGATGGCCGCGTTACTGTCCCAGGCCGACCCGATTAACTTCCATGTCCTTCCCTGCCAGGGCTTCTTCCACAACGAAGTTCGACGTGAGATCGGACTTGTCTTCAAAACCCCTCTCGAAAAAATGGACGACAAAGTCCAGCCCACAACGCTCTTGCAGCTATATGCAAGGTATCCCGTGATGCCACTCGGCCACCGGATGCACCTGGCACAATCTCTCGTCAATGCGATGGACCACTTTCACCGTGTTGGATGGGTCCACAAGAGTATCAGGAGTAACAACATCGTCTTCATTCCCTCATCGATTCCATTAGACGACGGAGTTGTTGAGGAGGCAAGTCACCATGAGAGTGGGAATAACTCGGCGCGCTGGAGAGAATTTGATCTCTCGAATCCGTACATCTTCGGGTTTGAGTACGCCCGGCCGGGAGAAGTTGGAACAAGCATGTTGGAAGACTACTCTCTGGAAAACAACCTGTATCGCCACCCGGACCGATGGGGCAACCCCAGAGTGAAGTTTGAGAAGATGCACGACATATATGCACTGGTGCGTATCTTCCCCCGTCCCCCTTCCCCATGTTACTATTTCAGAACTTCTTGGGACACATTAGACTCGAGTCTAACTCCAAAGCCATCTCGTCTGGACGCAACAGGCAATAGTTCTCCTCGAAATTGCGTTTTGGAAGGATATCAAGTCGATCGTGCTCCCTAAGAAGCAGTCAGGGAAGGATTCAGCGATGGAGCCCGCGCGGCGGGTGGTGTCCAAGGATGTGAAGAGCAAGGCGAAGGACATGTGCCAGAGCCAACTACCCCATCGAGTGGGCCATCTCTTTGCGCAGGCCATTATGACATGCTTGGAATTCCCTGATTTGACCCAGGGCATGAGCGAGTATGAGTCTCAGAAATACTTCCAACATAATGTGAACGGTAGGATGAGAATAGTGGCAGGGCAAGTCTAGACCTTCTGGCCGTAGCTAGGATTGACCAACTAAGAATGTAGAGTAGACTAGAGAGACAACAACATAAGAACTCACAGTTCGGAGAAGGTGTGTGCATGCCAGGCTCAATATTCAAATTCGAATCAAATCTACATGCCGCTGTTTTGTAGATTATACCGGTCTGCAATGTAAACGGCGGCTCCGCATGGCCTCTATCACTGACCATAAGGCGAATATTTCCAAGTAGTTCAACGTGTGGCGGCCTAGTGCAAGACGGCCCGTTGTCTCTGGCCGCCGGCTGAGGTTTAGTCACACCAAGACATCGTGAGACCATCCTTCTGGGCCGGTGGGTCACACCAACGTCAAGGTGAGCATTTTAAAAACTCCGTCGGGCTGGGCTCGCGCTACTTTGTGTTGTGGTAACAATTCTTGCTCGGCGTGGCAATTCCTGATGGATGATGACACCAGCCGCAGTATAGTGGGCTGTTATCCCAGCGCTGTCGACTTGGGGGGATCCAGTCTGTCTAGGCCAACAGAGAATCTAACTTCCTAGCCGCCAAGTTTCGGCAACCCAAATGACAAGCAATCCATGCCCCAACCTCATTAACCTTCCATAACGGCCACGCAGACTTTGGCCAAGCCCTGAGGAAGACATACTTCCGCGTATGAATGCCCGTGCACCTCACTGACGTATGTCTCTCGATGGGCTCCTGGGACTAAAGCCGTTAGATCGGCAGGCGTATTTACGAGCAAGGGATAACCCACGAAGACCAGTCCGACGGCACCCAATGGGATGCGTAGGATTTAAGAATATGGTTACAGTGCGTGGAATATTCCTACAGAAGGTTATTAAACTGCCCACTAGGAGAAGCCTGTTCAGTTGAGTTTTCGCTCCCACGTTTCGGAATTACGCGACCTATCGGTGAGCTTGACGAAAAGGCAAAAACGCACAAACGTTGCCTTAGCATGATTTTTATGATCGACCCAACGTGCAGTCGACTGAACGGGAGAGAGAAGGAGAATTTACTCGCACTGCCCCGATTCGAGCCATAGGGCTCGATAAGCACCTCCGTCCCAAGTTCTTTAAATGCATACACCCAAGCAGGACGTCATCCGACACAACAACCCACGAGTAGAAGAGGCGAAACAAATGATGGTCCGATTCTGGCCTCATCGAATATGTCATATCGTTCAATACTACGCTTTCGCAGTGTCAACGCTGCGTCGTATTGGATCTTGAGATGGTTAGACTCGATGCTGACGGGAAGCTCGGATGAAACCCTGCGGCGACGGCGTCAGACATGGACCCTGTATAGTTAGCATACCAAATAATTCTGGTGCGACCAATGTGGCCTGACAGGAGGATGAGGTCTGGCTACCAGACGGTTCTCGGTCTCAAACAGCAGCGCCTTAGTGGTTTATTATCGCGGTGCAGCAAGTTTCGCCTCTAGTCGCCTGTGGTCAAAGTCAGTGAGCACCTCGGTCACGTCGATAGGGGTCGGGACTGAATGCGGAAGCAGCATGTGTTCAAGCCGGTGGGTATAGACACACGAATCAACAGTCACTTTGTCGGCTCCTACAAACGCGGTAAGAATCACTCGGAACCTCAGTTGCTGATTGAAAAATGTAGACCCAGAGCAGTCACCAAAGCGCGTTGTCACTCATATGACTGGATTTTCTGTGTTCTAAAAAGCCGAATTCCGCTTTCGCCGTAGCTTAACGGGTAAATGCTGTGATACATACAATGTCGTGATACGTATCAACAAAGAATTGAACCTCCACATGAGATATATGCAAACTTAGACTTCGCACTGTATGTATATGAAAGAAATCGCACATCAAGTGCTGCTCTGATCGTGTTTCCCAGCAACAAAAAGAAAAAAGGGCCGTCCAGTGCCGCGCACCTCAACAACTTCACACTTCACTCGACCTGGTCCAGCTTAGTTGCCGAACAGAGAAGAGAGGCCACCGCCGTTCTTCTTCTTGCCACCGGCCGCGGCACCGGTCGCAGCGCCAGCCGCACCACCAGCCGCGGCTCCAGCGGCTCCAGCAGCGGCGCCACCGGCAGCGGCACCAGTCGCAGCACCCGCAGCCGCTCCCTTGGCGGCGCCTGCGGTGCCGGCCTGCTTGGCCATCTGGGCGAGGAAAGCACCCGACTCGTCGGCGTTGCGGCCATACGACAGGTGGGCCGCGGTGATGGTGAGGGTGTTGTTGCAGACGAGATCGCCCGTGGCGCAGAAGACCTTGGTCTGGGCGACGGGGTAGCCGGGGATCTGGAGGTTGTCCTGCTCGGCGCGGGTGAAGCCCCAGACGACGACTCCGGCGACCTTGGCCTGGGTGGCGGCGGGCATCTGCTGGATGGCGTTGTCGACGACGGCGGAGCCCTGGGAGTAGCCGCCCATGACGATGGTCGAGTCCGGGCACTGCGTGGTCGCGAGGTTGACGATGTCGAGGGCCGCGTTGATGGACTGGGTGTCGGTGTTCTGCGGCTGGAAGTTGGGCGCCAGCGCGGCTGCGTAGCCGTCCTCGGTGCCGATGCCCTGGCAGGCGACCTGGTCGGCGCCCAGGTTCTGCTTGATCGCTGCGCAGGTCTGTGGGCCGACGACGGTGCCCTGGGAACACGTGTGTCAGCCATCACCACTCAGCCTCGTTAAATCTATGGAGGGTTTGCCTCACCATGTTGGAGGTTTCCGTAGAGCCACGGGCCATGATGAAAGTGACCGGCTTGCAGTCACCATTCTTCAGGTCGTTGGCAACAACGCCTCCTTGACGGGTCTCGAGGGAGGCATAGTCGTTGGGAACGGCCACGACAGCCGTGATGCCGACAAGAACGTTCAGGATGCTGGACTTCATCGTGTAAGTGGTAAAGTTGTTAAGGTGCGATTGCCGGATCGGGAATGACTGCGGTTGGGATGTAAAGTGATGGCGGCCTGGCCAATATATATGTTGTGGTTGAATGAGAGTCTTGTTCGATGATGATCCGATCCATCCTATCCTCAGGGCGGGTGGCGTTCGCTACCCTTTATACCATCCACAGTCAAGTTCGTTCTAAAGTTGTTCTACGGACTTCAGATGACCACAAGGAGACTCGGTCGTGGTAATCCTGCCCTCGCAACACCAATCAGTTTGACTCGTGAGCAGAAGTCGGGACGAAAACCGTATTGGGACAATGTCCCGACCCGAAACATCGCACGTCTGATACCCCCCTTGACACGTGTGGGCACCACCACCACCAGGCAAGAAAAGGGAAGCCCAGCCTGTCCCAGAACGTTGGAGAGGCGCCAAGATCCGGCCGAACGATGCAGATGCCGCTAACTTGTCCCAATGCAGAACATGTCACGAGAAGCTGATGTTGTCAGCCAGTCTGATTGTCGAAACGAAACGGTTCCTCGGGTTGTACGAACATCGCGAAGACGATCCAGCCTCGCGATTCGACAGAATTCGACATGCCTCGGCAAGTAGATCAGGGACAAACCTCCTCGGCAGGCTTTTTGGACAGCACAGCCTAGAACCCGTCCAATTCCACGACCTTGTAAACGAAACAACGCTACATACACAACTGGCAATACAATGTTGGTTTTCGCGCGCGCTGCCTTCCACTGACGTAAATTGTCGTCTCAAGTGTCCTTGACAGCCTTCACATCCTTTCCGTCTTTTTCCCATTGGTGCTTATACAGTTCGAACGGATTAAAGCCAACGGACAACGGCTCGATCTCCGATAGCAACCCGACCCTCCGTCTCGCAGAGACGCAGCCACATCATTCGTGACCTCATCGAGAGGTCGAGCAGCACACACCACAAGAGACGAAAGCCGCCACCAGGCCACTTGATCGCCTGCTAGGTGCTGATCCACCAGTAGTTGCTAGCTAATAAACCCCCAAGCCACGCCTGCGGAGAATAGAGTCTGAGATCTGCGGGCCTTCGGCATTCCCCCATGCTAAGCTGGCGATCCGGCGAGTTCCAGATAATCCGCTAGCCGTTGTTGCCATTAGTGCCGACCTCTCGCAGAATACTTCCATGCATGCGACAGCGGCCGAGCCTGGGCTACTCGAAACATGCTAAGCCAAGACTTTGCGCTCAATGAAGAAGACCGTCGCGGGTACGGCGGCGCCAGTTTTAGCGACACGGGTGAAGACCGCGGGTAGCGACTCCACACTGGTGATCATACAAAACGGGTCCTGGCAGCACTGGATGGGAGGGTTGCGATTGGGGCCCTGTTTAGTGCATGGATTACCTCAGGCATAAGGTACTGCTCCGCCCGCTTGGCTGAGGGTTCCACATATTATTTCTCAGCCTGTCTTACATTCCAGGCGGACCTCGGCACGTCTGGCTTACGGTCCAATATTGTTCCTCTTGTCTCATTGGCGATGCCAGCCAGGACGTTATTATTCATCAGCCTTTCAGAAGCAAAACCCCTTCAGATGAGCGGATGGTCTTCGTCCGATCAAGCCTCAAGGAGTATGGCGGCATGCTGGTATCATCTATAGAAGGGCTCATTTCAATATCGTGGACATGACTAGGACGCAACACAAGGATTTTGTTCTACTGAGGCTGCTTTTCTGTTGGATCTAACGATGTCTGTAGATGCATTGCAATTTTCCTTGTGAATCGGGTTGTGTGGCTCCTCCGAGGCTTCCGAGGCTGTTGATGGATTTGCGCTGATCGAGATGCGATTGGGCAAGTGCGCTCCGCCTCGGCAGCTCAACAAGTTCAACGCAAAAGATTGATTGCGCAGTGGGTCATTACCCGGCAGGAGGATGGAGTGGGGGGCGACTTTTCTGCGTCGAAGAAAATGCAAGATGTCGGTTGGAAGGAGTGGTTGGACACGGGACAAGAATTTCACAGCACCAGGTCGGGGCGACTGTAAGCCTGCTCCCTCTTGGGAGCGCAGAAACTGGACTGATCGATTTCTTACACTAGGGGCACAGTTGATGTATTCTTTCCAAGTCTTGCTCCATAACGACTGTCCTTGAAAAAGAAAGAACACGACGATCAAAGACCTCCCGAGGTCCCACACGCAAATTGCTGCGTGTAGGGCACCCGAAATCGATATCAAAAGTGATATCGATACAGCGCATTGTCACAATGGCGAATACTTCAAAAAGTTCCCGAACATTTTTCCACAACGAGTCTATAACGCCGCATCAAGCGTCCATGCTATTCACACCGCTGTCAACCTTATGCAAACCATCACGGGCTCGCCACTCTGCACTCTACGTCAGGCTCGTGCCCAGCTGGCATCGAAGTCGACGTGTGTCTTTGTGCACACGTCGCCACACGTACGTCATCTGCAGTAACGACACAGCGAATCAACTATTGAAAATCGACTGTCAAGGTCGGGCGAGACGGGTCGGCGCGTTGGAGTCGATGCTGAACGAACACGAGGCCCGGACACGCGGTGAGCCCCCGGGGGATACTTCGGACGAAGGCACCGAGTGAGCCGTATCTACAGACACATCGACGTCACTTGCCACTGACGTCAAAACACAAAGCCCAACATGCACGCGGTATGCCTCAGGGACGGTCAGAGTATCCCACGAGGAAACGCAACACTTGACGACGGGGGCCAAGGGCGTAGTACTTGACGCGATACGGGAACTTGAGCCTACGGTCTCCGGTCATATATTGCAAAATTACATACAAACCTTCGTGGTTGACAACATGCTGTCGAGACAATCCTATAGAAGGAGTTAAGCGAGTTAAGGGTTGGGATCTGGCTTTACGTAGACGCGTTCCATCCAAGTCTGCAGTGAGGAATCACTCGTTGCCCAAGAGTCTGGCTGTGGGCGAACCTCCGACGATATTGAGGCGTCGAGAGCAGCCTACAGGAGAGTGGATGGCAAAGCACAGCAAGTCCTGACATGATGTCTGGGGTTCGATTTGCTTATCATGTTGCGAGTGTTGTGCCTGCACTTGCCCTTATCATTTGAGCAAAACCTATGGCCTGCCTACTGGCCCAGCAGTACATAGGCAACACCTCTGGCATCGGTCCTGAGCATCAACGCCCTGTCGAGTCGGCCCATTTTATCGACCTGCTCTACTGTAACAATGTTTCACAGTGTTATGAGTGCATCCTGCTCGTTCCTGGAAACTATCTGGGTGCGGGGCCGAGGTGGAGGGCACCGCCCAGACTCGGCAGATGGTAGGGTCCATGTAGCAGCACACCCGGACGATCACTTTCATAGTCACAGTACACAATGGTACCATTTCTGACGTTTCCTTTCACCAGATATATCGCAGTCGTGGCCTACATATCGCCTCAGAGCACCATCCTCTACGACACTCCGAGATCATGGCCAAAGTCACCGGGGCCCTAGGCTTCAGCGAGCCCATCCCGGGCGTCCGCCTCAAGTTCCACGCAAACGACACGACCCTCGACGTGATGAACATCACACAGCGCGACGCAACCATCTCAAACGCAAGGGCAGCCTCCCCGCCCCCCTCTCTCGACGCCGAGGGATTCACTCTCGTGAGCCACAAGAGCGCAGTTCAAGACTTCCGCGACCAAGAGGAGATCAAGCGCGTCCACACCAGCGAGATCCGCGACCTCCTCCTGCGCCTCACCGGCGCCGACGACGTCGAGGTGCGCGGCCTCGGCGTGCTGCGCTTCGGGGAGCGCAGCAGGGACTCGGGCGCGCTGAACAACTCCCGCCCGGCGCGGTTCGTGCACGTCGACATCTCGGACGCGACGGCCGCGGAGTGGAACGCGAAGCTCGCGGTGCCGGAGGGCAGCAGGCGGGGCATCAGGCGCCTCGCGCACCTCAACGTCTGGCGCGTGCTGACGCCGCCGCCGCAGGATGTCCCGCTGGCTGTGTGTGACGCCCGGACCCTGGCGCCGGAGGATGTCCACTTCGCGGATGCCATGTTTGACGACCCTGATGGCAGCGGGAGGATCTTGCACTCGTTTGAGGGGCTGGCTGTTAGGCAGAGCCCAGGCCAGAGGTGGTGGTATTACCCTGATATGCGGACGGACGAGGTGCTTGTGTTCAAGACGAACGACACCGAGCCGGGAGTTGCTCACGCGGTTGCACACGGCGCGTTTGATGACCCCTCGTGCCCGGCGGAGCAGCAACCGCGTGCGAGTCTTGAGATGCGTGGTATTGCGATCTGGTACAATCAGGACAGCTGAGATGACTGCCTATTATGCCAGCCCAAGTATGGATACTGGTCAAGACAACCTTGGTGACTCCAAGAAGGCGCCAATCTGGACAGACAGTCATGTCGGCGCAATACTATTGGCAGTCAGGCAGCAACATGCCACGCCTGTTAGCATTGGTTTTCATGACTGTTACCATCCATGTGAGCTTCTCGTCATACTCAGCGGCTACCCTCACTCAGACTTGACAAGCCTCATTTTAAGCGAATGAGACCCAATAAGTGTTCTCGGCACTGTGACCTGACTGACTGAATCTGCTCCAGCTCCTCGCTTTCTGTGCCGCCATGTCATTCTAGAGATGACGAAGGTGACCTCTTCCAACAATATTCCTTCATTCTCTTCATGTCTCAACGTATTATCCAGTTATCGACTTGATTGTGACCGGTGTCTGAAATGCCTGAAAGAAGTACCCTAATGTGTAATCAGGTGTAAGACCGCGGTGCCGCCAAAGATGCCTCCATATCGAATGTTGAGAAACAGGAGGCTTTGATCCAAGATACTCCAATTCGTAGCCTATGAAAGTGGTGAAGAAAACCCAAAAGATGAAAATAATGAACTAGAGCAGTGCCCGGCAAGCCAGTGGACGTGATGGGTGATGGCTCCGACCCCCCGAGAGCTCTTCCCTAGATACCAGACCTATAAGCATAGAGCGTTAGCTATGAGTCAGGCAAAGGCCACAAGATATATCTTTGCCTTAAGCATCCGGATATCGACCCGGTCTTCGTCCACGTATGGATTGCGAACAGAGCTTTAATTTGTTACCATGTCTTCTATGAACTAATCGCAAGTAGCTTGCACCAACCGGTAGGACTGAAAACGAGGCATTAGCGAGGTTGTAGTACTACTCGGGGCCTGATGTAAGGTTTACGCAACCTATAGGCTGCCTTGGTGGAGATATTTTGCATTCCCGTGGACATTGGCTTGAGCTTTCAGCCGGAGTTGATTCGGCAGAGGATTTGAGCGATGCATTTATGCGTGCTCTGAGGACTCTCACAAACGTGAAGATTCTCGAGGGTTACGTCCAGTGTGATAGTAGGTGGGTCTGTCATGCTGGCGAATTCTCCGGCACAACAGGGGTCTATTGTCTTCCCAAGGACCTTGGATGTCAGTGTCTTTGTCACAACCAGCAAGATCTGCTTGGGAACGGCAACTAATGTTCGGATACGTTATCCGCCTCGGAAAAGTGCGTGGCGGCACCGGGCCGAAGGCGCAGTGCGGGTGCAGCGCTCTCAATTGAGAATGAAAGGTTTTCTGGATCCAGAAAGGGAAACGAAAACTGAAGTGAAGTTGTACCTCGTTCCAAAAAAATATAAAAATAAAAATAAAAATCGATTGTAGTTACCGCTCGCACGCCGCTTCCTCGATGGTTGTCCATTGCGTATGTCTATTCACCCTGCTTGTAGTTATCAGACCACCCTTGCATTGGATCATCGTGGGAAGAATGACCGAAGGGTTCAAAAGCGTCGCGCAATTATCGCACGAGAAATTGCCCAGGTGAGGGGAAAGCAAGGGTTTCCTGCATATAAGTAGAGGGGCAGGTGGTAACGAATGAGGAGAAGAACTCAAACAGATCTATCTGATCTCAATTGCATTTCCATCTCAGTGAACTGCCTCCTCGAGAACATGTTTCTCTATTTGGCTCTTCTAATATTCGTTCCATGACGCGGATCTCTGGCGAGGCACAAGTAATTGTTGAGAAAGCAAGGGTAGAGAGGAGCAAGATTATGGTAAGCACTAAATACTCTGTATTAGAAAACTTGACAAATTAACAGATTATACGTGAAGTAATTTGACGCCAGACTAAGGCGTAATTGACAAGTCGACGAATAGATAATCAACCCTCCTGCAGAGGCTGCGCTGCGTCTGACGTGACCAAAATATTCCTCAGTTACTGGGTATCGGCGCATCGCCGGTCACCGCAGCTGATCCATCGGGACGGCGACAGGCGCATGTTTTCCAGCAAGGCCAAGATTATTTTGCCACAATAACATCTACCTGGCGAGATCTTGACCCCCATACCTCTCAGGATGAAGACCAGTCTCATCTTGTCTATTCTGCCCCTCCTTGGAGTTGGCCAGACGCAAAACTCCACTTTTCAGAACCCCATCATCAGCGGCTTTAACCCGGATCCCAGTTGCATCTTCGTCCCGGAGTTCAATAACACATTTTTCTGTGCAACTTCGAGTTTTCTTGCTTTCCCAGGCCTCCCTATCCACGCAAGTCGAGACTTAATTCATTGGAAACATGTCTCAAACGCTTTCAGCCGGGCTGACCAACTCCCGGGGTTGGCTTTCCTCCCAAAAGCTACGAGTGGCATATACGCGCCAACTCTTCGTTTCCACGATGGTACCTTCTACCTGCTCTCCACTCTCGTGAACCAACAACTGCCGAGGACCAACGATAGTCGTTGGGACAACTTCATTCTCACTACAACAGACCCTTACACCTCGGACTCCTGGTCTGATCCCGTGCATTTCAGCTTCCCTGGTTTCGATCCCTCCCCGTTCTGGGACGATGACGGCAAAACCTACGTCTCAGGTGCTCACACCGCGGCTTATTACCCTGGCGTCATGCATGCACCTCTCGACCTTGAGACCGGAGAGATCGGAGACATCATCATGCCATGGAACGGCACTGGTGGCTCTTCCCCAGAGGCACCTCACATCTGGAAGCGGGACGGATACTACTACCTCCTCCTAGCTGAGGGCGGCACTCGCGAGAACCACATGGTGACAATGGCACGATCCCGGAATCTAAGTGGTCCTTTTGAGCCCGCCCCTGGAAACCCGCTTCTCACTTCAGCAAACGACACTAGCTCTTATTTTCAAGCTGTTGGGCACGCGGATCTCTTCAAGGATGCCCAGGGTCAATGGTGGGCTGTTGCCCTAGCTGTCCGCGCCGGCGGTACATATGGCCAGAGCCCAGGGCCATACTTTGGAAATCTACCCATGGGTCGCGAGACGGTTCTGACCCCAGTCACTTGGGAAGAGGGTGAGTTTCCAGTCTTCACCACGGTCACTGGAGACATGTCTGGCTGGCCGCTCCCACCTGAGGCCATTCCAGAAGAAGGCGAGGGTCAGCTGAGCGACGCGGATGATACCATCACGTTCCCTCCTGGTAGCAAGCTTCCCATCCACTTCATTCACTGGCGCCTGCCCAAGTCAAGAAACTATGATGTTTCACCCCCCGGCCACCGGAACACACTGGCACTCAAGTCATCTGTCCTCAACTTGACTGCCTTTGACGCAGACTTCGCATTGGGCCGGGGACAGACCTTCGTCGGACGCCGCATGGCACACTCCCTATTTCGCTTCCGCGTGGATGTGGACTGGGCCGACTCCCTGACGAAGGAGGAGATGGAAGTAGGAATCTCCGCAATTCAAGATCAGGCTCAACACTTCGACCTCGGCATCGTGATGCTCAAGTCCAATGGAAGCGGAGACCTTCAACCACACATTCGGTTTCGAGGAATTTCGGAGACGCCTTACCGTGCGGCGCAGAATCCCCCGAATGAAGTATTCCCGTTGCCTGAAGGATGGGCTAAACAGAAGATCTCGCTTCAAATCGAGGCAGTAAACAGCACCCACTTTGCGTTCTCGGCTGGGCTTAGTGGGGAAGAAGAAGAATCGGCGCTGACGGTATACGGCTATTGCAGGGGCACTGAACTGGTGCCGTACTACTCTGGTATGTCTTCCTTGATGGCATGAGTGAAAAGAAGCTGATGAGAGCACAGGCGTTGTGTTAGGAGTGTATGCAACTTCGAACGGAAAGCATGGGGAGCAATCGTTTGAGACTTACGTATCGAACTGGCGGTACACTGGCATCCAACAGCTAAGAAGCCAGAAGGATGTTGATGGTGTTGACAGAGCTGATGCTTGAAGATGGCTCAGATATTGAATGGATTGACTGCAATATGTAGCTAAATGTACCATTCTTCGACTTCGGCTGTAGATCACTGTTCTTTCCTCCTTTTCTCAAGACAACATACCTTGGCAGTCTAACTTGATTATCAGACTAGTGTCTGTAGTTAAAACATGCTCAACGAATTGACTGGTGTCGGCCGTAGATGCGCTGTTCGACCGGCCACTTCAAGCGACCGCCCGCGGAATGCTTGTGCATTTCCCCCAAGAAATACCTCGCCTGACGAAATCATATATGATTTTCGCCAGAATGGACGAATACGCCTCGCAGGATTGAGATGGCCCCACCCATCACGCTGGTCGAAGGAACAGGCAGCAGCTTTTTGTCCCCAAGGGGCGCCAATCATCCACCGCCTGTCACGACTGCACTGCCACGCAGCACCTGCACGAACCTCCATATCTGCGCGAATCGCTGCCGGAAGAATACGGTTACCCCGTTCCTGGTTGGCTGGGAAGGATGAGCATCTCGTATTGTGAAACGGTGGTCCGCGTACCGCAGCGAGGGACTCGTGTCTTGCAGCATCAAGCAATTGGCAATTGACATATGGAAAACAGGAAACTCGTCTGCTTGATTAACACAATCCTTGGTATCTTGTTCCCCTAGAGTAGATATATATATGGGGAATACACTACCGTGTGGTACAGGAAAACGAACGGGACATTCGGATCATAGCACTTCAAGCAAGAGCACTCTGCCATCTTTTCACATAACTCAGCATTCGAGCAGCCATGGACCGAAAGAACGTCAACACAGGTTAGTTTTTTCAGTTCAATAACTACATGCTTGACCCTATTGCCCACCATGTCACGTCTTCATCAAACCGTGATTGCTAATGCGGACCTCGAAAGCAGAGACGACTGTCCCGCTGCTTCAGGGAAGATCAAGATCAGCCGGCCCCAGCTCCCCCATTCTCCCACAATACCAAGAAAATCTCCTCGACGACCTGCCCCCCGTTCCAGAGAGCGAAAACTCCGGCCCCGGCTCCATGCGTCTCCAACGACTGCACCAGGACGATATTTACACGGCCTCACCGGCGAGGACCCAGTCAGCATCGGGCAACCAGCACCCGGCCAGGACATGGCACCGCTCTGTCCTTGAGCGCGCCAACACGTCTCGCTCGAACGGGGGTGAGCCCTCGTGGGCTAATGTCGTGCCCCTGTCGCTGCTGGGCCGCTGGGCCGCCGTGGTGGAGTGCCCGCTGTGCAAGGAGCTCACGCGGACGACGCTCAGGCACGAGACTGGCAAGGGGACCCAGTAAGTTCGACTTCTTCAGCTTGAATAGCTTCCCTGTCACGACGAAACACTGACGTCTTTGTGTGCTCGACAGCTGGATGGCGACGCTCCTCCTTTTCACCACCGGAATCGGCTTCTTCGTGCCCTACGTCACGGACTTTTCCAAGAACGTCCAGCACAGGTGCTTGAAATGTGGTAATACGCTGGCTACGAACCACTTCGGGAGTGGGACGGAGGCGCACTTGATTTAAGAACTAAGAAAGCTGGCAGATAGTTTGGTTTATTTACCGTCGATATTGCAATTGCTAAATTTACTCAAGAGTTGATCTTACGAAGATCACCATGCTGTCCTTCTCAACGTCTTATGAGCAGAAGCCCGATGTCTGAGTTAGAGAGGCCTCGTAGAAATCAACAGTGCCATCCAAATCGTTATGGAAAACAGTGGCA
Organism: Diaporthe nobilis; assembly: GCA_023078575.1. Taxonomy (NCBI): domain Eukaryota; kingdom Fungi; phylum Ascomycota; class Sordariomycetes; order Diaporthales; family Diaporthaceae; genus Diaporthe; species Diaporthe nobilis. The sequence continues at coordinate 3,118,528 of JAKZJT010000010.1, forward strand.
GGTCTATCCATATCCATAACAAAGACAAGGCCTCATCCAACACCTACTAGTACCCTTCGGCACCTCTTTCATCGCCTTACCGAGAGACCACATGAGTTCTACCAATAACCTCATAGTATTTGTTTCCAGAATTCACCAATGAATCCAGCAACCTCTGCCGCTTTGTCTCTTACAACCCCGTGTCCAGCCTCCGGGACGACTTGGACATTGTGAAAGCCAACCTGTTCCAAACCACCCTTGGAGGACAGGTCATCGAGCTCGCCTAGAACAAATAACGCTTCCACCCCGCTCCCAGCTGCCTTGGCGAAATCGGCATGCCTGTCAAAGACACCTGCATCTCTGAAAACGCCAACAACAGAGGCCGTGTGGCCCGGGTGCACGCGCATCTGCCATTCGCGGATAGCTTCAGCCACCACCTCGCCCCGCGCCACGCGCTCTTTCCAATCCGCCGGCACAACGAGGTCCCCACCCTCGAGGAACTCCAAGATCCACCTCCGGGCCTCGTCCTCGACGCCGCTCCCGCCCTTCAGATACGAACGCTGCAAGTCCGTCCAGTCAGCCGAGCGCAGGAGCCCCGCGGGCGCCACGAGCGCCATGCTCTGCACGCGCTCCGGGCCCCTCTTCGCGACGTACGATATCGTCGCGGCGGAGCCGAACGAGTAGGACACGAAGTGCGCGGACGGCCAGCCCAGGTGGTCCAGCAGGGCGTCCACCTGGCCGTGGAACAGCGCGTCCTCGTGCGGCTCCACGGGCGTCTCGCTCAGCCCGTGGCCCCACCAGTCCAGCAGGACGCAGTGCGCCTGCGGGAAGGCCGCGTGCAGCGCGCTCGCGAGCGGGAGCATGCCCAGCGCGGGCGTCTGCACGCCGTGGAGGAACAGGACGCGGCCCGGCGACTTGGACGGGGTGCTTGAGGTCGGTGGCAGCTCATAGTATGCGGCTTTCCCGTGGGATGTGGTGAAAAACTGTGCTGGGGGCAGCAGTTTGCCGAACGTGTCTGTGAAAGTTGCTTCGGTCGGGCCCGGGATTGGGGCGGTTGGGGTTTCACGAGCCGCCCCGGGGCGTGGTAGCACGAGCTGAGTAGAGCCGGTCGCCATGCTTGTTGAACGGCCTTGAAGTACAGAAGCTTGGAGCTACCTCTTGGAGGAAGTGTAACCTGGCTGTGGATGAAGCTACGCATGGTTTTATTTTGCATTCTTATCGGATTTGTCATCGATGAGGCTACTTACTCGCGTTTGATTGGTGGATAGCATCCTGGGCAGAGAACAGTCAATAAATACTAGCTTTGCCGAAGGGCGTGAGGGATCGGCTCTCTTTTTGGCTGATGACAGGTCTGACCTGGATTGGCAAGTTGATTCGAAATCCATCTGGACTCAAGAAAACTGAGACCAGAAACAAGCTGGTTTCCTCACCCTTTTCAACACTTGGCACTGCACAATCTTATTTACCTCTTCGATTTTTGCAATGAGATTGGGTGTTGATCTTACACATATCCGGCTCCCAATCCACTACAGAACGAATTGTCACAGTGCTCTATCAATTTGGTGGTTTGTTTGAATTTGTATTGTTTCTATTCAGACCGAGGCCCGTCGGTGGCTGGTCGGGTCCAGCCGCGGTTTGTAAGCGGGAGGCGCGTTTGGACTACCCTGTACAGACTCTGGTATAGACATTACAGAATAGCTGGGTGATTTGACAGCTGCTACAGAAAGACCAGCTTCCTCGTCCTTTGGGCTCTTGGCCCCCAGTTCTGCCGCTTTAGCTTCGGTATTCTGGATCCTGATCCATTCTGCCTCCATGCGGAATAAGGCCCAGACACCTCTTCTGACCAGCTCGAGGAACGTCAGGATGAAGACCCAGCTGGATTTGTCCAAGATCCGATCTATGTCTGGACTGATTTTCAGGATCCAGAGACATCGAATTATAAGATCCAGGAAAATGGCCAGGTAATAGCCAAGAGGGCCAAATAAGAGCAGCTCTTGGCGCAGCCCAAATGCATGGCCTTTAGAACCGCCCGTCACCAGCAGCTTCAGATCCCAATCCCGTGAGATATCCCACCAAAAGCTGTAGATTGTGTTGATAGTATGACTTCCCAGCCACAGATAGAAGATGTCTTCCGGTATACCTGCCGGGGTATCCTCAGCCTCCCTGCGCAATATGTCGAAGATGATGAATGGAATCGAGCTGATGTATTTGCCGGCATTGAGAAGATGCCAGCCACCCCATACACCTTCCGAGAGTTGTGTGCTGCCAGCTCGGCTGAACTCGGTCAGGCATTGGCGAAATCTGATGAGCACAGGGATAGACATGGCGATGGGCTTGACGATGTGCCTCACAGCCTGGTACTCAGGGTCGTCTGGAGACTCGCTGGTTTGTGAAAAGAGAAGCACCAGATATAGAACCAAGTCGGCATAGATGACCTCAAGTGAGATGAATGCATCCGCCAGCAGGGTGTCGGCGAACTTGCCATGGTGAGGTTGCGCCAAGCCACCCAGGCTTATCCTTCGAAGTGTCGATAGGAGCCGGTCTCGGCCACCGGATGAGGCCGCGAAATTGTGAGGTGGTGCGAGAAGAAGAACGCCCAGGATAAGAAGGTTGATCAGGGCAAGCCAATTGAAGTAGCCAGTGAGTTGCGGGTCCTTGTGGGTAATGACCCAGTAGAGGCCAAGGGATACGACAAAATTCAAAGAGAGAAAGCCGGCGAGGCGGTAAATGAGAATGTGAAGCGGCTTTTCACTGGAATTGTTATAATTAAGGAGAGTCAAGACGCAGATATGTCGACTATGCAGGTAGTGTATTATCAGAGCCCAAGACCAAACAGCTGATTCCAATTAGTGTCCGTTCTTTTGAGCCCTACGGGGGAACATTAAATTGACTTACCAAAAACAACCATAAAGGCGATGCGGTATGCCAGGGGAAACACCAATTCGAAGGAATCCAGTCCGTTCTCGTTCACCTCAAGGTCGAAGTCCATGATTAATGAGCGTCAGGGGTCGAAAATAAATCAATTCGCAACAATCGTCAGCCTCCAGGGCATTCCTAGTCAACACACACGCGGTCGCTATCAAAGAAGGCAGAGGGCTGAGGTGAGGAGACCAAGACCTGCCAATCCATTAGCAGTGCTTGGGACCAGATGAGTCTTTATTGACATGTTGATCCTCGAGTCAGCAGCATGAAGCGGCCGCGAGGCGTCGTTGCTCGCCTTCGTAATCGCGATCACGCAGAGGCCATCCGCAGCGCTATGTTGCCCGTGCAGCGCTCTATTGCCCGTTGCATCACGGAGCGCGCTGATCTCGGGGCCGCCGCGGTTCCCTGCAAAGGTTGTAGTTTTAGACCTGAGGAGGATGGGATTCGCAAGACATCGACTCAGCATAGTCTTGGTCCAGGAGGGTCAAACGGCGATACCGCCTATCTTGGTTTCAGCCCGAGTCCAGATGCTTAGCTGAGCGTGTCTCGAGTATGCCAAGATTGCCATTGCCAAGCTCAGTCATGACGGATATAGAAATTGCTCGCGTGACAATCGAAACTGCGCGGAAAGTCGGGCTGCGCCTGCTGGCTAATAATCGGACGCCCGCTGAATACCTATACTTACGAGCTGGTCTTCGATTTCGTTGTCATTTTGTGGACGGCGGACAAATAATGAAGCCGAGCTGCTGTCTGCGCCTCGTCTGAACTTCCTGATGTGACTGAACAGCAGAACTCAATTTGCCCTGCACGTGTCATCTGCCGTCCCTCACAATCCCGACCGTCTCAAAAAGCTCCAGGGTCATGGTCAGCCCTCCTTGGGCCCTGAAGGTGAAATTGGGGACTTCCGGATGAAGATTATCCTGCACCCAAAGACGGGATTCAGGAAAATTTGCGAATATATACGTGCATATTGGGTTGTTTGGCGGGGACATGATCGGTCTACCGACTGTCACACAGTGTGATAGGTGTTGTATTCGACCTGCCTTTACTATAGACCTATATACACAGGTATTTGTGTCGGCCTGCGACAGCGTAAGTATTACGGGAATTAATGATTTCATAGAAGAAATTGCAAAATGATGTCTTGCAACCGCTAATCTTGATATCATGACTTTCAATCTTGTCAGTTTCATACTTGGAATCGTCAAGCCTCCGGGCCCTCCCGGTTCACTAGAAGTCCATTTCGTCTTCACTGTAACTTTTTCATTTCCATATGTTAACTTCATGTACCCACTCACGCAACCCTCCCCCCCTCTCCGCACGCAAGACGACCTGATGTAGCAGTCTGCATGCTCCGTCCAACTTACGCAACTCAATCTGGGTACATCAGACGTGGCGAGATGAAAATAGTATTCGTAGACCTACTGCAGTTGACTGAGACTCAGTCACGGGTGGTGGGGGGGTGAGAGGGCCAAGCTGGGGTTGGACGAGCGAGTACATGGACTTACCATTTGCGGTATTCCTTTATCTGTCGTTCTTGACTTAATTGTTTTCAACCTCTATGCTTTGTTTTTGAGCCCTTCATTCTATTCTCCCACGTCTGGTATTTTTCTTGCCTTTCATTGTCGTTTACTCCTGCAATTGCTTACTGTCACATTCAAACTCATTTATGTAATTCATTAGATTGAATGGAACTGATGGGTTGATATGGACATATCTCAGAACAGTCTCAGCAATGAGGCTTTGTGGATTTTCTATGATAGACTTTTACAACAGGCTCGCCAGCTTGAGAGATCATTAGCAACACCATCCAATCGTGGGAACCCTAACGCACCCACGGACGTACCTCAAAGAATCAATCCGGTTACCCCAATCCGTCAAACCGATGGCCATGATTCCGGCGATCCTGAAGATGAAGATATTTCGAGTAACGCTGAAGGCAAAAATGATACAGAAAATGATCAGCTGTCCTCGTCTCTCAGTCCAGATCAGCGCCAAGTCACCATTACGCTGAGTAATTCTCCTGTTCGCACTAGGCCTCCTCCTACTACTCCAGATCAGCATCAAGTCACCATCACATTGAGCAGCTCTTCGAATCATACTCAAACCCCTGCTGAGCTAAGGGTCCCGGTCCAACCTGTACAACAGTTTCCACCCGATCTGAGGAATGTGCCCGCTCTGGAGACAACGCGATCAGAAGTGTTAGAACCCACTGAATCTCGGCAGGCACGTCGGCGGATCATAATAAAACGTGAGATAGTAGATCAATACCGCACCTTAGTGGATACCTACATGGGCATTAGGTACAACATATATACAGAAGATACACCGTCACCAGATAGCAGTGAACCCAGCATTCCAGAACCGGAGCCCATACAATCAGATGTGCTTTCCCTTATAACCCTGAACGCCTATGTTGAAGTCAGTATAGTCGAAAGCACTGCGTATGATATCAGCAACCTAGGACTAGCCAGAGCGGGGAACTATTATATCGGGCGTTTTGACTTCGAGGGCGCCATGCAACGGAACCGTGCAAGGTTCCGGGAGCGCACATGGGCCGACCTAGTGTCGAAGGCTGGCGCACTTGGTACTGATTTCAATACAGCATACTCCAAGGTCTGCGATTACCTCCGAGGCAGACGGAAGCTTATCATGTTTGTCAATATCGGTAGCCACGCTACGGTTCTCACGCTGGTTCGTGAGTCAAAGACCGCGACATTCTTCGACACATGAACAACTCGGAATAACCAAGAAATGGCGCTCCTATTATGTTCGTCCGTCATAAGGTCGGTTTTCAATGAGACAACAGAAGGCTGGACACTGCAATATGCCCGCGTTACGAAGCAGAATGTACGAGCGAACAATTGTGGTATACATTCGTTACTGAGAATTAAAGAGGAGTTGGAAAACAACAATTACCATGATACTAATGAGACAAGTGCCAACACAATGAGGCTGTACCTGGCACTCCGAGGTGCACACGGAGAGGCTCAGTACCCCCTGGCGGACATTATCAAGTGACACAATTCCGAAACGCGGGCAGAGCATGGCCAAGCACACCGCGTCCAGGGGATGGAAACAATAAAAGTGTCGAAGGGGATTTCCCAAAAGAGAATCCACGATATTTTCCAAAATTGAGAATCTAAGGCCATGCTCCCATAGGTTGTGCATCAGGGTGCAGGATAACTGGACAAGATGTATGGTAGCGCTGCTGATCAGGCACGGTATCCTAGCCGCTGAGACTTTATTATGTAGGATGTTCCATGTTCGCGAAATGGCGGTTATGAATGCTCAGACTAATGGGAAGATGGCTCTCAACGCGGAACTTCCGAGGGGCCCCAGCAGCTTTCTCGGGTGGGAGCGGGAAGTTGGTTATCAGTGGGGAGATTCAAAGGCAGCTGTGAAGCCCCGATTGCTCTGCAAGCCTTTTTTCTTACGAATAAAACTTTTCGTGGAGATGACTAGCCCAACGAGGCACATCAGCCGCAAATGGAATTTCGAGAAAAGCACAGAGGTATCCGTTGGAACACCTTACTCTTGCTTGAATAAGACAATGTTTTCCGCATAGTTCAACACTTGACGTGCATCGACCTATAGAACTAATCGGTGCGACATTTAAGACTGGAGTGTAGCTAAGGTATAGATGACACTAATTGGTAGAATGGCAATGGGGCGGGAGGGTACTGCGGCTGGGCATACTGTAGTTAAAGTATACTTCACTGTTGTTAGCTTCCAGATGAAACTTTCAAATCAAAAGACGTATGACTCAATTGTATCACATACAAATAGTGTCATGCTGAGGTATCGGTCACAGTTACAAGTGAGCGGTTCTGTTGTATACAACTGGTATGACTTCACATACCCAGTGTCGAGACATGGTCATAGTGTGGCGGCGTCCATATAAACAAACTTGATTAATAGCCCAACCCCAACGCAACCCAGTCCCAACCCCCTCCTGAAGTCCCCCAAGCCAACACAGCGCCTCTATTTGGCTCCGTCCAATCAGAAATTGTCTCACTTCCACTGAAGCAGGTAAAGACTATTCAAGACACTATGCACTGCCTTCCAACGTTCTCTCTCTGCTTATTGTCCTGCTGTGGCTGTCACCTCCATTGCGGTTGTACGCACCGAGGACGGTCACGAATATGTAATTCTGGGCCGGGCCAAGGAGAAGTCGGATAAGGTTTGACGCAGCGACTTCACCACCGCCATCGAAGAAGGCAAGAACGACTGCTGCAATGGCGGCAGCAAAGGAGGTCGCCAGAGCGAGGATGAGGACAGCAACAAATGGTGTGCTCCTCTCCCGTACAACCGGGATGAGGCCGAGGTACGCCGCCAGGATGGTATTGAAGAGGGAGGCGAATGCGTTAAGGATTCTCTTCGATCGCTCCTCGAAGACCAGCGCCAAGCACGGAAGGGTGATAGCACAAGTCAGCAAGAGGGCAGCGATGGGCCACAAGAAGCTGCCCATTAGCCTGTCTCGGACCCAGTTTTGCCTGTCAAGCGAGATTAGTCATCAGGACGGCGGAATTCGAACAACAGCTTGGGCAGGCCCTTGAAGGAGGCGGAAAAGGCCCCGGAAAAGGAAAGAGGAGGAGGATTTGGAGGGGCCACCATACTTGTCGGTCATTTTGATTTGATATGAGTCCGTCACGTCTTTTCAGGGAGCTTAACAGCAATTGAAGGGATTTAGATCGCGTTGACAGTATGTGAAACAAGTCTGCGGCGATACTGGGGCGTCAAATAAAGAACAATGTCCAACTAACTGCCCAGGCGAATGGTCATAATTTGGTGGTAACACAGGTGCAAGGATCGATCGTGTCACAGGCAGACGGGCATGCACCTTTAAGTAGGCGTCGATGCCGCCTGCGGGAGGCTCTATGTCTTTTCGGGAACATGACGATTCCTAGGAAACGAAAGAGAATACCATATGGGCGCCGTAGTAGACAGGGTATGGCAATCACTTCCCAAGTGGCTGCTTCACTATGGGAGCATTCGGTACAGCCAAGCATGGCATAATTTAGGAAGCAAGCAAAGCCTCGGACCCGAGGAACCGCAGGCAGGAAAGGGGGAACGGAGCGGCAGCTGGGAAGATTCAAGCCAATGAGTCGCAATCGGATGCCGGTGAAAGTTAGGAAGACAGCCTCTAGGGCAGGGTTATCCAAACCCTGTACTGCACGCGGAATTTGTCACATGGGTTTTCTTAGGAATCGGAGAACATTGACCTCACTTGCGGCTTGCTGGGATCCCAGAGGTCTACCAAGGTTGGTATCCAAATGTCTAATACAATCCACAATTCAAGTTAGTAAATGCCAGTCTAATGTACAGTATCATGTTCTAATGTACAGTATCATGTTGCAGTTCATTCCGTGGTAGATTGTTGTGGATAGCAGGTTATCCCACTGGAGCAGCACGGAGTACCAAGTCGAGACCGACGTAGAGGTGTCTTCGTCGGGCATCGGCTTTCTTTAGGGACCGATCCCACTCTGACATCCTAGATTGGTGTGTGCATTCCTAAAAGTCTTTTGTGGCACATGGTGGCAAACCACAGCAGGTGGCTTGGTGCTGAGCGGCCATGGACTGGAGGTCTCTGTTGGGACGGTACCATGGCCCACTCCGCTCGACATCGCCCATTTGGGGGCCAACTTTGCGGTCAAAAAGGCATGCTGACATTGTTTGGCGCTTGCGAATGGAGCGCTAGGGGCCTATCGAGCTCATAAGGGTAATGCAATCCTCGACGGAGGCCGCTGTACTGTATGCAGGGCTCCGTTCCCAAGGGTTGACTTGGCTCGAGTCCCCCCCCCCCCGGTCATCCTCCTTTCCAGTCTTGTTTCAGGGAGAGACAGTGTGTAACCAAGAGCAGATTCCTGTACTTCAGAAGCTGCCCTTCAATGTCTGCATGAGAGCAACGAGGTGCCGAGATGCCGAAGGAAGAGACGATAGACAATACAAGGATTGGACGTACTGGGAACGATGACGTTGCCGTTCGTCCCAAGTTGTTAGTTATTGTCCCGTCCAGGCGCATTGTGGCTTGTCAAGCTCTGTCCTGTAGGTCAGCAAGCAGTATTTCTTGACGCCGCTGAGCTCAGGCAGCCGGTTCCCTGGGTACAGTACCCTACCGGCCTCTCAAGCGGCCACACTGTCCACCAGAAAACCCCGCCGCTCCCTCCCAGTTCCCAGTCCTTCCTTCATGTAGTTTCCGTTCGTGAGATGCGGCTGCTGACCTCTACTCAAGGTGTACTGGCGTACTGGCGTACCTGAATCTGGTCCCTTTTCGCTGCTGCTCACTCCGCCCAGCCGTCTCCATCCAAGGGGGCCCGATCCCCAGGCCACCCCATTCTACTCTGACAAGCCTGGCCCGCCGCCATTGTTGATTGGAGCCACAGCAGCAGCACTTCCCGCGGCAGTGCAGCTGCAAGTCTTCGGTTCGCGGTGTGGAGAGGGGTCGGCTCCATGGGGAGCCCCGTCGCAGGTACTGACCTGTCAGGTGAAAGTCTTAGTACGGTGGTTGCGCACCTTGCCCTCTGCACTAATCGCTTGGTGGTAGATTCCTAAAATCGCTATGAGACCTCTAACATCACCCCGGATTCCTGGAGATCCACAGATTCTTGGACGTCCAAAGATCCCTCGAGTGTGGACCTTGCTTAATACACGCTGACGGCATCTCTCATCCCAAATCAACCCCACTGGTGGTCCCCGGTGTGTTCCTTCTGGCTGTTCTTCATCATCCGCCTCGATGCCATGATGTCCAAGCTCAAGACCAGTCTTCTATATCTTGGTACCGCCCTACTCGCCGCCGAACTCTGGCTTTCCGCCTCTGCGTCCCTGACGAACTGTGGCTTCCCCATGCGCCCATCTCGTAACTGTCCAACACATCAATCCTCTTCATGTACCACGCCGCCATCACCGCTATGGATTCGAATCAGCCTGCACCATCCTACGGCGAAGCCTTCATCTTCTCCGAACAGTTGAAAGAGTGTGTTCCCCTCTTCCTCACTTGTTGCCTGTGTATCTGGCATTGGGCTGACGGTTGCTAAGGGAATTGCTATGGACTCATTCGTACGGACACGGCCGTTTCATCCACGGCATCCCCAGCGAAAGCTTCGAGCCCTGCTTCAGTCTCTTCAAGGCTGACGACAACTCCCTCGACTTCCATATCTTCGACGATAGGCTCTTCACATGGCTGTGCGCAATCCCCGAGCTGAACCAAGACCTTTACAGAAGTTCAGCTACGATCAGCATGGACGTTCTACTCCCCTGCTACCCAGAAGTGTGCGCGAAATTCGACCATGACAAAGGAGTTGGAAAGAGCTTCTACACACTGGAGTTATTTGTTTGTCATTGTCTTCGGGAAGGCTCGGTCTTCGCCATCTTCGGCTTGGAGCATCTCTACAAGAAGGGAATACTTACGGATTTGCACTTCCGTGACATCCAAAGCTGGTACGGGTATATGTCGAAAGATTTCGATCTTTCAGACGAAGGCATCCAAGTTGAGGACAAGCTCAGCACCACCGAAACCAACGCATACTTGGGGACTTCTAGCATCACACGTGGACATTCTGACAACAGCTTAGTAACGGCTGGCGAGTTTGTTCAGAACTTAAAGACTTTTGGGTGGCTTAAAGACGAGGGTGTTGAAAAGGCTTCTCCGAGTGTTGCTCAGATAGGGGCAAAACAATCCAGAGCCTCCAAGATCCGCTTTCGCGAGAAGGTGGCACAGTCTCGCAAAAGGTTGCTAGACGCAGGTGCCAAGCAGAATGCCTCTGATGGTCTCAGAGCATTCGTGGGCCAGGTCGGCACCAGCGAGTCCGTCTTGAGGGGCGGAACACGCGTGATTCGGGACATCAGCGAAGGGTATATGCCATCCCGCCTCATCGATGTCGTCAGCGCGTTGCAAGTTGCAAATGCAATGCTGTTGTCCGGTCCTCCCTCAAAACTGGTGTTTTCGGAGAAACAGTAAGCACGCCACAACCCTCCTTGCTGATACTAAATTGTACACCCGGCTGACAATATTTAGATTTGTCGATGATATCCCACGATGGTCTATTCTACTAGTTCCAGGTGACCGACAACTATTTCTCGAGATAGCTTCTTCTCTCTGGGGCATCACAACCCTGAAAGGAGCGGGTACTTTCACCGGCGAGAAAACTTCGGTCCTCTTCCACACCCTAATCAACAATCTCGTGAGAGCACCAAGGCTATTCGACCATGGCGTCGGCAACTCTGGGGGTTCCTATTGGTTGCGAAGTCTAAGACAACAGTACGCTTCTGTAAACAGTTGTTCACATGCTCATGGAAGAAGGCTTTCTCTCGACGGGTGGCGTCCATTGCCCATGCCAGACGTACAACAGAGTGTGCATATGGATGCCCGCAAGCCACCGGAACGAGAAAGGGAGCTCACTGCCCTGCCAAGAATCACCTTCCTGATGGCAGGGGCTATATTCGGCGCAATGCTGCTGTACCTGTGTCGTAAGTATTTCGGTATACCCCTAGTTACTGCAACCCAGATTAACACGACGGCAGTATCCCAGCACGACTTCTCTATCCCATCAGTGCCTCTCTTAGTTTCAAAAACTGGGCGAGGCAGGGCTTCCAAACAGATAATGGCTCGAAACTGCGTCATAATTGACATGTACATCAGATCCAGTTCTCTTGTTGACGTTGGGAGCTGGAATAATCCCGCCGATTCGGTACCCAAACCAGTCACGGCCCCCTCTGTGCTGCGAGACAGTCCCCCGGGAGAAACATTTCAGGAGCGTGTACCAGTCGAGCAGCCGAGGCAAGACGTCGTCTGTCCCATGTACACCTCCTCGAGGTAAGCTCCCGATCATTACTATATATATACTTACAGTCGTGGTTAATAATGTTAGCATGTCCGTCGTCAAAATGGAAAGTGCGCCGGCTCGTTGCTCACCCAGCCTATCGTCACATCAGATGACGCCCACATTCGTCAACAGCATCTTGCCTTCCAGCACAACTACGAAAACACATGGCTTGACGACCATTGTCACTTTGGAGGACGGCACCATTTTCTGCAAGGTTCCGGAGTGCAGGAAGGTGTTCAACCCAAACATCACAAGGGGCAATCTCAAGAGACATGAGAGGGATCAACATCCCGGAAGTTTACCAAATTATCAACAAGTGCTATACGAGTGTCGCTTTGGCTGTGGTTACAAGCATCCTCAACCATCGAACACTCAAGGGCATGAGAAGAACCACTGCGCGATAAGAAAGGGGAAACAGCCAAGAAGTCGTGGCAAGTGGAGAGAGGCTACCAAGGCACTAAAGGGCCGTCCGATGTGTATTGTCAAGAGGCTGGGGAGTCATAGGGTCGGTCACGTTAAGGAAAGGAAAACGGGCAGGTAGACTTCCTGGATTGCAGGACAGAGCTTCCATTCAATAACTTCGACAAGGGCCGACGGGGGGTCAACTCGCTCTAGCTTACCTACGACTAGATTTCTCTTTGAAAAACTCTTCCAACAGGCACTTTCCACACTAAATGCACGCCGTCTATCAACCCATTGACTTGGAAGTCTCTCTATATCCCGAATTCCATTTCAGCTCTCATGTTTTCGTAAGATAAATATTTCCAAGTGTGCGATATTTCATCACCCCCTCGAGTCCATTGGTACTAAGGTAAGGGCAACGGCCACTACCTAGTGGCGCCTGTGGACAATCTTGACGATGCCTCTCGATTCATCGCAAGCACGAATACAGACAATTTGAATCGCTTCCAAGTTTCTCAGGATTGTATCTAGCAACTAGTTAGTTTGTCTGTCATTTGACAAACGGCCATGATAGCTCAGTATCGCAACGTCGAGGCGTTGGAAGGCGTTCGCCAGTGAGGACCTCATGGATCCAAATTTAAAACCATTTGCGGATTTCTCATTTGTGACACGCTTTCAAGGCCATAAAGTTTGGCGTCACCGGCACAGATGTGGTGAGATATCGCTGCTGTCCTCCGTCTCTGTATGTGGATCGTCTTCACACTATTTTGCTTCCTCTGTGGGGAAGGTCTGAGATGAAACTTCAGGATGAGCTTCCAAAGTACAGCAGAGCTTCCCCTTTTTGGTTCTAATAGTAAAGTTCATGTTCAGGTATTCGATTTCCATTTTGCTCATTCTTCGCCAAGGGTCAGCAGATCGTCTCGAATATCCGGCACTTCCGCATTCAAGTTACAGTGAAGCTATTTGGCTGAAGAAAGGAATGCAAATATGTGGCCGGGATCAATGACTGGAACGAAAAGACTGCTCCATGGGTCGCACACAAGATGGGTGCTTGCACGCATAAAACTGGCCACGACTCGTGGCAGAGGCTTCAGCGCCCTCGATTCCAGACAGTCTGGGTTTAGAAGTCAAGAGCCAAGATAGTCCTGCAGGCATATGAGATGGGCCGTTCGCCAATGCTACAGTGCCAGGTCGGCGCATGCGTCCAGGCTGTTGATCATTGCGGGCCGATCTCGATAGTCTGATGGTGCCGTCGAGTCGCTCGCATGCCGTAGCGAATCATTGGGTATAGCTTAGCGGTGATACACTTTATACTATATTTAAGGAACGGCCATTAAATATCTGTGATAACATTCCATGTTCCGACAAGTCCTTCCTCAGACCTACCCATAAATGGGTCCGCAGCTGGCTTCCTAACAGCCCATACATTATGCCAATCAGAGTGGTCTGCACACCCTGTAACAAAATCCCAACTTGCTCCCTTTGGATACGAGCCCATCATGGTGAAACCGTCAAGCTGAACATCCGCGACAGCCTTGCGCCAATCTGCCGCCGTGACAGGTCCATGGCCAGATCCTGGCGTGAGCAGCTTGAACTCTGTCGCCGGAGCGGCCCCGTAAGTCTTGTGCGCCACGCCGGCCGGAATGATGAAAACATCGCCGGGCTCCGCCGCGAGTTCCACACCACCATCTTCCCGATCCTGGCCCCAGGTGCTTTCCTCTAGGTTGTCGCTTGTATCTGCGGCACCGAAGCGGATTGTTGCCTTGCCGGTTAATACTGTCATGCATTCGTAGCTCCGCGAGTGGTAATGCGATGGTTGCGTTGGGCCGTAACGGACGATCCAATTAACTTCCCATCCGTTGCTGTCGTATAGATCGTATATCTTGGTCATGCTGGTTTGCGGCTCGTCTATAAATTTCTTGTAGTGTAGAAGAGGGAAATGAGAGTTGGGAATCAGCCCCGTTGGCTGAAGATGATACTTGTGAAATATGGTCATACTGGTTTTCTAAAGGAGTCCTCTTGTAGTCTCATACGTAACGGGGCAATGGTAGCTATCCGTGTGCATGAGAGCAGTAACTCTGAAAACTAAAAAAAAACAAAAAACAATTGAACACATTCATTGGAGCATAGATAAAGTTCTTGACGACTTGCAGGCCCGGAATCTGCCACCGGACTTTCACGTGATGCGTGGAAAAGTCTTGGCTTCCGGACTCCATTGCCGTGACAGCGACAACAGGCACGTTTTGCACGGCTGCAGGATTACAGCCAGCCCCATTCTTCAAGTGATGTAGAATAGGTACATGATGGTCTGATTTCTAATTGCTCTATCTGGGAATCTGAAACTTGAATAAAAAATGAAAGTCTTGAATCTATTTCCTACACGTGTTATCAGGGCGGCAGCGGCAGTCGCCGTGCCAGCTGCCATTTCAAAAGACAATGCAGCCAATCGAGGCGCGCCAGCGCAATTTCCTACACTTCCCGCTGGTCGTTACCATTTTCGGTCTTCTTGAGCCCGATCAGCTGTGCCATCTCGACCCAGAATGTGACAGGCGGCGTGGTGAAAGACGCCTCATAAGTATCGACGATAGGAGCGTCCCATGCCAAATCGGCCTCTTCCGGCTTGACCATTTTACTATTCTTCATAATCTTCCAGCAGAAGAATAAGCATGGGCTTAAAATGACCATCGTGTATGCCCCGAAGAAGCTAGCTGCGTCCCAGGTTCTTAAGCTTGTGTAGCCGTATGTTCCGGTAACGCAGATGTAAAATGTCAAGCTGACCCAGGCACAGTATGGCTGTAACCATCCCTTGTACGGTAGCTTGGAGCGGTCGAAGCTTTGAGCTTTTGTAGCCCGCCACCAGAAGACGTAGGTTGTCGACATGATGATATAATTGATAAAAGCCGAGGACGTGACCTGCGAAGAAAGTCATCAGTGAAGTCCTTGTTCCTCTCGATTAATGAGTTAACTGACCAGACCGATAAGAGTGCTTAACGCGTTAGCAGTTTTCGTGCTCACTTGGAGAAAGGCAAGAAGGGAGAAAAGCATGGACACCGCTAAGCAATAGTGAGGCACGCCACGCGTTGTGCACTTGGTGAAAATCTTCGGAGCGCGGCCGCTCAGTGCCAGAGAGTACAAGCTCCGGCTTGCGCAGTATGCGTAAGTGTTGCCCGCGGAGAAGATTGAGGTGCAGAGCAGAGCGTTGACAACATGCGGGAACCCGTCAATGCCCAAGTTTTGCATAGCAATCACATAGGGCGAAGCAGCTGCAGTACCACCGCCGCTCGCATTGCCCCGAGCAATACTCTCCAAGAGAGGGTCGTTGTGTGCAATAACAATGCCAACGCAGAGGGCGCTGCCAATGAAGAATATCCCGAACCGCATATACACGGTCTTGTAAGCTGCCTTGATGTAAGAACGAGGCCGCTTGGCCTCGGCTGCGACCATAGAAAGATATTCGGGGCCGACAACAGCGAAGGAGGCGTTCCACACACAGGCGAGGAAGCCCTCCCAGCGGCCAAGGAGTCCGGTACTGTTGTACTCAGCAAAGGGTCCAGGGTTGTCCCAGTAGCGAAAGCCGTAAGCATCATGTCGGGGGTTGCCTCCCACCATTGTGATAAAAGTGAAGAAGAACAAAGCAAAGAGTAGAATCACTTTCCCGCCCGAGAGCCAGAATTCGGCCTCCCCGTACATGCTAACTACCAGTGCATTCAAGATACTTGGTATAGTAGATTCGTCAGCATGCAAGTCGCCAGACCTCAAGAACGGTGGTGTAGAATTGGCAACCACGTACATATATAGGATGATACAGGCTAGGACAACTGCCCAGACCGGAATTTTATTGCTCCAAAAGCTGATCACAAGCGAAAGCGCACTGATTTCGAAAGGCAGGAGAAAAGCCTGGTAAAGGAAGACTGGATGATGATTTGGTCAACGCCGCGGAAGGAGCTTGCATGCGGTCAGGGATGGGGAAGGACTCACAGTTCCAGCCAGCCATGAAGCCAAAGGCATCGTCGACATACTTCCCTGCAAGACCGATGAATCCACCGGGAACAGGATGATAAGTCATCATCTCAGCCATGCAGTTGTTGGTCATCCCGACCATTACACAATATAGTATGTAAGCCATTAGCAGGCTCGCAGGGCCACCGGAGTGCAGACCAGTTCCGATGCTAACAAACACGCCGGTGCCAACAGAACCACCTGTAGAGAAGTAAATATGAGTTTCTCACTCGTTGGGCCACATCATAAGTTCAAAAAAGCTCAATGATTGCAATCACATACCGATCGCAATGAGCTGGATCTGCCGGTTTCCCAGACGCCGCTGAAGGCTATCGGTACTGTCCAGGAGGGCTGTTGTGCCAATTCTCTCATTGCTGCGAGTTAAGCGAAGGCCTAGACTATTAATGCCTTCTTCCTTTCTCTGAGGTTTGTCCGTGTATGGGTCGCCGGTCATGTTTGCCGCGAGTGTGGGAGGAAGAGGTACAGGAGGCGAAGGGGTATGCTATACGAAGATGTCGCACAAAAATGTCGCTTGGCTTACTCGATGCAAAGAGGCACGCAAATCGGTCGGGAGGACATTTGAAGAGAAAGAAGGGGTTGACTTGAAGTATGAATGCAAAACCCGTTACCCTTATTACTTTTATACGGACGTTTCGGAACAATAATTACGGAGCAACCTTGCGGGCTATTTTAGATATCGCCTCCCATCATTCGGCCCTTGGACTAAAGAGACCTTGTATAGAATCTCGGGTAGAATGGCCGACTTACCAGGAGAATGCCTTGAGGACCAACGGGAGATAGGCTATGTCCGGAGGGGACCGGGGTGGCAGAGATTAACACGGCGGTGCGATAAGCCACCATAGAAAGCTTTTCCAAGGGGGCTGAGCGCACTCCATCGGCTCCTGATGCCGTCACCTACTTATTGTTGTTCTGGCGGCCAGTAATAATGCAGTGATAATGGATATTAATCCTCAGTTGTCGCTGTAATAAAGCAGGCTTAAAAGATTTTCCGCAACATCAATCTCAATTGACTTCATTGTACACTTATATGGGGACACAGCCACAGATGCCTCTCCACGGACTTTCCGTCCACACCACCGAATTCATTTCATATGACAAGAAACGATAATGTTCACTGTACACATCGTCCCACAATTCACTGTGCTGAATGAATTTCACGTGTCAAAATTGAACATGACATATGAATTCCGAGTTTATGGATCAATCTTTCCTGTCAACATCAACGGATTTTCTTGACGAAAACTCCGATGCTGGATTCCTCCATCTTGTTGCCATGATCCCACAATTTGTCTTCATTTGCCACTAGCTTCATAATACGCCTACATATCATCAACAATGCCTCATCATGGCGGCTCGAACCTAGAACGACAGCATGGGCAGAGAGATAGCAGGGTTGACTGGGCGCCTTAATATGGCTGAAAGAGCCTATTCATGGACAAATTGTACATTGAGACAAGATGGGCGAGTTTCCGAGCCTGACCGAGGAGGACTTCATCCTAAAACCAAACTACCCGGCTACTTTGGCCCCCTGATAAAAAAGAGAAACATGCGGAGATAGGCTGGACAGAGTACCAAGCCTTTTCTGTTTACCGAAGGACAAGAGAAAAAGGACAAGCACGTTTAAGGCTTTGAAATCAAAGATCCCAAATTTATTAGAAGCGAAACCTAGCCTCCAAAGAAGATACAGCAGCTTTCATGGCATTAGTATCACGAAGTATTCCCAGGCTCCCCTGTCTCATCTGTCGTGATAGAAAACCCCAAAATTGCTCCCCATTGTTCCAACTCTCCTCGGATAACCTATATTTAGACTTCATTGGATGGGTACTGAACCGTATCCAGCGGAATGTATTCCTCCTTGACGGTCCTGACACTGCTGTAGCGCTGGATCAGCGCGACGGTACCAGTCTTATCGTTGGTACCACTATCCCTGCTCCCACCAAACGGCTGCTGGCCAACGACCGAGCCAGTACACTTGGTATTGAGATAGAGATTTCCCGCGGCGTGTTTAAGCACATCTTGAGCGCGACGAGAAGCAATGGGGTCTTTGGCGAATATAGCTCCAGTCAGACCATATGAAGACGTGGTATTAATAAGGTCCAATACTCCCTCGTACTCTTCGTCCTTGTACACGTAGACACCAAAGATCGGGCCGAAAAGCTCCCGTGACATGATGTCGTGGCGTGGGTTCTTCACCCGGTAGATTGTAGGGTGAACAAAATACCCAGACTCCTTGCTGGCCTGCCCACCAATAAGCAGTTCGAGCTCTGGATCCTTCTTCGCGGATTGTATAACCCCATTGAGCTTGTCAAATGACCTCTCGTGGATGACTGAGTTGACGAAGGCGCCATAATCCTCAGGGGGGCCGACCTTGATCTTCTTTGTCTCTCGTACAATGTGTTCTCTGAATTCGGGCCACACAGATTCAGGGACATAGACCCGCGAGCAAGCGGAGCACTTTTGACCTTGGTACTCGAAGGTTGCACGCAGGGTGTTGTAGGCGGCGCTCTTGACGTCGGCAGAGCTGTGGACCAAGTGGAAGTTCTTGCCGCCCGTCTCTCCAACCACTCTCGGATAGGCATTGAACCTGCCCTCAGCGGTGGCCTTTCCAACCTTGCCCTGAAGCTCCTTGAATACCGCAGTTGAGCCGATGAAGGTGAGCGCTCCGAGTTCAGGTCGGTTCAGAACGGCATCTGTCACAGTGACTGGATCACCGGGGACAAACTGAACAACATCCTTGGGGAGACCAGCTTCCAGCAGAATCTGATACAATAGCCAACTGGCGTGCATGGCAGATGCAGACGGCTTCCAGACGACGACGTTCCCAAGCAAGGCAGCTGGACCGATTAATGTAGCACCAAGCGCCGTGAAATTGAAAGGGGTGATGGCGTAGACGAATCCTTCAAGTGGCCGGTACTCCATTTTATTCCATGATCCGTTGTCATGAACCTTGGGCTGTTGTGCAAACATATTCTCGCACTCCTTGACGTACTGGCGGAAGAAGTCGACACTCTCCACCGAAGAATCAATCTCGGCCTGCCAGATGTTCTTGCCCTGGCCAAGCATAGTAGCAGCCATCAGGTCAAAGCGGTACTTGCCGGTGATGAGCTCGCACGCGCGCAGAAAGATGGCGGCCCGATCTTCGAAGGGCATAGCCTCCCATGCAGGCTTTGCCATGAGCGCCGCATCGACACAGGTGTTGACCTGCTCTGGTGTCGCATGCGCGAAACCCGCCACCTTCTGAGCATGGTTTGAAGGGTTTGGCTGGCTCTCTGCGACCGTTGAGTTGAGCTACCGACATGTTAGACCCCAGCCAGCAAGCGTCGAATTGCATTGGCTGTTCTGGGGGATGACTTACAATGGTTGCCTGTGTGGCAACTGGGATGTTCACTGGATAGCTCTTCTTCATACGATCTAGAGCCTGAGTGATTGCCTTTCTCTCAGGGGAACCTTTTGCATAGTGCAGCTATGGGTCGGGGTCAGTCCACAGGAAGAAATATGCGCTGACACCACTGAAGAGAGCTTACCGGTGGCTCATTTTTGAACGGAGGAAGGCTCCATCGCGAGAAATGTATGCGTTGGCTTGCTGCTGTTGAGCCGCGAAGCGCGCGCGTCACTCTGACGGTGCAAGAACTATAGACACTGTACATTGTCGCAATTGGATGAATCAGTGCATCGAAATAATTCAAAATGATGGAAATGATGATAGACTGAGTACTCACTAAACCACTTGCTCAGATAGCATCAATATTGCAACAATATATGAAGTCCTCTGTCTGGGGCGGCGTCCACTAGATTGCGACGATGTTCTGCGGCCTGTCGGCTTCCGAAGCCGACGCCCGTCTTTCAAGTCGGGGGCGTCCATACAGCTTTCCTCGAAAGCGTGCCGATCACGAGATACATGGATTAGATACGTTGTAGATAAGCGGCAAGTGTTGCAGGCTTCAAACGTTGGAGATAGGCACGGCGCTTCCCCGCAAATGACGGCCCTCCATGGCGATCTCTGTACTTAAGGCCGCTGGGCACGTGTGTACAGCTTGAACCTGTCGTTGAGGTTGGTGAAGGCGTAGGCATTCTCTTCAAACAAAAAAGAACAAAAAAGCCCAAGAGCACGACTCGCAGTCATTTCGTCCGCGAGCTCGTGTTTCCATATCTTCTATCCAACAGGTCAGTCAGATTCGTCGCTGATGGAGCCGAAGGCCCCGGCCCGGCCCCTGCGAGTGCCTAGGCGGACTCCGCGAGCGTGAGTGTACTCCAACCCTGCCACAATTCCTTACTGTCCGGATCCGACCAGGACAGCGTCGCAAATACTCTGCAAGCTACACAAGTCACTGACTTATATCTGACCATACACCAGGTGTAAGCAATGTAGAGCGGCAAAAATAAAGTGCTCTACTACTTCTCCCTGCGAACGGTGTGTGCGGCGTGGAGACACATGCGTCTTCCCTCCCGACGAGCCGCACGTGTCGATCCCCGAGAGGTATGTCACAGCTCCGGGATAGCGACATATGATGTGATGCTCACTGGCAACTACCGTCAGCTACCTGAAGCATCTTGAGCGCCTTGCTTCTTCTGCGAAGCATTTATCGTCGGACATTACTCGCGGATTTGACTCACCACCGACAAATGGTTCGTCTCACATACGACCGGCCGAGGCGCCGGAAGATCGTCCGGATACCACAAATGCTGTACAGTCACCAGACACTACTCATCAGATTCCGCCTTTGCAACAGCAGACGCCGCCAACAACATCTCAACAAGGGGATGGCCCACAAGGTGATGGCCCACCATCTGCAGTGGCCACGTCCTCTGAAAATACAAGAGGCGGTTGCATCAACGTCATAACTTTTCGTGACGACGTAGAACCTCGACTGCAGCCCAGAAGTCTTCCTCCCTCGCAAGCCGGCATCACTTCGCTGTCTGGATCATCTGGTTTCCTGCCCTCACGCATCCCGGTCGATGCAGCGCCGCTGTCTGCCGGAGTTGCTCAAGACAATGTCCAAAACGACTCGGACGTTACTCCGCCCCATAATCCACTGATTAGCCGGCGCTTAGCTTACATACGTGACACAAAGGGACGACCAAGTGAGGTTTCTTGAATGCTTTGCTGGTGGCCTCGAAAGACTAAACGCGATTGCTAATTTCTGCTCATGATTGCACAAGGATACCTAGCACCAACCTCGACCTGGTCTTTCTGCCGTCGAACTCTGGCGCTCCTAGAAGGGCACACGCCGTCACCCGGCGATCCCTATGCCAAGGCTCCTCTGAACCTTGACGGTACGGCATTTCGACTGAAATGGACGGCAAAATCTGCAATCGAGCCCTCTGACTTTGTCGACTTGCCGGCAGCAGATTATGCTCTCTATCTCTACAGTAGCGTCAAATTTCACCTAGGTGAATTGTTTGGCATGGTGGATGACCTGTCCTTCTCGGAGCTCCTCCACCTTTTTCACAGGGACCAGGAGGGCACCGCGACTGCCAATCGTCTTTGGTTTGTTCAGTATCTGCTCGTCATCGCGTTTGGGAAAGCCTTTCTGGAGCACTCCTCTGCTGGTGCAGTAGCGGACCAAGGGCCACCAGGGAGCAAATATGCAGCTCGTGCCATGTCTCTAATGCCAGATGCCGCGCAGATGCATGACGAGGGACTGCCTGCTATTGAGGCATTAACACTTGGCGCTCTATACTTCCAGGCAATTGACATGAGAGTGGCGGCTTACCAATATGTGTGTTCAGCATATTTCTCTCCTCCAGGTGTCATAAATCATGGCTGATTCGTCACACAGATCGGTCAGGCAATTCGTCTGAGTCATGTCGAGGGCATCTATCGACAAATTGACGACGACGCGGACGCCATCAATGCTCCCTTTGCAACTCGCTGTAACGGCCTCTGGTGGACGGTCTATATTTTGGACAAAGAAATGTCATCTTCCCAGGGTGTTTTCAACTCTCTTCCAGAGGAAGACATAACTGCGGCCTTGCCATCCGAGCGATGTTCGTCATTAACTGCTGAAGCACTAAGCTTGCGGATTCACCTTGCTAAAGTCCGCGGCAGCACATACACCTGTATCCTCTAACCTATCATCCCCTGTCTCCTAATATATGAGAGACCCTACATGAGGACTGACTCTCGTCACTCAACAGCTGTTTATAGTGTGGAGTCTGCAGGCATTCTTGGCGACACTTTCATCAAAGGCACAAAGTCTATTCTGCATCAACTTGCGGAAGTTTCCCGTACGCTGGACGACACGATATCGAAACTCAAGCAGTCCATCAAGGGAGACTTGCCTCATATGTTTCGGAGGCTAATGCTTCCCTATCATCACGTCAGTTGGCCACCGTCATGTGACATTTGGTCGCTGACAACGAAGCAGTGCATCGTACTGATCACACGTCCACTCGCCATGTGGCTCCTCATCAATAGCCTTCCGCCGTCAAATTGCGCTCCTCAACAGCTCGCTCATCCAATAGCATCCCTTTTACAGATTTCTGCCGAGTCAGCAACGTCTATCACGCATGCAGTGGAGAATATGGCTGATAACGATATGCTAGGTGAGTTTCACGTTCTCAATCATCGCACATATCGACGATTAATTGCCATACAGAAACATTTCTCCCATTTGAGCTTGAGTACCTATTCTCTTCGGCCATGTTGCTGTCCATTCTTGGCGCCATCATACCAAGCTACATTCTCGATACAGAGTGGCGCCGGAAGACGATGGCTGTCCTTGATGTCATGATCCGCAAGAGAAGCGCGGTTGCCCCCTTGCGCAAAGCAGAGCTGGAGCAGCTCGAAACGCTACTCGCGAATGTCAAACAGCACCATACCAGTCGCAATGCGCCCTCGCAGCATGTCAGCTACCCACATCTCAGCCCTAGGGCTCCTCAGCCGATGTCTCCTCCCCAGCCGACAAGTCTTTATCCACACCAACGTTTAGGCCCGACGCTCGCCATGGGCTGTAGCTCCTTTGGCGGAAATGAAGAACCTGAAGCCGTCGCCGCGTCCATGACGTGGGATGGGATGTGCGGACCGAATGGGGATCAGATTTTAGATCTGGCTGAGCAATTCGAGATGGAGGATCTTGACATGAACTTTACCATAATAGAGTAGTAGTCAACTGTGCGTTTGTCGGCCTCGGGGAATCGATGATCAGCGACAGTACGAAGAGGGAGAACAGGACACACAGTCGCAAGGTCCAGAAATAATAAATGGTGTACGGATGAGCAAACACCCGGGTTGGGGCACGCTCATTGTCTCACTAATGCAAATGAGGACGGAGATTCGCACTGGCAAAATCGGCGTCTGCACTGGGCACGGTCTAGCCGTACGGATTACTTTTGATCATATAACTTGATTTCCAATGTTACTATAATGCCCCCTATAGCTATAACCCTTAGCGCCCTACGCAGCCGTTATCATGATTAAACTTAATATAACTACTTTATATTAATACTATATTAAATTAATTAAGTTTTTATTAGAATTAATTAATTTAGTATTAGAAATACCATCTAATTACTTAGATCTTATTTTTTTAATGTTATAGCGATGGTATAGATACCAGATTACTTTAATTTTGAGGTGTAATGGTAGATGGATTATATTAAGTAAAACGCTAATATTACCGTAATAAATTATCGTTAATTAATACTTTTTAACTCTCCTCCCTTTCTTAAACTTTTTTATAATAGATATAATACTTATAAGGACCTTAAAGCTAATTTAGATGTAGCTATAAAATCTGCTGGATTTCTTATTATTGTTAAAAGGTTAAACCCTTAATGTATAGTGTTAAAATATAGCTGCGATCTTTTATAACCCTCTATTATAATAATAAATAATACTTTAATAATTAAAATAAGCTATAAATAGTAAGTGCTTACTTATATAACTAAAGTAATGTTTAGTAAATAGACTTTAGTAGTTTAAGAAGAGAGATATACTTATTATAGTTTTTAAGAAGTCCTTAAAACTTAGTATAATTAGATAAAGCTAATGATAGAATATTATAATTTCCTTACTTATATAGCTTAAGATCTATATTTTATAAAGCCTAAATGATTTAAAGCAGCTTTTTATTAAAAATACCTTTAAGTATAGTTAAGAAAGAATAGAATTAAGGATTAGCTTACTGTTTATTAAAAGGAGAAGCAGGGTATTTATATACTTACTTAAGTAGCTTTAGGATTCCTTAAGAAGGAGGATTATTGGTATAGATAGGCTATTAATGAGGGTAATATTATGAGTATCTTTTAATGTAATAAGTAATAGATGAATTAAATTTAAAAGTAATGCTTTTCTTATAATATATTGCTTAATTATATATACTTAATAAATAATAAGAAGATATTTTATTTTTAAGGAATAATAGTAACTTATATAAAGAAGATTTTGTCGTTATTTTAAATTATTATTGATAATGAGAAGGAAGCTGGTTTTTAATAGCTTCTCTAATAAGTTTGTAAGCTCCTTAAGGAATATAATGCTAAGCTTCCTATCCTTTTTATTATTAACTATAATATAGCCCTAATAAATACTTTAGAATATAAATTCCCTTAATTATATTACTAGCTATATATCTTTTATATTAATATAAATATTATATTAAATATTAAAAAGAAATAGAGGAAGCTAGTGGTAGTGATATTAGTAATATTAAAGGTTATAAAGAATAATGAAGCTAAAGATCTTAAAGAGGATAATGAAGATCTTACTTCTCTTAATATACTAGTAAGAGATATAATAGTAATGCCCTTAAGGGTCTTAGATAATATCTTTTATATTTAAATGGCTTTCTTTAACCTCCTTAAGATTATAAAGTATATTATAAGTCGCGAGATTTATAAAATAGCCTAATAATAGCTTTAAGAAACCTTCTTAAATTAGATTATGATCTTTAATTATCTTAAGATATATTATATTAATAAGGAGGAGAAGATTATAGCTAAATAAGCTGCCTATATTATATATAAAATACTTAACTTTAGCTTATATATAACCTCTTTTATAGAGGTTATATATCATATAATTAAGCTTTAATTAAGCTATGGTATAGAGAACCTTTTTTATTTAATGAAGGCTATTTATAAGGCTATTAAAAAAAAGGCTAATAATTTTCATTAAGAGGAAGGTTATTAGAAAATAGTAGCCTTCATGAGATTTAACTATTAAGAGTAGCTAGGAATACTTCTTTTATAAATTATAAGAAATACCCTTAAGCTTCTTAAAGCAACCTATAAATAAATAAAGTAAATACTTAAAAGAGAAGCTTATTAAGGGGATTGTATTTTAAGCTGTTATTATCTTATTTATATTTAATATAATATTATTTATACTAATTATATAACTAATAGAAAAGAAGTAGATCTTCCTTTTAAAAAAGATAATATTTATAAGCACTACTACCTTAATCATAACCTCTACCTTAAAAACCCTCTTCTTACTATATTCTTACTAAAGAAGGTTACTATTTTAAAGGGTAAGCTTCATAATATCTTTATATTTATTATTAATAAAGAGGGCCTTTTTAAAAGCTATAAGAAGGCTATAATAGGTAAAAAGATAGCTTTAAATATTATAAGTTTAAATAATAGAGTAGATAATAAATCAAGGGTAATAATAGCTTCTTTATAATATATTAACTTAATATTTAAATAAAATGACTTAACCTTTATATTATTAAATAAAAAGAATATACTTAGTAGTAATATTTAATAGAAAGCTATTTATTAAGATTAATAGTTAGTAATAGGGTTTATGAAGTAATTAACTTAATAGCCCTTAAAGTGAAAAACGCCCTTAGGCATCATAATATCTTTAGGTATAACTTTAGTAATATTTATACCCTTAAGTATAAGGCTAATAATTAAAAAATAATATATAAGGGCTATAAGAAGTATTAACTAATTACCTTAGATAATTATAATTATTAAGGATATTATTAATAATAATAATAATAAGGAGAGCATTTAAGAAGAGATTATAGTTTATATATATTAGATATAAAATAATATACTATATAATTATATTAAATTGCTTAATTAAGTGATATAATTAATTGATTTATAATCTTTTTTAATAAGGGTGATAATAATATTGTTTATAAAGTTAATTAAATGTTACCCTATATTAATTTAGTGGTAGGGTATTAATTGCCCGCTAGGGCTAGATTTAAAATGTGGTGGACTGTGCCTAGTGTAGACGCTGATTTTGCTAGTGCGAATCTCCGTCCTCATGCAAATACCCAAACTCTGTTTCGCCCTACAGCCCTGGCGGATTTATATTCAACAGGTTAGTCGTTCTCCACATCGTTAGCGTACTCGGATGAGTCTGAGCTTTATTTAAACAGCTTTTTGGTCCCTCCTAATGATTGGGACAACGTTGGAATCAACAGCGTGAAAGGCAGATCAGGGTTATCGTCTGGTGTCATCTTGTGACACCAGTTTCAATGTTTTCCTCGACAAATTTGTAAATGTTCGAGGCATTTGGTATATCGACGCTTTACCTTTATCTATCTTTTCCTCCCGAGAAATCATTTCGTAGGATCATATTTGCAATTTTATGCAATTATCGGGTGATCGGCCTCCACTTCCGTAGTCGTGTTATAACCATGATTATCGGCAAGCTCCTTACAATCTCTGTCCTCGGTCACCTCTTGCCCTTCTAATGATTTTCGTTTTTTTGCTAAACTCAGGATTAGCACAAAGCACTGTCTAGGTCTTACGGACCTCTGCCCTCTCCTCGATCCTCGCCCCTTCCATTGAGCAGCGCAAACATGGATGTGGTCAGAGGCTCACTCTCAACTCAAGTATGGAGGAGTATGAGGAGACTCGGACACGGCTGTAAGCCATATCGCCGCTCGTTCTCAGGCACAGGCCTAAGGGCCGTTCCTCCGAAGGACTCGGTTGCGTTCATCGGTGAGGCTACGAAAAACTATTATATGTGGCTTTATCAATGTCTTCAACTGCACGGTGCTAACAGTCAAGAATAAGGCCTTGGGGTGATGGGCTGGCCTATGGCTGCGAATCTGAGGAAGAAAATGGGCTCAGAGCAGGGCATCATCATTCATGATGTCAACAAGACCGCCATTACAAAGTTTCAGGAGCAATTGAGCAACTACGGGCCGATCGAAGTAGTGAATAATGGGGCAGAGGCATTTCAGGCCGCAGTGCGTGTTCTCATTACCGATATTGCCCGAATAATTGGCACGTGTTTTGGGAGGCGCGTTTCCTATATTGACTGCTCGCTAGGACACGATTATCACCATGCTTCCAACAGCAGAAGCAATGCAGACGGTATACAACGACCCAAGTACGGGAATATTCTCAGTTGCTGCACCATCAGCCTTGACAGGGAAAAAGAAGTTGCTCATCGAGTGCGGCACGGTGTCTCAGTCCACGATCTGGGAAGTGTCCAAGACCGCCAGAGCCAAAGGTATCTCATTCGTTGATGCACCGGTATCCGGGGGAGCAATGGGATCCGAAGCAGGTACGTTGAGCTTCATGGTGGGATGTGAGGAACGGCTGTTCCCAGAGATCAAGGCCCTGATGCTGCACATGGGGAAGGTGTCGGGGATCTTGCGCTGCGGAGAGGTCGGTACCGGGTCCGCGTTCAAGATCATTAATAATTACATCTCCATTTTGAGCGTGTTGACGGTATCAGAGGCGCTCAACATCGGGGCCAAGATGAATCTCGACATGAAGCTACTGGTGGACGTCATCAACAGTGGAAGCGGTAGATGCTGGGTCACGGACACAAACAATCCGGTCCCGGGCATACACCCAAATGCTCCGGCGAGTCAGGGCTATGCGGGAGGATTCAGAGTCGAATTGGCTGAAAAGGTCTTGTCACTCGGCAAAGAATTGGCAGCAATGGTGGGCGCCCGTACTAATCTGGACAAGACTGCGCTGGCATCGTTGGCAGAAGCTGCGAGTGACCCAAGATATGCTGGAAAGGACGCACGCGTCGTTTATAAGTGGTTAAATGAACAGTAACAGATTATCGAGGCTTTCGTGTAACACACCTAGCTAGTTCATTCGTTATTCGAAACGAGACAGACACAATGGCTTCAAAATATTCCCATCGCTAGCGGCGAATTCTCTAATCTCCCGTTCAACGTTTGATAGTGTGTACGAAATGTGGGCCGTGCCGAGCACTGCAATTGCACCTGTAAAAGATGCTATGCTTGACCTGTGCATAATTTAATCAGTCTGTGCAACACTTGGGGGCTTTCCGCTAACAGTTAGCACTCGTTGCCGGACGACCCCAGGCGGAGTTTTCCAGGGTTGCAGCCAATCGCGTGAAGAACCGCAGGTCTCGGTATCCATTCCCGACGACTGTTCGCAGTAGGTACTTATATGGATCTACGAAATACTCCTCGGCTTCGACGGTACTCTGTCCTATGATCCTTATGGCATCTAGTCTATGTTGAGTAGAGGGAAATTCTTCATCATCTTCACGCCACGCCGTCTGGTTATTCTCTGTCGAGAATAAGAACTTATCCCACAATGAGCCCTCTCCAGGAACTTCGCCCGCTCTTTAATTCACTCTTTCACATCGGACTTAAAACGCGGCGCAAAGTCGTTGGCGACGCCTTCGTTGACAAGGCTCTTGAAAATGGCTCCACGGCGTTCTCCCGCCCCGGCCAGGAACTAGTGACACAATGGTGCTGGGGCTGGCTCTGGAATCGTCCAGGCCTTCAACTTAGAGACCGCAGTCTCTTGAACATCGGACTTCTCATGGCGCTAAACCGTGGCAATGAGCTTGGTACGCACATCCGCGGTGCGAGGAATAATGGAGTGTCTGAGGAAGAGATTCGGGAAGCGATTCTGCATGCTACTGTCTATTGTGGAGTGCCGTCTGGTGTTGAGGCTTTCAAGGTTGCAGAGGCTGTTCTGAATGACATGGGAGAGAAGGGAGAGAAACAGAGGCAACTGGGTGATCGTGCTCGGGAAGTGTAAGTAGAACGCCCCGATCTCGGGTCTTGAAGCAGATGCAGGGAAATCTCATAGTACTATTTTCGCTGCTTAGAATTCCTGCACGTTTATGGGTACAACGATCCAGGATGGTGGTAGATAATTGACAACGATCCATTCATTCTTGCGCACATTCTGCAATCCTAGTGGTAATTGGCGTGTCAACTGTCGGAATGTATTGTTACAGTCGGCGGGATTTCCGAGGCCGGCCCCTATATTGCCCATGCGGCCGCGGAGTCCGAACAGGCCACTCAGTCAAGATCGTTCACTAGATAAGTAAACGGATAAGGTTTGAACATCCTTTTCATGAAAGCGAGTAGATACTAGCTGGAATTCTTGGATTACAAGCTGCCCTACTCCGCTCTTTTTGCAGCTCAAGATGAGTTTCCCGAGAAGAGTCAGGGTCAAAAACCCTATCGTGGATCTTGATGGTGATGAGATGACTAGATTGATATGGAAAGAGATCAAGGATCGTCTTATCAGACCATTTTTTGACGTACAGCTCGACTACTATGATCTTGGTCTTCCCAACAGGGACAAAACGGAAGATAAGGTGACCCTGGAGTCAGTCGAAGCCGTGCAAAGACACGGCGTTGCTGTCAAGTGTCCAACCATCTCCGTCGATGCACATCGGATAGAGGAGTACAAATTAAAGAAGGGTAAGTAATCGTCTCCTCTATGCCGGGTCCAACACCAACAATCAACCACGTGCTAAGATATCCGCAGCATGGCAGTCCCCCAATGGCACGCTCCGTCAAGCTGTCGGAGGCACACTCTTTCGAGCGCCTATCATCATCCCCGGCCTCCCACGCGCCGTGCCGAGATGGACAAACCCGATCATTCTGGCAAGACATGCCTTCGGCGACGCTTATGCTGGACAGGATAGGCTATTCGAAGAAGCTGGTACATTATCCATGGTTTTCCGCCCAAACAACGGCGGGCCCCCAACCGAAGTCAAGGTATCCGAGCTGCCGGACTCCGGCGGCGTGGTGATGGCACACAGCAATACCACTGAAAGCATTACTGGATTTGCCCGGTCGACTTTCAAGTTTGCCTTGCAGAAGACCATTCCTGTGTACCTTGCCACAAAGTCGTCCATACTGAGACACTACGATGGTCACTTTCAAGATATCTTCGAACAGGTTTATCATCGGGAATTCCGCTCTCAATTTGCATCCAAGGGTCTCTTCTATGAGCACCGGCTTAACGACGAGCTACTTGCGCATCTGTACAAGATAGATGGCAACGTCCTCATAGCGATGAAGAACTACGATGGCGATGCCCAGAGCGACGCTCTGGCACAGGCATTTGGCAGTCAGGCCCTCATGACAAGTGCGTTGGTCTCTGGTGATGACAACATCCTTGTCGCCGAGGCCGCTCACGGAACCGTCACCAAGCACTATTACGCACACCTGAAAGGAGAGAGCACATCGACAAATCCCATCGCATGCATTTTTGCTTGGACTCAGGCACTGATCAGACGCGGTGAGCTTGATGGAACGCCAGAGGTTGTCTGTGTCGCCAAGGGAATTGAGAAAGCCACAATAGATACGGTAGCTGTGGACAACATGCTCACCAAGGATCTCGCGCTTCTATTCAAGGATGAGAGGCGCCTGTCCTTTGTATCGACGAACAGCTTTTTGGATGCCGTGCAGAAACGCATCGTATCCAGAATTTCTAATTAGTGCCTGAGCTCAATGATGATATATCAGAACTTGAAATTTATCAAAATACAAAATTGGGGCCCTTTTACTTCCGCCTTCGTGGATTGTTTCTTGATTGAATATTGCATTGATCTGACATCACCGCCAGTCGCAATCAAGTCCAAGTCGTCTTTATATTTCTTTCCATCCTCTCCATCATATGCCGGACTACCTGTCGTCTTCATTCTTGCCATGCTTCATCGCCATCTTGATGATTTTGTCCATAGTGCCCCAAAGACCTGATCATTATATTTCGGGGCCACCTACCACACCCAACCCCGCGAAAAATCGGTGCTTCCAATGGATACGATGTCTGTACCGGCGTGTACCGATGAGTCACAGCCCGGTGCTTTCTCTTAGGACGTATATCAATTGAGAGAGAGGACAAGGAAAACCAACCGATGGCGTCCACTTGGCATACCTCCTTCATCTTGCCCACCCTTGATAGAATCTATCTGAGTCATAACGAGCACATTGTCGTTGACTGTATCGAAATAACCCGTCGGTATTGCCAAACCCTGCCCAAAACATGGGAACGCTGTGCCTTGTACTGATCCTGATCGCAAGGAACTTGGAAGAAGCTAGGATGGACTTCGCGTTGGGGGCGTTGTTTACTATCGGCACGAGCTTATTTTCTTGGTTGAGACTGGTCAAGATAATTGCGAATGTTGTTTCATTGAGGGTTACTTTCCTTACAACGCCCACTTAGAGACAGTTTACAAACAATAAAATTGTCTCAACGTCGAAGGCCAAACCAGCGAATCCTTAGCTCTTTCCACGCCTCAGATAATCCGTCCTGCAAGCGTTCAGCAGCACCTTGATTCTCAGCAGCGCGCCTCATGAGAAAATATAGACACTCCCGAACCGAGCCCCAATTTATACACTTGAAGACATGAGGAGCACCGGATGCTGTTGTCTCATGCTGAGAACGGTTGGGTGTGTCGACGGGCCCGTACGACTTTTCAATTTCCGATATTAAGTCGCCAGTAATGTGGTCAGCCATTCCGTACAGCTGTCCGAATTCGAGACCTTGTTGTTTGGCAGTGGCAGATAGTTGCTTGTGCACGGCAAAAGCGCGGCGGATTGACTCGCCATTGTGGCCACAGACTAAGAACGAAATCTTGGGAAAGCGGTCCCCGCTGACGCCGTCGAAGGAGCGGGAGAGAATGTCATGGACTATGCTGTTGTAGCATTTGTCTGTTTCTGCTTTTGTGTCGTGAATGCGGTCTCTGACTTCGTTGAGGATATATGCTCCTCGAACTAGCTTGATGCCAACTGCCCAGTCTTCCCGTTTGGCAAGTTCTAAATGCTCGCGGAGCACGCCTCGTGTAGACTTTAGGTAGGCCTGATAGGTGTTGAAGATGATTGGTCCATCGACTCCTTTGTTGTGCTTTCTCATCATGTCGACTGTCCAGCGATCAATGGTTGGTTGGTAGATCTGTTGCTCAGCATCAACCAGAACTCGTGTACCCTGTTCACGCGCAGTTTGACAAAGCTTCTCCAGACTTGCAACGAATTGCTCCGGAGGTTCCATGCTGTCTATCAAAGCCCGACTGACAGCACCGCCGGCCCCGGTGTATCTGATGGTGTAAGCCCATTTGTTGGCAAGTCCTGGCTGTGGTGTAGGATTTAACTTACTTTATTCCAATATAGTCACCCTTATCGAGGCAGGACAGCGTCTTAAGATTTCCATCAAGCCACGCCTGGATTTGCTGAGCAGAAATGTCCATGGTGGTGTCGCTCTCGGCGAGGTCGTGCGCAACGATTTCGCGGGCATAATTGAGAATGACACCTGCGACTCCCATGCTTTTGATACGCTTTATGGCGCACTTGATCTCCGGCGTCTCGGTCCCAGCGCAGAAGTGGTTGTAGATGAAGATACGCAGCACATAGTTCAGGATCTTGTTCCTGTCAGGATCGAAAACGGGAGATCTTGAGTTGGCCAATCGCTCAAGTATACCCAAGCAGAATCGTGAAAGTACAGGGCTGCGAAATATCTGGCTCAGCATGATCGTCCTATAGACATCGGGAGTAGACAGGCGCCTCAAGGGGCGATCCCCGGAATAGTTTCCTCCGTTGGCAACATCGCTGCTTGGAAGCGCTTTCTCTATCATTGTAGCCGATTTCGATACATCGACAAGGCCGTTGGTGCTGTTGCTATAGCTTCTGATCTTGGTCTGGAAGCAAGCACTAGAAACGAGTCTGACCGGATAAACGTTGAGGCGGCTTCGTGACGGCAAGGTGCTGTAACGGACGTGCCTTAAATTTGGAGACATCTTTGCGTGGGCCTCAATAGAGATTTCCAGATATTCTCAATTACCTTTCAGTTTTCGAAGGAGAGAAGAGACGGACGCAGCTTGGAGGTAGGGTACGAAGGGCCGTGACATCCACCAGTATACCAACCGATCGCTCTTTAAAAATATTACGTGAATATTGATTTACCGGCTTGAATTCAACGGCTTAGGCACTATCTGAACCTTTATTCCGAGCAAAATGCGGATTTGCCGGTGTTTTGGCGGGTCAGATAACCCGGTCCACTGGTCTCGCACTCGGGAATGGAGTGCGAGGACTAGCTGCCGCAATGATAGACGGATTGGAACGCGACAGTGTATCAGCTGATGTCTACCTCACGTGCGAAGTAGAGGATCTTCGACGTGGATGACTTTTCAATGGTATCTTATCATTCTCATGTGTCGTCCCGAGGAGCGCTCGCTGATCGTGACGTGGTGTCCCTAGCCCCCCACGCACATGTGCACACAGTCTCTCTCCCCCTCTCTTTGTAGCAAGGAAGGCCCAACTGGTCGTGTAGTCTCTGATAGCATCCAAAATCAATGGTGTTTACTATGGTGATCGGGCAATACCGCACCAATAGCATTGAATGATACACTAGACTACCTATTCCCGGTCCGCCTGATAACCGCATCGAAGGCTCTTGCGACCCGCTCAATATTATCTTCATTTAACCCGCTGATGTTGATCCTCCCATTCTCGGGCAAGTAGATGTGATTCTCACTTTCCAGCAATTTGATCTGCTCCGGAAGTAGGCTTGTATACGAGAAGAGACCACTTTCCTCGACAAGGTGATTCCAACCGCCGAGCCTCCCTCGGGGTACCGGTGTAGCGAGCTCCATCAGCAAGTCATGTAAACGCTTCCGAAGCATCTGAAGTCGGGCCCTTGATCTGTTTAGCTCTTCCTTCCAATCCGCCGCCAGCGCTGAGTCGCCCAATATGATATTGACCAGTTCCGCACCAAACGCGGGCGCCGAGGATACCTCCCATCTCGTTAGGGCACGCAACTGGTCCAGTACATTCGCTGCGATTTTGTCGTCCGAGCACAGCACGTGAAGAGCCCCGACACGCTCCGAATACAAGCCGTGATTTTTTGAGAAGGACTGGGCGACCAACATATTGATACCCTTCTCGGCGAACCGTCGTACCGCCCAAGCGTCAGAGTCTTCCGAAACCCCGAGGCCCTGGTATGCCGTGTCAAAAAAAGCAAAGTGCTGCTTTGCTGCCATGACCTTTGCGATTTGCTTCCATTCGTCTTGCGAGTAGTCTCGCCCCGTGGGGTTATGACAACAGCCTTGGAAGACAAAGATGCTGCGTTGTTTAGCCGATTCGAGTGCCTCAAGGATTGCTGACATATTCGTCTCATAATGAGCATTCAAATATTCATATGTCTCGATGTCAAAGAACCCAGCGTGCTTAAGCAACGGGTCATAGTTCGGCCACGTGGGGACGCCCAGATATACCGATGTCTGGTTGCGGGATGGACCTGCAAGGCCCCTCTCATTTGTGAACGGCCAGTGCTTGTTCAGGAAAACTGCTCCAATTCGACATGCACCTGTTCCAGCAACTGTCTGCACTGTGGCAATCTGACTTTCTGTCAAGCTCGGTTTCTTTCAGGGTACAAATCAGATCGACAAAGCGACAAACCTGGGATCGGCGCAGCTGCGGACTGTCACTTCCGAACAATAATCTTGCTGCATTGGCTCGGAACGCTTGTGACCCAACTGTCGACCTATACTGTCAATCACGTCAGCACTTGCAACCGGAGGGTGAGTTCATCGTCTCACGTCGTGATTTATGCCTTGCTTCTGGAAAACAGATTTCGCCTGCTCCGTTGTTGTCAGCGACCCCATTTGCTTTGCGCATCATATCATTTCACTTGCTTCTTGGAGTACGCTCAACTCGTTGCAATTTCCGTGCTCATCACGCAGGACTCCCGCTCCTAAATCAACTTTAGAAGGCGTCTTATCTTGATCATACCTCTCCTTGAGTTCAAACATCCGATCCACGGGCCCTTTTGAAACTTGACTGAAACTTGCATATGTTGACATTTCTCTGACGCCCGATGAATATACCATCGGCTGTGAAATAGTCCTTCCGTGAATATGCGAGAGCGATAAGCGCAAAGATGCCATCTCGAGCTCGCGATGTGACAATGGATGATATGGGTCAAGAAGAGATGGAAGTAATGAATACCACATCGACCTACCCCGTATAGCCAATTCACACATCAACCCGGAAGAGAAAAGAAAAGGAAAAGGCGAACGGAAGGGAGAAGGAACCGGAAGACAAGTCGGACTATGGAGTATTGAAAGACTCTCCTGTGCCACTATTGGTTAGAAATCACCTACCTAGGTAAACATGACCGGATTTGGATCCCGACGACCATCATCGGCGCGACGGTGGTGACCGAAGTAAGACACAA
Organism: Diaporthe nobilis; assembly: GCA_023078575.1. Classification (NCBI taxonomy): domain Eukaryota; kingdom Fungi; phylum Ascomycota; class Sordariomycetes; order Diaporthales; family Diaporthaceae; genus Diaporthe; species Diaporthe nobilis. The sequence goes on from JAKZJT010000010.1 coordinate 3,154,062, forward strand.
GACGCCTTGCCAGAAAATGGAGTCCGGCAAGCCTTCTTCTTGAATTCCGCATTCAAATGAATGGGATGACAATTGTTATATTCAAGCATTACGACATGATATATTAAAGCCAAATTGCGCGTCTCGACGGAGTAAATGAATGGCCCTTCTTGCCCTGAACTTCTAATCCGTTGTTGAAGAGTGCACTTGACAAAAGAAATATGGCCACGAGTGAATTTTCAATCGATTTCGATGTTGTGATAATTGGCGCAGGAATATCAGGCATTTGTTTCGCCCACAGGTTGCAAGAGCTTCATCCGGAACTCAAACACTGTCTCCTCGAAGCACGGGACGAGATTGGGGGGACTTGGAGCTTTTTCAAATATCCAGGTAGGTCACTCATAGGAAATGACCCCAATGACGTTCTTCCATATGATATTGACCTTGTGATTTTGGGAATGTGGTGATCAGGCCTGAGATCCGACTCAGACCTCTTTACATTTGGCTTTCCGTGGAGGCCGTGGACCGAGCCCGTGTCCATCGCCAAAGGAGATGCTATTGTTCGCTACATGAAACAAACCATGGAGGAGGACGGCATAGACAAACACACCAAGCTCAATCATCGAGTTCGGTCTTTGCACTGGAGTTCCAAAACCAAATCCTGGACTACAGAGATCTGGGTCGACGGCGAAGCCAGCAAGACCATTCGCTCGAAGTTCATATTTCTGGCTACTGGCTATTATGACTATGATGAGCCTTTGCAGGCCCACATACCTGGCATCGACGGTTTTGAGGGCACAGTCGCCCACCCTCAATTCTGGCCCGAGAACCTTGACTACACAAACAAGAATGTTGTCGTTGTCGGATCCGGAGCCACTGCAATTACCTTGTTGCCCGCCATGGCAGCCCGTGCGAATCACATCACAATGCTCCAACGGTCACCTGGCTACATCATGTCCGTCCCCACCGAGGGCACTCTGGAGCAATTCATTTTCGCTATGTTGCCTGCTTATCTCGCCTACAAGCTCGTGCGTCTCAAATGGATCATCGTCCCCGCCATCTTCCGAGCGTACTGCACACGGTTCCCCAAAGCTGCTCGACGCCAGGTGCTAAAGGCGTCACGGGTAGCGTTGGCGAAATGCGCGAATGTGGATCTTGACTTCGAGCCACGCTATGACCCATTTGAGCAGCGGCTGTGTTTCTGCCCCGACGGTGACTTTTTCGAGGTCCTTCGCAGCGGAAAAGCGAGCGTCAAGACGGGTAGCATCGAGGCGGTCACAGCCAAGAGCATCAGGCTGCAGTCAGGCGAGGAACTTCACCCTGACATTATCGTTACCGCGACTGGCCTCAAGCTCCAGCTTGGTGGGCACATCAAAATTGACATCGATGCTCAGCCCATCCAACTTAACAAACACCATGTCTGGAAGGGTCTCATGATTGAGGGTCTTTATAATTTTGTGTTTTCATTTGGCTACCTAGACGCTAGCTGGACTCTAGGTGTCGATGTCTCGGCGAAACTTGCCTGCAGAATTATAACGGAGATGCAGAAGGAGGGCGCTCAGGCCGTTGTTCCACAGCTCAGCGTGGAGGAGAGGCAGAATATGAGAGACGAGCGCTTCATGCCCCTGAAATCGACATATGTGGAAAAGGCTTTATCAGTGCTGCCAAAATTTGGTGAAAGTCCTCAATGGCAAGGTCGAGCTCCTTACTTTCGAGAGCTCTTGAGCCTTAAGTTCGGTGATACTCGCACGGGATTGCAGTATGTGCGGTAAAGCAGGAGCGCCTGACCGTTAAGATATCCAGTGCCACTCGCAAAGAAAGGAGGCGAAATCATTACGTCTCACAATCCACTCAGATCAGTTCCTAAGTACAAACACTGCGTCCCAATGCAGCTGCGCATCCTTACAGGCGTGATAGGCCCGTGAGACAAAAATGTTAACAAGAGCGTATGATCAACAGCAAATTGTCAATATTGCCACAATACGTGATGTACTTGATGGTACACGGCCTGATAACGACCTCTTCCGTCTGTGTGCAAAGCCTTCAGTGGTGTGAAATCCGAGTGGCGCATGTACACTCATAAGCCTAGAGTGCCTATCTTCACTAGCTCAATCAAAGTAGTGGAAATAACAGGCGCAATTTTATGCCAATAGAATATATATACGAATGCGCAATCGTAACACCTGTGACGCAGTCCGCGTTGCCACTTTCATGATCAGCAATATCAGCCGTGCCGCAATGGCGACCTAGGGCTATCTCGCCTTACAGCATCCCTTCAGCCAACACCAGCTAGCAGAAATTAGTAGTCAGCAGGGTAATAAAAACTACTATCAATATTTTTGCTTACTCATGAGTAACTATAGTAAAACCAACTTTAGCAAGACTTTTAGATACTAGAATTATGTGAGTGTGCGTATGGGTGAAGGCCCCATTGACTGCTGGCATTCACGGAGGCTCTGGGCCCCACAGCACTCAACAATTTCTGCTAGGCTTCTTCCTCACATAGAAGGTAACACGTTCGTGTTTTGGATTGTCGTATTGAGGACAGCTGCCTTGTCTCTGTGTTACCTCTCGTGACGTTCGGTATGCTTTTCTAAACGCGGCTCCAAGAGTGTAAGCGCCAAGCAAAAAGCTCGTGATGGCAACCCGGAGGGATGTGTTCATGGATCCTTCGACTGGGGCTGAGACATGAAATACGTCATTTCGTATAAGCATGTATAGGTATTGATTGGCTGTTTCGTACTAGAGTAGCACTAAGGTGTGTGTGCCATTTATTTCAAAAGGAGCTTCGAAAGCACCACAACGTCTGTGATGAAGAAACTGGGCGAACGACCGACAAGGCTCATCTAGAAATACTCATCTTTTTTCAGCCGGAAAATTAGTTAAGAGATCGATCAACCAGCACCATGGGATGGCTTGCGGATGCACTGAGCGTCTCTATCCTTGTCGTAACGTTGGGATGTAAAATCGTTCGCTGCCAGGAGCCGGGGATGGTCTATGGATTTGACACCGTGAGTTTTGGACTTAGACAAACCACAGCCTCCAAGGGCTTCTAGGTTTCAAGCTTTCTGACTATCCATCCAGATTGATTCATCAGCCAATCTCACGTGGACGCAATGTTTCGATGGTTTCGCATGCTCCAAGCTGGAGGTTCCTTTGGATTATTCCAACAGGAATCTTGGCACAACATCAGTCGCCTTTCTTAAGCTGGCAGGCAAGAATGCTACCGTCGAGTCCCCAAGCATTGTCATCATTCCTGGTAAGACCTCCATCAGATCCATTGACAAAAGAGGCCCTTGACTCGATATAAATGGACTAACAATTGCAGGTGGTCCGGGTGGCTCTGGCGTCGACCTTCTCCTCTCCTTCCGGTCTCTGGCAGGGACAATCTTTGGGGAGCAATACAATGTCATCTCCTTTGACCCTCGTGGGGTGAACAACAGCGATTTGACGCTCGACTGTTTTTCAGGCAACACAGAAGCAAGGTTGGCATTCAATCGACTATACAGCACAGGAGTTACCAATGTTTCCTCAACAACGTTTCAGGAACAGTACTATTCCGCGTCTATCTACGGAGAGTGGTGCAACAATGCTGTCAAGAGTGATTCACCTCATGCATATTATGTGACCACGCCAGCGATCGCTCACGATCTGCTCACATTCGTCGAGGCTCAGGCTGAGGCAACCGGCCAGCCACCATCAGATGCGAAATTATGGGCTTACGGTGCCAGTTACGGCACTGTCGTTGGCACCACTTTCGCTTCCATGTTTCCTGACCGCGTCGGGAGGATGATACTCGACGGTGTTGTCAACGCTGACCAATATTATGATAACGACCCCAGGGAAGCCTCTGATCAAATGGACGAGGCCATGGAGAAGTTTTCGAGCCTCTGCCACTCTGCAGGCCCTGAGGCGTGCTCCTTCTGGGGACCTACGCCCGGGATCATCACCGCCAGACTGGACGACGTCATCCTTCAGCTCCGTGACCATCCGGTTCCCCTCAGCGGAGTTCAGAATCAAGGTCTACCGGAGCTAGTCACCTATTCAGACCTAAAGGCCCTTCTCATCAACAGCGTCTATAACCCGCCCGTGGGTTTCCCGGTCATGGCCGACATCCTCCGCCAGATCGAAGGTGGAGACGTGTCTGCTCTCGCGGGAATGTCGGACGTTTTGGAGAGCACATCGGACGCCCGTCTCACCATCCAATGCGTTGACTCGTATCGGAGAAACAAGGCTGCTACAATCGAAGAGTACAGGGATTTTGCCGAGTACACGGCTTCCCGCAGCAAGTACCTCGGCGACATTTACCCCAACCTCATCGGGGGCGTCGTTTGTTCTTCGTTCCGACCGCAATTGCCTGATAGCATGTCTTTTCAAGGTAAGCAGCGCTCGTATAGTAACCCCCGATCTCTCTCTTCAAGTGTCAGCCAGAAGTCTAACTAGGTTTTCGCATATTCAGGTCCAGTAGGGTTACCGGACAAGCCTACGTCCTTCCCGATCTTGTTCGCGAGTAACACCATCGATCCAATAACGCCCCTTATATCGTACGTTTCGACCAAAACGTCACGCAACCCAGCACGTAGCTAATGAACCTATGATCTTCTCAGGGCGCGCAAGATGTCTGCGCAGTTTCCAGGGTCAGGCATATTATTACAAGAAGGTGTTGGTGTAAGTTTTAACCTGCTCACATCCGCCACCTTCTCAAATAAGAGCCCAAGCTAACTCTCCGGATGATTCTATCAACTGCAGCACACGGTCTTGGCACTAGGGGCGTCATCCTGTTACTTTGGCTATATCCAGGCATACTTTCAGGGCATTCTTCCACCTTCCAACACCACTTGCCCACAGCAATACGTCCCCTTCGGAGCAAGTACTGCATAAAAGCGTAGGTTCCCACTACTTTTAACTATACACACAAGTAGCCTGTCTTCACCTAGAAAGCGCAGTATGACTGTACTGTTCCAGCCTGTGGCATATTTCACTGGCCCGGAGGCGAGTGCACAACCGAAAGACCGATCAGACCAAAGGGTCCGGGGTCCCATAATATATTAGTAACTACGTTAAACTAGTACTAGATAAGAAAACAATACTGATAACACTCCATTTAACTCATCCCTAATTGTGAAGAAAAGTAAAGGCTTTGAAAATACAAGATCTATGTCTATATTTTGAAGCACTGAGGACGATTATCATATATATTGATATTATATTTCTTATAGTGCTGACTGTCTACCCATTTACTACAAGTCAGACCGTCCGCAACTGCCTCGCAACTAAATTATGCAAGACTCTGTGCTTCCCTTATCCATCTCCCACTGATAGACGACTGGACTCTCCGAACCTTGCACGACCTTGAAGCAGGGGCTCAAGGTGCCCTGCCGCAGCTCGAGAAGTGGCTTTCCCGAAGCTACCTCGCTGTAATAGTCGACTGCGCCCTCGCCAAGATAAGTCCTAAGGATGTTGAACCAATCCTCGAGGCCATGACTCAGGCCTGACTTTTTGCGCTGAATCATCTCCATAGTGATGGTGTCGACACTCTTTGTGCCGTGGTAGCGTTCTCGCATCTCGGCGTCAACGTTGTGGAGGTATATAAGGCCACGACCATAAGGTACCTTCTGAACTGCTAGAGACCCCCATGGATTGTCTTGGACCTCGGCATCCGTGAGATTATTGTAGGCATCATTGTAATAGTATGAGACTGCTTTGTTCTCGGCGTCGAGATATTGTTGATCAGTGATAAAGTTGTTTCGCCAGAGCAAGCGTGTCGAGTAGTATTCAGCCCAGCCCTCGCTGATGGTCGTCGCATTCACGACGGTATCATCAAACTCGAGAAAATTATGCGAGATCTCGTGCGCGAGGATATACTCGATATCCAGGGCCGAGGCGTTCATACCGGGTACCCACCCGTAAATAAAAGATTCGGTAAGGGCAGTTCCTCCCGTAGAGGTCTGGTTGCGAAAGAAAACATGATAACCTATGTCGCTCGTATGGTTGAAGAAGTCCGACTCGACTTCGTAAAATTGCTGAATTAGACTAGAGACCTCGGTGGTGTTGAAAGAGGGCTCATCGAACCAGTAAGTTGCAAAGACCGTGTCGGGGGTAGTCGCCTCGGGATAGCTGTGGATGTTGCCTACGGCCCAAAGCGAGAAGGCATAGTCCTGTAGCGCAACATCGAAGGTCTTGCTGGTGCTCTCGCCAAAGGTCGTAGCAACTCGTGTATCGGCAGGAGTGTCACCAAGGTCCCAGGTCTGGGTAATCGTGTGGGCCGCAGAAGCTTCGTCTGGTAAGGGAACAGTGCTGATCATTGAGCCCAGAAGCCCCCCTTCCTGCGTGCGTGTGTCAAAAAGAGGTCCCCACTCGCTGCCGTTCAGGACGCGCGGGTGGATTGTGAAGCGCAAGGTCACGTTGCCGTTGGTCCCCCGGTTAGTAATCCAGTTTCGAGTCTGGAGGACGCCTTCTGTGCCGCTCTCTGTTGTGGTGAGAGGCAACACGCCACTGCTGTCTGTGACTTGCAGAGCATCGCCGTCATAGCGTTGGGTAGGGATACCAGCGACCCATAGGTACATGGTTACCAGTGTGGAATTTGCTGTGAGCTGCGGCTCCGGCATGACCATCTCGCCGTCGATGCTGTAAGAACTGACATTGATAAGGTGTGGTGAAAAGGTGATCTCGAGCGCCTTGGAAGCAGCAGCCCAGTTGGAGTAGCATGTCAGCGCGATACCGAGAGATTTTGCGAGTGGTGCGAACATCGTGAGGGTATGATGGTGTAGTTAGTCCGAGATAGTTCTCTCGGCACATCAACAAAGACGAGGTTGATTCAGGAACGAAAATGCGTGCACACCCCAGAGACGCAGCAGATAAATCGAGTTCTTTTTACACGGAGGCCCCGCTTTAGGACGCAGGGGATCTCCCCACATCACAGTAGTATCGCGGCAGCGTCGCAATGCCATGGCCCGTATCAAGACATTATCATTATCGTACTGGCATCGGTCTGTTCCGAGATGGTGATCTTGAGCAGTTCTACCATGGGTATTTCTCTGGCCAAAAAGAGGCGGACCAGGTATATCTGTGAACTCTGCTCACATAATGCCACTGCTCGGCCACGCCGTCAGTCTAGCCATTCACCCAAAGCCCTGAGCCGATCCAAAACAAGCTCTGCGCCAGCCCTTTCCATCAAAATGTTTTCAGCAAGCCAGTGTACTGGGGAGCTCCTTGCACTCGCACTTGTCTTGAGCTTCCAAGACGTGCCGCTTGATAAATTAACCTCTATTGATCCCCGCTTGAGTCAGACCCCTTCCCATACTCAAATTCCACTGTCGTGCTGCACAATGTCCTGGGCTGCAACGTACGAGGCCCAGTTCGTGCAGGTCCCGTTAATCGCGTCATAGTCCAGCACGTCGGGCGCGTTCCGCATCTCAGATTCCCGCTCCAGGAGCTGAACGCCGAAGCCTTCGGACGTGTGCCATGCAATATGGCAGTGCATCAGCCATGCCTATGGAGACGGTCGGTGTCAGTGCTATGGAAGACTCGCACAGTCTTGTGAAGGAGGGTTGCGGGACTAATCACATCTACTAAGGAGGAAAGGATAGGTAACTTACCCCAGGATTGTCTGTCTTGAAAGCGATCACGACATATCCGCTGGCAGGCAACATGACTACGTCTCTGCGCGGGGGGTTGTTCAAGTTAAGCTGGCTCGTCGTGTTTGAGAACTTTCCGTATCCGTGTCCGAGTACCCAGAAGTCGTGCCCGTGCAGGTGCATAGGGTGGGCTTGGGCAAACACCGAAGATATGACGAAGTATACCCATTGATCGGCTTCCGGGAGTTCGATAATACGTTGTTGTTCGTCCCATGTATCGTTACCGTCGAGCACCTGGAGGACAGTAGGGTATTCCCACTCGGAATAAAAGGAATAACCCCCCATAGTCCAGAGGAGAGCGTTATCAGTGACTTGGAGGCCGGCTTCCGAAGAAGTCTCAACATCGGATGTGTCAGATACGTTGAGGGAAAGGTACGGAACCAAATTGGTCGGGTCTTCGTCATCACATGAATCGGTATAAGACCAAGCGGAGGTGGTCGGGTCGTCTGTCGAGCTGCCATAACGTACAATGCCTTTGACATTGTCACCTGTTAAAAGTCAGCTTTGCTTGTCGTAGATGAGCGTGTCTGGCTTTGGTATTGGGGGCGTATTACTGACCATCACTGAACTCAGAGCATGTCTCCTGTGGAATGCTACGGAGCCAAAAGCTCCCCTCGGCCAAGTGCTTCGCCTCCACAATTACATCGTATCGTTGACCCATACCAATCGACACATCTGTTGTATTATATGGCACAATAGGAACGAAATCTGACGAGATAACTTCTAATGTATGGTTGTCAATCATAAAACGAAAGTGTTGGTCTGCTGCGGCGTTGACTAAACGCAGTCGGTATCTTTTTCCAGCTTCAAAAGTCGTTTCGAATCGGGACCCTGATTCGTTATAAGTGTTGGTACCATTGATGAGACCATTAACTGCGGTCGGTGGTCCTCCAGTAGCGGCCTGAAGAACCAGATTATCTGCCGTGTCCTTTTATAACCTGTCAGTATCCCGGCTTTACATGCACCCGTAAAGACGATGGAGATCTTACATGGTACCAATCATTCAAGAACAAGTTGCCAAGGTCCTCGTCGTAATTAGCCGTGGCTGGGCCGTTAATCACAATGCCACCAAAGACGCCGTCGTAGGCCTGGACGTAGAAATGGCTGTGATACCAACCACTTCCGTACTGAGTTGCTCGCCATTTGTATGTAAACGAGTCACCTGTCGAATGTGAGCGAAACATCGCGATGTTGAGACTGGAAGGTGGACAGACCTGGAGCGATGGGGCACTGAGTAACGCTAGCAGTACCGTCCATATAGTCCGTCCAATTCTGCCTAATTCCGTGGAAATGGAGAGATGTTCCGTTATTCTGAAGTGAGTTCGTGACGTGCACAACTACAAAGCTTCATATCAGCCTCTTGTTCCAGGAAAGCGCCGGTATAGACAATGCCTACCAACCCAATCTCCCCAATCTGCTATAATCGTCGGCCCAGGGATAGATCCATTGACAGTCTGTACAGGCATTTCGACGCCATCTGGGGAAGCAGTGCCGTTCTCAATGTTGAACCAATATTCTCGAGTCACACCCGTGTCGGGGACAGCTTCATACCAATTCGTTGAGATGTCGAAGCCGTCGCTCCAGCATGACCGTGTTGAAGGAGAGTTGACACATGCCGCAGCAGCTCCGAGGGCTCCTGGCAAGGCAAAAAGAGACGATAACACAAACGACGAGCCGAACATCTTGTCGATGTGGCAGTAAAATGAGAGACAAAGACAAAATGAACACGCCACAATAATGAGTGAATGGAATTATCGGGAGATGCAAGACAAGGTGAATTCTTGCTGCTGAAATCAGCGTCTGTTGGATCTCACTTAACATCGGAGAAGGAACACCATGAATGGTTGATATAACGTCGTCTCGGCCGAGCTGTGAGAGCGCCGAGATTTGGTACACTGCATGCGTACCGTTATGATACTGACCGGGACCGAACCTCATCCGCACATGATTCTAGGCTCAATCACAACCCAGCGGCACATCCACCTGCATAGCCTCAAGGTCATCACTAATTTCCTCCATTCATCACCCTGACCTCTAACAGTTGAGCAAGCGCCATGACTCTCTTCCAAGATACAGTATGCCTTGGACGGTGCCATCTTGAGCCGTCGATCTTCAGAAGGCCGAGAAGTGTGGAGTCCTCGCGATGGTCGCGAGGTGCGCCAGCTGAAAACATTGTCTTCTGGGCTCCAGAATAGGGTCTCTCATTCGGTAAAGCGGCACACAATCAACGGGAAGTGGTGGCATTCGGAGCTCGTGCCAACGATACTTGAATCGTCCTGAGAACATTACTCCATCCAAAAGGCAACATGGCCCCAGAGAGCCCTTTGACCGAAATTGCAGAACAAATTTAGCAGGTGTCAACCTTGTTTTGTTCTCCAAGTGGACTACTTGGACAGATAATGGCGAGAAAGGGACAAGCTTTCAAGGTTAGCCCTAGCGGGAGCTGTGGAGAATGACCTGCCAGCTAAGCTTCCTGCAAGCAAACTGTACCTGATCGCCAGACAGGTGAAAGCCACCTTGATGACGATACCACAAGGATACCCGCTTTTGATGGAGGCTTTGAGTCTCGGTCAGATGATCCGTGGTCTTTTTTCTCCACTTTAGATAAGATCGGATCTTTTGAAATGTCTTCATTGCATACTCTTCACATTCGAAAGCTCCAGTTTCTCCACATGCCATTTGTAGCCTGTCTTGGTGCTGGTCGTCGGGTAAGGTATCATCCGCGTAGCCCGTCGCCATCGCGCCCTCCTCCTCCTAACTTGGCTCACAAGCACTCTACCTGTGAGATTGAATAATCTTTTATTTGGTAGGAACAAAAGTAATTTCCAAAACTCAGCTCGTCCACGTTGTGTATCAGGCAGTGCTGAATTCGCGGTCGGTTGAACTGTACATAATACGGGATGTGGGCGGGATGTGTGCCAGGGATCCATCCGTCTGGAGGCTGTGGGCGGATACGTGTATCAGGGATATGTCAAGGAGGCTGACGAACGCATACTTGATCTGGTTACTGGCATGTCATCGCATTGACCCTAGGAAATCGACACCGACGAGTCGTTTGCGCGCAACGGTGATAATCTTTCTCCCCGTAGGACTGCTGTGGATCACATCAATGTTGAAGGGCTTTCCGGTCCCGAAGTGGGAGAAGCAAGGGGCCAACCTTGTGTAAAGGGTGATATACTTTTTTCGACCTTGTGAAATCCACACACTGTGCTTTCCCTACATCCGCCGTTCTCCTGATTGAAGCGGATCTCGTGTGTTGTACGTGTATCCAGCATCAAAACCACTCGTTTGTCCGAACCGATATGTCCGACCTGACTGAATTATTACCTGAAAGCATTCCACGGGATGTATATCAGCGAGGCTACAGTTAAGTTCCTTCTAGACGCCTCAGATCCTTGAGTAATTTCACTGACATCCAGCTCCGCTCGTTTCGTCCATTCTCTCGAGAACCAACACCTCTGACTCTTTTTTCGCTTTACAATTGTACCGCCCTTCGCCTTCCAAAATGAAATTGATCACTGTTGCCTCTTTCCTCGCAGCGCAGCTCTCACTTACTGCGGCCTCGACGGTTCCAGCTGGTTTATCGAAGCGTGCGGCTGTGTCCAATGGCACTCTTATCGCCTACGGAACCGATACCGAGGGTTGGCCGGTGGCATACGGGCTTGATGACGGTGAGCTTATTTGAATCGTCCTAATTATGTGTCAAATTGGATTTGAAGCTAAGCTAGGTACATTATTCAGCGAAGCTCTATATCACAGCCAACCCTAATGACACTACTCTAAACCTGGAGCCTTTGTCTTGGGATATGTGAGTTGCTATCGTGGATGAAACTCCTAGGAATTCTCGTCATAAAGAAGTCAAACTGATTGTTACTTCAAGTGCTTCAATTACTGGGGAGAACTGGATCGCCAACGCCACATTCGCCAATGGGACCGAAGCCGGATCTATGTACATCATGAACCAGGATTTCAACGCCGTCGGAGTCTCTCCAATCGCCAATGTCGCCTATCGGAATGGATCAGTCTCGGGTTTCGCCATGTTCGCCTCACAGCTGGTTTACAACAACAACTCGACCCTCGAATCGCAATTCTGGGCTCAGTCAACTAGCACGGACGATGTATATGCTTTAATGTGGAACACTGAAGGCGAGCTACAGAACAACAGCTTTCCTGTGACACTGAAGGCTACGTCGGGTAGTTGAGCGATCAGATAAGCTTTATAAGCAGTCGGAAGTTACGACAGTGAGGGGTTGAATGCTAATATCTAGAGCTGGAGGCATTCCGCAATAAGTTGCTATTATTTAGATATGTGAATGTGGCAAGCACAGTGGTGTGTGACTGGGTCAATTGGATGGGTTAAGGGAATGCCCCAGGGACTGACGTTACCTAGGTATGGAGGCACCTATTTAAAGAGACAGCTGCCACCCATTCTGCTAAGAAACCTACTCCTTAAACTGCTCGTCTTACAATGCAAACCACACATTGCAACCTCCCAGGCTGTCTCTTACAATTGAACAAGACATTGGGAAGCGTTTCGCTTTGAGAACTGTGTTATTTTAATTTTCACGTACACAATATCAGGGTAACTGGACATAGAACAGCGGCCTTCAAATCCGATTATGCTTAGATTTAGGCAAGTGTTGCAAATTTGTCGGAGGGTTGAGCAAGTCGATCATCAGATGTTTGGCTCCGAGGCAGTGAAAATTGTGTTGGCCGGGGACTGACGTTCTGCTCGGAACCTTGCAGCCCTGCGAATGACATGACCAACCTTTCCGAAGTGGCGGATGGCTGGGATCTAAATAGTTAGATAGAGAATGGTGAACAGCTTTCGGTGATGGTGATGACGCAGGTACCGAGAGACCGAAACTGCAGCTTTGTATGACGCGTGCGGGAGTATAAACCTCGGGGCCTGTTGCCACCTTACCTGCAGAATCGGCCAGAGCCTCTAATCCGAGGAGTTTCAGAGATCCGTTTAAGACACAGCTCTGATCCCCGAGTCCCTGCGCGAATCCGGCAGCTCCCGCCGGCCCAACCTAGGGCCAAAACATTCCAAGAAGCCAATCATAACTGCGCAGTGGGCGCTGGATGCTACCGATGGAGTAAGGGAAACGAGCGCTAAGGTCATGGGGGGGGGGGGGCAGGTTTAAGCTTGATTCAAGCTTCAATATTGAGTGCGGCTCCGCCCTATGATGGTCATCCACCCCCACCAAACATGCCCACACGCGCGTCGATTCTCCGTCCCAGAGTGTGCCGAAGTCTGCGACGCCTCGACGGCTGGCCATTGTCTCGCTCGACCATTGGACGCAGCTATGGAATGCCCAGAAACGTCAAAGTCATCCAAACGTTCAAACAGCTCGTGAAATCGTCCCAATTGGCTTGTCACGGGGCTTGGCAACCCGAGACCAACTCTGTTTCGACCCCGGCCGCCCGCCGCCCGGTGGGGCCAAGACGGCCTCGAATCGCATCTCGCATCTACTGACTACTCGGCGTCCGTACTATGCTGCCCGTCGGGCTTTCTGCCAAAGAACTTGGATGAAAACGAAACCAGCCTCACATACGAAAGGCCTCGTGATGAGTTGCGCATACTTTACACTGAGAGCTAGTTTTTGTTCAAAAGGCGGCGCTGCCCTCTCCCTGAACCTCCACAGTTTTCCTCCGCATCAATCTGTTCTAGCGTAAATATTAATCGTATTTCTACACTTTATTCACTCATAGATTTTCTCGAGCTGTGCTCTTTTTAGTCATTCAAAAATTCCAAAATGCGTTGCGCCGTCATCCTCTCCCTCGCCGCCCTGGCCGTTGCTGCTCCCCTGAGCCAGGGACTCGAGGCCCGCCAGGACGACATCTCCAGCATCTTGGCCGCTCTTCAGGCCGAGAACCCTGAGGACGCCGCGGCCGCCCAGGGTGCTCTGTGAGTCATTGTCACCGCGACCAACCATGCATCTCACGCGCTAACACTTTCGATCTCCTAGGAACGCACCCGCACCAGCGCCCGTTGCGCGCAGCCCCAAGAAGGAGGCCGCCGCTGCTGCTGATGACGATGAGGAGCAGCTGGATGCTGATGGGTACGAGCTCGACACCAGGCAGGCTGATGACGAGCAGCTCGATGCCGATGGATACGAGCTCGACACCCGCAAGGCCAACGACGACGAGGACGAGCAGCTCGATGCCGATGGGTATGAGCTTGACACCCGCAAGGTTAACGCCGACGATGACGAGCAGCTCGACGCTGAGGGATACGAGCTTGACACCCGCAAGACCAAGGACGCCGATGAGGAGAAGGAGGAGGAGGAGGAGGTCGCCGCTGGTGAGGAGGACGCCTAAATTCACAAGTGACTGATGACATCTGGTGTGTCAGGTCAAGATTGATCATTAGCAATTATGGTTCAAAACACTCTGTTTGTCGTCATTTAGACGTGATACACAGCTCAGAACAGTAAATAACAACCGGTTTAATAATATTTTCCTGGCGTGGACACATTCCTTATGCAGCAGTGAGTCTCCATTGGGTCACGGTTCGGAAAGACGAGGCTCAGAATCTAGTATTGAACGCCACAGTACCTAGTAACCTTCTCCTGTTGCAATGCCCTGCTCCACCGTGGGCTCGTGTGACAATGTAATGCCTCAAAGGCTCGCCTCCGGACTGCGATCGGAAATCGCCTTGGCGCCTATTCGTCCTTCGGCTTGTCCACCTCATCCCAGGCGGTCTTCTTCTGTTTCATCAAGTCAACCACTCCCTTTGTCCTGTGGCTCTCGGGAATGAGATCCACCAGAGCCAGCTGCAAGTGATGCAGCCAGTAGGGACTGACATCCCTCCACCCTCGTCTGACTGCACCGTCCACCCTGTTCACAATATACGCCCCGTACGTATCAGAATCCGGCGACCCTTTGCTCGAGCCTAGGCAGTTGCCCTGGCTCCTCACGTCACCAGGCACGATACACAGGCAATCGATGTGCTTCGTCTCGGGGCTCATCTCCAGCTCCCTAGCCAGGCCACGACTAAAAGCCAGGTTGAATGCCTTGGTCGCGCCATACATGACCATCCAAGGTAACCCAACGCTCCCAGCCGAGCTCAAGTTGATGATGAGCGAGCGCCTGTGCGTCCCGTGGGACATGCCCTGCGCATCAGCCCCGGCCCCGTTGTGCGCCAGCACTGGTACCATCAGCGCCGTCAGCCTCGCCATGAAGCGCGTGTTGAGGTCAATCACCGCGTCGATGTCCCCCGGCGAGTAGGTCGCGTGCTCGCGCCACGCGGGCAGCGCGACGGGGCACGACCCGACGTTGTTGACGAGGATGGACACGCGGAGCCCCGCGTCGATGACGGTCGCGCGCAGGGCGTCCTCCAGCTCCTGCGGCGTGGCCGTCTGCGCGTCCATGACGATGGTCTTGACGAACGCGCCCGCGTCGACGCCCGCCTCGGCGCTGTGCTCGGGCGGCACCTGGGCGACGAGCTTGGCCGCCGCCTCGGCTAGCTCGTCGGCCTTGTGGCCCAGCAGGATGACGCCGAATCCATTTCTCACGAGGGCCTGGCCGATGCCGTAGCCGATGCCGGCGCTGGCCCCGGTGATGAGTGCATAGGTTGGGTCTGGGCCGCGGCGGCGGTAGGACTCGAGGGGCTTGGCTGGGGTGCTGAAGTGGAAGAAGAGGAAGTCGACGGCACGCTCTGCGACAAAGAGACAGACGACCGTGCCGATGCACGCTAGTATGTGCACGGGGGATATGGATATTCCCATTTTGCCGGTGACGGGACTACGCCTCGTGTGAGGTCGAGCGTCGATGTTGTGAGTTGCGTGGCCTCAGGATTGACGGTTGCACAGGATTTTGTGTCGACTGGGGCCCGTATCTGCGGCCTTTATCGCCTATTGGTTCCAGCCCCGGTGCCCAAAAGGCTTGGTCAGAAAAGGGAAGAGACAATGTGGCACAGCAAGGATGACTATACAATAGCACGTGATTTACTACACTTACAATTCCCGTTGCTGTCCAATATCGACAGTGTTTAAATTTCAAGCTCCAAAACAGAGAGGCAATGGGGTGCATCCAGCAAGTGTCTATCCAGATAAATTGTGGGTGTATGGTCCGTATCCTCGCTTCGAACGCACCCCTGTTGGCTCTAACTTCCTCGAGGTTACCTAGGTGAGACAAGCTTACCATTTCAACCTCCTACATGTTCGCCTGTCTTACCTCTGCCACCAGAGATTCTACTCCCAAGAGATTTCCCAGGTGCCGTGGCAGACTTACCAGGCAGCACAAGCTGAAGGTGCATAGAATGTGGATTGTACCATGCCCGTTCAAAGTTCCTATGTAAGTTAAATCGAGAAGCTCGTGCTTAGTCGTGCTCACAGGCGGTTGAGAGAATGATATGTATACGAAAATGCCGGTACCTTCCATGCCGGGCCACGTAAGAGAATGTGATTGTATTTGTGTCTCTGAGGGGTCCAGCTTGAGCGAGCAGAAAAGCGTCTACCACCAGATGAAGTGCTTGTAAATTTTTGAAGGTGTCTTATAAGTTAGGACAGCCAGTTGTATCTTCTGACAACATGCTCACTTGTCACTAAGCGTTTACTCAACGAGAGGTTGGAAGATCACATCAAGGTCATCCTTCACATTTTCAGCCTATCTCTCTTGTACTTTACGACTTCAGTGAACCCGGTGAATCGTCGAAGAATGAAGGTGTCTGCCGTACGTGCGATTTCAATTCACTGCTTCACATGCTTCGAGATCATCTTGATCAATCAAAGTTTCAACATAATGCTTTTCAGCCACACCTACTAGTGACACCTGGTTATCACACTATTGGGAGCTCGATCTGTAATTCGATCTTTGAGCGGTTCTTTATTGGTGAGGTTGATTGGCAGGATGAGCATTCCGTTACAGCAGAGGATCAAGGTAGTGTAGGTATATATACTCGCAAAGTTGTGAGGTCTTCTCGTTCTCTGTTCAACGGCAACATCTGTAAGCCTGTCTACACCTGCTTGTATCCATGGTGTTCTAGATGAGACCCATTCCCAAGCAAGATCTAGCAGTCTTGTACAGCACTGGAGTAAGTTGCCTCGCTATTGCCATGTCTGACCCTGAATACCTAGGTAGCTTCAAAGTAGTCCAAGACGATCTCGACCAGTTGAGGCCCACACCTGCAA
This sequence comes from Diaporthe nobilis, assembly GCA_023078575.1. Taxonomy (NCBI): domain Eukaryota; kingdom Fungi; phylum Ascomycota; class Sordariomycetes; order Diaporthales; family Diaporthaceae; genus Diaporthe; species Diaporthe nobilis. The sequence goes on from JAKZJT010000010.1 coordinate 3,170,815, forward strand.
GCTAAATTCTTTTCAGCGCCAATTTGATACGATGATTAATATGTCTTCCTAATCCATAGCATTGAACGTTGCCGGGAAAGCCGTATGATGACAAGGCAGGATAAAGCTAACGACTTGGCCCTTCGAGTGGTTGGAAAACACCATAGCGCATCAAAGCACCCCCGGGGCCCTTTCGACCTGGTCGACCGGGTGAGCGTTCCGGTATCGTGATGAAGTGTGCTTTATCAAGCCATCCACTGAAGCCGGCTGTATGCAGCAGATCATTTGTCATGGCCATGTCATCCAGGATGGCGGCATGACTGTATCAAAAGCCGTCAGTCATGGATGTTTGAGACAGCGGAAAATTCTCCTCAAACACAGCCTTGCTGTTAGTGATTTCTTTTATCGACGACGAGATCTAAACCTGTTGTTTCACCAGATACAGGCTCGTCTGCCCAGCCAGACTTGTCATCCATTTCGTTGGCTGCCTCGCTGTCCTCCCAGCTTACTCGCCTCCGAGGGAATACAGACGAGGCTATCAAAACCGCTTCCAACACTGTCCCACAACAGAGAAGCTGGCTTGGGCTGAACTTGATGTCATTACTAGAATATTTCTTTCGTACAGTCGTGTTGTGGTAAATAGTACTAAGTTACATGCGAAGCTGAAAAAGTAGAGACTGATGGTGTCTATAGCCGATCACGATCTCATCCCAGGGTGGTTCTCGCACAGTCATGCGAACGATCGATACTGGCCCATCTGCTCGAGCGGCCACTTGATGGCCTCCCTCCACCGCCGGGAGATGAGCCTCTCGACGTCGGTCGCGACGCTGATGCCCCAGCCCTTGACGAACCACGTCTTGCCCTCGGCCCGGTACATGATGCAGCAGTAGTACATGAGGACCAGCAGCGCGACCTCGTTGCGCTGCCTGACCAGCTGGATGTAGTCCTCGGCGATGGTGATGGGCCAGTACGTGGTGACGCGCATCTCGGCGTCGTCGGTCGTGATGACGGCCTTCTCGATGGCGTCGATGAGCTTCCTGATCTCGAGGTCCACCAGGACCACCACCATCCTGTCGATGTCCGGCTCCCCCCTGATCGCCGCCGACAGGCTGCGCAGCTCCTCCGCCAGCCGGGGCATGAACGCGTTGCTCTTGTCGTGCGTCTGGAAGTGGAACAGGTCCTTGAAGTAGCCCGCCTGTATGCACTCCTCCGAGGACTGCAGCACGCTGGCCACGCCCCTGTCGAGGATGAACACGTCGATCATGTCCTCGACCGTCGGCGGCCGCTGGCCCTCGATCAGTGGCGAGTCGTTGGGCCTGATGTTAGCAAATGACGCAAAGGCGCCCACGAGGAGCAGCGACGACGCCATGAACAAGGCGTGGCAGTTCTCAGAGGTGATGTTCGCGAGATGGCCCCGCATGCCCTCGATGGACCGGTTCTGGTGCTGCGACGCGTGGAGGGAATGGTCGCTCCTCTGTCCCGGGTGAAGGTAGGCCTGGTGGAAAGCGGCCACTGCGAGGATCTGGTGGACCAGGAAGGGGTATTTGTACGCGAGCTTTGGGACCTGCACCTGCCACACGTGCAGTTCGTCCTGTGCTCTCGGGAGGGTCAGCGAGGTGGCGACACTGTAGTGGTGCATCAACTCGAGGTCCTGGATCCACGCGGCCTCGCGCTCACCGCCTATTGGGAGCATGAACTTGTCGAAATAGGGAAAGGGGTCCTCATCCACCGAGGGCGGCGTCGTCGTCTTGTGCCTCTCGGGGTCGGGGCAGAACGTCGCCGTTGCTGTCGGCGTCTGTATCGCCGATGGGTCCGGAGGACTCAGGCTCTGGAAAGGAGAGCCGACGACGGAGTTGAAGTCGGGCAAGTCAGGCAGTGAGCGTCTCTGGTTACGGAACTGTCAGACTCTTTCTTCATGTCCGTCGCATCCCGGCCGGGATGACCAGACCAGCCGAACGGTGGGAGGTTGGATCTTACATGATCCATCGTCGCCGAATAGCTGGACTTTGAGCCCTCGGGGCTCGCTGAGCTGGTCGTCACCGAGCATTCCCGTTCCCGCTGCTCCCGCTGCTCCCTCTGCAGGATAGCCGGGGGTGGGTTGTCCAACAGGCTGCACTTTACATCGTGTCGTATGCAGGCCGAGCAAGGCCTCTTCTCATCGCACTGCCATGGGGTCAGCTCAAGTGTCTCGGCCAGGTCGGATTCGTGCGCAGGCGCGAAAAAGTCGAGGCATGTTGTTGGGGGTGAAAGGGTCCAGCATTGAGGAGTTCCAGGAGGCGAAATGGACACAGCACCAGGCTCCAGAGGAGCAGCGCGGTGGGTCATGTCAAATAACTCACCTTGACACGTCGCTGCCGGCATCGCATACACCCATTCCTCGACTTTGTATACCCAAGTCGCGGCATGGAGGCGGCGATTGTTCATCCAGATCTGGGTAGTGGTCCAATAGGGTGGATTGTTGTTTGCGTTAGGTTAGCGAGAGCGAGAGCGAAGTGATAGCCGGGGGTCGAGATGGGTTGAGCTTGGATGTGACGGAAGTGGCCCACACCAGCGGATCAGTGGCCCCGACGAGACAAATCAAACAGATACAGTTCGCGTTCTCGGGAGAGCAGGATGCCGGACGAGGTTGAACATTCAAATATAAAAGTCGAGCACGGTGAGGCCGCCTCTGGAGTGCATTGAGCAGCAGCTTCGGTTTCTTGACGTCTGGACTCGGCTAGACTTGACACATTTCGAGGTTTCGAGGGGCCCAAGGTTGGAACATGAAGGAGTCGAGAGGGCCTGGTGGGTTGCCCAAGTCCACGGTTAGCGGCCAGCGCTGATCTCGGACTTGAAACCGGGTTAACTATGACTATGGCTCCGCGGCGACCTATTCGTCGAGCGGATAAACTACAACCTGGCTAGCTCTCCTCTTCTCGCCTCCAGCCGCGACTCATTACTCCTCGACTGCACCAGACTCCAAAATATGTTTCTCAGGATTGAGGGCCGAGCGTGCCGCCTTTTTTCAAGCCAGTGCTCGTGCAGCGTGCAGGCGTCGCGAGTCGCCGGAAATAGCATGAGGTCCATACCTTATTGGGCACTGGCTGCCCCTCGACAGGGTCTCGGCGCATTTGCCTGACCAAACCAGTTGCGGAGGGGTTTGACGGGCACAGCTATATATATACTGGCACTCCACGATTGCTTTTCTTGGCTTGTCACGCCGCTCATAAAACGTTTCCTCTCGCCTGCAACGTCTAGTCACAAGTGCAGCCAAATTACCTCGCCAAGCCTGTCAATGTCCCCTCAAATCAAGCCAACATTTGCGTTCGTAGTGTCGGGCCCCCACCTTGCAGGATGCTTCAATGACGTCGACGAGCAGCAGCAGATGACAAAGACTGCCATCGGAGATAACCATGATGTGACCATGTCACGGAGAGAAACAATTAGTTCCCAGACGTGGAGCATCACTGACACTTTGAGGAGCTCGCTAGCTGGAGAATAGATCATGCTCAGCCTATTGGTTAGAGATCGGAGATTCGCACCGGCTGTTTTGGCGTCTGCACCGAGCACGGACCACCACACGGACCACTCTCAGCTCTAACACACAACAAATACTTTACTTTTAAATTAATATAATAATATTAAATAACTTTTAAAGATAAATTTATTATTAAACTTATTATAAATAATATTAATTAATTTATTATTATATTTAAATTAAAATAATTTTAAATTTATATTATAAATATAATATTAAAAAAATAAATTTTAAAATAATTAATTATTTTTTAATATAAAAATAATTAATATAATTTTATATTACTTTAATTTAAATATATTATAAATATAAATTTAGAAAAATAAAATAAAAATATATTTTAATTATTTTAATAAATATATTAAATATTAATTATAAATTATTTTTATTTTTATTTTTATTTTTAATAAATTAATATATAATTAATAAATTATTATAAATTATTTTTAAAATATATTTATTATTTTTATTAATATTATTATTTTATTTTAAAATTTAAATAATTTAAAAATATATTATTAAAATTATAAAATTTAAGATATAATAAATATTTTAATTTTTTTAATATTTAATTAATATTAATAAATATTTTATAAATTTAATATAATATTAATACTTAAAGATTATATTAAATTTAATATTAAAAAAGGCTATATAAGATATTAATAGTTATAATTATAAAGGGTAGGGTAGGGTGGTCTGTGTGGTGGTCTGTGCCCGGTGCAGACGCCAAAACAGCCGGTGCGAATCTCCGATCTCATTGGTTAATATCTGCGTGAACCGCTAACGAGCCATTCCGCTGGCACTATGTTCATGCGCGGAAGTCTCCGCGGGAGGGAAGGCCAGCGGCATAATTAATGACTGACACTACATGATGTGCACGAACTTATAGCCCTCTCATTATTGCCTTGCCCTATCGAATATGAAATTGATAAAAATCCCTATAATCTGAAACCCTGGGCCGTGCTAACACGTGCTTAGTCAGGGCGGCGATGACGACGAATTTTGGTCTTCCTTGTCAAGTGGGTTTCCATGGGCATCAAGATTCAAAAGTTGGTCTATTCAAGTGCGCATATGACAATCAGATGCACTGATCTTAAGTCAACCAGCCATGGGGAGCTGCATCAGCTAGTCGACCACTTAGGTCTGATTAACAAACCATTGGATGACAGGAGACGAATGCCTCATGGATCAAAGCTAGAACGAGCAAACGAATCGTACGAGCAGAGGCAGAGCGAATCTACAGTAATATAAGAAATCTCAGATTCCACTCTTGACTATAATTGTTACCTAGCAGGGCCTCCTCGCCAAGACATGTGGTAGTGGAGCTGATGTTCACGCTTGGGATGCTTAAACCAATGCTTGAGTATAGGTGCGTTTTTATGGACAAGGGTTGGGCTGACTATGACAGATCCCTATGCAGAGGACGAATGCAGATCAAATCTTACCGTTCCGGTGCAAACGAGCACTTTGAACTTGTTCGAGACAAGAGTTGAGCACTCATTCTTTGCAACGGCGACAAAGGTCATAAAGTTATTTGCGGAGCGTATTTGAGCCCTCACACGTGCGTGGAAGATCTGAGCAAAAGTAGGTCTCACGATGGCTGACAGCCTCAACTCACACATATTCCGAGAGACCTTTCCTATAAATGGGAGGACCTTGTATCTGGTCAAAGTAATAGAAATGTTGAAAAACCTTGTGCCATGATCAAGAGCCCCTAGAGGTCGGAGTATGGGGTCTTGACTGTGACATTTGTTGCCCCCGCCGAGTGAGGTTAAGCGATCATCATCAATATATACTTAGGAACTTGAAATACCCCAGCCTTGTTACAGGCCTCGGTAGCCTCTCACTTTAAGTTACGTTGTGCTTCGCAGTTTCAGTCTTTCCTCAGCCCGTCCCCGGCCTGCCACAGAGAACAGTATAATGTCCCCAGCCCAGATTCCGGCCCCCCCCTAATCCCAGCCGCCCCACACCTATATATATATATAAATGCATCTAGCCACCCCCTATATATTCTCCTTAATATCTTTATAAGGGAATTTCCTTTAATTATTAAACTTCTCTTAAATATTAATTAATTTATTATAAAGTAATAGGAAAAGCTATAATAAAGGAGGTTAAGAGAATAGAAGATAAGATTCTTTATTAATAAATAGGTAGGGATTATCTCCTTTTAAGTTATAAAAGCTATTTTAATAAATAGGGCTCCTAGGCTATAAGGCCCTTCAGCCTTTATAGCGCTTATGCTTTTTATATTATATTAATTACCCTTAATAAAAAGGAAATAATTCCTTTTAAAATTAAACTCTTAACCTTTAAATATATAATGCTAAATTATATTAATTAATTATTTATTAAAATATTTATTAAAATAATTATCTACCTCTTCTTTATACTCTTAATTTACTTTCTTTATATCCCCTTCCTTAGTAATAACTTCTAATTAATTAAAAGCCTTAATAGCTTTTATAATAAAATCGCTATTTATAAAAGGGTTAATAATAGGGCTAATAATAAGGCTAATAGTAAGGTTAGCTACTTATTTAAAGGCCTAAGTGCCCTTAATAATATAATAATTAACTTAAAAGTTAAAAAAGCTATTTATATTAACTACCTTAAATTTAATTAATTTAATTTAGCTAGAATTTTTTAATTTAAAATTATTAAAATTATAAATTTAATTCCTTTAAAAAATAATTTTTCTTAATAGCTAAGTTATTATATTCCTATATACGTTAGGATAAGGAAGGCAAGCTATAAGCTTATTAACGAAATAATTCTAATAATCTTATAGATTAAAAGAATAAATAACTTGCCCTCTTATTTTCTTATAAGGAAAGCATTAAAGGATTTATAAGTTATATATAAGATAGTTATTTAGGGCTTATTAATAAGCCCTTATCCTATTAAGCAAGCCTTAATAAGTATATATATAATAATTACCTTAAATAAAAAATAATAATATTTATAAAATCTATTATATTTAAAAGTAATATATATAATTACTAAGGCAGGCTTATTAATAATTATATTATATTATTATAAGCTAAATATAATATATATAAATAATAATAATAATTTATTTTAGCGTAAAATAACCTTTAAATAAGGTTATTATATTATTATATATCTCCTTACTTTTATAAGCCTTTATTTATAAATTTATTTAATTTAAATATTATATTAACTTAGCTAATTTAATTTATAATATAAATAAAATAATTAAAATAATATAATAATTATTACATTTAATATAAGATATTTATTATCCTTTATATAAAAGGTTTCTATTAATAATATTAATTAGTTTTTATTTATATATATTTATAATATAAGGGATATTATTTTTATTCCTTTTTTAAAAACTTTTAAAATTATTCCCTTATTAAAGACTTTTAAAATCTTAGCTAAACCTAAGAAATAAAGCTAACGTTTAGCATATATTGCTTATTTAATATTTATATAATTAGCCCTAAGGGTTATATAAATCCTCTTTTATAAAGGATTTATTAACTTAGCTGTATACACTGTTACCACCTTAGCTCTTATACTTATATTATAAAAATAAGTAGTTGCGGTGTTTTTAATTAAATATAGAGATATCCTATTTAGCCTCCTCTTTATTATCTTTATAATTTATAAGATAAGCTAATAATGCCTAGCTAATTAAGTTTCTTAAGTTGTAATAAGGGCTGATGACTTATAAGTATTAAGGTTATAATATAATTAAGTTAAACTACTTTTAATTAATAGGGTTTTATTTAACCTTATTTTAAAGCAGACTACCCTAGGATAAAGAGGCTAATAATTAAAGTTAAAATAAGGAGGCTTATAATTAAAGTTAAGAGCTAAAATAAGGCAATTAACTTTATAATTATAAAGTTAATAGCTAATTATATAAATTACTAGGATTATAAGAATATAATAATATATTCTAACCTTATATAACTATTAATAAAACTAGCATTAAAATTAAGGGCGCTATTTATAAGATATTTATTAATAAAATAATATATTAAATTATAAGCTTAAAGGCCTAAAGCTTATCTTATATATTATATTTAACTAATAATTATAAGCCTAATTAATAATTCTAAGCTTACTTAATTTTAATTTAAATAAATAAGTTTCACTAACGCTAAGTATATTAATAATTAAAATATTAAATATTTATTATTATCTTATTAATTATAATAATTATATTATAAACCTAGCTATATTATTAGTAAATTAATTTAATAAAATCTTTCTTATTAAGGTATTTAAAATAAGAGGGCAGGGCATTATATTATTTATTTAAATTATATAATTATAAGAGTTTTTATTTATTATAATGCATTACTTGCTCCGCTTTCATAATATAAGCCTTCCTTAATATATTAATAGGGATAATACCTACCTTTAAATTTATACTATAGTAGTATATACCTTATGGTTGGTAACAGATGGGTATATATAAGTCCATAGCCCCCTCCCTTCCTTTTATTTAAAAAGAATTAACTTTTCTTTATATTTTTTTCTAAGTAGATTACTTTTAAAGAGATATTTTCCCTTTTACCTAAGGGGCTTCTTTTAATGCCCCTTAAATCTTTGGCATAAGCAAATCCCTAGGCCTATAAATAAAGCATGGAATGCTTATTATACCTTGTTTTATTAATAGATGATTATAGGAGATTTCTTTAAGTAGCTAGAATATTTATATAATAATTATACTTAGGGCTATTAAGTTTATTATTAAATATTTAAATTATAAAGTAGGAGGTTTCTTAATATATGGGTTTTTTATATTATTAAGTAGATTAAATTAAGATAGATGCTTAATTATATAAAAAGGAGATTATCCTTAAGTATTTAAAGGTTTTAATTAATATTTATAAATTAAAAGCAACTTTATTAATTAGGGATAATAGTTATAGTTTTAATATAAAGAAAGGTAGTTTATTAATTTTAAGGGCTTAAATTTAAAAGATAAGGTTAAAATATATCTTAATGCTTTTTAATTATTTATAAAGTGCTGAAAATAAGAGCTATTGAATTACTTAGAAACTTTAATATCTTTTTATCTTTAAAATAATTAATAAGAAAGAAACTTTTAAGGTTTACTTAAATATTAAAGGTAATCTTTAAAAGGGTCTTAGATTAAGGTAATTAGGTATAAATAATTGTATTTAGAAGCTAAATGCTAGTTAATTCTTAAAAGATATTCGTTTTTTTTTTTTTTTAATAAGGAAAGATAAGCGAATAATAATTATTATAAGTTAATTAAAGTAATATTTAAGAAATTTAATTTAATTAACTTAATATCTTTTAATCTTAATAATTATTTAAATTATTATAAAAATAATTAAATAAGATAAGGAATTTTTAATTAAATAATAAATTAATAATTTTTCCCAACCTATAATAATATAGTTTCTTCTTTAAAATAACCTAAAGCTAAATAAATATAACTTATTAATATATTAAGGGTATTAATTATTAATAATAATAATAACCTAGGCAGCTAATTAATAAAATTAATTTTAAGTAAAAATGACTTTAGCAATAATAAATCTATATATTTAAATCTAGAATTAATTAATTAGGTTAGCTTTAAATCTAAAGGGTTACTATTAATAAAAGCTAATTTTATTAATATAAGACTTAATTCTTTTATTAATCTTTATATTATTAATTATTTTATTTATTTTAAGGAGATATAAGTATTTCTTAGCATTTTAAATAATATTATTTTATTTATTTTAAAAGGGCTTATTATTAATATAAAGCTATTATAATAAATTAATTTATATATATTTAATATTAAAATATAGGATATTTAATAAGCTAGGCTTTTATAAGCTTTTTATAATTTTAATATAAATTAATAATATATAGTTAATTAATAACTTAGGGAGTTATTATAAAATAAATTTATTAAAAATATTTATTTAATATAAGATATAATTTATAATTATAATAAAATTTTATAAAAACTTTAATATAAAAAGAAGGAATTAACTATTAATTTCTAAGATAAGCTTTTAGCCTTAATTATATAATAATTTATTTAAGATTATAAAATTTAACAAAGTTTAATTTATAAGAAGAAATAACTATAATTAATAAATATTTTCTTATAAGTTTATAAAAATATATAAAAGAAGGATAAATAAGATTAGAAAGCTATTAATTATAAATTTAATAATAATTTAAAATTTATATAGAAATTAAATAATTATAAATATATTATATTATTTATATATTATATAATATTATAAGAATTTAAAGATAATAATTAAAGCGCCTTATTTAATTATAATAGGATTTATAATAATAAGGCTTATTAATTTCAATTTGCTTTTATTAATTAAAAGTTAATTTTTTAATTAAATTAAAATATATAACTATTTATAATTAAAGAGGAATTAATAATTCCTAATAAGGAACTTAATAAGAAGATAAGTAATAATAATAATCTTAAGTTTAAAGAAGATAAATTTAAAAAATTAATATAAGAATTAAAGAATTAATATTTAAATAATATAAGGAGTAATAAAGCTTACTTTAAATTTAAATAATAAGTATATAATCTTTATAAGTAGTATTTAAATTAACTTAATAATAAAATAATTAAAATAAAATAAGCTATTTAATTAATTATTAATAATATTATTATTTTAAATAAAAATATTAATAAGATATTTATTTAACTTAAAAAAGATATCTTTAATAATAAAATAATAATTAAAAAAATAGATATTAATAATAAATAAGTAAAGGTTAATAAGGTTAATAAGATATAAAGAAGAGATAAAATATTAATTATTTATTATAATTACTATTAAGCTAATTATAATATTTATAAATACTTAATATTAAAGATATTTTTATAAAATAATATTTTATATTATAAGGATTTTATAAAGATAAAGTTTTTCTTTAATTTAAAAGATAATATTATAAAGAGAATTAAAATACTCCTTAAAGCTATAATAATTAATTATTATAGAAATATAAAAGGCATTATTTATTATATTTATAGATTACTTATATATTATTATAATATAAATATAAATTATAATTAATTATTAAGATATATAACCCTTTTTAAAAAGAATAATAACTTTAAAGATAACCTTTTTATAATAATTAATAAGGTTTTATTTAATTATATTAAGAAAATTAATTCTATATGTTTTTTTTTAATATCTACCTTTAATATATTTATTTTTAAAATTAAAAGAGAATAACTTAATTTTTTAACTAACTATTCCTACTTAAAGGATAAAATAATATTAATTTCTTTAAAGCTAAATATAATTAATTAAATTAAAATTAATAAATATAAAATAAAGTAATATAATTAAGTAATAATATTAATAAATAAATCTTATAAGAATATTAATAATATATTTAAATAACTTAATCTAAAATATATATATATAGAGGAACCTAGTAATATAAATATAGCAATATTAACTTTAAAATATATCCCTTTTATTAAATAGCCTTAATCTTTTAGCCTTTATAAGGTAAAGTAAAAGGTAGATCTTTTAAACCCTATTATTATTCTTAAGTTATTAATTATAAGGTTTTTTAATATACTTAAAGGGTTTATATAAAATAAGATTATTATTATAAAACTTAAATTAAGTAATTACCTTATAAATTATATTTATATATTATAAGATAATATAAATAAAATTATTTAAATAAATAAGGAAATTATAATTAATAATTATTATTAAGATTAAAATATATTTTTAATTACCTTTTTTTTAAATTAAAATATAACCCTTATTAATATAATAAATATTTAAATAATATTAAATTTCTTTAAAGTATAAAAATTATCTTAAAGGAAAAATAAATTTAATTCCTATTTATATTATATTTTTAAGATAAATATAATTAAATAGCTTAATTTAAAAAAGGCAATAATAATAAAGTTGAATTTTATAGTTAATTAAATATTAAATAAATATATAGCTAATATAAACTTCTTATTAATTTATTTTAAAGGAATAGAAAATTAACTCCTTTTAATATTTATTAATATAGGCGTTATAATAAATATTATTAATATTTTTATTTATAATAAGTTTTTTCTTCCTTATATAAGCATTTTAGCTTTTTTTAGTATATATAATAGCATTAAGATTAATATAATAAGCATAATGAAGATTAATATATATATTATAAAATATTAAGATAAAATTATATTCTTTATTATTAATTAAAAGAATATTAATTATAAAGTTTTTCTAAAGATATTATTCTTTAATTAAATTAAAATATCTTTTATATATATTTTTAATTAATTTATTTAAATAAGCTTTAAATTTAAAAAAGTAAGATTTATAGCTAAAGTTAACTCTAGCTGCTTATTTTAAGGATTTAATTAACTGGAAAAATAAAGGCTAATATTAAAAAGGAATAGTTAGTGATTAGTAAAGAATATATTTTTAAGTGGATATTAAATAAATTAAAGCTAAAGGATATTCTTATTTTATTAATTATTAATTTTAAATTCTCTTTATTTATTTTTTTATTATTTTAAATTATAAAAAAAAAATTAATAGAGTTATATAATTAAGAGTTTAATAATAATAGGAGTAAATATAAATATAATTATTATTAATTAATATATAAATAAATAAAGAAAGCTTAAGAAAAATTACTTAATTATAAAATCTAAAAAATTACTTAGCTAATTAATATTATATATAAACTTATTAAGAGGAAAGTTAAATTAATTAATAATTTAAATCTTAATAATATAATATTTAAAGGAATAATTAATTAAAAAGTATTATAATTATAAAAAGCTAAGATTGCTTAAAAATAAATGCTATTTAATAAATATAATAAATAAATAAAACCTAGATTTTTAATAATACCTCTTAAATTATAATTTATTAAAAATAAATAATAAATTATATTTAATAATAATTATAAAGGCTTCTTAAATTAAGAAAAGGATATATTTTAATACCTACTTATAAACTACAAAGTAATATTTATATAAAAATAAAGCTATTTAAGTATTATTATTTTAAAAGTTATATTATTTTAAAAGATATAAATTATATTATATAAGCCTTATTAATTAAGGAGCATTTTAATTTTATATATATTATAAAATAAGGTAATTTAAGTACTTAAAAAGCGAATTAATAAGGGAGTCTTAAAAAAGTTAAATTTATTATATTATAATAAATAATTCTTAATAATAAAAAAAAATAATAGCTTTTAATTTATTAATAATATATAAGAGTATAATAAGTTTATAATTAAAGATATATTTATTTTATTTTTAATTAATTAATTCTTAAAAGAATTTATTATATATTAAATATTATCCTTACTTAACTTTTTCTTAAGATATAATTAAGTTAAATTATAAGAAAAAAGCTATAATATAATAACTTTTATAATATTTATTAGCTTATATTAATTAAGTACTTTATTTATAAAAATAATAAATTTAATTACATAGTTTATATATATTATAATATAATTATTATTTAATTTTATATTATATATTTACTAAGCCTTTCTTAATAATATTATAATAAAAGGCTTTATAATTATTTATAATAACTTAAAAGTATTAAATTTATTTAAAATTAGGAAATTTATAGCTAAGTATATTAAGAATTTTAATTAGGTCCTCTTAAATATAAAGCTTATTAAGGTTATAATATTAATAATTAAGTTTAAATGATATTAAAAACGTATTAATATTATTAATTATATTTATAGAATTAATAATTAATCTTTTTAGGATAATAAAATTAGTAAAATTTAAAGGTAAATTTATTATTTAAATTTAAAAGATATAAAATTCTTTTTAGGAATAGCTAGTTATTATAATTACTAAATATCTAAATTTATAATTATTACTTAATTACTTTATAATCTTTAAAAAAAAGGAATTATTTTTTAATAAATAAAATATAAATAAAGTATTATAAAGGAGTTAATTAAATTCTTATTAATAAAATTAATTCTTATTAAAGTTAATTATAGCCTTATAGCTAGAGAAATTATTTTTATAGTTAATGTAAGTTTTATTAGCTGGGGAGTAGTATTTATATAAGAGGTATTTAAATATTGGAAATTAATTAGATTTAATAGCGGTATTTAGATAATTATAGAAAATAAATATAATGCTATAAAGAGGGAATGCTAAGCTATTTTTATAGTTATAAAAAGGATAAGGAATTATTTATTTAGTTATTAATTTATATTAGAAATAGATATTTATATATTAATTAATTAAATTAATAAGGGAATATTTAATATATTTAATGCCTTGATTATTTATTAAATTAAAGTAATTAAGTTATTTAATTTTTAAATATATTATATATTTAAATTAAAGAATTTTATTATAAATATATTATTATAATTATCAGCCCTTAAGATTTATAATAAGGACCTTAATAGAGACTTAAATGATTAATATAATATTTAAATTAATATAATAATATTTAATTAGCTTAGAAAACCTTTGCTTAACCTAAAATTTAAATGATTGCGCTTTTTAAATTAATATACGAATTATTTATTATATAATATAACTTTATATTACCTTAATTTTATTTAAGTGTAATAATTTAAGTTTAAGGCTTTTTATTATTAAGTTATTAATGGCTTTTTATAACGTAGGGAAGAGCGATACTTACTTAGGTATAGGGTTGTTAATAATCTTAATTTAAAATAATAGATATTTTGGGAATATTATATTAAGTTTAGCTATAAAGGATATAATATAATAATAATATAAATAAAGTTAAGATATTATTAATATAGCTTTTATTATAAAATTAAGTAAGTTATTATATAATATTTAATATATATATAATATAATTTAAAGATTTATAGCTAGAAAATTATATTAACTTATTTAGATTTACCTTTTAAGATAATTAGAATTAATATTTAATATATGCGGCTATATTATGGATATAATTACTTAGTGGAGGTGAGATATAATTTAATTGGATTTATTATTGTTAGATTATTAAGGGTTGTGAATATAAAGAATCTTAAGAAATTCTTTGTAGAGGAAATCCTTTTATAATATAGATGCTTATTTAAGGTATTTATAAATGAAGGTTTGGAAAATAAAGTGGATTTTGTTTAGTATTTAAAATCTTTAGGAGTTTAATATATTTAAGTCTCTCCTTATAACTTAAAAGCTTAAGGCTTAATAAAGGCTAGCTATTTCTTAATTATATAATCCTTAGCTAAACTTTTAAATTAAGGGATTAATTAAGTTAAATATCTTAAACTTATTTTCTTTATTAATAGGATGATAATTTAATAATTTTATAGCTATATATCTTTTTATTTAATTTATAGATAAGAGCTGATAATTTTAATTAAAATAGAAATTTTAATTTAAAGGGTGTTATTATGGAATTTAAACTATATATTATAAAAAGCTCTTTAATTTTATTTTAATATAATTAACTTTAAAGCTAAATATATTAAATAAGTAATTAAAACTATAGTCTTATTTAAAGAAAGATAAGCTTAGAAAATTAAGGATATAAGCTATATTTAATAAAGAGATTTATAGCTTAATAATACTATTCTTATTTATAATTATATATATAGGATGGATTATTTAACTTTAGCTAAGATATAATATTATTAAAAAGGACCTTTTATTATTTATAAAGTCTTTAATAAAAATATATATTAGCTATAAACCTTAGATAATATAATCTTTTAAGGAATATTTATTATTAAAAATCTAAAGCTATTTTTAAAAAACAAAGGCTTAAATATTTAAGAATTTATAATATTAATATTATAGGAAAATAATATAATAAAGATATTTAATTTATTACTTATTAAGAAACTTTAATATATAAGCTTTAAAATAAGCTAATAATAAGACCTTAAATACCTTAATATTTAAAATAATATATTTAAATATAATAATTAAATATAAGATTAATAAGCGATATTAAGCCCTAATTTTATAAATATAACCCTGATATTTATATATTCTTAAACTAAGGCTTAATAAAAGGAAGAGGCTAAATAGCAAAAGGCTGAAAAATAAAGCTAATATATTAAAATCCTAATAAAATCTTAGCTTTAATAAAAATAATTATTAACCTTATGATTTTAATTCTTTAACTTAATAAAGGAAGGCTTTAGTTTTAATTTATATACTTAATAATCTAATTATAATAATATAATATAAATTTTATTTAAATTCTAAATCTAGCTTTACTTTTAATTTTTTTTCTTTTTCTTTATATTTATTATTTCTTTATATAATATTTTATTACCCTCTTAATTATTTATTTACTTTAATCCTTTTAATTATATTTAATTAACTTAGAGTATCTTTATATTATTATTAATATTATATTTTTCCTTTTAAAACTTTTAATTAACTTTTTAAAGAGCCCTTTAATTTATAAATTTAAAGAGAATTATAATATTTTTAGGATAATTTAAAGGCTTTTTTAAGGATTTATTAGCTTAATTAGATAATTAATAATTATATCTTTTAATTTATATATTATTTCCTTAAATTTACCCTAATAATATAAAATAAAATATATTTATATTTATTAAATATAAGATTATTAATATTATATTTATAATTAATATAAATATAATAAATATAATTTATATATTTATTATAATTAATTAAAGGGTATAAGATATAATAATAAAAGGGGTAATTAATATAAATAAAACTTAAGTTATTAATTAAAGTATTAATAATATAAGTATTAATATATTGCTTATTATAATAATTATAAGGAGTAGTGTTTTAATATTTAAAGAATATAATTAGGAGTGCTATATATTATATAAAATAAAAAGCTATATATTAAAAGTAGTTATTAAAAGGTTAACTATTAATATTATATATAAAAATATAATAAGGCTTATAAGGTATAAATATAAGTATAAGCTTTAAAATAAGAGTAAAGATATTGCTTAAAAGGTAAAAAAACTTTTAATAATTATTAAGAGTTTAAATAAAGTATAAAATATAAAGGTTTTTAATAATATAAACTTTAATTAATTTAATTATAAGATATTAAAGGGAAGAAAATAAAGTAAGGTTAAGGGGGATATAATTAAATTAATAGAAAAAAGCATTATTAAAAGATTTAGCTAAAATAAAGGGCTTATTAAAGAATTCCTAAAGGATAACCTTATTAAAATTAGATTAAGATATATTAATATAATAATATTTTAATAATTTAATAAATATAATAAAGAATATTTTAATTAATTAATTTAAAATTAAAGGGTTAATAAAGAAAGAAAGAAAAAGAAAGAAAAAAAAAATTAAAAGTAATAATTAAGTTTTATAAAGAAAGAGGTATATAAGATTTAAAGTAACTTATTAATAATTAAGAGTATAGAGATTCGCACCCGTCGGAATGGAGGATTCACCCCTTACAAACCACCTACCCAGCTAATTTTAACTTTAGCGCGCAATTAGTGCCTTGCTATTAAATTAATATAGGGTAATGCTAGATTAATTTTAGCAGCAATATCATCATTACCTTTATTAAAAAAGGTTATAAATTAATTAATTATATTACTTAATTAAGCAATTTAATGCAATTATATAGTATATCGTTTTATATTTAATATATATAGACTATAATCTCCTTTTAAGTGCCCTCTTCATCATTATTACTATTAATAATATCCTTAATAATTATAATTACTTATAATAATTAATTAATGCTTTTTATAACCTCTATATGTTATTTTTTTATTATTAGCCTTATCCTTAAGAATAAAGGTATTGATAAAGTTATGATAAAAGATGCTATAATACCTAAAGGCTTTTTTTACTTTAGGGGTAATTAGGTTGATTACTTTATAAGCCTTACTATTAATTATTAATCTTAATAGATAATACTTTATTAAGTATTATTATTAAGGGTATCCTCTTAATTTAATAATTTAAGGGTTGAATCATTCTACTTAAATATTAAGTTGATATATTATATAGAAGTTATTATTATCCTTATCTTATTACTTACCTTATTACTTAAATTTATAATATTTAAGGTTATCTTTTTACTTATTACAGCCTTTTTACGCTTTTTAAAAAGGCCCTCTTTATTAATAGTAAATATAGAGGTATTATAAGATCTACCTTTTATAATAGTAACTTTCTTTAATAAGAATATAGTGAGGAGAGGATTTTTAAGGAAGAGGTTATAATTAAGATAATAGTCTTTATAAATATTATTCTTCTTAAGGGGAAGATCTTCTTCCTCCTTATTAATTATATAGTTAGCATAAATGATGTTATATTAAATATAGATGGGGTAATGGTAATTAAAAGCTATATAATGCCTTTAAAGGGCTTGCTTTTTAAGCATTTAAAGGGCTTATTTATATATTGCCTTAAGAAGCTTTAAAATATTCCTTATAATTTGCAAAGGAAGTATTTCTAGCTATTTTTAATTATTAAACCTTGTAAGGGCTACTATTTTTTAATTTATTTCTTCTTAATAAAAGTTATTAGCCTTTTTATTAATAACTTTATAGGTAGCCTTTATTAAATAAAGAAGATTCCTTATCTTATAATTAAGGAAAAGCTTAATTATATAATATATAACTTTTATAAAGGAAGTTATATATAAGCTGAAGTTAAGTATTTAGTAAGTAATATAGGTAGCTTATTTAATAATAATCTCTTCCTTCTTATTAATATAATATATCTTAAGATAATTAAGGATTATTATTTAATTTAAAAAGGTCTTTTAAAGCTATTACTAAGTTATATTATAAGTCTTATGATCTATAGAATACTTTATAATTTTAAAGAAATTAAAGAGGGTTATTTAAGTATATAAGATATTATTAGGGATTCTTATAAATATTATTATTGCGTTTCTTATCTATATATTAAGGGAAGTAAGGTTTTTGTTATCCTCTTTGAGATTTTCAGCCTCATCGCCTTCTGATATCGCCAATATTACTGCTATTAGCTTCCTCCATTTCTTCTTAATATTTAGCATTATATTTATATTAATATAAAAGATATATAGCTAATAATATAATTAAGGGAATTTATATTTTAAAGTATTTATTAAAGTAGTATTATAATTAGTAATAAAGAGGGTAGGAGGCTTAGCGTTATAGTGCCTAAGGAGCTTATGAACTTGCCGGAGAACTTATTAAAAGCTAGCTTCCCTCTTATTATTAATAATGGTATGGAATAGCAGTAAAATCTTCTTTATATAGGTTACTATTATACCTTAAAAAAAGAATATCTTCTTATTATTTATTAAATATATATAATCAAGCGATAAATTATAAGAAAAGTATTACTTTCAAATTCATTCTATTTATTACCTACTATATTAAAAGATACCTATAATATAATTATCATTAGTAGCCTATTTATACTAATAATCCTCCTTTTTAAGGAATTCTAAAGCTACTTAAGTAGGTATATAGATGCCCTGCTTTTCCTTTTAATAGATAATAAGCTAATCTTTAATCATATTCTTTCCTAGTTTGACTTAAGGGTATTCTTAATAAAGGGCTGCTTTTAATTATTTAGGCTTTAAAAGAGATGAGTTTTAAGCTATATAAATAAAGAAGTTATAATATACTACCGTAAGCTTCACTTAACTATGCTAGGCTTTAAGGACCTCTTAAAGATTATAATAAATATATTTCTCCTCCTTAATCATTAGGGTCTACTTATTAAATTTTATATTAAGTATATAAGTAATTATATACTATTTATAGCTTAATTTAATTATTAAGATATTATTTATTATTATAATAAAGGATTACTAAATATTATAACTATATTTTAATATAATATAGTTAATATTTAATTTTTTAATGATAATAAGGAATCTAGTAGATTTTATAGCTATATTTAATTCAACCTTAAGGTCCTTATAGGTATTATATCTATTATAAAAAAGTTTTAAGAAGGGAAAAGGGTTGAAAAATATTAATTAATAGTGATTTATTATAATAATATTAGTATTTTAGTTATAATAGTTAATCTATTATTACGCCTTAAGATTAAAGTAATTAGGGATTTACGTTATTACTATAATATTAGAAAAATAAGATCTAAGTAATTAAATAGTATTTTTAATATTAAATTGATTAATTTTAATAAAAACTTAATTAATTTAATATAGCGTTAATATAGGGTGGTTATATTAAGTTTAATTATGATGAAGGCTGCATAGGGTATTAGTGGTTATAGCTGTAGAGGGTATTATAGTGATATTAGGGATCAGGTCACATAATAAGGGTGGTTCATATACATGGTTCGTAAGGAGTGAATCCTCCATTCCGATGGGTATGAATCTCCGTACTTATAATTAATTATCACTTAATGAAAAGCTAAGCAATAATCTTTCCTATAATATTTATTTAATTATAAAAATATTCAATTAACCTCTCTTTTAATAACCTTATAAACTTCCTTATATATATATATTAATATACTCTTAAAAATAATAACTTCTTAATTAATATTTATTTAATAATAAGCCTTCTTTTCCCTACTTAATTAAAGAAACCTATAAATAATATAATTATTCTTTTCCTTATAATAAAGAATAGGGGAGGTTTAATTTATAAATATTATTTATTACCTACCTTTTTAATTATTAAATTAACCTTTTATTAAATTTATTTCTAACCTTAAAATATAAAAGCAATACTTTTTTTAATTTAATTAAATTCCTTTCTTTTTAAATCTACCTTATTAATTAATAAAAGATTTTATATAAAACTTTTTCTACTTATTATTAACTTATACCTATTTAATTTATATTATTAATTATATTTAATAATCCCCTCCTTTTATTATTTATATTTTTTAATAAATCTTTACTTAATTATTTATATAATAATCCCTAAGGGTATAAGTTTTTTATATTTTTACTTCCTTTTTTTATTATTTAATTTTACTTTACTTTATATTTTTAATTTTATATTTATTTAATTATTTTCATTATAATAAAAAATAGCTATTTAAGATAATTAAATCTTTAAAACATATAATATATTATACTTTTAAGCACCTATAATATAATAACCTAAATTAATTAAGAATTATATAAGCCCTTTAATTTTAATTAATTAACCCCCTTTACATTTATAAAGTAATTAAATTATAATTACTTTTCTTTAATATATTAATTTTATTAAATAATATTATACTTAATATTATTATAAAATATTTCTTAAGCCTTAAATTTTAATTAAATTATAAAAATAATATATATTAAGGTAACCCTTATAAATATTTATTATTTATCTATAAATTTAAAGGATATCTTTAAAGAAAGGAAGTATTATATATTATTTATATCTTAATAAAAATAAATTATTTTATATAAGTTATAATAAATATAATAAAAATTATTTAATAATTAATTAAAATATTAAAGATTAGCATTAAAGATATTTAAAATATTATTTAAATAACTTTATATTTAAATAAAAAGTAATTTATTATCTTTCTTATATATAATATAAAATAGAATTATTATTACTTTACTTAATATAATTAAAAATATTAATTTATCTTTTTAATAAATTTTTATAATAATAGCTATAATAAGATATATATAAAATATATAAAGCAGCTTAATCTATTTATTTAAAAGCTCTTAGCTATATTTAACTGCTTAATATTATTAAAAAAGAATATTATTTTCCTTTATATATACTTATAAATATTCATTAATATAAAAGGAGCTTTACATATAATTAATAACCTTTAAATATATTTTCTTAAATTAAATAAAGCTATTTAGCTAAGCAATTAATTTAATTATATTAATTAACCTAATAGCTTATTTCTCCTTAATAAATTTATTAACATAAAAATTATTTAAAAAGAAATAATAAAGGATATAATAATTATTATCTTTAAAATTAAAATAAATAGCAATTAAACTTAATTATGTTAACTTAAATAGCTTATAATTTTTAATAATTATAATAATTATATATAAAAAGATATGAATTTATTATTTAAATATAAATATAGAATTAATATTATATATACCCTTTATAACTTTAATTTCATTTAAATATCCTAGAAATAGCTATTTAAGGATATAAGCGGCTATAGAATTTACAGCTTTTTAATATTAGCTCTTTATATCTATACAAAGAGCTATATACCTATTAAGGCCGTTAATATTATATTATAAAAAAGCACTTTAATAAATTCATTATAAATATTTAAAAAGCCTTATAAGGCTTTAAAGTAATTAATTATATTACTATTAAACTTTTTATAGCTTATAATAGCTAATTTCTATTACGCTAATAGTAATATAATTAATTTAAATAATTATTACTATAAAAAGCCCTTTAAGTTATAATTTCTTAATCTACTTAATTATATATTTAATTAAGTAAATCCCTTTATATAAGCTAAATCTTATTATAATAAACCTAAGAATATATTATTATTTTTTATATAAAATTAATATAATAATAAAGAAAATTTAATATTATTTAGCTTTAATAATAATAATAATAAAGAGGATAAGGTATAATAAGCTATAAGATAAGTAGCTAAAAAGTTAAAAAAGGAGTAAATAGCTATATGAAAATAATAATATATTTAATAATAATAATTAAAGCTTTAATAATAATTTAACTTTAATAAATAATATTTATTCTATAATAAGATAGGTCCTCCCGCTATATTTCCTCTTACTTAGCTAAACCTTAAATATTTTTAATATAAGAAATATAAATTAAGTTTATAAATAAATATTAATAATAATTTTAATAAATGGAAATATAAGATAAAGAAGAAGAATTAAAAGAAAGGAAAGCTATAATAATAAGGGTAATATTAGCGATTAATTAAAGGTGTTTAATTAAATTAAAAGTTTTATTTTTTAAATAGCTATATAATTAATTGCAGCCTAATATATTTATTTTATAATAATAACTCCCTATTCTTTATAAAATAATATATATTTACATTGCTTTATTTTTATTATCCTTTTTAAATTAATTAATTATTTTTAATAAATTTAAAAGAATATACCTCCTTTTAAAAAAGTAGGTGGTATTAGGGGAGGTATATGGCAGTATATACCTTATAGCTGGCAATAAATAGGTATATATAGGTTTATAGCCCCCTCCCTTCCTTTTATTTAAAAAGAATTAATCTTTTTTTATATCTTTTTTTAAGTAGATTGCTTTTAAAGAGATATTCTCCCTCTTACTTAAGGGGCCTCTTTTAGCGCCCTTTAAACCCTTGGCGCAGGTGAATCCCTAGGCTTATAGATAAGGCGTGGAATGCCCGCTATGCCTTGTTTTAATATTATTAAATATAATAAGTAAATTAAGAAACTTTTTAAATATTAAATTTCCTAAAAGAATATATAAGAAGGTATATAAATCTATTTATTAAATATTATAAAATTATTTATAAAAGGTTTAATTATTTCTTAATATCTTAAAAAGAATAAGCTTATAGCTACTTAGCTATATATCTAATAATAAAACTAGCAATAAAATATTATTTTTTATAATAAAATATTAACTTATAGTTATATTAAGTAAGAATTATAGGTATTTATTAATTATTAATTCTTATACCCTTATAATAATAAATTAAGAATTATTTTATATCTTAAAAATACTTTAAATAAAGAAATATATACCTTAATTTCTAATAATCCTATAATTAATTAAGTAAGATTCATTACCTATATATAATATTAATATACCCTAAGTAATTATAATATTTACTAATTAATTAATAATAATATTATTATAATAATAAAGGCTATTATAAATATCTAAACCTATTACTCTTATATTAAATAGTTCCTTTATTATAAAGGCATTAAAGGTATACTTAGCAGCTATATTATTTTAAAAGGCTTTATAATATTTTAGAAATTTATTTAATAATTTCTTTACCTTTAATTAATAGGAAGATATAAATAATATAATAATACTATTTTAATATAATAATTAAAGGTATAAGAATAGCTAAATTAATTCTTTAAAAAGGGAAGGTAATTAGCTATTAAGGTAATAATAATAAAAAGGTATTAATTTTTAAGAAGATAAGGTAGTTAAATATTAAAGATAAGGGTAAAAGGAAGTATTAACTTTTAAGGAAATAAAGTAATTAAATATTAAAAATAAGAATTAAGAGAGATATTAACTTTTAAAGAAATAAATAAATTAGATATTAAAGAAATATAAAGAGGTTAATATTTATAAGGGTATAATATAAATATATTATTTAAGAAGGGTATTACTTAAAAAGTAACTTATTAAGGAAGTTAATTAGCTATAATTATAAGTTTTCTACTTTTAGCTTATTACTTATAAGTATTAAATAAGTAGGGCTTTCTAGATTTAAAGTATACTAACCTTAATAATAATTCACATAATACTTATTATTAAAGTAGAAATTAAGGTAGCTTATAAAGGAGGTATATTAACTTTAAAGCTATATATATATTTTATATAAATCTTTTAATAAGGTTATTAAAATTAATAAGGGAAAGATATATCTTATTATTAAAAGTTTATAGGAAATATATTATAAGCTTCCTTAATATATAATAAAAGAAAAGGAAGAATATTTAAGGTAAGAATATAAAATAAGTTTTAAATATAAGTAGCTAGCTTATATTTTATTAGCTTAATTAGTTATAAATAGGGTAATTATTTATTTATATAAGTTATTATTTTATATAAGTTATTATTAAATACTTTATAAGCAAAGCTATTACTTTATAAAGATTATATTAATAAATATTTATTTTAAATAAAGTAATATACTTAGGATAGTTTTTATAATATTAAATTGCTAAGATATAAAAGAAGCTTAATATAAAAAAAAAGGAAATATTAAGTAATTAAGAGAAGAAAAAGGGAATAAATTTCTTATAATAAGAGAGAAATAAAAATAAATATATAATTATAAAAAAAAAAGAAGTAAATATAAAAGGAAAGAAATAAAAATAAATATATATTTATTATATAATTATTACTCTTCTTTAAGAAATTATTTAAAATTATCCTTAACCTTTTATTTTTTTTATTTTATTAAAAGCATTAAAGTTAATTATTAGCTTTTTTATAAAGTTTAAATTATTTTTATTAAAAGTTATATTATATATATTTAATTAATTAAGCTATTTAATTTAATACCTATTTTTTTTTACTTTTATTATCTACTTCTTAATTATTTTTTCTATCTCTTAATATTTATATAAATCCTTATATTTAAAGGTATCCTTTTTAATTAATATTAAGCCTAATATTAATATTTATTATTAATAAGGATCTTTAATTAAATTAAATATTCTTTATAATATATAAATAGAAATTATTAAATATATATCTTAATATATTAATAAATCTAGCTTATATATATTTTTATTTACTATCTTTATTATATAAAATAATTCCTTATATTTAAAATTAAGTTTTCTTTATAAACCTTTAAATATATATCCTTTTTCTAAATATAAATAAATTATATCTCTTAATTAAAACTCTTTTTAAGTTCTTCCTAAATTATAATACTTTTTTATTCTTTTTATTATTAAGTTCTTAATAATAATAGCTTAATTTTAAAAATCCTTTTTACTTTATTATATTATTTCTCTTATTAGTAGCTTAATAAAAAGATTAAGTATAAGTTTTATATTTATGATAAGCTAAGATAATATATATTTTATTACCTTTAATATTATGTTATTTAGGCTTATTTAAAGTAAGAAGATTATATTTACTTATATTTCCTTTATATTATTATTAATAAAGAAGTATAAGGCTATTTTAATAGTTTAATTTTATTTTTTAATAAGTTCGTTTATTTATAAATAATAAGTAGTTAAGAATAGCAGAGTAGTATTTATTTATTTAAATAATTCTTTTTAAAAAGCGCTTATTTAGTATAAATCTCTATTTAATATTAAGGCTATTAATATATTCTAGCTAGCTATAAATAAAGAGTAAAAGAATAGTTCTGTTTATTTTAATATAAAATATTTAATAAATCTTAAAATAATAAGATTAACCTTTATATACTTATTTACTATTATTAAATAAGTATTTAATATATTATAACCTTTTAGGTTTTACTTAGTATTCTTGCTTAATATTAGCAGTAATTTAGTTATTATATTTAATAAAAAGGTATAAAATAATATTAATAAAGAATATATTAAGATAAATATTCCTATAAGCTTTATATAGCTTATTTAATTCCCTTAATAGCCTAGATAATATTTAATATATTATTTAATATATTTTCATAAATACTTAATTATAAATCTATTTATTAAATTATATTATATTTTTATTTCTTTAAAATAAAATTAATTATTATAAATAAGTTTAAGTAGGTTAAGTATATAGGATTTAAAAATATATAAATAGAAATATCCTTTATATATTTTTATATATAATAAGTTATATCTTAGCTTAAAAAAATAAAGATTATTAGTTTTATCTTTCTTTAAATAATTTATTTCTATTTTCTATATCTTATTATTTAAATATCTTTTTAAGATTTCTTTTTTAAAATTATTAATAAATTATAAAAAGCTATATATAAAGTATATATAATTTATTCTTATAATAATTTTGCTATATTATATTAGCTAGGTATTTTAATTATAATGAATATAATCTTAGTTTGTTTAAAATCTAATTTTAATTAGGTTATTATTTATAAATAAGCTTATATATTAAACTTTTTTTTCCTTTAATTAAGCTAAATATTCTATCTTAGCCTATATTAAATCTAGCGTAGTATAAATATAATATATTATTTTAAAAATCTTTTTTAATATATTTATAAAGTTATTTATTAATTAATTATTTAATAAATAGCTAAGGGTATTTATTATTATATTTAACTTTTTAAATATATAATATATTCTAAGGTTATATTAACTTAAGAATATTAATGTAACTTATAAGTATATATTTATTTATATATTATTTATAAAATATAGATTAGTTTTTTTAAGGATTCCTTTAATTATTTTATAATTAGTTAAAATAATTAAATTTAGGTTTAAATAATTTAAGATAATTATCTTAATTTTCTTAATTTCTTAAATAATAATTATTACTTTTAATTTTATAAGTTAATATTTCTTTTTTATATTATTAATTTCCTTATTTAAATATAAGATAAAGAATTATTTATTATAGGGAATTTTAGTATTATCTTTTTAAATATATTTATCTTATAATTAAAAGAAGATTAAGCTAAACCTTTTTTATAATATATCTATTTATATAAATAATTATTTCTTAAAGTTATAATAATATAAATTATTCTTATTACTTAATGCTTTTTTAATATCTTTAAAGCATTCTATTTTTTCTTTTATAAGTTACTAAGTAATCTTATTTATATATATCTTTTACTTTCCTAAGGATATATTTATATTATATTTTTTATATTCTTTTTAAAATAAAAAGGTTTTTTATATTTATAAAGGCTATATTTAAATATTAAAGTTTAATATTAAATATTATAAAAAGTTAATCTTATTTAATTAGAATTTTAAATAAGATAATTTATTTAGGAAAGTTATGCTTTTAATAATATAATATCTTTTTTTAATAATAAATAGCTTAAAAATATTTATTTTAAATCTTAGGAATTATATTAATAGGAATTTAATAAATAACTTTTTAAGTAAGAAAGCTATATCTTACTTATTTAATTTTTAAAATATTTTATTAAAGTAATAGATATATTTTTTAGTAATTTCTAAGAATATTATAATATTATTAATATAGTTAATTATAAATTCTTAGAAATCCTTTATTTATTTATTTATAAAGTATTAAATGAATAATAATAAATTTTTATAATTTATAAAGGCTATTTTAAAATATTTTATTTTTCTTTATATAATTATTATTAATTTATATTAATTTTTTAATAATATTAATAGCTAGTAAAAGAATTTAAGTATATTTATAATAATAATATATTTTTTATTATATATTTTAGTTAATATATCTTTTTAATATAATAATAAATATTAATTTATTATTATAATTTAATTTAATAATTATAAATTAATTATTAATTAATTTTTCTATTTATTATTTATTTACCTTTATATTATAAATATTAAGTAAATATATAAAGTTAATCTTTTTTGCTATCTTATTTAATCTAAGTATAAGTAATTAAATAGCTTTTATATATTATTATAATTATTAATACTTAATAAGTAAATCTTTACTTTTATTTTAAAATTATATTAATTATTAATTAATAGGATTTAAAGCTATTTATTTTTTAATAAGTTAATAAATAATTATTCTCCTTAAAAGGCAGGATATTTTAAGGCTATCTATTTAAAAATATTTATTATTATTAAATTCTTATTATAAAAGGTTATTTTAAATACCTTAACCCTTTTTTAAATATTATTAAATTTCTTAATTTTTAAGGTAAAGTTTAAGATTATTAATAATAGTTTTTATTTTATATTAAAGGTTTTTTATTTTAATTAATTATTAATTTATTTAATTTTTATATTTTCCTTATTACCTTAAATTTATTTAATATTTATAAGCTATATTTTCTATTTATTATATATTTATTATTTATTAAGGTTCTCCTTTTAGCTATATATATTTAGCTAGCTAATATTATTAGTTTTTATTTAATATTATTTTTTTTATTTCGCTTTGCTACATTATATAAAGTAAATATAGGGTTTTACTCCGCCTTTTTTTAATTCCTATAATATAAAATCTATTAATACTTAGCTTAATAAATTTCTTATATTAAGGTTATAATTATTTATTTTTATTATTTTAGCTATATAATAAATTATAGCATATTTTAAAAATATATTTAAATTATTAAACTTAAGGAGCCTATTATTTTTTTATATAATTTAATTAACTTATATTTATTTTAATTAATATATAGCCTTTTTTTAATTTAAATACTTTATTTTATTAAAAAAATATAAATAATAATATCTTAATAATTATTTTTTTTAAATAATAATAAGTTTATTTATTTTATTTTTATAAATAAGGAAATGGCTTTAATTTATAATAATATTAGATATTTTATTATATTTTAAATTAAAGAATTAATATAAATTTAGCTTTAAAGGTTTTTATTAAAATAGATAATTAAAGTTAATCTTAATAAATTTATTAATCCCTATAAGGATAATAAATTATTATTTAATATATATTAATTATAATATATTTAATATTTTGCTTAATTTTATAAAGGTATATAATTTAATAAATAAAGATATTTTATCTTTAATATTTATAATTAAGCTTTTTTAATTAATAAATATATTTATAATATATAGGTATAATATTAATATTTTTAATAAAATATTTAAAGGAAAGGTATTTAATATATATTTTTTAATTTAAATTTTTAAATATTACTTTTATTTATTTATAAATCTTATAATATATATAGATATAATTATTATTCCATAAAAGATTATTCTTATTTTAATTCCTTTTAAGTATTAATATTTTTATTAATCTTATTTAGCCTTTAAGCTTTATTTTATAATTAATTAAGTAATTAATATTAAGCTAGCTTTTATATTTATATAGATTTTTATAGTTAATTTATAGTAATTTAGCCTTATTAAGAAAATAATATAATAAAAAGTATTAAAATCCTTAATATAAATTAATAATTCTTATTATAAAAGAATAATAATTCTCTAGATATAATCTTTATATTTTATTTATTATTTATAATTTTTATTTATAAAGGTTATTATATTTTTTACCTTAAGATATTATTAATAATAGATTTTATATTTTACTTTTTTTTTTATATTTTAATAAATAATTATTAAAGATATATTAATATTTATTTTTTATTATCTTCTTGCTATTATAAAATAGCTTTACTTCTTTTTTATATTACTTAATATATTATATAATATATTTATTTAGCTTATTTATTAATTAATAAGGTATTAAGTTTTTATATATAAAATATATTATCTTAAGGTTTTTTAGCGCAGCTTAAGTTATTAAATAAAGGTATAGTAATATTATATACTTATTAATTTATAGCTAAGGGCTTTCTAAATATAGCTTATTATAACTTATTTCTTTTCTTTTTATTTAAATCTTACCTATTTAAGTTTTATTAATTTTAATTCTTTTAATATATTTAATATTTAAATTTTAAATTAATTAAATAATCTATATATTCCTTTTATTTATTTAATAATATATTTTTAATTTTTAATATTATTTTACCCTTATATTTTTTATTAAAATAAGCTTATTATATAGGTTAATAAATTAAGCGACTTAATAAGTTAATAAATTAAGATTAAGTAATAGTATTTATAAATAATTATCCCTATAAGTAATATAGCATTTAATAGCTAAAAGCATTTAAGCTTAATAGCGTGTATAATTATAAGTAAAAGGGTATTATATTTATAATAATAAAGCTTTAATATAATACTTATAATATATCCTTTTTTTTTTAAAAAATATTTATAAAGATATTAATATTAATAATAATAAATATAAATAATAAATATTATTAAATCTTATAATTAATTTTAATATAAAGTTTATAAATTATATTTTTATTTTATTTTATAATATTATATATTAATATTATTTAATTATATTAATTTTTAAAATAATTTTATTTTTAATTATTATAAAGGTAGGATATAAAGTAATTAATATTAAATTAATTAAACTAAGATATTATTATTATTTTAAAAATATAGAATTATGTTTTTAAAATAGTAGCTTATTATCTTACTTTAATGCTTCCTTAAAGCTATTCCCTTTTATAAATATTTAAGGTTTAATATTAAATAAAAGTAATTCCTTAAAGGCCTTTTTATATTTTATTATATATAAATTAAATATATATTACTCCTATTTTAATAAAGGTTTATAGTTAATTTATAAATAATATTAAGTTATTTAATACCTTTTTATTATCCCTATTTTTTATAAAGCCTTTAAGAATATTATTCTTTTAAAACCTTAATTAAAAAGATTTAATCTTTAATTTAAATTATAATTAAATATCTAGCTACTTATTATACTTTATTTATTATTAAATAATAGCTAAGTTCTTAAAAATATTAAAAGGTAAAGGTATTAAATAATTAAGCTAATTAAGGGGTAATCTTTAACGCCTTATTTCATTAAGGTTGCTATTTTAATATAAATTATTATAATTCTAAATATCCTAATTAGCTTACTTTATATTGCCTTTTATAAATTTTTTATTATTTAATAACTTATTACTTAAGCTTATTATAATTATTTCGCTTAATAAGTTTTTTATAAATATAAAAATCTTTTTTAATATAAGGAGTTTATAAGGGTTATATTTTATATTAATATTTCCTTTTTATACTTAGCGCTAATTATATATATCTAATATTTTTAATTTATAAATAATGCTTTTAAAAGCTACTCTTTATAATAATAATGCTAAGGTAGGGATTTATAAAGTAAAAGTAATTAATATTAAATAATTTTAATAAAAGTTAAGGCTTAATTATCTAGGGAATATTTAGCTAATAATAGCTTTATAAAATGCTTATACTTTTATTAAGGCATTGCTTTTTTCTTAGCTTTTATAAGTAATTAATTGCTATTTAAGTATATTTTTTAATATTAGGCCTATAGTATTCCTAAGTTAATAAACTTATTAATAGCTTCCTTAAGAGTTTGCCTGTCTTAGATTAATATAAATATATTAGGACTAGGTAATAATCGGCTATATACTGCGACTAGGTGTACTTAGTTACTAGCTAGGCTAAGATAATATATAAAACTATTAGGATAAAGGTTTAGTAATTATCTAAAAAGGATTTACTTTAAGAAAGCCTTTTTAATCTCCCTATAAAGTTTAAGGGGTTTTAGCTACCTTTATTAACTTTATAATTTCCTTAAGGTATTTATTTATAATTACTTATAAGGCTTAATGTAAATTAAGATAATATTTCCTACTTATTAGCCTTTATAAAAATAAATAAATAATATTATAATAAGGTTTTATATAAGCTTAAAATCTTAATATCCTGCCTTTAATATAACGCTATAAGCTTAGATATTTCTTTATATTTTTAAGAAAAAATATAGCTAGCCTCTTATTAGCTAAGTTCTTTTATAAATAATTCTTAAATTACTTTAAATTATAATTATATCTTTATTATACTTTAAATATATTTATAATAAGGATTTATTAGCTTAAAAGCGTATACCTTAAAAAGTTTTATAAATAATTAATTATAATTATTAAATATTATATTTTTATATATATTAAAATAGGAAAGGTAAGCTATAAACTTATTAGTAAAGTAATTTTAATAATTTTATAAATTAAAAAAATAAATAATTTACCCTCTTACTTTTTTATAAGAGAAGCATTAAAGGACTTATAGGTTATATATAAGATAGCTATTTAGGGCTTACTAGTAAGCCCTTACCTTGCTAAGCAAGCCTTAGCAGGTATGTATGTAATATAAGTAAAAGGGTAATATTAAGTAGAATAATAAGATAATTATAAAGGAAGGCGCTTATTTTTAATATAAGTAATAATAATTATAAGTTATATTAACCTATATATAAATAATATAAGGCTATAAATATAATCTTATTTTAAATTTTATTTAAATTAAATATATAATTAAATAAGTATTTATATTTATTATAGATATTTAAAATTAATATAATCTTTCTATTTTTAATGAAATAAAAAGATATATAAATAGAAATAAAAAATAAAGGGGGGCGGATTTAATTCTTAATAGCGCTAAGCGTCTTTTTTAAATATTTTTATTAAAAAGAAATAATTATAGCTATTATTTAATAAGAAAAGTTATAATAAAGAAGGTTAAGAAAATAAAAAATAAGATTCTTTATTAATAAATAAGTAGGGATTATCTCTTTTTAAATTATAAGAGCTGTTTTAATAAGTGGGGCCCTTAAGCTATAAGGCTCTTTAGCTTTTATAACGCTTATACCTTTTATATTACATTATAAAGCTATATGTTAAAAAAAATATAATTAATACTATTATTATAATTAAGGATAAAATATTAATTTAATAAGCTTTTAAAATATAATATATCCTTTATAATATATTATTTAATTACCTTAATAATACTTAAAGCTATTATATTATTATAAACTCTTTATAATTTTTTTTTAATTATTAAAAGGTTTAATTAACCTTATTTATAATTAATTAAAATAATTTAAAATTAATATTAATATAATATAAAATAAGAACTTTAAGAACTTAGCTAGCCTATTTAAATAAAGATTATATTCCCTTTAAAAGGAATTAATTAAGGGCCTTCCTTTCTTATTACCTTATTCTTTAAAGTTAAAAAAATTAATATATAAAAATTATTTATTTTTAATTAATTATTAAAAAAAATATTAAGTTTTAATTTAATCTTCTTTAATTATTTATTATTAAATTTATTTAATTAACTTATTATTAAAATATTAATAAAGAGGAGTTAATAGAGAATTATTTAAAGAATATCTTAACTCTTAGCTATTTAAATAATAATCCTTTTTTATAAAAGGATTTTAATTTATAAGCCTAAACCTCCTTTATAAAATATATATTTACCTTAAGTAAATTGCTTAATCCTCTTATTATTTTTAAAAATTTAAATATATAATAATAATAATTTCTTATTACCCTTAAAGATTATAATAATTAATAATTTATAATAAAAAAAAAAAGGTAAATAAAAAAAAGAATTATTATTAAATAGCTTAAAAGGATATTTATTCCTTAAATTATTCCTTTTAACCCTTTTAAATAACGCCTCCTTATAATTAATAAATATTATTTATATATAATTATTAACTTTATATAAAAATACTTTTTATATTAAATATATATAATCTTTTTACTTATATATACTTTTTATATATTATAACCCTTTAATATATTAATATTCTTTTTATTAAAAATAATATTTTAAAAATATTTATATTTAATAAGGTAATATAATTTCTTATTAATAATAATAAAAAAAAGGTTTTTCTTTTATTATTATAAAATATAAAAAGAGGTATTTATAAAATTAAATATATATTTAAGGTAAAGAATAATAAGATTTTAATTAATATTTAAATATAAAGCATTTAAAAATCATTATATTCTTAAAAATTACTAAATTTAATATAAATTACTAAAATTTAATATAATAAAAAGCTTTATTAATTAATTCTCTATATTTAAAATCTTTTTTTAATAATTAAAACCTATTTTTTTAATTTTTAAATAATTATAAAAAGTATAAGATTTAATAATTATTTTTACTTATAAGAAAAATATTAATCTTATATTATATATATTCTTTAAAAAGCTTATTAAAGTATATAATAAAAAAGAAATATAATTAATAATAATAATATAAAAAAATTAGCAGCTAAAAGCTTAAATTAAAGCTAATAAAAAGATTATAAAAAGGAAGATTTAAATTAACCTTAATATAGCTTTTATTAATATTAAGGTTATTTATTATATTTAAATTAAGGTAGGGAAAATATTAAAAAAAAGTAATGCTTTAAAAGAGTTATTAATATTAATAGAAGAGGGATTGGTTATTATAATAGCGAGCAATTAATGTTAATGAGAAGGCATATATATATAGCGAGGGTAGCTGGAATGGGGGGGGGGCCGGAATCTGGGCCGGGGACGTTAGGCACCTGGGGTTTTCTGCCTATCAACACCATCAATCTCTCGTTTCTTGGTGTCGTAGATCACCTGTGACACGATCAATATTCAAGTTTCCGCTTTTTTGAGGCCTCTGTATTCTTCGCCTTTGTATCCTTCGCCTCCCCATTTTCCCTTCGATCCCTTGGATGTTGACGCCTTTACTAGCTTGTTTGCTTGCACGTTCTGCCAACCTATCCGTGAGGCGTCGAAGAGCCTGTAGAGTTGCTCCGCTGTAATCACAAAGGATATCTGCCATAGGTTATCTGCATCGGTCTGTGTGTCTTCGAAGTCTGGAAGGGAGCTCATCCGACTCCCGCTTACGAAATCGAGCAATGACAGTTCGATGTCGGCGCCAGTGACATGGCCCTCATCCACCTCAGCGATGAAATTCTTGGCTTGTCAGGAACATCGAAATGAGGAAGAGTCATATTTTTCTGTAAGAGATACTGGCGTACCTTTCCGCGAACGCTCATTCCTTCATCAACCGACGCACGCCCCGTTTGTCGACCTTGGCCCTCAAAATGGAAAATTCGCTGCACTCGGCTTGAATACTCGTTTTGGAAGGATCAGGGTAGAAGTCCAGGAGATCGATAATGAGGACTGTCCGAATATTTCCTCCGGAGTTGACGATGTATTCCTCGGCTCTCTGTGTCAGCTGTTCGCGTGTTCGCGGGACCATATTACCTCTATGACCAGGTCTGGCAGTGTTTGTTCTGAACCTGACACTTGGTACTCGTAGGACTTGTCAGCCTGCCTGACATCTTCTTTCTCGTCGTCGCTGTTTATATCTGAAAGGATAGAAATGTTTGCTGTTCCATAGTCTCTGATGTCCTCAGCGACAGCACTAGCACGACCGTGGTTGGGGATCACAGAGCCCTCGCCTTTTGTCAATCCATTAAGCCAAGATCCGATCTTCCGGCCAAGGAATTCTGCCATCCCGTCGTGGATTTTGCTGGGAATACGGATCAAGAACTCTTCTCTCTTGTGTGAGTAACCGTAACTATGAAAATTATAATAGTTCTAACTACCTATTCCTTGAGACTCGGGTGTTACATGGGAATTTGAGTGTTGCGGCCAATGCTGGCTCTATTAGCTCCTCAGCCGTTATGTGTTGCACTGTGAGGAGCGGCACTTCACAGAGAATGTACGTGCCCTCGGCTACATCTGCACGAGCAACCAGCTACTTCCCCTTTCCGGGGACTTCCAATAGTGGATTTTGTTCACAGGACGATCGGCGGACCATATCTTAGTGTACTCCCAATACTCCCAGTTTCAGCCTGCAAAATCCTAGTCGATGATGCCCATGATCCGCCAATTGTGGTATTGGATGTTGGTCGGATTGAGATCAACATAAAATGGACTAAACACGGTAGGCGCCTAATCTTCTGTGGATTGTCTTGACCACTGGATTGTACATCCATGTGTCTAGAGCCCCATCAAGGCGCAGGTACGAATGAAATTCGTCCACATTGTGGAAAGATTCGAAGCGAACATAGCCAACTCAATGGTCCAATACCGATTCTCTATTTACCTTCTCAAGTGGTTCAGATGGGGTTAGTAGGCTGGTCTTGACTCCTTCCTTTGGCGCGACAAGGATCTGGATAATGTTGTCAGCGGCTCGGAGGACTCTTACTTCCTCACGTAGCTCGTCGACCGCGTTGATTACCTGTCCCCAGGCCCGTGGCATCGTTGATAGGCAGGCCACGGTTGGTTGGGCTGGTTGCGGTGCTGCCCGGTGGGCTCAGAGGTTGTTGGCTTCTTACTCCAGCTTGGTGTAGTTGGTGAGAGCATACTTGGACATGCATTATGGTCGGTTCTGTCGATACAATGGGCCATACTAGTGGTCAGATCCAGGGTGCAGCTGATAGTACACAATAGATCATCAAGGCTGTTTGCCTAATCAATAGGTTGAACTGATGCTTAGATTAACCACTAATGTAGAGTGTCTATATAGAAGCCTCGCGCAAAGCTGGCATTCGCACCTCCCTCCAGAACTAGGCAGCGAGGCCGCCATCGACCATCAAGATCTGGCCGGTGATGAAGGACGCCTTCGACGAGGCCAGGAAGGCGACTGCCTCGGCGATTTCGGCAGCCTCGCCCCAGCGCTTGAGCGGCGTCGCCGCGGTGGCGCCCTCGAGCAGTGCCCGCGTCGGCGTATCCATCATCGGCAGCACCATACCGGCGTTGATAACACCCGGACCCACGGCATTAGCACGGATACCGTGACCAGCCTCCTCGGTGGCGAGCTGGCGCACCATCATGGCCACGGCCGCCTTGGGCGTGGCCGAGAGCGCATCGCACGGCACGGTGCGGTTCACGGCGCTGGTGACCAGGGCGACGAACGAGCCGCCCTTTCCCTCTCTTAGCACCGGCACGCCGGCCTTGGCGATGTTGTAGAAGCCGTAGATGTCGGTCTCGATGACGCCGCGGAACGACTCGTCCGAGAACTGCGCCAGCGGGCCCGTGTCGAACACCAGGCCGCCGGCCGACACCACCGTGTGCACGCGCTTGTACGTGTCCACGGCGTGCTTGAAGACGGCCTCGACCGCCTTGAGGTCGGTGACGTCGCAGGCTACCGCGCTCGCCTGGCGCCCGAGATTGCGCAGCTCCTCCACCAGGGACTCGGCTTCGGCGCGGCGCGATTTGTAGGTGACGACAACGTCGGAGCCGCGCTCCGCCATCAGGCCGGCGCTCGCGCGGCCGAGGCCGCCTGAGCCGCCGAAGACGACGGCACAGCCTTCGGAAAATTCGGGTTGGGTGACGCCGAAAGCCATTTTATTTTTCTCCTCGATGATTTTCTGCCGTGCGGCGCGTTGGATGGCCACGTAGATTGAGGGGTTGTTGAAGGGTGAAGGAAGGGCCTTGAGGGGGACTGAATGCTCTTACTGTGTAGCCTCACGAGACCATGCCAAGCACCGTCGTCCATTTCCTCCAGTATAAATAAAGAAACAAAGAGGTGTGGACCTACACAAAAGATCCCTGCCAAAGGATGGAAGATCGGTTGGCTACTGCGTCACCCTATCAAGTCCCTGGAAAGCGTGGCGCATGTGCGGGACGGCAAATGTCACGACCCAGCTCGCTTGCTGCCTACCCGGTGGATGATCTAATCAAATTTTCATATCAGAACGGCAGGGGGCCTATTCGATGGATTGTGCAACCCCAGATTCAGCATTCGGTTGCTCCGTCGTCACATGGGACGGGTGGCCGGGCTGGGGATTATTCAGCCCCGAGCAAGGTGTGCATACTGACATCGCTCGTCCGGGCTCCAGTTGGCGACTGGTCATTTTCAAAGAATTGCCCCGTATGACGCGTTTCTCGAAAACGGGATATGTTTATCGGCGCTGAAGATATAAAGCGTTGTGCTAAGATCTGGCTTGGTATCGCTGCTGACTCGGTACTCTGTATGGGCATCCACTTTAGTTCAGAGTCCCTCTTCTTTTCCTCTGTTGGAACAGCGTGACTCCTATTCTGTGCATGGTACAGGCATTCTGAGTCGGTCGGGCACCGCGTCAACCTCCCACAGCTCACACTCTGCCGGCCACCCAGCCGTAGACAGCTAAGATGGCCGCCTCCTCAGCCCACTCCACGGCAGATGCTCACGGAACACTTCCCCGTCGTCACACCTGAGGTCCTCCTGGTTGTCAATCCCGCAGCGGCCTTGGGCGAGACCCTTCAAGTTATCGACACGAGACTGATCTGTGGAGCCGATAACGCCCCCGTTCCCAAGTCAAGGATTCAGACTGAACATGCTTTCTCATATTTCACATTTTGGGCTCTACCCTGTCTCGCGACGAAAACAACAGATATTTCTTGTGTATTTTATTAATATATAAGATTTTATATATTTACAATTACACATCTTATTCATTACATGAGATATATAGAAAATTCAAAAAAGATTATTGGTATATAAGAATGGTGTTTATTCTTTTTAAAACATGTCCCTTCTGTGACTTCTTCCTCAGTCCTGTCCAGCCTGTAGGGGCTCATCTGCGGTGCATAATGCCGGCAAATAAATAGCTACGACGTAAAAGGGGTGACGTGTACTTTGGGCGGAAATATGTGCAGGCGTGCTCTGTGCTCTCGGTCTTGCTATCACATAAGCTCTCAGTACCGTGCGGAGAGTGTGATATGTAGTGAAACAGGCGTTTATCATGGCATTCGATAGTCGGTGCGCCACTGTGGCGTGACGGGTACCAAAGAGAAGGAAATTATCAGCAAGGCACAGCTGGAGCACGGCAGTAGTAATCCCTGAACCCACTTGGAATACCACTGTTTCGATCCCTTACTGTGTATAACAACCGAGTCCCATCCAATACCACCGCTCCGGACCTGAAAAGCCCAGCTCGCCCACCCACTGAGCAGTTGCCACGAAGGCTGACCCGTTTCCCGATTATCCACCGACACCCGCACCTTGAACACTGAGATCTGGATAGACAGTACCCGCCATGGTGTATGTGTTCCCAATCGAGCGTGAAAGCCAGAAGGCTATCATCGCCGGCGCAGTCGTTTTCTCACTGCTGCCGACGGCTGCCGTTGTTCTGCGAATGGTGGCGCGGTCGAGAATCAAGGATCGCCGTCTTGATCTCAGCGACTGGCTCATCCTCGTGGCATGTGTAAGTTTCTCACCTGCTCGAGTCTTCCTATATCTCCACAGGAGCCCCCTAACGAGATTCAACCCTTTAGGTTGTCGCCGTCGCGTACCAAGCACTCGCAGTCGCCTGCGCTGTGGTTGGGGGCATGGGGTACCACACGACTGAGGTCCTTGCGATGGGAGGGCCGGATTCCTTCACCCTTCTCATGAAGCTTGTGACCGTGGTCGTGATCTTCTGGTCCCTCAGTCTCGGGTTGACGAAACTCTCCATCCTGGCCCTGTATGCCAAGATCTTCTCCGTCCCAAGTTTCGTCCTGATCAGTCAGGCCTGTGCTGTATTTGTCGTGATCTGGGCCGGGGTCCTGTTCATCGGTGCCTTCACCATCTGCTCGCCGGTTGAGTATAACTGGGACAAGTTCTCGGTCGTGGGTACCTGTGGCGACGTCAGGATGCTGTGGGCCGTGACCGGAGGGCTCAATATCTTCACCGACCTGGTTGTGATGCTCCTGCCCATGCCTTACATCTACGGCCTGTCGCTACAGCTGTACAAGAAGATTGGCTTGATGGTGACTTTTGGGATCGGGCTTGCGTAAGTTATCGACTCCCGCTTCCCTTCTTCTCACTACGCTCGCTAAGACATGGAGATTACAGAGTCTGCATTGTCAGCGCCGTCCGACTCGCCGAGATCATCAAGATCGATATGAACGACTTCCCATATTCCGGGGGTATCGCACTCATGTTCAGTGCTCTGGAGCCCTGTCTGCTGGTAACTGCAGCATGTATCCCGCTTCTCCGCCCATTAGTATCTCGAAACAATTCGTCAAACAAAGACAACAGCTACGCCACAGGCAATACTAAAGACAAGAGTGGGCCTTCCTCCGCTCCTTGGGCGGGCGGCTTCTCGGAACTCCCTGACGACGACGGCTCAACGAGACAACTACACATGAAACAGTCCCAATATGGTGGGGGTGCAACTGCTGCGGCAGATGGTGGTTCCTTTAGTTCCACCTATGAAATGAAAACCATCACGGTTAAGAGGGACTGGAGGGTTGAAGAATCCGCTGTCTGAACTGATTCAGACATCGTCCGATTCACACAACCCAAGAGTTTATTGTAACAACCTGGATTACAGGAATGCATGGTGCACGGCAGCGCAGTCTTGATTGCTATTAGCATAATTCATGACACTTACAATAATTCTCCTTTTTTTGTGGCAACCACTTTTAGCTTAGAGTCACTATAATAAATGCAGACGCCAGTGCCGCAGGTCGGTTGGCGCATCCAACCTATGCCGTGTGGGTGGCCTCAAACACAACAGTACCGCTTAGTGGCCTCATGTGGGGGCACATTTATTGCAGGTTCAAGGTTGAAATCAATGCAGAGCCCAAAGTTACACTCCCTCGCTGGACATGCCATATTTCCGCAAGCGCTCTAAGAATATTTACGGTGTGCAAGGACCCCGGATGCTGTGAGAACGAAGAAATACTATTAGACTTTCAAGTTTGCAGTCGCAATAACCACAGCATGCGCGGTGAGACATAGGAGGCCTATCCGTACATTAATCACCACCAGCTACATGAATATCAGACTCATCTTGCTATCTATTCCCCACATTGCACACGGGGCAGGTTCAGTGTGATGGACTCGGGAGCCCTGCAGAATATATTTGGACAAGTTCCTCTCACCTTTGCCAGATCCTCCAAGGATACCAGGTTATCTCATCCATCCATTCAGTAATGGCGAACAACTCCGGCCAGGTCTCCTCGTATCCCACACGCGGGGGAGGATCACCCAGGTTTGCCGCCGCAAGTCCATACCGCCAGCACACCACCTTGTGACCGCGGCCTTGCACCACCCCCACGGCGTAGACGCTCTCGCGCTCCAGGCTCTGGGAGTGAGCCTCCCAGAACCTGGAGAATTCCCCCTGCGTCGTGCAGGTCGCGATCCCGCACGCCGCCCACACCAGGAAAGAGTTGTTCGACGGGTAGCCGTGACGCCTGACCCACTCCCGACACGCTGCCATGTTGTCCAGGGACTGCTGGTCCTCCTCGCTGGCTACGTCGGCCTGGATCTTGTCCAAGTACTTCCGCCACAACTCCTTGTTCCGCGTGGTCGAGCAGCCTACGAAGAAGTAGGTTGGCGGTGGCTGCCAAGCCCCCTGCTTCGATCTTGGGTAAGGCGTTCCAGAGGCAGCCAGTCGTTTCTCGTGCAGCTCGGCGTGGGCGGTTAGCCAGCGCTCGCACATTTCACGATCCTGGTAGTCAATAT
This sequence comes from Diaporthe nobilis, assembly GCA_023078575.1. Classification (NCBI taxonomy): domain Eukaryota; kingdom Fungi; phylum Ascomycota; class Sordariomycetes; order Diaporthales; family Diaporthaceae; genus Diaporthe; species Diaporthe nobilis. Next base: position 3,211,921 of record JAKZJT010000010.1, read on the forward strand.
TGTCGGGCTGCGAATGAATCAGTGACGTTCTTCACAATGGGTTGTCGGGGCCAAACTGACCACGATGTATGTTTCTAAGCTGCGTCTTCGCAGCACATCTGGCAGCGCTTGCTCTGAGGCGGGGTCCCAGTACTCATTTCGTGCTTCTAGTCTCGCTATACCATCAATAGCCAAGACGATAGACTGGCAGTCTGGAAGACCGTGTCTAAGTATGAAGGAGTCGCAAGCTGTCTTGTTCCTAGCACGCGCAGCTTTCACTTCTTGTCTTCTCGTTATTGCCGTCCGCCAAAGCCTCAAACCCCAAATAGCCATAATCGCTGCTCCGAATATACCCAGACCTGCCGATGCTTGCCTTCGAGTTTGAAAGTGTCGCATGAACTTATCGTAGAATATCATTCTACCTTTTTTGAGTAGATGGAAGGAAATCAAACGATACTAAGGCTCTGCATTTGAGAAACTCACAGGTAAAAACATTGTTCACAAAGAATGTGTGATTCCTTTAAACAAAATGGCTGCCTGTAGCACTTTGCGCCCATTAGCAGAGTCCGCGTAAGCTGCAGCGATCCCCAAGGCAGACGTCAAACTTGCTTGTGCAGCCAAGGCCTCGCTTGTTAATATTATTTTCTTGCCCATGAGAAATACACTTGATGACCAAGAATTGTTCCTATATTCTGAGACTACCTTATCCCGTTGTGCTATTGTTACGTCTCTCCCTGGTGAGGCTTTCGGCCGTAAACGACGTAGCTGAGGGATTGCGTAAGCAAGTGGTTCATCGGACATTCGTCATGACCCTTCTCTGGAGTGATGAGATTTACTTACATCGGGTAGTAATAGTGTATACGGGTATCGCAAACATCAATACTTGCCAGGCGCAGAAGTTCTTCAACCTCGTCTGCTTCCAATCCGTAATTCCTCAGCATCTTCCAACACATTCCCCGGAGAGCCCGGTGCGTGTTCGTCATCAGCCACCGCCCGAGTTCCTTCCATCGTGGCTCAACAGGCCATGGGTTACCTGCAAGCATTAACGAACTCGGAACCGCTACCAAAAACATATTGTAGTAAATGGCTGGGCTTACCAGGACCGGGCCCGACTTCTTCGACGACATCCACAAACCCAGCGTCCAGCAACCACTGCTTATAATTAAGCGGCTTGTTCAGATCGCGGCCAATGGCCAAACCCGCCTCGATCATTATCCGGTTCAGCCTTTGCAGTTGTGTGCCGTCCAAGGTATTGTCATCGCACAGCGTCTGGAAGACGGGGTCCATGAGCTCGATCCACCCCCCTGGCCTCATGTTGTCAAACGACTTCCGGATGACCGTGCGGTGGTCATCGAAGCAGCTGACTGCCAGACGCAGGTGCACGTAGTCGAACGGCTGCGGATGGATCCAGTCAGAGTGCTCCGAATCTTCCTTGAAAAATTGCACGTTCGGCACGACGTCAGCTAAGTATACTTTGGTCAGCTTCAGTGACACTTGACACCCTCTACCGGGTAAAATCAACGCAATTCCGTATGAGACGGTAGGTGCCCATCACTTTCTGCGGTCAAATGATGGAATTGTCCGCCAGAGATGTGGATGTATTCTGGTACTCACTGGGCTGGATCATGCTGAGATCAGTGCCAATCACAGTCGCTTGAGGATGCTCTTGAGCGAACTTGATCGCCCATATCCCCGTACCCGTAGCGATGTCAAGCACATACTCCGGGTGCCCAATGGGAGCACGGTAGAGTGCACCGCCCAGGTATATCGTGAAGGCCTTGTGCTGGAGGTCCAAGCGGTCCTGCTCAGCCTGCTCGTGAGATCCCCGTCAGCGGCGAAACGGTCCAGGTTGTATACGCTGCATATGGTCGGTTGCACATACCGGATCGTTAGGCAAGAAGTACCTCCCCGTCTCGTGGTCGACGTATGTCCGCCCGTTCTCCTCGTCCAACACAGCTCCCGGTTCCGCGATCGAGCTCCCCGTCGGTTCCCGGATGAGCTCCTCCGGCACGGGCCGAGACGACGCATAAAGCACATAGCCGTTGTAGTCCAGGGCCGGGACCTGAACGTCTTGGTTCAGCACACTCTGTGGGGGCGGGAAAGTTGCGTCTGCCCCAGGGAGGCCATGGCCTGGCTGCGTCGTTTGCACGTCGATACCGGCATATTGTGCGGGGTCTCCTGCCTGGTTGAAGACGGCCCGCTGATCAGTTACTGTCGCATCAGGTCTGATCTGGTATGCGTCTTGCGGATACTCTTGCTCTTCTCTGCTCGCCTTGTGCAACTGGTTAGGATCACGACTATTCATGGCTGCTGTTAAGTTTACACGCCTAGTAATCGTAGTACAGAGCGCTCGAGACATCAACCCGAAACAGAATTTAGGCATGCCGTGGACTTACCCCGTGCACAATTGCTGTAACCCCCACGGTGGCGTTTCCTAGTCTGATCCTTCTACTCCAAGCCAAGCATATTCCAGGCACCTGCATACCAAGATACTTACTCCATTGATCAGTATTGAGTGATTGCGCCTCAATGTAACGAACGACAAGCGGACACCAAATACGATTTTCTTCGCGTGGTATACCTTTGAGAATGCTCTTATAGACTATTGAAAAGGCAGACACTGTACTTCTCACAGTCTTCCGAGGCAAACATCCCGGGATTAACTCGTTCGGATATGGTCACGGTGTCAGAATGATGTCAGTGAATATAAGTATCACACTGATTATCTCAAACAAGCCTCATGGATGGAGGCGATGCCGGATCATCAGGCGCAAAAGGTAATTGGCAATGGCGCTTTCTGTAAATGATTGGCCATTCCCCTTTGACGCATTCAACGGAGGCGACTGGATAATTAAGTATGTTTCTGTGTTCATTCTGGCCTTCTTATAGTGACTCAGATCCAGGGCCTGTAAATGACGAAAAAATGCAAGGGAGGTTGAGGTTGAATGAAATCATGAACAAGAATTCGCAACACCAGGTCAATGAAAGCATGCTGGCTGCTTGGGATTGCGGTGCGGAAGCAGAACCGACAATATAACTATAGAGCAAGTCCTCCAATGCTTCGGTTTGCACTGTTGCCGTCACACAGACACCGTGGAGCTTTCACGCCTACTGAGTTCCGCACACTAATTGCCACCAATTCCCCCATGCTTCAACGCTCTTCTCTAGCTTCTTGGACCCTGAGACATGGTGTGATGGTGAGACGGCATGAATTACTATACTAGCTTCAAAAACTCACTCTCTTAGATGCAGCCATTAGGATCTAGGTCATCACCATTGGATTACAACTCCAGTCCAAGGGCAATCAGTACCTAGGTAGGCAGGAAACTTGACAACGACCTAACTGCCAGTGCACCCCAAGTCAGACCTCCTTTGGCCTACATCAGAGGCACAGAGACGGCACCGCAAAATGCACACCTGTTGAATTCCATTTGTACTTCCTCGCAGGGGTATAAATGCATATGACAACTGACACGCAAGCTGATCTCCTCCCTCTGATCAAACCAGTAGGCAAGGCAGAGAGGAGGGCCACTGGAGTCGTCACAGAAAGCAAAATAAATGAATGCCAAAATAAATGACCCCAATAAATTCGAACTGGATGGGGTCCACATGTACGCGAAGAGCCATGGCCTAGTAGCCATTAAGGGGGGGTATCGTAACATGCTTTGCAACCGTGACCCATGTACGCCTGGCCCCCGTCTACCCAGAGAGTATACTCCCCAGTACTTAGCACTGTCGTCCATCACATCTCACGTCCACCATCCCAACATTCCCCACCAGTCCGTCATCAAGCTCCTCATACCAACATTATGTGGGGACATTACCATGATTCCTCCCTTCCCCTCTCCTCCTCTTTGTGTCATGCGTCGCAAATCGAGTCCTTGCGCCGTGCTGCATGTTTCTTTTTGGTGTGGTGTTTTTTTCCTCCTCTCGTAAACTCAAAAACGCCGCTCCGGGCGGACAGATGACCATTCCCTTCCTTTTTGCCTCGGGACATGGGACCATCGCCGCTGTGGTGGAAATGCATTTGGGGTGGGGCGTACTAGTCTACGTTGCCTGGTCCCGTCCAAAGAACGTATGTTTTCTCTTGTGCCTGCCGTTGTCCGCGTTGGTGTGTAGCTCCGTGTGTGTGTTGCTAAACACGACACGGCTTTCCGGCCTCCTCTTTCCTCCCCCCGCGTGGTTTCAACGCCCCGTCAACCACCGGCGTGATTCGGGTTATGGTACGTCATCATCATCGACCACTGGCCGCCCTGGGCACCCGGCACCGAAACCGTGGCATGCGGACCCGCGCCCCCCGCCCCTCCGCCGCCGCCGCCGCCCGGGTCGCCCGACCCCCGCTGCTCGCTGCTGCCCAGCGTCAGCAGCGCGTTGGCGTTGTAGCGGTCCTGCGAGGACGAGGGCGGCACGCCCATGGCGATGGCGCTGGTCCACTCGTGCCAGGGGTTCGCGCCGTTGGGGACCTGCGGCACCGCGCCCGGACCGCCGTTCATCCACGCCGCCGGGGCCTGCTGCTGCTGCTGCTGCTGCTGGTGCGTCTGGGCCGCTGCTGTCTGCTGTGGGTTGTTTGTGTAGGCGACCATTGGGTTGTGGGTCCCCTGGGGTGAGTTCCCCGGCGGGGTGTGGTTCATCTGGGCTGCTGCTGCTGCTGACGCTGCCGCGGACGTGGTGTAGAGGTATTGGTGGTGTGCTGACTCCTCGGTGACTGCTGGTATGTAGGACGACTGCATGGAGCTCGACCCCGATGTGGGTGTGGAGAGGGCCGACTGTGTGAGATCGGCGTATCCCATCTGCGGATAGGCCGTGGTCGGTGTGGTCATCGAGGGGTTGTAGTAGGAGGCGTTCGCCATGCCTGGAGCACGGTGGATTGATAACTGCTCCGTTCCGTTCACCATTGAACTCGGCGTCGTGCTGTTGGATCGTAGTGATGGCCGCCTGTGAGCTGCTGAGCCAAACCCCTCCTGCTTGACTGCCACGGGAAGGTTGTGCTGGGGGTGTGAGGCAAATTGCGAGGTCGGCGTGTTGTTGCTGTTGCTGTTGCTATTACGTCGTGAACCCAGGTCATTTTGAATCGAAGCAACTGTGCGGTCAATCACAGCACTGATCTGCGGTATTAATCGAGAATCGGGTCCTAAGATTTATAGTGAGCAAGAGAGTATAGGATTTAATAGGTCGCCAATGACACTTACCGATCCCAAGGTATTTCGACACCTCCATTATTACTGATAATCCCATATTTATGTCAGCCCTTAAGCTGGTCAGTTCGGTCACCGTCATGTCAAACCGCCTCTCCCAGTGAGCAGCGAGGATTGTGAACACGGCGGCCACGTAGACAGCCAGCTGGTACCAAGTCGTGTCGAGGGACTTGAGCCTCGACAGCTCGCTCGCAATCCTCAGCATGCCCCTCGCCGAATCCTCGGACACCTTGCTGTTCTCCGCGACGAAATTCGGGTCGGTGCTGGTACAGCGGGAGGGATGCCGGAGACAAAACAGGAACTCGTGGTTCGACCCCGCCAGATACGACGCGAGCATCTGGTTCTGCGGCTTGCACTTGTCCACCTGCAGGTCCTCGGGGAGCTCCCGCTCGTAGTTCCGGAACTGGTGCTCCAGCCTCCGCACAGACGCCATGTACTTGTTCGGGTCCTGGCGCACCGAGTACACGTTGTTCCACAGCTCCATGAACAGGAACGACAGCTTGAAGCCCGCGTGGCCCACGAGCCAGTAGCACTCGCCGATCCGCTCCGGCTCCGTGATCCCCGTCTCGTCGATGCACTCGTCGGGGATGCAGATCGGCAGCTCGGTGTCGAAGTCGTCGGCCCGGATGGGCATGGGCTTGCCGATTCGGCCGTACAATATGACGACTATCATGAATATGCTCCACCACAGACGTTTCCGCATCTCGTTCTCGAGGGTGGTCGGTTCGTCCTTGTCAAGAAATGCGCGGTGCAGGTTCAGATCCATGGCTCTCGTCCACGCCAGAGTGGCCATCAGATAGACAGGCCCTGGTTTCGCAAAGCCGCGGCAGTGGGTTAGCATCAGCACCAGCGCCTGGGTAGAAGGAATTGACATGTCGCATCCCAGGTCCCATGTCTTGTCGAGGCACCAATGGTAGTGCCTGTTTGACAATTCGTTCAGCTGGGCTTTTCTGTCCGGGTCCTCGCTGTCTCGCACGCTGAACTGGTAGTACATGATGGCGAAGACCATGTGCACAATTGCCAGCTCTGCTGTCGAAGGCTTATACGTCTGATCGTCATATATTCGCGAAAGCTACGGCAGCCAACACATTAGATGGAACCTTTTTATTTAGTCACAACGAATGGAGAAACATTACCAATCTGAGGTATGTCGGCTTGTGGAGGACGGGCATGAAAGGGCCTAGCATGACAAAGAACCACTCGGAGTAGCTGAATGCCTCGTCTCTGGCGGGTAAGTGCGCCTCGAGGGGTGGGTTGACTTTGGATACGGAGTTGATAAAAGATTGCAGCGATTTGTTATAGAGCGGCGTGCTGTTTGGTACGCCCGGCGGCGGGCCGTCCACGTCTGGGGCGCTGAACGAAGTGATGTCTATCGTCGTGCCTAGTATAGATAGCTGAGTGCCATTGATACTACTCAGAGGTACATTGTCCGCCGCGACACCGAGGCGGGCATTGGTCGTCCTCGGATCCGCGTCTTGGAGGGAAGATGCCTGCAGCGCGCTAGAGTAGCTGTTCAATGACCTTTCAGATGTTCGATTGGACGCGTCCTTGACCCATAGGGAGAAGAACTGTGTCCATTGGTCCTTGCTGGGGTCGTTGTCGGCGTCGAAGGGCGTGTTTAATCCGTAAGGTGGAGTCCACTGCCACGGCCTGATCTGCACGCCTTTGTCTTCGAGCAGCCTCTCCATGTCGCGCAGCCGCGTTATTATGTCCTTTTTCTCGCGTTCAAGCTGTTGTAAATAGCCGCGGCGTTCTGTACGCCCGGTGACGCGGTCGGTGACATAGCATTCGAGGTTCTGCTGGGCGCAGGGGGAGCATCCTTCGGGTAGACCATCGCAACGGATCTTTCGCACCTAAATCTCAAGCCACCACGAACAACGTCAGCATGAACCAACGGGGTGGAGGTTGTGTATGAATGAGTTTAAGACCATGTGCTTTCTTCCGAGACCGCAAATTCACTATTTGCTCCACGTGTGTGCTCGCTTGCCCAATTATGACAGCGTTCAAGTCGTTTTCTGACAGCAGAACCCGCTTCCGATGGCACAGCATGCACGATTATGGTCGCCTCACGTTTCCATCATGCAAGATAAGAATCTGACTCTAAAACAGCCATTTCGAGCCCTCTAGCAAGGATCTTCACGTGGCTTGGACTGGAATAAGAAGAGGGAACAATCACGGCAACAACGACGCACCTTGCAGCGATCGCACGCCTGGCCTGTCCGGGTGTATGATTGCAGCTTGTCCTTGACCACCTGCGAGAAATCCTCGGGCCCCCTCTCGAGACGGGGTAGCTTGACCTTGGACGCACCAGGTTGGCTGTCCTGAGGAGGCTCGGCCAGGTCACCAGGCCGCTTCGAAAGGCGTTGAGGCATGATACAACACGGATTGGCAGCCAACCGGTCAACAGCAGGTGCGGTGCAAATGCAGTGAGCCTCCCCGTCCGGCCCGTCCAGGCTTTCCAGCAAGGTTCTTTCTGACTGCGTGATCTGCCCAGGTCTGCTGGTCGATGGGTCGGTCCCACTTGGCAAGCAATGGTGTTGGTTTGTAATGCACAGCAAAGAACGTGGCGTTCACCGCAAATCCGGATTATGCTCTGCGGCCGGAAAACAAGCGGAGCGGGATCGAGTTCCGTTGGCTCGATGGGTTGGTCGCGGCTCCTAAGCGGCGGGGGCGTATAAGAATCCCAATCTCACCACCTCTCGTGGGAATTTTCTGTGCACTGCCTGCACCACCACACTGCAGACCTTCGTCGCCGAGCCCTGGATCGAAGATGGATCGCCGCCCCTCCCCGGACCAGATCAGCCCAGTCTATGGCCAGAGCCTCGGGGCTGGCCCCGTGCCAGCTGATTGGCCTCTTGCGGCCGTCCCGGTGTGAGACAACGAATGTGATATGGAAAGGGATGGGCCGGCTATGTGGCTGTCCGCAGAGGTGCTGCTGTGTCGGTCGCACAAGCCGGGATGGTCGTCGGTTCGTACTTTAAAGTAGTGGGGGTTTAGGGCGGGCGTGGAATTGGGTTTTGGACCACCAAAAAGGCTAGAAATTTTCGGGGGGTTGAAGGACAGACAGACACAGCTGAGCTGGCTCCTAAATGACCAGTGGCTGCGGAGCGGAGCGCAATTAGCACGGAGGTCCAAGGGGATTAAACCTTGAGACCATGGGACGCTGCGAGGGAGCTAAGAGCTGAGCCGGGAGCGAGGGAGCAGCCGCCCGGGAAGAACGCGTGCCAGATAGTGCAGGTGGTTATGTAGTGTAGACAGACTATCGAGTCTCGCCGCAGTACCAGACCCCCGGAAAAACCGGCGAGAAAGACAAAGAAGCGCTTGGTCACAGGTTGGACCTCAGCACTCTCGACGGGTGGGCACTGGGCGTATGTAATCCGTTTGTATATGCGTGCACGCCCTCTGGAGTGTCCAGTTCCCCCTCCTCCCGACGCATGCCAGCAGGGGCACACAAACTCTCTCCTCTCTCACACACACACACGCAAACGCAAACACAAACGCACTCACGCACAGTACAGTACGCACGAGGTGTACTAAGTGTAAGTGTGGATGGATGGGTTGGGCACTTGTGTACTGGCGTACCGTACAGGACCCTGTATTCCTATGGCCGGCATGCCCAAAAAAAAATTGGAGAGTCTGCACTGCCCGCGGTGCCTGCCGTTGACAGCCGTTGCCAAACAGAAGGGGGAGACGCGAGCGTGCGTTATCGCCACCGGCCTGTGGGTGCCGTACCGCCCAAGGTTCCACAGTGTGGCCCCCAAGGTCCCCTCTGGCTGTGGCCCGTTATAGCGTGCCTTGCCTGGCTGTGCTCTGAAATCGTACCCAAACCGCTGGGAAAGTGGGCTTCGCTCGACGTCGCCGGAAATTGCAGCTCTCAGGGATGCCGAAGCTTATTGGTCACCAGTGGAATGCCCCAGCTGTCTTGCCTGTGTGTCTGTTCGTCTGTCTGTCTGTCTGCGTACGTCGAAGAGGTCGAGGGAATGGTAGTTCGAGCGAGCAGTCAGTCATTGATGGCTGGTGAATAGAACAAGGAAATATATATCTACATCAGTTTCCGGAGGAGAGTTTCCTGAGGCTTATCCCCAGCGCCTTGGTACGAAGATCCCGAGGGCCAGCCCCGAACACATTGGCATGTCCAGAGTGAGAAAAGTCACAGATCGGCCACAATGTGGATCGGGTGCAGAGTCTGTGTGACTTCAGTACGCCGTAGCTCCTGCACTACACAGGTATGGGATATAGCCAGCAGTGGGGGGTCGCATTCTAGGTGTGTGTGTGTGTGAGTGTGTGTGCATGTGCGTGTGTGTCCCTGGTGCTGTGTGTGGGTGTCTGTGCCAGTTGTCTGTTGTGTGACGGGATCGGCCTGCCATGCCGGGATGGACAGCCAGACAGGCCAGGCAAGACGTGACGCTGTCTGCAGAATGCACTTGCACGCTGTTCTCCTGTGTATATACTACCTGAAGTACATGGTAGATCGCCTCCCAACGGTCGAAGCCATCCCGAGATCTGAACCCCTCGTGCGTGCCCTAGGCGTCAAATCTGACAGATGACGGAATGCCCCTGGCAGACAGACAGACAGACAGACAGACAGGCCGGCCGGCCAGACAGGGAGACAGGTTTGCTTTGCAGACAGGCAGACAGGCGGGCAGGACAGACGGGCAGGTAGGTAGCTGGTACATCGTGTGCCTGTATGGAGTAACCTTGCAGGTGGAGCAGAAGTTGCTTGGGTCCTTGACAGGCGGTCAAGGGTCTAGACCGAGAGACGATGCAGCGACGACGGTCGTCAATGGCAAATCCTTGCCAATCCCGTCTGTGTGTGAAATGAGGGAAGTCCCGAACGGGAGGTGCGGTGCGTGGCAGCCCTGAGGAGAAAGTACATAGTCTGCCCAGGTAGGTGTGTTACGAAAACACATCTCCACGATACACCTTGTAGTGCAGAACAAAAGACGCGTTCATGCAAGGTTTGATCTCCCGGCTCCCTTGGAGATCGAGCCAGTCTCGCAAAAACCCGTCCAGATGCGATCAGATGCACTGGATCGGATCTTCGGGCCAGCTTTTAAGGCTGAGACAGGCGGGAGGAGACAGGGGGGCGACAACTAGGGCATACCAGGACAGCTTCCGAGGTTGTGTCGAGGAGACACCAACTACGTATAGCCTAGGAGTTGGCCTAGCTAGGTAATACCTCGCTGGTGGTGCCCGCCCACACTGGGGACTTCGTCTCGCGCCACCCCATCTTCTCCTCCAGGGACTCCCCATGGTCCGGATACTGACCAACTACCATGGTGCAATGCTTGTTTCTTGTGGGGAGTCCAGGAGCTCCCATCGAATTTTGGAAGCTTGGAAGCTTTTCGCGTCGACTCAGCTCCCGGCATGGATACCACCTCGGGGACAGGCATTGCTGGTCCTCCAAGAGCCCGCCGGCCAGGCCGGCGGCGCCGGTCGTGTCTGTCTGCCCCTTTGACAGCTGTCAGCAGCAGCAGTGTCCCGAGACGAGATCTCTCAAGATAAGGAACGATATCAAATTCCGCATCCATCTTCCGTGTTCCGCATCCCCCGCCGCGCATCCTTCCTGTGTCACGCAACCATGACTGACGAGATATCCCCACTAGATCGAGATGAGCTTGGAAATATTTATTGATTGTCCCATGCAGGGCACGAGGCATCTCAGTGGGGCCGGCGATCTCGAATGGGGCAATAACAAGAACCCGTATTGACCACGGTTAGATTCCGCCATAGTGTACAATGCTCATCCGACTCGACTGTGCCAGATGGCCCTGGCAGTCCTGGAAGCCCACTCTCACACACTGCCATGGCGAGGACCAAGGACGATAAAGTGGAATTAAGCTGCCCGCCCCAGGCCGTTGGCGTCTACTTTGCCCCTCCAGGCTCGTCTTTATTCGCTCAGCTGACCCACGCGGCATCGCGGATCAAGATTGGAAAATACGGGGCCCGTCCTTGGTTTTTGCCAGGCACGGTGATGCTTTCGGTGTAAGCTCGACACCATCACCATAGTCCACACCTTACGCAATGATCACATCTTGGCTTGCGGATTGGGATGCGACGTCGCATGCCGGGCTCCCGGTTGACCCCGATCTGGCGTCGGCCGAAGGTTTGCGAGTCAAGACGGTCCATTCAGGCTTTCAGCCCTGGATGGGAATCGGGACAATCCACTGGCAATTCTCCATTGTTATGCGATGGCTGCATCAAGGAAGATCTGATCAATTTCAGCCCGGCCAGGTAATGTTCCGCGGCTGCATGAGGCTGCAAATCATTAGGTATGGCGCTTCCAGGTTGTGGTTCGCTCCGCTGTGCCTTTACACAGCGCCAAACGCGCCGTCTCCCCTTAATCGTCACGCCGAGGCACTCGCTTCTTGGCCCCAGTTGGGTTCAAGTGGCGCCTGCAGCTGGCCCGCGAAGGGGACAATTGTCCGGCGAGCAAGCGAGATTCTGAGGTTTCAAGGTTCCAAGGTTCCAACGTGTCAGAGGCATGCTGTTGCCGATCACCTTCTGCCGAGCGAGCGTGTGCTCGGTAGGCATGGTGTCCTGATGCGCACAATCAGCAGTAGTAGCGCGCTGTTGCAGCGCAGCAGTGCACCGGCTTTGCTCGGAGACCGCGCTGGCCCGGGCCTGACCGGGCCGGTCCTACAGTCAGGAGGCAGTTTGACCTTGTTTGTCCCAGAGACAAGAGACTCCAGGGTCATGGTCGATCTGTCTGCGCCTGTCCACTTGCCCAACAGGGCCGAACTATCCTTTCCATCACCAATTGGTCCCGCTCCCATGCCTCGGAGATTTTTCCTCGGCTTGTCAGTGGATGGATGACACCCGTATGATCCAAACACCACGTAGTATGGCATTGTGCCGCGCGCTAGGTCGATATCATGCCCATACACAATAACACAGTACAGGAAAGACTGATATATGACAGGGACCTCGCAGAATGAAGATCTTCCCCGATGTCCCAGCCGGCCCACCGATGTACAGAGGTAACCGTCTCAACGTTACGTCTAGGCGTGGTTGCTTTGTTACAGCGTGCCGGTCAGTCTCAATGCTGTTTTCCCCCCTGGAGAGTATTCCCCCTTCTGAAAAGCGCCAAGAAAATGGAGAAATCCAACGCTGATGGGTCTCCAAAAGCAGGGCGGCGATCGAACGCAAATAGCGGGTTCCAGAATTATCAGTAGGAAGTCCCAACAGATCGAGGCTTCAACGCGATGCTCACATCGCGGATCTTGTTGCCCGTCATACCCAATGGAGCTGGGCAGAAGACGGGGCTCCAAAACAAAGTTTGTGTAGGGATATGCCGTTCGGACTCGTCCCCGAGTGTGGGTAACTAATTAGCCTTTGCACCCGGCGATGGACGGGGGTTTTCGCCAGTCGACCGGAATCGTAGGCTGAAACAGGCGTACAGGAGACCGGCCTACGCCCCGGCGGCACGACATCGCCCTCTGATCCCTCTGATCCCCATCTCCGCTTGCCCTAATTCTTCCCCGAGTGTCCGTCTTTTTTGTCAATAGTAGCCCGGCACTACGCTTCAAGTAAAATAGCGCAGTCGCGCTAATAACAGTGCGGCACTTGATGCCGAGTCAAGCGCCTCTGCCTCCCTCAGAGCGCCTGTCAGGAAGTCAGGTACCCCTATCTGGGCATATCCCAGGCCAAGGGACGGTACAGGGGCTGCGGATCTTAGCAAGTTCCAGCACGCGGGTTGGAAGGCCAAGGAAGGTGGTTTGCAGCTTTCAGGTGAGGACGGCTGTGTTTAGTAAACCAGCCGCGGTGCTTGATACTGTAATAAAGGTAATCAGTTTTCAACGTCCCATTGTTGTCCAGTTGATGATGGCTCGACCCATGCACAGCTTGATTTGACCTTATAAGGCACCCAACAGTTTATTAACGTCCCTCATTTGGACGCGAACTCCCAAAGTCCTCGATCCCAATACATTGGCTCTGGTAGGGTCATCGACAACCGCAGGGGAAATTTCCAAAAACAGGGCAAGCTGGGTCACTTTGCGCGAAGCCTGCCCTCAGCCCCCTGTGGGCCGCCCTCGAGGGCAGATGCCTGCCTGACGGGCTCGTACTACGGTACATTGGGGATGCCACCACACAGTAGACTACGGAATACTTGGGTGTCTTGTGACCGCTCGCACTCGCTTACGAATCCTCCATCACACCATAGAAAACCATCTAGAAGCTGCTGCTGTTAGAGATCGTCCGAGATAGTCCCTGGAAGGGTCCAGATGATAGGTTATGAGCCTGATCGGGAGTGGTGGACGGTCTCGAACCACGTACGAGTGGGGGGCAGCCTCCCTTGAACTAGGGACGATGGCTCGCAATTTGTATCACAGCCTGCAGCTAGCACTACGTCGAAGACCGGGTTGCCGCTTTCGAGCATCTTGTCTCGACCGTAAATAAGCAGCGACAAGACCAGTCACCCGGGCCAGCGCAGAAGCAAAGAAGGGAAGACCGCCACTGCCATGTCTTAGGAACGCCCTCCGCGGGTAGCGTCGTGCCACTGCCTATTGGGCCATGTGAGCCACAACATCCCGAGCTGAAGTCACTAGATCTATATCGTTGTTCGGCGAGATCCATGGCTTCTTCCGTCTGACATCCAGTTCTGTAATGCAGGCCATCGGCCATGTGGCTACACGTTACAAGACCAGAGTCGATCAAGGCAAGGGACCCTCTCTTCCCCTCTCTCTCTCGCTCTCTACCACAGTATATGGTTTCGTGACTGCTCCCTGGCCACGTAGTAGGTACCTCTACCGCTGAAAAAATACCTCTGAGTCTTGTCGTAGTGCTGAAAAACAGCGAGTAATGGCGAGCACCCGGTGGGGGAGGATAAACACTGAAACGCTTGGGACAAAGGCATCCCAGTTCTGTCAGAGGAAAAGCAACACGTGCACCACCAACGGGCCAAGGAACGACCTTCCTCCCTGGCATCAATGGCTGCAGCTGTGTCCTAGGTCAGACTCCTCCAGGGGAAGGATTACCTAGGTATATGAGGGCATTCCTTGTGAGGAAATTCCACACGAACCTTGGACTTGATGCGGGACTTGGTGGGCGCTTAATGAAGCGAGACATGACGATTGTACGATTCCCTGAATGGGTACAGGAAAAGAGAAAAAGAAAAGAAAAACCACATTGAATTGTTGGGATACAAGACAGTGCCTAAAGAGTGGCCCCTTTTCCCTTTCTAGTAAGACGACGTCAGAGTCGTTGGCAGGACTTTTAATCCATGAAAGTTCCCACACTGCCGGCTAGATTACCCGGCATGCTAAATTATCTCAAGCCGCATGCAGGAAAACCCGGGCCAATTTCCATCAGGGGGGGAGTGACGCAACTTGGTTCTCCTCCCGTGTGCATGGTCGTGGGCATGGCGAACATGGCCAGCCTATGCCACACAGTGTCGACGAGATACCCGCCAGCATGGGAATGTGACAAGAGTTGCGACAAAATTATCACCCCTCCCAACTGCCAATATGCATTGCTTGCAGCCCGTCTCTGGTGGAGAACTTTCCACTTCGAGATGTGGTGTCGAACCACTGGCGGACCTCGTACCATCCAGACGGTGGACCTTTCGAGGCCTGATACATACCTACCAACCGACTTCCATCAGCGTTTCAGGTACCTCCCGCGAATATCCACCGCGCACAAACACACACACACACACATTCACACACACACACGTACGCAAGAAGAAAAAAACTTACATCATATTTCCACATGCGGAGAGGCGGGGGTGGCTTTTCCAAAGAAGCCCCATTGACTCGCTCCTCCGTGCGCCCTGTCCGCCGGTTTCCATGATTGAGTCAAACCTTGACCCTAAGCCACGTCAAATTTGGGTTCCCCGGGGTTCGCTCGTGCCCTCCACACGAGTCTAGACCGCGGGTGCCAAGTTGTCACGTCTCACAGGCACGGTAATTTCTGATGGCAGGTGCATGTGGGATTACCAACTCCGCAATAGTTCGCTCCTCTGGACCCCCCCAAGGTGCTTCGTGCGAACTGGCGACTCGGTCCACGTATGTACTAGTGCACCTAGATCCCATTCCACGTCGAAGCCAGTGTTGTTTAGTCGCTGAAACTAACGAAGTCCGAGTCGGTCTGACTCCTGATTCGTCTCTCGCAACAAGCCAGGATACTGTACCCTGAGCTGCTACGCCTCCGGTTGCGAGGACGGGACTCCGTGCAGGACCAAGTACCGTTGGCATGACCCCCCCCTCCCAAACAGAAGTTCTTCCAGTGTCTGGTTGTACATCGAATGTACTCGCCCACTAGCTCTAAACCCCCAACGTTGCTCAGCAGACCGGCCCACACTTCGGGCAGGAAGTAACAAGCCACGCCAGCCACGGTCGACAACGCCGCATCGGGTCACCTATGCATACGCCAGTGGCAAAGACGTGGCTCGACAGTCGACGCGCCACCTGATACAAGATCGTCAGCGCGCGGCACAACCCGTGTGAAGGAGCTGGATCTCGGCCGAAAGACTTCCCAGAAGAGGCAATGGTGGCGCTGGCGTCCGGTTCAACGTTGGGCTTCTTCTGGCACCGGTTACTTGCTACGGACGAGGAACGAGGGAAATTTGGATACGAGGAAGAAAAGCAGTATGTACTGATACAATCCGGCTGCTTGTTTTGAGCCACGGGATGCAGGTTGTCGCTCAAATGGTCGCTTGTCTCTCGTCTGTGCTATGTCCCGTCGGGACTTCAGGAATCAACCCATCTCTGTCGTTGTCATTCCTCCGCGCATTTCACTGGTGCCCTCCTCATCCCCCCAACCCGTTTACAAATTTCCAGCGTAGTTTCGTGCACCTTACTTACGTATGTTGATGGCTATGAGCTAGCCTTGGGCTGTGATGAGCCCAGTCTCGTCGCGTGTGCGTAGGCACACCGGAGATACTCGTGACCACCTAGGTAACATCCGCCGCCACTGCCGTTTGGATCTCAGATGCTGTGTGTCACATACCCAGATTGCGCGCATTAATCTTCCACATGGTATTTCCTGCAGCGGAACCCGAGTGGCAAAAGCCAAGAATTCCCACCTTCCGATATGTAGATCTGTCCCTGATGAGCGACTCCTTGGGCAGGAACAACAACGCTTCAGTTTCCTTCCCCTGGCACTTTGCTCAGTGCACTCTGGGAGCTCAGCTCACAATGGTTGGTATTGGGCGAGACTTCGACGAGGGAGAGGCGCCTCAACTTGGAAAGGATGTACACGCCAATACTCCGCGGTGCCGGATTCACCCCCGGAACTCTCAGCACACAACGTAGACACCGGCCGGCTCCGGGCCTCTGCCATCGATCGATGCGGCTCCGACCCCTTCAATCAGATCCAAGCAAGCCTGCAAGGTATCAGGTCCCTTTGCTGATCTTCCGCGCATGCGGGCGGCACAGCATTCGCAGGTGGCGATCTTGTCATCCCGTTGTACGTGACCTGTGATGTTGGATTAGCGTGCCACGTGATATGCATAGAAACTCTTGTCTTCCCCTATTGTGGCCCATTCGTATGTAGCAAGGGAAAATGTATGGATCTTTTTTTTCTGCTCTTTCACAGGCCCAATCGGAAGGGCACGATTTCAAATTGTCACTGCGGCATTGACAGACTCTACGGCGGGAATGCTACAGATCACATTCTTGCTTACCGCGTGGGCCCCAGATAGGACGAAAGCTCGGACGATTTCCCACTGTTTCGGTCCCTCGAGGACTCGCTGTCGCTCAGGCATTCGAATACAACAGACTCTTCTAGTTGGTGCAATAATGTAAGTGGCTCCGTGGATCTCCTCTGCGGGAATCCCTTTCCGGGCATCCACAGGAGACAGGAGACATGTGCCGTGTACAATCGCCATTCTTGCATGGCCCTGATTGACATCAAGGTCCAAGTGGCTGCATGGGGTTGTGTTACTCGACCATCTTAGAGGCGTAAATCGAGTGTTGTCACCATGTCACAACATGACCTAGTTGAATTCGGTGGGGATTCTAGGTCATGTTGTGACATGGTGACAGACAACCCGTGGCTCAAAATCTGACGTCTAAATCGCGAGGGCAAATCGGATTGATGGGTTTCCGTGGCACAGGATCTGGCCAGGATGGAAACACCAACAGGGATGAAGTGCGGCTCAGGTCTGGTCACCACTTGACCCGGTAACTAGATAGAGTCGAGCCCTGGCAGATGCTAATATATCGCCGTAGCGGAGTTAAAATGATACTTGCATTCTGTGCATGAGTGGCTACCGTAACCGATCATCGCTCTCTGTTAATAACAGGCGCCGTATAGTAAATCCTTTCTGAATAATGTAGTACCCTCACTGGCTTAGGTTTCGGGACAGCAACTTGGTCTGACTATCAAAATTATTAGGGAGCTAGACCTATCAAATTCCAAGCTATATGCAATGCTCATAGCCTTTGCTCCACCGCGGTATATTCTGCGCTAGAATTATCGCTCGATCACTTGTGATCCTTGTACTAAAAGTCTCCAGATAACACACAACAGCAAACCTCACAAAGAGCAGCGATAAACTTTAGAATGTCGATTCTTGCTTTTCTGGCCAACAGCAGAGAGGATGCAGTAATCTGCAACAACATCTACAAAGTCAATGACGCCTATAAAGGTATTGCCATTTGTCAAGTTGATCGAGTCCCGTCACACTATCCATTCCTGCAAACTTTCGCATGGCTCTACTTGCGAGCTGACAGTATGCACGCAACCTGCATGTCCTTGAATCAACGGCAGCGTCAAGCTCGCATTTGTGGGCGTTGCGTCGAGATCAACCGCGTAGATACGAAAGTGTGGGTCATCGTCTCATATATCTGATATTGATGTAGACCTCAGATGCGAGCCCGCACTTCGTTGGTTGGGAGTCTGTAGCATGTTGAGGGCAAGTGATTGGCTATCATGCTCCTTATAATGCTTCGTCGGCCAGCAAAAAGGCTCTCGGATTATTTCTGCCTAGTCTGATGCTATTAGTCTAGTAGTACTTCCTCTGCGTTTGATGCTGAGATCATGGAGATTTCAGGGCTCGTTGGCATGGGAAGGGTTTCTGCAATCTGCACTCGCCTGAATCGTTCGATTGTTACGTCAGTAGCTGCTGCCGGCTCTGCCGCACTATGCCCTGTTAATGAAGAGAGTTGCTTGCATGGTGCCGCGGGGTTTCACTGCATTGCAGAGGGATCATTTGATCATGGTTCACTGCGATTCATGGCAGACTAGTCTGCTATTTAATCAGAACCATGGAACTACTAGTAGCGGTTCAGTGTAACCATGATTTGCACAATGGTGTCATACATCATATAGCCATTATCCAACAAGACCCTCCTCTCCTGGGGAGAAATTCTTCAACTACTGAATCAGGAAGTCATCTGTTGAAACCAAGTTGACTCTCGTAGTAGTTCCGGCCAACGACATCGAATGTGCTGTCGTGCCACAGAAGATCGTTTCCTCTTTTCCCCCAGACAATATTTTTCTCTAAGCGCCTGGCGGCTCAAATAAGAGCCCGTTACTTGCAATTAGTATTAATACACATTTCCCTGCGTCTAGATGCTAGCACCTTCATCATTACGTGGGAAAATCAGTGTCGTTGGTCAACCTCAGCAACGGACAACTTGAATCGTGATTGCCTAAGACACAAAGACTCGGTGTCCGTCCGTCTTCACATCAGCATGAAGCACATCCTTCAAAAGGGTACCAGTTACAGACTGCATAATTGGGACCTCATTGGTAATAGTCATATCCAGTGTTACTTGCTTTTGGATTCCCATTTGTTGGATTATTGTTCCTCGAGACTTTGTTCAGCAGCAAATCATATTTGATTTTCGCATGTCTTCTGCCAGTGTAGTGTAGGGTTCAAAAAGGCTTCTTGATATGTAAGAATTTCAGACTGATTTAAACAGGACTTATTTCTCCGCCCGAGATTAATTGATAACCTGGTAGAAGGATATTTAGGCAGGTATTTCTCTTGTTCAGTATGAGTTACGCATGGCGCCCAACCAAGTTGATGATTCAAACAACAATACTTGATACAGGCCACTCTCTTCAAAATATTCGACATGGTACATGTTCTTCTTCTCTGTATTCCAAATCAGAAAACGGGCCTGGGTCTCACTGTTGACAAATTCGGGCATGTTGAGCTCAGCTGGCACCAGGTGGAGGCAGCCCCACACCAGCTGGCGTTTACCTCAATCCCGCCTGGGAGGAAGCTCAAGGAGCTCCTGCAACTTGCACTCCAAACCAACTTCGGGGCGCCCAGATCAACACAGGGACTTGACGTTCCAGAACATCCCACGATATGTCGCTCCTCGAGACAGTCGCCCTCGAGCACGTGCCGACCACGCATAGCGTCCACGTCGCCTTCTTCAAGGGCGTTGCCAACGCGGGGTACCTGCAGTCGCAGCTCCTCGCCCGCAACGCCGACTTCGAGTACGCATTCATCGACGCGACAACCGTCGTCTCCAGGCTGCAGGTCCTCGCCGCCGCCTACAAGGCGCTCTCCGTGCTCCTCGATGGGAAGCTGAAGTCGCCCAACGTCCATGCGGAGACCGTGCTTGCCCTCAGCGCCAGCAACAACGTGAGTATGACACAGCCGCTTCTACCAGTTTTGGACGCTGACAATGTCGCCTGCCCCAGATCTCAGAGGCCTACCGTCGCTATGGAATTTCGCCCGAAGTCAAGGATATCATCATCGTAAAGGTCCTCTACCCCACCGACGACAGACCGCAGCCACCGACCGCCGACGACGTCTGGAAACATCTTTCGGAGAGCGTGGAAGGCACACCCGTGCCGTTTTCCGACGAGGAAATCGCCAAATCCACAGACTGGTCCAAGGTCTCGAAATACTACAAGCTCAACGGCGTGCCTTCGCTGAAAAATATCAAGGACGAAAAGCTACGGCTGAGAGAGACGGAGATGCTCGTCCTGAGCTCCATGGCTTTGCGTGGAGTCTAGATTTCCCTTTCTTTCTACCCTCCTGCTCTTGAATGAGTCGATATCGACAGGGTCAGAAAACCCAGCGTGCCTGTCAAAGGCGGCACCAAAGTCCATGCAGACCGGCCAGATCCGGCCAGGAACTCGTCTGTATACAGGACCACATCCAATGAGGGCGTTTCGCGAGTGAACCTAAGTGACATGCGATGGTCATCTTCCTGCTGGAATAGGTACAGACAGGAGGCAGTCTGTGATCTTTGCGAAGAGCGCTCTGGTGTCGCTAAAGAAGCAAAGTGATGCAGAGGCCAGCACTCCGACTGGTCTACGAACGGAGCCGAGCAATGCGCACCATTTGGATGGTTTGTCTGAGCGTACCCCCTCAGATTGTATCACCCTCACGACAAGTCGAGGACGGCTGGAGTTGCGATAAGATGAGTAACTGTCCACCGAGAAGTGGATCTGGCTCATACGGGACGCATTAAGTTCCTCCCAGGGCACATCCTCGTGCCTTGCTGTTTGGTCATACCGCACTTGCCAAGAGCAAACATTCCACCGTGTCTCGCTTAGGCATCCTTCCCGTGCTCTCAAAGAGAGGAGCAGAGTCATCAAGATGACTCAGACGATCAGTCATGACTTGAACCGCACCCCTTCGTTGTGGAAACATGGACTGACCGGCTGGATCATGTTTCTGTTGCTGAACGCTTGCTGCCCTCAAATCAGCCCGAGCGGGACACCGGAGTGAGGGGCATTGTGGGCTCGTTTCGTGGTGAGGCAGTTCTTGCGGCAGAGGGAGAACGGTCGTACTATGGTACCAGTTTACACATTTTGTCTCGTCCTCGGCCTGAGTGCGTAGCGTCTCACAAGATGTGAGGGAAATAGCTGGTGCTGTCAGCGGTGGAGAGACTTTGATACTTGCTCGCGTGGCATCTCGTCATGCCGCAAATGGCTCGGGGTTCTACCGTCACGAACATAAACAGCAAGTCGGGGATGTGGCCAATATTGTTTGTCGTCACCATCTCTGAATACACATTGGGTAGGCATGGCTTGCATGTTCAAATACTGGTGCTATGTTAAACATGCATGATAATCATTAATCGTTGATTCCATTTTGTACCCCCACTGTGACAAAGCCGATGCAGACATCTGCTGCAGGGTGAATCCTTTTAGTGTGCAATTATGACCGCTTTTGCATGTCCGTCTCGTTTCTCATTCCTCAGACATGTCAGACTCGTCTCCACCACGAATGCTTGCATCAGGCTGGTTGTTACGGCGGTGGTCCAGCGCGACGGTATAGAACTCGGGCTCCTCCTCATCTTTGGACCTGCGGAGGTACTTGCGGTACAGATACCCCACGTATCGGAGCTGGAAGGCCACGAACTTGCGCTTGGGCACGGCAAAGACCATGGACAGATCCTCGAGGCTGAATCCCTTGGTCTCCTCGACGAGCAGGAACACGAGCACAAACGCCACCAGGTTGAGGGCTGAGAAGAGCGCCAGTCCGCCCCAGCGATGGAGTGCCGGGTCCAATTCTGGATATACCAGGGTCAGCACGCCGGCAAAGAAGAGGTTCACTGCTATTGCGACGGAGCAGCCCTGTGTGTTGCTTGTTAGCTTTGATTTCCCGATTCTGTTTCGGGGTAATGTTGTTACGCCAATGGTATAAGGTGGGCTGGGTTACGTACAGCTTCTCGTTGTGCCAGCGGAAAACTCTCGGATGCCAGTGTAAATGGTATAGGTCCCAAGCTGGGAGAGTACACCGCAGCAAATACTAGTATTGGCAGCGGACATCAGTATTAGTGACACTGTTCCGACAGTGGCCAGGATTGGGGAATACGCACGATATATAAACACCACTATCGGTACGATAGTAGTCTTGTTGATGAACAGCAATGCAGCCGCTGCGAGGCATAGACTCATCAGAGGCAGGGTGGTCAACATCAGTTTTCGTCTGCCCCACGTGTCGATGCGTCTTATGGCAAGGAGGCCAAAGACGAAGTTAACGACTCCTACTTATTGTCAGAAGAGACTTGACGGATGGTCCTCGGGAACAACATACCAAAGCCGGTACTGAAACCCATGGCGCTCAGCCTGTTGCCGCTGGTGCCGACGAAGAAGGTATCTGCTATCTGTCAGTGCCGCCCACATCTCTTGCCAAGGACTCACATACTCGAGTAGAAGGCGAAGACGTTGACTATTGCCCTTTTATTAGCGATTGTGCCCGAGTTTGTGCGTAGATGGCATGTGCTCACTTCCACACAGCTGTTGGGATAGTGCTACTACACATGTACTCAACACAGCATTCCTCAATTTTGTCTCTTTGAAAAGGAGAGCGTATTGCCGAGAACAATAGACCACGGCCGTCGAAAATTGGTTTGCATATGTGAGTCCGGACTTCGCATGAGACATGCCGGCATTCTCGACCTCGGAGGCGGTGGCTCGGTACTCGTCCAGCTCGACTGACTTGTGGATGAGGTATAGGTCCCTAAGGGCTTGTAGCTAAAAATATGTCAGAGACGGCATCTGGCGCTTCTCTTTTTGGAATTATGCGGTCTTACCTTTGTCTGTCTTGCTTTGAGCAGAATGTCGTAAGCTCGAGACGGGTTGCGGTGTGGTGTATTTGGTTGCATGTAGTATCGTGGGCTTTCCATACACCACCCCAATGCGATGAGGAGAATCGCTGCAGGTACAAAAGGTGCCCCTAATATTTCTCTCAAGGCTTGAATTTGGTTGCTTGGCAAGTCGCTGTCGTCTGTGGCATCGTTCCAGGCAGCGATGCCCAGATTGATCGCGGAACCGATTGCTATTCCAAATGCGACCCTGTGTAGTGCGAGCAATTAGTTCATGTTTGAGGAAGTGAGTTTCACCCACTACTCCCACCTCTGTTTGGCCCTCTTTCAGAACATGGGATATTGGGTTTAAGTACTAACCATAACTGCCACATGAGTGTAGAAGAGCCACGCCATTGGGTAAAGGCAATTTCACCAGCCAGGATAGGAGTACTGACGGCCTTTATTCCCATTCCTAAAGATTTCTGTGTGAGTAAAAGCCTGCACTGAATCAGTCCAAGAGCTGGTGGGATGACTGACCGACTCCATTCACGATTCTCACACACAACAGCTGCCACCAGGAGTTTACATATGCAGAGCCAAGCGAGCTCGCCAGGATCATCAGCGCGGCGACCGTGATAGCTCCTCGACGACCAACCCAGAAATTGAGCAGAAGGGAGGAAGGCGCCCCGATGATGGCGGCAGCAAAGAATGGGCTCGCATTGGCTGCCCCGAGCTTCCACTCCCAAAGCCAGTCTTCCGGCGGACTACGGCAGTCGGGCGAGAGACACTCGAACCACCGAGCATAGAGGCTCGCGCAGTTGATGGACGCCTGGACATGGCCTTGGAGAAATGCCGCACAGCCGACTGTCAAGATGACGGGAAAGATCTGGCGGAATTGTCCTCGGAGCTCGTCGTGCTCTGACACGAGTCCTTCCTTTTCATCATCCTCCAAGGCCACGAGCAGGTTCGTCTGCGTAGCGAAGTTTCTGGCGACTTGGTCGTATGTACGTATATCTTTTGCGACGCGGGCTGCTCGGAGAACATCGTCGTATTCCACATCGGGGAGATGTCTTGAGAACTCTTTGACGTCGGTCTGGAGCTCCTTATCACTCAGGTGAACTGGTCACTTATTTATCAACAACGCGAACATATTGCCAGAGAGAAGCTGTCCAAACGCACCAAGAGGTCCCTCGATCAAAGCCCTGTCATTCAGGTTCCGGTGTTCAACCTGGGCACGGAACCTGTCGATGAGGGTCGTGGATGACTTCTCTGTCATAGTGACGGTTCGAGGATATTCGTGCTACGCCACTTTTCGAAAGGCGTGGGAGCAGGGTTTCATCAGATCAAGTTTGCGAACGCCTTAGCGTGAAAGTGTGCAGCATTGGTGCTCTATAGGTGACGGATTAAGTGAGATGCTGATCGCAACGAAACATATCACCCTACCCATCATATAAACGGAATTACATGGCAAAACCAGGCAATCCTTCAGAGTGGTTCGCCGAGTGAGAGAGGGGCATTGCTCACGTCATGAGGCTTTGCCTTGGGCGTATTCGGGGGCGTTCTTGGTCTCGTTTAGCATCGAGAATTATTGCAGTCGGGACTTCAGGATCGACACCAGCTGAATACGCTGCTTCTTGTTTGGTGACACCGCAGGGATATACGGCCAGGTACCACGCAATTAAAGGATGCATACGATTCTTGGCATCCCGCCCGGATGGCATGGTGGACTGCTTATTATCAGTAGCGCCGTGCAACCGGTTCGTGACTCTGCGACTAATAGAAATACCTCATTCGCGACAGTGTCTCAATCATCAGTGAAGAATAGACGCATGGAGAGTCGCACTCGTCTGCTGCTCTTTGGCTACTTTACCGCCACCTCAAAGGATTCCGAGGTTTCATCGGAACACACATCACAAGACTTGGGCGTAAGCAGGCTCCAGCCCCGGCGCCCCCTGCTGGGCACATATGTAGCTTCTTTCCCCGCGAGCCTAATGCGGCTCTAAGCGTATCATGTGGCATTTCCTGGAGAGCCTGCAGCTCTTTGGGGCCCCATGGGTCGGGGACCCCATGAATGGTGTGAACCCCGCTTAGAAGTACACAATATTGAGGCTGATGGAAGGAGTCATACAGTTTGAACGCCGAGTCTGGCCTCCCCACCCCCCTCTTGCCAAAATCCCAGCTGCATGTCTCAGCAGCACGCGACTCTTAGAGCAGCCCTACCCACGGGGGCAGTGCCTGGAGAACAGATGAACCATAGCACACTTCGGCGCGCAACCGAGTGTCCAAGGGTCCTCCTGATCGTCCTGTTCTTTCTCAACTAGCCCGCCCGATCATCGACGGCGGAAGAGGATTGTGTCCTGCCCCTTTCTAGCCACGTGGGAGCACCACCACGATTAGCGAAAGATCAGGCTGCCTGCTAGCCTGTACAACACGCTTCCTGCACTCGAGGGGCTTAGCCACGCGTCAGTGGTGGCAAAGCAGGGCGGAAGGAGGCAGCAGGCTATAGTCTGGAAAGCATGACGCAGTGCGCCCGCCCTCCTTCAATCTACCTATCAGTGGTTCCCACCATCGTCTGGCGTGCTCAAGCTCTCATTCTTGTCCCGCGTTTCCTTCTTCCCGCAGCTTGTGTCTCCACGGCACGGCCCACGGCAACGGATCGACATAACACGAATGGCATTTTCCGGGAGGTTCTCCTATTGCACGATTCGAATTAGAATCTTCGTTGCTAAGTGTTCTTCAACGCGCGCGACGCAGAGGCTACTGCGGCACTTACCGGCCGTCCGAGACACTCCAGGCCGGCGAAACGGCTGCCAGGAGGTCCCTTTACTGATCCCTCGAGCCTATGAGCAACCATGGCAGATCCACTGACAGCTATTGGCTCTGCCTCAGCCATCGTACAGCTTATCGGCGGAGTCGCCTCAGGGCTGCGGACGCTGCGAAATGCTGTCGTGGCCATCAAGGATGCACCGAAGACGGTCAAGCGGCTGGAGGACAAGATCTGGAATCTGGAGCAATGCCTCAAATTTCTTGAGAAATACTTCCAACAAAGACCGTCCAAGATACCTTACCCTGGCTACGAGACAGAGCTCAATGAACTCATTCAAGGAGTTGCTAGAAGCTGCACTGAGCCGTTGACAATACTCAAGGACAAGCTACCCAAAAGCTTGTCGAAGAAGAATGCGACCAAGGCGTTCGAGCTCTGGATCAACGACAACGCCATTACTCAGGCCAGAGACCAAATAGATGAGTATATAACGAATCTGAATCTTCTTATACAGACACTTAACCTGTTAGTGCCACCCAACATCATTGCACTGCCCAAGCTGACACAACACCAGGTTCAAAGCCGACCAAGCCGACGAGCTACTTCACAAAATAGCAGCTACCCTGAACCAGCCGGCGAAACATCGACTCCCAGATCAATTTGCGACGGTATACGAAGTAAATACCCACTCCCTAGAAACCACAATCAAGGGAATCAGGACCTTTGCCAATAATGCCGCTGCATTAGTCGCCGTTCAGGCGACCAGCACAACAACCGCCACATCATCCAGGTATGTCGGGCCATTGAGGTCAGGACCTACGACTGCAGTGAGCAACAAAGTACAAGTGCCGGCCTTCCCAGGGTTTCCAAGATCACAGAGACAGCTTGAGCTTGAATGGGAGCAGAACAGAAAATACCTGGATCGTCTCATAAACTACGGCCTGTTCGAGAGTGCAGAGAAGATCCAGCAAAGAGGACTGCTGATCAAGGAGGAGCTGAGCACCGACCATGGAGTCCCATTCCTGCAAGAAGACCGCGACGAAATGGAAGGACGACTGGCCGATATTCTTATCGAGTGCAAGGCTGAAGGTTCTAAAGAGAAGGCAGTCTCTCTCCTAGAGAAGAAGCTCATGGGAGAGTATCCGGAAGACCGCGGCACAGAACAGCTCAACGGCCCCCTCCCTTTGCCATCCTCGTCAATGGACCCTCAGAGAAGACTGAGTTTCCACTACAAGCTGGGACGGCTATACAAGGAGACGCATCAAATGGACCGTGCTGAGCCGCACTTGAGGGAAGCTTTCAATACCTACGCGGTTGAAACCCCTCGTGATATTCCAAAGATACGTGAGGTTGGGGAAGAGCTTCTAGAATTGTACGACTGCCGAGTCCAATTTGGCGACATGGCCCACCGGCCCGTTGTCGTATCTCAACGACAGGCTTTCGAACAAGAACTCCATGAAGCGATGGGACGGCCCCTGGAACATCATAAAATCGCTTGTGGCAAGGCCCTTGAGTGGTGCAAGGAGAAAAACATCGCTGTATCCACCGAGAACGATGAGCCGCGGTTCGACATCATCGACGATGAGGGATCGTCGCCACTGCACCGCGCCGCAGAGAAGTGTGATGACGTACTGGCCTTGCAGCAGATGATGGACAACTCGGATACCCTTGAGAATCCAGACAGCAACGAAGACACGCCGTTGCTAGTCGCCGTGAGTTGCTCAAACAATGCAGCGCTTGCCGTGCTTCTACAGAAAGGAGCAAACGTCAAAGCTCGCGACAGACAGCAACAGACACCGCTCCACAGGAGCCCGAAGCCATCGGTCACGAAATTACTGCTGCACCATCGCCTGCGGCGAGCAAGCACAATGACCTCTGGCCTCTTCGACGAAGCGCGGCGGTTCTCCTCCTCGTCATCCTCAACATTCACCACGTCCCCTCCGAATTCGATCGCAGATCAGGACATCGACATCGACGCCCAAGACGCCCACAAGAGGACGCCACTCTACCTGGCTTGCTGGCAGGGCAAGGAGAAGACCATCAGCCTGCTTCTCCAGGCCGGGGCGAACCCAAACATCTCGTCCCACGAGCACACCCCTCTGACAATAACGATCGAGTCGAAGGCCCAGCCATACATCCGGGACCCCAAGAAGAAAGTCGACATCGTCGCGATGCTAGTCAGCAGAAGGGCCGACCCTGAGCCCGGCAAGAAGATCCTCAAGAACCCCAGGGGCATGCAGAAGGAGATCCTCAGGGCGCTCGAGGGCCGCGTGCAGCCCAAGATGGGGGCCCTCGACTCGCGCCGGGACAGCGGCTACCAGCCGTCCCTGTCGTCCATCGCGAGCAGCAAGCCCCAGCTGGACCATCTGGAATTTGGACCTGACTGGTCCTCCGAGTTCGGGAAGCCGGGGGACTGAAAGTCTTTTGGGGAATTGGATTTAGGACACTCGGACGAAAGCCGCGCCTGGTGGGCCGCGGGCTATACCCAGCACCCGGGCTGCGGGGATGTGGATATAGCACGTGTGCAGGTGATCGTTATGCGGGCCCTCCTCCTCCGGACGCCACAATTCAGGGTCAGCCCAGGCCAGTCAGTCAGACCAACCGCCCCGGATACAGGTCATCAAACGGCCGACCCATCCCAGAAGACGAATGCCATGTACACCGCTGCAGAGGCAATGTCCGGCGTGCTGCGAAGGAGGGAAACCATCGGAGACATGCTGCCAGCACGGGAAAGAAGGGAAAGTGGTTGACGATAACGCAAGGCCAAAAGGAGCCATGATTGTCGTCACATCAAATCAGTTGAGGGGAAGACAAAATAGGAGTAAGGCTAGACCAGATGCCAGGTCGAGACCTGGCGTGAGAGCAGATTGATCCCGATGCGGAATGGACATAGAAGCTCTATCAAGGTTGGCTAGTGTGCATATATTTGTACGTGTTCATACAACCGCTCTTTTTTCTTTATATTTTTTCAAAGACTATACCCGAGGCTACTCAACAAAAACACACTATATTCATGGTGTGGCGATGTACAATTTCTAATTAGTCAAGAATTCGAATCACGAAGCAATGTCAATCCTATCAAGGCTCCATTATGGCCAAGAGATGCACGCCCAGTCTAGGGATGTCAAGAAGCACACATGTCCACATTGAAATGATATCATCATTCATTTGAATCATCAAGCGAGCCGATGCTACACGATCAGAATCTCTCGCCTAAACTCCAAACCTCAATGCCGAACAGCCGGGGCCAAGCCGGTCCACCAGACTGACCTCTGAACCACCACCAGGAAGTACACCTGTCCGAAAGCCAACTCCCGAAGCGCCAAGATTCCGAGGATGAAAACACTGAGGAAACCCACGATTTACAACCGCCGCGGCGCAAGCCTCTCGCACGAAATTGGACCTAAGCCAGCCCAAAGACCCCCTTGAGCCGCCTCCACATCTCCGCCCTCATGGCGTCCCGGCCGTCCCGGGTCCGCTGCACGGCGTCCTTGTTCTCCTGCGCCCGGCGGAGCAGGTACTTCATGCACTCGCCCGTGGAGCCCCAGACCAGGTACTTGTACGCGCGGGGCTGCGAGCTCGCGGCGTCCTTGTCACCGCCGGCGGCGGCCACCTTGCTGCTGCTGCTGGTGGCGCCGCTGCCGACATCGGTCCTGCCGGCCAGGATCTCGCATGAGACCTCGTCCGCCATGCCCTGCAGCTGCGCGAACGCGACCTCGGTGCCGCGGTGGCCCGCGTCGACGACCGCGCGGGCCTTGCGCACCGAGTCGGCGTTGTGCGAGGCCAGCACCATGTTCACCCCGGGGAATGCGGCGCCGGTGTCCTCGGCCGTCGCGAACTCGGCCAGCGGGCCCGTCCACTCGCGCCGCAGGAGCGCCTCCGCGACGCCGTCGTAGCACGCGTCCGTGTCGGCCTTGGTGTCGTGGATCAGGTGGCGCGGGTCGCTGCCCAGGTACGCGCCGCGCACCAGCTTGACGCCCAGCGTGAACCCGTCCTCGCGCGCCGCGCGCAGGTGCTCTGCCACCACGGCAGGGGTCGCCTTCAGGTAGGCCTGGTAGGTGCCGTAGATGACGGCCTTGCCCGGCGTGGTGTTGTTGTACTTGCGCATGTACGCGAGCGTCCAGTCGTCAATCCCTGCCTGCACGGCCTGCTGCTCCGCGTCGAAGAGCAGCCTGACCCCGCGCTCGGCAGCGAGGGTGCAGATCTCGTCGATGGCGCTGGCGAGGGCCTTTGGCGGGGGCAGGCGCTGGGACAGGGTCCAGAGAGCCTTGCGGCCTGCGCCGGTGAATCTGGTGAGATGAGGTTAGTGACGTTCGCTTTTTCATATGCCGTCGATGAGGGGCAAGCACTCACTTCAAAGCCACATAGTCACCTGGCTCGGCCAGCCGCACCGTCTCCAGCGTTCCCTTGGCCCAAGGAATGACCTCGTTTTGGATGCACTCCTGCGCCGTCGCACTGTCCATGCCATTCGTAGCCAGGCTTTTCAGCTGATCCTGAGTCAAGACCACCTCCCTAGCATAACCCAGAATGACGCCCGAGAATCCAATATCCCTGAGACGTGCCATGGTCGCCTTGACCTCTGGCCCGCTTTCGCCCGCACAAAACTGGGCGTAGAAGGTCTTCTTGATCAGTTGCTTCAGAAGAGGGTTGCGGTCGGGGTTCAGGATCGGGTTGGTGGTGTGCGCGAGCATGCTCATGATTGATAGCGAAGGGGGCAGGAGGACTGGTGAGGAAGACATGGTCGTCACTGCGAGGGAGCGTAGGATTGTGATGAAGGGAAGCACCGATAAGGGTGCCTGATTGGCCATGTCTGAAGGGATGGAACCCTCAAACGCTGGGCCTGGAATAGCTGTGGTGTTGAGAGCTGCGCCAGCTTGGCGGGTTGTGCTGGATGAGTGAAGGGACCGCGAGGCTGATGGCGGTGTTGACGCCGGTGTTGAGGTCGATGTCGATGCATCGCGGTTGAACTGTGGCTGTCGTAGAGGTCGGTATTTCAGGAGAGACGTCTCGATTCTGGAGGCAGGCGCGAACGCGCCACCACGGATTGAACGTGCAGGTATCATCGCCATTGTCTTTTCGCGAGACGATGTGGTCAAGAGTGGCCGAAGTGAAGCCATATCGGGTTGGGCTGCAGAAGGCGGGAAAGAGCAGAAAGCAGGGTATCTGATAAGCAAAGTAGAAGCTTGAAACTGGGTATAATGTGATGCACGCTTGACAGGCAGAATAGGAGCGAGGAGCAGACAATGAGAATGAGTATGCAGATATTAGATTTTGATACACGAGACAAAGGCAAGTGTTTCCGTACCACCAAGGACGAAGCAAGCCAGTCCGTCCCGAGAGCTGGGTTACTTGTATTTGATGGGCAGTCGGTCAATGCCTTGCCCTGCCTCGCCTCGCCTCGCCTGGCCCTCCCCCCTCGATCACCGTTCCTTTATCTCCGGTGATCGCAATGACACAGGTGACCAAGCTCGTAAGTCTAAGTTGAGAACGGATCCCTGGAACCGAAGGCGAGGGATCGCCGACATCGTCAAGGCCAGTGCTGTAAGGCCAGCCAACCACGTAGTGGCAAGCATGGCCGAGCTATCAGGTGACTAGTCTATCCGCTGTCCTCCGGAGCCCAGAGCCCCAGGGACAGGAGAGACATGACGGTAGCCATTGTGCAATCAAAGGCTGGCGGGAAGTCTGAGAGCAAGCGGCCGGGCCAATCCCTCCAGCTCCTTATCGCTGACCATCACGTGGAGAAGGCTCAGAGTGGGAACGCGGCCTGGGGAAATGCCGTGGCTAGCCGTCGCGCAGTCTGGCTGGTGGCTCCCAAGTGGCTGCCGATGGAGAGGCATTGACAAATAGATTCCTCTGTCCTCCCTTTGATTCCCCAACTCGGCGGGCCAATCTCAAACTCGCGAATCTGAGCCGAAGACATAATTTCGCCCAGACAGCCGGACGAGCACCCAGAAGTGGCTGGAATGAGGATACAACTCGGTCATGTGAGCGTCACTCGGTCGAGCTTGTTGCAGTGTGGGGTCTCCCGCGCTGCCTGAGCTTGTGCTGGGCTTGCATCGAGGCGGGATGCACGCCTGTTGTGTCGCAGCACTGATTCGGGCACGTCGGGGTCACCTTGGAACCTCTTGGCCCTGCCATGCACCTCGGCATTCTGTGGGGCTCCCAGAGATGCAATGCCGATTTTTGCGGGGACCTTCGATGGCGGCGCCATCGCCTAGGTCGCTAGACTGGCTGGACTAGGTGCAGAGTCGACCGGTCGAGATGGAAGCCGACGGCTTAAGCATTGGTGCCAGGCACCACAAGGGCGAGCAGCCAATCTAGTCGTTTCAGCATTGCGCGAGTCGTCCGTGAGATGGGTCCACCGCAGCGACTTTTGCGGTCTGCAGCGGCGTGAGTCTCCATGTTTGCTGGTTTTGAGGCTGAATCAGAACACGGGCCCGGGCGTGCTCTCCGCCCGCAATAGCCTTCAGCCTTGGAAAGCCGAGGACAAACATTGTCAAACGTCCGAGATCGGTACGGTCATCATGATCCTGATGCACGTCAACACCGTATCCTGAGGTTGATCAGGTCCACCTGTTGCTTGCTGAAGAGACTTCTTATTCGGAAACATTGCGGTGCCCGATGCGAAGCGTTGGTGCGGGCAGTTCACATCTTCTGTTCCAGGCCTTTGCCCTGTCCACGTATCTGTCTTTTGATCCAGTCGATGTAGCCAATGGGTCGACCTCGAGCTGCACCGGCAGCGTCTTGGAGTCCGCCGTAGACGAGTCCGACGGCAAGGGCGGTCTTGGTAGTGCGGGCGGTCATGGGGAGACTGAACCGATCTGCAGACGGGACGGGTGGTTAGCAGATCATCCACGCCATCAAGGGCTATGTCAGAAGACAAGCAAGAAGGGAGTGGTGTTTCGACGCGTACTCCACAGGCTGAACCCGCCGGCGACAGTCAAGGAAGCCAGCACGGTGTTGACAAAGTCCTTGGACTCGCGGTACTCGTCGTACATGTCCTCGACAACAAACATGGCGGTGGTCCAGAAGGACACCCTGAAGCCCATTTTGAGGCCCTCCTTGAGAGCGCCTCTGGCCATATTGTAGTTCTTGCTCTTGTGGTACATGAACCAGCCGGTCGGCGTGGTGGGCAGCTTGTGGGCGTGCTCGGCACGGAACTGCAGGCCGGCCATCTTGCTCCCTTGAGCCATGCCCAGCGACGTGCCCACGCCGAAAGAGGACACTGCAGCCAGCAAGATCCTCGTGGGGGCCATCATATTCAGGCGGCTGTTCTCGAGGGCGATTCGACGGCGCTCCTGGTAGTCGACTTGCGGCCTGGCCAGGAAGGCCTCAAGCTCCTCCTGCGTCCTCGGAGGGCGACCCATGATGCTGCTTCTCGAGGTTGCGACGGCTGTAAGGTGTATTCAAGATTTGAAGAGCGCGTTTTTGGTCAAATTATGTCAATATGGGCCCGCGGTAGGGCTATTTTTGGGGCAAATTGAGGCCGTCGATGCAGAGAAATCACCAGATTTGAGAAGCACCTGAGGGGCATCTGATCTCCTCCCACCTGGGCGGTACCTGGGTACATATGGGCTGGGGTGCCCCACTTAAACTCCAGGCGGCCCAAGCTCCCGCTGTCCGTCATTGCAATGCGGAATTGGCCCCGCGCTAGGCTGAGCCGAGTGCAATCCATTGTCTGCAACGTCACTTTGTGAATTTCTGCCTCCCTTCAGTCACTCGTTGTTGCGTTTTCCTGCTCTCGTGTGTCCGTACTCAGCCTGAAATCCTCTTTCCGACGGACAGGATCTCCACTGCTGGAGTACCTACCGTAGTACTACCAGCTGGATCACCGTCAAGATGGTAGGTGTGCACCCTCCAAGCCGCAGCCCGAAGCGTGACTGAACGCGACTTCTCGTGACTCCTCCGGCCACCAACCATTTACCTGCGAAGGAGTTGAGCTGTTTGCTAACCTCACGTCGGACAGCCGCCCAAGCGAGATGTACCAGATGACCCTCCCGACATGCCCATCTCCCTGCGCCTCAAGTACGGTGTCCACACAATCTTCCTGCTCGTCGATCCTCTCGCCCCCTTCTCCGAGTTCACCGCAGAGCTCTTCTCCGTCCTGCAGGACCGCTACCCAGACGGCCTACGGTCCAGCCTCGAAGAACCTCCTACGCCCCTTCCAGCAGAAGGCGCAGACTACCATATCGCATACGGCATCCTGAAGAACCCCCACGACGAGAGCAAGGGATGGAAGGACCTCCGAATCAAGGGCGACGAGACACCTGTTAGCAAGGGGCTGAGGAACAACGATATCGTGGCGTTTGTCGTTCGAGATGCGGACGAGGCTGATGACACTCCTGCGTTTGTGGTTAACCTGCCCAAGTTTGAGGAAGAGGAGGGAGACGAGGACGAGCTTGCGGAGGGCATGGACGAGGATGAGGAGGAGCGTTAGCGACGTTTCCGCTTGTCTGCGTTGAATGTCATCAGCGATAACGCCCGATCTGCCCCACCTAGTCGGCGGGAAGGTCCTGCTACCGCCAATTAGGCACCTGCTTAGGGGCAGATCAGCCTCAAAGGGGAGGGGTTCCTACAGTAGTGGGCATCTCCTCAGGTGCCTGACAGCAGAGTGCCGGGCTTCGTAGGAGAAAGATATCAAGACTAGATCTGTCGGCGTGTACACAACGATTGGGGTGCAGTATTGAGGATGACGTTATGAGAATGTATGTGTAACCCGTGAGCTTGATTTGAGTACCAGTTTCACGAGCACAGGGCTGACGGTTGTACAGGCTGGACCAAACTTTATTGCTACCTAGGTATCTTGAGTGGTACAACGCTGATCTCCCTGGGGTGCGAGGGAGAAAGATCAAAGAATTGGTCGCGTGCCGTAATGCTGACCGACCAGGTCTAAGGCCATGGGGAAGTCATATTCATCATCCCAGGCGTGTGAGAAATCGTTTGTACTTGGTTGCGGGCACTCCCAACCAGTAGAGTTGCTTCCTGGGGCTCAAGATAGGGGTCATTGGCTGATGCGGCATCAATTCCATCAGCACCGGACTCTGTCTGGTGTGACAGGGTCCTGTTTCCTGCCTGCGAAGCCGGATGGCTTCGCGCTCCTCGGTGAGAGCTACCTGGAAAAGAGGAAAGGACGGCTCCTGGCGTCAGAAAATACAGTGGAGGTCGTCCAGGACGCTTCAATCATGCCAATCCCAATTGTCCGATATTTATGTGAATCTTCTCAACCAATCTGTGCTTGAGAAGGCAGACGTGCCATTTATGGTCGTCACCACCTGGCACAGCAACCAAAAGCCCCTTCCTCCGAGCAACAAGGACTTGCTGTGACTATCACCTTTGTAGAACTACCTGGGGCTTGCCATTCGCCCCTGAAGATGGAGCCATTGTTATTGGGCTTATCGCTGTCTTGCGCTTTCACGCCATACAGAGTTAGTAGGTCCAGCCACGAGAGGACTTTGGGAGTAGTCATGCTTGTTGGGTAACTGGTTGAGTCGGCTTCAAAACTCCAGAGGTCCGTCCATCAAAGTTACAGAAAGTGCGGTAGCCTTTTACAGGCCACGAATCGTCAGGCAACTGGGAAGTCGAGGATATGGCCTCCATCTGCCCGCAAAATGGCCGCAGAGGACGAAGCTGCTATAAATATCATAGCGGCCGTGGGCGGGCTTTAAATAGATTTTGAAAATTCAAGAATCAGTCCCCGGCGATAAAACGGAAATGAAATGAACCCTTTGCAAGAGGCTTCTGGAGGTAGTACGACGTCGAGCGAGGCTCCGATCAGCCGAGCCGCCGGAGCTCTTGGAGCCGGCTCACGATGATTCAGTCATGGTAAGGCTAAGCCATCGTTGAGCATCGAATTATCTGATTGCTGTGCTGCGATCTTCCACGAGACTAACTCCACTGGATCTATGCAGCATTCATCTAGTCGTCCTGAGATGTCGAAGTCAAATCTGGGCACCGTGAATGCTGGTACGTCTGCCTGTGTTGGTCCCAAGACCAGTAGATGTGCCACGCCAGCTTCCTGATTCTTGACTCTGGAAAGGGAGAACACCTAGTGAGGTTGGCAGCTCGACAGAGGTCCAGTTTGCAGATGACGGGTCGAACAGTGGTCCCGGCAGCTTTCCCGGGCTCTTGGAGCGCTTTTTGTGCCGGCGAGTCAACTCGTTCGAAGTTGGATCCGAGAATTCGGCTGTCTTATTCGGTTCTATGTTTGTCAATGGCTCCGTACAGTTCAAGGATGCATTTCCGTTATCTCCCCGGTGGCACGAGAGTCATGAACTGCCTACATGTCTTACCCATGCGAAGTTACCATAGGGCTCGAGGAATATGTGTTGTTGACGTGTAATCCATCGCAATATCTTTTCGACGTGTTTATCTTGCAAGACGTATTTGCTCGCCCACATGCCCGTCCATATGCCCGTCCACATGCCCGCTCGTTCTTGGTCCTGCTTGCGACGGGTCACCAGAATAATTCGATTCGGTCAGGGGACTGAGGCTGTCTTTGATGATAATTGTCTCTGCTGTGGGATAAAGAGCGGACGACTTCGATACATTTCGGAATGGCACCGACTGCTGTAGATCCAAGAACAGCACTCTACCTGTATGCCTTCCTCGCCTGGGTGCTTCGGCAAAGTCGTGCCATGTTCTGCACGGAAGCCAGCACAGCGTTCTTGGCAGGCCCGAAGCAGTCTGGTTCGAGGCTGTAATCTAGATCAGGCTACGCCAGTCAGGCGAATGGTGATTCCTTTGGCGAGTCAGGCACTGGAGCATCGGCACGCCTTGCCGTGAGGCACCGTCGCGCTTAGTTAAACGTTTATCCATGATCCATGTGCGGCGATTACCGAGACTAGCAATCGAGACTCCTTTATGCCGGGTCACCAGCACCTGCTTCCAAGAATTATTTGAAGGGTACTTTGGTTCCTTATGTACTTGCACCACTCGACCTACAGCAGCCTGAGGTTCTTCCCGTCAGCCCACGGACAAAGTGCGAGGTGAAATTTCTCGATACACGTAACGCATGTGGCGCCTCACGCAAGCGTCGCTAAATCCCCTGCCAATGGCACCCGTCAGACCGGCATGTGGTGGAACAGAGTGGAGACAAGCGTCGCGTCGTGCGCGTGGCCCTGCCCTTCGCGGAGATCTCGGACCCTAATTATAACCGGGGGGTTATGAAGCCTAACGTGTAAAATGCGGGTAACTCGGGCGCCTTCTTCACCCCCACATGCCGACGGCCTATGCCCGCCTCCCTTCAGCCTCCCTCGCCCTTGGGCCTCGTCACACGCAAAGTGGTCGCACGCGGGGGGGCGCAGTCTCGGATTATGGACCATATAGCTGTGGCTCTGCCATTTGCGCAGTGGAGGCGGGCTCCCGGGCTGGAGGTCCCTGGTGAGGTGTTTGCCGGCGTCGAGTGACGCGAGTGACTAGGTGCTCCCCATGACACAGACCCAGGGGAAATTTCTTAAAAGCGTCTTACCAGCCTGAAGTGGCTTTACTGCTACACCACTTCACCTCACCTCACTGTTTGATCATTCTCCTTGTGATACCCACTTCCGTTTCTTGTTTGCTTAAGCATAATTGTCACTCCTTGCTTCGCCAAAGGTGCCGCAAACATTTCAACAATCTTACCACTGAGTTGACCAATATCTCTCAAGCCTACCCTCCTCCACTTTGCCCTTCGCCAGGCAAAGAAACCAATCACACCGAAAACACCAACTACACAATGAATTCCTTCAGCATAAGAAAAAACCTTGCCAACGTGGTCGTCGCCCTGCTCCTCGCCACTCCCACAACGGCAGCACCTCCACGGCTGATGGGAAGAGGATGTCTGGCAAGCATCGTGGCAGACCTGTCATGCGCAGACAGCTCGATAATGACGCGCTGCATAGCGATCGAGACGGTGGACGTGGAACTCCTCGCGACGTGCCTGGAGGCAGCTGGTTGCACCCCGGATGAGGCGGAGAACGCACTGTGGATCACAGAAAAGTGCCAGACCGGCCCCAGCTCGGGCGACAACACAGAGCCGGACTTGGATGCTGAGCTGAGGCGGAGATCACTACACGCCCGCAACAGGCCCAACATATTCGGGCGCGCAGACACCACTACTACGGATGAGAGCACGAGTACCACGGCCACGGAGACGTCCACTTCGTCGTCCTCGTCAGAAACGACCACTTCGACCTCATCATCTGCATCGTCATCCGCTACCTCGTCTTCGTCCACAACAGGAACAAGTACATCTTCATCCTCGACGACTTCCACGACGACGACGTCTTCTGCCTCTGCCACGTCGACATCCTCCTCGAGCAGCGTCAACATTGGCCTTTCGAGTGCGATCGTCGGGACAACGCTGGGCATTGCCGCGGTGGCTGCCTTTGGCGGTGTTTTTATCTGCGCCTGGCGCGAGGGCGCTGCCAAGCGGAAGGCCAAGAGGGAGGCGGCCCAGAAAGAGGCGCTGTTGGCGAACATGGGCTGAGAAAGGAGCACGGTGTAGTGTTTCGATAGGCATAGTAATGGCGTCTGGTAGCATTAGCATTTGATAGGAATACTCACTACATGCCTGTGGGTACGAAATGGATTTTTTTGGGACACATATTCGTGTTTTGACACATGGTTGCGAGCTCATTGACTTCGAGCAAGCCACGAGGGGAATCCAAACATGGCCTCCTAGCAGTAGCAATGTTCAGGAACAGTCCCATCAAGAATGCCGCTGTTATCAGATCCAGGAATATCCAGCTTTCCATCGGAACGATGACTTGCATGAGTTCCTTCCACTCAGGCCAAGTACAAACATCCTCACCGTAAGAACTTACAATACTTGCTGCGGGCATTAATTGAGCGAGTCACCGGAGGTTCAGGGCTAGGAAAACATACCCAGATTCCTCAGCGTAAGTCTTTAGGGCCACTTGCCACTTTACTAGTTATTGTGGCAATGCCCCCTCCCCCACCCCCGACGAACTACCAATCATATTGTCTACAGACTACGATCCAACCGTCTCTTTTACGCTTCTAACCCGGGTATTGACAAGCAGCTTGAGATTCAATTTCTGGTGTTTGTTTTCCGCCCTCAAGATATTTTTAGTTTGAGCTATTAGCCACGTGCTCAATCAGGTGTCTTGACGCACTTCGCCTCCAACGTCTCAAGGAGCGACGCGAGCCGACTGCAATTCTTCCGTTATCTATCCGCCTTTTCATGCATTGCCAGGCCACAAGAGGCCCCCTACTCTCATTCCACCATTTTCATCGAGCAGTCCCATTCTTCCACTTAGAGTCTGTAGCTGCAAGACCGAGTCCACCACATTGTAGTCATGACGGCTCGAGGCCGGGCACCGTCTCCCCGGGCACGTTATCGGCGGCGTACTGGGCCAGGCTTGACATAGCGTCGTTGCCCATGATCTTAAGGACTGGGACGCCAACCTAGAAGTATTTCACGAACCAAGTGCCGACGTCAACCGATACAAGCGAGTTGAGCCCGAGCTCATCACTGCGGTTTCCCGTTAAATCGTCGTCGGCCGTGGCCATCTGCAGCACTCGGCGAAGCTGCGCGGCGAACCGCCTTGCAGGTTAGATTGCCCAAGTTAGTAGGGAGCAGAAAGGATCAGAACCGCCTGCTTCACTGCTAAATCTAGGTCCTACTGCTCTCCCTCGACTCTCGAAATTCTTTACGGTACTTAGCATGGACGGCTCGTCTGTGCATGGCGAGGTAACCACTGGTCACGGTGTGGAATAATCCACAGCATGTAAACATCTGCCTGGATTCCCGAGTGAACTGGTGCCTAAGTGGTGACTATAGGTAAATGCACATGATTCATGAATTGTTCAGACGACAATGGACCCTTTCTTGCCATGGTGAGCTACACAGTGTGGGTGCATCAATATTCTGTTATGCAGCAACTTGAATCGACCATGTGCTTTTTGCCCGGAATACTTGTATTTACGGCTACTCAATGACCATCAAACAAAATTGAATACGAAATTAGCTTTTCCCATGGACTGTCTTCTACGGCGACTGGAGTGATATTGGCGCGAAACTCAATTCATGACGCCTGGACTGGAATCAAGCTTTGAACACCCTTGATCCCGCAACATGGGGCGAGTCACGATACAACAAATCCAACTCGTGCGTTCTCGTAAACTTTTCCACCTTCTAAATGGTGGAATTGGTCTGTAGCATCCTTACTCGTCCCGTTGAGGCTTTTCTGAAGGCAGATTGTCATACGCCTTGAGTCGAGTACGCAAGTGAAGATTTAAAAGTCCAGCAGAGACGGTGCTTTTAACACTTTTGGATTCAAGATGCATATTGCTTAAGAAGCATATGTGTACAGATTAAAAACGAGATCACTTTGAATTCAAGTTCTTGTCGAATTTCCCTTTGAGCAGATATTCATCTCCACCTCCAGTCATTTTCAACAGAATCTCGCGCCATCCCCATGGAGATGAACATCTTGCTCTGCCTGGCCACGGCCTTATTCTCCCGTTCGGCGCTGGGGGCCCCGTTGGATTCCCTCTTATCCCAGCCGTTCAGGTTCGACGTACACTCTCACGTTGCTCCGGACTTTTACCACGAAGCATTAGGCCAAGGAGGATTCCCTGTGATCAATGGGACTGTGTACGTCAACAATTTGGCCGTTCCGTCTTGGAACCTGGACACCCACATCAATGACATGGACGCCAATCAAGTCAATTACTCCACCCTCTCTATCAGCGCCCCAGGGGTGAACTTCCTTGCCAGAAATGAGACCGCGGCCATTCAACTGGCGAGAAGCTTGAACCTGGCTATGCACAACTACACGCAACAGTATCCAACAAGACTCGGAGCGATGTGTATATTGCCATTGCCACATGTTGATGCAGCCGTGGACGAAATAAAAGTAAGCTGAATCTGCCTGTCTGTCGAGCATGGGCAAGCGAAGGGATGTGAAAGCCATGCCCAGTAAGCGGCTAATCTCGCAAGCTAGTACTGCTTAGACATGCTCAAGCTCGATGGAGTGGGTCTATACACTAATGCGAACGGGACCTATTTGGGTGACAGATCCTTGGACCCTGTGTTCGACATCCTCAACAGCCGAAACGCAAGTGTTTTTGTTCACCCAGATGCCCCGGGGTGTGGGTGTGCATCGATAGGATATCCGGTCGGGATGAGTGAGTTTACTTTTGACTCTGTCCGCGCCATGGAGAATCTGCTCTTCACTGGCCAGCGAAGAAGCTACAGCAACATCAACATAATCTTCCCGCATGGGGGTGGGGCAATGCCTTTCGTGGCGACGAGGATCGCTGGGATGGCCAGTGCGGTGTCCAATGGAAGCCTCAACGCGTCTGACGCGCTGGCACAATTCCGAGGGTACTTCTTCGATACGGCAAGTGCGACATCAGCGGCTCAGCTTTGGGGGCTGCGGGAATACTATGGCGGAGACGTTAGCAAAATTGTGCTGGGGACAGACTGTGAGTCTACTTTGAAGTAACTGATATCATGCCTCACTAACAAAATATTTTATAGACCCATATGTCCATGAACCTCAAGTCCTAGCCGGGATCGAAGGGATTGGACCGAATGGAAACTTCAGTCAGGAGGAGATGGGGATGATCAATGGGCGCAATGCACTTAGTGTGTTTCCATCCGTGGCTGAGAAGTTGGGCCTCTTATCATGAGATTGAGAGAGTGACCCCTTGTTCGCAATTCCGTTTGGGGATGGCTCCTTCCTGAGGACGCTTCTTCCACGTAGACTAGTTATATGAGACAGAGAGAGAAAAAAACAGGGTTTAGATATCAGATTCTGGATGAAGCGTTTGGACTTTCTCGTTGGTCCTGGGAGAGGGCTCATTGAGCGACACGCTCTGACCAGGCTTGACCAAGAGAGGAGCAGCTACGATATCATAACAGTAGCTTCAGACGCCTCGGGCCCGGCGTCAAGCCTCATTATAGGCCGCCCATGTCTTTCTAAAGTTCTGCTCCACTCTGCTCCCTCTTCTTGGAGGACAGAGAGTAGGTGGTTATGGACTTAAAGCTTATAGGGAAAGTAATTATATATATCCTACGCAAGTTGCAGATATGCAGAGATGGTTTCCTGCTAGTCCCTCTGATAATTCGGGTGCCTTGATCAGCAGGCCCGCATGAGACCCACTCATCTTGAACTCGACTGCTATATACAAACAAGACGTAATAACATTTGTCGGCTGTTCTTCATTCTACGCCTGCGGGAAGTGATCTCGGGCTAAGCGAAAGACTAGCCTACACTACCTAATGAAAGAGCAGCAGCTAGTTTGGCTAGCTCAATATTTAAACATTCCCTAGTATACAAGAGTTGGCTGAATTAGCTGGGCTAATATATTTTCACTGAAGGACACGAGACGAATTATTTTCCTGGATTCTGACCTTGAGTTCTTTGATGAAACCATTTGCTTCTTCTACTATAGGACACCTGGGCAACTCCTATCAACTCCCACGCAACACCAAAGCAAACCCATCCTGAACCGAACAGAAATCTGGTCCTTAGAAGAACATACACACATGAGCTCCACAGCAACCAGAATACGTGGTGATCAGTGATACCTGGTCAACCTCAAACTCGTGGAGAACCATCTCGGATGCAACCAGCCGGCTACCAAGAAATTACAGCAAACCGACACCTTAAGAAGGCTGTTCGAGCCAAAATGTTGCGAGTTTTCGGCACTCCGATGTGCAAGTATTGCCTCAAAGACGCAAAATTCTTTGGCTTCATCGCCCTCTGCGATGCTGCAATACTCACCCCCATCATGGCCCTCCCGACACTTGAAGCATGGCGGACCAGCAGCCTGCCAATCATCCCCGGAATCTCGATTATCACCTTGGCCATGTTGGTAGCGAATTACGCCGCGGCATCATATCTCGCCATAGTATGTGCTCATTGGGGTTCCTTGCCGCTGCGGAGGGCGATCACGATCATGCTCACGTTGTTGATGCGCTGAGGTGGTATGGAACTGGTTTGCGCCGTCGGTTGACATACTGGCTGGCTTTTAACTTGTGGCTGGCTCGGCTCATGGCCTGGTATCTGCAAAGGGTGCTTCGAAGACACTACTAGCTCATGCTGAAGTAATAAGTTGGTGTTAGTTAGACTTGATTTATGGGCACTGGATTGACATCCACAAAAAGTTGAAACGAAGCTCTACTAGTGCTAACTGGAAGTTGGAAGAGAAGTACTTGGACTGGTAAAAAAAAACAGTTTGATGAGGGAGAGGTATGTACAATGATGGGTGAAGAGGTAATTTCGTAAGCCGTCCATCCACTTTCTGGTGGCCATGAATATCCTTGAATACGGAGATTCGCACTTCCAAAAACGGAGGGTGCACCGGCCGGTACATCACCACCTCACCCAACACCCACACCCAGCTCCCATGCTCCCA
The DNA here is from genome assembly GCA_023078575.1 of Diaporthe nobilis. NCBI lineage: Eukaryota > Fungi > Ascomycota > Sordariomycetes > Diaporthales > Diaporthaceae > Diaporthe > Diaporthe nobilis. The sequence goes on from JAKZJT010000010.1 coordinate 3,254,679, forward strand.
TCTCACACACCCAAAACCCATACCCAACACCCATACCCAACGCCTACACCTAACACACCCACCCATACACACACCCATAACCAATGCCCATACTCCTAACTCACATACTCAATTCATATACCTAATTTCAATTTAGGTGTATAGGTATTGGGTGTGGGTAACAAATTAGGCCTGGGTGATGTACTCTAATTAGCTATAGCTATGGTGTGAGTTTATGTACTGGTGTATCCTCCGATTTTATACGTGCGAATCTCTGATTGGAATAATGCGGTAATGAACATTTCTTTTCAGGTATCACTACTGTACCTAGTTAAATCAATCCTCAGCTGAATCTCAGAGCGAAGACAGCGGCAATGATCCTGCAAAATCCCAGACACACAAGAGTCGAGAGGTCTAAGATAGCCTGTGATCTGAACGTAGCATTGTCCAATATCCTTGTTGATGCCCATGGAACCCCGCGTTTTCACGATGCAACATAACCATGGTGGTACGTCCGTACTACCCTGTGGAGCCCCGGATCGGCCCTTCTCGTATCCTGATGAACAGCCAATTAGGCTGGCTTTAATACGCGGGTTCGTATAGACCATCCTTTACGGCATGGAATGGGAAGAGACTTCTCAATACACGACGAGTTCCCCAGCATAATGTGGTTGCATCGGACAGGCACCATTCATCAGATTGACTTGGCAACTGACAATGATCGGCAAACTCCCCGCATTCCAGGATCATGCCAGGGACCAGTGTGCATCTCACCGGTGTCTGCACCTCATCGCGCTTTTACGCGGGGCACATGGGGGTTCGGATGAACTGACGACTGACTTCATCTGACATAGCTCATGTCTTGAGCCACATTTGGCTCTCGGGGCGCGACACACGTCACTGGCCCCACTGATATAAAGCAAGCTCAGCAGCCAGATCGCATGCCATTCCAGTTCTCGGGGGCTCCATGGGCATATCCAACTTCCTGAAAGTCACGCGAGAACAGGAACCATGTTGAACACGATGAAGGCCTCGCTTCTGCTATTTCTTGGAGCCCATGCTGTCGCTGCGTCCACGGCTAGCTATCGGCGCTCAGACAATGGTAAGCATCTAGTCGTCTTCGAAGGCACATGTAAGACTGCAAAAACTGACCGACAAACCAGGAACCCGGGATTGGGATGCGGCCGCCCAGCTGGCCCAGAATCTCGTCTCGCAGTTGACTCTGGACGAAAAAGTCCAGATGATCACTGGGAACAGCTCCGCCGGCTACTGCATTGGCAACATCGCGCCCGTCCCTCGCCTGAACTTCACCGGTCTTTGTATGCTCGACGGGCCCAATGCCGTCAACCGGGCCGATCTGGTCAGCGTCTTCCCGTCGGGGATCACAGCTGCTGCCACCTGGGACCGGGAGCTGATATACCGTCGCGGGTATGCGCTGGGGGAGGAGTTCAAGGGCAAAGGCGGCCACGTCGCTCTCGGGTAAGGGTAGTCCTCTGTCTCAAACTCGCGAGAGCAACAGCTAACGTCGAGCAGCCCAACGACCGGTCCCATGGGACGTCATGCTCTTGGTGGTCGGAACTGGGAAGGATTCGGCCCAGACCCGTATCTCGCTGGGATTTCGGTCACAGAGAGCATCAATGGCCTGCACGACGCCGGCGTGCAAGCCAGTACCAAGCACTACATCGCCAATGAGCAAGAGACACAGCGCTCGTCCACCATAAACGCCGATGGGACTCAAACTGAAGCAATATCCGCGAATGTCGACGATAGGACTATTCACGAGCTGTATCTCTGGCCCTTCGCGAACGCGGTCAAAGCCGGTAGCACGTCAATCATGTGTGCGTACAATCGGCTCAACCAAGAATACTCGTGCGAGAACAGCTACCTCCTGAAGACCGTGCTCCGCGACGAGCTCGGATTCAAGGGCTATGTTGTCTCTGACTGGTTTGCCACCCACTCGACTGCCAAGTCCATCAACTCCGGCCTAGACCTCGAAATGCCTGGTCATATTCCCACTGAATATCCCGGCAGCCAGTTCTGGTTCGGCGAGAAAGTGCTTGACGCCATCCGCAACGGCTCTGTAACTGAGACCAGAGTGGATGAGATGATTCGCAACATTCTCACGCCATACTATTACTTCGAGCAGGATGCCGCAGATTACCCAACCCCAGATGATGCCTTCGCGTACGTGCTGCTCGTCCAGGAGGCGTCCCTCGAGCTCGGTCGGCAGCTCGGTCTGATCACTGATGACTTCGTCTTCCCTCGCGGCCGCGACGTTCGTGGAGATCATGCCAAGATTATCCGCGAGGTGGGTGCTGCTGGTACCGTCCTTTTGAAGAATAACGACACGCTTCCGCTGAAGAGCCCCAAGGTGATTGGTGTCTTCGGAAACGACGCCGGCGACTTCACCAACGGATTCTTCCGGCCGTCCGAGGCACCAGAGAGCGTCAACACCGGCACCATGATCATCGGAGGCGGTTCAGGAACCGGCCGTGCCTCATACGTGGTCTCACCCCTCGATGCCATCAAGGCCAAAGCCAGAGAGACAGACGCTCAGGTCTTCTACGTCACCCACAACGAAGTCCTGGCGAACAGCGACTTCAGGGGCGTCTACCCGCCGCCCGAGCTCTGCCTCGTCTTCCAGCAGACCTTCGCCAGCGAGAGCTTCGACCGCACCTCGCTCGAGCTCGACGGCAACTCCACGGCGGTCATCGACAACGTGGCCGAGTTCTGCGGCAACACCGTCGTCGTGACGCACTCGGGCGGCGTCAACACCATGCCCTGGGCGAATAATACCAAGATCGGCGCCATCCTCGCCGCCCACTACCCGGGCCAGGAGAGTGGAAATTCCATCGTCGATGTGCTCTGGGGCGACGTGGCCCCCTCGGGACGCCTGCCGTATACCGTCCCGCGCTCCGCAGAGGACGCGGGGCCTGCTGTTGTCAACCTCACGGAGCCCGTTTCGGACCCGCTGGCCTGGCAGGCTAACTTCACTGAGGGCCAGCTCATTGACTACCGCCACTATGACGCGCAGGGGATTGAGCCGCTGTACGAGTTCGGTTTTGGGCTGACGTACACCACGTTCACCATTGACGGGCCCGAGACCTCGGTCGCCCTCGCCGCGGGTCCAGTTGCTGACAGACCGGACGCGGCCAGCCCTGTCCAGCCTGGAGGGCATCCCGAGCTCTGGGAGGACGTCGTCGTTGTCAAGACCATCGTCACGAACACAGGCAATCGCACCGCGCACGCCGTGCCTCAGCTTTACCTGTCTTTCCCTGACAGCGCCCCGGAGGGCACGCCCGTCAAGGTCCTGAGGGGATTCGAGAAGGTTCTCGTCGAGGCGGGCGCGTCTGCAGATGTTGAGTTCCGCCTGCAGCGGAGAGATGTCAGTTACTGGGACACTGATGACAAAGCCTGGGTCATCCCCTCTGGTAAATTTGTCTTTCTGGTGGGCTTCAGCTCAAGGGATTTGCCTGTCCAGAAGACTTTTGCGGTGCTGGCTAGTGGTGACGCCTCAGAGGGAGTGGATAATCGTTTTGTAGTCAATTAGCTTGCTGGACATGGCACCGTGTTGTCCGCAACTTTTCAGTAGCTGGGTAAACACTTGGTTCGGAATAGCCCGAGTTGAGTCGGATATCAATCAATTATAAAAGAGAACGGATATTTGCATCCGTCAAAACGGAGGGTCCACCCATACATCACTCATACTGGCGTACCTAGGTATTCACACACCACACACAGTAGCGCACCCAACACCACACACCCAATACCTATATACCCAATACCCAACACCTATACACCTATACACCCATACACCCATACACCCATACACCCATACACCCATACACCCATACACCCATACATCCAATACCTATACACCTAATACCCATATACCCAATAACCATACACCTAATATCTATATACCTAATCCTATATGCCTAATACTATTAATACCCATCGACCTAATATATATTTACCTAGCACATATATAATTAATACTTATATAAATTACATATTGGGTATATAGGCGTTTGGTGTATGAGTCGCCGACTTGGTGGGTTTGAATATCCATTCTCTTATAAAAAGCCGCGAGCGTCCCGAATTGAGTGACGTTGCGGATTCCTTCACTCTCCTCGTCATAAGCCTCTGACCCCAAAGTTATGAATATAAGCGTTGTAAACTGCCTCTCAGGCCGCAGGTCTAGACAGACAAGAATCTGCCAGATACAATCACAAGGGCACGTGATCCCTAAGCACAACTGACCTGATGTTTCGTGTTTTAAATCCGTAGACAACACGTGTGATTTTGCTGTTAATCCACTTCCACAAAGTTTTTGGTTTGGAGGGAAAGAAGGAATGGGACTTTGCTCGGCCGCCATGTCAAGCAGATACAAACGGGAAACAATGTGGTCATACTGCTTCCAAACATCACTTATCAACCCCATTCACAGGGAAAAGTCATCTCATGACGACCTAGAAAGCACCAGGCCCAACATGTCCAAAGCGCACGCAGCCCTTGACCTGATCAGCACCACCCGTGAAGCTATACCCAACGAGCCCATTGGCAGGTATTTGGCCGGGAGGACGCGCTTCAACTGCCTTATCTGCCCCAAAGGTGCTTTTGAAACATTCACTCTTGACCTCTTCACTTCACTTTGGCGCCGTCCTGGCCTAAGCAAGGTTGACGGCGTGCAGGCATAAAATCGGTCCTCCCCGAACCTCGAGACCTTGGACCGTTTCCTTCCTCCTTATCTTTTCTCAATCTGTCCACTAATGATCAGACCGGAGGCGATCATCTTACAGTCTTCGACTCCTCTATAACACCACTCAAGCAGCCAACTGTATCAGCCCTGAGATGCGCCGCATTGACACCCTGTAAGAAGAAACACCTGCGTCGCAACTGTCTTTGCACCATACCCGCTTTGACCACAGCCGAAATCAACCACAATCTCTCATCATGGCCTCCACCGCTCTCACCGAGTTCCTCTCCTTCCCTAAGCTTCCACCCGAGTTGAGGGAGATGGTCTGGGACGAAGCATTCCAGCTTCCGAACCTCGACATTCAGCGATTCAACGCCGAGATTGCACTCCACCCCGACTCCCCCAAAATGAGTTGCAAGGCAAGGGACCTTGTCCTCTGCCTGACACCCAACGACGACTTCGTCCAGCTCACCTCGGGCTTAGTGGGCCTACTCAGGGCCTGCCGCGAATCGCGCCGGGCCGCCAGTGCCATGATCAAGGGCTACCTTCCCATCAACTACATCGCACGCGACATTGGCGACTCATTCGTCGTTCGCTTCGCCAGAGTCCCGTTCAACCCAGATGGACGTCTTTGCATCAGTGGCTTGGGCCCCGCGTTCAACAATGCTACGAAGGGATATGGAGCACGTGGAACCCCCCTGCCATCCTATTACTACCCTCACGAGCTAACCGCAACCATCCAATGCCCTGCGTTCTCAGAGATCAAGAACCTGACCATCACCCTCGATGTGCCCGGAGACTTTGAGCACCTCCACCTCTTCCTGCTGGGCTGGAACGACCGCTTGTTTGACAACATGGCGAAGAGGATGCACAAGCTGGAGACGGTGGCGCTGGTCGACGAAGGGGTGCTGAACGAGCGGCATCACATCGACGTGAAGGAATTCGAAGGGCTGCACAAGCCCGCCCCGGTGGTCCGCACCCCCGAAGAAGACAGTGGCGACAAGCCCTCAACCGTCAAGATTCCGTGGTGTCAACTTTACGATGACTTCATGTCCAGCCTGTTTAGATTCAACGCCCTCAAGGAGTTCAGAGCCGGACCGGTCGACACCAGGACTTCCTAGACGATGGTTTCATGACTGCTTGGATAGCGGCAATTGAGAGGGCTTTGGAGTTGATGAGGTGCACATAGGCATTGGCGGGGAGCAATGCGGAGCAGGGTACATGCGACTGGGCAAACAGTGAGAGAGAACGATAGAGCGGCCGAAGGAGGATAGAAGCATTTGAGGTACGCCGTTCACGACAAGCGCCTCCGAGTTTAAGGTTTCGGCACCGAAATGTCCCCACCTTAATCGACGTCTTGGCCTGTCTGCGAAATCAAAGCCGCGACTAGCGCACTTCAGCCAAGAGGTGCCAGGTGGGGAGGGAAGGCCCAGGCAGATGGGCATCAGGGACGAGCAAAAGCTTTAACTGACTCGCTCTGTACGAGGTTGGGACAAGCAGAGATGCGATTGAGCTCCATATCAGTCGGTCTATCAATGTCCACCGAATTCGGGTAGCGCGTACATCACAAACCACTTGAAAAGCCCTTGTTTTAGTGAAAGTAAGAAGGTGACATCGGGTGTCGTTAAAAAAAAATAACGTCTTTCCGTCTAAGGTTATTATGCCTGATGCAACGTGAACATTGTGCGGCATCAGGTCTATCGACATATCGGTCTTCTTCGTGGATCGTCGCCTGCGCTTTCCAGTCTCCTATCTTCATCAGATTGAATTGTTGACATCTTCTCTATCTAATGATTGTTACTTGAGATTGATGCTTTCCAAAACGCCTTTACTTGTCAACTCGCATATATGTGGACCCTCGTATACGTTGCCAGCTCTCAATGCAGAGCTCAAACAGCGATTCTTCTGTTCCAGTGAATTGCATCTGATTGCCGATTCGATCCCCACTTCAATGAGTAGTACACCTTCCCCATGTGGTGACCGGTGTGGTCACCAATGGTTGTTGTTTCAAATGGGTTGTGGTTCCGCCCCTGAACCCGGGGCACTAATGCCGGCAAGCGAGGTAGGCGTTCCACTTTTGTACCAAGCACATTATTGCGACTTCTCGTGCCCGTAGATCTTCCCAGAATCTAGATCACCCAAACCGATCTCGGGGTGGACTGGATCAAGGAGGGAGGAGGGAGAAGATCTTGATGATCGGGTTGCACTCAACCGAGCGTAAGCATATTGGGAAGTTCCGTAATACTCCACCATGGCGCATAGCAATAACCAAATGTTATGCGCCGCGGCAGTCCGGTCCGTATTAAGTTCAATTTATTAAAGTCCCAGGTAGCATTGACTATGGGTCGGGTGGTGGGCCGCCGTTGGCATATAAATCGACACGTCACGTGATGGGCCATTTTGCGGGAACATCATCTCACTCACCTTTCCCGACCGAGGCCCGAGGCGTTGCCCGTCTTTGCATTCCCTGCCCAACGACTGAGCCCGACGTCGATATCCTTTCGGAGGGAAGCGGTTGCGACTTAATGGCCTGAGATGCAGTATGGGACCAGGGACCAAGTGATGGCTGTCCGCGCAGTGAATCGACTCGAGCAGCCGCTGGAGACGGGGACTACCGGTACCCCGGTGCCGGGTGGGCCTGTTAGTATGGATGCGCCCGCTGCGGCATCGTCGCCGACCTCGATGGCCCAGCGCCGAGGCAAGTCGGACGCCCTTTGGGAGGCACACAAGGCGACCATAAGGAGACTCTACATTGACGAGGGCCGGAGCCTGAAAGAAGTCGTGGAGATCATGAAGACCAAACACGGGTTCGAGGCGTCGTGAGTTCTGAACCCCGCTCCTAACCCAAGATTTGTTGTGCGTTTGCAACTAACATGTGAATGCGGATTCCCAAAGACTAAAGCCTTACAAGGCCAGATTGAACCGGTGGGGGTTCTCAAAATACATCACCACCAGACTCGAGAGGGAGGCCCTCCAGCATGTGGTATCCAACGGTCTACCAACCGAAGGGGGCGCCAAGCCCGAAATCGTCCGGCTGAGCAACGGGACCATGATCAGCCTGAGCAGCCTCGTCACACACCTCGATAGGAAGAGGTCAACACCACATCTGTACCCAGTGCATGTGCTGCGCTCGCTCCGCTCCCCCGAAGGCCTCTGGGTCTCGGAAGAAATGCTCCGTAGCGCCCGCGACTACATCCGCGAGCAATACACGACCCTAAACGATGCCGAGCTTGACATGCGCGCCAGCCTGCCCTCGCACTACGGGGACTTCTTCAAGGGGCTCGTGGCGGTCCGGCGCCTGCTGCAGGAGTCGAGGGTCGACGACGCGCTGCTGGTGCTGCGACGGGCGCCCGACCAGATCCGGATGCTGCTGGGCGGGCCGACCGTGAACAACGCCTTCGGCTGCATCTGCATCACGGTGCTGTGCGTGAAGTGGGACGAGTCCAGGGCAGAATACATGAACGCGACCCTGCGGGCCCTGCTCAAGTTCGCGGCGTCCGTGGTCCACGAGACCGCCGGGCCCGACCCGCTGCGGCGGATCCTCACGAGCCTGACAAGGCTCGACGACTCGGTGTTCCGCGAGGCCGTCATCCGGACCTGGAAGTGCCAGCTGCAGACGTGGACCGAGATGAGGGGGTCCGACTGGAACGTGCCGCTGCTGGGCGAGTGGCTGGCGTTTGGCGAGACGGCCGGCTACGACCAGCTGCCGTCCAACTTCGAGCAGGGCCTCCAGGACACGATACGCGGCCACGAGGTCCAGTACGGCAGGTCGAGCCTGCCCGTCGTCACCCTCCTGTGGCTCTACGGCGAGCACTCGCGCCTCTACGCCGAGAGGACCGGCACGTCCACGGAGAAGGCCAAGAGGATCTTCCTGGACCTGCTGGACCGCGGCCAGGACCTCGACATGCTCGGTAAATATACCGCCCAGTATTTCGTGGCGAAGGAGTATCGGAGGGACGGGGACAAGGTGAACGCCGAGAAGTTCTTGCGGGGTGCGATAGAGAGCCTGTCCTCGCTCGAGGACAGGCCGTGCTTTGGCGTCTCTGCGGCGCTGGAGCTGGTATTAGATCTTGAGCGGTGGCTTACCGAGTGGGGCGAGTACGACAAGGTGGAGGAGATACGGCAGAGACGTCTGAAAATGCGTCTCGCCCATGAGAAGAAGTCATCATGACCAAGGCTCACCTGGGGGACAAACGGGACTACTTTTTATGCAGCAAAAGCAATCATGAACTTGACTTTATTCCAAGACAACAGATATTTGCACCCGAAGAAACGGAGGGTACACCTGCATGTCGGCAGCACTCAGCTAATTCACACTCCTCATTAGCACGTCCAATTCGCACACCCAATTCACATACCCAGTTTTATACCTAATACCTATACACCTTATTTGTACACTTGATTTATATGCTTAAAACTAATAAGGTCCATGAATTGGCTTGTGTAAATTGGATGTGTGGGTGCTGGGTGTTAGGTGTTGGGTGTTGGCTGTGTAGGTGTGCAAATAGCTGCAGTTAACATGGCACGAATGATATACCGGTGTAACCTCGATTTTTGTGGGTGCGAATGTCTGTATTCTATTCGAAAGCAATAATCGCTTCCAGGCTTCCACGTCCTGTACAATCCGCTTTGGCATGCATATTGCACTTCAGAGCCTAGCTGAGTCCCGACTGACTACCAATAATCAAAAATTATCACTCATGAGTTGATCCGCAAACTCCTTCAGATCGATGACTGCCATGTGTGGGAACGAGTCCAGCATTGGGAGTGAGCGCAGCACTGCGAATGGGTCCAGCTTTGGGAATGTGTCCAGCATCGTTTCCTTCTCGCCCATAACCATGCTATACGCAACCTGTGCGTACTTCCTCGACACGACCGAAAGCTTTGGAGCGATTCTCTTGTACGCCAGATGCAGGAAAATAAAGGCTTCGGCATAGAACGGAACCACCATGCCCCACTGCTTGATCAGGAGCTCGGGCTCGGATGACTCTGGACGTCTTCTGGGCGGGCTTGCGGAGATGACAAACCCCAGTGCCTCGAGGCCTTTCAGAATCATCTCAATGCCCTCAGAGAACCTCTCCGCAGCGGCAAGATGAAAACCAAGGGCGAAGTAATGGCTCCAGAGCTCCAGCCTGACTGCACCGGGGATCTTGGCCGTGGCGGAGTATGTTTGTTCGAGGCTTTCGAGCGTCCTTTGGGCGTTGGGAATGTCCCATCTCTGCACTTGGCTTCCCATGAACTGCGCGATGTTTTGCTGCAGTGACTTCCGCTGCATCAGTTTGTCATTTGGTGTCACCTTTCGGTCGAGACACAAAGGACAGTCGCAGGTAAAGTCCCATCTGCGAAGGCGCTCCTGCGCTTCCTCGTACGAGTCCAATTGGCACGGGAACCGATAACACATGAACAGCTCGGATCCTTCTTCGAGGTCTCTTGCCGCTCGAACGATCTGCATGTCTCCAATGAAAGAGCGACTGACGTTGCTGATGCAAGAGTGGTTTATGTGGGAGGTGAAACACCAAACACCGACGCTGTTGTATGGCCGATCCCCGCTCTTTGAGACGAGGTCTCGTTTGAGGTCTCGTTCGGAGGAGAGGGAAGTCCTCGGGACCCCGAAGCCCGCGAGGTCAATGACCTTCTGAACCAGAAACCTGAATAGACATTAGCAAAGCACCGCAAAGGCTCATTACCGACTACTTACGAGTCAACCACAGGACGTCCGTCAACCTCGTACACGGAGACGCCATCGTAGTCTCCATGGTCCAAGTCGCCAAAAGATCGAGCGGCTTCAATGTTGTGCAACATCTTTTGCAAGATTTGCGTGCGCAGATATCTCGCAGCAATGTCGAGCTCTCTCATGTCTCTGCCAACAGGAACATCGTTGTCATAACAGGCGTACCCAAACGCCTTCTCACAGATGAGCAGTTCGCCAGCCAGGACCTTTCTCGTGGTAAACACCCCACGTCCCTTTCCTGGTGAGTCTCTGATTTTCACGGCACCGGTATAAGTGGCACAATCGATCAGGGGAGGTGTGGCTTCCGCTTTCTGGTACATGCGGCGGAAGTCGTATTGGCCTGAGGTTTTTTCTTGGAGCCTTGCGTGGCAATGTTCGATCATTTGCATTGCTGAGCCGTTTTCGGGACGAGCAGTTCTAAGTACCTCCAGACACTGGTCGTATTTTGCGAGTGCATAAAGAGCGCTGGCCTCGCGTAAAAGTTCCTTCTCGGTACGTGCTGAGATGTCTCCCCGGTACGACTCGATGGCATCTGCGAGGGCAGTAGCTGGGCGTCCCAGTCGGAGATTCGCCAAAGAACGATTGCGGTAAGCCAACCTCAATTCTTCAGGCGTTTTAGCCGTTCGAGCGGCAGTAGTGTAGCTGATAATATTAATCAATATGACATTTTGGACGCAAATGTGTGGAGTGAGACTTACAGACTCTCTGCCTCTGCATATTTCTCCTGACCCACGGCATTGTTGCCCATTATTCTCGTGGCATGACTGTTTCTGACACCGGCGTTGTTGTCGCTCCATTTTGCAGGAAGAAGCTCATGGCCATGAGGAAGCATCAATATATCACTGGGATGGTCCACTCGCAGGCTGTAGCATTCGCCATTGGTAGAAACTGTTAGGAAAGGCTCCTTGATCAGATAACAACCACCAGGTCGAAGGAGTTGCTCCGCAGGCACAACTGTCTCCCTTGGCTGGTGGAGTAACTGGATATATGCCAGTGTGTCTTCCTCGTCCTCAATACTTGTCATTAAATGCTCAAGCCGAATTCGAGTTGGGGATTCATGCACGCGAATGGCGGTTCGCTTTCCGCGATGGTGGGTTTCGTGTTCCATCTGCGAGATGACGATCGGGTCGAGCTCGTTGGCAGCAAGGATGCAAGGCGGATAAGGGGAAGGCAAGTTCCACATGGAGTCGGCAGAGCTGCTACCGGTACCGTCGGCAGCTGGGGAGTGGCTCGCCATTTGTGATTGAGCGAGTTGTGATATTTGATGGATGATCGTGTAGAGATTCTCTGTCTATGTGACACGTTTGTTGATGAATGGCTTTTTTTGGGTTCAGCAGACGACGATACTGGTGTGCAAAAGGCAAAGCTCTAATGTGTTGGGTGACAGAATCATGTGGGACAAGCTGGAGAGAAGTGAAATGTTTTGATCTAATGTTTTGCAGCAGACAAGGAAGGAGTTATCAATGAACCAGAAGACAAACATGTTGTCGGCAGTGACGAAGGCGCGGGGGCGCTCTTTCTCGTATCTGCTCGGAACAGTCGAGCCCACATTTGCACTGAGAGAGGACCGACCAGGATGGCCAGTCCGTCTTCGACTTCCGTGTCCGCTGCCAGTCATTCAATTGACTCTGTGAAGGCGAACGAGGCCATGGCCGAAAGCCTGGCATGGGATTCCAGTGGCTACTTTGGGCAGGTAATAAAATGGCAGTCCAAATTTACCCCGTCTGTTGCGAGTACCATATGTCCATGCATGATTCTCAACAATCGCTAGGTCTTTAGGGCGATATTAGCAGCAGATTCTCTCATGAGCTTCCAACGACTCAACCTGCAACAGTGCGGTGAGCATTGATCTTGAGTAGACTGGGGAATCTCTATCCTCTATTTCCTTTGTTCTGTGTGGCCGGGACCTACTACTCAACACTATGAATTCGTCCGAAAAATGTGCGCAGGCGCTCACGAATTTTCGCCTGCCGTGTGCTCCCTTCTCCACTCCATTCCGTTCTTCTGTATGAGCCACGCCAAAGGAAGCTCAATGAGCAGCAACATCGCATAGATGGCAAAACACCAGCCCAAGCCAATCGAGTCTGCGAGCGGCTGCACAGCCGCAACCGCAGCACCTGCGCCCAGACACCTAACGATACTCATGGCTGCAGATGCCGTGGCTGACCGTTGCATGTTCAGATCCGTGAGTAGTGTGCCCGTCATCTGGATGGAGTCAGTCACTAGCCAGTAACAGAACGGGTTCGATGCACTATCTTCGCAACTTACGGCAAATAAGCTGGCGGTCGTGACTCCAGTGAGGAATTGCATAATAATCATGACAGAGATATGCTGCGTCTATTGTCAGCCAGTAGGGATTGCAAACTGCATGGTGCTTTGCTCTTACCGCTCTGGTCATCAACGCCAGCCCGTATCCAAGAGTGCCCAAGCCACTGACAATTATGAGTATGTATGCCCCTTTCAGGCGTGTCTTCTCGATTGGAAAATCAGGCTCGTGTCCATCGAAGGAACTCCCATTTCCGTTGGACAGCTTTTGGACGGTCCGGCGGAAATAGTAATTGAGAAACCTCCCTGGCGAATGTAAGCAGATATATGAGTTGGTGTTGTGCTCCCGCCACTCACCGGTGCAAAACGCTCCAACGCCACCAGAGACCCCAGAGGGTAGGTAGATGAGCCCAGCATTAAGATAATTCAGCTGGTAAATCTCGACACACTGCGCCCCGAGCGAGGCTTGCAAGGTCATCTTGACCGCGTAGGTGATCGAGTAAAGCAGGATCACGACCAGAGACTGCTTGTTGGCCAGAATCGGTAGACACGCGAACGGGTTGGGATAATGTCGCATGGGCTTCACGATATGGGTCGACGGTCCATCCTTCTCATGCTTCTGCAGGACGCTGAAGAAGCTCCAGTAGACACCCCTGGCCTTGCCGCTCCCGTCGCCGACGATGTTTCGCTGGGTCTCTGGAAGGAACAACAGCACGATCAGGAAGTGTGAGCCTGTGAGAATCACTAGAAACCAGAAGATCCACCGCCATCCGATCTCTTGGGCGATGACGCCTCCTATGACAGGCCCCAGGCTCACTGCAAAGTCGGTTCTGTGACACGGATCAGTCAGTAACAATGAAACGCCACGAATTCGAAATCATGGTCAAAATAACTCACGCAACAAGCATGCTGCCGACAAAGCCGCCTCGCTCCCCAGCCACTGTTATGTCCGCAATGACTCCATACGCAACCGAAGTCAGCCCCGAAGAGCCAGCGCTCTGAAGCATCCGAAGCACGAAAAGCGCCGCGTACGACTTCTGAAGTGCCATGCCGATGTTCGCAGCGATGAGCAGCGTGAACATGAGTATATAGATAGGACGACGGCCAGCCTGGTCGGCCATGTCTCCCATGAACGCCGGTGCAATCGCCGCGACGATCAGGTACGAGGTGACCGTCAGGTTGATGAGCGTCACCGACACCCCAAGGGACCGGGACATGGGCACCAGTGCCGGGTAGTAGATGTAGCTCATTAGAGTCGAGAACATGGCGGCGAAGGAGGCGACCAGGCTGATGAACCGCTTCTGGCCCTTGGTAAACGCCGTGTAAGGTCTCTGGGGAGCGGCGGCATCTTGTCGTTCTGTGTCAGGCGCTTGACTGGCCTCTGCTGCTGGCTTTTCTTCCACCACGGCCGGCGTCTTGGGTTCGTGGTTTTGGTTGCCGCTCTCCATCGTTATAGGGAGGAACGAAAAGGTCTACTCCGTCAACTGCCAGGATGCCGAGGGTATGATCCGGAACCGGTGGTATTGCCCGCACACTCCACGAAGAGGATGCGAAATATGTGTGAAGGACGGTTGGTGATAAACAATCTGGGTCGCTCGTATCAGCCTTCAAAATGCAACCAACTGTTCAGGCAATGTACCCCTGTGGCGGGGTTACCTGATTTACTCTGTTATAGGGCAACGCCGCATGTGTTGGTTGTTAGTGCGAAGCAGACACCCTGAAATAGAATGGATAACCGCTGTCATAAAAGGAAGAGGGGTCATGCACGAGCAGCACCTGGGTCAGGCCATGAAGGACGATTGCTTCTGAAGGTGGTCAATTCACCTGGTCTTTGGGCAGGTGAAGGTAATGTGAAGATCAACTGGTGTGAAAGTCGTTCTGGACCAGATTCTAGTCTATTTATATTGACCTCCGCTTACAGAAAACGGGCCTTGTCCCCAAAAACTGCCTTGTGTGATTCACAGCTTCGGCTTGGTCGTGTCCTGCTTCACCCTAGAAATGAGAACACCCATGCTACTGAGGAATCTAAGTGACCAACCCGTCAGTCTGAGTGAATGTAGGGCTCGTGCATCCACGAAGAACTTACGTATCCCGCAAGCCCGCCTCGTTCGGATACAGGCTCGCAAGGCAAACCTGATGCCGAATCATGTACATCATGATTCGGCTGTCTGCATCTTCTTTCGGGTCGGACGGAGGAACGTGTTTGCGGTATTCGTCAATGTACGGCTTGCCCAGGGAGTACCGAGGGTTTCGGAAAGTCGCAAGCTCAACTGGCCGGGGTCAGTGTGGCACTCATACGATTCACACACGGAGTGAAGACATACCCTCACTGTGTGCCCATAGGGCGTTGGCGTCGTACATGACAACACTGTCGCGGCCAGGCTTGTACTTGACATTCCCAGGCCACATATCGGTGTGGCACAGACATGGTTTGACCGACCTTCCCTCTGTCTCCAACGGTCTGAGGTACCTGGGCAGCACGATGTCCAAGAATGCCGTTGTGATTGCCTTGTTGGCGCGAGCATGCTGTCCTCGTATGCTCTCTTCTCGGGCGAGCACCATCTTCATGTGCTTTGTCCACCAGACCTCCCACGAGTCTTCCCAGTCGTTGTTTTGAGACAGACAACCAAATCTGGTGGTCACTGGGAATCCAAACTTTCCCGTGGGCGACCGTCCCATACTCCTCATATGCAACGCGGGGAGCGGAGCCATATATGCCACCGGTCCTGGCACTTGAAGTTTCTGCACTTGGTCATCGAGCATCTCAACGAACTCCATCAGGAAGAAATGGGTGTCGGGATTGGAATCATATGCGCTGAATGCGATAGGTCTAGGAATAGACTCCGGGATGAATTGGTAGAGGCTGGACTCGGAGTGCCAATGGGCCTGCATTTGTTCAAATCCGCCAGAACCACTGGCAGTCTGCTGGAGCATCAGACAATGTGGCCTCAGGCTGATAAAGGTGAAGGTAGAGGGTAGACGGACCTTGGTGAAGAAGCGTTTGATGCCCCCGTGTGGGAGTTTCACTTCAATTCGATGCGTCTCGCACCAGTCACTGAGTCCTAGCTCAACGACTTCAACCACTTCTCCTTCGGGCAGACCTTATTCAGTACCGGAGGCACGCTTGGTCAGATATGTGCACCAAGATATGCAGCAGAGCCACGGACGAGACACAGTACTCACATGCTAACACCTTTTGGTCAAGCCTGTCACTGACATCACGAGTGTCCTTTGCCATGTTGGTACTGTAGAGATCCTCATGGGCGTACCTTCATCACCTGGTTAGCATTGGTATAATTTGACAAATGGGTTGAAGAGGGGATGTTACCGAAGATGGTGGGTATTCAATGTGAAGCCAAGGACCGAAAGAGGAAGCTCATGTGCTCTCAGTGGCACTGTTGGTACGCAGATGAGGGCAGTAGTAAAGACCCCGCCGCCCAGGTGCAGATGTTGGGGGCCAAGGGCTAGATTGTGTTAGCACTGAGGGCACTGATGAAGTGGTGTGCTCAGCTACAGATAGAAAGCCAGGAAGGTGCAGGTAGGCTGCACGATCTTGCATTATAACTGTGGCAGTAAACAACATGACGTGGCCGGTGTATGCCCATGGATCACTGGTCCGAGTCAATGGACTGAACGACTGGCGGCACAGCGACCCCTATGATCTCCTGTTTGACCGCAAACAGTCTCACCTTTTAGTTTGCGCTGGCATGTCAACATTTATGAGCACAATTGGCGACTTGCTACAAGTAGCTGTCTAGCGGGTATATGTGGAAAACCTCGGTGAGCGAGACTTTCTTTCCGGTACGGTCCAAGGGCTGTGGCATCATGGGAAGAGGCATTCCTGCACTCCCTGGTGCCGGGATCTCGCCGAGGGTTTCAATTCTCTACTGCGGCAAACCGTGCTAGGTTGGCAAACGCCATTTTGATTGGATCGGGCCGGCGTGTTGGTTGAGGCCAAGGGAAGCCAAGCAGGATTGGACAGTGGTGCACTATCACTCCCAGATGGGCCACAGAATTGTCACGGAAATTGCCCGGGAGAACGGTGCTTGACATCTCAGTCTCTTCCCCTCCCGGCAAATTTCCGGTCATCCGTTGGGGAGAGTCCCCTGCATCTCTTGGTCGATACGTAAATTGAATAATGAGGTACAAGTCCGACAATGTGTCTTCTGTCGAAGGGATAATGAACCATTTCGGTTCTCGATATGGGCACAATAAAACCTTCCGGTCCTTGAGAAATAAGATTATGGCTATCGAAGGTGTCGAATCGTCTTGTGTGCCCTGACATGCCTTGGCCATCCGGGACGACAAGCCCTGCCATCCACTTGTTACGATAACCCCCAGAGGCTCGATGCCATGCGATCAATTGTCATCGCATCATTGCAAGCACTCAGCTTCCTACCTTCTTTGTGCGGTTTGGAGAAGCGTCAGTCTTCTCCTTACACGAGCCCTCTGGGCCTCACTCAGTCGGCAGAGGGACTTCCTGACCTAATTCCTTTTCAAACGAGTTGTTGGAGCCGTAGTTGTATTATTCAGTACCTTCGCCTTCGACAACGTCTACCTCTTACGATAGTACTGATGACCCCTCGCCCACATTTTCCTGTCCCATGGTGGATCAGGAAAGACGTGGAGTCTGTTCTCAGAAAAGGTGTTGGCATACCGACAAGAATTTGGCTGCTTATGAAATTCAGTTTCAAAAACATCCATTTCGCAGTTCCTGATACGATTCGGGCTGTTCAGAAGTATTGCAAAACCGTTCGTACGCATATATCCTGGCCAAAGGCGACCGCTCTACCGGGATACCGCATCGCGTTCCATAGGATGTTATTCTTCGCCACTTCATACAGGGTCTCCTCAAGTTCTGCCATATATCTCGAGACTTTTGTGTATGTAAACTTATGGACTGGATGCGTGTACAATTGGAAAGTCTCTATATGGGCGGATGTTCGCAGCAAGGTGATACCGAAGGAGTCATACTTCCTGACCTTTGACACACTGTGACTTCTCCATCGTCTTGACCCGCCCGACGAGATTGTCACGGGCATGATATTCTCATCGAACCGTCTCCAACTCTTCGATGTGAGGGGCAAGAGTTACAATGCCTGGGTTACTTTTGTGTTGGCCAGGAAAAGCTCAATGGGCGACAATTCGAGCGATCCTGAGCAGTACTCGGTAGTCACACCAGGGAGACCCAGTCAAGCCGTCTGGCCCTTTAATGACTCAAGGGTTGTCATGATAATCACACAAACTCATAATGGGAAATTCTGATTCTATGGCAGCGAGAATGGTGCAATCACTATACATCATGTAAAGACCGGTCAAGTCGTTCCTGAGCTGGGGCTCCATGCTGCCGAGATCCGCCACCTGGACTCAACCGCAAGAAAGGTCGCCTTCTGAGCGTGGATGCGTCAAGGAAATGTGCCTTCACTCAGCTCATTCCACCACTGTCAAAATCAGGGTCCTGGGCCCAGGGAGAAAATGTTCTAGACCATCGGGCTCAGGCTGCAATCACGCAGGCTCTCGTCAGTCCAGATGGAACTGCAATCCTGGTGTCAATCCTTTCAGGACAGGAGATATGGGAACAAAGCCGGGCCAATTTTGCAATCACTCCGTCGGGGACGGTAGATGGATGATGCACCCCGCCGACGATTCTCGTCTTCTGTTGGCAAGGGGCCAGCAGATCGAGCTCAGCCAGTGGGCTGGGGTGCAGAAGGTAGAACCGCATTGCATATCACTGAGTCTGTCCTCGGACATACGCAAGACAGCAATCCCCAGCGAATGGTTTTCTCAAACAGGCATCGACTACCTCTTTCAAGCCCTCCCACTGCAGCATGGACATGTGGCGGCATTTCTGATGCTACAGGCTCGCCGCCTGCAACCAGGTGTCCCAGAAGCACCGGTCTCGGCTTCAGTGAGGAATATGGTCGCCGGAGTCAAAACTGTCATTGCGATCTCGCGGTCCAGTGTCGTTTTCTTGGACCGCGGCGGGTGGGTGTGTTCATTGGGCATCAAGAACATCTCAGAGGCCAAGTCGTACACTCGACATTTCTTCATACCACCTCTCTGGCGGGTGAGGGGAGATTTTGTGGTCAAGGCTGTGGCCAAGAACACCCTTGCGATCGCGCACAAGGACGATGTTGTAGTTTTCCACGGGTTCATGGACTTCAATTACAAGATGGACTTCCTCGCGTTTCCTGACGAGGAAGACACGCCCCTGGTCCTGAGGCGGCGGGTAACAAATCTGTAGACTTAGGCGTGGCCAACACAGTACACAAGAAGCAATGTTATATTGTCAGTCTAGGTCTTCATACATTCATTTCTCTTGTCTGCTCTATGTTCGTTTATCGTAACAGAATACGTTTCCAATATACCTCCAGTAAGCCTTTTTGCACAATAGTCGCCCAATCCCTTCTTGACCACGTAAACATGCAGATGCCAACTCTCTCGAAATAGTCTCCTGCTTTTTTCACGCAGATACCCAGGTACGTCCCATCATAGAGCAAGAGAACGAAGGCATCCATGGTCTCCTCGCAATCAAACAGGGCTATAGCGTAGCATCCCAAACTGCCATTCAGAGCTGTTGTACCTTCAAAGTTCAAGTGCCATTCTGATCCAGGTCCCTTGGACCACCTGGGGCTTGCGGCTGCTTTGGGAACAGGAATATAAAGACCGAGGAAATCCAGCATCCCCGGTATGAGAGGTGGTGAAAGGACATCAGCG
This sequence comes from Diaporthe nobilis, assembly GCA_023078575.1. NCBI lineage: Eukaryota > Fungi > Ascomycota > Sordariomycetes > Diaporthales > Diaporthaceae > Diaporthe > Diaporthe nobilis. The sequence continues at coordinate 3,274,070 of JAKZJT010000010.1, forward strand.
ACGCTATGTTCCATGCGCGGGAACATATTTAGGAACTCCGTTGCATTCATGTCGTCTTTGGACGGGTCTGTACGGTTCATGCCGTCAAACTTACAACCCGAGAATCGTTGCTTGGTGACGATCTTTTCCCTTTGAAATGCCAAGCACCATTCTTCTACCAGACTGATTGAGTCTGATGTCCAGTGAAATATCGTCCCCGTTGCTGTCGAAGGAAAGCTTGGTCTCTTTGAGCAAGCAAACTCAACTGGTGTGATCCAGGAGACCCATGACCACGTCGGTGGACTAGCTCCAGATGCGTCACTCCGCCTCGTTTGGCATGGATTTGGAGTGTACCATAGCAAAGCTCTGGAGAAGCATCTCATCGGTAAGCCCTGGAGGGCACCAATACCCAAGCCGTCCCAATTTGAACTTGAGTAGAGCTTGTTGTATACACCGGTGAGAGCATGCAAGATGTCACCAGGGTGTTTGAGGTTTCTCCCTGTGTACACTGACACGATTTTCTGAAATTCCGTATCCCACCCATGCGGCGCCATGGCTTCCATCTGTGTCATCTCTAGTGTGTTTTGGGGTTGTACATCGTCCAGAGGGTCCACGATCTGGTTTCTTCCATACCGCATACCTCCCAACCTGGCCGAGTTCCTCAAGGTTTCGAAAGCATACCCCTCTCTGAGTGTCTCGTGCGCGCATTCATAGAAAATTTCGCCCGATGCAAAATAAAGCTTTCGTTGTGACAAAAGTTGCTCTTGATATGTCCATCCGCGCGTGTTCCAATGGGAGTTTTGGATTTGTTCGATGAGCGAGATTCGGCCTGTTCCAATGCTGCATGTACCATCAATTTCGTGGAAAAGATGTTCTCGACCACAATTATCTGCATTGAGGCCACGAGGGCTAATGCCTGCTAGACCTGCATCGGCATCAACGCCCGATAATGCCACGATAGTCAGGTCTGCGTTCTCATAGACGCTGTCCATGCCGTGTATCAGGCGTCTCTTCTCTTCCGGATCGTTTTGCACGATGCACAAGCTGTCCACCCACAAGTACCTCTGTCCAGTAGAGCGACAGAGTGAGATCGCATCAGCAATTGTCTTTGGGAGACGCTTTGAAACACCATCTTGGGTATGAAGTTTACCGAGTGATGACGGCTGATATAAAGTGGAGAGGTTCTCCTTATTCGTGCAGAGGCCGAATGATGCCGCTTGACCCCAGACATATGAAAGAGCGATGTATCTGCATGGCTTATTCTTCACAACAAGTCTGCCCTCGATAACATCAATCAACCGAAACCCGGATGTGTAGAATGTTTGCGCCATGTTGGCCCATTGGGCCTCTCGATTTTTCATGCAGTAAGTGTGGTACTGACATTCATGCAACCAATTCCGCACTAATCCCAGATCAATGCATGACGGAATTGACCGCCGTATGGAGGAAGTCGCCACGGTAGAACCGTCGATCTTCATGGGATCAACCTCTAGTTCAGTAAGGACAAAGTTGGCTTTCTTGTCGTACGGCAAATCCTGCCTCATCAGCCGGAGATTCGGAGGTCGCTGATCAAGGGCCAGAATAATCCGGAACATGCGTTTCTTCTTTCCAGCTGATAAACGGCGCCATTCTTTGCTCTGCATGTGCACACTTGGATGACGGCCGTTCGCTGCCAATGGCGATTCGTAGCCCCAGTGCAACTTGACGAAATGGCGAATTGTATTACACAATTGACAGAGCGGGTCATTGAATGCTTTCAAAGAGCCGATGCGTCTTGCTTTGTATTCTCTCGTCAAAAACTTGGCCAGGTCAATTTTCTGGCACCTGTTGCAAAAGTACTGGGCCTTGCTGGGGAGCTGGGAGGGATCGGGACTCTCATTCAGGCAGACTTGGTCCGAAGATCTCTCGACCCTGGCCCTGAGATCATGACGATGGCGTTTTGGGGACGTCGCTTGTGGCAACGGTGATCCGTTTCTTTTCGGCATTGCATTCACTGTGTTGGCTGATTCAGGAGATGATTCCCCAAGAATGGAAGTTTTTGGAAGCAGGATTGGCAGCGTGATTGGCAAAAGACTGATAGACTGCGTGATGTATGAAACAGAACAATCACGGAATGACTGGGGAAGAAAACTCTCCTTAAAAAGCTTGGAAAGTGACCACATTGGTCCCAGCCCCATTCTGACAAGTCATCAGGCATACTGCACAGCCACGTACTAATGTTGTGCAACCTCAGCAGAATGGCGGACGACGAGTGGCCTTTTTCTACTTCCAAGACGGACATTTGTTAGCCTAACATAAGCACCGTGCCAGGGAAATGTTGCATCTGGCCTGTAGTAGCTGCGATTTAATCTTTTTTTCTCGAAGATCCTTGCCCCATGCCTTCAATACGTTTGCCTATCTTCCAAAACTACCCAGACGTATTGATTACATGTTCCTCTCTACACCCGCAGCCTTTGAATTTTACAGAGGCCCAGGACTGAAGGCCGCGTCTGATATGATCTCAGCCAGACCAAAGCCATGATTTATTCACCGTCCTCCGCCTCGCCGACCACAACGATGGCGCCAGCAAACGTGAGTGAGGCTCACGTGGGCTCAAAGAACTCCTGGTCCTCAGCAGTAAAACCGACATTGAAAGTGTGCCCGTCCGCGATCTCGAACGTCCAGTACAAGTCCTAGGCGATGCTGCTCTGGGGTGAGCTCCAGGCCCACTCGTCCCTGATTAGGTCCGCCGGCACGACCTTGCTTACGCCTGGCTTGCACCGCATGGACAAAGCCTGCATGTATGTGTATGCGCGTGCATCTAGCTAGTGATATAATTTCTGCTAAGATTGTCATTGGAATGCGATACTAGTATGTCATGCGATTGGCTAGCATATGAGAATATTTAACATTGTTCTGTAGAACCATGTAACTCAGAACAACATAGATATATAGATTCCGAATACCCTGGGATATACTAGCCGCAAGAAATAATGCTGGAATGCCCTCAAGCACCTGAAATACATGACAACACAAGATCCCAAGTTAGCCTTTTAGTGAACAAGGTACCTGTCATCCGAGTTGATGTTGTAATCAGCGAACTTCCGAGAAGGCACCTTGCGCTGGAACATGATGTCCATCTCCTCGAAGGTACGGTCCTTCGTCTCTGGAAGGCGGAAGAAGCCCCAGATGGTGGTGAGCAAAGACAGGCTACCCCAGAAGAACGCCTGCAGAAGTCTAAGTCAGCAATGTGAAGTAAGGGAATGTGCTTGGTAAACAATGTAAGGCTTACAGTCTTCCCCTGGGCGTTCCACGCAGTCGGGGACATGAAATACGGCTGCAAGACACCCCCAATGATATTGGCGACGTAGTACGCACTACGGCCCAGGACGACGGTCTGCGTCCGGAGGCGGGTGGACCCGATCTCAGCGACGATGGTGTAGACGATGGGGCCGACGGACATGGAGTAGACGCCGAGCCAGACGATGCAGAGGATGGACTGGACGAGGCCGAGGGTGTGGGTCTGGGGCTTGACGCAGGCCAGGATGCCGATGAGCCACAGGCAGCACAGCAGGCCGTAGAAGCCGCAGAGCCAGATGCTCCGGCGGCCCCACTTTGAGATGTAGAGCCACGAGATGACGACGCCGCAGAAGGCGATGGCGGTGCCGACGAGGCCCAGGCTGTAGGAGAGGTCGGCGCTTAGGCCGGCTTGTTCGTAGACTGGGATGGATTTGTGTCAGCTGGTGCTATGGCCATTGGGATGATGGGTCTTTCATACAGAAAGTGCCGGTGTAGCAGAGAGCACCGCCGTTTGTGATCTGGGAGACGAAGCACATGACGGCGATCTCTGTCCGGCGTCTGTTGGTCCCCCTGAAGCAGTCGACGTACGAGGTGCCAGCCCGCTCCTCCTTCTCGAGTTCGTTGGTACGGACCATGAGGGCGATAGTCGCATCGTGCTCGCTCTGATGCTCCGGCTCGGAGAGACGGATCAGGGACTTCTTGGCTTTGTCAAGCTGTCCAGTGCGAACGAGGTACCAGGGAGACTCGGGGGCCAAGAATGCGACGATGAAGAGCGGGACGGGCCAGACCCACTGGATGGCCATCGGGATCTTGTAGCCCCAGTCGGTCTCGTTGTTGATCAGGCCCTTCAGGACGCCGGCCGCGATGAACTGCCCGATACACCAGCAGAGGTTGATATAGGCTGTGAGATACCCACGGAGTGCCAGAGGCACGACCTCGGCGGCGTAGGCCGGACCTGTTGTCGCGAAGACACCCCAGGGGATGTTGCAGAGGAACTGGCCGATGAGGAGGACCTCGATCCTCGGGGCGAAGAAGGAGATGAAGATGGCGGCGGACATAAAGACCAGACTGCCCATCAACACTATGCGGTGTCCATACTTGGCAGTCAGGTACCCGTTAAGCATTGCTCCGATGATGTTTCCCACCCCGCTGATATCGTTGAGGCCGGCCTGCCACGCCGAAGTGATCTGCCAGCCGTGCTCTTCGCCAGAGTACTCGCCAAACTTCCTACGGAAGGAGTGGTAACCCCAGAAATTGCCCAGCAGTTGAGTATCGTAACCCTCCATGATGATCGTCGCCGAGATGACTGTAAAGTGTGGCCTTGTCAGCAGCTGGACCCCGCTGTGTCCCACCGCGTGACTGCAGGTTGCACTTACGAACGGACCATATCGCGGCCTTCTTGTGTGTCTTGAGACCTTGGGCGAGGGTCATGCTGTGCTCGGTGGCTGTCGCCTGAGCGGCCTCGTCGTTGAGGACCTTGACATTGTCGAGGTTCGGCGCCGCGCCCTTCTCGTCAATGTGCTCGGGCCGGGCCTCCTTGCTATCTGTTGGCTCCATCTTGACCGACTTGGAGAGAATCTCAAGCCTGTGGGACACTGTGTCCGGGTGATACCAACTGAGGGGGGAGTGGTGGTATCTGCGCGCGGGAGAGCTGGCAGAGTGTCACGGTGGCAGCCGCGTCCACCTGTGGTCGGGGGACTCGCGTGGCTCTTATTACATGCAGCTCCCTCCACACATAAGACCACACAAGCTTTGCTCGTAGGGAGATCAGGTGTTGGCTACATGGCCCGGCCTCGAACACCGCAGGTGGCTGGAGCGACGGCCCGTCAGCACCGTTAGGCGAGAGGACTCAGAGGAGGATTTGCGCCATGTATACATATGGGGGCCCATCTGGTCGGAATTGAGAGCGTCTTGCAGGCCATTGCAGGAAGATGCAGAAAACATGCGTGGGTGTTGATATCGACGATTGGTGGAACTTCTTGTGGAGGTTGCATTCGAATTCAACACCCCTGGGCTTTGTGGGGATTTTAGGTGAAAGACAAGGGAGCGTAGCGTGCCCGGGGATGGGAAATCCACCGCGGGTTGGAGAATCTGGGGAAGCCCACGGGATCATGCAGCTATGCTCTCGTATGAGTCTTCTCGTACGAGTACGCTCCTCAACTTGGCCCCCGAGCAATACTTACGTTGCCTGCGAGATCACGAGCCTTCTCTTGGAAAAAGCTCCTCGATGAATTGTTAAGACTCGACGTCTGAAGATGAGCTCTCTATTAAGTCCCAGGGTCCAAGTATTGAATTGATCCAGCCATCTTGTAATGTTTGAAGGAGCAACTCCATGAAGAGACTTCGGTCAAAAGCGCGGCGGGAACAGGCCAACAGTGGACATCAAATCTTGGAGAAAAGAAACCCCACTACACTGCCGTGCCCGTCTTGGAGAGGGAACGCAAAGCCTTTCTTGACAGGGCTTAGTGTTCTGGTCTCGCCCACATCCCCTGCCCAACGCACCCCAATTCGGACACAACATCTCACCCGACGGATGTTTCCCCCTCACCAAAGGCGCAGCCAAGCTGAGGACCTCGGGAACGTCTGCACCGACATGGGTAGAGCGGCTGCAGGAGCCACACCACGTCGTCTTCATTGTGAGGGAGGGTGGTAGCCCAAGACATTGGTATTCCACTCATCGCCTTGCCAGATCGGCTCGATATTCCGAAGACGAACCCAGTCAGCTGCCAAGTGAGGAAGGGGGCCGTGGCATGCGGAGCCTCACTCTTGGGTGCCTCGAACTCCCGAGGTTAGCCCTAGTTCGAATGGCGGAACAATGGAGGAGTGCACTTGTCCTTGCCTATGAAATTCTCCGTTTGCTGTGCTAGCACATGTGTATATCTTTTTCGAACTTCGCGAAAGCTTAAATAGGGGTGATGTACTTTTTCACTGCCAACACAAGCTCAGTTACCCTCAGACACGGCGGTAGACAGTGTCATCCATGGTCCACCACTTCGTCATAAACTATCGTCTGTCGAACAGCAAAGTTCCTGAGCATTCAAGGAACCAAGACTGTCATTTTCCTACACCACATTGCTAAAATTTGCGGTCCAATGGAGGGAACTTTGAGATACAACCAACAATTGGTCGGGGGAACAGGAGCACGGATATCCAGGCCAGGTAAGTATTTCAAGACATTATCATTATCTAATCGTCGTGTTTTCGCTGGAGCTGTCGTCCAGCTTTTTCTCCGGGTCACCCTGACCCTTTTCCTGCTTCTTCTTGTCCCGTCGCGTCCGCCACTCGAGGGAACCAAACACGGCGATCGAGGCCGACCCAAGACCAAATATGAGCCCCAGTGCCACGATGCCGAATGCGCCCCCAGCAATCTTTGGTATTGATGAACTATCGACGGACAGCTCGGGTTCTCTTTTGATTTGCAGGTGTAGTGTCTCGACACTACCTCTCGTCTCGATCCGCGACGCTTGATGGTAGTCGGCTGTGGGCAAGGCCAACGCGAGAGTGATTTGGAACAGTATGGCGTAAACGATTGTGGCGACATTGCGTATGAAGAGGTGACATAGTATCATGATTTGGTTGAGTAATTGCCAGTGGTGGAGAAGCACGACAGGATTTCGAGGCTTTTGTCCTACTCAGATGCTCTTTCGTCTCTTTGCAGTCGGGGGCAAGATGTGGACTTTTCTCGGGGATTCTTCGCGCTGCGACAGCTCCACTGAACAAGGTATGAAAAGGTCTGGTAGTAAAACGGCTTGTTCCTGTCAAAGCCTAGGATGTCGAGATGGTCAACATCTGCGGAAGAAAAGAAAGACGCAAAGGCGAAGCGACCGGAGGGCGAGACTGAAAAGGACAGAGTCCGTCAGGAAGCAAGAATGTCTCCGCAGAATGAAGGCCCCGTAGAGTTTTATTTACTCTGTGTTTACGGAAAAGGCCAACGGGGGGGGCGCAGCTCGCGTATACGGCGGCGTTACAACCCGGCGACGTGAACCGCGCGTCATGAGCTACGATCCCCACGGCGTCTGAAGTTTGAGACCACTCAGCTGCAGAAGCTGCTCGGCTCCGAAGCATCGAGTGGACTTTGCGTGCCCGTGTCAGTGCTATATTTGGGGGTGCCACCGGGGCAAGGGTCAGCAGCAGAATAGGCGCCGTACGAGCCCCTGCCGTGAGATTCGACGTTTTAGACGCCCGCTGCTATGACGCATGGAACAGCGCTGTGACGCCTCGCCTGCGGTTTCAGGTACCCGAACAAGTGGGGCGGGAAGGGCCCAGCTGAGCCTCAGAAGGGGGACCCGTTCGAGCGCCTCGCCCATCACGGAGAGAAAAAAAACTCTTTTCGCCTGCCACTCATCTCCTGCCCAAGCCTTTTTCGTCCGACTTGATGGGGGCGATCTCCCGGATGACCGTCATGGGACCTTGGCCTGGGATTGTCCTAGCACCTACCGCACATCAGGAGGCTCTGCAATTGAAGTGCAAAGTTGGAGTTTGATCAACGGGTGAGAGGTTTAGGTGAAGCAAATTTCTTCTGGCGATTCGCCAACATGCCCAGATTGAAGGAGTTTTCTCGACGGTGCCCTACAGTAAGACCGCAGAGCAAAGGTAACAAGATGAGAGGCATTCCGTTACGATCATCCAGATCATCCAGATCTTGTGACGCAATAACGAGATGGGATGACTTTGCCGATGCCGGTGCACCACTGTACTCCAGATGACCGACGTAAGGTTTGGCGGTTGTAACGTGCTTTGTTGCTCACGGAGTTGTGGTGTGACGGACCAACCGACGATCTGATCGGACATGATCGGACACTGCGGCACGCTGTCGCAGTCTTGGAGAGGGCATGACTCTATGACCTCCAGGCTGTCGCCGCGAGCTTCTCAAACCGGATGGCTACATGGCAATTGACCTCGCCACTCAGGGGCTACGGTCATTGACTCAATCTGTGCAATCGCGAAGACATCCTCATAGCAGGTCCCATCAACCTTGTGCCACTGCGTAGTTGCAAAACAGGACATTGCAAATCTCAGCGTCAGTCGAGTCGACACCAATCAATTTAGTATCATCGGGGTCACACCGAGCGAGCACACCAGGAGGCCGAGGGTGGCAACGTAGCAGAGAAGCAGAGAAATCACCTGGGTTTCGCAAGCACGGTCGATTTACGATGCTGTACCGAAACTACGCAGTGCAGGTGTCTCCCAGCCACAAGATGGTTCTTCGACTACTTGTCTATGCAAATGCGAATTCCTCGAGAGAATGAAGCTTCGAGGCAAATCGTATCCCCATGTCGGTGAACACTTGCAGCACACCAAGCTGCGCTTGCACTCGCGTCATTGTAGTTTTGAGTAATTCACATGCACAGAAACTTGAGTGCCGATAATCTCAGCTCATCATAGACGGATGCGCGTTGCGATCCACGCTCAGAGACACTATGGGACTGCAAGAAATGCTGAATCGTTCTCGATCATATGTCGAATTATCAATCATATCAGGGACCAACTAGTTCCTGGGCGCAAGTCTCCACAAAAACAAGTGACTTCAATCCTTTATTGGATGTCGAATATGAGGGCAATTGGATTTGTTGTGGGATTCAAGCCCCTGGTGGCATGCGGAGAACACTGTCGTCTGCACATTATTCTCAATTCATAGCTCAGCCGTTGACAATGACATCACGCAGGGCGCGCTCATGGTAGGGCGCGTTTTGTCAACACCACTTGGCAGTGCTCTGCACAACAATTTAAACACGGCCAAAGAAGTTTGCCAGCCTATTCCGAGTAACACATTCAATCAGGCCAGACCACAATGGCTTCCAACGCGGAAAACAGTACCGTGCTTCTTGAGCTGCTCGACCGGCACCTCGAGAACAAACCGCACGAGCAAGCAGAGATAACCATCAACGAGGCCAAACACGAAATCGTCAGCTCAACGCTTGATTTCCTCGTGAAGGATCCCGCCTCTTCTCTCCTCGCAGCCAGGGTCATCCTCACCGTCCGCGATATATCCCGCCAGGAGGGAGTAGGAGACAAGCCGACCACAGAGCTAGCAGCACACATCACCACCCGAACCGGCCCAGACCGCACCTCATCCTCATCCTCATCGAGCCTGATCATCCTCGACGAGAAACCACAAGCCCAAGACAGGCCATCCCCGGCACCAGCACCGCCCCACCGCGCATCCACGATCCCAACCCACCCCCTCACAGATAGCAACAGCAACACTACCGCCAAACGCCCGCTGGCAGAGACATACAGGGAGTACATCCAAACCTTCATGGCCGACGCGACCACAGCAACAGCCCGCCTCCCGCACTTCCTCCACCAGCCCGTAACACACAACACACACCTCCTCACCGTCCCGGAGTACCACAACCTCGGCCAGGTCGTGCGCGACGCCATCCCGGACCTGGGCTGCGAGATCGTGGACCTCATCGCCGACGAGGGGCGGCAGGTCGTCGCGGCGCGGCTCGAGTTCGCGGGCACGCTGGTGAGGCCGTTCGCGGGGGCGCCGCAGCCGCCTGCGGGCGGGCGGGCGGTGAGGATCGGGGAGGTTGTGTTTTACTGGTTTGATGCCGGGAGGATCCGTGAGGTTGTTAGTCTGGTGGATATGGGGGGCCTTGGGGCCGAGTAGACCTGGGGGCGGCTGGCGTGACGGCCGACGGCTGGGGAACGACTGACTGCCGTGAACCGGACACAGGTTCAGGGGTTGCGAGGGGTAACGAGCATTGGTTGTAATATTCAACTATCTCGATGCCAATTCAAGCAGTCATGCTAACCAGTGCCAGCCACGCCATACTATCATAAGCCGGTATCAAATATGCGCCCTGGCTGAATGTGAAGCAATAACCAAACGAGTAGTCGTTAACTCATGATTATCAGAAATAGCCGACAAGCTGAACGCTTCATTCGTGGCTCCTAGGGAGAAGAGAGTCCTCGATGGGACAAGTGAGGCCGTGCTACCTTGCAAAACTGCACAACACCTGGCTATCATGAGCCAATTTCCAATATACACGCCAAATCAAAACCAAAAAACTCCAGTGCCCCGAAACCTGACTCCTTATGCAAGAACCTCCTTTGCCAAAGCAGCCATGACAGCGTGTGGGGGGAGACTCCAGTCGATCGCGGCAGTCGGCCCCATGGGTGGCTCGTTGTCAATCTCGTCCTCCTCGTTGTCGGTCCAGCCCCTCTCCGGGCCCCAGGTGATCCCCCGGTCGTTGGTAGCGACTACCTCCAGCAGACCCTGCATCATGTCGCCCGCCCTCTTGACCGCGGGGTTAGCGTCGAATTGCACCGATTTGACACTGGGCAGCCCCTGCAGCAGGCCTTCCAGCAAGCCCTGTGAGAAGGCCTCGTAGAACCCGGTGGACCTGCGCCATCCGTTGAAGATGCCGTCGCTGGGGTCGATCTCCACGTACACCGAGAGGCGCCTGACGTTCACACATTCCTTCAGGCCGAGTAGGTCATTAATGGCCCAGCTGCGGTAGGGCTTGTTAAAGCCTGGCCCCAAGCGCAATTCTAGGGATGTGAGGTGGGCGCGGGACTGGGGCTTGAGGCGGGCGAGCAGCCCCAACTTCTTCCTGGAATATCGGCCGTCGATGGGAAAGACACGGAAGGTCTTGGAACTATAGAACAGGTGGGAAGCCTCCCGGTAGAACTGGCGGCAGACGCGCAGGACGGACAGCTTCTTGTGGATGGTGAAGTAGTTGCCCGGCTCGAGGTCCACCACCGGGCCGACGTCTGCGAAGTGGAAGGCGTATATCTTGATCCGTAGCTCCGAGGGAAGGTCCATAAAGGGAAAGGGCTTGGCCACTTCCTTTCGCGGTTTCCTGTTGGCTATGGGGACGTCGAGGGTCAGGGCACCGATGGCAAGATTGTTGGGGTCGTCCGGGTCAAGCTCGGCTTCTGTGGTATAGGCGGAAGTGAGGGCAGAGCTGATCGGGGTGGTCAAGGTAGACGAGATCGGGGTGGGAGAGGCGAGGCCCCTGGCGCGGGCGCCTTTGACGGGCCTTCGGGGCATCGTGAATCGATGAAATGGAAGATGAATGCCGGGGAATGGTGTGATGGCAATGTCTGGCAAAACTCCGACTCGCTGTGCTCGGTAGCAATAATCGTCGCGGTGGGTATCGAGGGTATACGCCAACGGGTATCTCGTATGCTCGGGAATAGTAGTCGCGTGAGGTGATCAAACACGGTTTGGAACTCGCGTGGTGGTTTGGTTGTGTGGTGGTACGGGGAATTGGTGTCTTCGATTTGAGGGTCTCTGCTAAGTGCCGGAGTTCCCGATCGGGAGGCAAAGTGTAGCGTGGATTGGGTTCGGCGTGTTTCCTACGCGCGGTTGAATGTGGATTCGAATGATATGCAGTACTCAGAGGGTGGTCCCATCGTGAGTGCTAACTGGGAGGCAGACCGACGACTGGGGAACCACCCTCAGAGTGCAGCATCCGCACCGGCCATCGTGAAGACTTGCGAGGATGGGGACAGGCTGGGGCGGGACATGGAATCACTGCAGGTGCAGGTCGGCGGGTCGGACGCTGAGGAGTGGCGATGTACCAGAGGACAAGAACGAGGACGTCGTGAGGAGGGTCGGGCCAGTTGAAGTAGGAGCAACAGTTCGATCGATCACCGAAACAAGGTCGGATTAAGTTGTCGTGTGAGGCGGGGGCAGGTGGGAGAGTGGGTGCATATGCTTTGCGGGGAACAGGTGAGGAGGGAGCATCGTAACTGTAATAAAGCGACATGACGAGATCTAGTGTACTCTCCCCTGCAAGACGAAAGCCGTACGCTAGCTAAACTAGGTAAAGCGCCACTACCACAAGCGTGGTCCCTGCCGGACTCTGGAGCTAGCCCTAACCCTCTCTCAGAGAAGACATCTCGCCTATTTCAAGCATGGAGTCTCTATCAGTTAGACCTTACGGACCTCGTCTCACTTATACCATCAATTTCACTGAATCTAAGATTTTTCTCGAATAACATAATTGAAGTGACTAACGCCTGTAAGAGCCTTGACATATCCCCCCCTAATGGAATTATTACCTAGATCAGTCCAACTTTTGGTAAGCCAACCACAAATTTCCATGAATGCGGCAGAGCTCAGATGATTGTGATCTCCCGGATCTCGTACTCGCTCTCGAACCAGTTCCCTGGCTCGTTGAAACCCTCCCTTATGTCTAGCCGTCCAACCCTTTGGAAGGAACCCTTTTGATGCCCTGCCTCCTGGAGCAAGATCGCATACCCGCGCCCCGCGTCCGTGTTGCAGATCTCGAGGCTCCAAAGCGGCACATCCACTTTGCCCTCCCACTCCTGCGGACAGTCGAACTCGAATGTCATCCTGGAATCTACGCCGTCACCCTTCACGCCCTTCACCAAGCGACCAAGGGCAATCCGATCCCCCCTTTCAACCTGCTTTACCACTTGTCTCAACCTGCCCTTGATCACCAAGTATCCGCCGCTGACCATACCATAGGGGTTCCCCGCCGAAATCAGAGTTGTTTGGACGTCAATTATCTGGCATGTAACATTGTCGCCCATGGTCTCCGGCATCATCATGGCCGGCGTGTTGACGGACACGCCAAAAGATGAGATGCGGGCGTCAAGACTTGCCCAAGACCACGACGGCGCCCTATATTCCTTGGGGCGCTTCGCCACCCGGCCGTCCGCAGGGAATGGCTCGGTGGTCCAGAGACACTGCTCCAGGAAATTCTCCCTCCACATGCCGGCGAGGTAGTCGCCCACGGCCCTGGTCCTCCCGTAATTTTCAGCCAGCGCCGCTATCCCAAGCAGCTTGTCGCTCTCAACTGCGAGGAGGCGCTGCGAGTAGGAGCTCACCAGGTAGCCCCAGTTGTCGGGATGATCCAGGTGGACGAAGAGGTTGCTGCCGGGATCGAAGAGCGTCTGATAACGCCGGACCTCGGAAGGGACGTCTCCTTCGCATCGCTCGGCCTCCAAACAAAGGAAGATCAGCTCCCTCTGGCCGTACAGCAAGATCCTGCTGGATAATAGTGTCTCCTGCAGTGTCCAGCCCCTTTGGAAGAGGGGCGCCTCCGACCTCCAGGACTGGCCCTCGGGTACCAGGAGCACATCGGAGGGCTCTTTGTCGTCGAGGCGCGCTCTCATCCTGATGGGCTGCCACTGGGCCCGTGGCTGCAGGAAACCCTGATTACATGTCAGTGCTTCCGCCGCCGCTATCGTCACCCATGAGCAGTGATAGATGGCGTGCATTTGCGCAAGCTGTACCATCACGTCGTCGAAGTCATCTTGGACAATGCAGAGCGCGTCGACCCAGAGATAGGACAGGCCAATCCCGCGGGTGACTATGGCGGCGTCCTGTATCGTTGAGGGCAGGGTGGAGAAGTCGACGCCATTCAGGTAAGATCCCAATTTCGCCCGGGTTGTCTTTGCGGGCTGGTCTGCGCCCCAGCAGTAAGAGAGGGCCGCGTAAGGTTCGGTTGCATGGTCTGTTGACAGCCTTATCGTTGGTTCCTTGTCGGTTCCGGAGATGTGAAGCACTCTCGAAGGCATGAAGTCTCTGGGCCGAGATGAACACTTGGCGTGGTTTGAGTTGCAGTCGTCTATCCAGTTTTTGACCCTCCGGTAACTTAGGTTCGAGTTGGGTACTAAATTGGGCGGAGCACGGCCCGCTAAGATGCCAGTCGAGGGGCGGATATCTGGCCTAGTCAGCGTCTTGATTCACGATGTAGGGCGGATGTAGTGGTATACCATAGGGCATGTATATCTCATAAGATTGATTGTACGCCTGAGTTTCGCCATTCTTCCACGAGAGAGTAAATTTTCGGTCAGATTTCAGTGCACCTGAAAACACAGACACGACGGCGCCGTCTAATTCACTTTCCGACATTGGTCTCACAAAATGAGAGCGAATTTCCGTCTGCAGACTTCTCTCGAAAAACGGGCAACCAAGCTCGGCTTTCTCACGAGCATATGATCCTGTTAGACTACTCTGAGTCTGTCCATGACCTTTCTGCGTTATATGGTTAAATGTGTTGTGTATAAGATCAAGTTCCCATTCCCTGCAGTGGGAGCATGAATGAGGCGCAACGGCTGGAGTTGCAGCAGCAAGCTCTTGTACCTCGCTGTTCGTGGCAAGCCAGTCTTCTGCGTGGGAACTTTTGCCCTCGTCAGGGGACAAAGATTGCTGATTTTCGACGGACATTCTCCTCTCGTCTAAGGATATGCCTTCGGAGTCTGGTCCTACGCCGGGCGTCTGGCTGCAACCTCTTGGGCGCTTGGATCGGTAGCTGCGGGCAAATATAGCGAGCTGTTAGCCAGACCATGTCTGTGATTAGCAACCTAGCCGACTTTTCTCACTCACGTAGAGGTCCTCGGGACTCGTTCCAGTGGGAATTTAGTGGTTGTGCTTCTTCTAAGCTCTCTAGTGGTTAACTGCATGCAATCTGAAAGCTCGACGCTGGCAGCGATCCTGCAGGGACAGCATATGATGACGGTCAAACCAATGCTGAAATCAGGGCAACTAGGACATTGTAAGGCGGCAGCGTTATGAAACCTGGCAGGACAGCAGCTGTCGTTGAACTCATGTGTGACTGTGCCGCAATTTGCTGCCTGCTTCCCCCCTCACGTGCAGTCAGAATTGACTAGCAAATGGTGAGATGTACCATGTACCCTTTGGGCCCACTCTGCTTCCTTCAGAAGGCTCCTACAACTGAAGCCCTGCTCATTTTCGTACGTAGCATTTGTTTCAAAAGTCTAGACTCTTGATATCCTAATACTACCGTGATAACTCTTCAATTAGAGGGTTTAAAAAAAGACGACATTGAGAATATAGGCGAGCTGGCAGCGCAATCTCCAAACTCGAGAAGCTGGGAAGAGGAAAGCACAACTTGCGGTTGGATAGATTGAGAGAGGTCCCCCTTCGGAATTTTTGAACACTTCCCATTGTGCGTGCATTGGCAAATCTCAGATACACCTTGCTTAAGGATATTTGCCCAACCTCATCACCGTGGTACAAGTCAACACCAATCCAGGACAGTTTGAACCTGTCAGCTCTTTTTGATTCTAAATTACAGCGCTTAAGAGAGTCCAACTTATATAGCCAGGCCGTGCGTAGCTCTTATGATACAGCAAATATATTACTAGTAATCTAGAGTATGTCTGTAGCCCTATAGAATTCCAAAATATGCATTTGGCCCAACGCCGGGGACCACCGAACATGCCCCACCATCGCAGACGGTGCCTCCCCTAACCCTTAGACTGATCGATAAGAGCACCCAGGACCCACCGATAACGACTCCAAAGAGCTCGGGCCACCAAACTTCCCCGACGAGCTTGCCGCTTCTGAATTTTCTATGGTGACGAAATAACCTGGCGACTCGGCTCGACTTGGATTCCATTCCACTCCACCCACCCGACTCTGCTCTCCTACTCGCCCCTCCCCAACAATGCGCCTGTCTGGGCTGTAATTCAGCAACCGGTTCGATACTTGACCCTCGTACTCTTTAATTTCCCCTTTGCAGCAGATTGAGTAAAGCGGCACACATCCTCCATCATGCTCTCGCGGGCAGCCTTGCGCCTGGCCCAGCCGGCAGCTGTCTCGAGATGGGCCTCTGCTGCCCCGACCCGCAGACCTCTGCCAGCATTGGCAGCTGCGTCAACAATATGGAGTAGGGGCATGGCAAAAGATAACAAGCCGAGCTCCAGATTCAGCGCTCCATCAAATACCAACACCAAACCATCCACCCCCCAACAGCAGACCCCCTCCTCGTCCGCACCGAGATCCGCCCCTTCAGAACCCGCCAAGGTCGCCCCAGAGCAACCAAAAGCCGTCAAGCCCGAGCCTGCGAAGCCCGTCGAACCAGCTGCCGACAAGTCCCCCGAGGTGCCGGAGAAGCAGATTCCTCTCTCTGAGCTTCCCGACCTTACACAGGGTATCCCGTCTACACTTGCGTACGAACAAGCCAGTGCGAACGAGAAGGCCGCGCTGGAGGCAGTCGAGGAGGATGCGCCCACGAGCGCAGGCGGCGGCGGCCGTGGGAAGGGCGAGCTCCCCGCTTCCGCATACATATCATCCACCGAGAAGCGCCGGCAACGGTTCGCAAACTATATGTTTGCTGCCTCCCTCGCCGGCATGGTCAGTGGCGTTGTCTACCTTGGCCGCAACTGGGACGAGGAGGAGGAGCGCAAGCACCCAGAGGTACCCAACGGCTGGGGCTTGGGTCTCTGGTGGAACCGCGCCTCGACGCGCATGAGCGAGGTGCTGACATACTACCACGAGCCCGCCTTCGAGAAGCTGCTACCCGACCCAGACCCCATGTTCGAGCGACCCTACACACTGTGCATTAGTCTCGAGGACATGCTGGTGCACAGCGAGTGGACCCGTGAGCACGGCTGGCGGTTGGCAAAACGACCTGGCGCCGACTACTTCCTGCACTATCTGAGCCAGTATTATGAGCTTGTTCTCTTCACCACTGTTCCCTTCGCCATGGGCGAGCCTCTTGTGCGCAAGCTGGACCCTTACCGCTTTATTGTTTGGCCACTGTACCGAGAGGCCACCAAGTACAAGGATGGTCAGATTATCAAGGTAACCAACCCCGATTCCGTCGGTATGATCTTTTTACTCGCGAAGGACTCAGCTGACAACTGTTCGCACGCCAACAGGACCTCGCCTACCTGAACCGAGACCTCTCCAAGGTTATAATAATCGACACAAACCCACAACACGTCCGCGCGCAGCCCGAGAACGCAATTGTGTTGCCGAAGTGGACTGGCGACCCCAAGGACAAGGACCTGGTATCGCTCATCCCTTTCCTCGAGTATATCCACACAATGCAGTACAGCGACGTGCGCAAGGTGCTCAAGTCCTTCGAGGGCAAGCACATCCCGACCGAGTTCGCGCGGCGCGAGGCCATCGCGCGCGCCGAGTTCAACAAGCAGCTCGAGGCCGAGCGCAAGAAGCATCCACACAAGGGCAAGAGCGGCATGGCGGCCCTGGGAGGGCTCTTCGGGCTCAAGCCCCAGAACCTGAGCGTCATGGTCGTGCCCGAGGGCGAGCAGGACCCGGCCACTGCCTTTGCGCAGGGCAAGATGCTGCAGGACATTGCGCGCGAGCGCGGGCAGAAGAACTACGAGGAGATGGAGAAGATGATCCGCGAGAACGGCGAGAAGTGGCTCAAGGAGGAGGCCGCCCTGCAGGAGGCGGCGCAGAAGGAGGCCATGGCCAGCATGAAGACCTCGTTCACGGACTGGTTCACTCCTAGCCAGGCGGGCGGTGGCTCGGAGAAGAAGGCTTGAAGTGATGGCCTTCCCAGCTGTGCGACCTCTCGATCATGATACCTTTGTCTCATGGTGATGGGTAGTTCTCAAAACCCCTCCTCGCATGACTATGCCCACCTCTCTTCTCTACCTCAAATGTTTTTCACATTATATCGTCATCGGTTTTATGGCGGCGGCATCTGCACTGGAGTACTGGACGGCCTCTCTTGGGGGGCTCGCTTGTTTCTTCACCTAATGTGTGCCCATCTTCAGACAGATGTTTCAATGGGGCCTGGGGGGTTATTGAATCAAACGAAATTTGTAGACTACTTACTCCATAGATGGGCCAACATGGTCGTGTACGAATTTGAGGATATCACAACACTACCAGAACGGCTACTCTGTGCGTCGATATAAACTTCTGCATTTGAGCCGCCCACGGGTCCTGACTTTGGTCGGCCGATTCAACACATGGCCCTTTTTAACCTGTCTTGCAGCAAAAAAAAGACACAAGAGCATCAAGGTGACGCAGAGGCGATCCATACTTTGTATATCAATCGGTTGATTCTGGAACGATCGGCATACCCTGTCGGTGTTACACTGTCCATCAAGCCGTGTTCCTGGCATGCCTGTTGTGTTCTGTAATATCCCAGCCTCGAAGGACGGAATATGACACATTGCATTGCGATGGAGTGGGACAGGGACAATCGATTGCTACGGCCATAGCTGTGCTGTCCAAATGGGAACTATACTGCTCCATCTATTCTGGTTAGAGAGGATAACTCGGCTTTTGCTACACCAATAGCTACACCATACCTTCCATCACATATGTGTTCTAATTCTCGCGTGTACTTTTTGTTTTTATCTTCCTTGATTTAAATCGGTCCAAGGAGCTGAGAAAAACGTTTAAGTGTGTAAGCTGGTCCTCCTCCAACAGAGGGCCGAACGGAGGCGTAGATCAAACGTGTATCCTCATTCCTAATGCAAAACAGAATGTAGTCTAAAATAAACCCAAGTACTGGGGGTAGTCTATATCATCGCTTCTCCAAGAAGCATGAAGCTTGGGTTCTAAACGCCGCCATCTCTAGATTACATCCATCTCTATACTTTGTGTTCTAGCCTCTACCTTATTTAAGCCACAGGTGCATATATGGTTGTCATACAACTTTGAGAACACGGACGTCTACTTGGCGATCTCAACACCATTTGTAGCACCTAAAGCCACCGGGTTAGCTTTCAGTCCAGGGCGGAAGAGAGCAACCAAACCTACCGAGAGCCTTCTTGATGTCGCCGTAGATGGCGAATTGACCAGCAGTCAGCCCACCAACCATGAACAGACGGGTGGGGAGACCGGCGAACGACCCGCGGACACCAAGCTCGCCAGCGATCTTCACGAGGCGGGAGGCGGTGCTCTCGCCGGGGAGGCCCTTGGTCTTGTTGATCTTGGAGAGCATGGTATCGGCGGGCTGGGAGACGATGGCGGCGGCGAAGCCGGCGAGGAGCCCGGACCCCAGGTTCACGGCCGTCTGGCCGCCGCTGGACAGCTGGGACTTGTCGAGCTGGGCAAAGATGGCCTCGGAGATCTTCTCAAAGGCGACGAACTTTGTTACGGTGTAGGGGACCCTGTGCATGTGTCAGCTCCTGTCTACCTTTGCTCGGAACGCTGTCGAGCTTCCTGTCGGGACCGGCGTACTGCTTAAAGAGGATGGGGCCAAATCCAGAGTAGAAGGCGCCCACGCCCTCGTTCCGGAGGATCTTGCCAAAGCCACCAATCAGGCCGTTAGCGAAGCCAGGCGTGGAGACGAGGCGGATGCGGGTGGCCTCGAGGGGGCACAGCGCGATGGACGCAAAGAACTCGGCGCTGGCGGCGGACACGGAGTAGACGGCTGCGCGGTTCTGCCTCGCCGCCTCGATTCCGAGCAGGTCGATGGACTGCTTCTTGAAGAACTCGTAGCCGCCGAACTTGAAGGCGCCCTGGATGAAGTAGCCCGTGAAGGTCGGGCCGAAGCCCGTCAGGAGGGCGCCGGCGCCCTCGTTTTGGATTACCTGCCGGAAGCCGCCGATCATGCCGCGGTTGTACGTGGCCGGGTCCAGCTGGATCTTGGTCTTGACGCTTTGGAAGTGTCAGTGAGAGGCTCTTTGGGAGTGATTTTGGGAGGATTTGTGAGGCATATGGGAACAAACGGACACGTCGACCGGGGTGAAGGCGCCGTGCGTGACGGAGCAGCCCAGGGCGCCGGCGAGGGCGAAGCGAGAGTAGAGGTCGATGCCCTCGGGGGCCTTCTGGGTGGCCAGAGCAACAGGTGAGGCAGCCATCGTGACGGTGAATGAAAATTTGCGCGCGACAGAAAAGGAATAAGGGGTGAGTTGAGTTGTCAGGGTGAGAGATGAGGATGATGACAACAAATTCTTAGGCTTGCTTATTACCGGGCTGATGTTTTGGTCGGGTCTAACCGGCAAGGATTCGGTGAGGATCGGTCCTAGGCGCCGCTAACTCCGCTATTTGATAATGCCATGTCTGTATCACGTTTGCGTGTGTCAGGAATGCTTGGGATTGAGAGTAATTTGCATTGGGTTGGGTTGAGCATCTTGTGACGTCTGTTTACCTGTTTATTACAGGACAACTGGGTGTGGGAGTGACGGGGTTACAGGTACCTTTTCCAGTGCCCATGCCACACAGCTTTCAGCACCCGAAAGCGGCCCTCGGAAGCGGCCTGTACGTACTACAGCACTGCAAGTTAGGTATTACTTGTGACCTATGTTTGGATACCAAAAAGTCTATTCACTAAAGAACCAATCATGTACAGAGAATTGAAAAAGAGTACCCCCCCCCCTAAGTAGTTCTTTTTCCTGTTGTCTTTTTCCTCCATGAGGAAAAGTGAAAATGTGGAAAATTCATATCGAACAGGGTACAAAACTGCACTACCTTCTCATCCACAACAAGAGAAAGGAAAGCGTTTGGGCTAAGCAGACTGGGAGAAGGTTTCCTTGCCAGCGACGGTCGTGGAGAGGACTTTGGTCAGGCCAATCTCTGTGGTGTCGACTGTGAACGGGTCACGATCGACGACGATGAAGTTGGCGGCCTTGCCAACCTCGATGGAACCGACAACGTCGTCGAGACCGGCGGCCTTGGCCCCGTTGATGCTGAAGATGCGGATCGCCTCTTCCACAGTCACGGCCTGCTCCTCCCACAGGGTGCCTGGGAACTGACCAGTGGGGTCCTGGCGGGTGACCAGCCCGCCGATGCCCTCCCAGGGGTTGGGGACAGCGCTGACGGACCAGTCAGAGCCCCCGGCGACCAGGACGCCCAGGTCGAGCAGGTCCCGGTTGGGCTGCATGTGGGACGCCATCTCCTCGGGCAGGACGGTGGCGATCGACTGGGGGATGATGCCGGGGTACCAGATAAAGGGCGACACCTCGGCCACCACGTTGAGGAGCTTCATCCGCCGCCGGTCCTCGGGGGTCACGAACTGGCCGTGGGCGATGTGGTACTTCTGGGTGGACCCCTCCGCGCGGAGGATCTCGAACGCGTCCATGGCCACCTGCACGGACCAGTCCCCGGCACAATGGATCTTGGTGCTGCGGCCCTGCGTGCGGTACAGCCGCAGGGTGTCGACTATCTCCTCGGTGGTGTTGTAGACGAGGCCGTGGTAGTTGCAGCCGTGCTCCGCGGAGGGGAGGTAGGTCTCGAGGAAGCCGGCCGTCTGGGTGGGCGGCACCCCGTCCAGCACCAGCTTGGTGAAGTCGGTGCGGACCCGGTCGCGGTGGACCTCGCGGGCGTGCTGGTCGAAATCGGCGACGTTCAGCCCGGGCGTTGCGAATCCCCCGTTCATGGCCAGACAGTTCGATACCCATCCCTGCAGCTTGTCTTCTTCGTCCAGCGCGACCAGGGCATCGAGTTGTTCGGACGACACGGCCGCGTCCTGGATGCTGGTCACGCCGTAGGAATGCAACAGATCCCACGCGGCGAGGGAGTACTCCTTGAGGTCCTCGATAGTGTCGGGCTCGGCTGCGGCCTGTGCCTGGCGGACCGGCGTGACTGCGCCTTCGATCAGGACACCCGTGCTGGTGCTCGTGTAGACTCCAGCGGCCTTGAGAGCGGCGGTGTTGGCCCAGGCGTTGTGATGGCTGTCATCATCGAGCAGGACAGGGTGGCCACCCGAAGCCTCGTCCAGACGTGCCAGGGCTGCCGTGTTGGAGATCTCGGGCAGAAGAACGCTTCCCCAGCTGCCGCCCGTGATCCAAGCGGTGGCGTTGGTCATGTTGCCGGCCCAGGACTTGACGGTCTGGAGCACCTCATCGACCGAGGCCGACGACGGGAACTGCACTTCTTTCAGGATCTTCTTTCCCCCGCCAATGTGGTGAATATGCGTGTCGAACAAGCCGGGAACGACCGGCGCGCCGGCCAGATCCTTCACCACGGTGTTTGAACCAATGAACGGCTCCAGATCGGTGTCGTTGCCAGTGACCGCAACGAAGGTGCCGTCCTTGACCGCAAAGCCCCTTGCTGTGGAAGACGCGCCCTCGGCGGCGGTGAATATGCTTGCGTTCCGGACCACGAGATCGGCGCCCAGTGTGGTGATGTTGACTGCATCGCTCAGTCTCGTCATCAGATCGTCACCACTGGGCAATTGCATCGTGGCCAACGATGATGTTGCGTTACAAGTGACATTACCCTGGGCATTGGCCATGCTGGATAGGACTGCCGTGACGAGGAGACCGGGAAGAAACATGCTTGGATCTGCTATCGAGAACCGCGGGAAGGGTTTTCGATTTATCGTGTTCCGTGTGTTGTCTGGCTCCTAGAAGATGGTAACACGAAGTCAACCTGGCCGTTATATATACATATCTTCCAGCAGCACGACGACGACCGTGTTGCCCAATGTAAATCCCATCGGGCTGTCGGCTTACAACTCGGCTCAAGAATACGATGTCCAGGGAACCACCTCGTGCCACTGGTAAAGACGCCCAGCCAATCTCCCCCATATTAATTCAGTGGCTGCAGATAAGCCCCCCCTTATAGTTGCACCGTAGCCCCCAAGAGCTATCTTCTCCCGTCTGAATGTGGTTGCGCCCGGGCGGTGGGCAGGGAGTCATTGTCCACCACATCTCACTTAAGTTGCCCAATCGGGCAAGTGCACCCATCAAGTGACCGAATCGGGCAAGTGTACGCACCCATTCTATTGCCTCTCCCCATGGCTCTTTAAAGCTCTGCATCCCACCATGCATTCACAACCCCGCCCCTTACCCGGCCCTTACGAGTTCAGATTAAAGGCTCCCTAATCTCCATTGGAAAGCTTATTCCGGACTGTTCGTGGCACTTTACAGCACAATCACAAGTCTTCCCACAGCCTAGTAGGGAGGCGCTTGCAAAGTTGACTTACCAGGCATTATACGGGACAGATATACGTCAGGGAGTTCTCGGTGATATTATTGTCACTGGGACAAATACTCAGGATGGATAATGGAAGGAAACATACCAAGCAAGTAGGTCTTCACGCTCTGGACTGCCAGTGCTGGGATTCTATCGTCGGCTCTACTTCTAACTTAGTTACCTTGAAAACGCCCTTTGAACTCCATAAGTCTCAAATATGCGTGGGAGCATAATCTTCACGACAGTCACATAGATCATCGTATGGGCATGAATAACATCAAAGCTCAAACGCCAGGCCCTAAATGATCTAAGAGTGATAATCTTAGCCACGCGTCACATGCTGTGAGACAGAGCCTCAGAGCAGGCACTGAGAAGACCATCAACAAGCATCAAAATAGGTTGATATGTGGAAAGCGTGCGAATAGCAAGGCCAAGAACCTGGACTCAGCGCGCCTACTTGACTACTGTACATGGCACACAGAATATGTGCCGCTGAATCAGCATGCATTCATGAGTTATGTAGTACGCAGCAGGGCCAAAAATACCAGCACAATCAAATGGGGTTAGGTTGTTTTCAGAGGAGTATATAAGAGGTAAAACTCTTAAATCGTGTGCAGTATTATATGATTTTTGAGTTAGACCGTATGCTACCAAGGAAAAAGAGAGTGGCGGAAGGATCTCTCTGATGGCTGTAAGAGTTTACGCAGTAAAAACAGAGGGCGCCCTGGGCTGCAAGTGGGCCTGTGTGCACCCTGCCTGCCGCAGCCCAACTGCAACCCCAGTCTGCTGCGAAGAATGGAGACGCCATTATGATTTCGTCTGTACAGCGAAGACTGTGAAATATACTTTGATCTGGATGTTTGAGAATCTGGACACACAGACAGCAGATCTCAGTGCATGTTGCTCGGTCTTCAACTATTACACTTCAGTCTTCACCAGGAAGCAGCCCTCGCTTATTCCGGCCACTCTTGAGTTGGGAACTAACACCTAAAAGACTGAAACATCATGGCCGCAAGCTCAGATGACAGCCAAATCTTGGACCTCGTCGACATTGCCCTGCTGTTGACCTACGAGCGGAGCTCCACCGACCCCCGGTTCCGAGGCTCCAAGCTGCACGAGGTGGTCCTGCCCGGCCAGTCGTCGACACAAATCCCCTTGCCCATCGAGTTCGAGGACAACGAGACCTTCATCGCTTTTGACGCCGAGCCGCCAGATGATGTGACTAGCACAACAGAGCCTGACACCCCGCTCAACATCCTCCCGGCGGGCGGCCTCGCCCCGAACAACCCACTGAACTTCGCAACCCCCAAACAGCTCGAGACATACTTCCACCGGTCGCGCTGCCACGACACGTGCTTCACCTGCGTGACGCTGCTGCAGTACTTCTTCGCGGGCTTCCCGCCCTCCACCCCGCTGCGCATCCGGCATGGGCCGCAACCATCGGGGACAAAAACCGCAGCCCGCTCGTATTACATCACGACTATCAACACCTTCCGCATCGTCGAGCAGACGCTCATCAAACCCCGCATGCAAACCACCATCGTCAAGATGTCCCAGGACACGGGCTACCGGAACGGGGACGAAGATCGCATGGTGCACGCTGTCGCGAGGTTCAACCCGCCTCAGGAAGACCCAGTCGTAAAGGAGGGAAACGTCACGGAGTCCTTTCTGGATCTGAGCAGCATGCAGTTCGGAGACGTTGGCCGGGGCCCCGGGAAGAAGGGCCAGGGGCTTTTTGCCTTGGACACGGCATCCGAGTTTCGCGAGCGCATGGGCTCCGTGTGCCATGGGATCATCCCGTCGTCGGTCTTGGTCTCCCACGCTGTGAACTCTCATCCTACTATGGACAGCTGGCTGAGGGAGGTCGCAGCAAGGGCCAGGAAGAGGTGGGAGGGGGCAGCCGAGGAAAAGTGGTGCGGACACTGTGGGGCGCCGGTCAAAGACGACAGCAAATGCGCTGGGTGTAGGGCGGAGTGGTACTGCTGCAGAGATCATCAGAAGATGGCCTGGGGTTTCCATAAACATTACTGTTCCAAATCAAGGTGATTGGATTCATCCAAAATTTCTTGACGCAGTGAGTGAGGACAAGATATTGTGATAGAGGATGATAGTCAAATTGACCAGATTGGCACCGTTGGATGCAGAGAGCGACTGATCGTGCTCTAGGAATATATACAGAAGCAAATGTGCAAAATCAAAGTTATTGACATGTGTATGGTACAGCAGAGCCTTCAGACCCAGAATGTAGTTCAAGCTTCCCGCGTGATCTATGCAACGGGCCCTCCAGCCTCTGGGACACCGCACTAGAAGGAAAAAGCGCATCAGTCAGATATTCCTAAACTTTCACGCCAGTCAAGAAAAACCGGTTTCAACTTACATAGTAAACAACCAAGCTGCCACCATCGAAGATTGTCTCAAGCGAGACCTCCTCGTTCTCGGCCGGCTCAAGGGTGACGTCGTCCCGGGTGTTCCAAGAAATCTGCGCGATGGAAGCTGGCTGACCCATCCCGGGTGTTATCGTCGCATTGCCCCAGACGCCCGGGTCTCCCCCTGATGCCTCGGCGAAGACCTCGACGCCGACCTGCTGCGGCGGGTAGGGCGAGCCGAGGCCCACCGAGCCGGCGACCTTGATGACCAGGCTGCCGTCGAAGGGCGCAGGGATGTCGAAGTCGGTGATGTTGGCCGCGGGGGAGGACTTGTTGGTGGCGCCGTCGAGGACGACCTCTAGTGGTGTGGTGCTGTCGCAGCCTAGGTTTGCGTTAGAAGATGCAGTGGAGTGAGCGGACGATTATGCTGCTCTGCGCGGTGACACGACTCGAGGCAGTGAATTAACTTACGGGAGAAATCTGCGCGGACGCCCCAGGAACCTTGTGCCACGGCAGCATGGGCGCTGCCGGCGGCGATGAGAGTAGTCAAGACAACAGAGGCGAACATGATGAGCCTTTTCTTTTTATCAGTCGTATTGTTGAATCTGCGTAACCTGTCAGAGGATGATTGCAAGGCACAAAGGCTTTACCCGGTGCTCCCGGGGGGTTCATATGTATATAGACGGGACGGCAAGGGAGAAATGCCCGATTCCCCTGCCAAGCCAACGAAACTAAACGCGATCTAAATCGGGATGAACTCTACAGTGCCATGGTCATGCGCGGGTCCACTAAATGATCAGCCGTCATTTTCTCGTATATAGTGAGCCAAGACCCTCGCATTTCGAACGAGTCAAAACTTAAAGTCTCAGTGTCCTGCAAGAAAGGAGCTGCTGGCTTTCCTCCGTCTTACCGAGATGTTAGCTTTGCGCGCATCTGCGTACAGCCACAATTACATGACTGTGACGTCGTGCGACTCATATGCAGCAGGAAAGCTGGTGGTGTTTCGGCGGCCAAATCTGAAGCCTCCGTCACTACCGAATGCAGCTGACGTGCATCGGCTGAATAGCCCGATAATCAAATATAAAGCAGCTTCCCGGATTGAGTTACTTCCTCATTCTCGAGCAGCTAGTCCATTTAGACAGACGTTTCCAAACATGCAACAGCGAGGTCTGAAACAAAATTGGTTGCTCCCGGGCCAGGCTTTTCTGGACTCGTCAGGCGAGGGCCCATGTGCCATTGATCAAGTACAAGTGCTCTAGACAAGTTCACGAGGCAGTCCAAACAGATGGGAGTGCGGCGCTGCGCAGCTTACACCAACACTCCAGATGATGAATCCCAAGGAAAGGTCATTGTACCAACGCTCCGATGTCTCGACTGATGTATACGGTCCAGATGATGAGCTCACTCTTCCAGCGACCATGCCATTTCATGGCGTCGAGTAGAATCAGCCAGCCCAGTACGTGTGACAGACAATACAAGTTGTAAGCGCTCTCGAGAGCTCTGGTCGGATATGTCACAGCTAAAAGTTGAGATGTGTGTCTCGAATAACTTCTAACTGGATCATGTTCGCACAGTTTAGACGTGCTGCCTGCGTTCTTGAGTATATGTTTGATCCAATGATGATAGCCGCTTGGAAGCAGATAGAAATTTGAGGACTAATCACCCTTGGAGGATTACTAGTCCTATTATGTGCCACGGTGACGGTCATGCCTTGAGTGTTGACGGCGACGGCGTCGGGGTAAGAATGTCTTGGAAACCCCGACTCGTCTCCTTGTAACACCTGTGCTGTGGTTGGGGCTGCCGCTTTCGTGATTGGTTTGTTAGCCGTGCTGCACTGGCAGCCTTATAGGCTCTAGGAGGTACCTGTTTGGCAGGCTTTATGGTATCTTTCCCAACTATCGAACAATAGTTATATTTGCCTAAATACTACATTATCAGGACATAATTACTAAACTTCCAGAAGCTCATCCGAATACCGATCTCAGGCCTCCAGGTAGCACCCCCGCCATCCGGCACTCCATCCGATCATGAAATGCAATGCTTCCGTGTTGATCGCATGCCGCAATCATTTGCCTAGTTGCTACATTATCAGGATGTAAGCACTGAGCTTCCGGAAGCTCATCCGAATACCGATCTTTGATGGCACAAACTCCTGTACGGGGGAAAAGCCTCATGCTAATACCGCACTTCACCGCGACCCTTCTACCACCTCTCCGGTAGCAAGCAGCTTCTTGCCACTAGGGAGAGGCAGCGCACAGCTCGACGGCCGCTGCCACGCCACGACATGCGCGCCACGCTGGACCATCTCCTGCCTCATCTGCGTCGCCCTGCTGATCATCATTCCGCAGAACGGCACCTTGGGAAACTCGGGAAGCGGTGGCCATTCGACCGCACGGGGGGCCTGGCTCCAACTTCTCACTTGGCCCTCCACATCCGCATCCGCACGTCGTGCCATCCACTCGTCCAGGTGCTGCCTGTAGTATTCTACAGGGGCATCGATAACGACATCTTCGTGCTTCTCCCACGCCGCCGCTGCGCCATCGACGTTGAGGACCATAGAGGCGTCCAGCTCGTGCGGGTAGTTCTCGTCACGGAGGCGCGTGTCGCGGGTGATGATCTCATAGAGGGTGAAGGCAGCGAACTTAACGTCATTGCGTGCCGGGTCGTAGCTCTCGCTCCTGTTGTCGTTATCGAACCTACAGGCAAGGTTGAAGTCGAAAACGAGAAGGTCGTCCGTAGTGGGGTCGATGAGAAGGTTATATGGTGTGATGTCACCGTGAACGATACCTAGTGTGAGATTGAGGTAGTCGATAGTTGATATAAGTTGCTTAAGGTGTTTAAGCTTGAAGGGCCTTGAGATATTATCCAGAACAGTACCCCCAGGGATAAAAGGCGTTGTAAAGCCGACCACTTTATCTTCTCCTTCAATTTGATCGATGACGAGACTATGAAAGGGAACAATATTCGGGTGCTTTGGTATACGTAGAAGACAGTTGGACTCGTCCCATATAATGCCGATATTGCCCTCGTTGATGTAGTACTTATAAGCGACTTGTGTCGGCTCGGTCGTAGAAGTGTCCTCACATAGGTCGACCTGAACGCCCATTCGATCGAGCTCTATAAGTTGTTTGCGTTGGATTCGTCGCAGTGGAGATGGATAGTCGGATGGGGAGGGGTAAAATGGGACCATGGTCGGGTCTTCATCTAGGACAGCTGTAGAGTTTAATACTTCGCCCTGCTCTCCCACTTCAATCTGCATAATGTCGCGTGGGATATCGTCAATGTGCTCGGCGAGGGCATCGAAAAAGAAATCCTCGTCCTCTTCTTTCCAAGCCGTTGCAACAGCAATAAACCGACGCTGGTCCCAGTCAATAATGACTTTGATGGTGCCGACGCCATTGTATATAGAATCATGACCTGTGCTCGTGAAGCGCTGATCTGGGGTGCAGTCATCGAAGTGGCCCATCTCGAATACCGGTTCGAAAAGAAGCTTGTGGGCAAGAAAGTTTCAAAAACAAATGGGAATGTGGAGCAGAGATATATTGATACCGTTGACGTTTTTGGCATGCAAAGCACAAGAAATTGGCAAATGGGAAAGAAGTCGAAGTTGAAAGAGATCAAATGTTCGAGGATTTTGAGCTGCGGCTGGAATGGGTCAGCTAGGGCGGTCCAGAGCGACAAATGTCCAAAAAGTCAGATTCCCACTATACCTACCCTACCATCTATCACTCACACTAAGCAGCCCTACCTATATACCACTTTTATTATAGCTCCTTATAATTATTTATAATTAAGACTTTATTTTATAATAATATTATAATTACCCTTACCCTTAATTATATATATTTTAATTTAATTATAATCTTTTATATTTTATTATAATTATAAATTTATAATTATTATTATATTTACTTTACCTTTAAATAAATTTACTTAGCTTAATTAATTCCTTATAAACCCTTTTAATATTTAAAATAATTATATAAATAACCTTAAATATATTATTTAAATTATTAATAAGTTATATATTTATAAATATAATAATATATATATATTTTTAAATAATATTTAAATAAATAAAAATATATTTCTTAATATTTTATTTTTATTTATTATAGCTTTTATTTATTATATTTAAATATTATTTATAATATTTTATTATATTTTAATATTATTTATAATATTTTAATTTTATTTATTATATTTTAATATTATTTATAATATCTTAATATTATTTATAATATTTTAATATTATTTATAATATTTTAACTTTATTTATTATATTTTAATATTATTTATAATATTTTAACTTTATTTATTATATTTTAGCTTTATTAATTATTATTTATTATTATTTATTATAAAATATTAATATTATTTATAAGAAATTATTTATTTATTTTAAGTTAAAATATATTATAATAATAATTATAAAAATAAAATTATTATTTATAAATTTAATAATATTTAATAAATTTATATAATAATAATATACTTTTTATAATAAAAGTTTATTAAGTTATATAATATTTATAAATTTAAGAAAAGTAAGAAACTTAATATAAAATATATAAGCTTTATAAAAAAATATATTAATAAAGCTTATATAAATTATTATTATTTTAATTATATAAATAAATACTTTTTTATAATAAATAAATATAATATTAAAATATATTAAAATATAAAGAATTAATAATAATAGATTTTAAAAAAGTAAAATAGCTTAAATATTTAAAGAATATTAAGCTATTTTTAAATTTTAAATAATATTATATTAATAATATAATAAATAAAGATTTATATATATAGCTAAAGATTATTAATAATATAATTAAAAAAAGGATTAAGAAAAAGATAAAATTTATTTTATTTATTTTATATAAAAAAATATTATTATAAAAATATAAGGCTTAAAAATATAATATAAGAATTTAAGGGATTAAATATTAATATATATAAGGATAAAAATATTATAAGAATTTTATAAAAAATTATATATTTAAAAAAGGAGTTTAGGATATTAATAAAAAGAATTAAAATTAATATTAATTAAATAAAATATAGGAATTTAAAATAATATTAATAATAATAATAATAAAATAAAATACCTTTTATATAAATATAAAAGTAAATATAATATAAAATAATTTTAAAGTAAATAATATAAGGGATATTAAGATAATATTTAAATATATATATTAAAGGGTAATATATAAATTTATTATTAAATATTAATATTTTAATTTAAATATTATTATTTTAATATAAATATTTATATTTATATATAAACTTTATAATTAAGGTAATAAAAATATAATATATTTTTATTAATTTAAAATAAATTATTTATATTATTTATAAATAATTTTATTATATATATTTAATTAAAAGATATATATATTTTAATTATATTTATATATTTAATTAATTATTTAATTAAAGAAAATTATATAAATTATATAAATTATATAAATTATAATTAATTATAATTAAATATTTTATATATTATTATTTAAAATAATTTTATTTTTAATTTATATAATAATTATTTTAAAATATAATTAAATAATAAATATAATATATAAATTATTATTATTTTAAAAATTTTTAATAAAGATTATTAAAAATATTATATATTTTATTTAATTAATATATAATTTATAATATTTATATATTTTATTAATAATATTTATAATATAATATTTTTATAATAATTATTATAAATATTAAATATTAATAAAATATAATATTTTATTTTTAATATTATTAAATATATTAAAATATTATATTAATAAAAATATTAAAATTATTTTATTAATTATTTTTATAATTTCTTTTATTTTTAAAATATTTCTTTTTATTATAATATTAAAATATATAATTATATATATATTAATTAATTTTTAATAATTAATATATTTATAAAATAATTTTTATTATAATATTAAATTAATTAATTCTTTTAATATATAAAATATTTTAATATATTTTTTTTTAATATTTAATCTTTTTATTTAATATATATTTAATTTTATATTTTATTTTAAAATTAAATTATTAATAAATTTATTATTTTTATATAATAATATATTAAATTAAATTTTAATAATTTATAATTAAATAAAGTATTTTTAATATAATATTAATTAAAATATTATATATTTATTATAAAATAAATTTATATATTTTTATTAATATTATTAATTATAAAATTAAATTTATAAATTAAAAATAATATTTTATATATAATAATAAATAAATCTTTTATAATAATTATATTTTATTATTTTATTAAAAAAGATTTATAAGCTTTATTTATATAAAATTATATTTTATTAATAAGTTTAAATTATTTTTAATAATAAATAATATTTATAATTAATTAAATATTTATTAATAAATATTTTTATATAAATTTAATATTTAATAATTTTTATATAATATTAATAAATTATTTAAAAAAGAATTTTTAAATTTAAAATAAAAATTAATAAAAATTAATATTAGTTAAATATTAATAAAATTTATTTAAATATTATTATAAATAAATAAAATATTAATTTATAATTTATTAAAATATTTTAATATATAATAATAAATAATAAATTTTATATTTTAATTTTTTATTTAAAAATATTATTAAATTATAATAATATATTATAATTAAAAATAATTAAATATTAAAATATTTTATAAATTTATTTAAAATAAAAATATATTTAATATTTTAATTAAAAATAATAATATATAAATAAATTTAATTATTTAAAATTAATAAAAATAATATATATTAATTTAATTAAAATTTAAATTAATTAAAGTTTTTAATTAACTTTTAATTATTTTATTTTATATTTTATATTAATAATAATAATATATATATTATATAAATTATTTATATTTTTAAATTTCTTTATTAAATTAAAATAATAATAATTATATTAATAAAATAAAAATAATATAAATTATAAATAATTATAATTAAACTTATTATATATAATTTTAAATAATATTATTTAATTTATTTTTATAAATTAATATTATATTAAAAGTTATTAATTTATATTAAAAATTTTAATATTAAATTATATCTTTTATATTAATATTATTAAATTATTATAAATAAAGCTATTTTTATTATTAATTTAATTTAATTTAATATTATTAAATATTATATTTAAATATTTTTATTATATAATTTAAACCTTTAAATATAAATTATTTAAAATAAATAATATAAAATTATTATTTTTAAATTATATATTTATATAATATATATATAAAATTTATTTTTATTTTAAATATATAATAATTATAATTTTATTTTAAAATTAATTAAAAATAATTATTTAATTTATAAAATTCTTTAAAAATAATTATTTAATTATAAATAAAATAAATTAATAAAATTAATATATATATATAATATAATATAATATTTCTTTTATAAAATATATATTATTAAATATTTTAATTATATACTTTATTTTAAAATAATATTTATTATTATATATATTATATAAAGATTTTTAAATTAATATTAATAAAAATATTAATTATTTTTATTATTATTATTTATATTATATAATAATTATTTATATAAATAAAATAAATAATTAAATTTAAAATAAAAATAATATTTTTATTATAATATTATATAATAAGCTTATAATTTATAATATTTAATATATATAATATTTAAATAATTTTATTTTAAATAAATAAAATCTTATATATATTTTAATAATAAAATATAATAATAAAATATATAATTTTTATAATTAATTTATTTATTATTATTAATTATATTATATATTCTTTATTATTATTAAAATTTAATAATTAAATTTTTTTAATATTTTTATAATTATTTTTAAATATATTATTTTTATATTATTTAATATTATAATTATTATATTTATAATAATTAAAATAATATTAATTATTATTATATATATAATTAATTAATATATTAAAAGAAAGTTTAATAATAATTATTATAATTTTTATATTAAAATTATATAAATTTATTTTAAATATTTTATAAATTATAATAATATATTAATAATTAATTAATTTAATTTTTATAATTATATTTTTATATTTAAAAGCTTTATTAAATTTATTTTTATTATATTAATAAATAAATTATTTCTTTAAAAATTATTTTTATTATTAAAAACTTTTAAATACTTTATATATTTTATAAATTAAAAACTTTATAATATTAAAACTTTATTTATTAAAATAATATTTATAATTTAAAAATAATAATTTTTATTTATTTATTAATAAAAATATTTATTTTTATTTTATTAATTTTATATTATAATTTCTTTTATTATTTAATAATAATTATAATTATTTTCTTTTATAAAAATATTTAATTAATATATTTAATATTATTAAAAATTAATCTTTTATTTTATATCTTAATTTTTATATATTATTTTATTTA
This sequence comes from Diaporthe nobilis, assembly GCA_023078575.1. Classification (NCBI taxonomy): domain Eukaryota; kingdom Fungi; phylum Ascomycota; class Sordariomycetes; order Diaporthales; family Diaporthaceae; genus Diaporthe; species Diaporthe nobilis. The sequence goes on from JAKZJT010000010.1 coordinate 3,307,737, forward strand.
ATTAAAAAATAAAAAATTTATTAATTTTTAATATTTATAATAAATATAAATATATATTATATTATATATTATATTTAAATAAAATTTAAAAATAAAAATATATTTATTATTTTATTTTTATTTATATATAAATTATATATATAAATTAATATAATTTATAATTATTATTATTTATATTAATTATATATATTTTATTATTTTATTTATTTATTAAATTTATTTTATATATAATAATTTAATAATATTAATATAAAAATAAAATTATATATTAAATTATTTATTATAAAATTAATTTATAAATAATTAAATTTATTTTATATAATTTTAAATAATAATTATTTAATAAATAATTAAATATATAACTTTATTATTTAAAATTATTTTTATTATATTTAATAATTATATATAAAATATTATATTAACTTTTTAATATTATAAAATCTTAATAATATTATAAATATTTTTAAATACTTTTTAAAATATAATATATTATATATATAAAATTATTATAATTTAAACTTAAATATATATATTTTAATCTTAGTTTCTAGCTTTTATTAAAGTTTTATATATACCCTTATACCTACTCCCTTTTTTTTCTTTAATATTAACTTTTAAATATTAACTTATATCCCTTCTTATTTTTTTTATTATTTTTCCTCTTTAATATTTATATTTATAAAATTACCTTATTTTATTTATTATCTTTTTAATAATATTAGCTATTTATTTCTTTTAATTTATTTTAAATTATTTAATATATTATTTAAGGTAATTAAAAGTTAATTATTTAACTTTATAAGGAAGGATTTAATATTATTTAAATTTATATTATCTTTAAAGATAATTATAAATATAATATATTATTATAAACCCTTTATATATATATATTTAAATAAAGTTTTTTATTTTAATATAAATATATATATAATACCCCTTAGCTTCGCTATTAAATTTAAATATATTTCTTTTATTAATAATTCTTTAATATAAATATATATACCTTCCTTCTTTAAGATAATTATAAAATATTATAAAGAATTTTTATTAAGATTTATAAAAAACTTAGCCTTTATTATTATTAAATATTAATATAAAAAGAAAATAAAATTATAAATACCCTTACCTTTTTTAATATATAATTATATTTATTAATCCTCTTCTTTTAATTTATTTAATATTAACTCTTTATTTATTTTTCTTAATAAATTAATATTTACCTTTTTATATATCTTATATTTAATATATTAAAAGAAAGTTATTTTAATTAAATAAACCTTTAATATTAAATATTATATAAATAATAATTAAAATTTATAAATTTAAGCTTATATTATATATAAAGTATTAATAAATATTATAAATTAAGAGATTTTAAATTTAAAGTATATAAAATAATTAATACTTATTTAAAAGAAATATAATAGCTTTATATTAAATATAATAACCTTATTATATAAGCTATATTAATAGAATATATTAAGATAATTAAAATTAAAGGCTTTATATTTATAATTATTAAATTTAATAAAGATATAAAGATTTTTTTAATTATTATAGTTTATTAATAGCTTTTAATAATTAATATTAATAAATATAAAATTAGGTCTTAATATAATAAAGAAGTAAAAATTATTTAAAATATTTTATAAATAAAAAAGAATAATTATAAAGATATTAGCTTTAATAAAAATAAGAAAGAATTAAATTAAAGTCTTTAACTTAAATATAAATATTAAAAATAATGCTTATTATTTTAAAATCCCTTAATTATATTTACTTTTAATAAGGTTTATAAGTTTAATATTAATATTAAAAATTAATAAATTAAATTATAATAAATATAATTAAATAAAGAAAGATATTATTTTTAATAAATAAATTATTAATTAAAGTTATATATTAAAGTTAGAATATATATATTTAATTATAAATTAAAGTATTTTTTAAAATTTATTAATAATATTTTTAAGATTATTTTATTTAATTTAAAAATAAAGGCTTATAAGATTATAAATATTTTATAAATAAGATTATATTATTATATATCTTTATATTTTAAATTTAATTTAAAATTATATCTTTTATTAAAAAATAAAATATTTACCTTATTTATTATTAAGATAATTATAAATATATTTATTTAAATAAACTTATAATATTATTAAATTTATTTAAAAAACCTTATATAATTAATTATATAATTAAATATAATTTAATTATATTTAAAGAATTTTTATAAGTAATTAAGATAAATAAAGTTAATTTAAATATATATTTAACTTTAAAAATAAAAAAGCTTTATAATAAAATAATAAATAATTTTAAAAAGCTAATTAAGCTTAAAGATATATTTAATTTTTTATTATATAATTATTTCTTCCTTTAATAAAAGCTTAAAGCTTATAAAATAATATAAGTATTATTAAAGTTAATTAAAGTTATTTATATAAATAAAAGATAGCTAAAGTTTAAGGTAATAATATATAAAATAAAGATTATTATTATAAAGATTATTATTAATATAATAATTATTAATATATTAAATTTATTTAATTTTATATATATAAAGTAAAAAGTAAGAAATAAAATAAATAAAGAAATATAATAATAAATAATTAATTATTTATTATTTCTTTATAAATTAATTAATTTTTTTTTATATAAAGTAACTTTATAAGTTTTAAATAATAATAAAAAAAAGTGAATATTTATATTTAAAAATATATTATTATTTTTAAATATTAATATTTTTATAAATATATTTAATATATTAAGCGCCTTTTCTTTTTTTTTTATAAGAATAAGTACCCTTTATTTATTAATAATAGCTTCCTTTAGTTTTAAAATTTCTTTTATTTTTATAAGATCTTTCTTTTTAATTATTACCTTCTTTATTATTTTTTAAACCTTTTTTTTTTTAAGTAGCTTAAATAAAGATTTAATATCTTTATTTAAATTTATAAGATTAATCTCTTTTAATATTTTTATAATAATATTAATATAAAATTTAATATTTAACTTATTATTTAAAGTATTTAAAATAATATTTTAAAATATATATATAATAATAAATAATATTAAAATAAAAAAAAGGTTATAAATATAAATATTATTATTTATATTAATTTAGCTAATAATTTAAAAGCTAAGAGGATTATATTTATTATTAATATTAGCTTTTTTAAAGATAATATTAAGGAATTTAATATAATTTAGCTATTTTTATTAAAATAATATAATAAATAAATTAATATATAACTTTTTTAAAAAGTTATTTTATTTTATTATAATAATAAATATATTAGTTTTTAAATAATAGCTTAAAGTAATTATAACCTTTTAATTATTATATAAATAAAGGCTTATTTTAATTATTATTTTTTTATTAACTTTAAATAATTTATCTTATTATATTATATTATTTTCTATTTATAAAGTAATATAATATATTTAATTAAGATTAATTTTAATAGTTTTTATAATTAAAAATAATTATTAAAATATAATTATTAATTTTTTAACTTAAGGTTAAAATATAAAGGTAAAAATCTTTTAAAAATTTTCATTAAAAGGCTATAATAAGGAAGAATTATAGCTTAATATTTAAAAGGGAAACTTATGATTATAAATATAAATAAGCTAAATTAAGTATTTAATATATATTTAATTATATAGCTTATATTATAATAAATAAATATTATTTATTATAATAAAGATTATAAAATAAATAAAGAAATTAAAGTTATATAAGAATATAAATAATTAAGTTTAAAAATATATAGCTAATTAAGATTTTATATATTAAAAGAACTTAATATATAATATATATTAAGGTATATATTATATAAAAGTAATATATTAATATATATTATATATATATATAAAGTAAAGAATTTATAATATATTTTAAATATATAATTAAATATAATTTTAATTATTTATTTTAAAAATTATAAAATTATTATTATATTTAAAGAATATTTAAAATAAAAGTAAATTTAATTTATAAATTTATTTAAATAAAATAAATTTATAATAATTAAATTTATTATATTATATAAATATTTATTTTAAAATTTATAATAATTATTTATTTTATATATATATAAGAAATATTTATTTATTATTTATTATTTATAAATAAAACTTTAAAATTTAAAATTTAATTTTTATTTATAAATTTTTATTTATTAAATAATATTATAAAAGTTTTTAATATTTCTTTATATTTTAATAATAATATTATTTATTAAATAATAATTATAATTATATATTTTTAAAATATAATATTTAAAATAAAATATTTATATAATATATAAATATTTATTTAATTATATATTAAATTTATATTTATATATAAATTAATATAATTAATAATTATTATTATTTTATTTAATTATTAAAATAAATATTAAATAATATTTATTATATAATATTTTATATATTTATATATAATTATATAATTATATATTTAATATATTATTTTTAATATTATTTTAATAAAAGCTTTTATATAATAATTAAATAAAATTATTATATAAATTAAATAAATAAATAAATTTATATTTTATTTAAATAAAATATATAATTTAATAAAATATTATTTTAATAATAAATTTATTTTTTAAAATATTAAATTTAAAATTTAAAATTATAAATTTTAAATAAATTATTTTATTATAAAATTTATTTAAAGAATTAATATTAATTTAATATTTTAATATTAAAAATTAATATAATATAAAAAATTAAAATATTATATAAATTAAAGGGCTTTATAACTTTATAGCTTTTATAATTTAAAAGAAATAATTTTTATTTATTTATTAATAAAGAATATTATTTTTAATTTTTTAATTTTTATAATAACTTTTTTATTAAATAATAATTATAATTATTTCTTTTAATAAAAATATTTAAAATAATATTTAATATTATTAAAAATTAAACTTATCTTTTATTTATTCTTTATTTTTATTTATATATTTTTTATTTTATTAAAAATAAAAGAATTATATTAATTTTAAATATTTATAATAAATATAAATATTTATTTAATTATATATTTAATTTAAATAAAATTTAAAATAAGATTATATTTATAGCTTTATATTATTTATATATAAATTAATATAATTTATAATTATAATTATTTATATTAAAAATAAATACTTTTTATATAATTATTTTATTATTTTATTTAATATTATTATTTTATTTAATTATTAAAAAATTATTTTTAAAGAAATTAAATTTATAATTTTAATAATTTTAAATTAAAAGTTTTAATTAAATTAAATTAATTAAATTTAAAGTATTTAATATAAATAGCTTTTTAATTTTTATATTAATTATTATATTATTAAAAATATTTAAATAAATAATTAATTTTATTATTAATTTCTTTATTAATATTAATTTTATTATTAATTTTATTATTAAAATTTTTAAAATTTTTAATTAATTAAAAGTTATTATAAAAAAAGGGAATATAAAAAAAGTAAATTAAAAATATATAAAAAAAAAGAGAATTATTTTAATAAATATTTTAATAAATATTTAATTAATATAATTTAATATTATATATTTAAAGATTAAAGGTTTAATTTTAAAGAAAATTAATTTTCTTTTTATTAAAGATAATTAATATAATATAAAAGATTAAAATATTATATAAATTAAAAAACTTTATAGCTTTATAACTTTATTTATTAAAATAGCTTTTATAATTTAAAAAAAAGATTTTTATTTATTTATTAATAAAAAATCTTATTTTTTATTTTTATAACTTTTTTTATAATAATCTTTTTTATTAAATATATTTTAATATTTTATTAATTAAAATATATTATAAAAATAATTATATAAAAAGATTATTTTAATAAATAATTAAATATATTATTAATTAATATAATTAATTATTATATATTTAATTATATTATTTTAAATTTAAAATAAAATAAACTTTTATTATAAAATATATTTAAAATAATTTATAAATAAAATATTTTTATAATTTTATTTATTAAAATAAATTTTATAATTTAAAATTAAAATATTCTTTTAAAATTTAATAATAATATTAAAATAAAATTTAATAATATTATATTTTATTTAAAAAAATATAATTTAATTTATTTATTTAATTTATATAATAATTTTATTATTAAATTTTAAAAGAATTTTTAATTTTAAATTATAAAATTTATTAAAAATTTATAATTATATTTTTATAATTATATTTTATTTTTAATTATTTTATATTTTTAAAGAATTTAATTAATTTTTTAAGCTTTTATTATTTATTATTTTATTTATAATTTTTATTTTAATATTTATAAAATATTTAATATTTTTAAAATTAATATTATAATTTTTAAATATAATAATAAATATATTAATTATTTTAAATAATATTAAAGTTAAATTATTATTTAAAATTATCTTTATTTTAAAATTAATTTATTTATTATATTTAATATTTATTTTTATAATTATTTATATTAAATTTATTAATTTATTTTATTTATAATAATTTAAAATAATAAAATATATTTATTTTATTAAATAATTATTTTTAAAAGATTTTAATAAATTAAATAATTATTTTTAAATAATTTTATAATAATTTAATAATTTATTAATAATATTAATATAAAAATATAAGTTAATATTAAAAATCTTAATATAAATTAATAACTTTTAATATAATATTAATTTATAAATATAAATTAAATAATTATTATTTAAAGCTATTTATAATAAATTTAATTATAATTATTTATAATTTATATTATATTTTATTTTATTAAAATAATTATTATTATTTTAATTTAATAAAAAACTTAAAAATATAAATAATTTTTAAATCTTATATTTATATTTATATTAAATATAAAGAAATATAAATATATTTTTATATAATAATTATTTATTTAATTCTTTTATTATTATTATAATTATTATTATAAAATCTAAGTAATTTTAATACTTTATATATAAATATAATTATTATATAATAAAGGCTAAAGTTAATATTTAAATAATTATATTTATATTTAAATACTTATATTTTAATATTAATATTAAATATTAAATAATATCTTAATATTTTATTTTATTTTATTTTTACTTTATATTTATATTTATATTTATATTTATAGCTTTTTATTTTAATATTATTATTATTAATATTATTTTAAGTTTTTATATTTTTTTAAATTTTAATTAATTTTATTAGGTATTATAATTATTTAATATATTTTATATTTTTTTAAAAATTATTATAAAACTCTTATAATATTTCTACTTTTATAAATATTAATAATTAATCTCTTAAATTTTTATATTATACTTTTTAATTTTATATTTTTTTTATTAAAGATTTATTTTAAATTTATAATTTAGGATTTTATAATTAATTTTATTATATTATTTTTTTAAATCCTTAATTATTATAAATTTTATATATTTTTCCTTAAAGCTTATAAGCTTACCTTATTTTATAAAGTTATTATATTAAGCTTTTTACTTTATTTTTATTTTTATTAATTCTTTATATTTTAATATATTTTAATATTATATTTATTTTTTTAATAAGAATAATTAATATTATAATTAAAATAAAAATAATTTAAATAAGTTTTATTAATTTATCCTTTAATAAAAATAATATATATATAATAAGGTCCTTTATTTATAATTTTATTATATTATTTATAACCTTTATTCTTTTTATAAATATTAAAAATATATAATATTAATATATAAATATAATAAATATATTTAAAGATAATAATAAAAATCTTTATAAAATCCTTTTAATAATAAATCTTAAAATAAATAAAGTATTTAATTTTTATAAATAATATTAATATTTTATAATAAATAATAATAAATAATAATTAATAAAATTAAAATATAATAAATAAAGTTAAAATATTATAAATAAGGCTAAGATATAATAAATAAAGTTAAAATATTATAAATAATATTAAAATATATTAAGATATTATAAATAAAGCTAAGATATAATAAATAAAATTAAAATATTATAAATAAAGTTAAAATATAATAAATAAAGTTAAAATATTATAAATAAAATTAAAATATTATAAATAATATTAAAATTAATTAAAATATTATAAATAAAGTTAAATTATTATAAATAATATTAAAATATAATAAATAAAAAAGCTATAATAAATAAAGATAAGATATTAAGAAATATATTTTTATTTATTTAAATTTAATTAAAAAATATATATATATCTTTATAATTATAAATATAAAGTTAATTAATAATTTAAATAATAAGCTTATTTAAAATTATCTTTTTATTTTAAATATTTTTATTATTTAATATTATTAAGAAATAATTATATTTATAAATAAATTTATTTAAAAGATAAATAAATATAATAAAAATTATAAGTTTATAATTATAATAATATATAAAAGGTTATAATTAAATTAAATTATATATAATTAAGGGTAAGATTAATTAAAAATTTAATTATAAATAAGTAAATAATTATAAAGAGTTATAATAAAAGTGGCATATAGGTAGGGTTATTAGGTATAAGGGAAAGATTATAGGGTAGGGGTAGTAGGCATCTGACTTTTTAGATATTCGTTGCTTTAAACCTCCGTAGTTAGCCAAGCCGGTTATATGGTATCGGCCACTTCTCAGCGGCCTCACTTCAAACCGCAAGATGGTCGCAAAATGCGTCGGAAAGGCTGTTGGTGTTGACATTATTGACGTATCTATTTTCGACTCTCTATTTATAGCGGCTTTTAATCTCCAACGCTACTGTCGAGAACTTGGACATATGGGCCCAGATTTAACAGTAATAGAGATGATATAGTCAGGACACACGACCCGTTTATAATTCTGCCAATACTACGTAATAGTCAACTGAATGTAAGCTGCCCGGAAACAATAAATATGTTTTTGGTCTCAAAAATGGACATTGTGATGTTGCCTGGCGATGCTGGATTACTGCATGTACGAGCAATGCGAGGATTGGGAGAATTATAGACCAAGAGAGAGAGAGCTCCCGGTCTCTTATCAGTAGAACAAGCAAGTAATCCTCCGAGAATCGTTGGAGTTGAGAGGCAAGGATGAAGGCACTCCAAGGAGTCATCTAGAGACACGAGGTGATGTCGGCTCGATACTCAAGTGGTCTGCCTCATTGGACAATGTATCTTACGAAATGGCAAAGTGGATCAGAGCAAAATCGGTACGATTCGTCAATTGTTTTTTCCAGACACACTGTAATCCGAATCAACCTCCCTTATCCGATCCTTCTAGGCCCGTCGCTTGGCAACTACCCCCTATGCTTTTGGTTTTGGGTATCACCATAGACCCCGATTTTGTCCTCGATAATTGAATGGAAACGCCTGAATCCCGTTAAACCGTTCCCTACGCCATGAACATCGACCCACAAACAGCTACGAGTAGCGCCTCCTGGGTGATGCTGATTCACCCCTTCCGTACCCCTCGTCTGACTCGACACTTATCTTGCGCCCGTGCTGATGCTTTGAGCCGCCCAGCGCGCAGGGTAATATGTCTTTGTACTTCCTCTCGAAACGAAGTAGCTTCTCTATCTCCTCTGACTCCTCGCGGCTGGCTGGCCGAGGTGACCAGTATGGACACCCTTGGTCCAGGTTCCCTGCCGCTGAGGAGGAGACTCCGGACAGCTCGTCGATGAGGACTAATCGTCGTGCTTCGTGGTATGGCGTCATGTTCGAGATGGATGATGTTCCGAAAAGCAGGCGCATGTTGGAGGGTGTGTCTTGCCCTGTCACTACGAGACGACGGATAGGGTACCTGTATGTCTGTCAGACTACCTGGTGCAGGATCACGGTTCTCGGTCCCTCTGACGGACGAGGACCGAACAACAGGACGGGAGTATGGGAAGAACCTACATGAAATCACTCTCAGGACCGCCGGCACTGCCATTTGGGAAAGACAGGCCCAGCTTGTCTCCCAATGTCCGTGCCTCCTCTTGTTGATGGGCTTCGTATACCCAGTGCTGGTGGGCTTTGTATGTGTCTCTGGGTGTTCGCGGCATGTTGGTACGGATCGAGATTTGAATCTCAAATTGCTTTTCCAAATATTCCTTGCAAAAAACTTTTGTTTTTGCTTCGAGCGTCGTCTAAACTGATGAGAAATCGGCAGAATAGAGGGCCTGTTTGCTACAAAAACTGACTTCGGACATCCTCCAGCACAAAAGCCCCGGACTCCCATCCCTTTATACCGTAGCTGACAGGCCTGGGCCCGGGTCCGTGAACAGAGACGTGCTCCATGTCAAACGTTTCGTCGTGGTTATCCCATGACCTGCGAGGTGGTCTTACATGCCACTGCAGTGCTCCAAGGTTAGGGGCGGCTCGTTGCGGCCCGCCCCTTTTTAGGTAATTATGGGGTAATACTCCTGGGGCTTGGGGCAACAGCCGTCAAAGTATGGGGTAATACCCACTGTGTATGGGGTAATGCCAAGCGCTAGGCCATGACGAGCCAGGTAGTCTGACTGGGAATGCTGGACTTGGCCGCAACGAAGGCGACATTTCGCGTGTGACATGGCAAGGCGGGCTGGGCGCACACGGGCGTTTGTTCCCGCTGTCATTTAAGACCCGGCAGACCCGTCGTCATTTGACATCTGAGAGATGGGACCTGCATGGCCATGGCGCCATGGGATTTGCGAATTGCGGGCTCCAGGCTGGACACGTTGGCAAGCTTCGTCAGGGGCTGAGGTCTCTTCTCACCCGAACACAAGCCTCTGCTTTTCCCAGTGCGGCCAGAACATTTCATCATCCATGACACAACACAGCTAACACGGTACGCGGTGAGACAGTGTCTCAAGCGGTCCTGCACATCAAAACGCCACTGATCCTCCTCGTGGCTGGGAACAACAGCTGTTGGTCCAAGCACAGAACCGGCGAAGTCATCCTTCACTTCAGCAAACATTTCATGAATCGTGTCCTGGTTTCTCAACGGCTACCATGATGCTAAGGGTGTCGGAGTACTGTGCAACGCGTGAATCAATGCACAAGAGATTGAGACTTACACAAACAAGAAAAGCGTCACGTGTCAGGGGCTCCACTGCTGCGCTATTGCAGTGCTCCATTCTGTTCAAGTTCGAATGCGAGCGCCCCCGCTCTATTGTCTATGGTCTAGAATGCCAGACAAATTTCTCTATTCGGCACGCCCTGCTCGAAATCTTGACAAAAAGTGTAGACACGCCTCTGTCGCTGAATGCATACGGTATTCTGTTGACTGAGGTTCCTTTGTCGTTGATCTCTGAGAGCATACTGACGGGTTTAAGCAACTTTTCGGAGAACACAGCAGCATTGAATTAAATAGGTCAAGGTACTTCCCTCCAAAATGGAGTCGCCCGGGAGAAGGTGTGATTGCATACAATCGCCAGGTGGGTAAGCTAAAAGAAACGTGAACGGAGTGGGCATTAATGTTGTCTATATCTGTTTCTGTGATCTGTTTTGTCTAATTGTGCCCCTTAAGCAGTGTTGTCCTTTGATTGCGGTTCTCAGCGTCTTCGCTTGTACATCTGCTCTCTTTCCGTGAACCAAGAATACGGACTCCATGAAAATTGAGAGAATGCGGCAGCGACAAGCGAATTTTGAATGCGGATCGTACCTCTTGAAAACGGAGTGAAATGGGAATTCAGCTGTCTGATAGAGTCTAGATATCATCCCTCCTATGTGAGGCTGAACAACTGCTCCTTAAAATCCTGCCCATTCTCCTCGAAGAACTCACCATTCATAATACCATCAACATAACACTCGCCTATGAACTCGAAAAATGGGGCGTCATCTCCACCTTTTGAGTGCTCGACCTCTCGGAGCAAGTATGGGATGTTGCCACCAGCCAACAGTGCAATGAGATCGCCTCTCTCAGCTCTCCATGGACACAAGCCGAATCTACCGTCCTCCGACACAAAACAACATTCATGCAGACACGTTGGAAGACGGTCCGTTTCATACTTCTCAACCAAGATGCGATTGTCGTCCTTCTGTGGTGGAGCTAGAGCCGTAAGCTTGGCTCTTTCGAAGTAGCCCCAGTGCGCACGCCAATGATCCCGATAATGTAAAGCCTTATCCTCTTCTGGTGTTCTTCTTAATCCGTTCCAAAAGCCTTGCCTAGAGCACAGATCAAACATTCCATCAAAGACGGTCTCAATGATGCTGCGTTCGCACTCCTTCCCATAGGGCCACATTCGTTCGATAGGCCAGTATCCGATGTCCCTGATCTTGGAGACCTTCCACCCTTTGAGTTGCAGAATTTGAGGGTTGGATGGGTGTGAGTTGACAAGAGCCGGATTTGGAACTGAATCCCCTGTGGCATGGAATGAGAATTTGGCTTCGAGTGTGGCTTCGGCCCATAGTGACATCCCCTCGCTATCGATGGCCCATGTAGGTTGTTTTGACCCCATCTTCATGACCAGGTCCTTATGAGCGGGAGTCAGCGTATTCCGCCATGCTCGGGTCGGGTGGCTGTGAATGGTCGATAGTATGGTCAGGGATTTATACTCTCGAATCCACCATCTCGTAAAGTCGGCAAAAACACACTCGGGCGGTTTTCCGTAATTGGCGCTAATGCAAGGATCGATTCTACTTGCCGTCCGAGTTTCCCTTCCGAGTGCAAACAATGCGAAGAGTTTGTCGCGGGGATCAGTTGCCTTCAATTCCATGGCCATGAATGCCTCTAGAATACTGAGGTTTGGGCAGCTCATTCCATCTTTCACTTGCCCAATCGAAGCCACTTCGTTTAGATGAGGCAAGGCGTTTCTGCTCCCAAGTCTTTTCCAGATCGGTGGCAAAGTCGGGGTGTACTCAGCATGAGGTACTGAACCTCGACTGTCTATCCACGATGTAACGGACATCATCTCGTCCCAGGGAGCCATTTCAGGACCACAGTGCAGGCAGACTTGTTTGGCCAGTAGAACCTCCTGTAGCACCCAAACACGAGAGAACCAAGGATGCTCATACAGAGCACCCATCAGATAGAGAAGGCTCTCTCCACCGGCATCGGGGAACGGAGGACGACCTTGAGGCCTCATCTCAAATTGACCAAAGATATGAACGACGGCCCAGAAAGAGGGTATTGGGTGTCGTCTCTCGACCATATTCCTCTGCAGCGAGTGTCGGCTGCCGAAGCATGAGCAACTATCTCCGCCGTCGCAATGGCCTTCAATGCAATTATAGATATCTCGGATAACGCGAAGGCAATTTTCAATCCCATAGTCTTCTTCTCCGAGCCAAACATGTACGACTGCAGCTCGTGAGTAGATATCACCCATCATATTGACCTGCCAGGACCGCTCCTCTAGATCGCCCTGGTTGATGCAAACAGCGTCAATCCAAATACGCACGGCCATGTATTGCTGACGAAGTCTGCGTAGGGCTGATTCGACATTGTAGGTGACCAAAAACCCTCTGTGGTCCTCCCCTTCGGCTATCGCGAGACCGATTTCAATGCGGTCGTTCCCGCTCCCCCAGCAGTATGACAGAGCATCAAAATCCGCGGTGTAGTCTGCGAGTCGTATGGAGTCGAAGTGACACAGAATAGGATCTTCGAATGCCCCGGGTTCAACAATAAGTATTCGGATCTCACCCGCACCAGATTCTAGCCGGCTCTGATAATGATCAGGCGCTGAGGGCGCCGGGAGTGCACGCCCGATTTTATATACAGAGTCGTATTGTATGGTGATGGTGCAAGATCGAACGATATTAACCCATCCAGGATATGTTGCGGTCGGAATGAATTCAACAACATCCCCAGGTTGAAGGGCTCTCAGCCATTTCAAGCAGAAATCGCCAACCGAATCGTCGCATCTGCCGACTGACTCGGAGAACTCCGGATGACCGGCGTGATTCCGGCCGATTTGGATCAATCGCAACGGAGACCGATCCTCTGGACGCCGCACAGCAGCGTAGAAGAATGTATAGGACGCGGACTTGTCATCTGCCCAACCTTGATCCCGCGAGACAAAGGTGAAGTACACCTTGTGGACCACGGTAGCATCGCTTGGAATCTCAATCCCTACGTACGGGGCTGTGAGACAATTTTGGTGGACTTGAATGAGATCAGTCCTCGTGGACGTGAGCTCTTTGAGTGTTTGCTCCATCGACTGAATAGCCTCTTCAAGGTTGAAGACACATTGAGAATGGGTGCACATGTGCAGGTAGTTCGACAGGGCGCTTCGAACCGACTTTATGTGGTTTGGATCAAAACTGACTGGCCCCCGGCATGAGAGCATGGAAGCCTTCCACGTGGCTCACTCTGAGTGGTCGTGCGACAACTAGATGTGCCTCTCAGCCTAATAAAAGGGTTACAACCATTGCCGAGCGAGAGAGATAAATGGTATGATTAACGTCCCCGGCCCAGATTCCGGCCCCCCCCTGATCCCGGCCCCCGGCTTTTTGGTGCATTCCCACCAAAAGACACTATCTTTTTAAACCTCTATATTTAATTCTATATAAATCATAAAAATAGGCTAATTTCAAAATAATATATATAAATAACGATATTTAAGGTATATATATTATAGAGAATTCTATTTATTAATATAGATTTAAAAAGAATTTGTAAAAAGAGAATAAAGAAAATGTTAAGGATTATTAGTAAATACTATACATTCCTTAACACTTATATTTTTATTTATATTTCTTTTAATATTATATTTAAAATTCCTTTTAAAATAGCATTTAAATTAATAAATATATAAATACCTTATATTTAAATTATATATATAAAGAAAATTATTTAATATTAATAAATAAAGTTTAACCTTTTTTATATATAAATTTTTATTAAATAAATTAAAATTCTTAATTTATAAATTAAATAAAATATAACTAAACCTATAAGTATTAGCATTAGTTAGAGTATATTATAAATAATATATATTTAAAAAGCTTATATTAATAATTAATTTCTTTAATAAAATATTAATAAAAATAATAATGCTTTTAAAATATTAAATTCTTATTTTAATATTATAATACATTTAATTATTAAAGTTTTTTCTAAATTATTTTATTAATATTACTCTTATTTATTTATATAAATTAAAGGAAAGTAGAAAAATAAGTGCTTTATAGTGTTTTTGTGAGGGGGCCGGGATCAGGGGGGGGCCGGAATCTGGGCCGGGGACGTTAGGTTGTGCAACGCAGTGGCTGTGTACCTTCCTTTCTGGGCGACCTCAGCGTTACCAGCGTGTGCGTGTCAATATGTCCAGGTACCTGGTGGTGCAAACAAGGTCACCTCGGAAGGTCATGGCTCATACTCGCTAAAGACTGCTCTATTCTTTCAAGAAAATGTCTGCTCGCAAGCTTGAACTGGCTTTCAGTCGATTTCAGCGAGAAGGGCAAGATGAATTAAGTCGACACAATGGCAGAGAGGCTGTAAGGAAAGGAATTGTCTGCCTACCCATCAAGTTGGAGAGATCCGCATAATTTAACGTGGGTGTCACAAAGCGATCCTCATAGCTGAGGCTCCATAGCGCAACAGGCGTTGCAGACTTTCTGACTGGCCGAGACAAGAAAAGTCCTGGTACGGAGAAGGAGGGACGGGAGCAGGTTCTTAAAGGATACGTGCCAGTGTTCCTGGGCTCTAGGTCTATAAAAACGTATGATTGAATAAATGCGGACATTCCCACTTAATTTAAGAGGGTGATGGAATATGATTCGAAGAGACATATTTGTCCAACTGAATATAGCATTTTGGTCAACTGGTCAGTAGCTACATCCTGTACGATTGGTACGTAGGTAGAGATATATCTAGATTAAGACCGTTTGTAAGTATAATTAGATTAAGGTTATTTTATACACTAATTATGATGTATAAGATAGGAGAGGCTGACTGAACGGAGGATAATAAAGCTGTGACCATGGAAAAGGATCACGCACTTAAGCAGTCAGGCTCTTCAATTTGAAGGATATACGAGCTTGAGTTCAAAGGACAGCAATTACACGTGAGCCTTACCTGCCTGAGTTCATCGGAAATTCTAAAAGCCAGCCCGCCTCTCGTAGCACGGCAAACTGGAAATCGTGCCTGATGAGTGATATGAATAGGCTGAGAATCAACTTTCGCTGACTCCCCCTATATTAGGAGATATAATTTCAGGCCCAGATCTATTCAGTCCTCGAAGACGAAGTTATATACATACAATATATGTATCAAACTTATAAATTGTAGCTATAGAGACATGAGGAAGGTCAGAACCTCCAAATGTGATTGTGAAAGATACCTAGGTAGGATACCTAGGTAGCATGCAGCTTCACATCATTTTGGGTCAAAGGTCTCCTGACGGGTACTCCAACTTCAAATAGTGGTAATTCCAAGATCTTTCGAAGCCGACGTTATGGAATCAAATAAAACCCATCAAAAGATCCAAGTCGTCCGCTGGAGTTTATCGTCTGCCTCGGCTGGCCATCATTTGGGCTGAGATGACTGATGTGTCTCAAACGCATTGAAAGTTTCTCTTCGTCCAGGCTTCAAACCAGTCGTTCTGAAAGGCCAGTCTGTCGACGATCATTGCTAACTGGTCTTCCTGTGCTCAATCACGATGGTATGAATGGGCATATAGACAGACATTTGGTTGTATGTTTGGTTGCTTCTCTGTGCCGTTGGTAGCAGACATGTTGTCCCACAATTTTTCCTGTACATTGAAATACGTCAACAGATGTACCTACTGGAAATCGACGTTGTCGTTTCATTTCTTCAGATGTGTCAGGGCCTCGTGTGGTATGCCCGACGACGCTGTGACCTGTGGGAAATGACGGGCGCTGACATTATGTACTTGAACCCGACGCAGAGTTACACCTCTCCACTTCTTTTCGAAAGCCAAGAAACGCTTCCAAGACTTGCGAAGCCGCGAAAGGAAGCCCATTTGCCGGGAGAGATTAACGCGCCTTGGCGGAACGCGTAAATCGCGAAGAACTTTTCAATATCCCCGCTCTGGCTGCCGATAGAAACGGGTCAGAGATAAGCTCTCGTTGCTAATATAAAGTTGCGGAGGGCAATGTTATTGAATTCGGGCAAGTGCTTGTTTCTTTAAAGCCGGCCTTGGTGGTGTACAGCATCAAGCAACTCCCTGATTCGCCCAGCTTCTTTTTGTGCTTATCGAGGTACATGAGTATCGGTTTTCACGTTTTCTTGTTGAAGACCAAAAAGGAAAATGGTGTCTAATCGACAAGCTGCCTTAGCGGCCGTGTTGTTGTTGTTGCGTGGAGTGGTTTCACAGACACAGTACGGCGGCAACTCCGTACGCGTTGTGCCTGACCCATCAGTAGTGGAATCGCGCGCGTTTCCAGCTCCCAACGTGACTCTTTACAGTCCGGCGTTTGCTTCCAACGCGTCGTTTCCACAGGGCTGGACAGAGGGAACAGCCGGAGCGACGAGCGAGTACACCTTGCGTAAGCCAGCAGATGCAATAAACATGGTCACGTACATATAACGGATAGCAACAAGGCTGACCGGTCCCCAGACACATTTCTCCAAGCTCTGGCTGACAGAAACCCTTCGTGGATGACATACGAGACTACCGACTTCGAATCTGAAGAAGGTCGCGCTTTTCCCTATGTCGTGCTCAGCAGCAGCAGCGCCAACTCCAGCACCAACTCCCTTGGCGATGGCAAGCTCAAGGTCTGGCTTCAGGGCGGAGTGCACGGCAATGAGCCGGCCGGAGACGAAGCATTACTCGCACTACTGGGGAAGATGGACGCGGACCAAGAGTGGACGGCGAACATCCTAGCGACACAAGACATTGTGGTCCTGCCTCGTTACAACCCAGACGGAATTTCTTATTTCCAACGAACACTGGCGACGAACTTCGACCCGAATCGTGATCACATCAAGCTCGCCCGTCAGCAGACGCGGGATATCAAAACATTCTTCAGCGAATTTGGCCCGCATATTGCAGTCGATATGCATGAGTATGGTGCTGCGTCCAGATATGCTACAAACTATAGCAACGCCGCTGATGGGATGTACTCAGCTGCAAAGGTACGTATTCCATCACACATAACTCTGTAAATTGCGAGGGCTTTTGGGTTTTCTGACCTGTCGATAGAATCTCAATATCCATCCCTCGATTCGTAACATCTCTGAGGAGCTCTTCGCGGCCAACGTTGGCAGTGACCTCACGGCTGCCGGATTGCGTGGTGAGCCTTATGTTACCAGCAGCTCATCCTCCAACCCCATCCGGCTTGTGGAAGCAGGCAGCGACGCGAAGATTGGCCGCAACGGTATGGGCCTTACACAAACTGTGACATTCCTCTTCGAAACCCGAGGCATCGCAATTGCCAGCCAAGAGTTCAAGCGCCGCACCTACGCAGGGCTCACTATGGTCTCATCAGTCCTCCAGACTGCGGCTGACAACTTCGATGAAGTTTACGCTACACTGGAGAATGGTATTCAGGACTTCATAGACAGTGAGGAAGACATCGTCGTCACAGACTATACGACGTTACAAGACCGGGCCTGGACGATGGTAAACCGCAACACAGGCGACGTCGTCCAGCTCCCCATCGAGTTCGAGAACAACACCCCGGCCACTGCGAATCTGACCCGTTCTCGCCCAAAGGCCTACCTCATCCCCCCTGCGTGGGCCGACCTTGCCGAGCGGCTGACGGTGTCGGGCCTCGACGTCGAAAAGCTCACAGATGCTTATGCTGGTACCGTGGAGGCATACAACATCACATCCGCGTCGCTCTCACGATCCTACTACGAAGGCGTGGTCCTTAGTACTGTCACGGCTGAGCCTGTGGAGAAGACCGTCTCGCTTCCGCCGGGTAGCTTTCTGGTGAGGACGAACCAGAGGAACGCGGGTATTGCCTTCAACGCTTTGGAGCCGGAGAACATCGACAGCTATGTCAGCTTCAATATCGTGCCCTTGGAGACGGGGGATGAGTATCCGGTATATAGGATCCTGTGAGGGAGTTCATGGTTTAGTTGTCGAGCTTTGCCATGGTTCGACTTTATACATAGGCCCAATTTAATAGTGGCATGTCAGCGTCAAAGACTGACGTAAGTCAACTGCAATAAGAGAACCCTTTGTCAGCTGCCTTCAGATTGACGCCTTTCAAGTGTGGGTTTGGCGATGGCTTCCTTCTTGCTGATCTCTGGCCCGGTCTTGAGGGCCGTGTGACCTTCAGCAGGCAGATAACTTATCCGGAAAAATTACTGCGAGTCTCAGGGCTCGCCCGTGCTTTGTAATTCGCCATTCGTTGACCGGCCAGATGCAAATCACCTCATAACCACAGTTGCTGTCAAATTAGGTAACAGAATGCGCCTGAGGATCACTTACCCGGGGTCCCCACACATCATACCCCCCATCTTTATTCGAGAGCATCCGGGGTATTTATTCAGAGGCGTTCGCCGTACTTAAGCTTGCAAACTTAATTTAAGATTATGCTACCCACCGGCTACAACCGACGCGCATAGCCCGGGAATAAAAACGAGACCTACCCGCGCAAAATGGAGAAGGCCGGCACCGACACCGACACCGGCCGAATGTCGGTTGGGGCTCACCGGCCAGCCCAGCCGGAACCGAGCCACCACGTGGATCCCGAGGGCCACCTCGAGCCGTCAACGGTCGAGCAGCATGTACCCACAGCGCAGGAGATTGATGTCAACGCGGACGGGTTTCCCGAGGGCGGCAGGGAGGCCTGGGTCGTGTTGTTCGGGACGTGGTGCGTGCTCTTCTGCACCTTCGGGCTGGGCAACAGCATCGGCGTCTTCCAGACGTACTACGTCAACCATGCGCTCCGTCAGTACTCGTCATCCACCATCTCGTGGATCACCAGCTTTATGCAGTGGGTTTTGAACTTCTTGCCTATTGTTGTAGGTTCCCCTTTTATCATTCCTTCCCCCCGCCGCCCACCGGCGGGTCTGAATCGCCCTGGACATGTGTACAGGTCTGACATGAACATGTAGTGGGGTTTTGTGTTTGACAAGTTTGGTCCGAAGTGGCTCCTTGTCAGCGGGACTCTTGTTTACGTCTTTGGGATAATGATGGTCTCCCTGGGGACGGAATACTACCATTTCTTCCTCTCCCAAAGCATCGTCTGCCCGATCGGAGCCAGCGCCGTGACCAGCGCAAGCATGTCGTGCCTGGTCACTTGGTTTCACCGCCGGCGTGCTACTGCTTTCGGCATCATGATGTCCGGGTCGTCTGTCGGCGGCATAATCCTACCGATCATGATTCCGAAGCTGATCGACCGCGTCGGCTTTCCATGGGCGATGCGTGCCGTTGGATTCATGTTCTTGTTCCTCCTCACCATTGCCTGTGCGACCGTCAGGTCTCGACTTGAGTTGGATAGGAAGCCGGTAGACATGAGGGAGTACGTCCGAGGTGTCAGAGAGCCGACTATGATGTCGACTGTCTTCGGACTATTCTTGGTCTTTTGGGGGTTATTCCTGCCCTACAACTTCGTCATCCTGCAGGCTAGGTCGCAGGGAATGGATGCTGACGTCGTCATCTATCTACTGCCGATAATGCACGCGTTTGGGTATGTTGACAAATTGATGCCCCTGTTTTGCTTGACACAAGTACTGATACATGCTCGAATAGGATTGTTGGCCGTGTCATACCAGGGCTGGTGGCAGACAAAGTTGGGCGATATAACATCATGATTATCCTCGCAACTCTCACAAGCGTTGCCTGTTTTGCCCTCTGGATCCCGATCAGTAACGATGCCGGGATCCTGGTCTTCACTGCGGCGTTTGGTTGCCTGTCGTCAGGCCTGACATCGATCGGACCGACCTTGATTGCACAGATCTCAGACATCAGGGAAATCGGCGCCCGTACGGGTACAGCTTTTGCTTTTCAGTCGTTCGGCGCCCTTACAGGCAGCCCCATTGCGAGTGCCATCGTTGATGCACGGGGAGGGGATTATCTAGGGTTGAAATTGTTTTGTGGGTTCTCGATCTTTGCATCAGCAGTGGTGTTCTCGTCGGCGAGATACTTCCAGGCCGGCGGTTTCAAGCTCAAGAAAGTATGAGTGATGTTGTTATAAAAGAGTACAAGGGGGGTGATAAAGTTCATGCAGGTCATTGTGCTCAGTCTGCCCTTCCGCCCCAAATTTAGAACCACATACTATGTCAAATACATTCCGAACACGTAGCCCACAGACACAGACAGCCAGATATCCATGACGATACAGGAAACCCAGCCTGCCTATTGTAGACCACCATATCCACCAGACAAATTGCCGCACTTCCGGCTCGAGCGCGGGGCCGGAGCCGGAGCTCGGGGTCGTCCCGAGGGGGCGGAACAAGTGGCCAGCGGGGACGCATTCAGTTGCCGCGGCCAGGGATCCGCAGTCTATCTAGCCTGTCGGGGCCTGAGGGTGAGCATGGCCTAGCTGAAACGGGGACATGTGCTGTCTCCCCCTCCCCAACAGATAGCTCGGTCCCTTGTGAATGCTTCCCCAAATGAGAGTGCCGAGGCATGAGGAACACGGCAAAGCGCTTTTCACGATACGCTAGCAAAGTGGATGAGCCAGTCTCGTCACCTGTCTCCACGACGGCAGTACCTAGGAACTGTTGGGTTTCCCTCTTTTCTTTTTTCTCTCGGCATGATTCAGCACGTACTTTCGCAGGATTGCCTAGCCCGCGGGCCAGTGGAGACCAACTCCTCCCAACCCACCGAGCTCTGGAGCTGCTAAATGGTCCGGTGCCATTAGCCAGGGACTAGAGTATCATTGCCCCAGACCAGCCCCAAGCTTACTGTAGGATGCGGGGGTCCCAAGCGCGTCGAGATCCGGGGTAGAGACAACGCCACTGTATAGCGCCTCCAATGTTTCATAAATGATTGGAACTGTTACTCCGAGACATGTACCTAGATGCTCTGCAGTTCTTCACCTTTTCCAAGGGGACCTACTGCCTTCCACCCTCGATAAGTCACGTATCAATATATCGAACAATATGGCTGAGTCGATAACGAATGTCCTGTCGGTCCAAAAGCCAGCCGGCATACCATGGCGCCTCAAGACGGCGGAGCTCATGCCCGACGCACAGTGGCGAATGCTCTTGGCCATTATGGACGCAGTCGTGCCCAGCATACAGAAGGAGTCGTCAGCGCCGAAGCGGAAGTCCAGGTCAATAGCCTATATCTCGGACAGCCGCTACCGAGATGCATTGTCCCATCTGAAGAAGGATACGGTGCTGCTCGACCACGCATCGGAGGAGGAGCTGGACAAGTACCTCACGGACAGGCCGTCAGATGACCTGCTGTTTCAGCAGGTTCTGAAGGGAATGCTGCACCACGTACCAGAGGACCTGCAGACGTTGCTATCACGGGTTCTGTACATACTCAGGTACGCATCCAAATTTGCTTCAAAAGATTGCCCTACCTAAGTGAGGGGGATGCTGACGGGTGTATAGCACACAAGCCGGCAGTCTCATCCTCACCGGATATGCCACGCCTATCACCAGGCTTCCCCTGGAGGACCGCACCAAGATTCTCAACAGATGGGCCAACAGCCACCTGTATCAGATCCGTGGACTTTTTAGGCAGCTCACGACCTTGGGCAAGGTCATCTTCAGCGCCACCAACCCAACCTTCCACACCCTCTCCGGATTCCCCACGACACCTCGGGGCTGGAACCCCCCGACGGGCTACCCCTACGAGTTCGTCCAGTTCCCACCTGCCCCATCCCCACCATCCGGATCAAAGAAACACTCGCAGCAACTCCCACCAGCCGAGATCGACACCGACGTGGTGATAGTGGGCTCGGGCTGCGGCGCAGGCGTGTGCGCCAAGAACCTCTCCGAGGCGGGCCACCGGGTGCTCGTCCTCGACAAGGGCTACCACTTCGACGCGTCGTCGTTCCCCATGGCCGCGGGCGAGGCCTTCTTCAACCTGCTCGAGGGCGGCTGCACGACGGCCAGCGACGACAACAGCATCTCCATCGTCGCGGGCTCGTGCTTCGGCGGCGGCGGCACCGTCAACTGGAGCGCGAGCCTGCAGCCGCAGGGGTTCGTGCGCGACGAGTGGGTCACGGGCCGGGGCCTCGAGTTCTTTGGCACGCAGGAGTTCCAGGACTGCCTCGACCGCGTGTGCGGGCAGATGGGCGTGCACGAGGACTTTGAGCCGAACCATGGGAATGCGCTGTTGGTGGAGGGGGCGAGGAAGCTGGGCTGGTCTGCGAAGAAGGTCCCGCAGAACACGGGCCGGTGTGCGCATGCTGATGGGCACTGTGCGCTGGGGTGCTCGACTGGGGAGAAGAAGGGCCCGGTGAATGGTTGGTACCCTGATGCGGCGAGGAATGGGGCGAAGTTTGTAGAGGGATTCAAGGTGAAGAGGGTGCTGTTTGATGAGAGCGGGAGGAGGAAGGCTGTGGGTGTTGTTGGCACATGGACAAGCCGTGGCAAGAACAACAATACAGACGGGCCGGATGAGGAGAAAATCGTGAGAGAGGTGGTCGTGAGGGCCAAGAAAGTCATCGTCAGCAGTGGCACGTTATGGAGTCCTGTTATCCTCAAGAACAGTGGTCTCAAGGTGAGCAGCTCTTCAACACACATCGAACCGCCTTTCGCAATTACTGACAAAGTCATGCAGAACCCTCAAATCGGCCGAAACCTCTACCTGCACCCAGTCAACGTCATGCACGGCTTCTTCAAGGACGACATCCGGCCATGGGAGGGCGGCATCCTGACGACGGTGGTCAACACCTTCGAGAACCAGGACGGCAAGGGCCACGGAGCCAAGCTCGAGTGCCTGTCCATGATGCCCTGCTTCGCCATGCAGTTCCTCAACTGGACCGACGGCGTCGACTTCAAGCTCCTCGCCCTCAAGTACCGCCACATGAACAGCTACATCTCCATCGTGCGCGACCGCGACACCGGCTCCGTCTACCCGGACCCGGCGTCCGGCCAGCCCCGGATAATCTACACGCCCTCGGCCTTTGACCGCGCCCACGCAATGATCGGCCTCGTCGCCCTCGCCAAGATCCTCTACCTCCAGGGCGCGATCGAGATCCACGCGGGGCTCCCCGGCCTGAAGCCTTTCATCCGCGATGAGACATCGTCTCCGGCTGCGTCTCCACCCACAACACCCACAGACGACCTCGTCAGCACCGTGTCCGACGCGGGCGTGGCCGACCCGCGCTTCAAGGCCTGGCTCGCCGAGCTCGAGAGGCACGGCAACAAGCCGCCCGTGGCGACGTTCTGCTCCGCGCACCAGATGGGCACGAGCCGGATGAGCACGTCCGAGAGGGCCGGCGTGGTCGACCCGCGCGGCCGCGTCTGGGGCACCGAGGGCCTGTACGTGAGCGACGCGAGCGTGTTCCCCAGCGCGAGTGGCGTCAACCCCATGGTGACCAACATGGCCATCTCGGACTGGATCTCGAGGAATGTGGCGGGCGATCTCGCGGGTGGTGATGGACCCGGGGAGAGGAGGGCGAGGCTTTGACGGCGTGTTTGGGCCGAGTACAAGCGTCATGTGTGCGTGTGTTTGTTACTTGGCCTGTTCTGGAAAAGCATTTTGGCATACATATGTAGGGTGTTTGGCCCTCGTAAGCAGGCGGATATCTAGCAGATTGTTTGGTGAATTGTAAATCTGTCACTGTAACTTTTGCACGCTCTTCTGGCCTTGTTGGAAGCAATTCCATACTGAGTCACACATCACTGGTGCTAAATGCTGCAACTTCACCAGGACTAAGAATCCGTCCTTGTTCAGAACTGAAGAACTGTGAGCCACTTCAACATGGAGTTTCCCCTACTCTGGAGGGGGAAATGGTTCGATTTGGGTTAAGGTCGACACCTCAACTCAACAAATACCATCCCGTGGAAAGATCTGCTGGCGAGCACGATCCATCCGCTTCCGTTGGGACTGCTGTGCAGGGTAAAATGAATTGTTGAGACCTTCGCGTAATTGTCAGACTCCCAAATTTGAAAGCAACATTTGAAAACAGTCAGTGACTTGCACAGTCGGGCCGGTGATAAGATCGCACATTATGGTGAGCACGACAAGCCACTACGAATTTCAGCAATAACGGCCCGTTCAGGAGGTGTCACCATGTTTATATTATGCTTTGGATGCGGGCTTTTGCAGAGTCGTATTGTGGATCACACGGGCTAGTTAACGTGAAGCTGACCTCCATCCTCGCCATGGTGAGAGACTAATATATTATGAAATTCTCCGATAAGCCCTCCTTCCCGTACGCGCATTATACTTCCAACATTATGTCAGCCTCGTAATAGCTCCAGGCGGCCGGCTGCTCTAGGTGTTGCGGCTAAAGCTCTGGTGGCTGCACTAAGACATCTTGCGGCCCGAGACCTGCAGCTTTCCAATACACGAGACCTGAACCAAAAAGAAAGCATGCATCATGCATGAAGATCCTTTTTCATGTCTGCCGGTTTGGGTGGCACAATCTGCTTACGGCACTGGCGCTGGTCATTCCCAGCACAGTCAGACAGCACTATTGCGGACAATAACCTTCAGCTCGGTAAGCTTGGCACATAAGCTCGACGTCGGTTGTCGACCAGTCTGCTAGCTCCGTGGTTGCGGCCGAATGACCCGTTCTGGGGTCTCGTCGACGGCGAGGCACAGAGACGTAGCCAGGAACATCCTCGCTAGCCAACGTGCGGCTGGCCGTCCTTGCAGCGGAATAAGCACGCAAGGTCTCACCCGCGGTGAATCACAGCATCATGATGCGAGGCCACCGCAGTAGTGGCTGGGTGGCCAGGTGACAATGAGCGACTGAATCCTACATTCAATAAGTTCATGCGTCACTATTGAGGGTGTCAATGAGTATAAATGAGAGCCACGTATAAAGTCGCACGGCACTCTGCCACTCCCGCAACTCGTGCCACCCGTTACTTAAACGACGTCCCACTACATATTCTATAAAAGACCAAGCAGTCCATATACCAGCTCTCGTTCGCCGAAGAGAGCCGACCGCCAACTCCAATCGAGGGCTTACCTGAAGTTCCCGAAAAGACACAGCAGACCGACCGAAATGCTCTTCTCAATTCCAACCGTCCTGGCACTCGCCGCCGGTGCCCTCGCCGGGGGTTACGGGCCACCACCCCCGATACACTGCCTGAATAAGACCGGCGTCGACACTCTTGTCAACGGCTACACGTACCTGTTGGAGAGCCCCCTCGGCCCAGACTTCAACAGCACCGCCGAGGCGATCCTGTCCGACAAGTTCCAGGTGCTCTCCGACTCCATCCTGACGCTGTCCCAGCGACCCGTGAGTACACCACGCGCCCTTGACTAGCTCACAATGAGGGCCACATAAAACTAACATAACCCCAATCTGCCACAGCTCGGCCAGCCCGCGTACCCCAGCAAGCAGGCCTACATTGACAGCCAGGCCCAGACGCCTCCGCTGCCGGTGGTGGACACGCTGGGTGTGTTTAACACCTGCGACAAGATCAGCTGGCGGTGGAGGGCCACTGGCATTGGGAGCAACCAGTTCGAGATCAATGGCATCATCAACTTCGAGGTCAACCCGGACACCGTCCAGATCGATACGGTTTACTCAGAGTTTAACACAGCTGCCTTCCAGGCTGACTTGGGATTCCCTGAGTGCCAACAGGGTGGAGGTAACGGCAGTGCCGTGTAGAGGTGGATGGACAGTTGGTCATTGGGCGTCCGCGGTTGGGCGGGCCCTTATTAGTAGATATACTTTGGGACAGAGGTAGATGCGACAGTATGGTCGTAAGTGAAGTTTGAGTGTTTGCGGAACAAACAATTATACTTAGCTTATGCCCAATCATTCCCGTGTTCGTGTTAAAATACATATAAGCCTTGTAATCTGCACTCTGCTAGCATTTTTGAATTCTTACAGGTTATGAGCCCGGATGGCTTAAATAAAGAGCGAGTGGCTTGATTGATGAATAATGTGGAGATTCTTTACCTGCTTAGTCAGGGTTTCTTGCTCCTAATACCCCACATCAGTCGAGTTCACGAGTTTAACTCCTAAAAAATAAGCCTAGAATTCTGATAACAGTGTACAGATTATGGGGGACTGTTAAAATATATATAAGCCTTGTAATCTGCACTCTGCTAGCATTTTTGAATTCTTACAGTTCGGCGGTCTGCACATGTGTGATCAAGCATTGTCAAGATGGTGCTATTCACCACATGTCCATTAGCACATGGTGACTGAGTGACAACGTATTGTAATTTGAACGCCTGACCATTGACTGAGCAGCGAGATCATTCTCCCATAAAGGTATACTCTCATTCAATGAACGGATTGTGACTTTCAAAGGTCAGAAGTATCGGGTGAATTGTTGGGTCACTAATGGACCAAGCTCCTTTAGGCTCGGCTAAGTACCAAGGTAAGCTCTATCATTGGATGTGGTTGGGGCATGGATGAAAATGACAGCTGGAGCTTTCTCGTGATATGATCCCTGAACAGACGCAAACCTTAAATTCAGAACGAGCTTCCATGGCCTTCCCAAACGGGCCACAGGTTCTGAAAAGTGCGAGCTTGTTTCAAAGTGGGCCGAGCTCATGAAGCCGAGGCATCACATCGTCCGAACTCTGAATGCGTGTCACAAGTGAGAGCTCCCACGCCTCAAGCCTGGCGGCTCAAACACGCAGTGGAGGATGTGTATTTCTTTCTAGCTTCTTGCTGCGAATGATCGTGTCTTGTTTCTTTTCGTTGACTGCATTGTAGACCGGGCTTTCAACTGTTTGTCCCTATTTGCGGCCCACACCGACGCGATGGTGAGTGGTCCTTGAAAATGCAGCCCACAATGATCCGTGGTTGCTTAATCGCTAATATGACACAGGCTCAAAAACAAAAATATGTTAGCAGACCTTCCCTCTCACTGCGCGAATGGATCGACCTGCCGTTTCGGGTGCTCATATGGGGTGAGTCGGCATACATGAATCACATACAGGGACTTCGGCGTCACTAACAATAGCCATGCACAGCTCCAATCCAATTAACCATCAACCTCGTCCGCGGCGTCCTCACAGCGATATGGCGAAGGCTGCCCCTAAGACCATACATCTCCTGCGCCGCGATCCGCATGTTCCTATACACCTTCTCCCCAGCACAGATTCAGCTCTTCACGCCGCCCACGATGGACACATACAAGGCGTGGATCCGCAAGAAACGCTCCAAGGCCCGCAAGGACGGCGACTTCGAGCTCATGGAGCAGCTGAAGGAGGACATCGAGGTCCTGCCGGACGGCAGGTCCCACATCCTCTGGATCGGCGACCGGCATAGGGCGACCCGGTTCGTCTACTTCTTCCACGGCGGCGGGTACATCACGCCCGCGATCCCGGGCCACATGGAGTGGTGCCTGCAGGCGTACGTCCTGGCCGGCAGGCACAACAACAACAACATGCGGCGCAACGGAAGAAGCAGCAGCAGCCGCAACAACGACGAAAGGGTCGCCGTCGCCGTGCTGCAGTACACGCTGACGCCGCAGGCGCGGTTCCCCACGCAGATGTGCCAAGCGGCGTCCGGGCTGGCGCACCTGCTGCGCGGCGGGGTCCGCCCCTCGCAGCTCGTCGTGGGCGGCGACTCGGCCGGCGGGAACCTGACGGTCCAGCTGCTCAGCCACCTCCTGCACCCGTACCCGCTGGCCGAGAGGATCGTGCTGGACGAGCCGCTGGCCGGGGCGTTCCTGGTCAGCCCGCTTGTGAGCCAGAATATGCTGACGAGGTCGTTTATCGACGGGCGGCCGTGTGATATGCTCAGCGAGGGGATCTTTGATAATCCGAACCGCGAGATGTTCCATGAGAAGCCGAGAGGTCTGCTGGGAGTGCTGTTTCCTAATTGGGGTCTTGTTGAGACGAAGGAGTTTCGGGAGGGCAGGGGGTGGGCACTGATGGCAGACGTGGATGAGAAGTGGTTGGATGGGATGGCAAACATTGTTAGGAAGGTTTATGTCACGTGTGGGAAGCACGAGCTTCTGAGAGATCAGGGGATCGATATTGCTGAGAGTATTCGTGCTCGGAACGCAGAAGTCGAGGTGAAGTTGGAGGTTGCTGAGAAGGAGGCGCATGACTTCATACTGCTGGAGGGCCAGAGGCAGATAGTTGGAGATGCCACTACGAGGATGAGGAAGTGGTTCAGTAGAGTGTGGTCATGATAAAGTCAGAAAGCAACGGCTCGGTGGCATCCATTCGTGTGTATTATTGCTGGGATACAATTGTTTGGTGGGATTTACAAGTAGAGATGATAGATCCAGCTCGAATCAGTCGTTTTCTCAAGGAATTTGGAAGAACCTGTATAGTTGCAAGTCACTGAGCATTTGTATCTTAACACAACGGACCTCGTGTAGAATGTAGACACAGCCCCCCCCCCATTGCGACTTGCTCGACATTGCTTTCCGAGAAGCAACACGCTCCACTTCGGCGGCGTGAGCTTTAAAGGTGCACACTCACCCGTTGATTATTACTTACAGTCTATCCCCATCAGCACGTTGGGATAGGACCCGCAGCAAGTGATACCCAGCAGAGAAATCGCATGAGAATCAACCTTGACAGAGCGAGAAGCAGGGCATGCATTCTCCTGACTCCGACTTCAACGATGACTGTGTCTCGATCCTCACGACATGGATAAGCAGAATGCGCCTGCACACCTGCACGAAGCAAGAGCTCTCGTTTTTAGTAACGAACAAAGCAAAACCATGTGCCATACCTTTATGCCGTGTAACTGTGCTTTGCTGAGTACGCATTTTACCCAGGAGCAGCCGACCATACCGTACCTAGGTACTCAGATACCCAGAGCTCCGATGCAACGTTGTCAAGTTTCTGACGTCAAAATAAGGTGTCGCAAACATATTGAGAACGAGGCTCGGTGTGCAACACGGCCGGACGAACCGCATGCAGTCAGCTCCCCGCTCTGCCACGCACACCAGCAACCAATTTTGTTTCAAGAGGCATTTTCGGATGTATATAGACAACACCATCCAACCTCGGACCAGACCTTTGTACCTTCGAAAGCGTAAACGAAAGGCTTCCACGAATATTTGGGCACTTGAGAATCATACCTCTGAAGCACTGGCACATAAAATGCCACTGCCGCAATCCGAATCGTCATCGGGTATCCATGATCCATCATCTTGTGCAGTTGAGCACGGTCCTTGGTGCGCTCATATCACGCAAGACAATGACTACTTTTGCTCCATCACGTTTGCTCAAATTCGGTCCTCTGCGGCTTCATGTCGTATTTGCCATCTCTACATGGACATCATTCTCGCTGTTGTTGCAGGATCTCTTCCCAGCATCTTTCAAGGACCGAGGAATGAGGCTGAGAAGAAGCTGATCCTCGAGCGTCTGATCTTATCCAACACAAGGAATATGCCAAAGGATCTCTCCTTCAACATATTGGAAAACAACATCGATATCGATATCTTCAGAGACGGGGATGCTGAAGGTAATCGAGATTTCACCATCCAGGGTCAACAATTCTCCGAAAGGTCTCGAATTAGACCACGCACAAACTCCGAGGAGAGCTTTGTCAAAGCTCGACGGTGGCTCCATGAGTGTGTAACCAGCCACGACTGTCCGGTACCGAGCTCGACCAGCATCCAGTTACCCAAGAGGCTGCTTGATGTCCGAGGATCTGCGAAAGACCCGATTCGACTGATAGAGTCCGAGGGAGACGAATACCCATACGTATGCCTTAGCCACCGCTGGGGCGGTCCTGGGCATAAACGACTTATAAGCACGACGCGAACAATCCAGGACCATATGGATAAGATCATGTGGGACGATTTGCCGGCCACATTTCAGGATGCCGTCACGATTTGTCGGTGCATGGCAGTCAGCTATTGCTGGATTGATAGCCTATGTATCCTACAGAACGATTATGGCCTTACGGATGATGAGGTCAAGGCCACCAGATTGGATTTTGCACAGGAAAACTCGATTATGGCGAAGATTTACTACAATTCCCATTTCACCATCTCGGCCGACTTATCCACGCATATGGATAGCGGCATATTCTCCAAATCATCAATTGGTGACCACCAGATAGAAGTGACCGACGACGCCGGTGATAGCGCAGCAATATACTTCAGGAAGTCTATCAATCACTTTGAAGACGAGATTCCGGAGCTCGACACACGTGGTTGGACCTTCCAGGAGTTCTCACTTCCCCGCCGTATGCTACACTTCGGAGCTTTCGACATCGAGTGGAGGTGTGCAAACCGCCATACTTGCGAGTGTGGGGAGTTGGATTACGAGCGAACTGAACAGTCGCTCTGGCACCATCACCATTATCTAGCCAAAGTAGCAAAGCCCGTTCCCCACGACCGGTCAGGCGCTCTCAGGTGGTGGGAGTCTGTGGTTCATCACTACACGGAACGACGACTGACAAACCCAAGTGATAAGCTCCCTGCGCTTTCCGGTATGGCTCAATTACGCAAAGAAGCAAGGGGTGGTATATACCTGGCGGGACTGTGGCAGGATTCCCTCATCCACGACCTCTGCTGGTTTCATACTCTCGATTATAATGTGGCAACATCTGGCGGAGTTGGCCGCAGACCCGTGGACTATCGCGCACCATCATGGTCGTGGGCCTCCCTCGATACCGACTCGCGGTGCAGTTTTTGGTGGAGTGGAATGATAGTCATCCACCCGGTTTTTCCTTGGGCCGAACCCAGACAAGTTTGCACAATTTTTGAGTCCTTCTGCCAACCAAAAGCCGCTGACACGACGGGGGAAGTGCAGTTCGGCTTTCTCGATATAGGTGTGGTCCTTATCCCTGCCAAAATCTGCCTTGATTCACGACAGGAGGTCGCTTGGACCATCACTAATGCCGAAACTGAATTGGAACTGAGCTTTTTCAAGCCGGATTGCGAGCTAGAGAATGATGGCCTGTCTTTAGGGGGGGAAGTGTATTGTGTGCCAATCGCAGAAGCATCCATTGAAACCGGGCTGCAACGCGGTTGTTTGGTGTTGAAAAAGTTATATACGAGTTTATACCAGCGGATCGGTTTCTGTATCTTGGAAAAAGGGCAAAGTAAAGACCGTGCTTTTCTGCGAGGATGCTCAACCCCACGGAGACTCAATCACCAAGATTACACATTGCTGGATGCCGACAAGGTACGGATCATGATTATTTGAAAGATTTTTGGCCCCTGTCTTGGGCAGACTCACTGGTGCTGATAGAACAAACGAGGTGCTTGTTGAATATGACGCACACTTTATAGACAGCTGGTTGTCCTTACAAACATTCTATACTTTGTATATAACATCACAATTTGCCATATCTCTTGCCCTCATGAAGCCTATAATTCTCTATATGTAGTCCTCAATCGTCAATTCCTCATCCTGAGACTGAGTGCGGTACCTTTGTTGTTGAACCATACCGCCTCGTTGAGGACCTCCAAACGACATCGTCGGCAGTGGACCGGCAAGCAGTGGCGACTCGGCCTGGATCATAACCCTCCTTTGCGCTGGTATGCCTTGGGCAAGGTGCCTCGATCGAAATGGGCTTGTGAGCAGGACCTTTAGGGTAGCTCGACTGCCCGGTTTATCCACTATGCCAAAAATGCACTGCATG
Organism: Diaporthe nobilis; assembly: GCA_023078575.1. Classification (NCBI taxonomy): domain Eukaryota; kingdom Fungi; phylum Ascomycota; class Sordariomycetes; order Diaporthales; family Diaporthaceae; genus Diaporthe; species Diaporthe nobilis. The sequence goes on from JAKZJT010000010.1 coordinate 3,340,254, forward strand.
ACTTTGAACATGTCCTCCAGCATTTCCAGCCGCTCAAACCAGCATATACCGTCTATTATGCAGTAGACTGTAGTAGTTGGTTGGAGCTGCATCAGTAGATGGCAGAAAAGGTCACAGAGCTGTTGCACATCGTGGTGCTCCAGTTTCTGGATCGAAACGGCGTCCAGAAAGCCAAGGCTGGGGCCAGCACTATACTTGTCTTGTAACTCCAGCAGCAGCCTGGCCGTCAGGCATCTCATGAGTCCCTGCGGTCCGCTTAGTGTGGCGGTGGAAGACACGTGTTGGGCACAGAAATAATGGATAGCAATAGCGTCCGAGTCTGCTTGCGCAATAATGGCCACGATGGTTGCACAGACGACGGACAGGCTGGAGATTCGGAATTGGTGCTGGAAAGGATCCATAAGAGCCCCTTCAGCAAATAGCATGTCAGAGTCCTTGGACGAGAACCACGCCCAGAAACGGTCCATCCTCATTAGCCATTGGGCTTGAGCTTGTTCAGCTGGGCCCAGATGGAGGCCTTGGCGGACGGCATGGTTCAGGTCTCGGGTGAATGCCTCCTGGGGAATATTCAGGATCGCCAAGAGTTTTTCTGGTTCAAGGAACAGCTGCCGGGCCGATTGAAGCAGCGACGGAGTCTGTGATGTGTATCGTTCCAGATCAAGGAGTTGGGCTGCGCCCAGGAGAAACCTGTCTTGTTTTTGCTCCATGGCGTTGAGTCTCGTATCGAAGCTCCGTTTGAGCTCGGTGTACATCAACAGCATCCAATTTTGCGCTTCCAAAGCACCACGGTTGGCCATTGCGGACATCTCATCGATGGAGAGCCGCTCTCTCGCAATATCCTCCTTGAGCTCGGCCATACTGCTCTGCAGTGTGTCAATCCTGTGTGGCATGGGCTGTACGGTGTCCTCGATTTGCGAAATCTGTCGACTGACGGTTTGGAGTCCTAAGGATGTGGATACTGCAGTGGCACGCGTCATATTCAGCGCGGCCTGGGCCCTTTCGTGGTGTTTCTCGTTTTGCCCGCGTATATCGACTAGTACTGCTTCCGACAGTATTTCAGAGCGCTCTTTCATGTGCAGAACCGCCTTTTCGACTTTCTCGATCATGGCGTCCACGTCGTCTCCCGAGGGCACTTTTGAGAAAGCCGGGAAGATCTTGGCCACTATGTTGTTTCTTGAGGATTAGAACGTCTCTTACAATCTGTCTTTGTGTGGTGATTGATAACTGAGCCTCCGGCCTTGTTACTTGCCTTGGTGCTTCGGCAGCAGATATGCTATGAACTTCGTCAAAGCCTCGACCACGGTATCATTCAGGCCATCTGCGAGATCCCTTAGCACCATGTCATGCGGGAAATGAGTCCTCCTCAGTTCAGCGGTGGTGATGATTCTTGGTATATCCTCAAAGGCATCGAGTATCTTCGCCCGTTTCTTTGCCGCCGTCTTCAGAAGCTGTAGGAGGCATGTGTAAGCATATGTTTTCTGCCAGCAAGAGATGCAACTCATAGGCAGTACACGTACAACAAACATCCAGCACAACGATGCTCGCAAGACTCCGAGACCGTATTGCTCTGGTATCAACTGAAATGCCGGAGTGATGGCATCTGCATGATCGCCAGCCTTCCGTGCCATGGCGACAAACGCTCCGCGGAAGCCCTTCTCTTTCGTTTGATACTGGCTCTTGGCCTCAGATAGCAGCCTGAACACATCATCCCATGAGCAGCTCTCTACATCAAACCCAATGGCAGAGTCACATTCAAGGGTTTTATAGTGCTTCAAGGCGCCATCAAGTTGGCTGATCCAAGTTAGCGATAGACTGCCCCTGGTTTTGTAGGGTACCGGGGGGAGGGGAGTGGCAGACTATAATGGCTCTTTCGGATTGAACGCCGTCCGCTGAACGTTCAGTTGCGACCGAACACCGAAGGCCGGATCGATCTCAGCGCCTTCTGTCCTTAGGAAGCCCACTTCCACTTGTCGGCTCTCCATTTTGGCTCACAAAGTACCCATGTAGGAAAAGGAGCTCCCCATCAGGAGATGATTGGACATGTTGAACGGTGCCAGGCAATGCTATAAATTCCCTCAAGCTTCATTTCAGCTCCTCATGCAAATTCCTCGACGTGGACGGCTGTGCTGACATGGAGTGAAACACCCTGCACCTTTGGACCCCAAACGCAACCACTCAAGTGCTTCTTACTCTCATATGCAATCAATCGTATCAAAATGGCGCTAATGGCCAGCACACGACACACCACACCCTTTTTCATATGCACTTCTATCAACTCTCTTAATTTAGCTTTGATTTATTCAGAACCTATATGAAAAGAAAGCTGCTTCTTTTCTGATTCTATTCCTTCTTTTCGCTATAAAATTAAGTATATAGAAGAGGAGGAATCTGTGTTTGAATTGAGGTTGAAAATAACTTGAGTTGAAGTTGAATTTGAAGGGGAGTGAAATTTAAGAGTTGTATTAAATTAACTAGGTTAAGGGGGGTGAATTTTACTATTTCTGCTAAAAAGCATACCCCCCTTAAAATTTTCAATTTATCTTCAAAATTAGATATTAATACACCTCATACATTTAATATTCCCTTTACCCTCCTTAAATAGATATTAAAAGAATTAGAAAAGAAGCAGCTATCTTTTTATATAGGGTATATTTAGATTGAGGATATATTCGTTGCATAAGAGGTGGAAATAGTTGAAAGACGAAGTGAGGTAGAAAAAAGGTGTAGTGTATTATCTGCTGGCTATTAGCGCCATTTTGATACGATTGATTGCATATGAGAGTACCAATCAGCTGCTGCTTGCTTACATGCATGTATGTATGCCCCCGGTTCACTATTCAAATTTCTTGGAGCCAACCGAAGGGTCACACAACAGTAGCTCTGAGAAAAATATTGAAAACAGCTTAGCCGTGGCTATCAACAGGGCATTTGCGACCCCGCCCTTCTCGCCTTTCACTCTTCCCTGTTCCCGTAGCATTTGCAGCCTTCACCCGCGACAATCGGTTGTCCCACTTATCGGTGACGCAAGCTTCCCTATACTAGTAGCACTCGGTGTCGCAGAATCAACAAGTCACTATGACACATTCGAAATACGTTACAGGGCTACCTCCTCCTCCTCCTCACAGGATGTTTCCCCGTGCTGGGACAGGAGGCTTTCCACCTGCGCCACCTGCTCCTCCCAAGGAGACTCAAGAACACCGACGGGAGCGAATTCTCAAGGCCCGTCTCTCTATTGAAGCTAGATGGCGTCCCAAACTTCCGGATTTTGTTAAACTTGATTTCGAGCACTTCAAAAACAGCTATGAAGACGACAAGCCTGAATACGCCGTCGAGGTGCTTGTAGGCCCGCCAAATATAGGCAGCCAAATCCGAGCCGAGAATGAAAGGAGGCAGGGCGTCAATCAATCTGCCCAATACTCATGGTTTGCAGCGCAGGATCTACTCGATGAATGGGCACGGGCAGGCGATATCCGGAAGGACACGCCCTCACACTTCAAGCAGCGACATTTTGGTCCAACGACGGAAGTGTCTTCGAAGTCCAACGACATAGTTATACATCGTGTGAGGATTCAGTCCATACCTGTTCTTGCCTACCTGCGAGGTCTCATGGGGGAGCCGCACCATCGTTATCGGTATCGAACGATTTGCCAGCCGTTCAGGCCTCTGATCTACTTTCAGCCGAGAATGAAAGAGATTCTGGCCCGTCTTGAGGAAAAGTGGAGGAAGGCGGAACACGAGAATGGCAATCTGAATCCTGAGGTGAATCAGGTGCCCCACGCAGATCCGCAGACGGGAACTATCAATGCGGATGCTGTTCCTCTTGCTGATCTACCAGAAGCACCTGACCAGTCAACCGAAAATGCCGCTCCCGAGGCTGGGAAGGAAAACGCGAAGGATGATGACGACATGGAATCTGTCCAATCTGAGGACGACAGCACAGCGGACAGGATGAACCGAACCATGGACAGCATCGAAGCTCTGCGAGATATGAGATGCTATGTTGAATTCGTTGACAAGGAAATCATGCCGCACTATAACTTTTTGAAGGGCGACGGCGCACGAACAGTTGCATTTCATGACTTATGGACCTTGTTCGATATAGGCGGTTTGGTGTATGCTCCGATAACCAGGGGAGAGAATGACAGCTACCAAGACATCTGGCGCGTTTATCGCGTTCGAGACGCTGAGCCTTTCGTTTCATACTATAACCCATGGGAGGCACAAGAGGAAGGTTTTGATGTTAATCGCCAACAGTCTTTCTTCCTTTACTGCTACCACATCGAACACGATGGGTCTTCCTATGGCGCGGTGCGTCGCAAGTTCAAAATCGAAGCCTTTCCGGGGGAGCGAGACATCCGATCGTTGGATGTCTACCCACTGCGCTTTTTGGAAACTCAGGAACAATTACTGGGGACATTGAAGGAGCAGGGTCGACGATACCAGCACGCCTTGAATGAGCGTAACCAGGCCTACAACAATTGGTCGCTGGCAATGAGTCCTGGAGAGGACAGCGACAGCGAGTCTGATGACGACGAGCGGCGCAAGAAAAATCAGGTGCAACACCCCGTCCTGGCCGAGTTCATCGAAAGCCAGGTTATCATCGATCTGGACGAGGCGTTCAGGGCCAACCCGAGCTGGCGGCCAAAGTTTCACAAGCCAAGCATCGCGAAATCGGCGCAATCCGATGCCAAGACCGATCAGTGGTCGAAACAAGTATGGTCTGACAAATCGAGAAGCAAGCTGTTGTACTCAATTCCGGAGGTCATCCAGTATGAAGACGGCGTTGACTTGCGGAAGCGCCGCGAAAACATCTTGAACGTGGATTCCTTCCTGTACAACCATTCCAAGGGCCTACGATGGGAGTACACCAGCCAGATCCTCATGGACCTTCGGGACGAAGATCTCGTTCTCTTGCCAAAACGCTCGTTCGCTTACACTCTTCGTGAACGCAAATTCATCGCCATAGATGTCAATTATTTGAGGCCTGTCCTCAGGGAAGAAGGAGTCTTCGCGCAGCTGATGATATTGAAAGACTACAAGGACATTGTTCGTGGGCTTGTCAGCTCACACTTCCAAAAGAAGGAACTCGAACGGCTTTACTCGAGCAACGCGATTGAAGGCCTGAGCCAAGACCTGATTCAAGGCAAAGGCAAAGGCCTCGTGCTTTTGCTCCACGGTGCCCCGGGTGTGGGTAAAACAGCCACGGCTGAAGCTGTTGCAATGGAAAACAACAAGCCTTTATTCGCTATTACATGTGGGGATCTGGGACTCACTGCTTCTGAGGTCGAGTACTCACTTACAAATATGTTCCGCCTGGCACACAAGTGGGACTGTGTTCTGCTCCTCGACGAGGCTGACGTCTTCCTCTCTCAACGGTCGAGATTTGATATGAAGCGAAATGCCCTGGTATCAGTATTCTTACGAGTTCTCGAGTATTACAACGGCTTGCTATTTCTAACCACCAATCGTGTCGGTGCTATCGACGAGGCTTTCAAGTCTAGGATCCATCTTTCACTCTACTATCCTCCGTTGGATCTAACGCAGACGCGAGAAATTTTTCGACTCAATGTCAACAAGCTCCGCGAAATCGAACGCCAGAGATCCGAGCTTACTGGTAAACCTGAGCTTGTCATCAAAGAGGATGATATCATCAAGTTCGCAGTGGACCACTTCAACCACCCTGTGGGAGCCTCAGGCCGCTGGAATGGTCGTCAAATTCGCAATGCCTTCCAGATCGCATCAGGTCTAGCGTATTACCATTTCGCCACGCAGTCCCAGACCAGCTGCAGCCCAGAAGACCACCTACAAGGCGCACCGATTCTGGACAGTAACTTATTCAAAAAGGTCCAACATGCAACGCAGAGCTTCGACAAGTATATGCGTGAGACAAGAGGCTGGACGGATGCCGACCTCGCACATCTCCTTGGGGACAGGTCTGACCATATGCGGAACAACCGATTTCCTCAAGCTTTCGAGCCGAGCACCCAGCAGACCATGCCGGACGTTTTTGGTGAGCCGCCAGCCACGGGACACGGGGGTTATCCATCCGGACCGTCCTATCCGTTGGGACACTCTCAGGGAGGGCCGTACGCTCCCCATACACCAGTCACGCCTGGGAACTTTCCACAGCAAGCGGCTGGGACCCAGATGCCTTCTTACATGCCACATCAACACCTCCAACCACAGCGGGCTGCGGACTCGAACTCCCAATTCACCGCCAGCCCATTGCATACCCAGGCCCAGGACCAGCAGCACATGCAGCCAAATCCCCAGCTGGGTCAGGGCAGTGTTTTCAGTCCCGCACCGGCGGCTAGGTCCCCTGCGTACGGTACAACGTCAACTCCCCAGCGCAACACAGGGTATGGTATGCCTCATCCTGGATCACCATATGCCAGTAATACTCAGGCTGGCCCATCGCAATGGCAAGGTGGCCATTTACAGAACATGGAAAGTTGGGCGTCTCATTCTCCGGGGGTGCCTCAAATGGCATCGCTTGAAAACAAAGAGGAACAGAACTTGTACTCATAGACTGTAGGAAAGAAATGAAGATTAGAATATGAAGGGTCTGGGAAGGATATGCTGATCTCCTGTTGTTGATCTCCTATATGCTCATTCTCAATTCATTTGATTTATTCACGCCATTTAGGTATCGTCTCAATAAGATCTTGAAATGGAGAAAGGAAGGCTTTGTGTCCAGTGCTTTGAGTTGAAGACAACATGCTCTGAGATCGTCCGAGACGAGTAGCCTGTCCGAGCTTGTGAACGTGTTTCCTCGACTCCGTATTTCGGAGGCAACGGACAAGATCTTTGCCGAGTAATCAACTGTAGTCAAGATGTCGACGGCAAATCCGGAAGCAGTGACAGGATCCATGATTTGTGTCGACTGAGTGACGAAGGGGATGGACTATGGGTGAAGGCAACAGAGACCGTTTTGACCGTCCACCAGGCACGGGAAATGAATGCCAGCACATATCATTGCTGTCACGTTGTTTATGCATGTCAACGCAAACGGACTTTTTCACAAACCTGCAGGTGACCCAGGTACTTCAATTTGCGTAGCACGCAGCTAGCATGCCCGCCTACCTCTTCGCAAACACCCGAGCCGTAAATGCCAGCGGTCTTGCTGGAGTGGTTATGCAGCACACGTGCCTGTCTCCCGGCACCAGGCGTGGGATTAAGCTGATAACTGGCTACTGCGCCTCAGAACGAGCCTGGCTCTAGGCTACAAATGTAGCGTGCAAAGTGCAATAGCCTGTACTAACGCACAGCTTAGGAGACGGGCTAGCGGGCATTTAAGCCTCTGGAAGCTTGGTGTCCCGTCAAAATACATGTTGCACTGGTAACGATTATGCCTAAAGCTGCTGTGGTGATGCATGTCAATCAATCATTGTCTGGGAGTGGATTGCTTCCCTCATCGATTCCATGCTCCAGTCTCCGGTGCTCCTGACGTTTACAAAACAAGTCAAAAGTGGCCTCGCATTGGTCGCAATGGATGGGCGGCTGTCATATTAGGGAGAAAATTAGGAGGCTCTCAGGCGTGAGTAATTATAGGAGGTGGTCGGAGATGAAGAACCCACAGTAGTTTGTTGTAGAAACGATGGGGGAAAGTATGGCCGTTCGTCTGATACTACGATGAACAACCCCGTTTGTCCATGTCCAGCAGCCGTCGAATTGGAATCAGTGTCATGACTGAAGGATAATATCTCGTCCTTTACAGCTGCCCATCCCGTAGGTGGATTTGTAGGGAGCTGCTGGTCCAAGAGAATCTCCTTCTGGGCGTAGACCATCTCCCAGGCCCAGGCCACATATGCAAACTTGGTTTCAGTGTGGCTTAGTTTTGAGGGGACAAAAATGCGGGTGCGTGTATCGCCGCCTCCGACCTTTGATCGGAGAAGCCGTGACTGCTTGTCCGGGTCGACATCGTAGAAGGGTGCAAGGCCATATGTCTTATCGAACCCATTTGCGTCCAGGAAACGATCTAGCACTGGTACCCGAACCTTGAGACCCCGGACGATGGCGATGGTAGGGCCCTCGCCGCCCATGGTGGTGGAGCGGAGTCAGAAGACTGAAAGGTGAGCGTATGCGGTGCAGATGTACGAGCGGAGGTAATGAACAAGACACCCGATAATAAGAGAAAGGAACTACCTCAGTAAAGGAGAAAAACAAAAGGTCAGCAGATGCAGTCCTTAAAATAAGGCAGCTGAACTGGACATGTCAGACGGAAACTTCATCTGTATGGCTCAGGGGCGCAAATAGAGATTGTAGAAGTATGTTGGTTTCGTGAAGTGTTGCCTGGCCGAAGTGGATCTCTCACTGAAGACGAAATGGAGGCCTTTCGAATGTGGTCCTGGGGCTGATAAGATAACCTTGGAAGCCTGTCGAGTGACCACCCCCATCCTCCACCCCTACCCCCAGTCATGTTCCTCATTTCAGGGTCCGGGTTGAGGATCAGGCCACGACCTGGCCACCCATTTATCTTCGGATCGCGCTTGGCGTGTCGGAACATTTCCATTGACGGCGTCGACCCCATTCATTCTACCCCGTCATCCGTCCGCAGGCACCTCCTGGGCGCAAACGAACCTGGACCTGGACCTGGACCTGGCAAGGCCAGACCTGCAGGGCGTGCTTCTTTCCCCACGCTGCGGACGGGCACTAAGAAAAATGGATTCGCCCCAGAAGGCAGGCAAGGCAGCCAGCCCGACGACCTCGAAATGAAATGTCCATGCCCCAGCCAACCCATCTAATATTGTATCCGTCCATCTCTATCTGGGCGGCGGCCTGCGACCCTTGATGGAGCGCTTGCGTGAGGCTTGTTCTTAGCGGCCATCACAAGTCGCAAAACTTCTTGACGTTTTCGACTGGGTTTGGCGTCTGGCCCTACAAAGTCTCACCCTTTCTCTCTCTTGTCTTTCTCCCCTCTTCCCATCTCCTGTTTCCTCCAGTTCCCGCCAATTTTCCTGTTTCCCTCAATCATGTGATCGGGTCACTCCACGTGTCATCAGACGGAGCATCACTCGACCATTTTGTCCTGTCTGTCTGGTTTCATCACTCGATTCTATTTTTCACCCATTGTCCGTTAGTTTGATCTACTTGTTGCCGTCACTGTCAGCTCACTTCGACCCAGCTCAGCTCAGCTAAGCTTCGGCTCACGTCCTGGGCCCACCCGCCCTCGACTTTCCCCCGACCTTCCTTCGGGATTTTGTCACCCTTTTGTTCCCTTTCGCTTCTTTTCCATCATGAACGCCTTTGTTTCTACTTTCCACCACGTTCTCACATCTTACGTCGCCCCCTGGACCACCCCGTTCCTGCCCGCAAGGCTGTCGCACCTCTACGCGCCACCCTCCACGACCTCGTCGCCGCCGCCCTCGTCTCCCTCAATCGAGTCGACAATGTCGCGCGACGTGGTGGAGAATGGCGCCCCCACCACTCCGTCAACCAACGCGCGCCCTGAGCCGCAGGCAGATCCCAAGTCCCACTCGCAGTCCCAGCCGCAGTCCCAGTCGCACTCTCAGTCGCAGGCCGACCGACTCGCACGGCTGCCCGACAAGCTGCTGCTGCTCATCTTTGACATGCTAGCCCACGACTCGAGGCACGACATCTGCAACGTCTCGATCCTCAGCCGCAAGTACCACACCCTGGCCGACCGCATCCTCTACCGCAGCATCCTCTTCGAATCGCCCGAGCATCACCTTATCTTCAGCGAGTCGCTCGACCGCCGCCCGCGCCGTGGCTCCATGATCGAGAACATCAAGCTCGAGTACCCGAGCTCCGAGCTGTCGCATCTCATCCTCGACAGCGCCCTCGACCAGCAGTCCTCCCGCTCGAACACCTTCCGCAAGGGCGTCGATGGCCTGTCGCGCGCCCTGGCTTCCATGTCCAACCTCGAGACCCTCGACATCGCCGTCCCCGTCAAGCTGCTGCACGGCATCGGCGCCCTCTTCAACGGGCCCTTCGACCTCGCCGGCCTCAAGACCTGCTCCTTGTTCTACCAGTGCCCCGACGACGCCTACTGGGACCTGCGCGAGAACATCCACATCTTCACCCACCCTACTCTCGAGACCCTGACCATCCGCCGCGCAAAGCTCGACGAGAGGGGTTTCGACTTCATGGAGCGGCCCCACAGCACCGCCCTCAAGTCCCTGCGCCTGCTCGAGTGCGACATCAACGACGACTCGCTCGCCGACATCATGGAGTTCCCAGAGGGCCTGCGCGAGTTCCACCTCTACCACACCGCCGAGCCCACCCCGGACCTCGAGGAGGGCTCCGACGAGATCTGCGAGCACATCATGGCCCTGAAAGACCAGGCAGAGACCCTCGAATCCATCACCATCGACCACCCCACCCTGGGCGGCCGCAGGGTCCTGCGCCTGCGCGACTTCCAGTCCGTCAAGTACCTGCGCCTCAACCGCGACACCCAGCTGTTTGGCAAGACGGGCCGCAAGCCCCGCCTGCACTCGGCCGGCCTGCCTCCGCGCCTCGAGGTCCTCGAGTTCACCGAGCCCCTTGGCGGTGACGACACCGTCACCGAGCTGTTCGCCATGATGCTGCAGAACATCGAGTTCATGGCCCGCGAGCTGCGGACCCTGATCGTGGTCGAGGGCCCGGGCGGCGTGCCGGAGCAGATCCTGGAGGCGTGCAAGGACAAGAAGTTCGAGCTGGACATCAGGCCGCAGGAGGACGGGGAGGCCAACGGACACCCACGACCGCCACCACCGCTAGAAACCCCAAAGACCAAAGACGATAGACCCGGATACCCAAAGACGCAGGACACAGCATGCGAGAAACTCAAGATGAAGGACAGGGTGCGGTGGAACGCCCTCAGCGAGGAGGCCTGGTCGAAGCGCGGCGAGACGGAGAGGAAGCCGTTCGACCCGGCCTGAGGCGGGGGGCCCATTCATTCTAGAGCAATAGACACATGCAGAAGAAGTTGCATAATGGAAAAGAAAGAAAACTACAGGAATAAACTCCGCAAAAGTTAGACAGGATAGAAAACAGACCAGAAAAGAAATAGATATTATGACGATAATACACACATGATACCCACGTACACCATGACCACGGAACAAATCGTCTTACACCATTCCATGAGACTGAGTGCCGAGTGGGTCTCTTCCTGCTTCTCCTGGGTGGATATGGGTCCAGATGTACGCGTGCGGGTTTTCTATTGCCACACGAACATGACGGCTCACAAAGTTTTGTTCACAAGCCCGTTTAGCTCATCGGTAGAGCGCATCACTAGTACTAAATAGCGATGATGAGGTGACTGGTTCGATTCCAGTAATGGGCATTGAAATTGCTTTTTGCATTTTACATTAATTTTTCCCACCATCTACTTACTCGTGTTCCTTTTCTTTCTATATCTTGACCAGCTCCGGCTGCTGCAGACATGGTGGATATCATACAACAGTTGCAAAGAGCACTCTGATTTGTCTCACAGAATCAAGACATCAGGGCCAGTGTAATTACTTAGAGTTTGGGTGCTTAGTACTAATACCATTGGTGAATTAAAATCGGAGTACAATGAAATCAGGCCAACTTACAGGGGATAGATACATCTGCAATGGTCTCAGGTATAAGAAATCCTGATAAAGGATGTTATATCACAAATGATCTCTCACGCCTGATGCACATCGCATGTCTTCCACTTGCAGCTAGGAAGGTTGGTAAAGAGGCTTGTAAGTTCAGCCTTGTATTAATTACATAGGGCATATTTCATTTTATTTCTACCCAGGTAAGGTTGATTCCCCACAGTTCTAACCACTCAAAGTTTGAGGCGAGATCGTCCTGTACCAATTCACTCATGTGTAATACGGCATGAGCCAGATCTGCTCGACGGAAGCGGCCACATCGGGATTCGCCCGGTTGGATGAAAGAAACTCAGCACTCACTCAAAGAAATGATCGCTTCATGTATACCGTGTGTACGCACATATTTAATGGACTTTACCTTGTTACTCCGAAACGCTATATATGGTCACTGCCCTTTCCTCTCTGGCTATCTCTCCGGCTACCATGGTGCGGAAGACGACCAAAGACATCAAGCAAGTTCAGGATACCACGGCTGAAGTTATATCGAGACTATCAGATTAACTTGGAAGCACGCAAGTTATCAACGAGACAGGAATCCAAGACGAGGTAACAGGGGGCTCAAACATGGCGCCGAAAAAACGCAAAGGAGCTAGCAAGCGAAAGGTAAGAGATATTTGACTGGGACGTTGAGAAATGTAGCATGTCTTGAAACAAAACAAAAAGGGGGTGGTTTTAAACCGGCACTGACGCATCTCAGCGCTCTCCTACCCCCGATGGTGACGGGGACGCGCCAGTCCGCGAGACACGCGCCCGCTCCAGACGTGTGCAGTTTTCACCCGAGATCGAAGATGCCGAAGAGGACATCGAGATGGAGCTCGAGAGGCAGCTCGAGGATCCACTGTCGCTGAACCCAGAAAGTGACCATTTGTCTCGTGTCATCGGTTGCTATGCGAATCCGGAGGAAGTGGCCAACCAGCAAGCACGATTGATCGGTTGCATACCGATGCCGAAGGCAGCCACAGTATCTCAAAGACCCCGAGCGCCGTCGCTGTTCGGCGGGAACACACAGCAGCCACGGAGACACCGAGCACGGGACCCGACGGACACCTCGAACTCGACCCCCGAGGAGCGCCTGGACTGGTACATGGACGCGGCGCTCAAGGAGGTCAAGGGCGCCCTGCGGCTCGCCAAGGAGGACAAGCTGAGGCAGGCGGACCTGTGGAACCTCCTCACGTTCGGGCAGCAGATGTACGCGGGGATGAAGGACAACTACGGCATTGACCTCAACACGGCCCTCCTCGAGAGGGAGAAGAAGAACATGGGGCGGGAGCACCTGGAGCCCGAGGTCGGGCCCCTGGACCTCCCCTGGCCCAGGCTGCCCCCGAGGCGCTGCCCGACGTGCTCGCGGGTTGTGTCGGCGGACGAGGGACGGACTACCTGGGAGCACCCGTGGAACCGCAGCTCGTTCACGCGGTTGTTTCCGCAGGAGGACCGGTATGACGCGGGGGGGTTGTTTGGGTCCTCGCCGAGTTATTCTGCCATGGCACATGATCCATGGAACATACCCATGAGGCAGGGGACTACCTATAGGGGCTGGGGGTAACGAGTTACGGTGGACTTAGTACCAAATATTATTTGATTTTGATACATGGAGAAATTGTATTCAGGGGGAATGATAAACCTTATTTCCCATGGCTTAGTTCAACAAGAGAGAGAGGAGATTTGCCGAAAGATCATATATACAACCACGCTTGCTTCACATTGTATTCATAGATAGCATAGACGCTCAATTATATTCAAGGTCGTAATGGTCACCACGAAGACTCATATTGACTGTGATCAAAGTATATATACACAATTCGTCCACAAAGATATCCACAGAAAGTGCAACCGCCTAAGCAGTCAGCGCAGGGACGGCCTGGGGGTCGGTGTTGAACAGCTCATCAGGGTCGAGAGCAGTCTTGATGGCCTGCAGGCGGGCCCAGTTGTCCCCGTACAGGTACTCTGCGGTCTGGTCAATGTCCCACTTCTCGTCGCGGTAGGTGGTGAAGCCGCCCGGGGTGCCGCCGCCGGCCTTGTACGCGTCGACGAACTGGTAGAAGCGGTCGTGGACGGCGTCGAGGGTCGTGTCGGCAAAGGGCACGTCGAACGCCGACGTGCGGATGTCCCACCGGATCAGCAGCAGGTTGTCGTCGTGCTTCCAGGCCGAGTCGCCCGGCTTGATGGCCTTGGTGTAGTCGCCGCCCCAGATGTCGACGAAGCCCGAGGCGCTCGCGTCCGCGAGCTTCTCCTCGTAGGCGGTGGCGGAGAAGAGCTCCCACGCGGTCGAGTTGTCCAGCGGCGCGGAGCCCGGGATGGTCACGGAGGAGATGTAGAAGTACCGGCGCCCGGTGATGGACTTGGTTTTGATGCCGGGTGTGGTGAACTCCTCCGAGTCCCAGAAGTTGGCTTCGGTGGACTTGATGGTCATGGTGGAGGGGAGGTAGCTCAGCAGGGACTGGGACACCGTGTCGTACTCCTCGGCGGTGCCGTAGAAGAAGCCCTGGAGCTGGGAGCTGGTCTTGATGCCGAAGCGGATGGACAGGAGATCGTTGTTGTCGGCGCTCTGGGCCCAGGTCTGAGTGCCGATCAGGGCGTCAACGTTGTCCTGCTGTGTGGCTGTGTAGTTGGACTCGAAGGCGATGGTGTAGTTGAAGACCGTCTGGGAGGGAGGCTCAAGAGTCTGGAGCTTGAATCGCAGCACGACTCCGATGGAGCTGGCAGCGCCACGGACGGCCCAGTACACATCCGAGTTCTCGTTGGCGTCGGCATCGACGATGGTGCCGTTGGCGAGGGCGACGCGCACGCCCACGACGTTGTCCAGCACGGTACCAGAGGCACGAGACAGTGTACCGAAACCCGAGGCAGCAACACCAGCCATGCCAACGTCAGGGCATCGGCCGTGGGGCAGAGCACGCGAGTAGTTCTCCCACATGAAGCCGGCTGCTTCCGAAATCATGACGGGGCCGCCGTACGTGAAGAGCTGGGTCGTCTCGTCATACTCCAGCACCTTCAGGTTCACGAGGTTGATGATGAGGGCGCCGTCGTTGCGTCCGAAGCCCATGCTGGAGAAGGAGCGGTTACCACCGAGAGTGGTGACCTTGGTGCCTGTGGTCGATGCGCACTTAAGCGCAGCCGAGACCTCCTCCTCGGTCTTGGGAAAGACGACTGCAGAGGGGACGGGGGACACACGAGAGTTCCATGCTTGAGTGTCGTTGGTCCAGGTTGCGCTGGAAGGGAGGGAGGTTTCGACGCCGGCGGTGGAAAGACAGTCACCCAGGGCCTGGGAAGAGTTCTGCCTCCTCAGCAGCTCTGCGCCGTTGAAATCTTGCTGCGTAGGAAAGGCAGCAGTAAGTGAAGTAGTGAACGCGAGGATAGTTGTGAGAATAGAAGCACGGCTCCCGCCGGCTAGGAAACGAGTGTCGACCATTGTAAGCTACAAGCACTAGTACAAAAAAGAATGACAGTGAAGATAATTCAGATGAACCATCTAAGACCTTGCCTCACTAAGCCACGAGAGGGCATAGCAGGCTTTTGTAAATGACCACATCCTGTCTTCCTGCCTAGTCATCACCTACTCCTGGCCTCCCTCGTCTTCGGGTGCAGATCATGTTTACGGTTCTTGCCAAGAGCCCTTCTCCCTTGGATAAATGGCGAAACAGACAAACGGGATGAGAAGGCCCACAATGGCTGAATCTTCTCATGATGTGTTGAACTCTATTCTCTCCCTACCACAGGGGTGGAGCGAGACTATGCACATGACTAGATACCACCCGGCCTATCCGATACTTTGGGAAGCGCCAAGTGATAGAGCCGCATTGAAGGTTCACCTTAGCAACTTGTATGATCCCTGGCCGCTTTTATTCTTGGGCTACGACCACCTCCACGACGCGCAGCAGACTAATGGAAACTTACTCGCAGCCAAGACCGCTCGCATGGAGCCACCCGCGCCGAAATAACAAAGGTTGTGTATTCCAAACCCCTTTTTATAGTTTCCCACTCGGGTTCGTCTAGGAATGATCTTCCAGTAGCTTGGAACTCAGATTCAGATTCGTGGTTGGATTCCGTCTAACCGATCAGTACAACGTCCCGGTGTAGTGGTCCCCCAATGAAAAGTTGTTATGGATTTGTAGGTCCAAGCCAGTAGGTTGGAGCTAGGAAAGCCGTGCCGTTGTATCGGAGATAGTTTGGATTCCGCGTTCCGAATCATGAGCTGCGGATTGTGGGGCCTCCTTTCAACTTGGCGATCTGCCCAAGATGAGACGAACCTTAGCAAAGTCTATTCGGACTATCGTGGTCATCGATTTTAGCTCCTGACTAGGGACGCAGGATATGCCTGTGAATACCGTTGAAGACGACCATATCAGTCCTGGATTTCTCCTGCTCGACGTAGCTGTCGGTTTCCAACTTATGTCGTTATGTGCGAAATCCTTCACGTCGTCGCTGGATGGCATATAAACCTCAAAGACCGGCCGTGCAATAAGTGCGAGTGCAAGCTGTATTTGCGGTTCTAGCGTGGCACGCGGCAGGGCGACTCATGCTGGTGATCTCCGTCCTTCGACTTACTCGGAAGATACCGACGCTTTTGTCGATATGTAATACTATTTCGACTTTCAGCGACGAATTCTCGACCCGTGCCATTTTTTGGTGATCGCAATTCAAGCACGGTCCGGACCTCTGTTCGTGCGTGGCATGCTCTGGCTTTCGAGGAACGCGTTGCACGCCTCCATGACTAGCCTTGTCATGTGGTGGAAATCACCTCCGCGGACAACTTGCTCAATCTGGGAAACAGAATCCGTTCCCATGTATGTCTCGTATGCCAAGGATATATTCTCACGACAGAGGTGATCGTGTATTGCTCATCATGGCCAGCTTATATTGCGACCTACGTAAGTCGGACAGCTAAACTTTATTTCGGAGTCAATGCTCCGGTACTCGCGCCTTATGCGTCGTACATCAGAAGGTTAGAAGAGAAAGATGGAACATATAATAGAGTAGAATGTTATTGTTCCCATTGATACTGATCACTGAACTTGGTTGGTCGAACAATGTATTGCATGGGGCATGGACTCAGTGATTAAACCTAACATGAGGAATTCGACCTGCAGCACCTGCAATGTAGCAGCACTCTCTGACACACCAAAACTTTTCAGAAAACGTATTATGTGTTTGACATTCTGACCTGTCGGACTAGTTTCGGGCCCGCACCTCTTCAAGAGGATGCTCTGGTGTACATAGTAATTTGTAGCCCCCTTTTTTGCGCCATGACTTATCATCGCCAACTTCTCAACACGATGACGCGAAACCTTGTCTGCATCACAGTATCGCAACGTCCCTTCATCTTTTGCCAGACTGTCTAAAAGTTGTAGTGTTCAAGCGTTGAATTCCCACCATTGGCGGCTTGAACCACACCAGCACATTCACCGATACATATGACGGAGCAGCGCTGATTGAAGTCGTCGTGTCTTCCGAAAGACTCCTTCTCCATCTGCACCACTTGCAAAGCAAAGGCCAAACTTGGTACAATTTCAGCCTTCTTCCTTCAAGCACATGTCAAAAAGTCCTTGCCTTCACATTCTAAGGCAAGACAGAGATCATACGGGTGAGTTTGGCCGGCCAAAAGCGGCCGTGGACCTATATTCTCTGGGGAGGATAATCCTGGTGCCTTATTTCCTCGAAAGCCCATCAATCGAATCGCCTTGTCTTGATAACGCTCACTGGTATCCCAAACACACTGACCGGAAACCGCGGATCAAAGAGACCCCCGAAAACAGAATATCGCTGAAGTCTAGTGGCCATGTAGATATAATGCTGTCCGTGGAACCCGCGGGGACCATGTCTTCTCCCACCCCGAACGCCAAACCAATGATTTCAAGCAATAATGAAGTCCTGTTCCCCTGATACCCAGAAAGTCTTGCATCTCCCACTGCGTCCTTTCACTATGGCTCCCAACGGTCTTTAGCGCCTTGGGCTTTGATGTGTCGGGCTGATGGCCTTCAAGCCCAGCTGCATGGACTCCTGATGAAATTCCTTCTTTATGGGGTTGTACCATGCGGACACGTCGATGTAAATACGGCCCTTGGGCGACTCTAGAGCCACCATGCCGTGTATGGCCACACACCCTCGTGGAGGGAAGTATCTCAATGGCCTCCATGAACGCCTCCATTGCTGGGTAAAAGCGGCCCAAGGCCTTTGGCTCTTGTTCGCAAGTTCTGTGTAACCTGGAATGGACTCTTTAACGAGGGCCTTCTTGTCCTGCTCCTGGCCTGACTGATCGGGGTCTTTGGCGGCAGCAGGCGCCCGGGCAGGCGCCGAATCTGGCAGAGTAGACTTCTGAGAAGAGGACACCTCTGGATCGGTCTTTGATGTAGTTGATGCTGCAGCAGATGACGAATTTGTCGCAGCACCACCTTCGGTAATTTGCCTAGCCTCCAGTCGCTTGAGAGTCTTTGCAATATCCGGATCGGGGTTTGATGTGGAGATGTCGTTATTTTCGGAATACCCGAAGAGCTTGACAACGTCGGAGGTGCTTTGTTTGAAGAATGCCTTGACGAAGGCGTAGGATGAGGTTGCCAGGGGGTACGGCTTCAGCACGCGGTCGATCATCGTCTTGGTTCTCGTATCAACCTTTTGAGTCTTGATCGAGATGGCTTCGTCGCTGAATTCGATGCTAAGTGAGTGTTAGACAAGAACAAACCGCACAGAACGAAGCCGCGTTGCGGCAATAAACTTACCCCGTCCGTATGAATTCTGGCGGTGGCCTGTCCGGGTACGTTATTATCAACCAATTCGGCCCCAGTGTCAGCTCCAAGTCCTTCTTGGCCCACCGCTTGATTTGGGAATTATTTTCAGCGGTCTTCTTCACCAACATGGCGAGATCGTGTTTAGCCCGGTTCCTGTGGTCGCGGTCGTTATTGAAAGCCACAAAGCTCTGCCATTCCTCCTCTTTCCCAGCGTATGGTGGCGGCTGGACTTGCTTGTCGGTGAAGGGAAACGGTATGAATAGTGGGTCATCTTCCTCTTCTTCTTCGAGTTCAGGTAAATCTTTCATGTCCAAGTGTCTCAGCGGCAGGATGGCTATTGTTGTCCAGGTATACCAGCACACGATGCCGGTAGCCGTGTATACGAAGAACTTTCTGGAGGCAGGTGGCATGGTCAGCAAAGGCCGGGAGAGAGTTGAGAGACAAAGGAGACAAGTGACGAAGGAACAGCACATACCTGAAATGGTCACGTCGCGGAAGAAACCGAACCTTGTGAACAGCGACCTGATCTCCGGAGGATATGGCGGCGGCAGTCTTGCGAGGCCACATGGACAGCGCACGCCGCCCTGCTACTTGGCGCATCATTCTGAAGGTGTTGTCAAAGAGTCCAAGGCTTCAGTTGGCGGGAGGGCGCGCCAGGGAGGGCGGCCGCGCAGGAGAAAGACCGAGCCTCGAAGCTGGTGAGGGCGGATCGCAAAGGCTGCTGCGCCCCTCGTTGTGTCTCTCAGCCCTGGCGGGCAGGCAGTTCACAAGAATACCGTATCTCGATGATAAAGGGGGAAGCAGCTTCGCCTGTCGTATGCTTTGCCGCGGCGACACCAAACAAATGACGTAAACGTGGACTTGTAAAAGTCGAAAATGAAGGGATGGTTAAGGTCGTACTGTGCAAGCTGGGGTGGAGATTCGTAGATGCTGTCAGAGTCCCGCCCCGATGGATGCGGCAACTTTGTTGCTGGCTGCCGTAGTCCGTAGGGAGAGAGGCAGGACCCTTGCCAGGCAGATCGATCTTATCGACGATAAGCAGCCCGCAGTCAGCCTGGCCAGCAGGCCATCAGCCGCTAGGTAGCCGAGACTAGCGAAACGGTCATCGCAACGGATCAGGATTATTCTGGCATCCGTACCGTATCGCTAGCAGGGGTGGTCCTCCGTTACCGTACCATTCGAGGCCGTCATACGCATCCTCCAAAAGCCATCAGCGGCAGCTTGATGGGAGCTCCAGTCTGATCGGTCCAACGCCGCAATCTCCATCCACCCGCTTCACTGCCAACTGCCTCGCCGTCGACAACACCCCGACCACACGCGACATATCGACGTCCATCATCAGAATCAGCCTGGTCTGGTCTGTCCCCTTTGTCGAGATGATGCTCCTCAACGGGCTAGCTCTCGCTGGCCTCGCCGGCCTGGCTTCCAGTGCAGCAACACACGAACAGGCCGAAGTCTACATCCTCAGCTCCAAGCAGGCCGCCTCTTCATCACCATCAACTCTAGTAACACCCAGCCTGCCCCGACAGCTGGCCCGTGATATCCTGTTCCAACGAGTCACTGGAGATCTGCAACTCAAGGACCTCTCCAGCACCATCGTCGGCGACAGGGTTCTCTCATATTTCGACCAGTATGGCAGGAGCCCGAGGCCTCTGTTCGATACATCCTCTGAGGATGTCTCACCGTCACAGCTGATTGTGTTGCTCGAGGGCGTCACAGAGGACAATGCAAGGACGCTGAGGGAAGGGCTGCAGAAAGAGGACTTCGCGCCCGCGTTCAAGATCGAGGATGCGCCGTCAACCAAGGCCAACAAGCACCTTGTTGATGTCGAGTTCGCTGCCGGTGGCGTTTCTGGATCATGCGATGTTGCAGCTGCCATCAACCCCTACGACAGCTGCTGGAAGGGCATGTCCCTGGTCGTCAAGTACGACGCCGCGAAGGTACGGATGGTCTCAACCAGTTGCCTCTAGGCCGGCCAAATTCCCTAAACCTGAGTACTAACTTCCATGCAGGACCCCGAAGCTCTCCAGGCTCTCGTCGACAGCGTCCCCGCCCTGTCCAAGTCCGTCTCCTCCAACAACCTTGAGGCAACCCTGATCCTTCTCCCCGAATCGTCTCGCGCCTCCAAGCACTCGTACTGGACCACCGACGCCCCAACCGACCTTCGTCGCCGCTACTCGGATGAGTCCCCGATGTCCGACGCCAAGGTCGACAAGGTCACTGTCTCCCCCGGCAGCGGCGGCGTCGATCTCGGCTTCACTCCGGGTGCTGCCGCCAAGGGCGACAAGATGAACCTGGGCTGCTTCACCAGCCAGAACTCGTGCGTCACCGCGACCAGCAACTGCACCGGCCACGGCACATGCGTGGACAAGTTCGCCGTGCCGGGGCAGGAGACGCGCGAGGGCGACAAGCAGTGTTTTGTGTGCAGCTGCCTCAGCACCAAGAAGTTCCCCGACAAGGAGAACAGCAAGCACGTGCACTGGGGCGGCGCTTACTGCCAGAAGATCGATGTCAGCTCGACGTTCTGGTTGATCGCCACCACCACCGTGGTTCTCGTCGGTCTGGTTACCGGATGCATCGCCATGCTGTTCAGCATTGGCGAGGAGAAGCTCCCTGGTGTGATTGGTGCCGGTGTTTCTAGGTCCAAGTAAGGGGAGGCTCCAGCAAGTCTTCAGAACAATGAACACTGGGCAGAAGGGAGCTGTTGGCTCTGACGACGGGTTGACAGCATGAGGCTGGGCCGGACAGGATGTGATCGGACCGGAGAGGAAACTGAGGGGGGAAAGGTGTAGCATATTTGTGTATTGATGTTCCGGCGTTCAACGGGAAAGGCATTGTCATCTACATTCCCCTGTTAGAGAAGGGAGCACTACGATTTTAAGTGACTGCATGAACTGTGTTCCGGTTGGTTTTACTACATCTGGTCAATTTGCGTGCCTCGGGTATCTTGTCAGTCGACCATCTCCTCGTCGTACTCCTGCCGCCGCGAAGGCGTGCCAAAGCTCTCTAGGCCTCTCTCCGCCGGCGGGATCGTGGCCGCTCCAGAGGCAGCACGCAAGGGTGATTCTGCCGCCAGTTTCAATGGGTCCACCACACTGTCCTGCTTGACTCCCATGGCGGACTGGTATTTGACCCCGGCCTGGTTGAGCACTTCCTGTACCTCGGCCTCCCGGGCCACAATCTCCTGCCTCTCCTTCTCCAGCGCCTCGATGCGCTTCCTTTTTGCAGCCGCCTGCTCCTCCACCCCCTGGACCAGGCTCCGCATCCGCGCCAGCGACTCGCCCAGCTCGGGGAGCGCCCTCATCCGCGGTATGACGAGCCCCGCCCCTCCGGCCGCACCGCCCTCGTCGGCGAGATGGTGGTGCCCGCCCATGGCGGCCCTCGTCTGCGCGGCCTCGTACGCGGCCGTCCGCTCGGCGTCCGAGTCCGCGTCCCCGCCGTCATCCTCGCCGTCCGAGCCGCCGCCCTCGGCCGCGTTGATCAGCTCGGCCATCTCGCGCCGGTGCCGCCGCGCCGCCTCCTTCTCGCCCTTCTTGCCCAGCTCCAGCCGCGCGTCCTCGACGAACTCGTCGTAGCCCTCGCCGAGGTCCTCGTCCTCGGCGATTAGCCGCGTGTCGTCCTTCTTCTTCTTCGGGGCGAGGGATATGTAGTCGTCTTCCTCCTCCTCATTGTATGCGTCTCCTTCCACGGCGAGCCGCGCCCGCCGCTCTTTCTTCTCGCGGATCTCGACTGCGGACG
Source organism: Diaporthe nobilis (assembly GCA_023078575.1). Taxonomy (NCBI): domain Eukaryota; kingdom Fungi; phylum Ascomycota; class Sordariomycetes; order Diaporthales; family Diaporthaceae; genus Diaporthe; species Diaporthe nobilis. Next base: position 3,362,302 of record JAKZJT010000010.1, read on the forward strand.
GGATGTGGCCCGTCGTGCCGAACGCGGACACGGACAGGTCGGCTTGCGGCACGACCACGGCGCCGTCGAGCTCGGAAGGGTCGAGGTCCATGGCCTCTCCGCTTGCGCCTGCGCCCGCGTCGTCATCTTGTATGCGCAGCGAGGCGATGTTCTGCGGGGTGTTCGGCGTGGACGACTGCAGCTCCTCTAGATACTCCCTACTATAGGACGGCTCCTCGGCCTCTGGTCCAAAGGATCGCGTGGGGAGTTTGCGGTTCGAGAGTGAGGATCGCAGGGCGTTGTTCTCGGTGGCTCGCTGGGACAGGCTGCTTGGCTTCTTGGGCGTGATGGGCTGTCGGCTGTCGGCACCTTCGCCGTCGTCCGCAGGATCTGTCACGCCGAAGGACAGTCGTGACGATGATGCCTTCTTTTTCACCCTCGTAGATCCCGACCGGCTGATCGCTGGTCGCACCACTGCCGGGCCGTCGTCTTCGTCGTCCTCCCCGGCTGCGGACGTCGCGGTGGAGCCGCTCAGGCCGGCCGAGTCACCGTCATCGTTGACATTGATGCTCCTCCTGAGCGATGAGCCCTTGAACGGTTTGCGGGTGAACTTGACCGAGGACGGGCTTGGGTCGGGAGCTGTGAGAGAATCGCGCATCAGCTGTCTTGTTGCGGCCATCAGCAAAAAGACGGGCTGGATCATGACGTTCTGGGGCGACTTACCATCGTTCATGGGCTCCTCGGTGGCGGAGGCGGGCTCGGAATTGTCCTCGTTGTCCTCTGCCACCCGGATCTTGCGTGCTTTCCTCTTTGCGCCAAACATCTTGAATAATCTGGCTGGTTGTGGTGTTGCAAGAAGAATTTCCCCAGGGTAGTTCCAGTAGGGGAGCTTAGCTACCTAGGTACGGGAGAAAGCTTATCTTATCCGCTCTGCCGAATTTCTGCCGCCGCCTACAGGTTTGACCTCACCAAAGCTCCAGCCCCAAGTCGCGGCGCGTTCACAACAAGACTTCCTACCAACGACTCGGTCCACCCCAGAACTTCCAGACCTACCCATTTCACAAGATGGCACCCGCCCAGCCAGAACTTAAGAAGGTGCGTTGGCCCGTCCCTCTGGATAACGAACACAATGTTGATGCTGGCCTGCTGCCTCATCCGCTCTTCCCTTTGGAGCCTTCGGATGCTCGTCACTCCCGCCTTGCTCCGCTCGTTCCCCGTTTCGATGCGGGTATGCTAACTCCTGTCTTCTGCAGTACCTCGATAAGAGGCTGTTTGTCCAGCTCAACGGCAGCCGCAAGGTCATCGGTGTCCTGCGCGGCTACGACGTCTTCCTGAATATCGTTCTGGACGAGGCCGTCGAGGAGAAGGATGGCGGAGAGAAAGTCAAGCTCGGCATGGTGGTACGTTGAGATACAGACAGACAGACAGACACAAGCTGCCCAGGACTTCAAACAGGAGACTAACGGGTCACATAGGTCATCCGCGGAAACTCGGTCGTGATGCTCGAGGCGCTGGAGAGGATCGGCGGCGACGAGAGGCAACAACGGGGCTGAAACATCGATGCGGAAGCAGTTCACGGCGGCCCATCACAGAAAATGGGGGAAATAATCGGGCGTACTGGCGTTTGGTCATGTCAAAAAGGTTGGCGCATCCCACGAACATCCGCCCAACATGCCCGGTTGCTTTGCAGTGTGCTGAGATGGAACAGAGACGACCAGGATGGGGCCCACGAGTCGATCATGTGATATCTACATGCATATGGCATCCTGCCTCTGCTGAGCTTGCGAGCATGGCCCCTTGTCGTCATGAGAGGAATGCGCATGTGATTGAAAAGAACAGTGGCTGGCAGAAAGGTTTAGTTTTCTGGAGGGTCGTTTTGTGAGAGAGTTGGCCAAGAGAGACCTTGATATGCTTCTGTCGAGCCCAGTGGTGATTAATACGCCAACATATCCATACTTACCACCAACAATCGAGCGCCTCCAACGGATGTGACATGGCTTTTGATCAGTTTACGTATTCCGCTATCAGCAGTCTATTCAACCAGTCTATCTTTTGTCCCTGGGCCCGGGCTTACTGGATCAGCCATAGACCATGATGCGGGTTTTCTATATTCCCTCAGACCTTTTACAGATTTTATCATGTTATGAGACGATCCTGAGCAAGCACATCTGCAATCCCGGTCACGACTTGGTGTCTGGCCATCAAAGCGTAGTACACTTCGTTGCCATCAGAAAGACTACACGAAGTGCAGTTCGGTGTCATCTAGCTGAGGTTTCGCTAGCCATTGATTGGTAAGAACTGTAGGGTACCTATCTGACCATCATCGTATCCGCGAAGCTGTAGGTGCGGTTAATCGAGCATTTCATACATTAAGGTACAAACTGGCCGTCACATAAAAGCGAGATCAGGTCTCATATGCATGCACACTGGCAGTCACGGACCGCATGTGGATAGATACCTTGCGGGAGAGACCAAAATTGTTTCAGCCATCGTGGCATGTGTGTGTAAGTAATTAGCATAGTATGAATTTTAATATCGCTTAAAAAGTAAGGTATTCACATAGCCCACTTCCATTCCATTATGGCGTCAGAAAATTCGCCTCCGTGTAATTTAGCCATCAGACTTATCCCAGGTGCCCACAACGGGCCGCCAACTCGGGATGCAATGACAGGACAGTGTATTTCGAACACCTCATATCACCGATCCCCAGACGATCCTTTCACTTGCCCACTTGCTCAACAACCAGTTTATGGGATCGCGCAGGTGATGAAGCTGATACGTGGAAGTAATGTCAGTCTCATGAGTATCTATAGTCCAACGGGGCCGTACGGAAAGCTTGGCTGCTTACGTTGCGTTATACGCGCTGATGACCGGCTTCTCCCCGTTGACGGTGCACTTGGCGTACACGCCTGGCACAGGCTGCGTCGAGGTGGTGCCGCAGTCCAGCTCGTAGGTCTTCCCGCTGGTTCCGGTCAGGGGTGCATCAGAGCCGGCATCGTGGCCGACGCTGATATCGGCCAAGATCCCATCGCCCGTGAAATGGCTACGATCTCAAATGTTAGAATGAATGTCGCACTGGTAGGGCCCTCGTAGGGATTGTGGCCTGGGACTTACCAGCCGTAGATCGTTTGGCGGCTCTGGATGGATGCTGCGCTAACTGCCGAGAGGCAAACGGCCAGAAGGGAAGCGATTGTGGTGGTGGCACGCATTTTGGGGTAGATCAAAGAATGTAGATGCTGTAAAGAACGAGAGGGATATGTATAATATTTTATTAGACGTGTTAAGAACGTATGCTTTTGGAACGGGAGAGCTGTTTAGGGTCTCCCTTTCGTCTAGTACTTATAGAACTCTGCATTCTGCATTCTACTGTCCTCAATCCAGGCGATTCGTGTTTAGAGTTTACTCGCACTTGACCAGCCAAGCGATGCTGTCTGGCCAAGTGGAGTCTCAGAAGTTTACATAGTATGTGCACCTTACAGCGGAAGTTTCGGTAATTTGCTATAATTAATCTTTTGCCCTTGATGCTTGCCGGGGCTGAGTAGTTTGCACGGTTGAAGCTTAATCACGAGTCAGAGGACAATCATTGATCTAAATACGGATGACCACAGAACCCTCAACAACCCTATTTACATTTCATATTTTGATGGCTATATACCGATATACATGTCCTGCAGTCGCAACGAACCATTCCCACTCCTGCCTTGCGTCCTGCCTTGCAAGAGAGAGAGTCAGAAGGAGTCAGAAGGAGAAAGAGAAACAGAGGTCGCGTGGCACAACAGTGACGGCCAAGAAGCAATCAGGCCGTCCCGAACTGCACCTCGTTCTCGAAGCCGGTATAGCTAAAGCCGGCGAACTCGGCGCCAATGTCGTTGCTGCTGCCGTCGAGGGTCTGGTACAGCACGTAGACCTGGTAGTCGTGCAGGAAGGACGAGCTGTTGGCAAGGGAGAGCGAGAGGTTGGCCCTGGCGACGGCCTCGTCGAGCTGGTCGTAGACGGTCTGGTTGACCCACTCCTGGCTGGACGGCACGTCCGAGCCGTCGGCGCTGACGGTCACGTTGTCCAGCCGGGCCTGGGCCCCGGCGACGCCCCTCTCGAGGAAGGAGCGCGAGCTGCTGCCGCTCGTCATGCCGATGGGGGCCCCCGTCTCGTTGGTGTTTGTGACGGGCACGAGCCAGAGGCTGACGTTGAGGCCGAGGGATGAGTCGTTGGTGAGGTGGAAGTACTTCTGGGCGTCGGTGAACTCGCCCGGCCGGTTGGAGATGAACAGGTTGTCGCGGGAGAAGCGCAGGGCGTCCTCGTAAACGACGCCGTCGATGTTGTACGAGGTGTGGTCGGCGCCGTCGACGAAGAGGCCGTTGACCTCCTGGGCACGTTTCATGGCCCAGCCGGTAGGGCTGTACCAGAAGAGGGCGACGTCGCCGGCCGCAATGGTGGTGTCGAAGTTGGCGGCAGAGATGGATGTGCCGGCACCGTCGAAAAAGTCGCCGTCGAAGATGGTACCTTCATAGGGCGTCTTGTTAGCAACGTCGATGTTGCCGCGGTAGACCGAGTAGGTGCCGTTGGCGTTCTCAGTGACGGTGTCGACTGTGACGCCCTCGAGGTAGTCGGCATCGATGAGGTCGGTGTAGCCGTCGCCGTTGGTGTCCCAGAAGCGCACCATGTGCCCGGCGATGAGGCCTGTAGCGACAGACAAGGCGGCGGCGTCGTAGCTTTCGGCCTCGGTCTCGGCCTCGTAGCCGCCCCACCAGCTCGCTGAAGTGGCGTTGTAATATAGCCAGGGCACTTGGTTGACCAGATAGCCGTCGGTCAGGCACTCGCTGACGTTCCGAAAGGCGGTCTCGGTGCCCGGGATAGCCCACAGGTTGATGTAGAACCGGCTGGCAGCAACGACGGCCTCGACGCCCTCGAGAGCGCTCCCCTGCTCAAAGTACTGGTCGTACTCGGCGGCAGTGACGTTGGCTGCATCACTGCCCATGTCGAGCACGACGGTGCGAAGCAGCGTGCCGCTGATCTCGTTGGCCGGGTAGGCAGTGCTGCAGGCGGCGAGGCCAGTGGCGGGCAGCACCGCTAGGACCGAGGCGTCGGTGAGTCTCATGCTCGCGACGGCTTGGCGAGTAAAAGGAGCGGAGAAGTGCGATGGAAAAAAAGAACGAAAACAAAAAGAGCGGCAGGTGAAAAGAGCGTTGGTCAAGAAGTGCAACGAGAAGTGCGAAGTCGTCGCTGCTCCTCCAGCCCGACTCAACCCTCACGACAGCAGAGGCATGCTTGACTAGGTACTTAGCCTCCTTCGTCGGCGCCGACGACGATGCCAGAGGTTCGGAATCCGATACGGGCGAGCCGGCAAGGGTCGTGCGGAAATGGCTATAGACAGGGAACCTAGCGTTTGCGTCACCCCGTCCCCACTATATGCCCCGGAATAGACTATATATACTACACGCGTATTGCGCAGTCTCGGCCGAGGCAACGTCGGTCCATTGAGGCGTAGTCTTGCGGTGGAGTCGACGAATTTGATCTCGGACCGCAGAAATCCCCATTTTCTGTAGATCGTCCAACTCGAGTACCGCGATTTACGTGGAGAGACGAGGCAAAACCGTCACAATCTACCGATCCGGCCCGTGAAATCACCTCCCAAAATACTTTTAGGGTGTGTGCCACGTAATTAAGAATGGGTCTAGAACAAGCGCGAATAATGGTTCTCCTGATTAGATATTGAATGCAGGACAGTGGACAGGCAGCCTCGGTCTGCCGACTCAGGTTTTGTTCCATGAGCAGCTGCGGCCACGAGCGGCTCATATCTGCCGCTGAGTGCCAGCCCGTAGAAGGTCACACCACTGGACCCGTCTTGATATAATTCATGTAGTTGGTTCAGCTTGGCAACGAAGAAGTGACTCAGCGACTGAAATATATTGTTGGAAGGTGGCTCTGTGCTACGGCCGGCTGAGGCACCTGGACGAATCTTCGGCGCCTACTGTGGACCTTGGTAGCTTCGTCTGTCATTGAATTGTCATTGAGACAAGGAGGGTCACTAATAAGCCTGAGACACCAATGTTTATTCAGCCCAACGACCAATCAAGCTTGAGTATCCGATTGCGAGGCAGTCGAAGTGTCTTGCCTTCTTGACCAAAGGGGGTTTCCCCATGATAGAGCACACCACCAGCCCAGACTTGCATCTGCAGCCATAATGGCAACCGCCCGTACTTGAGTTGAATGTGTTTCGGCCCACTCATAATTTGTCAATTGAGCAGAAATTGAAGAGGTCGGGAGATTCGTCTACATTTCAGCCACCAGAACACGAGTGTTTGAGTTGATGCATTGAACAGTTAGGGTTAAACTCACGATCCCCGCCTTGATGGCAGCGCATAGGGTCCTTTTCACGGCATTGCAGGTTTCCACACCTGTCTCCTTCTAGGTCATCCCTTGAGGCACTGGGGAAACGAGCCAGACAGGATGCCCGTGCACTCCAGGCCTGAACAATACTCTATACAATTTACACACGCAGACTTGCGAATTAACAACATTTTCGTCAAAGACGGTCACATCACAAAAGTTGTTGGGTGGGAGTTGGCCGACTGGTATCCCGAATATTGCACGTAGGAGTACACCAAGATGCACTGGACTCCCAGCCCGTTTTGGGACAAGTCTTATCAAGCAGTCGAGCAAGAAGCAGGCATTCCGAAGTATCCCGAGGAGCTTGCGGCTGAGACGGCTATCTGGAAGCTCATGTATCCGTACTTTTATGATGACCCTCAAAGAAATGAGGATGATGATGCTGCGAATGTTAGGCACTGTGACGAGTGATTTGAAGTGTCGATATCGCCGAAGCATCTGAAGCATATTTGCAACTCCATAGTTTTCGGTCATCAACCGAGATGTGTCGTTTCGGGAATTTGAGATCCTGTCCTAGGGCGGTAACTTGTCAGGAAATTTAAAATTATGGCGAAGGTTGACCTGAATATATCAAGAAGTTGTGTTTAGTAGACTTGCAAAGTGACGTGCCCTGATGACAATGCATTTTGGTACATGACACAGCTCCGCTAGGGATGTATGCCTGAGAAGACAGTCCAGTCTAATCTGACTCTCGTTGCCACTCTTGCACCAGCTTGGCATCTATGCAATCGAAACCAGCGAGCACACTGGTGGCAAGAGTCAGTTGTGTGTTCCCTGCGTGATCTGCGGCCGAAACACCTGTCGCTTCAGTGTCGACACTTCGACCGTGCTCTGGATAAATGTCATCCCCGTCGCCCAAACTATAAGAAGCACACGCGAAAGCCTGAATTTTCATTCAAGATTCTGGCATGCCAATCATTATTGTCGGAAAGTTTAAGAAACAATCAAAATGGCTCATCTACTTGTTCTTGGCGCATCAGGCGTTTCGGGCTGGGCTGTCATGCATCAGGCCCTATCATACCCAACGCCGACAACATTTGAGAAGATCACTGGCACGACACATAGACCAATGACAAAAGAAAAGGCCCTATTGCCGGCAAACGAACAACGGGTTAGACTTGTCAGCGGCATCGACTTTACTCGGCCGGTGGATGAGGTGAAGGCCCAGTTGACAGAGAAGATCAACGATATTGACACCGTCACACACGTCATTTATACTGGTAAGTTGAGTTCTAAGCATATGAACTGCAGGAAGTACAATCCGTCTATTCTATTACAGAGCCCTGGTTGTCCCATCACTGACAGAGACTGTCTAGCATATAGAGTGCCCCCGGAAAAGGGTCCAATGCCCCTCCGTGCCGCAAATGATGCCCTTCTGGAAACCTCGATCACGGCGATCACAGCGCTGGCGCCGCAAATACGCTCTGTAATCTTGCAAACCGGTGGAAAGGCCTATGGACTACTGTTCTCCGAGCACATTGACCTAAAGCCGCCCTTCCATGAATCGCAGCCACGCGTGCCATCTCCGTGGGGCGACGAGATATTCTACTACTCGCAGGTGGACATCCTCAAACGCCTGTCCGCGGAAGCCGGAAACTCGTGGACATTCACCGAGGTCCGCCCCGACACCATCATCGGCTTCGTTCCCGGCACAAATGCCATGAACGTCGCCCAGGGCCTGGGATTCTACCTGAGCCTGTTCCGGGAGGTGCACGGGGCGGGTGCCGAGTGCGCGTACCCTGGCACCGCTGCGGGTTACCGGTCGCGGCACACCGACTCGAGCCAGGACATCATCGCCCAGATGGAGATCTTTGCCGCGCTGGAGCCGGAGAAGTGTGGCGGGGGCCGCGCTTTCAACGTTGCTGATGGCGAGGTGTTGACTTGGGCCGACATCTGGGGCGGGATCTGCGCCTACTTTGACCTGAAAGGTGCGCCACCGACCGAGGAGACGGAGACGGCGGGAACCTTTGTCAGTAAGCACGTGGATCGGTGGCCGGGTGTTGTGGTGCGGGAAGGACTCGAAAGCATGGAAATTTTGGCGCACAACTGGTGGTTTGTGGAGCGCATCCTCCAGATCCCTTTCGACAGGCAGTTCGACTTAAGTAGCGCAAGGGAGGTCGGCTTCAAAGAGGCCGTTCACACCACGCGAGGATATACGCTAGTCTTCGATAGGATGAGGCAGGCCAAGATGATACCATAGCTTGTACGATCTGTATGGATCAGGTCGAGAAATGGAAAGACGGGGTGGCTTAAAGATGAAAATCGTTGCTCTGTGGTGTCTACCAGGCTTTAAGAAACGAACTTCTCAATCCCAAACAAACTGCTCATAGATGTGCATAATGTCTTCCACAGAGATCATACAATCACCATTAATATGGAAGTTCGCACCATTTAAATCGGGAACGCGGAGATTCGTACAGACCAAAACGGGGGGTACACAGATACATAGCACCCCTGGTGCACCATATAGCAATTTGTACACCCAGGGCCAATTCTCACGCTCATGGCCGCTCAATTCACACGCCTAACTCATACGTCCAATTCATATGCTTGAGGCTAATTTGCATATTAAAAGCTAATTCACATACCAGGGCTAATTTAGGCGCTTAGAGTTAAATTGGTATGCAAATTGGGTATGTGACAAATATTAATTCTGTCATCTACCCACCGCAGTAGTTGCCTGAGGACCAGCACGAATATGCGTGTGGTGATATGCCATTTGTTTGAGGAATTTGCCCGAGATAGGGAGCTGCCACACCTCTACTCTCCTCTCAAAAGGTTCAGTAGGTCGTAGTCAATGACAGTCGGGATTTCATTTCGGCCTGATCCTACATAGTATTACCTCAGTGTGTTTATGGTGCCGATGACAATTGCAACATTCTTGCTCATGAACCAAACTCCGCACCGTAGCACAAACTATCGGTCGAGAATGAGTAGTCCGCCCGCCCATCATTGATTCCACAAACACTGCTATACAATCTCAATAGTGTAAGCCTCGGCCCCGTCGAAGTCTTGGTAAAAACGGGGCTCAATATCTCCTGCTTGAAATAGGCGTTGCTTCAAGTGCTCTAAGCCCCGGATTCTCAACCACGAGAGCAATCGACCAGAGCGCCATGACCAGACTAACCTCCCGGGGACCACCTCAAAGCAGCCGACTCTTCTGTATTGCCCCTTTTGCCCAGTATGAGATAGAATGAGACCAAAGTCAGTGTTCACTACCCCCCAAGGATGTATTACGTCTGCATTGGCTACTTTGACGCAAAAGACATCACAAAGCCTAGCTAAGTCTGGATCGCTGTCCTTGTATATCCCACAAGGATAGCATGTCTCCAGACCTTGGCCAATAAACAGCAGAACGTTTTTCTCCAAGTAGAATGGGGCCCATGTTTTTTCGCTTCTGCCAAATATGCCCCCTGACGGCATGTAGAACGAAGATGACAATGGCCCTGCCAACATCCGCCGGATTGTTGCGGATAACTTTGCTCTGATCATAGGTGCCTTGATGACCAATCTTCCTGATTTAGTTCTGTCTTGCGTGAAGGGAGTGATTCCCGGGGTGATATCGATATCCAGGACCTCAGCGCATATTGCCGGCTCCGTCTGGAATTTGAATAGAATGGAATAGCTGACAGGATTCAGATGTGATGACCATGACCACGAAGGTCCAAGTCGCGACGGAATGAGTGGATGATGGCCGTCCGTAATTTCTCTAGGTCCCAGGTCCTCCCAAAGCAGCAGAAGAGGAAAATGTCGGCGCCATAGACCAAGCAAGTAATCTTTCTCTGTTGTATGGTCAGAAAGCTGTTTGGCCACTCCGCTGATGGCCACCAATCTGTCCCTCGAAAAGGTCAAACGCCCGTTGCTGTAATTTTCCACAATGGTACCCCAGACCTCTAGAAACCCTGGAGAATCTATGCGTACACCTTCCCAGGACTTTAACAAAGCAAATTGATCCTTGATTCGTCCAGAATCCGATGTCTGTATACCGTCGGGTAGTCTGCTAGGGTGATCATAACGCTTCATCCTAAAACCAGGGTCGAAAGGGCCGCCAAAAGGATATATCTCGGACGCACAGAGCTCGCCGCATTCCCAATACAACTGATCCTCAGCGAAATAGACGGTTCGTGCTGATAGCAATCTTTCCTGGAAAGTCCACGCCCGGTCAGCTAGCGGAGAATCTCGGATAGCAGCGACCCACGGATCCTCTGGGATACAGCATAAGGATCCTTCAAAATACCCCGGCAGTTTGATTTTCAAATCAAACGGGTTCAGGGAGAAAGGATTTCTTCCATGGAATAAACCACCGTGTACATCAACGGATGCAGCAGCTGCGAGGTTGAGATACGCCCGTGCATAGACTTGAGACATCTTCACCGATTCGATTCTCCAGTCTTCTTCTGAGTCTTGAACGATGCAAAGTGCATCTATCCAGATAAGGTTCAGTCCCAAGAGGCTGGTTGCTTTAATCGCATCCTGGAACGTCTTAGGTAGGATAGTTATATCAAACCCAGTACTCAAATCTTCAATGTTGGCCTGCAGAAGACGTGTAAAAGTTACTGGTGGTGGACCCCAGCAGTAACTTAGAGTTGTGTATCGACTGTCGGTGGTCAGGAGATCTTCTGTGGTTTTGATGACCCGTGCAGACAGGGTGTCGATCTGAACCAGCCGGCTTGGGAGCCAACCTTGCGCCTCTGCTAACGAGTTCCTGGTAGGGGGCCGACAAAGGTGGTGCTTCTCCTCACATATGGTGATCCACTTTGCAAGAGTAGCAAATGCAGTTTTGGAGGACGTGTTTGTGGAGTTCTGGTCCAACTCAGCCATGGTAGAAATTCTCGAGTCTGAAAATGAGCCTCTTTTAGCATCAACCACAGAGTGCCAATGTGCCACCAAGGCAGACAGACATTCAAATCAGCAGCTGGCGGGCATACCAGTAGGATTGAACAGTACAATTCTACTATTCTGGATTATACCTCTTCTCCGGGGGCCTTTCCCATTCTGGATATCGATGGTGTGGTAGCATTCAATACTCTCACTGCATTCGAGACAGATCTCGTGCATTTGTGCACCAGATGTGACCGCCCAGGCACCCTTCTTTACTTGGCTGCTCCTGAATCGCATTCTGGCCACGAGAGAGCAGAAATGGCAGTCATTCTCTGAGCCTACTGCAAGGGCCGGATCTGTTGATGATAGGATTGAATGAAGGCGGTGACTTTTGGGTACTGGGATGTAGGCTATCTCTGAGAACTGTCCATCAGTCTCCACTTGTGCCTTGGTGTGGAATAGAAGTGAGCAATCACTGCAGAGGACAGCATCGCGACGCGGCATGGTGAAGTCCTCAGATCGGTTCTATGCGCTTAGTTACTTGACGAGATGGAAGTGGATGAATCGTGAGACACAAAACACAAGACTGATAGGTTTCCCCGCAGGCCTGATTAAGTACAACTAATGTGCGACGTGAAAAGATCTCGATTGCTTACATACCATTGTGTGACCACATCCGCAGTGTAACGTACTAATCCCGCGGCCTTCATGCTCTATGACGCAGTTTGGGCATCAAAGCAGCAGGCAGGTGATGCTCTGGAATATTCTGCAGACGTGACAGTCCCACGAGTGGTATCATGCACTACAGTGTCAAAAGCTCCTAGACTTTTGATGGCTCATACCATCTGCTCTATTTGTTTCCATTAGCTGTGCTCAAACTCATTATACTTCCGTTCGGAAAACTTGAATTCAGTTTGTTTGCTTAGCCGCAAGCTACAATTATGTTCAAAACCTACTGTTATCGGCATTGTATTTTTTTTTAACGCTAGGTGCTTAAGCGTTTATCACTGTATAAAGGGACTGATGCATACTGCTTAAAGAGGCATATGTATACAGATTAAAAACGAGACCACTTGAATTCAGTTTGAAAATTATTAATTGATTATAATAAAGAAGGTTAATTTCTGCCAATATATTAAATAAATAATATAATTATATATTAAGAGTATATTAATATAGTGATATTATCATCGTAATTTTAGTAATGTAGAATGCAAATGAGTACATGCAGAACCCTAACATTGGGGCACTATCACTATGTAAGATTTACCCAGAGACTTTTTACCTATAATGGATTTTATGAAGTTTTGAGAAAAAACATAGAACTGTTCTTGATTTTCTCCTCTTTGTTACACGATGTGGTCAAAGCCTTGGAATGCCTAAATGAGAGTTTCCCGGCGAAATATCCGCCAGTCCTACCAACAAAGGAATATGTCTCTCGTGGGCAGGTTCCACTCCTTCCAATCTGCGCAGCTTTCACTTTCGCCCATCCGCCCCGGAAGTCCCTCATGTGCAAGTACCGTACTCTGCATGTACACAGCCCCAACCAGTACATAATGGTCTTTTTGGCCAGCGACCTCCCGGAGAATAAAGGGCGAACGTGTTCCAGAAATAATGGCGCACACATCACCCACGCGGTTGGCAACTGACAACAACGCATAGTAACCGCGGCCAAGCACCAGGAACCGGCTACGGTCAGACAACATGATCATAAGTATCGCGGTCATCTCTGCATCATCATGTTTTGGTGAGTATTCATGGAGGGATTTTGCTGGATCCAGTCGGCCTCCAATAGCTTCGCGAAATCCTTCAGTGCTTGAGCCGACTCCCGCCGATAAGAATGCGCAATGTGCAACAAGCTTCCAACAGAGAGCGCAACAAGGAATGCCTCTGCCGAGCTCAGGCAGCTTCCATGAGGGCCGCCGGGATTAATTGAATGTTCCGCATCCACAACGAGATCACCTGTGCTGCTGCTGCTTCTTCAAGTTGTCTAGATTGGTCAGGCTTTGAATGACCGTGGACGCGTAATCAACGGAGTCAAAGATGATCGCTTTGACTGGGAGGGCTGAGTTGTTGTCCAAGATTTTCACTCCCTCGTGACTTTCCAAGTAGAATTTCGGCCAAACCAATTCCTGATTCAAGGTAAGGACAGCAGGCATGGGCCCGCGATCCCAATGTGGAATCCACGAAGGAAAAGTGTAAGCTGAGCGAACTTGGCTCAGAGGGTAATCACGACTGAGGGGGGGGGGGGCTGCAAATGTCTCATCATCTCCGTGATCTACGAAGTGTAGGATATCCAAATTTGGGTTCTTTGCCGGATATTTGGTAGCAAAATCTCGGTAAACATCTACATGTAATATATCCTTTTCGTAGGAAACATGTAATGTGGGCATCGTTGCCTTTGAAGTCGGCAAGGCCATGAAAGCATGCATACATTCTGTCTTTCGGGTCCTTCAGCTTCAAAGTCCGTGTGTTATCCAGGGCTTGGAGCAAAGTTAAATCGAAGATGGGCGACGTCGTGGGCCTAACATTGGTCAGGATAGCAGCTTCCTGTGGGCGCTGCAGGAAATTTGGAGCCGTGTGCAACGAAGGGAGCAACGAACATGTTGGGATGGCCCTTCCTTCTCCATCCATCTCCCCTCGCTGTATCTGTGCCGTTGCCAACGTGTTGGGGGTATATGAGTGCCGGGGCTGGCATTAAACAATTGCGACTACGGAGGTAGAGAACTAAGATAAGGTACGACTTGAGGGGCTGGCCTATCTTGATAAATCGGGGCTTCCTAGGCAGCGCCGAGTGCCGAGAGCCAAGAGTATGCATCCGTAGGCTAACTTAGGTAATCACTAAGCCGCTCCAAACCACAACCGCGCTTCTTAACACACCTGCATATGAATTATCTACCCATTTTCTTATCAAGTACACGTCGTCCATTGTAATCTCTCCTCTATTTCATTGATGTATCTTTCATTGCCGTACTAGAAGCCGGGTGTAGTTCCCTAAAATCAATATTATACGGCCCTCTGCAAGGCTATAAGGATAGCATCAATTTTGCCCAGCTTTTAAAAAGCCAGCTAAGGGGGTTATAATTTTATTACTAGCTAAGGGGCCCTCCGAGGAACCGCACTAAGGATAAGCGTAGCTGGGAGTCAACCCAAGGCTATTTATGCTATGGCACGTAGTAGGGTGCAGGCTGCCTTGAGAATAATTGGCTGCGACCACCATAAAAATAATCTCCTATAGGCCCATTAGGCACCCCTATATAATAAAATCTATTATACTTTATATATATATATATACATTATACCTAATTATAGCAATTAATAGCTATAACTTTTATATTATAAAGCCATTATATTAAATTCTATATTATTTTAATCTCTTTATTTTAAGCTTTTAAATAATATTATTTTTATCTTTATATTTTTAATATTTATTAAAATATAGATAAATATTTCCTTATTAAAATAATAAATATTTAACCTTTAAAATTACTAAGCTAATTATAATATATATTAATTATATATTTTTTTAATATATTTATTTATTAAATTAAATAAATATTATTTATATAAAAGCTATATTTAATTATATTTAAATATTTTATAATTATTATATATATATTATATATAATAAGGGTTAAAAAAATATAAAATTTAAAGGAAATTGTATTTATTTAATTTATTATTATATAAATTAATATATTTTTAATTAATATTACCTAATATTTATTTTAATAAATATATTTTTATTTATTAATAATCTTATAAAGATTATTATAAATAATAAAAAGTAATCTCTTAAAGCTAAATTTAATTTAATAAAAATTTAATAATTATAAAAATAATTTATTATAAAAATATAAAAAAAAGGCTATTTATTAATTAATATTAAAAAGGATAAATTATATTCTTATTAATTAATTATTAAAATAATCGCTATTATTAATAATACCTAAAAATATAACCTTATTTAAATAATTAATTAAAGTTATTATATAATTATTAAGATAAATATAAAAAATAATTATTATTATTATAATAATAACCTAAATTTAATATAATTAAAAAATAATATTTAATATTCTTATTAATTAATTAATATAAAAAGAAATATTATTATTATTAAGATTCTTTTCTTTTAAATAACCTTAAAAATAACTTTAAGGGTAATTATTATAATAATAAAAATTATTAAAATTATTATTATTAAGTAATTTAATAATAACTTAATTAATAATATTATTATTAAGATTAAATTTAAATATATTAAATATTCTCTTTTTAAAATTTAATAATAAAATATTATTATATAATTTAAACTATATATTTATTTATTTTATAAAGATTACTTTTTATTATTATAAATAAAAATATAAATATAATAAATATTATTAAGATTATAAAAAAGTATTAATAAAATATTTTTAAGAAAACTTAAAGTAAATTATATAAATATAATTTTAAATATATTAATAATTATTTAAATACCTAAATTCTTAAATTTATAATTTTTAATTTTTTAAAAAAATAAATAATAATTTAAATAATATTAATATTTTAAATTATTTTATTAAAAATTATAAATTATCTTTTAAGAAAAAAAATATAAATTTATTTTAATTAAAAAAGCTTAAAATAAATAATAAGCTTATATAAATTTTTAATAAAAAGATTATTTATTATAATATTTACCTCTTTATTAATTACTTTAAGTTTTTATATTATTAATATAAAATTAAATATATTAAATATATAATCTTAATAATTTTTATTAAAAAGATTAGCTATTAATAAATAAATAAATTAAATTAATTAAAATATTTAATTATTACCTTTAAGCTTAATATATTATTTAAGGCTTTAATTATTTATTTTAAATTATAACTTATTAATATTATAAATAATATTATTTTTAAATTAATTTTATTAAAAAAAATAAGTTTTAATAATAAAGCGCTAATTTAATATATTTAAAGCTAATAATATAATATTAAGTTATTATAATTTAATAATTATAAGTTATTATATATTACTTTATTAATAATTTAATATAATTTTAAATTTAATTTTTAAATTTTAATTTATTAATTATATTATATTAATATTTATATAAAGTATATTTAAGTTTATTAAAAAATTATTTTATTAATTAAAAGTTAATTATATATTAAATAAAGAAAAAGGTATTAGCTATTTATTTATTAATTTACTTTATTATTATTTATATTATTCTTAATATATTTTTAAGCTATAATATTATATTTTATTTTAATTAAAATTCTTTATATATAATTAATTAATCCTTAATAAAAAAGATTTATTTTATAATAAAAAGATATTATATTTTAAGAATTAAGGTATAATTAATTATTTATTTAAAAATAAAACCCTTTTATTTTAATATTATTATATAAAGCTTTAATTATATAAAAAGAATATAAAGGATAAGATTAATATAATTAAGAATAATTATTATTAAATTAATATTATATTTAATATATTATTTAAATATAAATAACTTAAAAGAATATTAATTAATACCTTTAAGAAATATATTTTATTAAAAAATAAAATAAATATTATATTAAAGTAAAGATTAATAATAAAATAAAGGTTAAAATATTAATAAAATATATTAAATATTAATTATCTTAAATAAAGAATATTAATTCTAAGGATAACTTTAATAAGGATTTTAATATTTATATAGTAAGGTATTTATATAATAATAATATAATTTATATTATATATTATAATTAATTTAAAATAATTAATTAATAAAAATATTATAAAAAGGTTTATTAATCCCTTATTTTTATAAAAAATTAATTAATATTTTAAATTATTATTTTATTAATTATAACCTTTAAATAAATATATTATAAATATTATTATAAATTTAAATTAAAAAATTAACTTTATTATTATCTTAAGGATAAATATATATTATTATTAAAAAATCTTTTTTTATTAAAAATCTTTTAAAATTAATTTTTTTAAAAAAAACTTAAAATTATTAAAGCTTTAAATTTAAATAAATTAAATAATAATTTTAATTTTTAATAATTTATATATTAATAAATTATTATTAAAAATATTTTTATTAATAAAGATTTTATAATTTATAATAATATTAATATTAAAAAGATATTAATTAAAAGAAAATTTCTTTTTAACTTTAAATATATTTTAATTAAAAAAATATATTAATATTATAAAATTAATAATAAATTAATTTATATTATAAAATTTATTAAAGTTATATTTTATTTATTAAGCTTATAAAATAATAAGTTAATTATTATTAAGTTTAAAAAGATTATATTAATAATTAAAAATAACTTTAAGCTTAATATATTTTTAAATAATAATTAAAATAAGCTATTAAAAGTTATAATTAATTATAATATTAATATATTTTATTTCTTAGCTTAAAATAACTTTAAAGTATTCTTTATTATAAATTTATTTAATTATTTTTATATTAAATAAATTTAAATAAAAAGTAATATCTTTATTTTATTTAAAGAATTAACTTAAATAATTATTAATTATAAGTTATTATTAAAAAATTATAACTTTACCTTTAATAAAATATATCCCTTAGCATTAAATATATTTATTTTTATTAAATTATTAAAAATAATACTTCTTAAGAATTTAAATATTTAATTAATTAAGATTAATAAATATATATAGTTAGGAATTATTATAAAAGGATTAAATTTATTCTTTTTCTCTTTAATTTTTTTAATTATATTAAAGGCTTTAATTATTAATATAATATTATTTATTATTATAATTATTATTAAAAATATTATTTTTATATAATTAATTTATAATTTAATAAATATAATTATATTTTTAATAATAGCTAAATTTAATTTAATAAAGTTATTATTAAATATAGCTATCTTTAGATTTATAAAAAATATTCCTTTAAATATATTATTTAATAATATTATTAAAGAAGCTATATAATAGCTTAATATCTTTAATATTTATTAAAGTATTTATAATTTTTTTAATAAGGTATATAATATTATTTAAATAAATATATATATTCTTATTTTAAAAAAACCTTTTAATTTAAAGAAAATATAATTATATTTAAAAGATCTTTTTTAAGCCTTTAATATTAAGTAATTATAAGATATTCTTTATAAGATCTTTTTTAAAGAAATTTATATTTATAATATTAAGGCTATTTATTATTATTTTTTAATTTAAATAAACTTTATTATATAATATAAGGATTTTTAAAAGGATAATAAATTAATTAATATATTTATAAAAGGATAAATAAAGGTTTCTTTAATTAATAATTAATAAAAATAAAAGTTAAATATTTAGGCTTATTATTTAAATATTTAAGATAAAGAAATAATAAATTAAATTTATAATTATTTAATTTAATTAAGATAATTTAAATTTATTAAAGAAGCGATTTTTTTTATTTATCTTATCTTTATTATTTAATATAAAGTTAATAATAAAAATAAGGCTTAAATTATTATAAATTTATATAATTTAAATAAAGTTATAATATTTAATAGCTATCCTTTTTTTTTTAATTAAAAGTTATCTTTTATTTTTATAATAAAAAGTATATCTTAATTATTAATATTATATAATTCTTTTTTTAATTTTAAATATATTTAAATTATTAAAATTATTTTATAATAATTAATTATTAAGGGTTTAAAATATTTATAGTAATATTAATAAGCTTTTAGAATTCTTTAATTTATATTTAATAGTTTATAAATAAATTATTTAAGCTATATTCTTTTTATTAAGCTTTTATTAATAATATAATTATTTATTTTAATATAATTAAGAAGTATAAAGTTTATTTTTAAGAGATTTTTAAATTCTTTAAAGTTAAAAATATTATTATTTTATTAAATAAGTTTTTCCTTAAATATTTATTAATTAAGCTATTTAGCTTTATAATTAATATTTTTAATTTAATTAGCTTTAAAGAATAAATAAAAGTATTAAAAAATCTTATTATATTAATAACTTTTTATATATTAAAATAATATCTTAAAGCTATAAGCTTCCTTTAATATCTTATTCTTTATTATATATAAATCTTTAAATTATTATAAATATAAAAAATAATAATATTTATTAAAAAAAAGAAGATTAAAAAGATAATTTTAAAATAGCTAAATAAATATTAAATTTATATTTATATAATAATATTTAAATTAATTTATAAAAAAAAGATTAATTTTTAAGTATTTTAAGAAGTTATTATTAATAATAAATTCCTTTTTTATTAAGATTTAAATAAGACTTTATTCTTTTAAATAAATAATTTTAAAAAGTATAGTTTTAATATAATATTATTTTATTTTAAAAAAAATATTAAATAAAAATTAAATATTAATATTATTACTTTAAATATATTATTAATAATATTCCTTAACTATATATTATTAAATATAAAAATATAATATAAATTCTTAAAATTTAAAGTTATATATTTTATTTAAATAATAAAGTAACTTAAAGTAATATTTTAATTTATTTAAATAAAAATTATTATCTTTATAAATTATTTAATTATTAAAAATATAATTAATTAAATATTATTTAATATTTTTATAAATTAAATTAATTTATATTTAATTAATATATTTATTTATTTATCTTAATATAGCTTTAATATTTATTATTTATTAAAATAATTTAATTTTATTTTTAATATCCTTAATTAATTATTTAATATTAAAAATTTTAAAATATATAATAAAAAAAAATTAATTTTAAATAATATTTAATTTATAATTAAAATATTTATATTTTAAGATTAATATAATTACTTTTAAAAAGCTTATTAATAAAATTAAAAATATATTTTTATTATTTTTAATTTTAATAAAATTTTAATAAAAATATTAAAAATTTTTATATTATAAATTATCTTTTTTTAATTAAAAACTTTTTTTATATAAATAATAATTTTAATTTTTATAAGCTTTATATTTTAAAATATTTAATTAAAAATATATTTATTATAATATATAATAATAATTATTATTTTAATTATAATTATATATTAATTAATTTTAATTAATTTAATATATATAATAAAATTATTAAAATAAAAAATATATTAAATATTATTAAATATATTATTTAAATTAAATTAATTAATAACTTTTTTAAAAAATAAAATTAATTTTTATTAAAGATATCTTTATAAAGATTATTATAATAAATTTTATTTAAAAGGTTTTTAAAATATTATTAAAAAAATTTTATAAATAATTTTAAATAAATTTAATTTTAATTAATTATTAATTATTATTTATAAATTTATTAAAAATTTTTTTATTTTTAATTATATAATATATATAATTAAAAATTAAATTAAAATTATTTTTAAAATATTCCTTATTATAAATTAATTAATATTAAAAATATTATTTATAATTAAAATTATAAATTTATTTTAAAATTTTAATAAAAATTATAAATTATTATAAATATAAAGATTTTTATATTAATAATTTATTATTTTTAAATATAATTTATTTATTTTTATAAATTATTTAATTATTAAAAATATAATTAATTAAATATTATTTAATATTTTCTTTATAAATTAAATTAATTTATATTTAATTAATATATTTATTTATTTATTTTAATATAACTTTAATATTTATTATTTATTAAAATAATTTAATTTTATTTTTAATATTTTTAATTAATTATTTAATATTAAAGATTTTAAAATATATAATAAAGAAAAATTAATTTTAAATAATATTTAATTTATAATTAAAATATTTATATTTTAAAATTAATATAATTATTTTTAAAAACTTATTAATAAAATTAAAAATATATTTTTATTATTTTTAATTTTAATAAAACTTTAATAAAAATATTAAAAATTTTTATATTATAAATTATTCTTTTTTAATTAAAAGGTTTTTATATAAATAATAATTTTAATTTTTATAAACTTTATATTTTAAAAATTTAATTAAAAATATATTTATTATAATATATAATAATTATTATTATTTTAATTATAATTATATATTAATTAATTTTAATTAATTTAATATATATAATAAGATTATTATAATAAAAAATATATTAAATATTATTAAATATATTATTTAAATTAAATTAATTAATAATTTTTTTAAAAAATAAAATTAATTTTTATTAAAAATATCCTTATAAAGATTATTATAATAAATTTTATTTAAAAGCTTTTTAAAATATTATTAAAATAATTTTATAAATAATTTTAAATAAATTTAATTTTAATTAATTATTAATTATTATTTATAAATTTATTAAAAGATTTTTTATTTTTAATTATATAATATATATAACTAAGAATTAAATTAAGATTATTTTTAAAATATTTTTATTATAAATTAATTAATATTAAAAGGTATTATTTATAATTAAAATTATAAATTTATTTTAAAATTTTAATAAAATTTATAAATTATTATAAATATAAAAATTTTTATATTAATAATTTATTATTTTTAAATATAATTTATTTATTTTTATAAATTATTTAATTATTAAAAATATAATTAATTAAATATTATTTAATATTTTTTATAAATTAAGCTAATTTATATTTAATTAATATATTTATTTATTTATTTTAATATAATTTTAATATTTATTATTTATTAAAATAATTTTATTTTATTTTTAATATTTTTAATTAATTATTTAATATTAAAAATTTTAAAATATATAATAAAAAAATTAATTTTAAATAATATTTAATTTATAATTAAAATATTTATATTTTAAAATTAATATAATTATTTTTAAAAACTTATTAATAAAATTAAAAATATATTTTTATTATTTTTAATTTTAATAAAATTTTAATAAAAATATTAAAAATTTTTATATTATAAGTTATTCTTTTTTAATTAAAAGGTTTTTTTATATAAATAATAATTTTAATTTTTATAAACTTTATATTTTAAAAATTTAATTAAAAATATATTTATTATAATATATAATAATTATTATTATTTTAATTATAATTATATATTAATTAATTTTAATTAATTTAATATATATAATATAATTATTAAAATAAATAAATATATTAAATATTATTAAATATATTATTTAAATTAAATTAATTAATAACTTTTTTAAAAAATAAAATTAATTTTTATTAAAGATATTTTTATAAAAATTATTATAATAAATTTTATTTAAAAGCTTTTTAAAATATTATTAAAAAGAATTTTATAAATAATTTTAAATAAATTTAATTTTAATTAATTATTAATTATTATTTATAAATTTATTAAAAAGTTTTTTATTTTTAATTATATAATATATATAATTAAAGATTAAATTAAAATTATTTTTAAAATAATTTTTATTATAAATTAATTAATATTAAAAGATATTATTTATAATTAAGATTATAAATTTATTTTAAAGTTTTAATAAGGATTATAAATTATTATAAATATAAAGATTTTTATATTAATAATTTATTATTTTTAAAATTAATAAATTATTAAAATAAAAAATTAAATTATAAAAATTATTATTAAATATTATTATTTTATTTATTTAAAATAAATATAAATAAATATTATTTTAATTTTATAATAAGATTTAAATAATAATTATTTAATATTTATTTAATATTTATTATATAAAATATTATTTAAATTTAAGATTTTAAAATTATTTAAATTATTAATTTTAATTAATAAATTTTTTTAATAAAATATATTTTTATATAATTATCTTTATTAAGATATTAAATTAATTATTAATTTTATTATTATAAAGATAAAGTTATAATATAATTAATATTATTATATTATTAAATTTAAAAGAATAATAAAATTTATCTTTATCTTTATTATAAATATTATTTATTAAATAGGCTATTTTATAAATATTTATAATAATATTATAAATTATAATATATTAAATAAAAATTAATATTTTAACTTATAAATTAAATTTCCCCTTAAATTTAAAATATATTTAATAATTTTTATATTATATCTTTTATTTATACCTTAAAATAAAAATTTATTTTATTATAAGGTTTTTTTAAAATTAATTATTATTAAATATAATAATAATTATAAAAATATTAATAAAGATTAAAAAATATAACTTATAATAATATATTATATAAATAAAGGATATATTTAAGGGTAATTTAAATATCTTATTAAGTAAATAAATTATAATTATAAATATAATATATAAAGAATTAAATAATAAATATAAGATATTTAAGATATTATTTATATTTATTAATAATATTATAATAAATAATTAGCCTTTTTTAATACTATTAAACTTTCTTTTAATAATATTTAAAATAAGCTTTAATTATTTAAAAAATTTAAATTAAATATTACTTTTAATAAAAAGCTAACTTAGCTTTTAAGATATTTTTATAAATATTTATAAAAATAGCTATATTAAAGGTAATTATTAATAGATTTAATATTATTTTAAAAAAAAAGTAAATTATATTATAATTAATAAAATAAAAATATTAAGCTAAGATTTAAATTTAAAATTATTATTTTATTATATTTATATTTAATAGCTTAAGGTTATATAAGCTTTATATATTATTATAAAATAAAAAATATTATATTATTATTATATTATTTAGTATTATTTATAAGAAGTTTATTTATTAAAATATAAAATTAATTATTTATAAATATATTATTAAAAAAGTTATAATAAAGTTAATAAAGTATTATAATAAAATTATATTAATTTAAAGGTTAAATAAATAAAAGATAAATTAAAATATATTTAATTTAATTAAATTAATAAGGTTATAGGGCATAAAATTATTATAAAAAATAACCTTAAATTATATTAATAAAAATATATTAAATTAATAAAATTTTAAATTTATTTTTAATTAATTATTTATATTTTATTTTAAAAAATTATATAATTAATTAATATTAAGCTTTATATTTATTTTAAGGATAAATTTTATAAGCTTTATTTATAATAAGCTTATATTATTAAAAGTTTAATTAAATAAAGATTTATTATTAACTTATAAATATTTAAGTTATTAATTATATTTAATAAGCTTCTTTAATTAAATTTTATAATTTAATATTTATATATTAAAGTTATATATATTTTTATTTATTAAATTAATTAATATTTTTATTTTATACCTTATTTTTCTTTATTTAAATATTTTATTTATTAATTCTTTTTTTATTTAAATATTTTATTTATTAATTCTTATAAGTTATCCTTTTTATTTTTTTTTATAATTTATTAATTCTTAATTTTTTATTTAATACTTTAAAGTAATTAAGTATAATATTAAGTTATTTTAAGAAATTTTAAAATTAAATAATTATATTAATAATTTAAGAATTTAATTTTTATTTAATTATAGCTTATAGATAATAGAATTATAAGTTTATAAATTATTTTAAAAATAAATTATTTATATAATAAAAATAATAATTAATTTAAGATAATTAAGATAATTTAATATATAATATATTATTAAATCTTTATATTATATAATTATTAATTTATAATATAATAACCCCTTAAATAAAATTTAAAATATTTTATATTTATATTTTTTAGCTATTTAATTAATTTAAATAAGTAATTATTTTTAATTAATATTTTATTTTAATTAATATTTTATTTTAATTAATTTAGATAATTTAAGGTTTAAGTTTAATTTATATTATTTCTTTTTTTATTATTAAGGATAATAGTATTTAGATTTTTGCGTTAGGTAATTATTATGATATATAGTGAGATGTAGGCTGCTTTGAGAATAATTAGCTGCGGCTATTATAGAAATAGTCTTTTATAGGCCTACTGGGCACCCCTACGTAATAGAATCCATTGCACTTCATATATATGCATACACGCTGTACCTGACTATAGCAATTTGCGAGGGACGGCTCCCGGCTACTATGGAGCCCTAGAAGCTATTTGATTCCCAGGGGGGACCCCCTGGACCCCCCTCCGCTGCACTTGGCTATAGGTATCAGAGGGCAGAGGGCAGAGGGCAGAGGGCAGAGGGCAGAGGGGCAGAGGGCAGAGGGCGAATGGGCGAATGGGGCGCCAAAGGGCAGAGGGCGAATTGGGTGAATAGGAGGCGCAGAGGGCTAGAGGGCTGCGAATGGGCGAATAGGGAGGCAGAGGGCAGAGGGCGAATTGAGCGAATTGGGCGAATGGGAGGCGCAGAGGGCCAAAGGGCTGCAAATAAGCGAATGGGGCGCCAGAGGGCAGAGGGCGAATTGAGCGAATTAGGCGAATAGGAGGCGCAGAGGGCCAGAGGGCTGCAAATAGGCGAATGGGGCGCCAGAGGGCAGAGGGCGAATTGAGCGAATTAGGCGAATAGGAGGCGCAGAGGGCCAGAGGGCTGCAAATAGGCGAATGGGGCGCCAGAGGGCAGAGGGCGAATTAAGCGAATTAGGCGAATGGGAGGCGCAGAGGGCCAGAGGGCTGCAAATAGGCGAATGGGGCGCCAGAGGGCCAGAGGGCGCACGGGCCCTCTGCCCTATAGGTACAAAGCGGTATATTAATTGACCAATCCCCGCATGAGAAACATTTTGCAGATTTGCCGTACGTAACTTAACCGCAGCCAGGAGCGCCCCTCGCAAGCTCGGGTCACTCCCAGCTACGCTTAATAACGGGATCCTTATCATTGTTCTCCAACAAATATGGCAACTTGGCAAGACAAGGTGGCGGGGGAGAGGGCCAAGCGCGATGCCTCGCTGCGCAAAGTTGACCCAAAGATCGAGGGCATGCCGAACGACTTGCCGGTGAACTCTCGGGGCCTGCCGGCGATAATCCTCACTGAGCGCGAGATCGAGATCACGGAGTCGTACACCGTGACCCAGCTACTTGCCGTGTTGAGAGAGAGAACCATCTCCGTCGAAGAAGTAACGAGAGCATTCCTGCGTCGCGCGGCAGTGGCGCATCTGGCGGTAAGCAGGACCACCACTGGCTCGGATCTCTGAGCGAAGTACTGACAACCGCACAAGACAAACTGCCTCACAGAGCTATTATGGGACGAGGCAATTGCCCGGGCGAAATCTCTCGACTCTCTGCCGGAACCGAAGGGTGCCTTGTTCGGCTTGCCTATCTCAACCAAAGAGCACCATGGCATGGTGGGTCCTGGAGTCGTCACTAACGCGTCTTGCGTCAGCTGGATTGGGAAGCCCCACGGAACTACGATGCTCTGCGAGACATTGTGGGACGAGGGTTGTGTCTACTATGCCAGGACTGCACAGCCTCAGCTCATAATGCACTTGGAGACCAACAGCAATGTGTACGGCCGAACGGTCAATCCCTACAATCGAAATTTGACCCCAGGTGGAAGCAGTGGGGGAGAGTCAGCATTACTTGGTATGCGGGGAAGCATCCTCGTGAGTTTGAACACACTCTCTCTTACTTTTTCTGACCCCGAGATCTGACAGCAGCAGGGCATTGGCGGCGACATTGGCGGTAGCGTCCGCTGCCCAGCAGCACACGTTGGTGTTTACGCGTTCAAGTACGAAATCCTTTGCTTAGCGTCATGTGTTTGCGAAGAGAAACTTCGAGGCTGACCATGACACCCAGACCTACCACCAAGCGTCTTTCGTACCTGGGAGTGAGAGGCTTCATGGCAGGAAAGGAATCAATGATGGGTACCCCTGGTCCGATGACTGTCGACCGGGAGGCGCTTGAACTGTTCATGAAGGTCGCACTCGCAAATAAGCCGTGGCGGCTCGATCCGTCTATTGCCGCCAAAGAATGGACGCCTTATAAGTTCGCAAGGCCTCCCAAGGTAGCCATACAGTGGTGGGACGGAGTTGTGAGGCCTCATCCTCCCATGCGACGTGCCCTAAAAGAAGTCGCGAATGCCTGCCGCAAAGCAGGTATGGAAGTCGTGGACTGGGAGTGCGAGTCTTTGGATCATCAAAAGGGCTGGGAAATCTTGTCCTCACTGTACTGGCCAGATGGGGGCCAGCAATGTCTTGAGCTGCTCGAAGAAAGTGGCGAGCCGATTCTGCCCCTGACGAAGTTCATCATACACGAGCAAACAAGCGTCAAGAATCTGACGCAAGCAGAGCTCTGGGAGGTGAGTCCGACCAGTCCTCAATTTCTGTCCGAATTGATCCCTAACAGCTCTCGTAGCGAACTCTTGAGAGAGAACAGTTTCGAACAGCATATGCCCGAGCCTGGACCCAGACTGGCTCGGAAGATGGACGGGAGGTAGACGTGATCATCTGCCCGCCGTCTTTTGGGGCGGCCACCCCCCACGATCAGTCACGGTACTGGGGATACACAGCTATCTGGAATTTGCTGGATCACCCAGCCGTCGTATTCCCCGTCACGACAGTGGACCCGGAGAAGGACCCGAAGGACTCACATTACGAGCCCCTGAACGACCAAGATCGATTCGTATACGATATGTACAGCCCAGAAAAGTTCGCGGGCGCTCCTGTAAATCTACAGATTGTTGGACGCAGGCAATACGACGAGAAGGTTCTCGCTGCACTTGCTGAAGTCGAGCGTGCTATGGGTCGGATTTAACGCCAATTGCCACGAGTGAGAAAAGTGGGAGTCGATCAATTTCCATATCTCTGGGACTATATAATTTTTTCAAGTTGTCGTTCTTCTCCATGTGCGTACGCATCCACCTTGTACTTCTTAAAATCAACCGCCTTGACTCCACGTGCGAAGAGGATGTCGAGCTCCTCAAATGTCTTGTTCTTGGTTTCCGGCAGGCGAAACCAGGTCCAGATGAAGAAGAGCGCAGCACAGCCACTCCAGAAGAATCCAGTCTTGCCCTGCCAGTCGCCAGCAGTAGGGTTAAGCATGTATGGGTTGATGATGTTGCAGATGATCTGAGATATGTAATATGCGATACGGCTGAGGCAGACACTCTTGTTCCGTAAACGAGTGGATGACGTTTCGCCAATGATGGCGTAGCAGATCGGTCCCACCGTCAGGTAATAGACAAGAAGCCACACCAACATCATCGCGGCTTGTGCGTAGTTTCCGGCGGTGGAGTTTGCAGCGCCAACGCTGATGAACCCAACGACCATCAAGACTGTTGTCAGGAGACCCAGGCCCCACAGGTATAGTGTACGACGTCCGAACGAATGCATGAGCCACCATGAGATGACGGTGCCGAGACACGCGAGGCTCAAGCCACCGACTGACATCTGAAAGGATATGGAGGTAGGCAGCCCTGCTTGAACAAAGAAATATGTGGGAGTGCCACCCATGGCCGATCCACAAAATGGCTGTGCCATGAACGCGAAGCACACAATCTCAGTTCTGCGTAGGTCCACGCCCCGAAAGCAATCCAGGTAGGACGTTCCTTGCGCCAGTGACTTCTCCAGCTCGTCCGTATGAACCATCATGGCAACCGACTTCCTCGCCTCGGCTTTGCTTGTCGACGAGAGCCGCATCACGCTCTTCTCGGCGTCGGCGTACCGTCCGGCCCGAACGTAGTACCACGGAGATTCGGGCGCGAAGAAGAGGATAGCAAACAAGGGTATCGGCCAGACCCACTGTATGGCGAATGGGACCCGGTACGACCACTCGGTGGTGTTCTCAGAAAACCCGGCTTGCACTCCGGCCGAGATGAGCTGTCCTACCGCCCAGCACAGATTGACGTAGACGGTGAGGTAACCACGAAGTGCCATCGGGCATACCTCTGAGGCATATGCCGGTGCCATTGTCGCGAACACGCCCCAGGGGATACCGCATAGAAGCTCCCCGACGAGGAGGACGGGGAGATTTGGTGCAAAGAAAGGGATGAAGATGAATGCGACTATGAGCACGAGGGAGCCCAGCAAGACCTTCCGGTACCCGAACCGCTGTGCAAAATATCCATTTGCAAAGGCGCCGATGATGGTACCGACGCTGACCGCGTTGCTGAGACCGTTTTGCCAGGACGCAGAGATTTGGTACGAGTCGGTCGCGGCGTCGTAGTCGCCGTATCGCTTTGAGAAGGCCGGCTGGGCAAAGAACGAGGACAGCAGCACAATATCGTACCCTTCCATGATGATGGAAGCGGACAGTAGCACCGACCAGAAGACAGCCTTGGGGTATTTGCGAACGGCCTGAGTAAAGGTCATGGCGTGTTCCTGGTCGGCGGCTTGCCGTGCCATGTCGGCATCTTTGGCGTCTGCAGCATTTTCATTTTGCTCCAGAGTGACGACGTCCTTGTCAGTCTTTTCAACCGGCGCCATGTGGAAGTATGGAAGCAGTCACACTGCTTCGGAAAAGAAGATCAACAATCGAGTGATCAAATTTATGTTGCTGTACTAACTTGAGACTTCTAATGTACGATCTTTGGTCCTTCTCGTCCCCAATATATATACTCCACTCTCTCTAGACATTCGACACTATTGGCTTCCGAGGTCGATATGACCAAACAGGGCCGCAGCCGAGGGAGGAGGTCCTGTTTGAATAGCGGCCGCAGCTCCACCGACATATCTAGCAAGATCCCCCTGGAGAAAGCAGAAGCAGGAGCTTCAATTGGACCACCCCCACCGGGGAGAGCTAGGCCACCCTAGCAAAAGCTGGGGAAGGCCGGGCCAGCCCAGGGGAATTCGGCGCCGATCTGGGGCTAGCGAGAATGTACTTAACCCCGGTGGTTGGCATGCTCAAACTCAAACCAGCAAGCCTTCCGTGAAGACTCTCTACCTACAAGTCGTAGTGGCTACCCCATCGGAGCGTTCCATCACCCCGGCATCCCACCACCGGCGGCGACGCACTCCATGCCTTGGCATCGCGGGGAAAGGGACGCGTGACAGGCCCAACGAAGCAACAGCTTTGCGCACCAATAGCCCTGTTCGTGGGTGCGCTCCCAATTGTGGCAGATGCCGGGGGATGTGAGAGGGGCCGTGCAGATATCATTGAATGCAGGCGCATGGATGGCGACGGCGCTCACAGAGCGGAAGCTATCGGTTGCATGAGTCAACCGAATTCGGATGTCACCGTGTTTCGATGGACTTGACGCGATGCCTTCGACGCGGAAGTATCCCTGCGAGATCTGCCCGAACTCCTTCGCCCGTCATGAACATCTGGCACGGCATATGGCGACCCATACCGAGGAGAAGCCATTCAAGTGTCCGGCCTGCAACAAGAGCTTCGCGCGAAAGTTGGTAAAAGAAGCTGCCCTTTGCAAGTGGAGAGACTGACCCGAGCCACAGAGATGTTTGTAACAAGCACCTGCTCTCTCATCAGCTACCCTCTGGCAGTGAGGTGCCAACTCGAGCTTGTGAACCATGCGCAGAACGTCGAGTCCGTTGCTCTCGTGGATCACCATGCCAGCAATGTGTAGAAAGACGCTTGTGTTGTACATATCCACTGTCCAACTCTCGAGGCAAACGCAAGCGAGCCGTCGTGGATGATCAGGAGAGTGACTCGACAGTTGCAGGACATGATTCCGCGCTGCCTTCAACTTCAGCGACCAACTTGGAGTTTTGCCTTCCAGCCCCGGGTCAAACCACCTCATTCGACGGGCCTGTGGAGACGCAGCCGACTGATGGACCACGGGCTGCCATTCAGAGCGACCGGTCAAGGAATGCAGCTTCAAATGAAGCGGACACCCAATATTCTGAAATACTGCAGCAGTCAATAATTCTCGCGCCCGATATTGGCGTTCGAGAGGATATCCCCTACGGTATCGTCGACGGTCTCAATACCCAAGCGATGGAGCTTCTGTCCATAAACTGGTTATCTCCCGATTACCAGGCTGGACTACAATTGGCTGAACAACTCGCAGACATGCAGAATATGTTTCCAGTAGGTTGTGCTGGCTTTCCATCCAGCTTAGGCCAAGCACCTACGGGATATATAGATCAGGCTTCTCGGGCCGATCAACAATCCGTCACGAGCCAACCCACCATACTTAGTCCTTGCAGAGATAGAGAGACGCTTTCCCTTCACTCTGCTGAGAGCCCCGCCGTTTCTCACGCCTCTGGGCACTCGTGTAACCGCTTTTATGTCGACGGCGATGGAGCAAGAGCATCTCTCAGGCCGCCATTGCCGAGTGATGCGTCATCAAGCCACGACGTATCGAACACACTCGATCACACGAACCCGGCCGCTGATAGAGGTCAGCGAAGTTCGGTTGACGGACAGTTCCCAATCGAAGTCTACCGGGTCCTCGTGGGAAATTTGCAGGCAGCGTCCTCCAAGTTCACTGAAAACGCGTTGCCGTCATACGATCAAGTCTCCCACTGGGTTCGGCTGTACTTGGAATATTTCCACCCAACGTTCCCTTTCCTGAGGCAACTGGAGCTATTCGACGTGGATAGTGACTGGGTGCTTCTACTTGCTGTAGCCACACTCGGCGCTTTTTTGAGTACAGCGAGCGAGGCAGGGAGAATTCGACACTCATTAGTGGAAACTTTAGAGCAGGTAGTGACTCATCGCCTTGAGTCTATGCAATGTCGACAAAATATCGAAAACGACTGGATGTTGCCGGCAGCAGCAAGAAGAGAGAGGACCGGTGATTTGGCCATTTTGCAAGCAAGTGTTCTGAGCATGATTAGCCTTCTACATGGTGGCAGAAAGGACAAGATCAGCTGCGCCATGGCCGCGAGACATAGACTCGTGGACGCATGTCACTCTATGCAGTTGCTATCAGCTTCTCCTCCTCAATACTCGACTGGGTCCGCTGAGGACCCCAGACAGTGGTGCCGCGCGTGGTACAAAACTCAGGCTTCAATCAGGCTTGGGTTAATGATATGGGCAAGTCACCCTGTCGAGTCCAAAACTTCAACTTGATGAATTAATTCCCTGCTAGTTCTTGGATTTTGTTATCGCATGCGAATTTCATTGTCGACCACTTTTGCAGCTTGCAGACGCTGTGGGACCATTGCCATGCAGCGATCATGTATGGAACAGCAATATTGAGGACCCGAAGGTTTTGTATGGTACAACAACAGGTACGTACCGCCCTTCGTTGATGTTCTTTACCCGAACTCTCTCAGGAGCATAAATGGTAGACTAACTTGGTATAGTGACTTTGCTACAAGGTCTAGAGACTTTGTATATAGAAAAGAAACTCATCCCTGGCACCAGTGAGTTCGGAAAGTTGCTGCTGATATACGGCATCTGCAGGAGGACCAAGGAAGTTTGCCAACAGAGCCAATCTCAACTCACCACTTGGTCTCCATCGGCGAGGCCTGAGTCTCGACAAGACCTTCAACCAAAAGACGAGACTTGGCCTCCATCCTCCGAAATTCTCTCCCAATGGCGGAACAGTGCCTGCGACTGTCTAGATATCATACATTGGTCCGCTAACAGCAAGGCCGTTGCTGCATGGGGCTGGGAACATTCTACGATTCTCCATCTGCATCTGTCTCGGATTTTCATACTCACACCTCTTGCCCATATACAGACACTTGCAACATCATGGCGGTTCCATGACGCCGGCAGCGGGTCGGATCCTGGTCGAACTACCAAGACACGAGAGCTGGTGCTGCGCTGGGTCATTCAAGACCAGTACAAAGCAAGGCTGTCGGTAGTTCATGCCGGATGTCTGCTCTGGCATGTCAGGCGTTACAGTACTCAGGCATTCCTTGAGCCTTACGCCGTACATGTTGCCACTTTGGTCCTCTGGGCATACAGTATTGCCTTGCAGCTGTACAACCACCACGAGGCTGCACTAGAACCAGCGTCATCCGTCCCTACCGATATACCAACGGGCTCCCAGACAATGAATCATACTTCTCCAGCCCAGGAACCGGTGACCGCGAATCAAATAGACCCCGATGCATTGAAAACAGTTGTACACCTGGACCGGCCACTTGACGATGAATTGGTGCAGTTATACGTTCGCTGGGGAGGCAAGATGACCGCAAGTCTATCCCGGGTTGGTGACGTTAGTAGCAAAGCAGCACCGCGAAAAATACTCGAGGAGGGGTATCGGCTTCTGAGTGATGGTATAAAACTCAACAGAGACGTTCAATATGGTGACCACCAGAGCAATGGGAGGCCAAACTCAGGCGAACCAGGGGCGAGCTGGGGCATTCAGTTGTCTTTTGCCGAGTCTCTAAGCTCTCTCCTTGAAGCGAGCCGTGAGGATCAATGAGCACATTGAAGCAGCGGACAGAAGCTAGTCTCAGTCGATTTGGGGGCCAGCGAGATTCGAGACACCATCTGGTCGCGATAGGCAAATGTATTGGTGCATCTAAGCATGCTGTATTGTTCAAGATACTGTTTCCCTTGTAGAGTTTGGGAAGAGGAAGCAAGATGAGATCGGACTAATTATAAGAGAGGATGAACTATAATAAACATCTACTTGAGCCCGGTGAGTGCTTGTCAGCTGTCTGTATGTAAACCCTGATTTCTATGAAGAAGTTCTCCCTCATAGAGGGTTCTTGACGAACACTGGCATAGTATCTAATGGGCAGTCCATCTCAATGACCTGGCCGTCCTCAAAGACAGTCTCCGTCTCGAATAGCTTCCACTGGGCCGCACCGCCCAGTCTAGGCAGATAGACAGACTGTTTGGTAGTTCCTGGCGCCAGGACCGGGCAACAGAGATAAGTGTCGCCATACATGTACTGCTCCCCAATCTCCCACGCCTTCTGATCTCCCGGGAACTCGTAGAACAACGGACGCATCACGGGCGTTCCCTTCTCATGCGCTTCTCTCATCAATCCCCTGGTGTAGTCTCGCAGCTTCTCCCGGATGAACAAGTACTTCTTGCAAATTTCGTACGCCTCTGGACCATAGGACCAAACCTCATTGTCGGCTCCGCTGCAGGCAGTCGTACCATTGATAACGGCAAGGCCGTCGGGTATCTGGCGAGGTTCGCGGTCCCCGTGGAGGCGCATCACGGGACAAAAGGCGCCCCACTGGAACCACCTGATGAAGAGCTCGCGGAACTGCTGGTCGTTCGGGTCTCCGCCATGGAACCCGCCGATGTCAGTTGTCCACCAGGGAATGCCAGCAATGCCCATGTTCAAACCGGCTGCAAGCTGATTGCGAAAACTTGACCACGAGGACGCAATGTCGCCGCTCCAGACTAGCGCCCCAAACTTCTGGCTGCCGGCCCAGGCACATCGGATAAGGTTTACGATCTTCTGTTGGCCCTCCCTTTCTTGTCCTTCGTAGAAGGTCCGGGCGTAATCTACAGGGTAGATGTTCCCGATACGTAGGTTAGGGCCACGGTGGTACCTGAAGTTGTCGAAGTCGTATGCACTGTATTCTGGCTCCGCTTCGTCGAGCCAGAAGGTCTTGACGCCCTTGGAGAAATAGTTGGCTTTGCACTTCTCCCAAACGAAATCCCTGGCTTGTGGATTTGTTGCGTCAAAATGGATGGTCTGCCCTTCAAAGTCGAGGCCAACTCGGACTCCACGATCGACACTAATCAGGTAGCCATCCTCGAGCATTTCAGCATAATTCACCGACAGCCTGTGTACCGTAGGCCATATGGACACCATGAGTTCGATTTGTAAATCGGCCAGCTCTTTGACCATGTCGTCTGTTCCAGAGGTTAGTTTGCGCCGAGCTGGTAATAAAGAGCTGTCCGAGTCTTACCTGGGTCCGGCCAGTACCTCGCGTCAAATTTCCAGTCTCCTTGCTGCGGCCAGTGGAAGAAATCAATCACAATGAGATCAATTGGCAGCTCCCGGCGTCGATACTCCCGTGCCACCTCGAGGAGTTCTTCTTGCGTCTGGTACCTTAATTTGCATTGCCAAAAGCCCAGTCCGTACTCAGGCATCATTGGTACCTTTCCTGTGGCGTCTGCGTAGGACTCAACGATCTGGGAAGGGGTTTCTCCGGCAACGATCCAATAGTCTAGAGACTGCGTGGAGAAAGCTTCAAAGCTCATGATATTCTTGCCGAGAACCGCACGGCCGATCGCAGGATTGTTCCACAAGAGGCCATACCCAAGTGAAGAGAGAGCAAAAGGCACACTTGCTTGGGAGTTTCGATGAGCAAGCTCGAGGTCGAGGCCCTTGAGGTCTAGGTAAGGCTGTTGGTATTGACCCATGCCGAAGATTTTCTCGTCCGCGCTGACACTTTCCAGGCGCAGCGTAAGATGGTAAGAGTCACTACCAGGAATTCCCTTGAACTCTCGAGCCTCGATCTCAATGGCACTGCACTTGGGATCAAGCACGTCGCGTCGGTTTCGAGAATACTCTTCGAGGAGACGGTCACCCTTTGAGTTGTAGATGCTCAATTTGCCACCTCGAGAGACCAAGCCTCTTATCTGGCCGTTCACGATCTCTCCCTGGTCTTGGGAGACTGTGATCTTCGTCTCCACTGGTGCCGGCGCAAGCAACGCCCAGTCTTCCGTGGGCATTGTACTCTTTGTAGCCCGCACTCTGAGAGCATTGTCGCCCCATGGTTCGATCCATAGGATTTCCGCATCGAACTTGTAGCACAGACGGCTTCCGTCTTTGAACAACATGTTGACTCTGCTTCGAATTAATTTCCACGGAGAATGAAATTGAGAACTGAGTGGAAAGTAGTGAGAATGAATGTTCGAAAGGAACCCATGAGCTGGCTCTTGGGGCTTTTTGTGGCAGTTAGATTAGAAAAAGAACTACACTGGCGGTACCGGTATCCAATGATACCAGTGATTATTGCACCGCGCCATAGTCGACTAGACCCTCCTCGGATCTCGTAGCAAAGATGTGTTCGGGCTGGGATGTGTGCTAGCCTCCGGTGGGGTACAGTCAAGAGGTAAAGGAACTCCGGTGGTGGCACCCCACCGGAGCACGGCACCACCGGGCTGCAAGCTTTGTCTAAAACAGAACCCACAAATCATTGACAACGCGCCTCATTACGGCAGAGATCCCCGGTCAAACCTTGGGAGGATACTACCATCAATAACAAGATATCACACGGCCAAGAAGAGGCAGATGCACGAATATGTCCACTTGGAAGGCCTGGACTTGCAACCCCGGGAAATGCTCCCCACAGGCTGCTCCACTTCCCCAGGAAAAGTATGTCCATGGACATAGTCGCGCCAATCGTCTGGCCTCAAATTAGCCGGCTACAGGTAGCATTGCATCTGCCAGCGGGTGACTTTGTAGAATGGGCAACAGTGAAAGAATATAAATATTGTGGCCATGAGCGACCATTGATCATGAGCGAGACTTGCAGCTTCAGCCACGCAGCACAATCGATATATCATTGTTTTGTTCTCAAGAGTCAAAGGCAAGATGACGAAGGCCTCGATCAGCCCCGTTCTTCTGTTGACGGCTGCCAGTGGCGCACTCGCCATGCCCGCCTCGGTCAACAGCGGAATAGGTCCAAGGGACATCACTGGCACCTCGAATGTCTGGCTGGGAAACGTAACCGGAGACACGGCTTTCATGGCCTCCGGTGTTCTTCTGGGGCTCCCTCTGAATGGAAGTCAAATCCCGGACCATTTCCTGTCTGATATTGGCTTTTGGAACATGAGGTCCGGAGGGTCACAATTGCCTGCGCCGTCGCGAGGCTGGACCCATGGATATGAAGAATTCCTGGTTCGTTGATTCAACATGGGTCATCTTGAGACAAATTCTGACTACGTAACTAGGGCCGCTACAAATCACTCAAGTCTGACTATGAAGTCACTCGACGCCATGGAGGAAGATTCCAAATTATGCTTCATGACATGTGGGGAATCGATTCATGGCCATCTGCGGACGAAACTCCCATGCCGGGCGACAATGGAGACTATACAAGCTTTGATCAATTCTTGGATGCTCTTTTCGGGCTTTGCATTCAAGATGGCATTGTCGACAACGTCTGGTGGGACATTTGGAATGAGCCGGACAACGGCGAATTCATGAATCGTGGTTTAACCCGCTATCTCGAGTACTATGTACACGCCCACCAGAAAATCGTGTAAGTGAAAGGCTGCAATATTTACTATACTGAGATAACTACTGAGGCAATGAGCTGATGATTGTCCTTTTGGTCAGTAACGGATTCCCTGGAGGCAAGACTACGGGGCCGTCGTATGGACGGCTCCCAAATTTTGCCGGTGATATGATCAATTGGTTTACAGAATGGGCTTCTGCAGTTGCAGCCAACAATGCTGTTCCCGATATGATCAGTCTGCACTTTTTGTATGCCGATGGGAATCTGCAGATCTCAATCTCTCAGTTTTTGGATATCTTGAGCGCTGCCGGCATCAACTATCAGGGTACCTGGAACGTCCAGGAATATGGCCACATTGACCAGCAGTTTCCTTCAACCTGTGCCTGGAACATTGCCCAGCTGGAGCGACACAACGCGCCTGGACTCCGGGCCAACTGGCGCGGAGAGTACGAATTGCATGACTACCTCGCCAATCTCATCAGCAAGCCAGAGCATTACCCTAATTACATCGAAACCGCCGACGACTACTACCCTGCACGAGAATACCCCGTCTATGTCTACTATCATCAGAAGATGAAGGGGACTCGTGTGGCAACGAGCATGACCGACGATACGCTGGGGGACACCTTTGCTGTGATCAACTCGGTCGATCGGCGCGTGCGCATCCTCGCTGGCACACGTCCAGTCACAGGGACCTGGAGAATCAGGATTAATGGTCTTGGTGCCATCGGGCTGCCAACCGAGGGTCAGCTGCCTATCCAGACGTGGCGTTTCAACTCGGCACAGTACATCTATGACCCTGTGTCCGGACCGGATGACCTTGGCTATTACACGCACGAGTACTCGGGCGACAGCGTGTTTTTCTACGTAGGTCAGGAGGACCCAAATGTGGCATATGCCTTCGAGTTCTCTTATTAGGGCTGTTGTGGCTAGGAAACCTTTGAGGAGGCACATGTTCTCGGTTTTGATTGCACGTTGCGCGAACACAAGCATACTTATACTCTTCTATCTTGCGCGTCAAGCCTTACTGACGTTGATGTTGGCGGGGACAGCATATAATATTTACTCCTCAGTATATACGAGTTTTGCCCACGTTTCGCAGCTGGACTGCCTTCCTGCCCACAGTCCCATCTTCGAGATCTGCCACATTCTTCTTTCACAGGAGATTGCAAACGCAGGTGAGCGGAATGGGCAGGAGCGTGTATTAAGTCTGACTTGTATGAGCCAAATAACGCATTCGCCCGCGGCCACGATATGACTGATGTACCTAGAAATCTTGAAGTACTCATGATGTCTTTTCTGGTCTTCTCTATGATAGAACTTTGCGCAGTTCCTTGTAAATTGTTAGCCTGCCCGAAACGCGATATGAACTCCACGATTGGCAACATACCGTGACTATGCTGTGTCCTTCTGGGCGCCCTGTTGACAGAAGCATGCTAACCAGTTCCTGCTTCGCTTCTTGGACTTGCCGCACATACTTGAAGCCAATTATTAGAGACCGCGATAAATCAATCACAACAACGAAGAGCGACGAACCTCCTCGATTGAGTCATTGACGAAGAAGCGGACTGTCGTGACAGGCCGAGTCTGTCCAAGCCGATACACCCTAGCCAGAGCTTGTTCTTCTATAGCCGGATTCCATTGCGGCTCCATCAAATACGCACGGCTTGCCGCCGTGAGATTGAGTCTGATGTGAGCATATATTAGTCCTTGCTACCATGACATGTATCATTTAAATTGTTCCATACCCGACAGCACCGCAAGAGAGTGACATAAGAAGCACTGCCTCTGTCTCCAATTCCGAGAAGCGCTGCAAGATGTCACCCCTTTGCTTGGCTGGTACCTTTCCATCAACCTGCAGACACGTGAATCCTGCTTGTGTAAGTGCCGATGCAGCGAGATCTAGGGTCGACTTCCAGAACGAGAACACGATGCTAGGCGCAATCAGCAAGTTTTCCCACGCTTAAATGTGCATAGATCCTTATGCTGACCTTTTCTTTGCCTGTCTCTGGATTTTCAAGTCATCCACAAGGGCTTTGACTTTTGTTGAGAACACCCCGCTAGACTTCCGGGCTCCCTGAGGTGTGCCATTGAATGAGAGTTGGGAGTCTAGCTGAAGCATTGGAGTACCGTCATGGGTCCTATCCAATGATCCGATGGAGTCTGAAAGACAGGACTGACATTGAGTTGAGTCCTTGCCGATGATCAAATCTGCAGGCCCTATGCTCGTTGCGCGCTGCGGGAGACGGTTCTCAGGGCCAGGTGATGGCGATGTCACTATCAAAATCCCACAAATTGTGCAAGTCGAGATTGTTTCTGCTGAGTCACCATCAACAAACTCAATGGCAGTATTAAAATCTCCCGCATCAAGTGGCGCTTCTGAACTGGATCTTGACGAAGCGGGAGTAACCGTGGGATCTGTGGAACATCCCAGGTTGCAGACCATTCTCAGGGCGTTGATTTTTGATATTGCATTCATGTATCCGTTCCCTCCAGACTCTGAGTGGATTATGTCGTCCAAGTACTGAATTGTGGTCCGTTTCGCTTGATTGTATTTGGCCTCATCTTGGCCGTCAAATACAATGGGTATCATTATATTCGTCCGTTCGGGCAGATGCAGTACATCTTTCAGGCGTCGGAGCATTATGAAACTCAGCAAGTTCTTGAGCCTCTCGATAGATTGGTCTGGATTCTCCGACTCCCATGTAAGGCTTCTCTGCTCATTGTATGGATAGAGCCGAAGGAATTGAAGCAAACTGAAGAGTTCGGATAGGCGGTTCTGGATTGGTGTTGCGGTTACCACCCATCTACAGTTTGCATTCAAGGCACAAGCGGCCTGGGTAGTCGCTGAGAGGCTATTTTTAATTGCTTGCGCTGGAGAGTGGTCAGCCTGATGAAGATTTCTGGGAGCTTTGATTTCCGATCATTACCTTCATCCAGAATCACTCGGTGCCAATGATGCGTGAATATGCTTGTTCTTCCACCCTTGGCAATCCATTCGCTGGCAAGCGTTGAGTACGTCGTGAAGACGACATCAAAATCAGAGAAGCTATAAGACCTCGTAGCCCGACTAGGCCCATGGTACAAAAGCCACGATAGATGGCAAGGTGAAGTGTGTCTAATCCAAGGTCAGCCTAAGTCCTCGGGTTATCACAGTGGCATTGACGGGGAACTCACTTTCGAAGCTCCGTTTCCCAGTTCAAGAGAACTATTTAATTAGCAGTACGTACCATAAGAAAAACAAATTTGGACATAACTCACGGGAAGGCGGCACCACAACCAGCGTTGTTCTCTGTGGCTTTCTCGGTTCTGCGTGCACAAGTTTGTCGTGGGCTATTAATGCGATCATGCTAAGAGTCTTTCCCAAACCCATGTCATCGGCAATTATGCCCCCATAGAACGGAGCTGGGCGTTCGTACTGTTGGGAGTTATCTATGTTGTTCAGGTATCTGGATTTGAATCAGGTAAGGCACGTAATTGCCTAAAAGAATGTTCCCAGGGGCTCATGACTTACGCCGTATTTCCAGCCTCGTCGACAGTCACGGACCACACGTCGCCATTTTTAATGTGGAGCTGCCAGCCCTGCTCTCGGCGAAGCATAAATGTCAAGCCTCTCATTTGATGACTGTATACAGGCGACGTTAGTTTTGGTCAATAGCATCTTTCCGTGTAACACTTAATCCAAAGAAATACCTTTTCAGGCATGTGCAAAGGAATGCAGACCCCTCGGTTTCTGGCAGATCGTCTTGGGAAGTAAAGTCTTTGAGGACATCTATTGCTTTGAACGGACCAACGTCGAGACGGGAATCATCCGTATTGCACCTGAAGCTGGAGGTGTACAGACCCTCAGTATTCTGGAACTTCTGAGGGTTCCAGTATATAGTGTTCCTCTCCGCATGAATCGGGTCCTGAAGGTAGACCTCAGCTTCCTGTAAAGTATCCCCAAGGTCGCTGGCAAGCTCTCTCGCCCCGTAAATCGTCAGCCACAGAGTACCTAGCTGGTCTGTGGCAGCCTTGGAAGCTGGGATCCAGAGGAGATCGAAATCAATTTCTTCCTTCTTAAAGAGGTCCAGTAACTTGACGTCACGCTTCGCAAGTCTTCCACAGGTGGTGTGGTCTGGTTGGAAAAGGTGTCCTATATCGTTCGTTTGTAACTTTACTCGATGTGATAGTGGGATCACCTTTGAAACGAAGACACTTATTATCTTAACTACGGTTAGTTCGACTCGATGCTAGCATTTCATGAATGGTAAGGCGGTGCACCTACTGATCCAAAGCACACCAGATCGGCGGAGTCCGTAAAGCATCCAGATTCTTGATAGCAGGTAGCATGGGAGTTTGCAGTTGATGTTTGTGATCCCTCCAGTTGCTCATTCTGCAGGCAACTTGATCTCTCCTCAACTCGGGAAGGTGTCGAAAAAGACGGGTATTCCAGTTGACTTTCATGGTTCAGTGAGAAGCTTTGTATGTTGACCTTCAACTCCTGATCCTGAATCTCACTGTGAATGGACGAGGTGCTTCGACTATCCAAAACGGATGTCTTCTCTAAGCGAACACGTTTGGCGGGTCGATCATTGTCATAATTCATGACTCCCTCTGGAGACGAACTGGACAACGGGCAAGGCCGAACGATGTAACAACAGTTTCACAGCAGCTCAATATTTCATGCTGAAATGAGATGTCACTGTAAATATGAGCCGTAAATCATGTGGCTGCAGACTGCCAGTGGAGAAGAGAAGACTTCGATCCGTGTGTGACCAACTTAACTGCAAATTTGTCAGTATTATGGAGGTGGGCAGGCAGCCGCCTGGGCACCGCCGCATTAGTGCGCTGCGGCTGGTCATGGAGCCTGGGTGCATCGCAAGGCTTTCAATCGGGCGTCGTTTCAATCGGGCGTCGACTTGACCACGATGTTCCGCAATCCTGCACGGGGAGGGGGTTGCACACCCATGGAAGTGCCTCCCTGGTTGTCTGGGCAGTGCGCGCGCGTCGCCTGGGCAGCATGCATGTCACATACACTGTTGGCACAACACCGCCACACTAGGGATCACCAGCTGAAATTTCCGCTTTGAAATATTTCATGATAACGGCGAAGTTTCTTTTCATCAGGGCAGGTGGACTAAACCTTGGTCTATTGCCAGTGGGTATACGTTGTGACCGTGCAGCGAACACCCGAACTGAAGTGGGCGTATGTAGGTACATACAGATATAACATAAGGTTGACTTAAAAGT
Organism: Diaporthe nobilis; assembly: GCA_023078575.1. Classification (NCBI taxonomy): domain Eukaryota; kingdom Fungi; phylum Ascomycota; class Sordariomycetes; order Diaporthales; family Diaporthaceae; genus Diaporthe; species Diaporthe nobilis. The sequence goes on from JAKZJT010000010.1 coordinate 3,404,565, forward strand.
TCTGTGCTTAATGACAATTTCATCACGGCACGGTGTCAATTCGTGAGTTGTTGCATCATGAGGCAGCTTAGGAGGCGCAATGCTCCATAGAAACCCTAGACCTCTATTCTGGCAGAGCCTCCAAAAACGGCTGGCCTCAGGTGGTCATGAAATGGCCGCCTTCCTATTCAAGCAGCAGGACATGGGACTAGCTGATTGGCAGGCACACCTCATGCCATTTGCATATCACCCTGCGCTACCGCAGTGACGTGGACTCCGCTGCGCCCTGTAAACGAGATGCACGTCAGCCACTGTACATGCAGGTCGAAAATGAGGCAGCAAGTCTCGAGTATAGAAGGCGATGCTTATCAAGTCAGTATGGGACTTTAACCTACCCTGGGATGAAAAATAGGCTCTCAGTATCTCTCCCTGCTGCTCGAAACTTCGCTTATTCTCGAGGACGCAAAATGGCGCAAAGACAACTGGAGCTGTCTTGTGAAAGATTCCGGAAAGACCTCAATGCTGAGGATGACAAGTCAATCAGAACAACTTCTTTGGATGATGTCCGTGCTGCCATCGCTCAAACTGAGAGGGAGCTGGCATCACGACAGGGCCTTCGAAACTTCGACAGGCTCTCTCCCTACGTCAACGCCATCGATCGGTATGGCAAAGTAATCGAGACATTCTGTAACTCATCTCCATTCGTGCCTTACATCTGGGTAAGTTGTCTGTCTCTACCACGTTACCGTAGCCTACTCTGACCCGAAGTTGCACGACACCAGGGCCCTGTCAAACTCATTATATTGGTATGCTCAACTCTCCTGCCCGGGCGAGAGCGACACCGGGGAAATTCAGAACACAACTTTGACAGAAACAGGCCGTCAAGGAACAGACTCAAGCATTAGACCAAATACTTGGTGCATATGCTCAGATTGGCAACTCCCTGCCGCGTTTATCTGCCCTTCAAGAGTCACTCAAAGACGATCACGACTTCCAAGTGCTCTTTGCATTCTTATACGAAGACATCATTGAGTTCCACCGCCGGGTCTACAAACTCATACGAAGACAAGGTAAGCTTCCAAAGGCATCTACTGTCGCAGTCGGGCGCTAAAAGCCGATGCAAGCCTGGCCCATATTCTTTTCTTCGGGATGGGGCCGCTTTGAACGCCATTTCGGCGCTCTAATCAGTAATATCGAAAAGACAAGTGACCTAATCGACAAGCAAGCGACGACATACCACATTCTGGAGGTGAAAGAATGGAGACAAAAATCACTGGAAGACTCAATTATCCTGGAAACACGCAGGGCGACGGAACAGCTTCAAGCAGTACATAGTTGGCTTGGTACTGAGGTCCAGGCCCAGAGGGACAAGCTAGACTGGCTGAATGCTCGAAGCCATGAGGGCACCTCAACTTGGATCGCAAAGCACACTAAGTTCAGATCTTGGCTACAAAGAGGGCGCGGAAGCCCTGCTCTATGGATCCATGGGAAACCTGGTTCCGGTTAGTTCGCCATACTTGAATCGGGCCAACTCTATGTGCTGACGAACAGTACAAGGCAAATCTGTGCTGATATCACAGCTCGTATCATTCATCCCTGCCGACCGAAAGAACAAAGTCCGAGTACTGTTTTTCTTCTGCGACTATCGGACGCCAGCTCATCAGGTCACAACACAAATCTTCAAGGCCTATATAGCACAGTGCATCTCCCAGGATCAAAGTATAGTGCCCTTTCTCTACGAAGAATACGTGGCCAAGGGACTCTCACCAGTTGCTAAAGTGTTGAAGCCGGCGCTCATCGCTGTTTCCAAGTCTACGGATATGGTGAGATTAATTGTGGATGGTCTTGATGAGATTCAGGCAACTGAACACAAGCCCGTTCTTCGAGAGCTCAAAAAATTGACCGAACTTTGTGGTGAGACCTGCAAGCTTCTCATAGCCAGTCAAGATATTCCAAGCATTCGGTCCATGCTCGGTAAGGTAGCCCAAATTTTCCTCGGAGATGAGAGGGAAGCGATCGAAACAGACATGCGCATTGTAGTCGACGCAACGTTGACGGAGCTTGACGAAAGTCTGCAGGGGGCGCTTGACGGAGCTCAGAAGGCAACGCTTCGAGCCTCCATTCTTAGCAATGCCGAAGGTAAGGATCGCTTTCAGTATCACCAAGATAGCAAGGCTGCTGCTAATCTCAATCTCAGGCATGTTTCTTTGGGTCAATCTAATTCTCACTCTACTTGAAGAGGCTTGCAGTCTCGATGAGTTGGAATCCATCGTTACTACGCTACCTGAGGACCTGGAACAAATGTTAGTAATGTTGAAACGCATTCAGTGGAATCTTATTCCCAGGAAAGCCTGGGGGAGTTTTTTGCTAACGAATATGTCTTGGAAGGTACGGAAAGCTTCTCGACAGGATCCGCAGTCGTTGTGACGCTCCAAGATTGTCGAGGGTTTCGAGGATATTTGAGTGGCTTCTCTTTGCAGAGGGAAAAGACCATATCCAGAAATACGACGTTCTTCTTGGATCCAGTCTACATGAAGACTGTATGACTCTGAACAGAAAGAACATACCTTTTCCTACTGCTCTGGATATCTGCAAACCGTTGATCGAGGACGGGCCAGGCTGTACCGTAGGTTTGATACATTCGACACTGCCTCAGTACGTCCATCCGGCTTCAACCTCCCCACACAGAACTATAGCATCTCTAATCCTTCGCAGGTTTCTCGTCAAATCTCGAAATGGGCCTCTCCTCTCCTCGCGTATCGCTCACGAGCATATCGCGTTCGCCTGCGTATCTCACATGATTCAGATCCTGCAGTTCGTTCAACCGGAGCTTCAAACTGAGAAAAAGACGGAGGCCGTTGGCCTGGGATGTTTCGGCCTTCAAAGATATGCCAGTGAAAATTGGATATCCCACATCTTGTATTATTTCACCGAGGTTGCTCAAGAAGAGCTTAGGTCTGAAGTCCCTCTGATGAGACAGCTTTCGCGCCTCACAGCCGATCATGAAGTTCTTTTGCGGAAGTTGAGGCCCCGTATTGATGGAGAAGATCCAGGTATAGCCCCGCCGAGACCGCTGCAAAAGCTGAAGGAATTCCCTGAAATATACGACCTCGTCATCCGCGTGCTTGCCTTTCAAGACGCTTTCTCTGCTCGGCAACTTGTCGACGGGCCCAGTACGCAACCTTTTCCCTTTTGTCAAAACTACGGATCTACGGTTGTGTGCTAACTGGTCAATTACTTCAGAAGTTCCGGCGGTCGCCTCAGACACGACTCTGTTCTCTCTCGCGAATGCTAAGTATCAAGCTGCTGTTCAACTTCTACTTCAAGAGAATACTTCCGCTGGCCTCGCAAAGGCCAACCTTACAGAGGCAGACCTGATCGCATTCAAGACAAATTTTGGGGCCACGGCGTTTGTTTGTCCCGTCAAAGGATGTGCCCGAGGGTTTTCTTCTGAAACTGATCTTGAGGACCATAAGACCCAACGCCATGAGCCGCGTCTGAAATGCTACCAGGGGAAGTGTATTTATAACGATGTGGGTTTTGCGAATACGGCCAGTCTTAATCAGCATGTGAAAAAAGTACACAAGAAAGAGACGCCGCGTATCCCGACAGCTCTCAAGAGAAAGGGGATCGAAGAGCTTGAACCGCCTCGACCCTGGGACTTTTACACAACTGACGGACATCCTGCGGATAAACTGACTTCCCTTGCCGATCTTGATTTCAAACTTTTGCCACCTCAGTACAAGAAGGCTGGAGATGACTGGTCTGTGGTATTCAACCCCCACATTCCTCGCAGACTGGATTTGGATCTGGTCAAAACTCTGACCCACGAAAGCGGTGTCTGCTGCGTCAGCTTCAGCAGGGATGGTCGGTATGTCGCCACTGGCTGCAACAGGTTTGCTCACATCTATGAAATCATTGCTGGAGATCCAGTGTGCGTCCTGGCAGTCGACAATGTCGATAATGATCGTGATGTGAATATTAGGGCCTTGTGCTTCAGCCCTGATAGCAAGTCCCTTGCCACTGGAAGTGATGACAAGTTGGTCCGGGTAAGTATTGAAGCTGTCACTACACCCACAGCGTCCTTGCTGACATCCGCCAGGTCTGGGACATTGATTCCTGCACCATCAAACACACCTTTGCCGGCCATGGGCAGGAAGTCTACGGTTTAGACTTTTCCCGGGACGGCCGCACGCTAGTATCCGGTGGTGGCGACCGGACTGTTCGTTCGTGGGATATCGCGAGCAGTAGCAGTATTTTGACACTCTTCATGGATGACAGCGTGCAAACAGTTGCTATCTCCCCCGATTCCCAGCTGATCGCAGCCGGGTCCTTGGGTAAAGGTATCTGCGTCTGGAACATGCAAGGCCATCTTATTGGGCGCTTCGAGGATGCCCACGGACACAAGGATAGTGTGTACAGTGTTGTATTCTCCCGCGATGGCAAGCAACTTCTCAGCGGAGGTCTCGATAGGACTATCAAGATATGGAAGATCGATTCATCTGAGCACGACAAAATCAACCAGGCTCTCAAGGAATCTCACTGTTTAAAGACTGTTGAGGGCCATCGGGTAAGTCCTCACTTTCTTGGAGTGTACAACAATATTTGACTTAAATGATCTGCAGGATTCCATTCTCAGCGTCGCTATTGATTCCTGGATTTTGTCCGGTTCCAAGGATGGTACAGTGCAGGTTTGGGACGCGAGGACTGGTCAGCCTCAGTGTATGCTCCAGGGTCACGAGAGCAGTGTTATGGCGGTTTCATTCAGTCTGACACATGGATATTTCGCCACAGCCTCACGAGATAAGCGGGCTCGTATTTGGAGATACAAAAGATTTTCCTTTCAATGAGGTCAAGGCGATTTATAGAGTGGATGCCGGGGGATAGAACATGGCAGGGTTTCCAAACAACTCCGGGATTCAACATGGGTCCAGGCTCTCGCTGGCTCTACCAAAGAGAGGCGTTGGCCTCAGTTTATCAATTTCTTCATAATCGAAGGTCATACAAGCATTCATGCGAGTCATTAGAGTTGCGTTCCCTTTCCCGAGTCCGACCGATGGAGTATAATATACAGGCGGGGAAAAAACGTCATAACATTTATCGCTGCATGACTGTTGACATGAACAATCTCCATACATGCCGCCCTCCACGTGGAATAATAGGGTATTGATACAATATACACATCTCATAGGTGGCCAGGACACTTTGACCAGCAACATTCCTTGATCATTCCTGCCTCCATCAGACCTCCAACCTCGACCCAGCCTCAGACAGCTCCATACCCCTCACAGACACTCATCTCTTGTGACGAGATCTCCCCACCGTTGAACATGTAGGCGCCCCAGCCGGTCCATTGTGTTGGGAACTCCTTCCACACCTTGCAGTTGCCAGGGTTGATACCGAGGTCTAGGCGATATGGTGACTCGTTTGCGCCCATGTATAGGGAGACATTTGCTTGCAGGCGGTTTTCTGGCTGGTAGAATCTGTCGACTGTGCACTTTGATCCCTGTGGGAATGGTCCGCCGAGTCCGCAGGAGAGAGAGTCCGCCTCTTCGTTCCACTTTACGCACAGCCACTGGAGCTCGATGTAATGACACATGCAGCAGTCTCCGTATGCTTCGGCGACGACTTGTGTGGCGTAAAGGCTGCTCATGAGCAGAGGGAGTAATGAACGGAAATGCATTTTGTGTGTGGTTTTGGATTGCTCTGTGAAAAGACTGAAGGTGGTGTTGTGTATTTGCTTGTGTGTGTGTATGTGTATGTGTGTATGTGAGGGTATCGTGAAAGACAGACTAAGATGCACAGGTTCGGACGAAAGCTTAGCAAAAGAGAGACGGGTAGAGAGCGTTGAAACGAAACGGTGATGACTGAGTGCAATAAGATTGAAGCATAGGGCGCGGTGATATTTAACTACCTAGGTATGTCCTCGCCCACTTGGACTAAAGATAGCCTCGTACTTGCAAGTTTGCGGACCCCTGCATTTCCAATCTTGCTAGCCCTTGGGTAGCATCCAAGCTTCTGCTCGCCCGCTGCCTTGTGCCTCCCCACAGCTTCCCCCACAAATGTGTTTCTATGAGACGGCCAAGTGCTGATCTCGGGTCATCGGGCTGAAGGTCGAACCCAGCAATGTTTCCCCATAGTCGTGCTATTTTGGATAAGATCACCTGCTCGGCAATCGGTCTTCAGCCGAACCAGGCTGAAAGTTGGAAGACCTTGGTGTGGTCAGGTGCAATGAGAGAATACCAAGACCCTGTTCCCCTGACCTGACAAGTGCTGTGATCATGCAACATCCATGCACATGCTTGCATGGACGGTCGTTGACATACGGTTTAATTGGACCCACTTTTCGTACTCTATCTTAGTTTCGTCCAAAGAAGCGCCCGCCTTGGCCTGGTAATTATAGCCTCACGGTGGTCCGTGCTGCAAGTATCTTTGCATGAAATATTGGAATGAAGGAACCTGCGGCATGACCGTTGGACTTTGCGGCAGGAACTATGGTCTTGAACTGCTTTCCTCCAGCGCTTTGCTCGATAAAGGGTAGTGCACCTCGTAACTGCGATGCTGCATGTTATAGCGTCTTGTTCATGAGTCGTGGTCATGAACGAGTTGATGATCATGGCACGACCATCCTGAACAGCAGGGTACGTGAATCTGCAGGAACGCGGGGGTTGCGCTGCGGCTGACAGATCGATAGGGGGCTATCAGTGGGGATGCGGATGTTTGATATTCATCCGCCCAGGCTGCGCACCGCCACTTGGAACCACATCACGGCTACGTCGGACTTCCCAGCTCTTCGAGAGTCAATACCAGGGTTGGCATCTCGGAACATAAAGTCAGGCGGGTGCCGATCAACATTTTGTGAATCTGGGGATTTCCCATCTTGAAGTGCTACAAATCCATTCTTTTTCTCCCCTTTCCCTCCAGACTCTTCCAGACTCTCCTGAGAAACTTGACTCGCACTGCATCACAATGCTTCGATCCTCGATCTTGACGCTGAGCTTAGCCTCGAGCGCCCTCGTCTCAGGGTTCCCCCAACTTTATCGCGACTCAATCGTTCCCCGTCAAGATGCGACAAACACCACTGTCGGAGTCGACGATTGTGGTTGGAACAGCACATCTGGGTGAGAAAATAAAAGCGGACTCTATGCAAGCACGCAAGCGCCTAATCTTTGTTTAGAATCCACATGGAGTGCTGGGATATTTTGAAAATGAACGACCACCTGAATGTAAGTCTCCCGGAGTGGCTGAGACAGAGCTTGGGAGCCACGCTGAAACTGACACTTTTCGCAACAGGACTGGTGGTCGAAGAACTCTGCCAAATGCGGCGACAAGGGTTTCTCACAATGTTACTTGGACTCTGCGGGACTCATCACTTGGACCTGCGATGTCGTGTCTCTTAGCACTTGCACCCCTCCACCAAGCGGACAAGGGGCTAAGTATAACTCCTATCAGGAATTCTATGTAAGCTGTTTTCTTCAAGCCTCGAACCACATGCACGACCGGATGACTAATTCTCACACCGCACGACAGGCCGTATGGAATATTTACAGTGAGCCGCCACTGCTATGAAGCTTTTTATAACATGTTCGAGGCTAACTCCCTGTAGCTATAAACCAATACTTTGCCAATTACCACCAGGCGCTGCTTAACGGCCAAGCTGAGGCGATGTGAGTACTCTGTGCTGCCAGAACAATTTTGTTTCGACTCTAGCAACAAAAGACTGATATAATCCGTTATAGTGGTGTCGTTGGCCAAATTATTGAGACTGTTGCTCCGCCAGAGGACGTCAACCCCAAAACGCCCCTGTTTGGTCCCATCTTCGGTGCTACCTTTGGGCTCTTCAGCGTGAGTGCAATCCGTGCCTTCCAATATGAGCCTCATGGTATCATACACCCACGAGAATGTGTGTTGACCCGCAAATAATAGGCCGTCGCTACTTTGGCTGCACCAGGAGCCGGGGCATTTATTGCAGCAGCTTTAGTTGGTGCTGCCGGAGGCACCCCAGTCGGTCTCGTCAACCTTCTCTTCCCCAAGTCTACGAAGAGCCCGGTGGCATGGCAAGATGTCTCAGCTTCTCTCTCTGAATTCGTCGATGACTACCAGAAGAACGTCGGAGCTGCCGTGACCCTCATCCAAAAGGACTTTGATACATTCTACGGGGTGACAAATGAGGGCGCATTCTGCACCAGGATTTCGGACTCCCTGCCTGAGAAGACCAGCTTCCTGTACCGCGAGTTGATGAAGTGGACATTCAACCAGGCTGTCCAGGCTCGCGGGTTCTTCTCAATCAAGAAGTAAGTCGCCTCACCTGCGTTGCGATGCTTTCTCACGAGACCCAAGTTCTCTGAACCTGATTCATCCTTATTACATGTTCAATACTAACCAATTGCTCTCACCAGCCCCGGCGTAGACCCCAAGAAGCTCGAGACAGAGACTGGCAACTTCAAATGCGGAGACTATGATGAGTACGGCGTTTGCAAGGACAACGGCTACATCTACTTCGACGGCAAAGATTCATACGGCATGGCCAGGGCGCGAGATGTTGGCGCCGACTTCTTCCCTGGTGTTCTCTCAGTCGCCTTTCAGAAGAACTGGACAACCCCTCAGGAGCTCTATCTCGATGCCCAGGGGTGCGCCTTCAAGGCCGAATCAGACGAACAGACCAACGCAACCGAACTGGATACCGGATGTGCTGTGAGTGAAACTTAGGAAACACTCCCTGTCCTTCGAGCTGTGCCAGTATGGGCTATTGCTAATAAATCTTCATCTATTAGTCGAACACCCCAGTCTGCGTCGTCGACATGAGCGTCGACCTGAACACGGCCCTCACTTCGCACAACCCGGGCTCCATGTTTACCAACTGCCCCCCTATGCTGGGCTGGGGCGTGGATTACTGGAACAACAAGGCATATGTTCCATTCTCATACCTTGGACCTTTATTGGTAAGACAAACCTCTACACTTCGTAGCTGAGTACTTCTGACAAAATGCAATTACAGAAAGCCGATGAGGTCACGCACAATGAGTCGTGAGACTAGAAGGATCGAACAGACCCCATGTATAGCATATTATGTGGCCATGAGTTAGATGACACTACTACATGTACAAATAGTGTGACTTTCTTTTCACTTCTACCATTCTAACTGTACTATACGGATGGGATCAAGGCGTCAAGAGACACCTTTAGATTTCAATGCTGGACATGAGATTTAAATTTGACCAATGGACCTGCTCTTTTCGAATTTTCCTAACGTATCACCGAGCTCCACACCCCTAGATAATGACAGCACCTTTGCCCGAGTCACTTACTTTGCTTGCATATCCCATACTAGTATATCGACCCTGTTTGTGCATATGGTCAAACCGAAGTGGAGCTACTGCGCCCATTGATACAGCGCTCTTCAATGAGCTCGTGAGATTGCGATTGTGTGGCCGGTTCCTTGTCGCGAAATAGCAGACCGCAAAACAGGGTATTCACCATGTTCAAGAGAATTGGCCGGCGATCACTCGCGCTCTTCTCTCCTTTGACTTCTGTCCCGTCTCGTGCTAGGTATATGTGATGATCTTGAGGGAGATAGGGGCCCGGGTGCCGAATATTCCACAGGACAGAGTTCACAAGCATAAGACTCGCTTCGAAGATGTAGAAGTATACCTCGTACCGAAGAATAGGACTCAGATCTTCCAGAGCCTCTTTGTTGTCGATATCAACGCTTGTTGTGCCAGTAGCGTTCTCCACAAGCCGGTAGACGCAGCGCAAAAATATCAAGATCATGCTCATGTAGAGCGTGATGAGCGTTGACTTGACTGCCTTGGTCTGCATGGGAAACCTGGCCATGATGCACCGCCGGTGGAACGAGATAGAGAGATAGGCAAACACCATGATGACAAGGACTTGGAGGACCAGGGCGACGAGAACCAGGATGTGTCCGGTGTTTTTGGAGGCTTCGCTCGCATTGGCATTGGCGGACAAGGACACTCCCGCACCGTTCAGACCCTCGATAATGGCCATTAGGCCGCCAAAGAAAGACGTGACTCGGCTGGGAGATAGGGGCGCGGCGTAAGGGACGTAGTGGAACACACGGCCGAGGACATGGTAGTTGGCTAGCTCAAGGAATGGACTGCACCACGCGCGAAACAAGTGATTCATTAGTATGGGTTCCGGGGTGTTATCGTGGGGGAGCGAAGTGTACTCACGGGCAGACCAAGATGCAGACCTGGCTCAGAATGAATATTATCAAAGGGGTGCTATCATCAGGGTTGTACATGTAGTTGTAGGATCCGTATTCTCTCATCGCATATCCCACGGTGAAAAGGATTGCGGACAGCGGGTGTAGTCCTATCAACTTCCAAGATCTATATCGGCTATGGGCCTCCTGTGAGTTTCCGATCTGGAGTCCACGGATCAAGCATGGTAGACTTACTAGCACTGCCAGAGGTGAAAGACGGCGGAGATGGCATACGCGATGGTGAAGAAAATGGGCGCGCCCTTGTTGGGAGCGTAGACATAAAGGCTGCCGAGAACTACTTATGTGTCAGCAAATTCTTGCCTCTGATATCGTCAAAGCTGGGAAGAGGCTTCGTACTGGCCTCTCCATCTTCTGCCATGTTCGTTGCTGACTATCGTCTTTTCGGAGAGCTGTTGTCGAAATGTAGAGTCGGGTTTGCTTGGTGCAGGTGTTGATACGGGAGAGTCTGAAGGCACTGGCGAACAAAATTGTAATGACAGAGTCACAGGGTAGGAAATCAGTAGTATGAAATTACCCACACGCTGTTGCTCTCAAACACACGATGTCAGTGGAGAAAAACACTGAAGGGAGAAAGGAATTGAGAAGGTCAACTGGTGTGTGGACAAGCAGAGAGGCGATGACTTGCAATCAAAAGATTAAAGCCGCTCAAATAAAAGACTCCGAGGTTTCAGTTCGATCCATGGAGCTAACGTTCATATCCAAGAGGCAGCTCGCTACCAGCTTCTTATACGCATCACTATGCAGCTCCCCTTCACTCATCGCTAGTGTTGCTCAAACGTCAGCGCCTTCAACCACGCGTCGAGGGACTGGACCACGCCATTCCCGAATAGGATAATAAAAGTGCCAAGAATTCAAGTGCAGCAACGTCTTGTCACTTGCGGCTGAAAGATCTACGACCTGCATCGTGGATGCACCTGCCCTGCAGCTAAGCCACACAACCCGTTCCAAAGAACGGGTTGACCTCATCAAAGCACAACGGGCGCTTCTTTGATTGGGCCTTGAATTTGAGGTCGAAGGATCCATGTGGCGAGGCTCAGGTGCAGAGTTGACGCAATTGCAAGCTTCCCAAGCCACGCGAGCTAACAATGTGCAGTGACTGCTAGGCTATGCAGGCACAGCTGATTTTGTGGCGACGCAAACAATTGCAGCGAAGACGGCTTGGCAGCCCTATCGGGAGAAGAAAAGGGCCAAGCAGTAGGGAATTTGAAGGGCCTGGATCACCGCCTACAATCCTACTGTTAGCTGCCCAGGCGGGCTGACGTGGACACCGACCCATGGAAAAGGCATCTGGGTATTGAGCCCAGTCATCACAGATCAAGCTTCAGATACCGGGTATTGTCCATCTAACAGTGGAAACTTCAAGTATTGGTTACATTGATCAGCAGGACCTCAATGCAATTTCATTGCGCACGCGGACTTCGAAGGCTGTCCCTTGCTTGTGTTCTTCATTGAGGTGGACCCACGTATCAATGGTTGCCAGTGGTACACCATCCCTTGGTATTTACACAGATGCGGGCGAAATTCTCCCCTACCCTTTTTGCAGGCTATGATAAGAGAATCAGTTAGATTAGTCATTACTTGCAGATGCCGTGAACAACTAATCTTTAGACATCTGATTGCACTCTATCCGACTGAAGGGTGAAAATCCTTGCGACGATTCCCTGAAGCGCTAGTATGCTTGCGGTGATTCCCCGCTTGGCTTGGCCTGAGGTGTACCCACTCATACGGATTCCGTTCTTATCCTGGAGATACCTAACTTGGTGTTGTATCTCGTCTAGATGCTAGAGTGATTTAGGTGTCATTCACATACAGCTAGAATATGCGATCGGCGTCGAATATGCTTCGAAACAGGCCTTCAAGCATATGTGCGCGGGCCAGACTCCTAAGAGGTTATGGGGAAAAACTTTAGCATGAATGACTCGGAGCACTACAAATGACTCGAACCCTGTGGCTGCCCTGGTGTCAAAGTGAAGTCCAGTAGGCAGTGTCGATTTTTCCTTTGGGAAATTGCCCGACTGCCGAAACCAAGATAAGGGATATCCAGGTATAAAGTCTATCTGGACGCTGCTAGGCTCGGAAGGCATCATGACCTGTGGGAGCAGCACCATATGCATACACTCGATCGTTGCCCGGGGTGAAAGGGGACGCCACTTGCTATCAAAATGGGAGGCGTCGCTTCAAAGCCAAGCAGTGACCCTGACTGCACGCTCCAGGTCATAGGGGCCGGCTTCTCTAGAACCGGGACGGTTTCCATGGGTCTAGCCCTGGAGGAGCTCCTTGATGGCCCAGTATGCCACGGCGGAACGCAGATGCACATGCTGGAAGAGAGTAGGTCGCATTGGGCCCTGAACGAAAACTGGCATGATTGCTTACATGCCACTAGAATACCCCCGCCAGTGGGTAGAGGTCTACCGGGCCCGTCATGACCGCCCGAAGCTCCTTGCGGCGCTGCGCGATGTCACGAGGGGCTTCGTCGGCATCACCGACATGCCTGGCGTGCACTTTATCCAGGAGCTGTGCGAGATCTACCCGGAGGCCAAAGTCATCTGTGTCCGCCGGGACCCGAAGCGGTGGCTGCAGAGCGCTCAGCATATGAGCAACAAGATGACCGCGTGGTATATGCCCGTGCTTATGTGGCCGATGCCGGCGGCGAGATGGTTCTCGACATGGCTTGAGCTGGCCGTGGCAAGAACAGGGGAGTTGGGCTTGTTGCCATTTGACGAAGGTGAGTGCGTTTCCTTGGCTTGCTGACTGGCTTGCATCGTTCTTGTAAAGAGTTCGATGGGAGCGAAAAATACATAACCTTGTTTTCTCCAAACTCGCCAGACTAATCAGTGGGACCAGACTATCTCAACCGCTACAATGAACATGTTGCACGTATTGTTCCCCCAGAACGACTCTTTTGGATGGAAATGAGCGAGGGTTGGGCACCTTTGTGCAAGATGTTGAAGAAGCCTGTCCCAGAGAAGCCATTCCCCAGCGCCAACGACTCGGAAGCTGCCGATGAATTGATCGAAGTCAAGATCAAGGCTGCTTGCCTGACATGGACCGGGATATTAGGAGCTGTAGGGCTTGCTACGGTGGTAGGGATTCGCGTGTGGAAGTTTTCGAGGCGATAGATTGCTGCCAACCATGCGCGAAGTGCATAATGGTGTTCTAGAGCACTTGTGGCTTTTTACGTATGTAGTGATCGTGACGGATTCAGCATCGCATCCAGTTGATCTTCGACCTCTACTTCAAGCGTTGACTTGATCAGTCGCCGAGACCGGGGTTTGGCTTCTCACTTCCGGCCGTTTTTCAAGGCTGTGCACTCTTTTATTTACTGGATATCCTGAATCTGCAATCTGATAGATACCCCTAAGATGCTTGCTTTACACACTAGACACTAAAAGGACTACAGCTTGTCAACTTGATGCTTCTGCTTCCATTCATGTACAACACCCACATAGTCCTGTGGTCCATATGGAGCCGAGATCTCCTTGAGCATACTGCCTTTCCGGTGAGTCTGCAATCCCAAGTCCCCCGCCAACAGATCAATGTACGGCAGTGCATCGAACACAAAGTCTGGGAAATGTCTTCCTTGGCCGGCGGGATATCGCCATTTTCCAAACCGACTATGCAGAATGGTCTCGTACTGCATCCTGTTTCTCTCCACGTCGTCGTCGACATTCGGCAGTGAAAGTCCATGGCCAAGGAAGTAGGCGCTGATCCACAGTGACTGCATGTGCGCATTGAGCGGGATGTTGAAGTTCATCATCATGCCGGCGAAGGCGATGTCGCGGCGGCGGACCAAAGACGGTGACGAGGGGATGACAAAGCGGTACAGTCTCCACGGCGTCAGATGTGAGGCAACATGAGGACTGGCATTGTTGTCGTGTTCGGAATTTGTGGTGGTTCCTTTCTGCTCTGTGAGAGGCACGAAGTTCTTGTTTTGCACGGGTGGATTCTGCAGACGCGGCCAACGTGACAGAATCTCTTTATCTGCTCGCGCAATGAGGTCGTTGGGTTCAGAGGGTAAAGGGACATGGGGAATGCCCAATTCAGCCTCGATGCCCTCAGGTAGGAACTTTATTGGGGTTGCCCACTTCCAGCCCGTCGCGCATATCATAGCATCGGTGCTGATTTCCGTGTCGTTTGAGAGCTTGATGATGCCGTCGGGTTCTAGGCATGTGATGTCGGCGATGTGCACCTTGACCGTGCCGTTCCTCAGCAACTCATAGAAGTCGGTTTCGTAGTTGTAGATGGAGAAACTGGAGGCTACGAACATCGGGTGGCTCCACGGCTGGAGCTTGGCTGTTTCGGGGTGGGACTTGAAGTTGTTGAGAGTCGTTACGTCGTTGCCTAGGATATACCAGAAGGCATTGGTGATGAGACGCCCGATGGCAGTACTGTGGAGGAAGCCGCGGATACGTGAGTAGCCGTCCGCGTCGCCCCTGTTGTCACAAGATGGTCAGTTCTGCAGCTCGTTCCACGGGTGCATCTCTAATCAAGAAAGAAAAACAATAAATTCTCATCGGCCGAGTACACACCAAGCGCAAGGACTGAACCAAGTCAGAGCCCTCGTCATTACCAACTTCTCCAGCCACTTCTTCAGCGGCGTCACGAAGGGAGGCGACATCCACACTGGACCATGACCAGATGCCCTGATGATCCAGTCCACATGCACACCCTTGCTGGCGTGGGCATAGACAGCGTCCCATCCCGTCTTGCCGCCTCCAAAGATCGTCACCCGCTTGGCCGTCTCGACTGTATCCGCGTGACGGGCGAAGTCCTTGCCGTGAAAGATTGGCTTTCTGAAGAAGCGTTGGCCTTCAAAATGCGGCAGGAAGGGCTCCGAAGTAAGGCCAGTTGCGACTATGAGCTTCCGGGCCGATATCGTTGACGCGATGCCTTCTGAAGACCCACTCACGCCCCTGACGCTCTTCACGATCCAACCGCCCGAAGGGTTGTTCTGTTCGGCAGAGACGACCCGCATCGAGTAACGGATCTTGTCCGCGATGTCGAATGTCTCGGCGACTTTCTGCAGGTAGTCGTGCACCACCTGGCCGGGAATGTGCTCTCGGGGCCTGACGCCGAAGATGTCTGTGCTCATGGGGAAGTCGGGAAACTCGTACGTCCCCAACTGGTTATTGGTCTTGAGGCCTGGGTAGAGACGCTCTGAAGCCCATGTCCCACCCAGGGACATATTGGAGTCGAGGATGACCAGAGACTTCGAGGGCTGGAGCTGGTGGAAGGTTTTGGCTGCTGCTATACCTGCCCAACCTAGGATTTTCTTCTGTCAACAATACTGATGACCTGTGCGCGGAAACGAGAGCCGCGGGCTTGCCACTTGATCATCAAGACTCAATCACATGGCATACAACGGAAACATATATGCACTTACCCGCCCCGATGACCACAAGGTCTACTTCCTCCATTCTTTCCTATGAATCAGAAAGCGTAGAGCCTTGGAAGTGTTGACGATTTCCGCACAAAAGACACGGCACCTCCGACTCCGGAGAATTCCGCAATCTGGCAAAGTGGTCGAGGAAAATATCCTGCCGCCAAGTGGTTGACTGATAACCTTAGGCAATATCCTGGTTTCGGAGGCTCTGCAGGTTTGAAAAGTGTAATCTGTGTGTGGGTTTTGGGGGCACTTGTTCAACTCGGTGACTTCTCGGCGAGAGTGGCGACGGTTTTCAGCGGCTGATGGTAATGAGGTCCAACTCAGCCTGCTTTATCTTGCAGGTTTGCAGCTATTGAAAGATACGAATGTGGTAACTCAACTTGCGGAGTGAGGCGAGTTGGTGTCGCGCAACCGGACGCCGTGCAAGTTGATTTTTGAACCAGAGCCGACTTGGGGTGAGCCAGATTATAAGTGTGCCTCTGTTGTGACTCGGATCAAATGTTCCGTGGTCCACTCAGCGAGTTGCAGAGCCTCTTTGATCATGTCACGGCTGAGAATCTTGACACAGTCCAAAAGAGGGAATATGCCTCGCTGATCTTTTATGGTTGGTCTACAGCACTGCGTTGGTGGCTGCGTGCATGTGGCTGCATGGAAATTTGATTAATCTGATCGGTAAGTTCCATGTCGATGCGAGGCTCCCGGACCGCTCAAATGACGGTATGTGGTACAGGTTCCGTCCAGCTATCAGAGCCTGCCTGCCTACCTGCCAACAGCTGCATATGGTAAGTAGGCCGCCCACCTCGAAACAGGTCCCGACGTCACATCAGCGGTACCATATTCTGCACTTACTGTAGTACATACACAACTGGAAGTCAAAGGCAATTGGAAGTTCCGATGCCAGCCTGCCTGAACCTCCTGCAAACCCTGCGCGAGTGAATGCGAGTGAGCAATAATGTAACGCCCCGTTCCGATATAAGTGTAACCAGACCTTAAAACGGTGAGAATCTTTGGTGGGTCAGGCTTTTTCGCTGTTGATGCAGCTCACGAAAACCATTGATTGCCTGCAGACCACAGATCTGTTGTGGCACTTGTCCAGATCCGCCTACTGGGCCTTCATCCTCCACCCTTCTGGAGGAATGCACCGTAGCAGCCTGTATCGGGTAGAAGATCGTATTCAAACTGTTATTCTGATAGCTGGGACAGAAACACTAGTAGTAGATCACAAGAAAGATGTTGTCTCCTCGTTGTGGGAGACAACGTGCGTGTACGTACGGGCCATGGAGGCCACGGCCAGGCTGCCGTCGTGACAGCTGGTAAAAATCACTGTTTTAACTGCCATTGAATCCTTTTTTATCCTCTATTTTCAATCTCCCTTGCTCATCTACTATCTTTTATCAAATACTGGCATCGCTACACCAAAGCTGGTCTTGAAAATGAGTGACTCTTTTACAGTATGCTGGTTCCCTAATCACAATCCGAATACTACTAGTATATCACAGCTCCAGAAATACGCTGAGAGCCCTGTTTTGGCCTTGACTAACACATGTCATTTTTAGACTGAGGCATTTTCCCTGTTAGGCGTGGGACTCATTGTTATAGGACTGCGAACGTTCCTGAGGTATAAACAATGTGCCGGCTTCCGCCATTTTCAGCCAGATGATTACATGATACTCATTGCTGCAGTATGCCAGTATGCAACCTTTTTCTCGTTGTGAATTGGCTACTAAATATGGCATAGGTGGTATACTCGGCGGAAACATTTCTTGCCTATAGCGTCGGGGCTTGGTGGTTCGGTCTTGCCAACAATGCAATGACGGATGAGGAACGGAAGAAGCTTCAGCCAAATGATCTTGAGTTCTATAAGCGGTGAGAGATTTCGCCCGGCCATACCTGTTAAATGCTTCCGGGTATCTGGCTGATCGTATCCTCACACCTAGTGTCAACGGCTCCAAGACCCAGCTTGCCGGATGGTCGAGCTACACTCTTCTTCTTTGGTAACTGCCTGGCTATATAGACTTCGGTCCCACATGTTGACTAATCCATGCGATCTATGCTAATATATATGCTCTAGGCTTTTGAAATCATGCATGTGCAGCTTCTATCTGAGATTGACCTCGGGACTGGACGGGTTCCGTGTGAAGATCTACATCGGCTTCGTCCTTATTGTTTCGACATGGCTGGCAGTTTTGTTTGGTATCCTATTCGGATGCGGCCTCCCTTTCGAGAAGAACTGGCAGATCTATCCAGACCCCGGCAATTATTGTCAACCCGCAGTCTCGCGCATAGACATCTTCATGACCTTGATACTCAACGTTTTGACGGATTTGTATTTGATGAGCATTCCTTTTCCGTTGCTGTGGAAATCAAGAGTCTCACGCCTCAAAAAGGCTGCTTTGATTTTCTGTTTCTCCGGCGGTATCTTCGTTACAATGGCCGCGACCCTCAGATGCGTTTTGATCGTCACGGTGAGTACCTTTACGGTTTTCGGTATCCATTCTCCTAGCCTTTTACTCCATTATTCAATCTTATCGGCTACCACTTGACTGCACTTTATGCACCTGAGTGTACGGCTCGATTATCTGACCTGTTCATATTGCTTGTAGGATAATACGAATGGCGCCCAACTGGCCGGTTCCTGGGCGGTGCGCGAAACCTTTGTGGCTGTGGTGACAACCAACCTCCCAATGTTGAGTCCAGTTATCCAGGCGAGCTTTACACTCTTTCCGACCACGCTTCGGTCCTGGTTTTCTGGATCCTCGTCATTTCGACATTGGTTCAGCGGCAAGCATACCAGCCAGTCGGGTGAGCCGGGTAGCATCGAGCTGCAGCACGCGCACAATGGTGGCATTGGAGAAGGGCAGCGAGGCCGTGAACCCCCATCGTTGTACCATATCACAGCGTTAACTGAGAGTGAGGAAAGGATTTTGGGGGAAGGGGGGCAAATTTCGCAGCAGGAGGTGATTAGAGAGCGAGATGAAGCTTCTTCAAGGGACTTTGAGTAGAGGTCGAAAATCGCATGAGAGATTTAAGTGAAGCACCTCACACAGGTTAAGGAGGGAACAATCACAAGCACGTCAAGCTGGATAGAGCTCGTTGAAAGTGTTTCTAGCAAGGAGCCCCCCCCCCCCCCGCACCCTTCTCTTTTTTTGAAAAGAAAACTCTTATTGCTCCTTTCTTTTAATATCATCTTCATGTTTCACTGTGCCTCATCTTCTCATCTTCCATCCTTCCCCTGTCCCTATTACTTAATCGACCGGCCTACATCGAAACGGATCGCAAGTAGACGAAACCTTTGTCAGCGGTATCGCTGTTGCTTCTCATTCCCATCAACGTAGTTTCTGTCCGACACGGCAAGGACACTTGGCAGTGGCTTCCGCTCGGCCCATCTATACAGCGCATCAATGAGGACATAGATCACAATAGAGAAGAACGCAACAAGAACCGTGCTAATAATGAGCTGGGTCGTGCCGGCGTCGATCACGCTGAACAGGCTGACAACGAAGCCAGCCGGGGTGAGAACAAAAGCCAGGACGGTGAGGATGCCCAGCCTGGCGTCGGTCCGGGCGGCCACCGTGTTGAACTCCGAGTCCATCAGGTACAGGCACTGCTCCCGCAGCATGTCGACCTGCAGGTTTGATGTCTCCAGGTCGTTTGCCAGGTCGGCTAACCTGTCACAGAGGCGGTCGGACTGGTACTGCGCGCGGGCGATGCGGTCGATCAGCACGTCACGGTCGTGGCGGTACGTGTCTTGTTTCACGTGGTGCTGGACTATCTTCTCTATTGACTTCTGCGCGATCTCGTGCGTCTTGAACTCCTGTCGGAACTCTGATACTGAAAGTGTTGTCAGCGAGGCGCCAGAGGGTGATCGGAGGGCCGCAACTTACATCGTATCAAGGCCTCCCTTAGTCTTGCCACCCGAGGTATCACTTTGTCTCTTCTGCTGTATGATGCGGGTTCCTGCCTGAGTTTAGCCGCTGGATCGCTTCATGCGGGCCCTTGCCTTGAATTCCATCAGCACTCACCATGACTTTATTGACCTCCCAGTCAGCAGTCGCGACGTTGGTCTTGAAGTTGTTGAACAGACGGTGCAAGTCCATGAAGAGGAACAAGGGCTGCTCGCGCACATTCCGCCACCAGTACCTGGTGGACTCCTTCCTGTACTGCTCAATCATCCTCCTCGCGTAATAGTGGTGGTCGGACGACGTACGACGCCCATCCCGGGGGAAGATGACGACGGCCATTGGCGGCCGGGGTCGCTCGCCCGGCTCGCCAGGTACCTCAGCAAGGACCGCCTCCCGGCAGCCCACCCAGGCGCCGATCCACGTCGTCTCCTTCAGCAGGTCTTCAGCCTCCGGCGAGTCCGGGCACGGGTGATTTGGGAAGACGCCATTGCCGCCGCGGTACTTGAGCGCCCACGCGACGTTGCCTCGCACGCCGCCGCCCTCACCAGGGACATAGGGCTGGCGGGGTCGCTTGTTGACGATCGAGTTGATGACGTGCATGGGGAAGCGGCGCCCCGTGAGCTCGTAGAGCTGTGCCTTGAGCCCGGCGTACAGCTCGCCCTCGCCGCCGGCGCGCCAGGCCCTCGTCGGCCCGGTCACCTCCGCGACGATGATGACCAGGTCGTCGGGCCACCGGCTGCGGTACGCCTCCACGTGCGGCGTGAGCTCACCCAGTGTGGTCTCATCGAAGTGGTGGGGACGCTCGTAGACCTGTGAGGACGGGAGGAAGGATCTCTCGGTGAGTACCGTCACGTCTACGGGCTGCTCACGCTGCACATAGTTTATGCTTTGTCGATAGCGTCGCTTTGATTGTTTTCTTTCCATCTCTCTTCTGGCTCCGATGTGTCATGGAGGAGTTCCAGCCAGCCTTCAGTTGCACTCGAGCAGAAATTGTCATGTCCAGAGCCTTATCTCACACATCGCTGCGGGACATTGATGTTCAGCCTCAGTCTGTTGGGTCCTGCTAGTTGCGAGACCAGCCGCAGCTGAGTCATCCTGCATATATACCTTGCAAATTGCAACAGTAAGATGGGCGATATCGTGCACCCCGCTTACCTTGCTTGCTGCCGCTTGCTAGTGCTGATGCTTTACGAGTATGTAACGCGCGGACAACCTACTTGGTATTGCTGAGACAAGTATCCATTGACGATGCAAGAGATATCTAGTACCTAGAAGCCACATGATGCATAGGTATGATTATAAGAGATTTCTTCGAATCAGAGAGCAATTATAAATGAGCTTGATAATAAGCAGACCATGCCAGTGAGTCTTGCTGAAGAGATAAGTATTCTTCACCAGGAATTAGGACAGCATATCAATATCAATATCCTCCACCGGTTGGGATTTCTCATTTTGGAATCAAGGACAGTGTTGGACTTGGAGGAGAAGACATTGGTAGCTTCCCACTTTATACAAGTTTGGCAACGTTCACTCCGAAGAACATATCGTCACTTGTGTGGTAGCCTGCTTGGCTGAAAGAATCTTCTACCATGTGGAGACGCGACTGCTTTTCTATCAATCCTAGTCAAGCTAGCCACAGTACCGTGCCTGCTTTAACATAATAAACAGTGAGCAGATCATCTAATCCACGGCGCCCAGAACAACGACCGCTCTGACCATAAATCCGACTTCTCACACCGAGTTGGGCCTGGCAGCATCCTGGCGACTCGTTCCTGTCGGCTAGCGGCTCCTCTGATTTGTCGGACGAGTGATGTGGTAAACATTGCTAACCAGTTTGTGGGGAGTGCGGGGAGGGTTGAGATCCACAGGGCGTTCTCTCCTCATTTTGTTTTCCTGGGGCGGACCAGGGTTGGCGCAGAAGACCACCGATGGGACCAGGTTCAGCGTTTCCACCCCCACAGTTCCCATCGCCCCGGAATTCCCACACGGCCTTACCGAACAGAATTGACAGACTGACCAACAGGCAGGTGGTTGGCCCCACAGTCTGACAGGCCACGCGGTCTTTGCTGGGGTGATGAAGAGTTGGACGAACACATGATTGATCGGTGATTTAGTCACCTGGGGGCCCCGCAATCTCCAGATCATCGTGTGCAGTGATTGCCCTTGCCGAAAGTCAGAATTCTCGGGGCAGGGATGCCCGCGAGCTGAAGCTTCTTCCTAGCATGGATAGTCCGCCCTCGGCTTGCTCAGTGGTTGGCTGCTGTCATACAAGCCTCTCCATTCCCGCGCACTATGCTGCTTCGGCACAAGGAGATCCTGACTGCCTCGGCGTCGGCTGGCACTCGACCTACCGACACGATGGGAACAGTCGATGGAGAGGGCAATAAGCCGACGTTTTGCCGGCGATGGAGGCCTGGGGTCGTCTTGTCCCTGTGGTTCCGTGCCTGTCAAGTTCCAATCACGTTCCGATGATGTATTCCGCGCCTTGGTTATATGGGGTTGACGGACTGCGATCCTTGACATTCTCGTGACGAGAAGAGGGGCTCTCGCCTTCGTAAACTGCCGTTCAACACTATAGAATTTCTCAATGCCAAGCTGCCGGTTCCATTTCTTGACCCATCCTTGGACACCGTCCATGATAAAAGGCCCGAGTAGAAATTCCCACGCGATGCTGAAGCCGGGGCGCGTATCGTCGTATCCAAATGTGAGCCCGGGCAGGACGTCACCGCCACAGGGATGGTCGGCATGAGCTCGATCTATAAGAGCAGGATGCATCGCATCTAGCACCCTATTCTGGCAGGTTGTAGTTCAGCGCGCAGCTCCTCAACAAACCCCAATACAGAGCCAATATGCTTCGCTCAGTGCTCACGGGTCTCGCCACTACGGCAGCGCTCGGTCAAAATGCCCACGCTCAGTTCGTGGTGACAGAAGACACCTACTTTGCCGGGCAGTCTCCACCAGTATACCCGTCACGTATGTACCTTTTTGTTGTGATGTATTCATTGGGCGACAACTAACAGATAGAATCAGCGCAGCAAGATGCGACGGTGGCCTGGGCCGATGCTATCGCAAAAGCTAAGGACCTGGTCTCACAGCTGACCCTGGAAGAAAAGGTCAACCTGACATCAGGCGTAACTTCAACGACGGGCTGCTCGGGTTCCATTGGTGGCATTCCTCGATTGGGTTTCCCAGGAATGTGTCTGAACAATGCCGGAAACGGCGTTGGCGCTACCGACTACGTGAGCGCATTTGCAAGTGGCATACATGTCGCTGCAAGCTGGAACAAGGAGCTGGCATACGATCGAGCCTGGCACATGGGGCTCGAGGCCAGGACTAAGGGTGTCAACATTCTCCTGGGCCCTGTTGTAGGTCCAGTTGGCCGTGTTGTGCAGGGAGGCAGGAACTGGGAAGGTAAGACACGGCAAACCCTGCACGCTGATTAGGAACAACTACTGAACATGTTGTCATAGGCTTCTCTCCCGATCCATACCTCAGTGGCCAGCTGGTTCATGAGACGGTGGTGGGAACACAGGACACTGGAGTCATGACCAGCACGAAGCACTTCCTTGCTCATGAGCAGGAGGCTCATCGACTCCACACGAGGACGAACCACACTCCATGGGCTGTCCCTGGATCCTCCAATGTTGACGACAGGACCATGCACGAGCTCTACTTGTGGCCCTTTGCCGACTCGGTCCACGCTGGTACAGGCAACATCATGTGCGCCTATAACCGTGTGAACAACTCTGGCCTCTGCCAAAACAGCAAAGCCCTCAACGGGCTCCTCAAGACAGAGCTGGGGTTCCAAGGATTTGTTGTCTCTGACTGGGGTGCCCAGGAGTCCGGCGTTGGCTCGGCTCTCGCTGGACTGGACGTTGTCATGCCCAGCTCAACTCTCTGGGGTGCAAACCTCACACTTGCTATAAACAATGGCACGGTGAACGAGAGCCGCGTCGATGATATGGCCACCAGAATTCTCGCCTCCTGGTTCCAGCTGGGCCAAGACGCCGAGGACTTCCCAGAACCCGGCTACGGTCTGGCTCCTGACCTCTCAAAGCCTCACCGTGTCGTCGACGCCCGCAATGCCAGCTCAAAGCCAACCTTGCTTGCTGGTGCCACCGAGGGCCATGTCCTCGTGAAGAACACCGACGGAGCCCTGCCCTTGAAATCGTCCGAGACAAAGTTGATTTCACTATTTGGATACTCAGCCAAAGCACCCAATGTCAACACCTGGGTGGCACCCCCTACAGGAGCCGCTTTCACTCAATGTAAGCAGACTTGAAGGCTTAAGACTAAATCTTCCTCGCGGCATATCAACTAACACTCATGCAGGGACCGGTGGTGCTCAGTCAGCCAACTACACAGACTTGTACCTCGGGTTTTTCGGAGACCTGAGTCTCCAGTATTCCGGAATCGCTCAGAATGGCACATTGATCAGCGGTGGAGGATCCGGCACGGCCTCTCAGAGCTTCATCAGCTCTCCATACGATGCACTTGTTGCCCAGGCATACGAAGATTCCACCGATCTTTACTGGGACTTCGAGAACGATAACCCCCTGGTCAACCCCACAAGCAACGCCTGCATCGTCTTCGGCAACGTCTGGGCCACGGAAGGCTATGACCGGCCTTCTGTCCGCGATGACTACACCGACGGCCTGATCAACAACATCGCTGATCAATGTGCCAACACTATCGTTGTGTTCCACAACGCCGGCATTCGTCTCGTCGACCAATTCGCTGACCACCCCAACGTCACGGCCATCATCTTTGCCCATCTGCCAGGGCAGGACAGCGGCCGGGCTCTCGTCAACCTCCTCTACGGAAAGGAGAACCCCTCCGGACGTATCCCATACACAGTGGCCAAGAATGAGACCGACTACGACAACTTCTTGAAGCCCGATATTGTCCTCGATGGCATGTTCCAGCACTTCCCCCAGTCCAACTTCACCGAGGGTGTCTACATCGACTACCGCCACTTTGATCTCAAGAACATCACTCCTCGTTACGAGTTCGGTTTCGGGCTCAGCTACACTACCTTCGACTACAGCAACCTGCAGATCAGCGAGATCAACGGCTCAACAGAACAATACCCGACCGGTGCCGTCGCCTTGGGCGGCCAGACCGACCTCTGGGACGAGCTCGTCACCGTCACCGCGGACGTCACCAACTCGGGCGGCGTCGACGGCAAGGAGGTGGCCCAGCTGTACCTCGGTATTCCTGGCGAGGACGTGCCCGTGAGGCAGCTACGTGGCTTTGAGAAGCCGTCCATAGCGGCTGGAGAGAAGGCGACTGTGACGTTTACGCTCACGAGGAGGGACCTGAGTGTCTGGGATGTTGCGGCTCAGAAGTGGTTGTTGCAGGCTGGGGACTACACGGTGGAGGTCGGCAGGTCGAGTAGGGACCTGCCTCTGAAGGGCACGTTTAGCATTTCGTGATGCATTCATGAGATATGAGGGGTCTGTAGTAATTTCTAATGATGATTAATGATGCTGGCGTCGCAGTAACTGCTTGTCAAAATGTGCTCAGCTCGTCTGAGTGGTGTGATAACCGTGATGAGTGCTTCGGAGTGTGGGCAGTCTGTGTTCGTTCTAAGAGCATTTAGCCCTCAAAATCATGGAACAGAAAACCCCACGCCATCCACTCCTTCAGCCCATCTCCCCATTTGCTTCTTCATTTCTTTTGCCTTCCTTTCCACTTTCCTTCACTGTAGACCATGGACTCTTTTGAGCAAAGTTGATTACTCTGCTATTGGGTTGTTTGTCGTCGTCCACGTTTGGTTTGCCCTTGTGTCCTGACTATCACTTCAGGACCAATCTTCTTGGCTTCTTTAGCTTTCAAAGAAGTCGTGAAAAGACCTTATCTAGCTCTCATTCGGATACTGTGCCCTCGAACTCGTCACGGCAGCGCTTGCGTGTCACAGAACGCAGATCCATGTCGCCGCCATCGAAGCCAGATACTTGAGCTTGTCTGTTGGATGTGACAGCATTGTCCATCCACTTGAAATGAGAATAACCCCAAACCACGTCACTCAGAAATGGTAAATGGCTTCTGAAAGGCGTGCACATCTGATGGTCAGGGCCACAGATGAAAACGATTTCTTTCTTGATGCAGGAAATGAAGCGAGCTGCACTGGCCAAGAAGTCTGCTACAGACATGTTGATCATGTTTAGTGACTTCAAGGGAGAATCCTGACCAGCTGACATCTTGTTGACGATGCCCTGCATCGCATATTCGCAAAGCATCCGTTCATTTGGGCGCCACATAGAGCCGGCATGTTGCTGACCCATGCAGACAAAGGCTCCATTGCAGGACTTAGACGAATCAAAGGATTCAATGTCATCTTGAAACTCCTTGATTTCCTCTTTCAGGAAGTTTTGAATCTCATCGAGCCCCCTCTTACGTGCAGCCTTGATCTTGGCTAGAATTTCCAAAGTTCAGCCAGGACCTAGTAAAATCAAGTCGGTACACTTACCTGCGAGTAAAAGAATCACATCCTTCTCAGCATCGTATCCTGCTAGGTTGTCTCTGGTTAGAGCATCGGAATCGTCTGTTTCGTAAATTCTGAGGAGAAGATGGCCATTTCCATCCGTAGACGTGGAAACCATCTGGGAGAGCTTGGCGAAAGCTTCGTTCCGCTGGTCAGAATAACCCAGCACTTTCATCACCCAAATCCACTGTAGCTGGGGAACAACGGCGTCATCGACATACTCATCTGGCCGGAGATCATCCAGCCATGCTTTTGCCACCGCCCACAGAGTCCTCTTCATGTCGTACTTGTCCGTGAGTACGGCGATTTCAAATGCGAGCTGCAGAGTGATCTGTGGCATCTCATGGCCCAGACCATGGACCAAGAGCAGCAGACACTTCAAAGCGGAGGGATTGTCTTCTGGAAACTCCACGACCCACTTCTGTCCGGCCGCAGGTTTTGCCTCCTTGAATGGGCCATAAAGGCAACGCTTCCAAAAAGGGGCAGAACGTGACAGGGCCTTGGAGCAAACAAGGAATCGAGTCTTGGTTCTGCCAACCACAAGTGTGAGATCGCCATCGGGGTCAATTTTGATGACGCTCTGTTGGCTCTCGTTTCCTCCGTCACCTTGGTGACTGCCTGATGAAGACATGTTGTCGGTCGTGAAGAAAGCTCGAGGCGAATGGAGAGATGTGAGATGGTGATGGGTCGGTCGTTCTGGCTGGTTGAGGATCGGCGTCTCGGCGGTTTGTCGTCGTGCGGGTATTGTTCTTCGTGTCGTGACAAAGAGTCGTGCTACGTCGATCTCGGACTATGGTGACGTATCACCGGCTCGAGAAAGGTCTGACGAGGAATCGTTGCGTGGACGGTGAAAGCGAGGAAGCATGTGCCCAGAGAGGTCCCTGTACCGTCGAAGGTCAAACAAAGCTGATCGTTGACCAAACTTTCATTTGATTTAGCGGGGCTCGATATACTTGGGGCGACCATGGGGCATATCC
The DNA here is from genome assembly GCA_023078575.1 of Diaporthe nobilis. Classification (NCBI taxonomy): domain Eukaryota; kingdom Fungi; phylum Ascomycota; class Sordariomycetes; order Diaporthales; family Diaporthaceae; genus Diaporthe; species Diaporthe nobilis. The sequence continues at coordinate 3,431,542 of JAKZJT010000010.1, forward strand.
ACAAACGGTGGGAAAACCTCAAAAAAGCCGTGTTTCTGATGCTGGCTCGAGGAAAAAGTGAAGCGTACCTGTTTGGGAGCTCGCATAGGTCTAGTAGATGACCAGAGATCAGAGACGCAGAAGCTTGCACAGTGGGGTTGAAAAGCCAGTATTGGAATCTCTGTTGTCTTGGGCTTCAGCCAGCCAAACCGAGTCGTTGTCAGATTTAAAGCTAGAATGAGCTGAAGTCAAGTACTTGTGGCAGCAATCGTTTTGCAGGTTTTTGGCAGTGACCGAGTGTGACAGTGAGACGGAAGAGCCTTTTTGAAAGTCAGGGTTTAAGTGGAAGATAATTGAGAACGCTGCGTCTCGAAAATGCGGCCAGCGAAGTGGGGACTGGATCTGAGGAGATGCCTATGGTGAACAAACCAAGTCTTACGTGTTGCAGCCCACCCAGATAGATTTACGAAATTACGTGCGGTTTCCCTATCTGGCCAACGTTTGAGCACCCGTTTGCCACAATGGGATGTAACGGAATAGAGACATATAGTCAAAACAATTTTGTATGCAGCACGTTCAGACAGCAACACAAGAGACCACGCAGCTACCTAGGTAATCAGGCAACAAGGCATTGGGCTCACCAGCTCGTTTGCCACTCAATATCTGTCCACGCGTAAATCCAACAGCGGCAATATTACCTGGGAGTGTTAACGGCTTTCACGACTCCAGAGATTGTCCTGTCAGCAAACCAAGACGTCCCGACATACGTGGCCGCAGGTCCAAGGACAACGCTGCCAACGAGAACGCCGACGAAAAAGCCACCCAGATGCGCAGTTGATATGTAGCCCCGCCGGCGCAGCTGAAACACGCAATAGAGCGAATAGACAACGACCGACGCAGCAAGAGTGGCCAGCTGCGTGTGGGAAGCCAAGGCGCCTTGGGGGCCTGACAGACCGGGAAAGTCCGCCGAGAGAATCGAGATATGCGCAACAGCGAGGAAGGACACCGCAACAACGTAAACAGCATCTGGTCCGGCTGTTACCGTGCTCAATGGGTTTTTAGCACCCTTGACGCCGTCGGCCTGACCCGAGACAACTCGTTCGAAGCCGGCCGACCTCTTATTCCAGAAGCGGATGCCGAAAAGAAAGCCAGGCACAAGGACAGGGGCTAGGAGCCAGAGCGGTCGGGCGACGGGGTTAATGATTGTAAGAGCTGTCGGCAGCACGAATCCCATACCCAACGCCGCTGGTAAATCTCGCCAGGTATTGAATGGTACCTCTCGGCCGATCGTGAACCAAAAGGTCGGCATCAGAACGGACAAGGCGAGGTATGTAGGAACAACGATTGCAGGGTCCCACAATTGAGAAGCGAGTAGGAAGGGGAATGGCCTTTGCGGAAAGATCAGCACGCGGTCTCAAATCAAGTAGGCTGAGTGATGGGTTGTAGGGGAGAAACTTACCAGCGACATACGCTGCTTCCGTTGCCAACGCGCTGGCCGTCCAGAATCCACATGAAGAAAATGGTCCCATAACCCAAGACATGGTAGATTAATGTCATTGTCAAATCAGCGCCTACTGCCTCGGAAACCCAAGAAGACGGAATAATAGCTGTCGGCCCGGGCCAAGTTCCCCATCCCTTCACACGAGTCAAATGGTATACCATTGTGGCCAGCAAGAGAGCCGTCAAAGCCGTCACCATGTTCGGAACCGCAGCCTTGAGCGGCCTAGAGGGCAACTCGTCGGAAAACGGGACGAGTTTTGGCCTGTATGGGACGGGGATATTCTCGAGCCTGACGCCGTCGACGAAGTCGTCCATGAATCCGTTGAGGGTCGTCACCGGGTCGAGGCGCGGCATGACGTGGCGGGTAGAGAACTCATCCATGGCGGTCGTGAAGCTGTCCGCCCGACCAGCTGCCGTCGCTTTTTCCACGAGTGTCTTGACGCGGTTGAACCGCTGCTCCTTCACCCTGGCAAAGGCGGTAGAAATTTGGTCGTCGGAGGGGCTATCCGTCCTTTTGATCAACCGAGACAGTTCGTTTGCAATTGAAGCAGCTGTTTCGATGGCCGACTTTGCGCCTTGCCCCGTCTCTGGGTTGAACTGGGAAGTCTCACGGTCAGCCCTGACTGCTCCGGGAAGCCCCTTGAGTGATTAAGTCAGATCGGCCTCACCTTGTGTGCTGCGTCGCCGAAAGTGATGATCCTCTGGAAGTGCCACTTCTTGAATACGTGCTCCTGCAGAGCTGTCATGACTGTGACTTCGGACCTGTAGTACAGGTCACCCAGCTTCAGGCCCGGCATCACCGGTTCGTCGGAATGTTCTCTAACGACGCGAGCCTCGTCGTCTTTGGTGAATCGGGGGCCGTCCTTTCCGTAAGCCGGCTCGTCCAGATTCAGGAAGAAGAACCAATACAGCCGGTTGTCGACTCCGGGGAGGACGGAGAGGATGAATCCGTTGTTGTAAGTCATTACTCCCGCGTGCACCTTGACCTTGGGCGGCGGGGTACTGATGCCGAAGATGGCCGCCTGGAAACACGGTACGGCTAGCAGTCTGTCAGCATCTGTGTTCTCCGGCATTCCCAACGAAATAGTCTGACATAGCTCATGGACTTACATGACCACTCGTCTTCGGGAAAGTATCCGGGTTTCAGTTCGGCACCCAGTCGCCACATCTCATTCCTCACGGCGCTGTAAATACCATCGCCTCCCGCGAGGACGTCTCCGCTATAGACGGTCCCGTCTTCTGTCATGACCTCTACCATGGAAGTAGCCCTGAGAACCTTGGCAACGCGCTTATTCACCAGGATTTTGTCCTTGTGCTTGATGTGCTTGTACAGGGTCTCCATACAAGAGCGACGCGAGAGGAAGATCATCGGATATCCGATCCTGGACACGACTCTGAGCTACGACAATGAAAACCAGCCAATTTTGGGTGTGGACATACCAGCGAAGTAGTTCATTCATTTCGAAAGTCCCAAGCACTTGCCCCTCGGGCGAAAAGAACTTGGCATCCGAGACCGGTCCCTGGTCGTACTGTTCCTTGAAGGAATCGTACACCCCAAGCTGATCGAGGACTCTGAGACCGTTGGGCAGAAGAACCACAGCAGCGCCGACATTGGCCGTGACTTCCGGGTACGCCTCGAGCACCAGATAGTCGATCTCGAGCCTCTCGAGCATCAGGGCCAGGCTTAGGCCGGACACGCCGCCGCCGCAAATGAGGACTTTGAATGATTTCTTCATCGTAAAAGAAGTATCAGGTTTGAGAGGGCGTGTATGCGCAAATGAGTATTTTTGTCCAATGCTGTTGTCATGAGAATAGATTAAAGCAGATGAGCCATGATCATAAATAATTGTCGGTTTGCTGGCTCCCTTCAGAGCTTTTATATCTTTGAACCTGATTCAAATTTCCTTGCACTTCATCATGTCTTGTCCCCGTTGGCTATGAGGCTTGCATTCAACTCACGAGTTGCGCAGTCTCAGCCTTCGAGTCGGGTAGCATCCTGCGTAAACCCTATTGACCGACTTTGACGCGGCGTTCTCGGGTCCCGAAAGTTGTCCAGCAAGGGAGCTCTCGACATGCGCGCGCCCGGACTTGACGGCTCTGCAAGCTTCCCAGAAGCACGACCTTTCTGCAGATAGTGCCCACAATTCGTGTAACTTGTACGCGGTTTTGATGCAGTTGACGAAGCGATTGAAACCCTTCCGAGGCGCAAGGCACCATGCCATACGTATTCGGGCGTCGGGCCTGTCGGCCGCGAGCCGCCAAGAAAACCTGGCCTGCAGAAGACGACGCAAGTGCGGACGTTGTAGTCTTGGAAAAGTCCGAGGGAAAAAAGACCAGAATAGATCTTGGCGGTTTACACGGAGAGAACATGTTAGGGTGGTATTTGCTGACGAGGGCCGAGCTGCGAGTTAGTTGTGTCCCCTTCATGTGCAATGATGTCTTCGTCCTGTGGTTTGCATCGACCGAATTCCACGAGTTATAAAATATCTACCCCGTGACGAGTGCATAAGGTTATGTGGTATGCTAACAATTGATAGTTCAGATGTTGATGGAAAGGGTGTATGCTCCTTCATCGCACTTTCAAGTCTCTTGCTACCTAACAGACGCTCAATTTTAGGTGTAAGAGGAATGCTTCAGATGTAAGAGGCGTAGCGATGGGTCATTCTGGTAGGATGTGAAGGGATGGGATGTGTTGAGGTAAGAGCAACAAGAGATAAAAAGTATAATCTGTCCAACTTCAGTGGTATTATTTGCAGTGAGACTGGCTCCAAACACTGGATCGATCTTGTCGTACTAACAAGGCTGTTGTTGCTTCCCATTCAAACAACGTATTGCTTTCATCGGATTGACCTCACAAAGCATGCAGCAAGTCAATCTAATGACGACGAAATGGTGAGCTACAAGACCTTAGATACCCATTTGCCCTGAAAGCGTTAAGCTAAGCGGCCACGGATGAGTTGTCCCACTTCTTCTCCTGATTCTCATCGACATGCTCAACGGTAGCCTCGACCTTCTCTGTCATCAACTCTTTCACACCTCTCAGGAATGCTACCGCCACAATGGCCAGTACCACAAACGGAATGACACTTGCCCATGCCAGCTGGTAGGCCTTCGCATATTGCCACTTGCTCTCCTCAGCAGCTGCAGCCCAGACGGCAGACGTTGCGCCTTCGACTCCTGTCAGGACACCTGACTCCAGACCCGCCAGAAGATCGGGGATGCTGGATGCCGGAAGACCCGCGTCGGTGGCAGCTTTGCCCACTGCCGGCGCATAGTTGCTGGCCAAGTGTCCGTTGATGATCACGTTGAGAACCGCCGAGCCAAACGCGCCTCCGATGGCACGAGCAGAAAATGCCATGCCTGTGGCTGTTGACAGGAAGGCGTGGGGTGCTGTAAATTGTACGCAGGCGACGAGGAGCGTCAAGGGTCCAGATTGACCAATTCCGGCCAGCACGTTGAAGACGATCTGGGGTTTGTTCCAGGTTGGTTTGATGCAGGCATAGCAGATAGTCCTGGCTTAAGGTTAGCTCATAACTCTCGCAACTTTTAACGGGCGAGACTTACACAACAAGGAATATTCCAAATGTCAGAAGCAGCGGGGACTTCATGTCCTTATATGCAGTGGCGTACCACGTGATAGGAATAGAAGCAAACATGGTCAGGAGGCTGTAGCTTAGCTGCCTGATGGATATTGTCCATGCGTCCGTGTCGAAGCCAAGGTGAAGGACGATCTGCGGTACGACGGAATTTACCGCGCTGTAGAAGATCCAGCCCTCGACAGCAAAGGCAAATGTAGAGAGCGCAAAGTTCGCATTCCTGCGGAAGAATACGTGGGCGACGAGGCCATCTGTTCGCCCTTTCCATTCTGGTTTCGTTGTTAGTCATTAAACTTTGGGGACACGAGAGGGAACAGTGGTGGCGTACCATATCCAGCGAAAGCAACCAAAAGTGCCAGTCCCACTGCAAGAGGAGCCGCAACGTGTGGATCTGACCAAGGATATGCACCACCGACCCAGTCAAGGGCGAGTAGCATCAAGGTGGCACTGCAGATAAAGAGGGTGGACCCGATCGGGTCACACGCCCAGATGTAGTCCTTTAGTCTCATCTTGGGGTACTCGCGGTTCTTGGGCGGCCAGTAGAACAAGAACAGTCCTAGGGACGTGGCACCGTGGAAGGCCGCTTGGATCCAAAAGATGTAGCGCCAACCCGCCACATCAACGTTGGTGACTGCTCCAGCGCCGAGACCACCAACACTACATAGATGTCAGATGCCTGGGCGAGCTAGGGGGATTCAAGGAAGGGTACGAACAGTCCACCGATAGCACCTCCCATGAAGGAGAAGCCGTTCGCCAGAGCTCGATATTTCAAGGGCAAGATCTCGGATGGAATGGCCTGCACGATGGCAATGGTTGAGAGCGTCGTGCCAATCAGAATGCCTCCTCCGATCAACATACTCATCGAGGTAGCTTTCGCGGAGATTATTGCACCGACAAATGCGATCAGAGGGGGTACTGCCGCGAGGTATTTTCGATCGAGCACGTCGGATAGCCTGCCGACGATTGGGGAGAGGACGCTTTGCATAAGGAGGGGACCCTGGACGCTTCGCATTAGAGCCGCCATCACGGGACCGCGGTGTAACACGACATCAAACGACATACCTGAATGACCCAGCCGGCGAGAGGAGCTTCGCCCAGCTCCCTGATGATGAAGGCAATGACCGAGCCTGCAGCCACGACCACGAAGACCTGGGCCATGATGGCAAAACAGGTGATGAAGACGACGAGCCATGACCTCCAGCTCAGGTGGACATGCTCGGCGTCTTCGAGGGCCTCTTCTTCGATAGGCACAATAACCGGCTGCTTGCCATGGTGGTGACCGTCTGACGAAGCGCGTGGATCTGGGTGATGGGAAACTGCAGGCGTCTCGCCCTCACTTTTCGAGATATCCATTTCGGCGTGGACGGGGATGATAGGCAATTGGCGAGATTAGGGATGAAGACAGATACCCGCGGGCTTCTCCTCTCGGGGCGAAGGGGAAGTTATACACCGTGGAGAAGATAGTCTATTCTTTGATGGGGCTGTTTACCCCGTGGCCGACCCCGTGGGGTAAGAATGCGGGGAGCCCCCAGGTTTTCGAGACTGTCACTTGGACGAGGGACCAATGTGGCCCGAAGGACTGGGTCGGCAGTTGCACGGACTCCCATTGGGTTCAGCTGAGCCTATCTAAACAGAGCGCGCCATTCCTCATTTCCTTGCCTGACATGATCGTCGACAGGGTCCCTCACGCGCCAGGGGCACAGGCGTCCTAGCCCCGGAGCGCCAAACGCTGCTAGTGAAAACAGGATGACTAGGTGCGGGGAAAAGAAAACCCCAGGGACGTGGACGACCTGACGATAGCCTCTTCAAATCCTCCGGCGGGAAAAGATGTAGAGCCTGAGAGTATGGTAATCCAATCCATTTCCCCCTATCTCTGGATGTGACTAGTTTCAGCCACAGAGGGCTTGTTGAAGCTCTAGGATCTTACTGGAGGCGCCTCCAATAATCACAGAGTCCATTTTCAGTGAGCGATCAAGTGCAGTCGGTCACAAGATGTGGATTTTCGGCAAAGACATATTGGCTACAGCATGACCTTTGCTTCCTATCATTTTCAGACGCGCACTGGGCTCAGCTGAAGCTGAGCAGAGGGTGCTAGTCTCTCCTGGGCGAGTGTTGCCTCGCAAGAAGGCATTTTCGCTGAGCTGCGGCATTCGGATTGAGTTTACACTCAAGTGCTTCCATGGGCCCTTCAAGCTACCAATCTACCATACCTATCTCCAGTGATTGCCTTTCACGTGCAAGAAAATGGTAGGTATAAGACCGAGCACAACGATGATCGAATAAGCAATGGACGAAGACCAGCTGAGACCCACACTATGTATCATGGTGGAAAACCTAAACGAAAGCGTCAGTAATACATAGTCTCAATAGCAAAAAGGTAGAGTACAATACCATAGTGGTCCAATGAAAGCGACGATGTGCCTGACCAACGAGGTAAGAATACCCAAACTTACCGCATCGTCAGCTGCGCAGTCAATTGCGTAAGTGGCGAGCGTTGTCATGGCGATCTGATGTCCACCAGCAGCAATGGCGGTTCCAACGACTGGCACAACCGTCCATCTTCTGGCCACAGCATTATCCGTTGAGACCAGAAACAGTGGGATCCCAGTGAGAATCAGACAATACCCTGCGTAGCTCAGCCACAACCTGAACTCCGGCGGAGACGCGTCTCTCTCTCTCGTTGCCCTGCGCAGATTCATGCCAACATCACTGAGCAGACCTCCCACTGGCTCAGCTAGTATAAATCCAATGATCATTCCGAGAAATTGCAGGCTGACTTGATCAGAGCTGAGTCGGAATTTGATCCCGAGCTGAAGAGGTATCTCGACAGCGATGAAAATGCTGCCGAACAGAAACACGACGGACTGGGCGATCGCCGGCAAGATGGCGCGGGGACAGGCAGCCAATGACAGGGGCTCGATAAAGTCGATTTTAGAAATTCGTCTTGAACCAATGCGCTCGAATTTCAGAAATTTTGTCTTGAAGTCCTGAGCTCTCTCTTCGAAAGCACTGTCTGGTGCGTTGAGATTGCGAATGAATAGTGTCTCGTGGCCGAGGAAAAAGTGCACGATAAACTGCACACCGTTGACGATAGCCAGAACCCAGAAGATCCATCTGAAGCCGGCTCTTGGGGTCACGAAGCCGAAGACAAAAGGGCCGAAGGGGGCCCCTAGGGAGAACATGAGCGTGCAAATTCCAACACCCCTGGCTCGTTCTGTTCTCAGGAACATCTCTGTTACGACAGCACTGCTGAGGGCATTGGCGGGAGAGAGGAAGAAGGCGACAAATGCCCGGAAGAACATTATCGCTCCGTAGTTTGGACTCACTCCACAGGCCACATTTCCAATCACTGACAGGATCAATGACACTAGAAACACCGGCCGTCGCCCATAAACTGTTGCAAGCGGTCCCCAAGCCAGAGGTGCGACACCTAAAATGATGACTTGGACCAATGTGAGATAAGTACAGTCGTGCTCCGTCATGCCGAATTCCTCAGCCAATTGGGTGTAGGCCGGAATGAGAGCGGTCATACTGAGGGTCGCTACCATGCAGTGAAATGCATGTAGCAACAGCACGCTGACCTTCTTTCGCGGCGGCCAGTTGTATGGATCCGCATCACAAGCCAATGGCATCGGGTCGAGGTCGAAAGTGCCGTGTCTGTTGGTGAGATACTCTTTTGCGAAGGGACTGAGATCGTGGGGAGGGGCTTCTTCGTCTGTCTCCCGGTGGAGATTCAATTTTAGGACTATGTCCTTCACTGCCTCCATCAGGACATCGGATCGGGGATGTGCTCTTGCTGATGCATGCTGCTCGAGGCTCTGTAGGGCCAAGTTGCGATGGAAGCTCTGTGTGCCGACGTAGGTCGGAGCTTGGGGCAAGCTCCGCGACATGGTGACAGAACCTGCTCAGGTCTTGTTGCGGCGGAGTCCCATTGGCATTGGAGAATGGACTTTTCTGTGCCTGGTGGCCGAAGATGAGCGTACTGAGGTCTGCTGAAGAAAATGGCGTCACGCGGAAGTGGTAATTATGGGACAAAAAGACAACACACAAAATTGCAGAGGCTAACTTTCGGACGCAAAGGGCATCTGTATGGATCTTGATACACAATCAGGTCTGAATTTCGCTAGACTTCGCCTATATGTAGGGAGTGATCTCGGAGTTACTTCTGGTACACTGCTTCGGGCCAAGACAGATATGGTGTGCGTGGTCAAGAAGACCGGTCCTATTCTGCACAATTCGTAGGCACGGACCGGGCATGTAGATTACAGAGAGTGGCAATTCTGGAGGAGGGAATGCAATGCTGCGAGTCGACTTGTAGGTCATGCGTGAGGACATAGCCTTGTCGTAAATACGAAATATGGCTAGGTTTTTGGCAGCGATGACTCGATGTGTGTGTGTAGGAAGTTTTCGCACATGGAATGGTTGTCTGAGTATGGCCAAGCCGTCCGATAATCAAGGTCCGGTAGAACTCCCTCAGACGGATATTACACAACCGCTCAACCTCGGGTGATTGATGAGGCGAAACTCCGAGCATTAGTAGCACTGGCATATCAGACTTTCAAATCTTTTGCATATTTCTGGGGCTATGGTGAATGTGGATTCGAGGCGAGTTATTTGTCAATTTTCTATTCCCTGTTCAACCACGGTTCCCCATATGCTAGCTTAACTTACACTACAAAAGTTACATGTAGTGAACATATGCCTTAGACATATAGGTCCATGCTCGTCTTGGTACCGATGAGCATGAGCCAAACGCGCCAAACGCCGACCCGCGATGAGGAAGAATGGCCAAGAAAGACCAAGAGAACTCGGACAGTTTGTAAATCGGGCCAAGGAGAGAATGAAAAGTTACACACATGTGATTCGTCATAGTCGTCAAGTTTCACGGGTAATTACACGTTCTCATTCTGCAATTATCCTACAATCCCGCACGTCGCATCTAGAGAGCGTTGACCTTGGCAGCGTGCTCATAGACCAACGGCTGCGCTTCCTCCTCGTCCAGGAAGATGGTGAAGCCGTCATCGTGGTTCCGCCCGTACGAGAAGTTGGAAAACCCGAACTGCCAGTACATGTCCGAGAGCCCCTCCTCGATCCCGATGGCCTGCCACTCGCTAAGTGCCTCGACCCGCGTGACGTTGGACGTCGTGCCGAGGTACTCGAGCTTCTTCTCGGGCGTCAGCCAGCCGTACTCCTCGTGCACGACCGGCTTGCCGGCGGCGCGCCCCGAGGCGGCGTGGTCCCTGATCCACTGGCTCGTCCACTCGACCGTCTTGCTCCACCAGTCGGGGTACGAGTGGAAGACCCCAAAGTCGATGTTCGGCAGGGCCAGCTCGGCGTCAAAGTCGCCGCCGTCGTACCCGTTGTAGAACCCGTCGGCGTTGCTGGGGTCGTTGAAGCCGCCCTCGCCGCCCCAGGTGACCAGGTGGTTGCCGTCGAGGCTCTTGACGTAGGTGCTCATCTCGTCGGTCCACCCCGTGAGCAGGTCGGGCGTGCAGTCTGGGCCCCGGGGGAGGTTGCGGGTGCCGTCGGCGCCGCAGCGGGGCTCGTTGGCGAGCTCCCATGCGAAGATTGCCGGTGAGTCCTTGAAGCGAGTGACCATGGCTTCCGCGTAGCGTTTGTATGCCTCCTTGATTTGGGGAAGTCGGTAGAACTGGCGGTTTTGTCAGCCTGCAGCCTAGAATAACCCAATGAAACGGACAGGGGAAAGGTTAAGGTCACATACGTCGTCATGGTAGACTCCGCCCAGGTTGACAGTACTGCAAGGGTCATAAGTTAGGCATGTGGTAGGGAGGCTCGTTCGACAGCCTCCAAAATGTTATATCCGGTATGGGCAAGGTATGCAAGTGATACTTACTAGACATCCATGCCTCCATAATCACTGTGCATCATATTGTTAGCCACTTCTCGATGCCATGCGGTTGGGAAAAACATTAGCCATTCGATACTTACGCCCAGTTGTTTGTCAATGCGACAAGAAGCTTGATGCCGGTGTTCTCAGCCGCAGCAACTACCTTGTCGAAGTGTGTGACATCGATGACCGAGGTGCCATCAGGCGAAAACTTCTGGAATGTCGTCGCCTCGTCTCCGGTGCCATATTGAGGGAGACCACCAGAGATGGCGGTGGCATTCTTGTCGTTGAAGCCCCATGTTCGGAAGACCTTTAACCCGGCGTCTTTGGCAGCAGTCAGACCGGCTTCGATGTCGGCCTGGGTCTGAATGCGTAGAGTTTTGTTAGGCATTTCGCAATCTCATGCGCCATTCAAGCTGAGGGGAACCACTTACACCACTGAATGGGAAATAATAGGCGTTACTCCCGGCGAAGACGAAGGGTTCGCCATCGAGCTGGAACTGGCCGCCTTCGACGGTCACGAAGGAGCTTGAGTTGGCCTGCCGCTTGGCGAACGGCACGGCGGCACAAAGGGTGACGAAGGAGGCGATGAACCAAAGAGGAGCCATTTTGCTTGAGTTCAGTTAAGGAGTGGCTTGCCGTGATTCGTAAGGCAGAGGTTTAATGAACTACCCATGATTGTTTCTGAGAACGAAACACATTGTTGGTCTTATATATCTTCCTTGTTGATTGTTTGCCATCTCGCGTGCTGTACCGAGTAAAGACGGAGCGCTTCAACCCGCGTTGGCGCTCGATCGCCGGTCTTAGCACCGCTTGGCGGCCAGATGCACCCCGGCGCCACGGGAGAACTGCCTCAATTAAGGGGGAGCCACTCGCATGGCTGCCAATCTCGTAGGCCGGAGCACAACCGCCCATGCCCCCGTATTGAATCATGGACTGGGTTAGCGGCCCGGTTGGCCAACACTTGAGCACCTCCTGACAGTCGGTCCATCGGCAGCGCAGCTAAATCTGCGACAGCCAAATATCGAGTTCTTGGTACATCATGCCACCTCGCGGTGGCCAATTCTGTGACGCAGGCGGCTGAGAAGCAAATGAGAGCTGAGCTGGTATTTAATAGCTATACATGCCACGGCTGGGCTTTGGAAGTGTTTTCCTTTTTGGCCCCCCTCAGCCATCGACTACTGCGCATTCTGTGTCGGTCGTGCGGATAGTTCCTCCAGAAAGTACGAGTCTAAGCTGGAGTCCTTTTACTTCGAGTCCATTCGTGGGAACAGCCACAAACAGACCCAAATCTATCCCATAGCCAGGATTGCAACGAAGAAATGATCAGCTACCTACGTGGGTGAGTGCCCCGAGCAATGCAGATTATGAGACTTGATATGTGATGGCACGGCTACATAGACTACACTGAGGATTCCAGTATGTTCTGGAATTCTGTACCCTTCGGCAGTGACACAGCGTGGCTATAGTGCAGCGGTCACTCCCCGTGGCATGATACTGCACCTAGGCCACGTCTGGCAGCCCATGACCTTGAGTATTCGAACTCACATGCACGAGTATCGACTGCATCCATGATAATCTTTGATCAGTATTTGGAATCTTTTGGTGGCTAAAGTGGCTTCCAGAGTAAGTCTCGACGCTCTCTGCATTGTTCGATGTACGAACGTAGCGTCTCGGTGTCTCATCTTACATGAGACATTTAGACCGTCCAGGCCGAATGGTAGCGACGTCTCTTGCACAAGTGCAGCCTGATGTGCGTGCCGCCTCACGAACAAGCCACATGGCGTCTCATTTGTGTCAGACTTTGCCGACCCCCTCATCGGCCGACGCGGCTGTCCCATCCCAGCACCTGATTCCTCGACCACGCATCATCATTCGAATTATACGTCTCGGCCGTCACGGTAACACGCGTCTCCTTCAATATGTGCTTCAGGCTGTCGTCGTCCGAGGACCCGCGCGGCTTGTTCCTGCTGCTCCGCGGCGACCGCATCGTATCCATCTTAACGGCCTCTCCCTCCTCGCCCTGCTTCAGCTTGTTGGACGCAGATAAAGGGAGGGTGCCTCGGCTCGGATCACGGCTGGCATTGGTGCTCCCGCCAAAGATAGACAGGCTGAGCAGAGGCTTCAGGGTCGGCATAGACCCGGCACAGATGCCGATTCCCTCCTCGACCACGGACCATAGACCGATCTGGCCTGTGCTGAACATGAACTCGGTCTGGTCATTGTATAGTGTGAGGTATCGCAGGCGGATAATAGTTGCGCAACTCGCACTAGTAAGATGGTCAGCTTCATGGGCTTAAGGGGCTAACGAAGGCACCGTAAGTATGCAAAGAACCACTTACAAAGCAGCGAGGCCAAGCATCAGAGCCACCGACATCTTGAGCCGCCATCTCATTTGGAGGGGGATCAGCAGGATGGCGGGCAGGATTGCCAGGGCCAGGTCGGTGACGATGGACACGGCCGAGAAGAAGAAGCTGACGCTGCTGTTGAGGATGGGGTTGCAGACGCCGGCCGTCTCGCCCCACAGCGCCGTGATGGGGTGGCAGATGTTGGCGATGACGAGGATGAACACGATGGAGGCGACGGCGGTTGCGCCAATGATGAGCCAGATGGTCCACACGAACCGCCGGCGGGAATCAGCGATGCGGAGGAGGGTTATACAGATGCTGGACTTGATGGGCACCGTACATGACGAATAGAAGAACTCGGCGATGAAGAACAGCTGTGGGCATCGTCAGCTGCTGCCCCCATGAGGAGGACTGACCGCCTGGGGATCTTCACCTTAGTCCCGTGCATGATAACAGGTGGGCTGAGATCTTCTGAGAGCTGCCCGGCGCCGTAGAAGCAGCACACGATGACTAGTGCGCATGTTACCGAGTAGAGGATCTGAGGCTGAATGTCAATCATCTGCCCTTCATGGGACATGCCTGCAATCCGAGGGAACGGGAGGGTAGGAACGTACCAGACCAGCGAACATCAGGTAGTCGTCGGCGCCCATGGCCTCTGGCTTCAGCCATTTACGCACCGCGAGCCGTGCGCTGAGCGTTACCCAACTCAGCGTTAGCATGGCAATGGTGACATGCAGGAGCACGACGCCATCGCCGGCGGGATCGACCATGGCGGCGGGAGCTTGTGCTAGGTGACGTGGCGTCGGGTTCCAACCCGATTTTCTGAATCGGGTGTCAGAGAGAATATTAAACGTATAGTGTAGGTAAACAATGGAGAATCTGGGAGATCCGTTGGCAAGCGCGGCTTGCTTCGTCCTTGTAGGAAGAGAGTATGCTTGATTTGAGCTTCTCCGGCTCGTCGCTCACAGCCAAGATCGGCTCAATGTTCAGGGCAAGCCCAGGCTTCACCGACGAGAGTCCAGATATGGAGAGATCGCTATTGGCACGTTGTGTCGCCTCAAGTGCCGAGCTGTCAGGCAGGGGCTTGCGCGAGTAATGTTTTGTTGGCGTACATATTGGGCCTGGGATCGATCATTTCTCCTATGCAGGATCGAGGTAAAATCTCTATCACAGCCGAGAGGCTCTGCGGAAAGAGACCATCTTCTGTCTCCAGTTGTGCGGACACCTACCCTGGCATCAAGTTTGAGAGGTGTTTACCGGGCATCCGTCGTGGCGTCTGTCATGGATTGCTGTGGGGTTGGGGACGGGGGTCCGACGGTTCCCAGTCCCACTGTTGCATGGGTTCGTCGGGCTTCTCGAATGGCGTTGCGTTGTCTGAGTCGTACATAGGTAATACAATCCACATATGCAAGCCACCCGCTGCACGATGCGCACCTTGATCTGCTACGGTCCACGTCGGCTGCTACCGCACCACGCGCTACCGGGGGTGACACCGGCTGATAGAAGCCAGCCCCTTTTCGCGCGCGAGCTCGACAGCCCCTTTCCGGGCATGTTTGTCGAGATAGCAACCCTTATCGACACCGGGGATGAGGCCATCGAACTCTAAATGGGACGAGACCGTCGCCGTCCAGCAGTGAAAGTGGCAGGTGTTTCGTGCAGCTTTGGCCGTAAAAGAGAGCCTTCGCGACTCATTCCGTGCTCCCTGGCTCTCCTAATAAGAAAAAAGCATTCCACTCGTGGACCGACTTGGCTTGTAGGCGAAAACCTTACGTCTCCATCCCCAGAGCAACGTCGTATCGATACCATGGCCGAGTTTCAAATCAACAACGAGGATCTGACCGGCCTCAAGGGCAAGGTTGTCATCATCACAGGTATGTGACTATCTTACTACAGTGCACAGGTGGCAATGGTGCACAGAGGATATACATAGCGCCTCAAGCTGACCAATGCATTGAAACCTGGTAGGCGGCTCCTCAGGCATCGGCCAAGGAACCGTCCAGCTGCTGTCCTCACTGGGAGCATCTGTCGTCAATGGCGATATTGCAGCCCCTGCCGAATCGACAGACAAGGGCGTCACCTTTGTCAAGACGGATGTCTCGAAATGGGCAGACCTGGTCGCACTTTTCAAGAAGACCAAGGAAATTCACGGGCGCATCGACCATGTCTTCGCCAACGCAGGGCTCGGGCCCCGTGCGGACTACTTCTCCACCGAGGTGGATGAGAACGGCGACCTGAAGGAGCCGACGTACGACCTCCTGGACGTCAGCCTGAAGGGGGTCATGAACACGACGACCCTGGCCATCTACTACTTCCGCCAGCAGCCCGAGGGCGGCAGCGTCGTGATCAACGGCTCCGTGATGGGCATCCAGCGCTGTCGTGCAGCCGACTACGGTGAGTTTGCCACCACCCCGGAGAGAGAGAGAGAGATGAAGTCCTGGCACCATATCGGGCGATCGCACACACACAAACTGACAAACCACGACCACACACAACAGCCACCGCCAAGGCCGCCGTGCACGGTTTCGCAAGGGGCCTCCACCCCATCATCGCGGCGTACAAGCTCCCGATCCGCATCAACGCGGTGGCGCCGACCTGGACCAACAGCAGCGTGCTGCCCGGGCTCGAGGACATCATGGCCAAGATCGGCGTCGAGGTGCAGCCCGCCTCGGCCGTCGCGCGCGCCGCCGCCCTGCTCATGGCCGATCCGGCCCGCCACGGCCAGTCGATCCACGTCCAGTGCGGAAAGTTTAAGGAGATTGACGAGGCTGTCATCCTGCCCGTCGCAGAGGCCATCAGGGGTCCCGACTACCCCGCCGAGGACTGGGTGCTGGCGCGTGCCATGGAGGTCCTGGCTGAGGGCGCTGCGAAGCAATAGGCCTGAGGGGGTAGACATTGCTCTGATGGTGGCAGAGGCTGTGCAGCAGTAGACGGGTGTGCTAGGGAAGCCGTGCTCCTGCGTCACATCGGGCGCAATGCCTTGGTTCTAGGCGGCCATGGATGGAGATCACCCCCACAAGCGGTGATTTGAGGGCACTCAGGCACGTGTCAGGGCACCGGGAGCAGATGCAGAGGTCGAGCTAGACCTGGGTCACAGCGTCAACTGAAAACGAAGATCATTGAATGTCATGTTGAACCATGTTTGTGATCTCCCAGCTTGAGACCACAGGTGTTGGCAGTATGCCGTAACTACGCATGAATTGTATGAACAGCATCACCTCTACCGCCACTTCTCCGGGAGTTTAGGGAACTCCGTTGATCCTCCTTCTCAAGGCCCCGATGTCATCGGTGCTTGCACTGATAGCCCCTTGTTTGCAGACACGAGCAGCAGCTGTGGCCCGGGAGATTTGCAAGACCCATACGGACCCCATAGATGCGGGACATCCAGGGTCCAATGGATCTCCGGGGGCCTGCAGTGGCCAGGCCCTTGTGCTGTTCGCAGTAGGCTATAAAGCTCTGCTTCGGCGTAAAGGAACAGCCGACCTAGCTGCTCAAATCCGGCCCAAAGGAAAAATGCCCGCCCAACGAAAATGCATTTGCCAGTGCCGTTTCTGTGTACCGATGAACAGCATGAATAGCCTGAACGCCGTTGTGTCACGGCCCAGTGGCGAGGACGATCGTGCTCGCTGGCTGGATGTCTCAATACGTGGCCTTGATCCGCTGATAGCCAGCTTTGAAACCACACACCCCACATCACGTTCTGGCCCAGAAGAGGCCGCTCAGCACAGAGCTCCGTGGATGGTCCCCCAGCACCGCAGGCTCGTTACTTGTACCAAAAGATGTCAGACCAGACTCAGCCAGGGCTTGTTCCTCGACGGGTGCATCCCTCTGGCGTTGCGCTGTTGCTTCATCGACGGCGTCGGCGAGGGTGTGTGCCTGGATAAGGCTATCTGCAGACGCAGGCGGCCCTGAGACCCTCTGGCTTACGTCCTTGCCAATGAAAAAGATCAAGGTGAGAATAACGGCAGTGCTGAGCAGATGAGAAGGCATGGAATTCCCAGGTCTCCCGCCTCTGGCCTGAACCTGGCGCAAGACCCTCTTGGTCTCGGCGAGCTCGTCCCTCACGGCCTGCAGCTGGACTGCCAGGTCTGTGAGACCTCCGCGCGCCGTGAAACCAGGGGCGGCTCTGACACTCGCAGCAGCTGATGCGAGCTGGGAGCGGGATTCGGCCTCAGCCCGAGCAGCCGCCCTGGCGGCGGCGGACCGGGTCGAGCCGGGGGCCGGGGCGAACGGGTCGACCTCGCTAGAGCGGATGAGGTGTATGTTGGCCGAGTACTCGGTGCGCGGGATGCCGCGCTCCTTGGAGAGATATTGGGCCTCTCGTGAAGCGCCCAAGCCGCCGAGGTTGAAGAGAGGCCCGCCCCCGGAACGCAAGGCGTGACCTGTGCTGAACGGCAGCCGCCGGCAGCTGCTGCTCGCGCGTGCTACACCACTCGTGCGGGTCGAGATGGCTGACGAAAGGGTGAACATGTTTCAACAAGACGCAGGATATGAATGCACTTCGGTTAGTTATTGGAGTTGAGGGGAGTTTGTGGTTGGAGACTGGCTGCTCTGCTCTGCTCTGTTGCTCGTGACGTCGATGACCACGACATGTTGGCGGCGGGAGGAAACGCGGGGTCGATTGTCGGAGCTCCTGTCCCAAATGAGAACAGACATGTTCGCCCTAACCCATTTGTCCAAGTCCATCAGCCCTGCCGAGCCATGCCAGAACGAGTGTGGAACGGAAAGGGGCCTGCCCTTGGTATGCGGGGGAGGCGGCCCAGCGCTGCCTGGTCGGTTCCAATGTTCCAAACGCTGGTCAAGCCAAGCTTATATGAGCTGTACACACGACCTGTAGCATACACACTACAATATATGCTAAGAAGCTATCATAGTGGAGAACGTGAGAGCATCAGAGCATTTGGCAGAGGCGACCAAAGGGAAGTTTAAAGCCAATATGAGTAATTGTGGCCGGTTGTGTCGTTGTCATTCCTGTGGTAGATACCACTTGCCAGTCCAGTGCAAGGTTGGCTTGATGACCTTCCCCAACTCCTCTGTAAACTGTCCTCCCCCGCCCTCCGGGGCCCCTTTGAATTCAGCCTCCAAATGCTGTAAGACCAAGCCTTGGGTCTCGTGACATCACCCAATCCTCACCACCATAACAGAACACAACACAGGCCATTGACACCGGCTGATCTCTACCCATATTTGGGCCTGCTTCGTGCTCTTTTTCCCAGTCTCCGGTATACAGACGGCCTTACTGAGTCTCGTGCTCCTGTTTAAGGCGAGCCACGAAGCAGTTGCCTGTGGCGGAGGGTTCGGGTAACGACCTGGCCCTCCGCGGAGATACACTCGTTTGGAGTCGCTCCCAGCTCCTTGATGTCTGTTTAAAGATCTGGGCTAAAGCTGTCAGATGACAAGGGATGGTTTCCATGTAGTTTCTCTTTGCTAATATGACGCCCGTTTGTACGCTGTTCTGGTCTCTCATCACGTAAAGAAAACGGCCACCTGGGTCACGACATGAGTCTGATTCTTGACATTCCAAGATGCAGGGCCTTTACTCATGGGTGACTGGGCACGCCAGGAACATCAGACGCACCAGGCGCACCAGGCCGCACTGTAGAATGGCGAGTCGAGGCCGTCCGGCGTCTAAGAAGGCGCGAGCCGGCCCAAGTAACCGTACAAGACAAGAGTCTTCCCTGGGACACATGGCTAAGCCTTCCTCACAGACTTTGGCGCACAGTCCTCTCTCATCCACAGGAGCCTCCAATGACCATAACCTTGAATTCGAAGGCCACGTTGTTCCCAGTTCGACGGTCGTGCATCCGTAAGACAATACGACATAGCACACGTACACCCACACGTACGCCATTACCCCCGGGGCCTCTCCCGACGAGACAAGAGCAGCGCGGCAGTGAGCGTCGCCAGCACGCGTATGCTCCGACCGACTCAATGGCAGGTCAACTTTGACCAGTACATCAACCCTTTCCTGATACCACCGCCGACGAGGCTCCTACCCGGCAGTGTCCAGCGCCTCCTCGACCGCCATAGGCGCTCACGACCGCAGCTGGGAAATGTTGCCCTCGCCTTTTGGGCCTTCATCGGGGCGCTGGCTTCCCTATCCCTGATATCCATCATTGACAGACATGTGCCGGCCTTCGAATCAGCCGGATCACCGCTCATCATCGGTAGCTTCGTGAGTTCCCCTGGGACGCATCAAAATCAGCCGAATAGTTGTGCTTGCACAGTCACTGACCACCGCGAGCCAGGGTGCGGCTGCCGTCCTCGAGTTCTACGCCATCGACTCGCCGCTCTCCCAGCCACGCAATGCCATGCTGGGGCAGCTCATCGCCAGCTCCATCAGCGTGGCCATGAATACGGCCTTTGCCCAGCTCCCGACGGCCCGCTACCAGGAGCTCCGGTGGCTTGCTGGCGCCCTGTCCTGCGCGACCTCGATACTGGTGATGGCCCTCACCGGGACCATGCACCCACCAGCCGGCGCGACGGCACTTCTCGGGGTGACGAGCGACGATGTCTCCGGCATCGGCTGGTTGCTAGTCCCCATGGTCGTACTCAGCGCCGCTGTGATGTTTGTCGTAGCGTTCATAGTCAACAATATCCAGCGACGGTTCCCGGTGTACTGGTGGACTCCCGAGGAAGTCGGGTCATTCTGGGCTCGGAGGCGTAGGGATCGTGCCGGGCAAGGCACGGATCCCGAAGCGCGGAAGCACAGGAATGCAAGCGCAAGCGGTGACTCTGCAGATCTCGAGCCGTGCAAGACTTCTCACGACGAAGACTGCAGGCTGATGGTGACGAAGCACGGCATCACGGTGCCGCCGAGACTAGACCTGCTCCCCGAGGAAAGGTTATGGCTGGAGAGCCTGTGCGATAGACTGTGATTTCTGATTTGAAATTGATTCTTGGTGTCTGATGTCTGTGATGTCAACGGCACGGCAGAACAGCATAGAAGAAGGATGTGGAAACTTGCCTTTTACATCGTACATACATATCTAGTACATACACACCACATTATATCTACATAGTGGCCGGACCAATCCACTGCAAGTAGCTTGTCCGTTGGAAAAAAGGCCTCCAGGATGCCCAGAGCCCATCCGCCATTCGGAGCAAGCGGAGCCAGTATCGGAGCCGACAGCCGCCAAGGACTGGAGGACTAATGTATGCTGTGGCACACCAGCCCGTGACCAGTACCACGTCGGGCAGCCCTGGGGCCAGCTCTGCCGTGTGCTGGGTGGCGTTGCTGGGGTTCTGATTCAGGGAGTGCCGGGTTGGGGAACAGACCTTACTCTGCCCGGATATTACACCCCCCCTCTCTGCACCTCCCGTCAGCCCCGTCCCTCGTCCTCGCCGTCCTCAACAGCCACAGCTGCCACAGCACAGGGGGGGATGATCTTTTTGCGTATCCATCGGTGGTAAGAGAACAGCAACAACAACAACACACGTGCCTCGGATATTTAGACCATCAACAACCAACACCAGCGACCATCAACGACCAGCACCCACCGCGATCCACAACCCACGTTTCTCCACGAACCCAATCTCAGTCGTCTCGACTCTTCAACGGTCGACCCTGGTCTGGCCCGGCCGAGCTTTTCTACATCGGGCATCCAAAGTCGAGCGGCAGCGGACGAGCTGGGTCCACACTCCGCATTTCTGGCCTCCTGGCGCGCCAATCTGCGAGTCAACCCAGCGAAAGCAGCCACGAGCTGTTCCCAGACCTGCTGCTGGCACCGAGCGGGTTAGCAGGCGACTCGTTCTCGTTCTCGGCACCTTCCCTCTGACAGCTTAGAGCCCTCGACCTCCGTCGAGCTTGGGGTGTGCCTTGTCCCGGGCAAATCGGCGACTCCCCGAGGTTCCAAATGGGTCGTCCGCCGACCAGCGGGTACTGCCACACCTGCCGGAAGCGACGAATAAAGTGCGGTGCGTATGCGTCTGCCTCTGCCCCTGCCCACGGGGAAATAAGAACTGGAGGAGGAGGAGGAGCCGGAGGCCGGGATGGTGGAGGGGATATTGATGGAACACCTTAATCTGACGTCCTCTCGGGGGTGGTGGGGGGTGCACCCGTCATCATCCTGTCGGCCATCCCACGCATGCTCCAGGAGTTGGCTGCCCATCCCGTCTACCGGTCTGATCTATCTGTGCCTCTATTTGTTGCTGACTCGTCACATTGTGTCCCTGACTACAGACCGGACGCGCCCCTCATGTCTCCGGTGCCTCAAGTCCGGCTATGCCTGCAAGGGATACGACCTCGGCCTGCGCATGCAATCCCTCGTCGTCGTCACCGAACCAGAGGGCTCCCAACGGCTAGCCCGCATCGTAGCACCGCCAGCGGCCCCTGCATCAAGCTTGATAACCACAGGGCCCGCCCCTCCGCCCCTACACCAGCTTAGGCGCGGCCTAGCCCGGGCGCTGGACCGTCGAGGAGCCGGCGTCGAGGACGACGATGACGGCGGCAGCGGGGGCGGCTACAGGATCCTGGGCGGCACGGCGCACGAGCAGCAGCAACAGGCTCGGCGCCGGATCGACATGCCGCCCGAAATGAACCTTACGGCGTTTCAGGAGCACATGGCCTTCAGCTACTTCTTTGCAACCTACGGCTGGGCCTACTTCTGGAAGCCGTTCCTCTCCCTGGCGAGGGAGACGGACCTCGCCCCGACGGCGAGCCGCATGTGTAGTCTGGCCCTGGCCTACGGGCACATGGGCACCGGCCACTCGGACAAGAGCCTCAAGTCCATGGGCCTCGAGCTGTACGGCAAGAGCCTGAGGGAGGTCCAGTCCCTGCTGACCCGAGGCCCGGGGGCCAAGACAGAGCTCGCCCAACTGTGTGTGCCCATTGTGATACTGGGCATGTACTCTGTATGTTTGTTGGTCCACACCTTATTGCCGTACACAGTACCGAACTTACGCTCGACCCCACCGGCTCTGATCCCACAATATCCCCCTGTTCCCCCCCTCTTCCCTTCCTTGTGCAAATCGCGGGGGCTGACTCGGGTTATCTTTTCAGTTTGCCATCGACCGTGACCTGCGGTTGATACATAACATCGGCGTGGCCCAGATCCTGAAGCACTGTGGGCCAGAGGCTTTCCAGGAGGATCCTCTGCTGACTGCGTTCAGGTCATGCAGGGCTTTACTGGTAGGTTGCGTCATTCGTCATTGACGTGTCCTGTTGTACTTTTGTCTGATTCTATGACGTAGATTTGTCAGTCCTTTGCAATCCGTCGGAGGACGTTCCTCGAGGACAAGAAATGGAAGACCGTGCCGTGGGAGAAGCTGCCGAAGACGGCGCTGGACAGCCTCATCGACATCATGGCTGACATGCCGGGGCTGGTGAACGACATGGCCGCTTCTGAGCAGCCCATATGCCCCACAACCAGGGCCTCCTTCCACGAGAAGGTTGGTGAGCTGCGGGAGCAGCTGGGAACCTGGCGGTGGAAATGGGACAGAAAATACCCCGGCGTGGCCCGCGAAGTCCCATCCAACCTCAAGCTCGACAGCATCGAGACGCCCGTCTTCAGGGAGCAGCTCGCCACCATGATCGAGTTCGACACCACCCAGCAGGCCCTCGAGATGCTGACATACAACGCCGCCCTCCTATACCTCCTCCAGCTGGAGGATCTCCTCGAGATGGGCGAGCCGCACAACCCGTCGCGCCTGTCAGACGACGACATGGACTACATCCGCTACGTCGCCGCCCGGCACCCGTCGACGCCCCTGCTGCTCCCCGACGAGGCCCGGTTCATCTGCCAGCCGGCGCTCGAGGCGTTCCGGCTGATCCCGTCGCTGTACAAGAACCTGGTCACGACCAAGGACCGCATCATGGTCATCCTCGCCCCGCTGGGCATCGTCTACACCTCGACCCGCAACACCCCGGAGCTCAACAGCTGCATGCAGTCCATCCTCGAGGACATACCCTTCTTCGGCGGCGGGCCCCCCAGGGAGCTGGAGGTGTACGAGCTCGCCCTGGGCGAGGCGTGGAAGTCAAAGGTGCCGGAGCCCATCCCGGCCGGCACGAGCCCGACCGTGTCGGAGAGCACGGTCGAGCTTGCTATTTCGCCGTAGCAGCAGAACGTAATGAGGTACGGAAGATGGAGAGGAGGAGGCAGAGAGAGAATGATTAATAATATTACGGCCGAATGGGGAATTTCTTTACAAGTGGGTATAGGGCTTACGGGCTAGGCGTCGTCATGACAAAAGTTCTTTTGTCTCTCTTTTCACATTTCAGATAGCCTCTGTACGTCGCTGGCAGAATGGCATCATCCAGCGGTCAATCAACAGTTGGAGTTTTCACGTCGACAAGAGTGCCACCGGAAGGAAGTCTTCTCATCTTCAACAGACAGCTGGAAGCAGCGCATCCATCTAATTTAATCACGTGTGGGACTACTCTCAGAGTGAACGCAAAGCCTCGTTGATGGGTAAGATCCATGTGTGCAAGGAGCCACGTTACGTATGAAGTTGACGTCAATCCCATTCTGATGTGAGGAGGGATGGGTTTGAGAGAGCCATGCTCAGCTCAAATAATAGCTTGGATAGCAAGAGCACAACGCTAACAGCAGTTGGGTTATACTCAAGCACAATGCACTCAGTCGGCTTTCAACGCGTCACATCACCTGGACTGCCATCAGACTGGCGGGATACACTGCACTGCGGGATACAATCTGTTCGGGTTACTACCTAGGTACTATACAATTGGCAAACCCTTGTACACCATTGTGACCCCACGACACGCGGTGATAACCCAGACTTAGACCTCGGTGTCGACGAATTCGTTGCAGTTCGGATAGCGTTGGGCTAAGCCAGGTTAGCAAGGAGGCTCACCCATTATTCTGCCAGAGGAAGAGATGCTTACATCGAATCTCGCTATCGATCAACTGAGGATCTGCGAGGTTGTCATTGACCCAGCAAAAGTCATCCGTGAGCAAGTAAATCCTATTGGGGAGTTGGGTTAGCGTTAATGTTTCTGTGTCCATCACTTCTTTTCCCTTTCCTCTTCTTTCCCACGGCCTCCCGGGGAGGGGGGGGGGCAAAGAGAGGGGAAAAGACTTACTGTCTGTCGGTCTCAGGATTAGGCCCGAACGTGGCACACTGGACGACAATGTAGTTCCCAAACGGCAGCACCTGCTGCACGGTCGAGTTGCTGTTGGCCTCGGACGTGCAGCTGGCCGAGTCGGCGCCGATCTGGGTCAGGTACAGCCACCGCTTTGCCAGGGGCTCCTCGTCGCGGGTCTGCACGGCGGCGAAAGCACCCGCCTCGGGGACGGGCTCCGGGTCCGGGTCGCGCATCTTGGTCTCCATGAAGGGGATGGGCCCGCAGTTGTCGAGACCGGGGTCGACGTACTCGATCTGGGCCTCGGGCACGTAGCAGTTGGACAGGGTCTTGAACCATCTCCTGCGAAGGTGGGTTAGCCCTGACAGTTTCTGCAAGTGCTGATACCGTATGGTCGGTTGTGCACTTACGAGTTCTCGAGGATGGAGTCGCCGTCGTCCGTGTAGCAGGTGAGCGTGAGGTCCACCTCGGGCTTGTACATCTTGATGTGGTCTTGCTTCTCGACGGTGTGCGGGATGATGTTGCACTCTGTGTAGTAGACTGTTGCGCTCGGGCCGGTGGTGTATACTTGGGGGATATCACCGCAGTATGGGAAGCCCGGTGTGTTTGTATCTGCGCAGAGCCACAGATTTATTCAGCCATGTGCCCCGACACAACTTCCCATCAGTGATCTGCCTTTGATTTGTGACTTACAGTCTCCCTCGTACTCGATGATGTCCCATTGAGTGACGTAGCAGCCATCCGTCGTCCTCAGCCAGATGCTTGGCCAATGTTAGCAAAGCCTATTTCAGAGAGGATTTACAACTCACTTGGAATCAACAATGTTGTCTCCATAGGTCCAGCAGGTCAGAGTCATCTCGGTTCCATAGTCGAACGCGAGTTGGTTCGTGCAGAGAGAATAAGGGCATGTCTTGCACTCGGTCTCGATACCACTCTCCACCCTGGAGGGGATGGTGGTGGCATTGCCCTGTCTGGTCTCCAGTACGGCTCCGGCCACGAAGGGCACCACCGCCAGGAGGTTTGAGAGGCTTGTTGCTCGGGTCATGGTGACTTTTAAGCAATTGGAAGTGGACGATCCTTGTCTCAACGGGTACCAAGTCTGCGGAAGTCGGGACTTGAGCTAAAAGAGTAGGAAGGGGCTCAAGTGATCGCCGCGATCAGCGATTCTTATAGAAACGCGTATTGAGTTATGATCCGTGCTCGAGCTGACTTATTGGTGGACTGCCTAATGGCGGAGGAACATCAGGCGCCACTCAAAGGCTGCGGAACGGCGTGAAAAAAACCGTCAAGCTGCATGGCGGTCATGCTATCGCTGCATCTGGAGTAATCTCGATATTGAGGCTAATGCTCGACATGGCTGGCCCGGCTTACCTTACGAGAAACGGGATTGACAAACCTGTTCTCCATGGATATTAAAGGTAAGCAGTAGGGGCGCGCACTAGGTCAGGTACGGGGTTTGCCAAGGTTGCACTGCAGCCAATACGAGGCCACCCGCTCGAGTGAAAGGAGAGTCAGCCGTCGGATTTGGCGTGCGCCAGGGGCGAGTCCGACACCCGAGGGGTACAGTATCATCCCGGGAGCGGAGGGCTGTGAGCTCGTCTTTCGAGTGAGCCTGCAATAATACTTGCGCGCAGCATGCACGTGGATTGGGAGGCACCGGGGAGGCACCTGTGGCCCGAGAGAGGATTGAAGCTTAACATGACATCCTTCACACACCGCCCTATTAGGTAAAATGGCGTTCAGCTGTTCTTGGCAGTGCTGATCGACGTAGCATGGGATGACTTCGAGCTAGACGAGGGATGAACCTTGATCACGATGTTCGGATGAGTGAGCCGATGCAACACGCCAAAAGGTCTCACAGAAATCTTAAATGTGTTGCACTTGAATTTTGTGTACTAAGTAGGAAAGTGTATTGGCTAATTATTTGATTGCTGGCTTCACGTTTGCCATGTAGCCTTATAGACCATGTCTCTCTTCGTAGAGCTGCCAGCATCGGTCACATTGCCGACCACTATGCCTTGGTCATCCTCGTACTCGGCCCAGGCACTCTCCAGCGCCCAAACCGCGACGCTGACTTCCACCCCAGCTGGCAAATTGGCTGTTCCTAAATTCAAGACAGTCAAGGGCTCCTCAGGGTAGAACAGAACAGTAGCCGCGTGGACGCCACCATCCAGGAAGACCTCGAGAATAGACCTGTCGATGACAGCCTGCACCCGCCAAGTGCCGGATGATGTGTTCCAGACATCTGCCACAGAGAATTTGTCGGTGAAGAAGATGTTGTCGAACCCTGAGATCTCGCCCCTGTCGACAAAGAAGGGCTGGTCGCCGCCAAAGTAGTACCCGGAGCTCAAGGTCTCCTCTGACGAAGCTGAGGTGAAGGTCATGTTCAGCGTGGAGGAGCCGGTGATGGTGCTCGAGTTGAGCCCCGTCACGTTGGCCTCGATGTACAGGGCGCCGGACGCGACTGAGGCGAAGTCGACCTCGACGGAGCCGTTGCCCTCGAAGGTGGTCGTGTTCAGCGGCGTGTCGAGGACTGGGCTCGGGTCGACCAGCTCGTTGGCGACGACCCAGCCGATCCGGGGCGCTTTGGTCAGGTAGTTGGCCCGGGGAAGAGTCATTGCGCTGCGCCACCCCTCGAGGTTGCCCGTCGGGACCTGCTGTGTGTACTGCCAGTTTGACGCCCAGCCAATGTAGATGGCGTTGCTCCCATCTGGTACGCCGTAGAAATACTGCGCTGCGTAGTTATCCTTGGCGAAGTCGGTGAGGCGCGTGGCATCGTCGAGCGTCTCGAAGTGAGTCCCGTTGAATGAGCCTGGGAAGTACTGCGTGACGGACCCGCCTAGAGGTGCGCCAGGCTGCAGCGAGATGGTCATGACATACGCCTCATCCACCACCTCGCCACCGATGCTATCACGCACGGGGATCTTCACCATATTAGGACACTCGTACTGAGCGCCGAGAAGGCCGTGGTGAGAGAAGTTGGAGGCGTGCTCCCAGGTCTTCAAGTCAGGGCTGGTGAAGATCCCGACGACGAACTCTTGCGAGTAAGCAATGACCGCTACCCAGTGGTCCTCGTACCAGATGACCTTTGGGTCACGGAACTGCGTGCTTGTGCTGTTTATGACGGGGTTTCCGTCATAATATTCAAACGTATAGCCTCCATCATGGGAATACGCGATGGCCTGAACCTGTGGACCAGCCGATCCGTCTTCGTAGTACCGTGCCAGGGTGAGCATGGCTACTACGCCGTTGTCCTGGTCAGGGAAGAAGCCGGACGTGTTGTTGACATCCACCACCGCACTGCCGGAGAAGACATAGACCCGCTCCTCAGGTGGAAAGAGGGCAATCTGCTGGTTCTCCCAGTGAAACAGGTCCTTGCTTGTGGCGTGGCCCCAGTGTTGGTTTCCGGCGACGACGCCCGTGGGATTGTACTGGTAGTAGAGATGGTATGTGCCATTTGCATCGACAAACATGCCATTGGGGTCGTTCATGAAGTGCTCCGGAGGCGAGAAGTGAACCTGAGGTCTGAGGGGGCCGGTGTAGTTGCCCGGAATGGGGGTACCAGTGGGCACAGCTGGGTTGACGTATGTGGGCACATCCTGCGCGGAAGCACAGGTGGCTGCCAGGGCCGTTGAAGCTATTCCCACGGTTAACTTCATAGTGATGGGTGAGCTTTACTGGAGAGGGTATACAACTGGTGGCTGGGGCTCCTAAAGAGCATCTCCAGCCATTCTGAGCTGCGAGGGCAGGCCCTTTAAATAACACTGCAGCGATGCCTACGAGCTGGTGCGCATCTCACGCCATCTGCATATGACGATCAAATCAGCATCAGGTGAAGCCATTAGGAACCTGCGTAAGCTAAGCAAGAGACTGGCCATTGACGTAGCATCTACACGCTTCTCGGCGCGAGAGTAGCATCCAGACCCGGCGCCCCGGTTTTGGGGTTGCAAATGGCGGGATTATGCGTGGGGATGCAGGGAAAAACAAGACGAACACCTCACTTGCGTCTTGGGCCCTCACTAGACCGGGTCTTAGGGTAGAATCTTGCAGTTCTCCAAGACAGCCTCCGCCGATGATGACATGGCGAGTGTGGTATCGGTCCGACGGCGCGTCCCCGCACGATGACTTGAGCTGCAGTGCTGGGTGGAAACTGGGCGAGGACACAATCCCACGAGATGTTCAGAAAATGTTTGATGTCTTGACACAGGATTTGGAGTCGAGTGCGGGCCTGATCACGTCAAAATACAATCACTGGCAGGGTTAAGATCAGAAAGTTCTCAGCCCAGATTTGTGCAGTGTGGTCATTGTTGACAGGTTGACCGGGGTTATGGAGAATCCGGAGGAGTGGCACCGTCCCCAGGCCGTCGGGTGATGGCCGAGCAGTCGGCTCATCCGGGGCCAAGTCTGGAGTTTTTCGGGAGTTTCTTCGGAGGTGGGCTAGGTGAGCATCATCACTTTGCATGCAGAATCAGCGAGCACTTGAGCGACACCGCAATGCGCAGCGCCTGACAATGCAGCGGGGCATGAACTTGCTTAGATCGAGTATATTTGGCTAGAGATTCTACTAATTATTCAACTCAATTCTCCCCGCAAACAGGGGGGCAATTCAGGAAACAAAGCAATGAAAGCAAAGTAAAACAAAATATAAAGGTGACAATGAATGAATGTATTTGTTGTCATGAAGTGAGTTCAAGCATCTTTATGTCGTGACTAGCCGTGCCTTTGATATGACACAAGGAGAAACCATTGTCCGGAATGTGCCAGTGAATAGCATTGTCCGGAAGAACAGCACAACTGCTTTGTATAAAGTCGTATCTGATTCCCACAGCCACAGAATGGTCCTATACCATCATTGCAAAGACAACTGCTAGTATCCCCGAAACTTAATTAACAGGTAAGAAATTACTAAACGAAAGGAATCATGCCCGTGCACACAGTCTCGAACTATCATCCACCGGCCGACTGCGATATATCACTGTCTGAACTTCCGCAAGGCCGCCAAACAACCACGACGTCCACCATATTTCATCTTTTTCAATCCCTACCTCGGGAAATCCAGCTCATGATCTTCGAAGAGTTCATTTCAGCCACCAAAAAACCTCGCATTGTACTCATGAGTATCGATGAAGTCGAACTCGACTATTCTCCCGATTTGCGCGGCTGGAGATTCCGTGTGGGAAACCCAGGGCAGCTGCACGCGTCGAACCCGCCCGTGGTCGCCCGGAGCCTGTTGGAGGTAAGTAGCGCTGGCAGGCACGTGGCGACCCGTTTCCTCGATCAGCACCCAGAGACCATCAATCCGCCTTGCTTCACTGACGCGTTGACGGGGCTCGGCCTTTCAATGGCGTTCGACATCTTTTGGCTCCTTGATGATTTTCCGCGGTTGGTTGATATTTATTGGGACCTTCCCTCCGTGAGAAGGGGGCCTTGTGAGGAGGCGAAAATGCATTCGGTCATGATCAGCCTCCATGCGTTCGAGCAGGCTTTGCGCTGGAGGGAGAAGAACCGGAGGACTGGTGAGTACGTCAACGGGCCCAATGTGGGGCGGAACTCTTTACTGCGTGAGTTCTTTTTCCGCTTTCCTGCCATGAAGAACTTAATCATAATGGTCGACGCCCCTCGAGACCACGTTGCCTTGGATCAGATCCAAATCATCAGGCCGGATGATCCTACTGCGTACACAATGAGCGACGAGGATGGGCCGGCCAAGTGCCATTCAGCCTTTGAGAAGTACATGGCGCTACAAAGTGAGTGCATAAAGCTGGCCACGAGCGAGCGAGAACTCCACGAGGAGTTGTTTGGCTCCGACTTCAGCGATGATAACGACGAGCTTTCTCGTGGTCCGGAGTATAGGTGGCTCCAACCGTGGCCAGAGCTATCTTTTGCCTTTGTGAAGCCGTGATGGCCTCCCACATCAAGCCCTGGGGTTATGTGCCATGGGGAGGGTGCTGGGTAGGATCCCAACGAGAGCAGCAAACCGGCTCAAGATGTAACTGGGGTCAAGTGGCCTTGAAGAAAATCTGAGAAATTCTAAGCCATATTATGCGTAATCTTGTGCTTTCTGTATCTCATCATAGTCTTTCATAAATCTGAGTCTTATACAAGGGGAAAAATAAGCGAATGCTGAGAATGCAGTGAGAAAGTAGTTGGGCAATTCAATTACACTTTTATTTTATTTTAATTATCACAGACTGTGCTTCCAACCCATGCTGACACTCTCTTAGTCATATAGAACTTCGATAAACCACGAATTACTTTATTTTAGGTTCAGAATCATCAAATTAAAAAGTATGGCGCGTATGAAAATTCTGGAGCAGATTGGTGACCATTCCAAACGACAAATCTCGGAATGACTTCAAATTGTGTTCCTCCCCATTTCTATGTCCGGATGCTAGATGACATGTCTTCAGTATGGCGGGACAGGTCATCGCCTGGGACGGTCGCTACATGACGTCCCTTATTAGTCGATGTCCGTACACGTGGCCAACACTTGAACATGTATAGATTTTGAATCTTGAATTTACTCGCAAATCTATAATATCGCGGCGAATAGTTTGCAAGAATGCTGCTGATAAGGGCGACTCAGAATATATGTCTTCCGCCATTACACGTACAATGGAGTAGTATTAGTTATGCCGCCTCAAGTCCCCATTGCGTGGCCTTCTTGGAGATCTTGGATAGAACCTCATAGATCTACGGCTACAGCTCAGGATCGCTGCAATTTGTTTGTTTGCCTATGGAATCGTAGCCAGTGGATTAGGAATAGAAGAGTGAGGCCCAACTTGCTAATGATAAAGTCAAAGGGTGTCCTTCCACATGAAGTTTAGGTCAAATTGAGCCTTTAGGTATCGCGTTTGGTGCCGATTCGTAATAGTCGACTTAAGGCTTTACTCCACGGAGTAGCGATATTAAAGCAGAGATTTAAGCTGCACTGGTACATGCTTTAGTATCTAAGCAGCCGTGTCATGGATTCATTCACTCCTAAACGATGGAGACGCGTCTTACCGAGATCCAGTGCAATCAAATGCCCTGTGCCTCCCGCTGAGATATGCCAACATATTCTCTCGAATCCAGACAGGATCCGTCACACCAACTACTTGAGTACATCTGGTACTAGAAGATCTAGGCTCCGTTTCCATCCCGATCTTGACAATCATTGACAAGGTGGCGGAAGCCACTTCCTCGCACTCTTGCCTTTATCTGCAAATTGGGACAACATTATTGCGTCGCGGACGCCTCAAGGTTGTACAAGATCGATCGTGGTCCTTTCCCCTCTTCATACGACACGTGGGAGACGCCATTGTCTATGATCGAGGCAGCTGATACGGGTGTGCTCATCGTCTGCCTTCTGTTTTGAGATACAGCCACGCTGATGGGCTGTACATAGATCCCTGGCATCCAAATCTTATTGGAGCAACACACTACACTGAGGTCTCTTGTGGCTGCTATTCCTGAACGCCGCCTCGAATCTAGCCCACGAAAGAACTCCGGTGGTGGCGATATGTTCCGAAATCAGGACCCAAAGGCTTCAGCTCGACCACGTCTGACCACTGGGACACCGAAAAAGACGCATCGAAATTGTTTCCACCTCAGGACCGTCGTCTATAAAGAGTCGAGAAACTCCCGCTTAAGCAGTGATTACCAGCTCACATTCCTCAATCTCATCAAGACTCCAGGATTACCAATCTTACCAATCTTACCAAGAAAGCTTCCCCCATTCCAAGATGCAATTCATCGCCACTCTATCGGCCCTTGCCAGCCTTTCCACCCTCGCAAGGGGCATCCCTACTGCTGCTTCCTTCATCGCCAAGAGGGATGCTTGCAGCCCCGAGCCAGCCGGCGTGACTGGCTACGCGTTCGACGCGACCTCTGCTGAGGGCTTCACCGGCGCGACTTCCTTCGCCGATGCTGCGAGCGGAGCAGTCACGCCGGATGGCTACGCGTCCATCTTCAGCAATGAGAAGAAATCCAACAAGTGAGCAGCATCACAATACTCAACTCACCATTAGACTGACACGCACACCACAGCGCAAATGACTACCTTGGCTACACCCTGCTGCAATCCTACGATGTTGCAGCTTGTGCCGCCTCCTGCACCAACAAGAAGACCTGCCAGGGTTTCAACATACTCTTTGAGCGCAACCCCAGCGTGTCCCCCGGCGCTGATTGCCCGAACCCCGACGGCGTGGCCTACATCAAGTGTGTCCTCTGGGGCGGTCCCGTAACCTTGGACAACCTGGTCAACACCGGCTACACCAACCAGCAGTTCCAGGTCGTCATTGCCGGCTCCAACGGTTATGTCAAGAATGGCATCGTCCCCCCCCCCGGATACCCCACCCGCCAGTACTTTGGCTCCGGCGCCATCAGCGCCAGCTCGTACGTGGTGGGCCAGTCGTACCAGCAAGCCACCCTCGACGCCTCCGCCTGTGCGCAGAAATGCAACGAGCACACTGCCTGGGCCGCCGGTCAACCAAACGAACGGCCGTGCAACTTCTTCAACACCTACTACCAATTCATCAACGATGAGAATACGCTGGACCAGCTCTTCTGCGTCATGTACGATCGCGTTTTGGACGGCAGCGTGGCTACTAACAACGGACAGTGGAGAGGCAGCGACTGGTACTACGTTGCTAGCAGCTATGGCTTCTCTGCCTGAAGAGGGACCAAGACTTGGTAGTGGAGGTTGAGCTGTGTTGGGGGACGCGCGATCTTATTGATATATTCAGCTTTGAATTTCAAGTTATTTCCAAGGTAGCTAGAACTTGGAACGTGATCTCGTGCGTATGGTGATTCAGAGAGCCAACATAGCTATAATGAGACATACTAGGTAATTAATAATATGATCTCATAAGCATTATTCTAAGCTTCTTTGTCGAAATTGGGTCAATGCTTGGCATGAGCCGTGTGACGCGATTTCAGTTTGTTGCGGGAAGGATCGCAAAGGTATAAATCCGCCACAGCCCGTATCTACATCAGGAACAAAGTTGAGAGACTCCGACAGAAGAAGAGCTTTCCTGTTGCTAATAGCCAAACTGGTTCTTTTACTGTTTCCTGCAATGGCGTTCTATTGACCGAGGTCCGGTCTAGCGAACAGCTTCCTGTCAAGCCCGGGCTTACTGCTGTGATGCTAGCGATCCAAGTGATCCTTACGTAAGACACCATCAGGCTGTGCTAAGGGTTAGGGTTGGTCCTATTTCTCGCAGGGTCGGGACATAACACCACGCCGTCTCCGCACCGTCGTTTGTCCAATCTCAGCCAGCTTCATACATGCACAAAAGTTAACACGGGCATAGCTCCTCAACCGTTGCGTGGCGAGAATCCGTCAACCGCGAGGCAATTGAATACCGCCATTCAAAACTCCGCATTGTTCTCTACAGAGCCTGTGAAGAGCTTACGCTCTAAACTGCGAACCGGGGGCTTTCTCCCATTTTGCGCAATCAGCGACCATCAACCGACTGCAATGAGTAGCCTGCAGGGGGATTCGCCAAGAGCATCACTTGCATGGCGTAAGTCTCATGCTTGCAATGAATGCAAACGCCGCAAAGTGCGTTGCTCTGGGGGCGCAAAATGCTCCAACTGCATTCGCGATGGCAAAGATTGCAGGTATACCTCG
The DNA here is from genome assembly GCA_023078575.1 of Diaporthe nobilis. NCBI lineage: Eukaryota > Fungi > Ascomycota > Sordariomycetes > Diaporthales > Diaporthaceae > Diaporthe > Diaporthe nobilis. Next base: position 3,465,464 of record JAKZJT010000010.1, read on the forward strand.
GCTCTACAGACCATTACAGCACTTCAAAGGTAAGTCTTATCGTGCTAGCTTGATTACCTCTCTTAAGGTTCCTTTATGCTGACGTGCCCGCTTTAGGCGCTTGGCCCAAGCTGAGCAGTTGATATCATCCATGGAAAGAGCATGGGCTGTCCACTTGCCCGAAGTCCAGATCCAAGATGCCATTCACCGCCTCGAACTCGGAAGCGGAGACCTGCCTGATAACCAGAGTCCTGTCACACTTCCAGAGGCACCAGAATTATCATACAGGCCGGTGGGACACGAGCAGCCTACCGACGCCAGTCCCGCTGAGTTCAGCAACGCGGAAGACTATGAGTTTGATGAATCGCAGGATTTTGACAATTCCACTGACGGCATGGGATCTCTTGTTATGGAACCTGGAAAGGTCGGCTATACAGGTCCTCAATCTGGTGTTGCAGCTTTGAAGTTCCTACAAACCCTGCATCTCTATATTCCCATCCATGGTAGAATGCCTTTCCCACTGGACGAGCCGGATTCGCGCAGCATACCAGAGGCATCGTCCGCCGACATTTCGCGCTACATAAACGATTATTTTGCTATTTATCATACAGCTTATCCTCTTCTTCACGAGGGGACCTTTCGCGCACGTGTTTCAGGTAAAACATCATGTGGCGCTCACAGGGACTGATTATTGACATGGTCTTAGGTGCACTAGCCAAACCACGAGATGGTTCATGGCCGCTCTTGTACAACATAGTCATAGCCATTGGAGCCTTTGTTGGCGGAACTGATGCATCGGATAGTGACGTCCCGTTTTACAAGACTGCCCGCCAAAACTTGACCATGGATATCTTGGAAAAGGGGTCCCTGAGTTATGTTCAAGGTCTCGTGCTCATGGCCAATTACCTACAAAAGCGCAACAAGCCCAATTCTGGGTTTGTGCTTATTGGAATTGGTTTTAGCATGGCACTTGCAATTGGCCTACATCGCGAATTTGGCTTGTCAAGCTCGAGTCCGTTTACCATGGAGCTCCGTCGAAGGGCATGGTGGACTTTGTTCATTTTCGTCTCCGGGGCACAACTAACTCTTGGAAGACCACCTGTCTCCCTCGTTGGAGTAAATGTTTCACCTCCGTCCAATCTAGACGACCAGGACCTTGCTGTGGATATGGAAAAACTTCCAGATCCAAAAGAAGGCCCAACCATGACCTCATGTCTGATCCATCAGGTCAAGCTGGCCAGAATCGCGAACATGGTCCAGGTCGAGCTTCTTACCTACCAAATACCGAGTCACGAAAAAGCGATTACCCTGGACCGCAATATTGCGAAGTGGCGCAAGGATCTCCCCTCCTACTTCGACGAAAACACGAGACTGGACCCATGGTTTGAAATTCCGAAGCGTATCCTCATATGGCGATCTTTCCACCTCCGAATCATTCTCAACCGACCGATCTTGTTCAAAACCATTACGGCGAAAGAGAGTCTTGACACAGCTACTGGGCCGATACTCGCGTGTCTTAAGGGGGCTGAGGAGTGCGTCGATTCGATATGTGGTTACCTTGACTGTGAAACCAAACATCCGCGAGGTCTGGCTTGGTATGCCACATACTGGTTAGTTACGGCCAGCTTCGTGCAGGCAACTTGCTACGTGTATGATCCTGCGCATGCTCTCGCGCCAGCATGGAAACGTCATCTGAAACGTGCTGTGGACTGCCTGTCAAATTTGGGGGCCACGCACGGCATGGCCTTACGGGCTCAAGACATCCTGAAGAAACTGCTTGGTACGTTTTATGTATTCGCGGACACGAAACCCCTAACTAACAAACACAGATCAAAGCGAAATACTATCCGTTTTTGAGGCACCTATGGCTTCGACGGCCGAGAGTTTGCGGAACGCCCCACCGAATACCTGGGACCCCACTGCTCATGGCCAGTCATCTCAGAATACAGCTGCCCAAGAACAGACAGACACGATTTTCTTTGGACAAGGGGGCATGTCGTTCCCCTGGTACGCCCAAGCCTCGTCAGATGCTGAGCTACTCGATGCAACGGGAGGGATCATGCTACAGGGCAGTTCGGATGCTACAGGACCGTACTTCGAGTGCGGATCTTGGATGCCTGCGTAAAACATGAGGGGCTGTGTGGCAGTCGATATCGTTTTCTCATAGGATTTCCATTGCAGCCATCTCATCTACGGAGACACCTTGCGCGAGAGAGCTCGAGACAAGTACAAGCTCACGTATACAGCATGCCGCCATTGGCGCAGACAATGTCCCCAGATACCCATCTCGATCGTTCCTCGCACAGGAAGCCTACGATTTCCGCAACGTCGTTCTCCGTGCCCGCTCTCGGAGCAGCAGGCGTCTTTTTGTTCTGTTCCTCCATGCGGGCTAAATGCACTTCCCCCGCTGCTCTGTACATGTCTGTGTCCACCGGTCCGGGGTTGACCGCGTTCACGGTAATCTTGTACTTGTGGCCGAGCTCTGTCGCCCACACGCGGGTCAAGGCTTCGACAGCCGCCTTGGACGCAGAGTAGACTGACTGTGTCGCATAACCACCCCTCGCGGAGACGGATGACAGGTTTATAATGCGTCCACCGGGCTTGGCGTAAGGGAGGAAGGCCTGGGTCATGAAAATGACTGCGCGAACATTGACACCCATTACTTTGTCGTATTCGTCGATTGTGACCTCTTCAAGGAGGGTGGCGGCGGATCCGAGGCCGGCATTATTGACGAGGATGTCGATCTGCGAGACGTTGAAGCTGGCGAGGGTCGAAGAAATGACAGCTTTTGGTGAGTTGAGAGACGAAGCGTCAGATTGGATCGCGTGGGCAGAGGAACCGAGCGATTCGACTTCGCGCACAAGGCTTTCGGCATGAGGCGCGGAGGACGTGGAAACGTAGGTGAACGAAACCTGTACGGCGGGCGCTTATTAGTACATGTGTCATGACAACTTGAGTTGGTGATTGATACGGACTTTGGCACCCTGCTTCGCCAAGGTGAGGACGATGCCTCTGCCAATCCCGCGGGCTCCGCCCGTGACTATGGCCACCTTGCCTGCCAGTGACATCTTTATTGCTGATTGAATCCTTGCCGTATTTCACGGTCTAGTCCAAGTGTGCGTCTGCATCTTAGATATACAAGATGGGTTCTCATCCATGACTGGCAAGGCCACAACGCCAAGGGCTGAGATCGGAGTGACAAGTTCGGGGGTAGCCCCGAGCCCCAATTTCAGTGCACTCCTCCGCTCCCCCAAGCTAGAAGCCAACGCCTGCTAGTCAGCTGACCAACAGCGATCAATCCACCACTCCAGTCATGTCGCGTGGCAAAGCTGTCGGCGATTGGTCCGAATGTGACTACGTCATTCAGCTATGCTACGGTTACCAAGCGCCTTCCGAACGTCTGACCGCTGCATACGGGCAGGTGGAAAGATCTGCAAGCATTTTCTATCGAATCCACTCCCTTGAAGATGGTTGTGCCAAAGTGAGTAGGAAGATTCCATGCATGTGAGAATTGTAGAAAGTCTATTTCTCCCTTGATCACTGCTTAAAGTAAAGAGGATGAAGGTCCCAGTTATATACACAACTTGAACAGTAGTGCCCAAGTGGGTCCGGACGCCTCCTCGGCTGAGGCGAAATATAATCTGACAGGTTGATCCTCATGATGAATTTTATTCTGCCTGGCTGTTTACGCATGTGCTGCACTTTATTGGGCAGGGAGGATCAACGCGGGAAAGAAAAGAATATACTTCAGATATGATAACACATGATCTTTGAATGCGAATAGATAAACCTTTACCGTGCCTACCCAACCACAACGCTTCTTCAAAGTCTCTAAACGGAGCGCAAAGCGCAGGCTTCTTAGTTAAATTGAGACCATGCTCTAAAGCCATCCGATCAAAATTCCCGCTTCATTATAGTAGCACAATAGGATGACATTGAGATGGCAAGCATTTGACGATGGTGTTACTGATTTTGGAATTGCCGATCTACTTCTAAACTCGTGTGCAACATCGCTAGGGGTTTTCTCTTCCATGCGTCTAAGTCTTTCAATCATCAAGGATTTGGACTTTGATAGCCCTGGACGCAGGATTTGATGCTGCTGCAAACGCCTCTAACCCCTCCTCCAGCTTGAACCGATGCGTAACAAGAGGCTTCAGGTCAATTAGTCCTTCAGTCACCAAACTGATCGCCTTGGGATATGTGTCATGATATCGATATTGAAAGCGAACATCAATCTCTCTGGACGAGAGGTGCATGAAAGGAATGTTTTGAAAATCCTTTCCAACGCCGATGATGAAGACCGAGCCCCCAAACGCCGAAGCCTGTACGCTTGTGTGAGCAAAACCTGGAACAACAGCTGTGGTCGTCATGAACACTTACATAGATTCCGGCATGGATGCTGGACTCTACTCCAGTGCACTCCAACACCAGTCGTGCCTCAGCACCGAGGGCATCCACCATCTTCTTCCCCAGAGACTGAGGGTCATCGCCACGCTCGACACATACAGTGCGAACCCGGGGAACGAGTTCCTTAGCCTTGGCCAGGCGGTTCTCGTCCAGGTCGGTGATAACAATTGGTGCTGCGCCAGCCGCATGAGCTGCAAGAAGAGACACCAGACCGATAGGCCCAGCACCGCAAATGACTAGCGGGTCCCCTAGACGAAGATTAGACCTGTCGATGCCGGCGAGCGCCACCGAAAGCGGCTCGAGCAACGATCCTTCCTCATAGCTTAGGCTGCTGGGCAAATGGTGCAACCAAGCCTCAGGGTGCGCATGATAGCGACGCAGGGTGCCGTGATGGGGAGGGGTCGAGAAAAAGACGACATCGGGACAAGCATTGTATTTGCCCGTTCGGCAGTGGTAACAAGTCGGCTTGGAACAAGGAATGCCGCACTCGATGGCGACTCTGTCACCTTTAAAAAGCGTATCAGCATCTAGTGATTCACCCATGCTCGCACCCAAACGCGCGAAATCACGTACCTGGTTTGAACCTTGTCACCTTCTTGCCTGTTTTGATCACCACGCCCGCGCTTTCATGACCAAGCCCGTTCTCGCCGCAGACAACCATGTCGCCGATGTGGCCGTGCTTCCAAAAGTGCACATCTGAGCCGCAGATGCCAGTTGCGCGGACATGGACTAGGCAGTCCGTGGGGCCTGGCTCCGGAACGTCAACGCCGACGACATGCAGGTCGTGTGCTGGGTTGGTCTGAACGGCAATGTTCTGCGACTTTCGCTGCGAGACCTCGGTTACGGACGCCATTGTTGCAAATTCAACTGATGAAGCTCGATTGTTCGAGTCCCCCAGTTACTGGGCTCAGGTTTCTCTAATATTCCTACTCCATGGATCTGCTGCATGCCCACTGGAGCAGCGTTCCCATGCAACGCACTGATGCTCAATGATGCTCATTGGGTATTCCGCCGGTGGACTTTACTCGGTCGTCCGTCCGCACAGCTAAACTCGGGCACAGCACCAACTGCTTGGCTCGGGCTGCCCACCGAGCATGACGTGTCCCCACAATTGGGCCTCGGAGGAACCACCGAGGAAGCACCAAGCAAGGCCACTAGACTCAGTGTCCACACACTGGAGGCTCTGGGCAACTTGGCTCGGAGCTTCCCCGAACCGCGCCTCGAGGTAGACCACACACCAGGCCGCTGTCGACAACATGAATGGTAACTCCCTTGTCAACATTACGGGAAATGGCCAGTGCCAGCGCCGTGCCAAGCGTCACAATAACCGTCAGAGAGTCGAGCAGCAGGACAACGACATTCTCAGTCAGCACCGCCGTGAGCACCAGGCCATACGTCGTCGCAACTTGGCCGTTTGTAGGGTCACCTGCTGCAATGTCTGTAGTGCCGGCCTATCCGTGGCGATTCGCGATGAGAGGTCATCCCTGTAGAGATTATAAATAATATAAAGAGCTGCTATCAATAGCACAGATGTAGTCACTCAGTATCAGAACTTTCAGGTAAGTAAATATCAATTTCTATACAATTGAGACTCGCAAAGCATCGTTTTCATTACCTGCAACTGTGCAAGGTAATACTTTAGCCATTGAAACCATGTTACACTTCCTCACAGGACAGTCATTGTAGCCTCCAACCCCTTGAACTCAATGCTCGGCATTGAAACATGATAATCATGAACAAATGCCACATCGCTCGCCTCAGTCTTCCACAACTTCATATCAAAGCCCTGAACCAGTGCTGCAGTCACCAGATACATCTCGGCGCGTGCCAGCTCGATGCCAAGGCACTTTCTGCTGCCTTTTCCAAATGACATCTGGTATTTCTGGAGCTTGCGGCCCTCGTCACCGAGCCAGCGTTCCGGATCGAAGACAAATGGGTTGGGGAAAACACTCGGTGCGGTATGGGCGCTCAAGGTAGTTGTGCTCATGGGAGTGCCGGCGGGAATCTTGAAGGACTTTCTGATGTTCGAAGAGTGAGCTGCATGAGATGTAGGGGTGTATATAAGTGTTTCCCGAGCGATACGTGCTGTTCTGGCCGTGACACCGAAGGAGAGACGGTGAGCTTCCTCGATGACCGCGGTGAGATAGGGCAGTCGCTCAAGTTGGGTCCACGACGCTGGGTGTGCCACGGTGCTGAGCTCTTCCCTTAGCTTGCTCATGATCTGTGTATTGGCCAGCAGGTGGTAGAATATCATGTTGAGGGACTTGGCTGGTGATTCAGTTCCTGCGAGAACCAGAAGTGCACCTTCTTGCTCAAGACGCAGTAAAGCCTTCTCTGGGGCGGGCAAAATAGGATTGTCGAGCACAGTGTAATATACAGATTTTGCACTCGACGAATCGCTACCGGCCCCAGAAGCTTTGGCTTTGATGATGCCTACCAGTTCGGCTCGGACTCGCTGAGTCTTTAGTATTAGAACACCATGCCAACAGTTTTCAGGGCAATGCATACATCAAATAGGTCTAGCATATCAAGCAACCCAGGTGGCATGATAGGCCTGCTGATGGATTTCGGGAGAGATTCTAGGAAGTCGGGGATGAACGGGAAGTGCTTGTTGAGATTAATTCCCATCATGAGCTCGTAGCTGTTATGGCGTAGTGTGGCGGCTTTCTGTTCATCCGAAAGGGTATCTGTCGTCTGAGAGAACAAGAAGTTATTGACAACACTGGCCTCTGTTAGGATCATTTCTCATCTGAATTTGAAGGGATCTTACTCATTGGAGAAGGCGAAGAACACATCCGAAAGATTGACTGGCGTCTTTTCGGAGGCATGTTTCGAAAGCAATCGACAAAGCTGTTGAACTTTGTCGGTAATCGTCGGCTCTAGGAAGACCACATTGCGTTTGCTGAAGAATGGAGACAGAGCTTCACGTCGTTTGCGATGGACATCAACACTGGGAGTAGTGCCAACTCCACCGGGAACCCGCAAAGTTCTCAGTTGGTACTCATACTTGTCTCTAGGGGACGAAGAAGGGGCGTAAATGGTGTCGAGGAATCCAACATCAGAGATGTGGATCTCATCCGGGGTGACCCGGATGATTGGTCCTGCGAGATAGATCAGTGGTGTTGCGCTGTGAGCTACTCGTGCGCACGTATTGGACTTACCGTATCGTTTGTGCAGCTTCTGGATTTTGAATACATATTGGCCGGGTTGAATGGCGTCGAAATAGAATTCATACCACCAAGTGAGAGCCGCAAGTCTCGGGCCAGGAATATGAGCCAAGGGGTGAAGGAACAAACGGCGTATGGCACCTCCGATCGTCAGCAGGGCGGCCAAAAGCACCGTCGTCAGAAAGATTTGAAGGACAGCCATGGCAAGTTCTACGCCACACGAATGGGACGGGAGAGGGCGAAGAAGATGCTGAGTAGATGTCGACGATGAAAGTTGAAGTTGGGAGGCGCGGGCGGGGCGGGGTGGCGTTTGCGTTGGTTCCTTTTGGCAGGATTCAGCCGTGGTTACATCAGCCGCAGCCGCTCCTATAGATAGCCCTGGAGTCCTATATCACAGGGTGAGGCTGCACCCATCCGCAAGTCCACGTCAGCAAGAAATTCGACAACGCACACTTCAAGTCCGCTCTATCAACCGTCTACTACAAGGAATCATGAATTTCTTTCTCATCTCCCTCGCCAGTCTTAGCATGATCAGTCACGTCATGATTATGCCACGTGCAGGTATGTTGATTGTGCGAGTCTAAATTCGTATCCTTCGTTACTGATGAGAATCTAGGAGCAACCAGTATTGCTCCCGTCGGCGAAGCCCTCAAGCGCAGTGAGGATTCTGTCGATGGTACCCAAATCGCTGAGTGCTGGAAACGCAATGAGGAAGCCGTCGACGGCACTCAGATCGCCGAGGGCTGGTAGACCATCTTCGGCTGTGTAGTCGGGGGTGCAGGGATGATTCCAAGACCGGGATACATCGTATGTGAGACAGTCGGTGAAAATGAAAACTCGATGTGAGGTAATGCACGATTACATAGACATCGGAGTTCCAATGAAATTGTCTCCACCGCTCGTCATCCGATGTTAGACCTGTGAATATGAGTTACCATCTGCCTTTCAGAGTTGATGACACTTACGGTAGTCTGGGACTTGTGCCCCTGTCCCCCCTCCAAATGGCTCCAAAATGGCTCCAGAGAGTGCTCGAATGTGAGGAATTCACACACGATACAGAGACCTAAAATTGCCAGCTCTCGCCAGCAATTAACCATGTGCGTGAAGAACTGAGATCCTCGGGCCCTACTTCCAGAAGATGTCTTCTCGCCTAAGTCGTTGCCGTCGCCCAGTAGGGTGTACCGAGCTGTTGAGAGTCGTAGATTTGGAAACATGATGCTAGAATAAACCGACACTCAGCACGTGAAGCAAGGAGTATCGTCGTCTGCCGAGGAGACAAGCTGGGATTCGAGCTCACAGAGTACGTCCTTCGATAGTCCTTCGACTGTCCTGGTGATAGATGGTCTGGCGGGTACCGATACGGTTTCGGGAGTTATCATCACAGCCCCCAAACCGGTAATCACATAGCTACGCCCAATCCAGCTGGCAACAAATATTCCCAGAGATAAATGCGTCCTGTGCGGCTCACAAGGCTGTCACTGTTTGCTTAGCCGCAAGCTACAGACAATTGTGTTCGAAACCTACTGTTATCGGTATTGTGTTTTTTTTTCAACGCTAGGTGTTTAAGCGTTTATCACTGTATAAAGGGACTGGTGCATACTGCTTAAGAGGCATATGTATATAGATTAAAAACGAGACCACCTACATAAATGCGTCATGAAAAGCCCTGTTGGGATGTTAGGTACTGGAGATGGATACTTTCCCGGTGGCTGACGTTACATTGAGCGGCACAATCGCAGCCATAAATTCATCACACTCCTGCAAGTCATCGGTTATGTGTGATCCTCCCCCAAAATAGCTGCAGTCAGCATCGAATATAAATATCAGTACATTAAGTGGTCTCGTTTTTAATCTGTATACATATGCCTCTTTAAGCAGTATGCATCAGTCCCTTCATACATTAAATCACAGTAATATTAAAAAATTATAATACAGGCCTGCTTAATAGCCGAATTCTCTCACTGTTCAGCGTTTCATCTCGGACATTTACGCCAGCCCGACAGCCTTCATGATAACGTACGGCACGGGGTATATCCGGAGAGATTCAGAGATCAAATGCATGAACGCGGAGGATCCTCCGTCGAAAAGGTCGGGGAAATGGCTCACCATTGGACACCCCGGATCCTACTACCCCAGTCATCCCCAGATTATACCCCATGTTCCCCTAAACCCCACATCTTGTTAGGCTTTCGACCCCAGGTTAGCCCCCCCTTGGCGTCCATGTACATCGGTGGTTTGACCGAAATATGGGGAAGCATGTCGCTCGGGACTTGCTCCGAAAGTAGCTGTTCATACTCGCCCAGCCTCGTGAACGACTCAAGCTAGCCCTGCCTAAGGCGTAGGTAAACAGAACCAGATATATTTAAATAAAACTTTGCTACCTTGACAATGGCTGGCCAATTTTCATGTTTCGAATACGTGACATCTCTTGGGGACTTCTCACGCCTAGTCATTTACGATGAGCAAGGAAACGCACACAGGGGATGTTGCCGTCTCTCATCATGAGAGGGACGAAGGTACAGGACGTGCAGATGCCCCTGGGCGGCGTTCAAAATCCGTCGCGCTCAACATCGTCGAGAACCCCCTCAAGGTGAGTCGTCAATTCCTGGCAATGCACGTATCCGCTGACCTTTCGCATAGCTCAAATCAATTGACGATGTCGTCACCGACGCACGCGCTTTTGCCAGCTCACACGGCATGCCTGAGCATGCCGAACTCTTCGGTCGAGCAGCTCTCGTCGCACGAGATATGGACTTGAATACAATCCCGGAGCTAGATGACGAAGAGCTTCATGCCCTCCAATACGAGAAAGACCATAAATGGCATTGTTCAAAGATGTTGTGGTACTCGGTCGGTCTCTGTGCCGTTGGAGCTGCTACTCAAGGCTGGGATCAGACCGGGGCCAACGGAGCCAATTTATCATTTCCCAAAGAATTTGGTATCGATCAACCGGGAAATGACGAGTGGATAGTAGGCATCATCAACTCTATAATTTTTCTCACAGCCGGAGTTATGTAAGTTACAGTACCACACAAACCTCTGTTCCCAGGCTTCGAGAAATTGGACACCCATCAGCACCGCTTCACAGCACCTCATCCAAACGGCCACGTCTGCTGACAGCTCCATAGCGGTGCCTTCATTGTGGATCCCCTGAATCACTACTTCGGCCGACGAGGCGAAATTTTTATAACAGCTTGCTGTTTAGTTGCGACACCTATTGGTTCTGGTTTTGCGCAGTCCTGGCAAGGTCTTTTTGCGGCACGCTTTGTGATGGGTATCGGAATTGGCGCCAAAAATGCCACAGTTCCTATCTACTCTGCTGAGATGGCGCCAGCTCCTATTCGAGGTGCTCTCGTTATGTTCTGGCAGCTTTGGGTTGTGATAGGTAAGTCTCTTCTAAATCTCTTCTTAGTGGCTTGACGTTGCAGGGTAGACTTTGCAGCCACCTACCATGCCTGCCCTTGTTATAGGCCAGTGTTTCTTACTGAGATTATGAAACAGGTATCTTTCTCGGCTTCTGTGCGAACGTCATCGTCAAAGATGTGGGAGAGATTGCTTGGCGGCTTGAATTAGGTTCTGCTTTTATCCCTGCCTTGGCTCTCGCCATTGGTATCTGGTTTTGCCCCGAGTCTCCTCGCTGGCTTATGAAGCACGGCCGACACGCAGAAGGATTCCAGTCTATGTGTAAGCTTCGTGCACATCCAATTATTGGTGCACGAGACTTCTATTATTCATGGGTCATCTATGAGGAGGAGCTGAAGGAAGCACGAGGTGCCGGGTATTTTGCCCGTCTCTGGGACTGCTTCGCTGTACCACGAATCCGAAGGGCAAACTATGGTGCTTCAACCATAATGTTAGCACAACAGCTGTGCGGGATCAACAGTAAGTCAATTTGTTTGGCCTTATAGTGGACAGAGAAATGCTCACAACTCATTAGTTATATCATTCTACAGTTCAACCATTTTCCGGAACGTTGGCTATTCTCAAGACGAAGCATTATACGCATCTCTGGGCTATGGTGCTATTCAGGTTATTTTCACAATACCTACGCTTTTCTTGATTGATACCAAGGGCCGAAGATTCTTAACCTTAGCTGTAAGCTACTTCCCTACCCATGTGGCTATAAGCTGGCTGACTTATCCGTAATACAGACGTTCCCGTTCATGTGCATCTTCCTCCTGGCTGCCGGACTATCTCTATTGAATGATACGGGGAGCCGCGCAGCGCAGATTGGGCCTGTCATTTTGTAAGTCTAACCAACGAGACACAGGACCCGAATAAGCTAACCCGGTGCAGATTTGTTTATCTCTTCACGATCGCCTATTGTTTAGGTGAAGGACCTGTTTGCTTTCAATATTCGGCTGAAGTCTTCCCTACAATTCAACGAGAGCAGGGAATGGCTTGGGCTGTGTGCATCAACAACGTCTTTGGTAGGCATCAGAGTCTTTGAGCTTGTTGACCTCTTGACTGATTCACGATTTTAGCTGGCGTTCTTAGCCTAACCTTCCCCAGAATGCAGACTGTCATGACTCCCACTGGCGCCTGTGAGTGGCACGCTGATCAATCCTAATAGCGTTTATTGCCGTTAATGAGCTGACTTAATACTTACAGTCGGCTTTTATGCTGGACTTAATTTCATTGCTTGGATCATGGTATTCTGCTTTGTCCGAGAAACCAAGCAGATGACACTAGAGGAGCTGGACCGTAAGTGTTCTCCCACAGGCCTCATATTTTCCCTTTTGTCTAATAAGGTGTACAGAGGTCTTTTCTGTCCCCACAAAGAGCTTTCTGTCATACGAATTGAGAGTTTGGCTCCCTTACTTCGTAAAACGACATATCCTTCGCAAACATGTCCCAACGCCTCAGCCAATCATCGAAAAGGCCGAAACTCCAATTGCATAGGTGACGTCCCAGTCAACCCTGGAGTCTGTCAACCTCGAATAAAAATTTCCAAATTCACCCGCACAAAACGCCTTGCTCAACAGTCTTTCTAGAATGCTTGGAGATGGAAATCATCGTCTCGTGGAGGCAGTGAATGTGGTGGATGGCGAAGGTTGCTTCAGGTAAGGGTGCTGCGACAAAAACGGATTGGAGGGTAAGCAAAGGAGAATCACTTGCTCGAAAGCCGCATGATATTATTGCCACTGAATGTTTATATTTTACTCAATTACTTCCTGCTCGTGAAATTCGTGAAGTACAAGAATCACAGCAACCGTCTTGGACAGACTCGACATTGAGCTTTGCATCTCGCGACCTGTTTATGGGCTGCTGGCGGCAAATGACTGGCTGTCAACTGCACAACATGCTCGATAGAGTAAGGAGCATCCATTAGAAGAGAGTATCAAAAGTAAGTCAAGTTTAGAATATAAAGGCTGTATGCACACAAAGTTTATCATCTCATCTGCCCTCCTATCGGCGGGCTTGTCAACCCGGATCTGTCATCAAGCCAAAGTCTTAGCTGTCAAGCTGGTCTGACGTCTGCTGTGGGGCTTGAGATTAAGTTACGTTCCATCCTCGCAGCCCGGATGCGGGGCCGTTACGCAAGGTCCTCCACGCACAGTCAAATCGCATCAGTGCGGGCTTCGGTAATACTGTACACTGATCGCATAGGGAGCAGACTATAATCATCCGAAAGTGTGGCCCCAGTGTTGCTGAGTAGATGGCATTTTGAGCGGGCGATTTCGCGTCACTGAATGTATTAATGTTGAGCATAGGCTGTATCTGGAACCGATGGGAAGATCGTGGTCCGGCTTTGTGTTCATCAGCTTCACATATGACCTCAGAGGCAAATGAGATGACTCAGGATTTCTACCGAATAAACTCCGTCCCCATTTATTTCGGCCGGCCTTGAATAAACCCCCAAAGCCATCCACGGGAGGTCTCCGAGACCCGGTGAGGTGTCACTTCCACCAAGACAGTTCACGTGCCAAACAACCTGATTTCTACCGGCTTGTCCGGAGACACATGGATGATGATTTTATTGAGCAAGATGACGTGAGAATACTATCAGGCTCAAGATATCTACTACTATGATACACTGCCCACATGGCTATCAAACCTTTCGATTGTCCAAATTGGCACAAATGTTATCTGTTGTCATGGACCCGCACTACTGCGAGTCGAAGTGGCGTGTAAGATGAAAGCTCACATGCGTAAGTCTTGCGGAAATTCATTTCTGATTCTCAGAGACTTGAGCATGACGTCAAGAGCTGAAGTATCTTGAAATTTGGAGGAAATCACCACAAACAAAAGGCGACGTCAGCACCTTGTGTTGACGTGGATGTGGCGATGAACAACATTTCAGCCTCCATGCGCAAAAACCCACAACCAAGAGGGGGTTGCAGGCTCAATGGGTAGTGGAATGGAGAAGCCAAGGAAATCGTGTTACTTGGCCTTGTAATTTTCCGAACTACTCCCTACCTAGGTACTGTAGGGGGGCCTGGCGAGACCGTTGGACCCGCCGTCGCATGTCACTGAATCGTACAAGGCAGTACAATTATTTGAATGACTACAAGTCAATATCACAGTTGCGAGTCTAGTTGGAAAAGTAGTGTTCAAAGTGCTCGATAAATTGTGGAAGGGACAAGTAATTTGTTAAGCAAGCACAGTGTTCTGCCCAAAAGAAATGGCTGTTCTTTTCGTCAGATCCACCGGTTTGTCATCTTCGGCTGAACAGCCTTCTAAAGCTCAGAGCAAAGTATCAACAGATCACGATGAATACTGAAGTGTTTGGCTTAGGAGAATCTTGATCGACAACTGAAATGACCATATCAAAACCGACTTTATTTTCATTTCATTGCCAAACTGTTGCTTGTACTTTGGTCAAAGATACCATAGTAATTGTGATAAAGAAGAGTGCCAGCCTTGCAGACAATGAAGACCACAACAACGGATGCTCAATGAGCATAGCAAACTCAGATCCCTCCAGGATGCAACATCAACGCAGCCTAGCTGCCTCTCGCTTCCACAACTAGACACATAAGTCCGGTGCCACTAGATGCGATTTCCTGTCATCCTCGGTACTATGACCTTCTACCTGGTTGTTGCCAAGAAGTAACCTAGCTGTTTGAGACCGCGGAAACCATCGTCAACCGTGCCATGTCTCGACGTCACAATGTGCTTCCACATCATTCCTCTCTGTCCAGGCTGTGACGAGCCAAGCGGCCTGGGCGAGGAAGTCATCTACTCGGATGAGGTCTGCTGCGGCCACTGCCCGCCCGAAGACGTTTGCGGCTCTACCACCCGGCTCATGACCAAGCGCGAAGTCACCCATCCCGACTTTGAGTGCTCGACCCCTGGCTGTGGGGACGCCCGAATCACACTCACCGCCGCCGAGGAGGAAGCAGAGCTACAGCGCGCCAGAGACCACGCCAAGCGGTTTCTGCGAGAGTCGCACGAGAACTGTCTTTCGCTCTGCATTCTTCCATTCCTCGAGGAGCCCATGCCGGCCACTGAAGTATGTGCGGTGTCATATTCTGCTCCTTTGCATGTCAGCTACTGACCTCAAGACTCATCCTAGACTACTCCTGAGCTCCCTATCATTGGCTTTCAGCCCGTAAACAAGCCAAATCCCTCCGGCCTGCACGGAAAGTCAAGACCCTGGTCCAAGGTAATTTGTTGTGTTGTTCATCATGGAATTCGAGTGTTCGACTAATATTTGCCGGCAGAAAAGGGGTCAGCAGTGGACTCGTGAAGAAGAAGTGGCTCTGTGGAAGCTCCGACGACAGGGAATGCAGTTCAGCCAGATCGCGGCAAGTATACTCCAGTCTGGTCTCTCTCTTCTGTACCAAGGCTAATGGTGTGAAAACAGAAACGGATTGACCGGACGGAACGTGGATGTTATGATCGGTACAATAAATTGCGCAATGGGGGATTCGGTCGGCAGTGAGGCTTCCTTGAGGAGGTGGGCATTGAGTTGTAGATGACTGATTTTGCAAATGGAGCCACGGGTATGACCATGTCGGCCTCACTTGGCCTTTACGATTACCTATGCAGCAATCCAGGTCGCATCAGATGAGCTGAGTGATTTCACCGAATACATATTGCCATCGCACATTACAACCCAGCCCTCAATTTGAGGAGGCAAATATTCACCCTCCTGGGAAACACTGACTGTACGGGCGTCTCATGTGCCATTTTAATGGACCCAGCATTTGGGCCCATTCTGCCGTGTTTGTGTTTATCAGGGGTTGCGAAGTGCCTTGAACATGATGCTATATGCATACTTGGGCTTTTCCCAAGAGTCTCCTAAGTATCATGTTGTCGAATCCAGCGATGCAGGTTGTCGGTTGCCTACAAGCCCCCCCTTGCAATAGACTGCCTCCGCAACACTTTCCTCTCGCATTCTTTTCCATCGAGCCAATCTTGCCTCATTATTCTGCGATAGTTCTTTCACAGTTGGTTGGATCATTCCGGAAATTCCGAGAAGGCTCGGCTGCTAGTGTCACGTTGGCCAGCCCAGGTCTGGTGGCGCTGGGCGTGCTGCCACGGCTGTCGTAAGCTTAGCACGCAATTGTTGGGTGCATAATGTCAGCCGGTTGTTTAGCCGCCGACGCACTTCGGAGCTTAAGGAAGCCCGCCAGTGTATTTAATCCAGCCTTTTCAGCTGCGAGCGAGAAAAGTCAATGCGAATTTAACATCCGGAGACCAAGGAAATTCGACTACACCAAGCCCTCTTGATTCAGATTCTGGAAAACGCTCCTGTCCATTCCTCAAAAACCAAGGAAAACACATCACGAATCTTTGTCATATTTGTCCAGCAGAAATGTCGATCGTGTTGCACGACAACCAGTCCACCTTTGCCCTGGGCAACACAGCTCTCATTCTCGGCATCTCTTCGTCTCTCCTTGTTTCGGGCATCCACTTGAGCTCGTCACTTCTCACCGTGCCGTTACTTTACAAGCTTTCCGCCGACACAAGCACCCAGGTCTTTTCCAAATTCTATCAACGCAATGCCAAAATTGCTGCACCTCTGACCGCCTTCTCTACCACCATGTTTGGTCTATCGGCCTACTTCTTCGTAGGAGCTGGGCACGGATTCAATATTGCTCTCGGTCATGCGGCAGGCCTTACATTTGCAGCATTCCTTTGGACAAGACTTGTCATGATGAGAGTTACGCGTGTCCTTCTCGATAACTCCGACGGGGTGAAGTTGACGGACGGGGTGGATCAGGCCGAGGTGGAGCGCCTGTTGAGGAGGTGGAAGTGGATGAATATTTCCAGGGCATGCTTCATTTTTGGCGGAGGTCTGGTTGGGCTCGTGGTCTTGGCGGCCCGAGCTGCTGCAAGGCCCTAGACTGCGAGATTTTTATTGTCCTGAAATGTGTGTTCAGTCGAGTCTGCCTGCAACGGACGTTGCTTGACGGCAGTGGGTGATTCTTGCCTTCAAGTTGACTTTGCGTCCGACCTTTCTCACCAAACATTCCCATTGTCTACTTAAGGAGTCAGCATACATCAAATGCGCACCCCAGACCTGAAAAAATCGAAAGTATATATG
Source organism: Diaporthe nobilis (assembly GCA_023078575.1). Taxonomy (NCBI): domain Eukaryota; kingdom Fungi; phylum Ascomycota; class Sordariomycetes; order Diaporthales; family Diaporthaceae; genus Diaporthe; species Diaporthe nobilis. The sequence continues at coordinate 3,482,513 of JAKZJT010000010.1, forward strand.
ATCACTTGTATTTTCTGATCCTTTTGGTCTGCTAAGTGTGAAAAATGTCATAGGATTTCTTGAATAGTCCCCAGTCGTGACACTTGATGGACAAATTTTCTCCCTATCACAGTGTAGTCGAGCGAAAATGGTGGCACAGCACACCCGTTTTCAGTTAGCCTTGGTTGCACCTTACCGATCTTACGTCGACGCCGATCAACATATGCGCCCCGGGCGGCGCGAGAGGGCTTGTCAATTATGATCAGCCGGCTCCTGGCCAACAAAAATAGAAGACCCGCCTAACCTACGCCTACCTTTTACACTGCATCTACATCATCATCTACTACAGTATCAATGTTTTCACGACATATCACATGATGGATCTTCAATACATCCTCAATCCAGCGCCGCCCTCAGCGCTGCCGCCTGCTCCACCGAGATTTCGCGGCCACATCTCGAGCCCCCCACCGCCTGGCTCCCCCTTGGCCTACGACGAAGATACACTAGTCACGCTCATTCTCTCAATATTCACTCTTCTCATCAGAATTGGCCATATAGGAACTCTAGACCTTGTTTTCCCGGGCGATCCGAGACACAATATCGACGAGGTGCTCTGTAATGAGCTCAATCTTGATGCCCGTGTCATATCGCTGCTCAACAGACTTCCTTATTTCGCACAACCTGGATATTCCGAGTCAATTATGATAGCACCCGGCTCGTTTCTTCCCAACTACCTCGACCCTGAGCACCTGAGGCAGGGAAGGCAGATGTACGCGCTGCCTGGCTACGCAGAACCGGAACCAGACTGGCCCTGCCTGAGACCCCAGGATGTTGTATTGCTATATAACATCGAATTCGATCAATTGTCTGATACATGGATCTTAGACACAGAGGCTAGTATGTTTTATCGCTCAGCTATCCGGGACCATGATTTGCCATTACTGGCGCTGTTATACACTGGATGCCGCGCTAACTTCTTGATCGCAAGATACCATCCGTCGCTTCACCTCCTCTTCCAATTTTGTGAAGGCACAGGATGTTTTCCCGAATTACCTGCCTCCTTTCCCTGAGCAACATGGACGGAACGGCCGACCGCGAAACTACCGCAATGAAGTAGCATTACACGCGCCCACCGTCCTCATGGAATACATCGACGACCTGCGTGAACTAACATATGTACCTACGCACCAACTGAATTACAACGAGATCACCTTTGCTTATGACTCATACAAAGTACATCAGGTACGGGAGAAGCTGGTGGAGGAGTACGGATGGCCCGGGGAAGGTGAAGAGGGCCACGGCTTCAGAGAGCAAGATTGGAAGCGGGATAAGGACAGGGTGTGGGAGGAAGCTGCACAACAGAGCATGGAACATGCAAACTGGGAGCCGGTGGCTAATGCGTATAGGCCGGAATGGCGCTGATTCTGTGTATGTCAGTTTATTCCAAGCCTCCCGTCCATATTCCGGAAGTCGCCAGTGACAGTATTAGTTATTTCTAGCGTAACCGTACGGTTTCTAGACAGAGTAGTCACTAGATGACGTCTTGTGCATGTTTCGTGAAGTACAACTCGCTGCGTCTTATTGTAATTCTAAATGTAGCGGAAGATGGTTTTGGCGGTATGGTTTTTAAATGGAGCTACACAGCCAGCTACAGCGTTAAGATTGGATCAATGGCTGATTTGGTAGAACGGCCGAGGATTATCAAGTAGCCTCGTCCCAAGTCACCTAATTTTCAGCCTGTTGTCTATTGTCAACTCCATTTGGCCGCCTTGGACTGTTGGAGCCGCAGCTCCATCCTGTGACTTTTTGCCGGGATCGGCTTTCATGCAGGCAAAGCAATGCGACGGGGGCGGAACAGGCCCACAAGATGGGATCCCAGTTTAGCAAGAGGGACGCTCAAGCCGTGAATAACCTGGCCGATGTTAGTCTCAAGGGTGACAAAACCAAGGAATTCCCACAAAACCAGCGGGGTAGGGACACCCACAATGCTGCAAATGACCAGGAACCAGATGACAACCATCATGGTATCGCCCAGCTGCTTTGCGTCCTCCCGTTGCCCGTCATCGCTGGAAACGGTATCTAGAAACTCCAAGCCGACATAGAGATAAAAGATGGCGGAGACGCCGATGGGCCCAAAGTAGCCGACAAACATGGCCTGTTGGCGTCCCTGGATCTGGCGGATGTAGGGAGGCGGGCCAAGGATGGTCGGAATGCGCCGCAGGAGGAGAATGAGCGCTCCGAGGGCGAACAGCCGGACCGGATGGATCAGATCGGACGACCAGAAGCTCTCCCACGGACACACTGCGCCGAACTACATGAAGACGGCCAGGTTGAGCAACGCCTCCATGGAGGGCAGCAGCGGGTCGTCGAGCGTCTTGATGCGGAACCAGTCGTTCCAGGTGAAGGCGTTGCCGGCTATAAAACACGCCAGCACGTCGTCGCTACCCAGGCTCCCACAGGTTCCGATGATGAAGATGGCCAGGCCGATGGGGAAAAGGAGGAAACTCTCGCGGTCGACGTACTTGTGCCGCTCGGCCCAGGCCAGGAGCCTCTGAGCGAGAAACCCCACGACCGCGCCATACAGGACGCTCATCAACACCACGTAGACACAAGTCTGTCCGAAGAACAGCTGCAGCGCCTTCAGGGTCCCGCCGTCGGCGCTTGACTCGGCAGTGGCGTACTTGATGAGATACAGGGCGATGAAGAGGAACGGGTAGCCGAGGCCGTCGTTGGCGCCCGACTCGGCGACGATGATCTGCTGCAGCTCCTCGGGGACGTTCTCGTCGGCCCACTTGCCCTTGACGATGGTGCTGGAGAGCACGGGGTCCGTCGGGGTGATGCAGGCGGCGACGGCGAGGGCGTGCAGGAGCGGCAGGCCCGGGACGAGCAGCCAGATGACGGCGCTGCTGCACGCCCACATGCCGAGCATCCCCGGGCCCAGGAGCAGGGCGAGAGGCTTCCACTCGGTGCGCAGGTAGCGCCTGGGCAGCCGGATGCCCTCGAGGACGAGCTGGATGCCGAGGACGAGGCGGCTGAAGTCGAGCGTGACTGAGGCGACGGCGCCCTCGGAGACGACATATTCTACGGGCTTGAACAGCTTCGCGACATGGGTGAACGTTACGCCGCCCAGCAGCGAGACAACTATAATTGCGGGTTAACTGGTGATATCTTCTTTATTGGTATCTATTTCAACTCATGGTGTTTGCCCACGGTAAGGTAGGGCGGGGCGGAACTGGGCTCACGGGCTTCGGAAAGGTAGAAGGCGTCGCTGAGGAGGTGTGAGAAGACGCCAACCAGAACGAGCCAGCCGCCGACCACGCTGATGACAACATTGAAGTTTGTGACGGCTAGCAACATTGTGGGATTCCTGGCGCACTGTCTGATGCTCTTATTTTCGAGTTACCCTTACAATTTTATATGTACATAGTAAAAGACAAAGCTTGACGAGGGGAAATGCGTGGAATAGAGCTTTTAAAGGAGAGAGAGGCAAAGTTCGTTCTGATTAGCACCGAGTTTGATGCAAGAAGGCCTCAAGAGACAAGGCGGTGCATGAGGGGGATGCACTGAATTAGAGATGAGATCAGCGACCAAGCCTACTAGCCGCGCTTCCCTCCGCCATCCTCCGCCCCAAGCCCAGTTTCTTGGGGGTGCAGGACACTGTTCACGCGCCGCATGCACATGGCTGCCGGGTGCGAGATAAACAGAGACAGCACTGGGATCCGCTGTTTCGGGGGTGCACAGGGAGCGGCGCAGTTTTATGTCGTGCTGCCGCGTTACGCCAGCCAATCCTTCCGCGGGCACACCCGGGCCATGCCTGACCTCTGGCAGAGGTTGCTGCAGTGGTCATGCGTCGTCATGCGTCATCTGTCCTCATGCCTCGCGGGCAGACTCATACACAAGATTCAGGCCGGCTTGTCGCATGATGATAGATCAATAAATTTCCGGTGACAACGGGCATACTATGTCAAGAACGCAATACAAATGTTAGTAAAATCAAATGGAGCTTTTCATCTGCATACCTATATTTTTGTTCCAAGTCTTGGTGCTACACCAGGGAATGTGAATAACAAAACTATGCCTGTTGTATACATACAGAAGCTTCTTCCATCTCTTTGCGCTGGGACCAAGGGGTCAATTGAGCCATAGTTGCATTTCAAACCGAGATGGGCTGCCGGTGTCACCCCATGATGCCCATCTGTTGTTGTGCCACGGCCAGTCTCGCATGGGAGTATGGGCATCAGCTGTCTGGATGCAACCACTCTGAATACTTTATTGTTAATTTTCATCTTGCTGCTGTTCAACTCCGTTTCATATGCAGGCTGCCAGGTCATTTTTTGGGTTACCAGGGGAGCAAAATTAGATACCAAGTTCCCGGACTGGGAAACACTATTTTGGGTAAGAGCGTCTCAGCTTGTCAGCACTTAGCCTGGGATGCAAACCTGCGGGACTGAAAGCAGTGCTCGAAGCACCAAGACTGGTCAAGGCACACATCACAGCACACTTTATACACTCTGAGTAATTCATCGTTTTTTGCTATGATCAGTTCCACAGGGAGCATATAATCAACCAGCGCTTCATTTCAGCCGTCCATGCTGAGACTGGTCACGTGACTGCCCGACCGACAATGGTTTAGATTACGCGCTCCTGCGCCTTTAATGACTCGCCTAACGCGACGTTCTGTCCTCGACCCTCCGGCTTCTACCTGAGCAGGTGGTTGGGCCACCATATTCGCGACCCTTTGGACAGGATGTCGCGCTGGGAAGACTTCGTTGACGACCATCCACAAGTGGCAGAGTTTCTTTCCATTCGCAAGTATTTGCCGCCATTGAACTTCATCACCATCCACTATGCCTACTTCATCGTCGTGTGTCTCATCAGCTCCGTCATCTTCTGGCGGTCGTCGGACCCTGCCTTCAGCATTAGCTACACTGATAGTCTGTTCCTCGTGGTGTCTGCCATGACCGAGGCCGGGTTGAACACGGTCAATCTCAGTCAAATGACAACGTGGCAACAGACGATGCTCTTTCTCCTCATCATGCTGGGAAGCACAATCTGGGTCTCCATCTGGACTGTCCTGGCGCGCAAACACGTCTTCGAGAAGCGCTTTGAGAGTATCGTGCGTGCCGAGCGCATCCGCAGGCTCAACCGACGGGGCAGCAGCACATCGCTGAGCCTGCCGAAGCTGCGGAAGGCCATCTCGTTCCGCAAGGCCAAGACCGTCCCGGCACCCGATAAGACCCTGCCGGCGACCGGAACTCGAGCGTTGAAGAATGAGTCCTCGTCGTCCGGTCCTGATCTTGATAGGTCGCAAGGTGACGACGAGATGCCAAGACGCCAGCGCGCATCGTCCCTGCCGGATCTAGGTTCTGTGGAGCCGTCCAAGGCTCCACTGGAACCACCCAAGACCCCGCTGGAGCCACCCAAGGCTGCGCCGGAGCCCAGCAGTCCTGGTGGACATATTGTCTTTGTCGACACGCCGCATCCGCAGGAGGGCAGGAATGCTACGTCGACCGGCGTTTCCGAAGTCAACGAGAACCGGCCCAAGCGGAGAAATGGCGCCGCCAAGGCCTCGACGGACCAAGACGGGGATCATTTCACCATGCAGCATTTCCTCAGGAGCCGGGCTTCTGGTCGCAAAGGCCAGTTCCATGACCTCAGCAGCGAGGAGCGTGAGCATCTGGGTGGGTGCGAGTACCGTGCCCTCAAGATTCTTGCAGTCGTTGTGCCTGTTTACTTCTTCTTGTGGCAATTCCTAGGATGCGTCGCGCTTGGCGCATGGATGAATCACAACATGCCGGACACTGCAAGAGCGAATGGCATAAATCCATGGTGGCTCGGCATCTTCAATGGAGTCTCAGCCTTCAACAACTCGGGCATGTCGCTCCTCGATGCGAACATGATTGCATTTCAGACGGCCTACTATGTTCTCATCACAATGGGGTTGATGATCCTGGCTGGCAACACCGCATACCCTCTCTTCCTTCGCCTTATAATATGGACGGGCGTCAAACTCTTAAGAGCGATAACCCCGGAGGATTCCTATGTTACGCTCAAGACCACGCTCGATTTTATCTTGAAATACCCCCGCCGGGTCTATACAAATCTGTTCCCGTCTCGACCCACCTGGTGGCTTTTCTTTATGCTTGTCTGGTTAAATGTCGTTGACTGGGTTGCGTTTGAGCTTCTCAATCTGGGAAATTCAGCGATCACGAGTATTCCTACAGGGCCTCGAATCCTTGACGGCCTGTTCCAAGCCCTCGGTAAGTCTCTCGCTTTGGGATCACCAAAACACGACACACTTTCTAACAAACCTGTCATAGCCGTCCGATCTGGTGGGTTCTACGTTGTACCCATTTCTCAAGTCTATATTGGCCTTCAGATACTATACGTTATCATGATGTACATCTCCGTGTACCCCGTGGTGATCACGATCCGCCACTCCAATGTCTACGAGGAGCGCTCTCTCGGTATCTACAGCGGCGATGACTCCACCGCGTCCGATTCCGACCCCGAGCTCGCCGCCGGAGGCCCAGAACTCGAGTCCCACCCAACCAACGGTGTCCTGTCGCTGGCATCACCCCTCATGCGCCGTCTGAGCCGCTCCACCGCGGCTGTCGACATCGGGAAAGTCTTACAGCGCACCTTTACTATGAACGGGGTCGGCGTCCCACCCACGGGCCACAGGGATAACAAGCTGGACAACTTTCTCGGGCCAGGCCACCTGAACGGTAGCAGCAACCCCAACAGCCGCATCAGCTTTATCAGCCAGCAGATCCACGGGCAGCTGGCCCACGACATCTGGTGGCTGGTTCTAGCGGTGCTGGTGATCGCCACGATAGAGACGTCGCATTTCCTGGAAGACCCGGTGACATTTTCCGTGTTCAACATCATCTTCGAGGTCGTGTCTGCTTATGGCACCGTCGGGATCTCCGTGGGGATCCCGACGGACGCGTACAGTTTCTCCGGAGCGTGGTATACCGGCAGCAAACTCGTGTTGTGCCTTGTGATGCTGCGTGGCAGGCATCGCGGGCTGCCGGTCGCGTTAGACCATGCTGTGAGACTGCCTGGCGAGCACCTACATCGTGATGAAGAGGAGGATCATCGGATACGAAGAAGCATGACGACTAGACGGGCGGATCCAGAGGAGTAGGTGGGATTGGCTTGTGAGGCGCAGTGGCTCTTGCCTGTAATCGAACATGGTGATTTATTCTCACGGAACTTAGAGGGCCCTTTCTCAATGAGCTTCTTCCCTCCACCGTGTAGTGAGCCTATCAATAGAGAATACTGAAAACGAGCACCACAAATACAGTGGAGCAGTATTCTGCTAAAAGCCTCGGCTATACGCCCAAGGGCACTCTAACGCAAGGAGGAATAAAAAAGGGCCATAATGCTTAGGGCAAAGCAAATAGTCACAAAATTTGCAAATTAAAACTTCAAAATAATAAAGGGGAGTTGATTATATTCTGATCAAAATGAATCTAAAGCAATAAAAGGAAGCCAAAGCTATTATAATAGCCTTCGGGGAAAAGAATAGCCGAAATGCCCACAATGCATTCCCTGCACCTAACAACAATACCTAAATAGACCCATTCAGCGCGGGGCGTTCTGCGAAATATAGAAAGAAAGAAAGTTTTCTACGACCCCGCTTCGGAGGCCGTCAATGTAGACGAGATCCTTTGCTGAATGCCGATAACGCTATCCAGCTAGGCACATGTATTCTGGTTGAGCATACAAACGCGCGGACCTTGGCCACCCCCTCGTCCGCATCGATCCACAGGACCTGGTCCTCCCATTGATTCTCTCGACGCTACGTGGGAATAGGATCATAGACCAGGTAGCTAGACTCTTCCATCAAGCAATGAAGCCCTAGGCCTAACTTTGGGTCGATATGGATGACAACAAAGTCTATTTGGATGCCCAGCTCCTAAGTATTGAGCTTAGTCCTCCCTGTACACATGTACATGAGCCCATCCAGGATGGGACAAAATTTAATCTCTCGCCTCCTAATCTCAGAATTGTAACTGCTGAATTCTCAAATGTACCAGAAAAGTTGGCAATTGTCTTGAATGCATATTCTCATCCTCTCTTTCCGCCGCCGGTATCATGTCACTAACCTACGCCTTTCCTCAGCCTACCAAACTTTGCACATGTGTCGCCCGCTACGCCCTGTCTACATAGCGTTGACATCTCCCATCAAACTCATGAAAGACTACGTAGACAGCATTCCCGTTGTCTGGTCTTTATACCTCACTGAAACCTCAGCCTTCAGCACGCCAGCCAGTTTTGATACGCTGGCCCAGCCAAACAGCCCCACGGGTGATGGAAGTCCAGAAGATTTCTGCATGCAAGACAAGCGCGTTCGGCCTTTTCTCATTGTGTCTCCCGGTGATGCTTTCTTGAGCGTTCAAGTACGCCCCTCTCAGCTTTTTGAAATCATCCTCACACATGTTGCCATGCAGGGCTACCTCGACTTCCTCAAGGCGTATTGTCTGAGGCTCGCCGACGTTGATCCAGACGTCGTTGGAGAGCTCTCGCCCATCCTCCAGCGCGATCTTCAGGGGCTCGCAGGGCAAGGGGGCCAGGTACGAGGGTGCTGGTTTACCTTTGGCATAGATTGGAACCCGAGCTTTAAAGAACCGCCGCTCGTTGCCCTTGATACCAGGATGTCTGAATAGAGGCAAACAGACTATTGACGATCGTTTCCTGCCGACTACGATCATTGAAGATCCTGCAATCATGGTGTTCTGGTTGCAGGTCGATATCTCGAACATCTTGCCTTGCTCAAACCACGATGCCGTGTTTCTGCGGATGAATTCCTTATTTGGAATGCTCGAGAATATTTGAGCGTGTTGTGAGGATCTTGATGGGGAAGGCGACGGGCTGCAAGAATGGCTAGGGCTCATTGAAGAGCTAGCTGCATAGCTCGGTTTTAGATATGTCGCTGTTGTTCCCTTCATGGCCTCATCTGGTCGGCATTCGTCATGCTGTGACTCGCTCGGCATGATTTCTCGAATTCTGCTGTTGCTGATATCCTGAAATCGTGTGTATCCATCAGGAACAATGCCGTCACGCTGTTCTGTTGACGAAGTCAGCAAAAAGATAGCAAAGATAGAGAGCGGTGCCGTGGGTTGCGAGAAGGAGCCTCACCAATATTACCAAACAGACCGGCAGATGAGCCATCGGTAGAATTTTCATTGTATTTGCTCCCACCTACAGCATCATTGTGGATATTAAATACATATGACGGGTTTCGCCCTCTTTGGATCCCAAGGCTGCCCATTGCAAAACTCCGCTTGCCCGATGACACAGCAGATATAGAAGCTTCTATACTGTGGCAGTGGGTAATATTTCATCTTAAGCACATTTTGCGCGACATCAACTTATTGTCCAGGTTTATTCGTGTCGACGGCTTACCAGTGGGCCAATTCCCGGGCTGTGCAGCCTCAATCAATGAGGAGAGGCAAGCTTTGGGCCTGGAACATCAGAACTGTCATTGCTGACTGTGCTGTCCCATTACAACTTACGACGAGCGCCCTGGCGGGCCATTCAGATCAATGAGGCGAGGCAACCTGGGGGGCTGTACCGGCAGACTATGCTCGGCTGTGCCAGGCCGTGCCACACCAGTACTTTGAAATACGCCCTGGCGAACCGTGAAGCGCATTTTTGCTCGTTTCATGCCAATTGTGTTCCTGAAGCCCCAGGAGATTATGTCTTCGTGAAAGAATAGGCCGTCGAAGACTCGATCCGCTGCTGATGACGGCCAGACTAGACTGTGACATCGTATTTCGAAGCTTGACTACAGAAAACTGGGAAATAAAAGAAGATTTTGAAGTATCTCACAATAGAGCGCCTGAGCCTAGAATCTGCCTCGCGGGTGCCTCGGGCGGATCACTGCCCACAGCAGTCAATACTTCATTGGCGCCCGCCACTATTGATATGGCTGCATGAATATGCAGGCTCTGCATATGTGACTCACTGGCATGAACAGCTCAGCATCCCCACCTAAGGCTAGCTCAAGATATAGATTAGCAGGTTGACAGTGAGGCTTTCAAATGCTAAAGACCGTGTTCCCACCGAATGTGATGGAGAAAATTCCGGTTCTCCCACTTGGGCTTCAATCCTCTTGACTCATCCCTACACCTTGTTTACTCTTTTTCCATGGCTGAGGCGGCCGGCTTGGCGCTCGGGGCTGTCGCTCTTGCCAGTCTTTTCCAAACATGTGTCGAGTTCCTCGAATATTTCGAGGCGGCTCGGAATCTTTCGGGTGACAGGGAGCTCGTGAGCACAAAATTAGGCCTCCTGACGACCCGACTGAGGCGCTCGGGATATGAAATGAAGGTACTTCACCCCCCTGGTCGAGAAGATGGAGGGTTGCATGCGGCCTTGGCAGGCGAAACGGGCGCTATCACCAGATGCCTCGTAGGCATCAGCGATATCTTAGGGGACGCCGACCAGCTGAAGCACAAGTACGGTATAGATAAAAGGAAGCATCTTGACTGGAGTTCTTGCTTTCCCTTCCGCCTTCGACCTCAACAATCGGCCAAGAAAAGTGAAATATCTGGACGTGTATCCATTCGCAGACACGTGGTTTGGGCAGTACGTGACAAGAAAAGATTTGATTCTCTAATACAAGACCTCGACTTCTTCATTACCAACTTGGAAAAGCTCGGCAGTCGTGTAGCCAGTCCTGGTGAGTTCTGTGGGGATCTATCCTTTACTACAGAGAACTGTTCTGACGGGCATAGATAGACACGCACTACAACCTCTTTTCCTCCAACTTCGAAGACGAAACAATGAGTAACACTAGAACTCATCCCACTGGCAACTTCGATAACATAGGGTACCGGTTAGAGTCGGGCATGCCTTCGGGGCAAGCAATTGAACAGGGAAGCCAATACGAAGGCCAGGCCTCGGAGGCCCATGCCCACCAGCACTTGGGCAACATCGGATCGGTCAATAACCGAAAGAATAGTTATCATAACCAGAAGGCTGGTGGTCGTAGTTACCAACAATGTGGAGACAGCACTGAGAAGGGCGCCAGCGACTTCTGGGCTGCGAAGAGTCAGCCGGCTAGGAAGTGAACGGAAACCGTGTCCGCCTACGGAGGCAAAGACAGCGCAAAGCTCTCAGACAAGGGAACAGCGCGTGCATTCTTTCCTGACAGGCAGTTTCTACAACCACATCAGCTACTCGTCAATTCATAGTAATCTTCATTGCGTTCAACCTCAATGATCATGGCGATTACCTCAAGTTCGGCAAGCTAGAGACATCGTCGACGCTTGTATTGTGCTAGTATTTGTTGAACCCTTGCCACCGGTCGAAGTCTTGGGTGTCTAACCCAAACATATCTAACATCCGTCCGACGCTGTGGTCTACTATATCTTCTATCGTCGATGGCCGATGGAGAAAAGCGGCCACTGGTGGGAAGATGATGGCACCATTTTGAGTGAGAAAGAGCATGTTCTGCAGATGGATGCCGCTCAGAGGACACTCGCGTGCTACCAGGAGGAGCTTCCGGCGCTCCTTGATGATGACGTCTGTCGCGCGAGCGATGAGGATGTCGTAGAGGCCTGCGTTGATGGCTGTAAGGGTCTTCATGCTGTATGGTACGACAATCATGCCGTCGACGCGATACGAGTTACTGGCGATCGGGGCAGACATATCGTGGTTGTTGTAAACATGGTCTGCCAGTGCGCGTACGTTGGCAACCGTGTAGTCCGTTTCGTATTTGAGTGTGCTCTCCGCACATTTGCTGATGATGAGGTGGGTCTCGATATTGAGGCGGGGCAGGGAAATGAGGGTTTTGATGCCGAAATAGAACCGGTTGCTCCTGTAAAAGCGATGATGATTCTTTGCAGTATGCACGGCGGAGGCGAAGCTGACCATGTACCTCGACCTTTCGCTGCAAGATACTTTTTATTAATATATTCGACTGTTATCAATCTATAAACTCGGTACAATAATACTAGACAGGAAGCTTAAAACAGTGTTCGAAATCATGCTGACAGAAAATCAAATTTAATTCAGAGGAACTTTGAAGGCATCTAGCTTCACTATCTCCTATCGACATAACAAGCACCGAACAGTCGCATCAACCAAACTTAACCTCCTATGCAAATCCTGATCCACCCCTACGAATTGTAGGTGTCCTCCCAGGCATGCTGCATAAACGCCATAAGCGCAAGCCTCGTGTTGGGATCATCGTGGGGATAGATGTCGACCTCGACCGGGTATGGAGTGGCTAGTCGTGCCGCAGTGTTCTTGGTTGGGCGTGCCCCCCTGTAGTCGGCCTCCAACTGCTGTACAGTCTTGGAACGATCCAGCCAAGGAAAATAACATAGAACCATGCAATCCCAGTTGAACAGAGCAACGTGTCTGACACGATATGCGACCATGTACGAGGCAGCCTGCTTGATCAGGTTGTTTTCAGAGCCCTTGAATAATGTACTGTCCGAATCATCCGCCTTGACTCCGCAGCCTTCGAAGAGTCGTTTAAAAGTATCTTGCGATTGTGCACTCGGGGTCTGAAGATTCATAAAACAATGTTGGTCAAATTCGGCCTGTAGGACTTGTACGCTGGCTCTCAACGCTGGTGGTATCATCGCTTCGTGGTTGAAGCCAGCAGCCTGAAAGGCCTGGCGCTTTTTGTACTCCACTACGGCGAAAGGGAGATGGTCGCCACTCTGCACTGGGATGTAGAAGGTCATATCTGTGCGAGAGTCCTTGAGTGTATCCTCAGATCGGGATATCACGCAGCGATGGTAGCGCGGATGTGCGGCTAAGGCTTGCATGACCGGGTGTATGAGATATAGATCAGCACTTCGAACGACATCTGCTTCGTTTGAGTGAAAGATATTGTCTTCTCTCTCTGGGATGAAGTATTTCTTGTTGCGGAAGGCCTCGGCATGTTCGAGGACTTCGGCACCATCCCTGTCGTTTCGGTCCACGCCCTGCATTTGGGCTGCGAGCGCGAATGCACTTTGGGAGCCAGGGTTGAGGTGATTGGCCCCGAACGTGTACCAGCGGTGGTTCGGATTTTTTCGAATAGCCATTTTCGGTGGTGGCATCAATTGGATACTTGTTGACCCTTTCTCGACCTTCGCATTAGGATCCATTTTGTTGTTGAAGTTTGGAAGTCGTTGATTAAGAGAGTCGAAAATTGACACGGGTGCAGGCAGCGGCATGGTGACTCAGTTGCTCTGAGCAAGTGATTGGGAGAAACAAGTAGGGTGTGTTGAAAGCTAAACAGCAAGGCCTGGTTGTGTTTTTGGGCGAGCTTTGTGGGGGTTTGGATATGAGACTGTGAGATGTCAGGTCAATCAGGAGAGCTCTTGGATGAGACAGGTGGCCATCTTAAGTATTCAAGCTCGGATTGTGAAATTTACTCTGTCCGACGCCCCCCTGAACCCCCTTACAGTTCCATTGCTAAACTGGACCTATGGCCGGACCTGCAACTTCAGGAATAGCCTTGTCGATGACCCCCATCCTTTCGCACCCTTGATGACACGCACATTGGACCACATTGTATGTCTACCTATCTTCCGCCCGTCTGTGTTAGGAAGCATCCGTGGCCCCGACGATAGCGGTCGGCCAAATCGGCTCGGTCTGTCTCCTTAGCCCATTGGTCCCCGTCAGACCCAAGCCATGATCTATCATATTTTGTTTTCTGTGCTCTAAATAGGACGCTCGATTAGGAAAGGGGTAGGATTTGGCAGTCAAGAAACATCTCCGGGGCGTAAGAACAGCACTGGGGCGTAAGCTGCTGTGTCTTGGAAAACGCCATAAGCAGTTCACCACGTTTGAAGGCCACAGCACCATCTGCGATCCAAAAATAAAAGATTCCACAATACGGAGAACCACAATGAGCTCCTACAGGGACTTTTTGATAGGCCCGAAGCTTACGGCCAGTATTACAGAATATATTGCTCCTTCATGGCCAAGGGAGGCTGGACCGAGGGGGATCCGTCACCAAATTTGGGTGGAGGTCACACCTGCCTGCGTGATTAGTTACACAGCATAAGCTTGATTGATGACCGTGAACAGTCATGTAGCGCCAAGATGCACGTGGCACAGCACTTCAGGCTGCAGTCCTGAAAACTCCACCAGCCCTGGAGGCCAGCTAGCGGCTTGCCTCCAATGTTCCTTGTTTGCTGGTAAAACCACCTTCTGACAACCGACAACACAAAAAGTCCCCCCGATATCGTACACTGTTATGTCGACGCTCTCAAAACCATTCATCAAAGTTACCACGAAGTAGCAAGTTTTTGACCCCAGACGCTTCTGAAGATACCTAGACAGCAGCCCAAGCACGCAACATGGAGCCCGCGACACAGGAATCTCCAGACACGACGCAACAACTTGGAAATACCACGATTGACGATGGTTTCCATACTTGGCACGCCCCCGAGGACCCAGACAAGCCGAGGCTCCCCTATATCCCCGGCTTCTCAATCCAAATCTCCCGGCACAAACCGCCGACCTCATTTGCAACCGATGAGGAGCCGGCAGACCCGGGGTATCAGGAGCGGACTCCACTCTCCGAGGCATACTTACGCTCGGTGACCCATACTGAGGCGGTTGTTGCCAACCCTCCCGAAGAAGGAATCCCCATTCACCCCTCTCAGGCGGAGACAGCGCAGCTTGTCCTTACCTCGCCTATCGCTATCGGATCTGCTCGAGGCGCCCAGATTGTGGTATGCACAGTCACTCCTCAGAACGGAGACCCATTCACAGCAACTGCAAAAATATACGACCCACTATACTACAACTTCGAGCGCGATATCGGCCATTCACCTCGAGACTGCGTGAGCGAAGCCGACGAACACTACATAGTTGAGGCTTGGGCTTACGAAAGTCTCAAGAAAGCCGGCTACACCGGCTCTTTTGCCCCTGAGTATTATGGATCATGGACGTTTACTCTTCCTATTGATCTCAAGGGATCATCTACAACAAGACCTATCCGTTTAATTCTGATAGAGCGCCTTCATGGGACTAGTATTGAGGCATCTCGTATCCAGAATAACTATAAGCGGGGCGGAGGGAAAGATGCATTCCACTACCCTGAGGAATACCGGCTCGAGGTACTTGCGCGGGCACTAGACGGCTATGTCAGGCAGGCTGAGGCTGGGGTTATACAGCGCGACTTTGCAGGACGCAATGTCATGCTGGTCCCAGATGAAAACCCCACTGATCAGTCGGAGAGAATCTCTGGTCTTGTCATGCCCCGCATTGTACTGATCGACTACAATAATGCTGGCATTAAACATTTGTCACCCGACACAAAGGACACACGACCAGAGAATCCAGCGTGGGCTTTCTGGAGCCGTTACCTTTGGGAAGACATGGCTGGGTGGGTACCAAACACATGGAGGGACGACAAAGTCCAGCAGGAGTGGATGTTCAAGAGGTTCTGCGGGCCTGACCGAATAGATTCGTATCGTCCTGTTCCAGGGTGGATGAAGCGCTTGGCAGAGCAAAAAGATTAAGGTGCTCTGGGTGATCGCATCTGGAGTGCCTGATTCAGAGGATCCAAAATTGAATTTGACATGGATATATTTAGATATAGACACACAAGTTGCGCGTCTTGAAGCAGAAAAATTGGTATTATCACTGAAGTATCATATGTGCATTTACGCGAGCTCAAGGCTGGCTGTCATGTCAAGCCGCTTCTTTAATGCCTGGGCAATCTTCTTGCCGCCAAAAGTAGATGCCAAAATCTTACGTTCTCCACGTCTTTCCCACTCAGCATCCATCCCGCGATTAATGGGAACTATTCCAAATGATGGGAGAAACTCGTGCATGATCCTCTCAGACTTGAAGTCCGCTGAGTGGATATGAGAATATTGGCTAGCGTTGATAAGTTGTAAGCTCATCAGTCAGTAGGAAGCTTGGCCTCTGGTCTGGTGGCCACCCCTGGGCAGTTCGTGGGTCTTTGGACCCAAACGCGTGGACCGTGTGCCAGGCCCAGAAGTTAGGCCCAAAGGATAGGCCCTGGTGCCCTATACAAATATAATACAAGTCAAATTTCTCACTATTTCGCCTAGCCCCCAATAAGTTGAAACGTTGCCCTCTGTCTGACGAGTGTCCTATGCTGGTAAACACAAGCCCCCAGTCTCACATCACTGCAAAGGAATGAGATCCTATAGGAAGCTGCTGTAATGAGCAGTATATTGGCCATAAATTACGTACTTTCATGTGTGGTGGGTAAGACAAAGTCATAGTATGTCTCAGATTAGCATCACTTGAAACTCGCTGGTCGATACGAAATGACCCAAATGCTGTGATCTCACCTGTACAAGGTCCCTTTTTTTTGTATTCCTATCTTATCAAAGCCTTTGTGAGCGTGGCAAGGTTTCTCCTTTAAATCTCACGTCCTCGCAACGCCTGGAGATCTGCTTCAGTGTCTCTCGATATCTAAGACGCAACACCCTCTCGGAGACTCATCCAAGCACTGCTCACCTTCAACTAACTTCATTACTCTCTACGCCATCCAACGATCGTCACCAGTTGACTTTGACAATCTTTCCCTCATTCAATCAGATTCACTTGATCTTTCCAGACAAAAATGGACAGAGCTAAGCAGGCTGCCCTGGCAAAGGCAAAGGCAGCT
Organism: Diaporthe nobilis; assembly: GCA_023078575.1. NCBI lineage: Eukaryota > Fungi > Ascomycota > Sordariomycetes > Diaporthales > Diaporthaceae > Diaporthe > Diaporthe nobilis. The sequence continues at coordinate 3,499,101 of JAKZJT010000010.1, forward strand.
GCTGATGCCAATAAGAAGGTGCCGGCAGCCAAGACCACTGCGACAAGTGCCAGCGCCAGCCGACCACCGCCAGCCCAAGCCACACGTCCGCCAGCAGCGTCCACACAGCCCAGGACTTCTGCCCCGCCTCCTTCAGGTGCACCCCGTACCAGCTCTCCGGCAGCACCTCCTGGAGGCCGTGCCAGCTCTCAGCCACCTGCTGGCAGCACTGCCAAGCTGCCTGTGGTCGGAGGAAGAGCACCGACGCCTACTAGCAGGCCAGGATCCAGGGCTGGCCAGTCCGAGGAAAAGGTTGAGGCCGGACCTCCGCCTCAGGTCAAAGCGGGACCAGGTTGTGAGTTTTGGTTTCCGGGCCAGCACGCCTGGTCGAAGAAGAAGCTTCCAATGAAGGGATTTTGATACTAAACCGGGGGAAACAATATGCTCAAGCTTTACGTTTGTTCGATTGCTGGCGTTGCTTGTGGACCTGGGGGATTGTTGTAACATCTGTTGATTCACTTCAAACGACTTGGGCGTTGCTCCTTTTCCGTGCTCTGTCGATGGTAGAACCAATTATGCGTTTGTCTCAAGTGACCAGCCTCATTTCAAGTGTGTGCTATTCAATCTGTCCATCTGTGCCCTCCATTATCACCCCATGGTGTGCCACATGCATAATATGTTGGGTGTGGGCCACGGCTCGTTGAGAGACTGGTGTTAAGCAGACCTTGGATTTGATATAGTGGGTAGTTGTGATTGTTTTGGAAGTAGTATGCGCTTAAAGTTGCTGTTGTTACACTCTTTACTCAGATGTATTAGCTATAGTCATTCGTTCCTGAATTAGTAGTATGAAGAACTATTCTGGTCTAAAACTGTATGGAGCAGGTTGACCATGCTTTATGCCGGATCACTCTGGATAGCACATGCAGTTATAGGGCTTAGGCAGCAACCTTCCCTTAACCAACTCAACCAATCCATAGACCATTAATAATACACGCATATAGCCCAGCCAACAAACTGTCCCATCTCGAAGACGGGCAGTAACAAAAATAAGTATACCAAAGTCTACAGAGGTGCCAGAAGCCCCATGACACAGCGAAACTTGATTGCCACGAGACGTCGATGCCAACCCTGCCAACCTACTCCAGGGGCTGCCCTCACTCGACCAGCAAGCCAACCAACTCGGGAATGTTCCTGAAGAGACCCCACATGTACTTCTCTAGCTTGACTGCGCACCCGGTCCATATCGTCTTGGGACCTTTATACAGCTTGCAGTTGGTAAACATGAGCTTCAAATCAGCGACCATTTCTCTCGGGGAGCGATAATGATCAGCCTCCAGCCGCTCCTCTGCGGTGGAAAGATCCATCGGTTCTTGGATAACATCGTAGTAGTCAGGGGCGTCATCTTTGTTGACGGGGATCTTCATGTCCCATGGCACGAAATATTAAGTACTAGTAAGGTATATGGCCACTCTGGGCGGAAGATTGAACAAAACTAGAATTAGATGTTGACTCACCTTGCCAGGTAGAAATGCAGCAATCATGGGGCATTTCCATGTCACGTCTGAGTCGGATGATATGACAACGTTGAAGGATCGCGAACCTAATTTTGTGCACCCGTATTTGAACTGTGGCGTGCGACGATGTAACATCCGTCATAAAAGTCCGGCCGCTGCGGCGCAGGGACTTGACGGGTAGGCATGCGGCGTGACTCACTGGCACAGGTAGGATTTCTTGTTAGACCAAATGCAGTTGGCGCCACCAGATGACAGGACGAGAAACCAGCGGCTGGGTTATGATAAGATTCGGAGTGCATCCATCGTTGGCCAAGACGCAATTCTCCAATTCTCGCGTTCTACTTGAAGCCTTTCGGCCCGGCAAATGTTATCGCCAATATCATTGAGTGCTCACAAATCGCCCACAATGCCTCGCTGGAACCCCATACCGTCCGCAATACGCCACGAGCAGTCAACGGACACGGAAAATGAAAATAAGCCAACAGACAACCGCAAAACCAATGGCTACATTTTCAAGAGAGACGTTGACCGGCTGGGTGGCGAAACGCGCTTCATTCCCAAAGTGTGCCGTGCCATGCCTCTCTATCCCAAGACGTACGGCCTGAGCTGTGATTACCCAAACTGTCAACATTGTCACCCTGAGACTGCTGCCGGTCTTTCGAATCCGTATTATCGACCGTCGCCTCCCTGGAGACCACATGACGGTCGCCACTATTATGGGTACATCTATCACCCTGCGCCTGGGACATGTTTGGTGGGCCGGAAGGGCTGCAGGCCAGAGAAAATGATTTGGATCCGTCCCAAGAAAAACCAAAATGCTGCCAAGGATGAGACACGCCGGAGGGCTGCCAGAACTGAGGCCGCGGTCGAGGAAGAGCAAGACGACAGCAAACGTGATAGGGCGCAAAGGCTCAGCAAATGGGAGGCATCGACGTCTAGGCCCATCGACGAAGGCTGCGACCTAGCTATGTCCGAAGACATAGTCCTACCTACAGATGACTGGAAAGCAATGAGTTGGGACATTCAGCTCGCGATTTTGGCTAGCCAGGGTTTGTTGGATGATTACGAGGCCGAGGATGCCGACATCACATTGAACTCGCTTCGACGTGATGAAGACACATACACGGTCAGATACAAGACCGATAAAAAGCAGTCGAATAAGCGAAGGGTTTTCGAGGCGAGGGGGCCCCCGATTTGGGACGATGGTACGGACTGGGAGTTCGTTCTGAGCTCTCCGAGTGAGGACAGTATGTCGTGGGTAATGCTCGATGAGTAGAAAACACACAGGTGCTCTACGAACAATCTATGACGAGCGATCAATAGCTTTGCTCGTGCCTTTGCAGGATTGTGACAAATACATGTAATAATGAAAGTCCAAGGTACCGTGGAGGAGTAACAATGTATGCATGTATCAAAAAGGGTAGGATGGTGACCATTAGACAATTTTCTATCCCTATATGCTACAAGCCCGACGTCATGCGTTCTTGAATAAAACAAGACGATTAGGCTCCAACTCGAGTAGAGCTCATAGTAAGTATCGGAACTCGGGATTCTCGAAATCCGTTGCATCGGCACCATCAAAAGTGTCCCCTTCTTGAGTCTGCGCCGCCGCCGCCGCATCGTCTCTCCTCTTGTTCCTCATCTGCAGCATCAATCTCAAACCAAGAGCAACGCACACCTGCGCCACAGCACACGCGAGGATCACGATGCAGCCTGTTCTATAGTAGGGCGATTCTTGTTGCAAGAACGCATGTGGGCCGATGATATTTCCAGCGCAGTACGCCAGGAATACCAGCGCCGACGATGATGTTCGCTTGGTATATCCTCCCACGTTGGCGGAGGGCATCTGCAGCGCCAGGACGAGCGAGGCGACGTAGGAGCCGGAAATGTAATACCCGATCAAGACGCCGATCTTGTTGGCATAGTCCGAGCGGTCCATCCTCCAGATCAGGCTGACGCCGATGATGGTGGGTATGTTGTACAGCGCCATCACCGTGGTCCGCTGGTTCTTGTAGTGCGAGGCGATGTACGTGCCGGACAGGATCCAGACGACCTGGAATGCGCCCTGCGGAATTCCGAGGGCGGTCGTCTTGAGTGGATCGGTGACAAGACCCTTGACGATGAGTTTTCCAAAACTCGCGTAGCCCCCGTTGATGACCTCGTTGAAGAGCACAAAGAGGAACAATAGCCAGACCTGTGGGTCCATGAATGCCTCGCCAACTTGGGTCCATTTGACTGTCTTGTTGAGAATTCCCGTCTTGGCAAGTCGGCCGCGGGCAATGAGAAGGGCCTTTTCCTCAAGGGTGAACCGCTTCGCTTCTAGGATTGAGTCGGGCAGGAAGAACATCAGGACAATGCCCCAGATGACTGTCACGCCACCGCAGAGGAGGAAGATGGCCTTCCAGACTGGGAAGCCATGGATCTGGCCTATGCCATAGGTCAGGATGCCGCCGATCATGGACCCAAATCCATTGCAGCAATAGAAGATGCCGGCACGGAACGGCTGTTCTGGGCGAGTGTACCTTTGGAGTATTAGCACCATGCACTCCGAGTCTGGGGTCTGTTTGCAACCTACCACATAGAGACTATCATCATGAAGCAGGTCGTGATGGGGGCCTCAAAGATGCCCAGCAAGAAGCGGCACGTCCCGAAGCCGGCAAAGTTGTGGCAAGCCGCCGTGATCATCAATATCCCTCCCCATCCCAACACGCACGCGGACACAATCTTGGCCATGCGTGTCTTTTGCGCTGCCCACATCCAAGGGTACTCGGCGACCAGGTAGGCGAGATAGAACATGGAGGTGAACCATGCATACTGTTCTTGGTTGATGCCGGTGCTGCTGAACAGGTCGAAGACGGCGGCGTATGACATGGCCTGCTTGTCGATGTACTGCAGCACATACGTTCCGGCAAGGAGGGGCAGGACGATAAAATCGATTTTGCGGACCAGGCGTTTGTTCCTGTCCTCGTCGGCTAGGAGCTCGGCGAGATATTCATCGGAGTAATTGTGCTCGCGGAGGAAGACCTCGGAGGCATCGAGCGCGATGATCTCGCCCTGTGTGATGGACTTGATGCGGGAGATGGAAACATTGTCGTCGGCACCTTTGGAGGTGGTAGGCTGCTTCTCGAGTGCCACCTTCTCGTCCTGGGTCGCCATGATGGAGGAGTTGGCGGTAGGATGAATGGTCTAGGACGCAAAAAAGTGTCGACGCGCAATGGTATTGAGAGGACAACAATCTGCTATGTAGGAAAAGGAATCCGGTAAATATCACTTTTAGTCTCTGTTTTTATCAAGGAATTGCCACAGAGGCTTACCCGACCGCATGGTCAGCTGGTTTTGTTATCAAGTTGGTACCCACATAGGTCTTGGACGGCAGGGTTTCTTTGGAACATTTATCTCACAGGCGTTGTGATAGCGGAACGAGGCACGAGCTCAAAAGTGATATTAGCCGTGGATCTTTCTATTATCCCACAGCTTTGACGGCAGTCTGCGAGCGCGCGACTTGAACTTGTTAAAGATGGTGATGAGTTCTCAGTCCACCATTTCATTGCCTTGAATTGCTCTATTGATCAAGGAACCACAGCTACACACAGAAGTGCGCGTGGTGCGTGTGGTGCGTTAACATCTCGGCCATGACTCTCCCGGCTCCCTTTTCCGTCAAATGGCAAGGACCAGCAGGACTACGAAGCAATAGTGAGCCGGAAACTTGTCCGTGTTGCCCCATGTTGTCGTTACCTAAATGATTGACGTCGTGCGGAGGATAGGGAGGACATTCCTGGTAAGCCACATGATAGGCTTGCGGCCGGGGGATAACGGCCAACCCCGTTCGGCACTTCCTATCTGACATGGCGGGCGGACCTATCGTGCAGCTAGCCGTAGAGATAGCGGTTCCGGGGTGGTGATGCCGGTCCCCTGCCGGTTCGGCTCCGATACTCCGACATCGCGTCTATTGGGTCTCGACTCGGTATTTAGGCCGAAAACGACGACATCCCGGTAAGCGTCGTTCACGACGACGATGCATCGATAGACGTCAAGTGCATCACGTGTGCACCGCCAGCCTTCATCATGGTCCTGCAAGTCGACTCCTCGCGGCCTACAGTCCAGTTGCCGCAGCAGGGCAAAGTCATCGGCATCACCCACCCCAAGGACGAGAGCGCCCACCGTCCACGCGCAGTCGATGCGTTCCTGGGAATCCCTTACGCTGTGCCACCAGTCGGCGACCTGAGGTTCCGTCCGGCCAAGAAACTCCCGCCGAGTCCCGAAAATGTTCTCGACGCATCCAAGTACGGCCCAGCAGCCCCGGGAAGACCGCTGCTGATTGCAGACCCATCGGCACCTCCGCTGGTCTACAGTGAAGACTGCCTGACGGCTAATGTGTTCCGGCAGTCTGGAAGCACCTCTCAGGATGGAAAGCTGTTGCCAGTTGCAGTTTACATCCACGGTGGAGCCTTCAACCGCGGAACCGCAAGCATGCACAACACGGCATCCATGATGAGCTGGGCCGAGGATCCCTTCGTGTGCGTCTCGTTCAACTACCGCGTGGGATCTTTGGGTTTCCTGCCGAGCGGGCTGAGCGCGAAGGAGGGTGCGCTGAACCTCGGGCTGAAGGATCAGATTCTTCTGTTTGAGTGGGTGCAGGAAAACATCAAGGCATTCGGAGGAGACCCGGCCAACGTCACGCTCTTCGGGCTAAGTGCTGGTGCGCATTCCATCGGCCATCACCTTATGCACTACACGGAGGGCGTGAAGCCTTTGTACAACCGTGTCATCATCGAATCCGGTGCACCGACTTCTCGCGCTGTCAGACCCTATGACGCTCCCGTTCACGAGGCACAGTTCAAGGACTACCTTGCTGCGGCAGGGGTGCCTTCTGATCTGCCCGAGGACAAGATCTTTCCGTACCTGCGATCACTGCCGTCGGAGAAGATCCAAGACGCACAAAACACCGTGTTTGGTGCATACAACCCCAGCCTGAAGTGGGCATTCCAGCCAGTCATTGACGGGGAAATCATCCCAAGGCCACCCTTGGAGACGTGGCGGCAAGGAAAGTGGCACAAGGTTCCCATCATGACAGGTTTCCAGAGGAACGAAGGAAGTCTCTACGTGGACAAGACCATGAGCAAATCAGAACAGTTCACGGGTTTCTTCCGTGACTTGTTGCCACTGCTGTCCGAAGAGGACCTCGAAACCATTGATGGGCTCTACCCAGACCCTGCAAAGGATGCTAGATCACCGTGGAAGGAGGAACGGGACGGTGTCGGCGCTCAGTACAAGCGAATAGAAGCGGCCTACGGACACTATGCATACGTGGCCCCTGCGCGGCAGACTGCGGAGTTCGCGAGCGTGGACGTCCCGGTCTACTTGTACCAGTGGGCTGCGATATCGACAGTCCTCAACGGTGCTCAGCACGCGGACAACATGAGGTATGAGGTCTGTGACCCCAAAGTCGTGGCAGTGAGCGAGAACCAGGCCGAGCTGGCCAAGACGATCAACTCATATGTCACCAACTTCATCACCAAGGGTGACCCGAATGCCGGAATAGCAAAGCCAAAATGGGAGCCGTACAATAAAGAGACACCCAAGTCATTGGCGTTTGGACTGGGTAACGAGGAGCTCATAGGCGGTGGTCTGGGCACGACGGCCAAGTTTGTAGACGACGAATGGGCGAGAAAGGAGAGCGAGTTCTGGTGGAGTAAGGTCGATTTGTCACAGCAGTAACCAGGAAGCAGGCCAATAAGAAACTATTTCCCAGGTCATTAATTACTGTAGTCTACTGATTGTGTACGGGATGAAAACAGCCACTGACACTGCCAAGATATAAGAATGGGTCGAGATATGCATGCCACAGCATGTTGTAATCCGATAAAGGTGGAGTTCCCCGCCCGCCGGCCGCGGAAGAAGGACGGCGTGGGCTCGATCCATGCTGTTTCCCGCGGGAAACTGATGCATAGGGAATTGATAGGTGGCCAGCATTTGTCTTAGAAAACTTGTCCCATCTGAATTAATATTACGATATCGCAAACGTGGCTGAGCGTGGGCTTGAGATGCCCCGGATGTGTCCCCTGCCGCACTTATCCGGACCGATGCCGGATCGGAGAAAGTGTGTTTTGAAAGTCATCGTGTGTACATAACCAGACAAGTGAGGCCGAGTCTCTCATCGTGAACACTTTTGAGGTATCGTGTAATCCAACACCACACCGAATCCCAGATACCACACAGCGGAATACCGTGAACATGTCCACCACCGTCACACTCCCGGAGCCGTTCGCCTCCATCCCTCGGTCCACCCTCACATTCGGGCCATCACCAATCCAGGCCCTCCCCAAGATCTCACAGGCCCTCGGCGGCAAAGTGAACGTCTACGCCAAGCGCGAAGATGTGAACTCGGGCCTGGCGTACGGCGGCAACAAGGTCCGCAAGCTGGAGTACCTCGTCCCACAGGCCATCTCGGAAGGCGCCGACACGCTCGTCTCCATCGGCGGCGTCCAGTCCAACCACACCCGCGCCGTCACGGCCGTCGCCGTCGCCAGCGGGCTCAAGGCGGCCACCGTGCAGGAGCACTGGGTCGACTGGACGGACCCCGGCTACGAGAAGGTCGGCAACCTGCAGCTGAGCCGGCTCATGGGCGGGGACGTCCACCTGGACCCGAGCGGCTTTGGCATCGAGCACAAGACCACCCTGGCGAACCTCACCAAGGACCTGGAGAGCAAGGGGCAGAAGCCCTATTATATCCCCGCGGGCGCAAGTGATCACCCATTTGGAGGGCTGGGCTTCGCAAGATGGGCATTCGAGGTGGAGCAGCAAGAAGCGGAACTTGGCGTCTTCTTTGATACTATCCTCGTGTGCGCTGTCACCGGGAGCACATTCGCTGGCATGATCGCCGGGTTCAAGCTGGCGCAGAAGAACGGGGGCAAGCCCAGGAGGGTCATCGGTATCGACGCCAGTGCCAAAGTGAAGCAGACTTTTGACCAGGTCTTGAGAATCGCCAAGTTCACCGCCGCAAAGATCGGTCTGTCGGAGGATGACATCACGGAGAAGGATGTTGAGCTGGTGGACAGGTATCATGCTGGCACGTACGGTATTCCCGATGAGCAGACTATTGAGGCCATCAAGTTTGGTGCCAGCACGGAGGCTTTCATCACAGACCCCGTGTACGAGGGCAAGAGCCTGGCGGGTATGATGGATATGATCAAGAAGGGAGATATCCCGGGAGGAAGCAACGTGTTGTATGCTCACCTGGGTGGTCAGCTGGCCTTGAATGCATACTCAACAATTCCATGAGGAAGGAGGCATGTAGTAGTCATAAGTTCCAAAAATATGAAGCAGCCTCCCCGATCGATTTGTTCCTACAAACGGGAAATTTTCCTTTTGTAAGCAGAATCAAACTGCTTGACTGATACCGGGCCGGTGTAGCCACTAGAACACTTGTTAGCAATGGGACATTTAGCTTCCATCAAGGCAAGTGTCCACACGTCTTGGTCTTCTTGCATATTTGCGTAACTGATGTCACAGATTCGTATGTGTAATTACCATAAGTCATGCCGAACTCGTACTAACCTGAAAAGTGCCAGAACACCCTAGAATGCACCTTGTTTGTGCCCCAGGCCGGCTTTAAGACGCATGGTATGTTTCTCAGCACTTCATTGGTTGTTGTGCCGCTGTGGTAAGTACAGCACATGCTGACAAGGCGGCAAAAGATAACCCCTCTTTTTTGACGGAATGACCACCGCCTCACTTTGATATCGATACTTCATTGTGAATATTTCTCGTCGATCTCATGTTGTGCTCGAGCTGGGTTCTGACATGAAAGAAGTTCTTTTCGCTTCTATCACTCGTCATGGGACGGCCGAAGGCCACGACAGTATACCTATGGAGCTGTTGCTACTGCGGACATGGTGGCATGAACGCCAACTCCACTCCGAGTTGTTTGAGTTGTGGTGTGGCACGTTGTGGAAACTGTCACATGGAAGCCCATAAGGTGGGCAACATGTCATTGCCGGACCAAAGAAAGGAGACCAGAGATAGGGAAAATCGTCCCGCCGCCACCGAAAGCACGAAACGAGAGAGTGCTTTCACTCCCGTGAATCGTTTCACTCCCGTGAATCGTGAACCTGATGGGAAACGGCCCAAGGTACCCACAGAACAGGATTCAACTGCTAAGAAAACACCAAAGGTTTCCAACACAGAACCAGGAGCCTCGCCACAACCTCCGGATCTGATGAGAGACCTCCTGGACGCGAAATATCCATCAAACCATCAAGGAGACACAACAGGCGTCGTGAATGCAGGCATGTCAGATGCCCAAACTGTTTTCAGCACTGCCTCATCGGCCATGACTCTAGTTGATCCAGGTGCTGCGGAAACATTCGCTCGTGGCATTATGAAGTTCCAGAGTTTGGGATACCTTTGGCCACAACTGGTTGGCCGCTGCGACACAAAGGAAAGATGCATTTATGTCATCGAGAGGCTCCTCAAGCGCTATTCCAAAGATTTAGCACTTGTGAGCGACAAAATACAAGCCTCCAAAATGTCAGGCAGTCAGCTCTGCCTCACTGCTGCTCGATTTGTTCGCAAATCACGAATCCAAGTTGCACACAAGATCTGGGAAGAGCAGGTTGAGGGTACGAGCGATTTGACGGGAAAGGATGCCATGGAAGGTCTCGTAGACATCGAGGTTCCTGACCTGGAGGTTGATGAAGACGACAATGTACCAACAATTGACGACTTGTCATTCGAGACTATCGAAGAAATCTTGTTCGACAAAAGCCCGATTTTCTCCCTTCAGGCAAATATTAAACTGCTGATAAATCTTTCGGATCCAATGGAAAATAGCACGGTCTACCGGCTATCAGCTTGTTTAAACATTTTCATCGGGAACACGATCTCGTCGCTCTGCGAGCCCTCTCCGTCACCAGGTTATACTCGGCTGCGATATACGTGTGTTAGTTTGATCAACCTCATTTTTTACTGTTCTTGATAGCCCTCCTGTGTTCAGAAACTCTACTCTTTATGATGATTCGAGACGCCGCTAACAGTTCTCCATTTCATTGAAGAGATGCGGTTGTAGGCTATATGATGACTTCAAGGAGGTCCAACCTGGGGCGCTGACCAAGCTGGAAAACCTCCTAGCCAGCTACTTCGGTGAATACCCTATCACTCTACAGCCTGGAGACTTCGACCCTACTCCTACAACAAACAGCCCCAACAACCATAAGACTCCGGGCAACCTGATGAGTGTATGGAAACGTCTTTTTGGTGCCCGCCAGAAGGATAGCCGTCTTCCCTGGACCAGACAGAGCAGGAATAATATGGAGCTCAGTATCTGTTCGATAGGTACTTCAAATGGAAGGGTAGATCACATTTTCGTTCTGATGTGTCTTCCCTTTATGCGATGGGCAAAAAAGCTTCATCAACTCGACATGTGCAATCTGCAATCGGATCAGGTCTTCTTCCTTTCATTGCGAAAACAATATTCCCTCATGCAGAAGTCAAGACCATTGACATCCTTTGCGAGGTTTCGTCGGGTTAATTCGCTAGACTTTGTCAAAGTAAGTGATTTCATCAATGACCTATGCCACATTCTGGTGTGGTATTCTGCTCGAGCTCTTAATCAGTCCGCAACATTAAGCCTCCACAGCTGTTGTAAAGCTGCGAACACAATCGAGGAGATAGACTGACCAGGTAATGTTACAGTTCGAGGTGTATAGAAACGAATTTGTGGATGTTCACGACAATCCATCTGTGCCAGATCGAGAAGACGGGGAACACGCAAAACAGAATTACACTTATGATCCTCTGCCCGCCCATTCAAACCCACCGATCGGACCGAATCTTCTTATGCATATGTTCCAGCATCCAGAGCACGCAGATGCCGAACCAGTCTTGTACAGGAAAATTCCAAAGAAGCTCCATGCTAAGCTAGCGCCCTGTCCTGTAAAGGGCAGCGCCATCGGGTGGGGAGTGCATTTCACCGAAGGAGTTGACTGGGTGGTCTTGTTCGCCTACGGATGCATTGGATTTTCCTGTGCCCTGGCTTTTGCTGTGGCTTGGTCAGCAGCACGTGGCGATATCCAGAGTGGGTTTGCCATGGGAGGCTTCATGGTGACCTTTGTGGGATTTTGCCTCGGAATCGCTCGGACGGAGATTCAACTCGGGATCTAATTTTATGCTCCCAGGTAGGAGTCACTCAGATTTCGAGGGAAGACGAAGGCACGGAGCGACGCGGAAAGGAGCGCAAGCAGGAATATTCGGCAAATTGTGTCGAATCTGTTCTTCTTTTGCAGAGTATCTCATGAGATAGGTCTTGTATTCAGTATAAACTAAAGCAACACAATTACTTCCAGAATATCCTCCCCTCCATCAGGCGCCTCGCCGTCCGAAATACAGTGGCCCTCTCAAGCTCACCTGCTCCATCATACTTTGCGTCGACATGCAACGTGCCGCTTGCGTGGTGTATGACCAGTCCTGATTTCCCCGGCTCCATACTCATACATTTGGAAACGGTGCTGCCGGGAAGCTTCGACGCTGCTGCGAGGGCAAGCGCGACCGTGACGGGGATAGCCTTGTGGGGCTGGCCAACAGACATTGCACGGGCGACTATGCTCTCACCCGAGTCCGTGTTAGGGGAGACGATTGCGATCTTGGGGACACTGCCAGGCACCTCCTCAGGCGAAGTAGCCAGGCCCATCCGGACGCCGACCTGCCGCCGGATCTTGTCCAGGGTGCCCATGAGTGTCGGATGGTCCTCAATCCCTTGTGGCGTCACCTGCCCGTTGACACCGAGATCCGAGGCAAGCACGAAGCAGCACGGGTTGGCAACATCGATGCATGTGGTCTCAACCCCCTCGAACGTGTCCGTCACGTTGCCGGTCGGGAGCAGCTTCCCCGTCCGCGACCCGGCGGGCCTGATGAAGTCGAGGCGGACAGGCGCCGCAGTGCCCGACACCCCGTCGATGGAGAAGTCGCCGTGGGCCACTGCCTTACCGTCGGCGACAGGGAACTTGGCGTGGATGATCTTGCCGGTGTTGGTGTTGTGGATGCGCACCGTGAATTCCTCGCACTCGACGCCCTGCGGCGCCTCCACCATCCCGCTGTCGACCGCGAACGGCCCCACGGCCGAGGACATGTTGCCGCAGTTGCTGGAGTAGTCGACGTGCGTGTTCTTGATCCCCAGCGAGATGAAGGTGTAGTCGACGTCTGCATCCTCGCGAGCGGAGCGGCCGACCACGCAGATCTTGGACAGGCTGGAGATGCCGCCGCCCATACCATCGAGCTGTCGGCCGTTGGGGTCGGGGCTCCCGATCACGCCGAGGAAAGGTTGGGCCCATTCATCTCGGTTTTTTGGGAGATCTTCCTGCCGGAAAAAGACTGCTCGAGAGGTTCCACCGCGATAGTAGGCCGCTGGGAGCGAGTTCTGCTTGCGTAATGAAGAGACCATCCGCGTCGACGGCGACCCGATGGAGGCCAGGCGCGTCGTCCGTTGGGGTTGGGATTTACCGACCGGCCTGGAAAGACTGTTCAAACCGCTAGCTACAGGACGTCGACAATACATGATGCATTGAAAGCAGCATCACTGGTCATCTCTAGATCCGCCTGCTCTTACTCACGGGTAACTATGCCGAGCATCTCATGTCTAGCCGGCGTGCTGTCTGCCCATTGCTTGTAGGTAAACGTAGGCTTGCGGGTAGATGCTTGGCGGCATCAGTGGGCCCCAGAGCCCCTGGAACCGAGCGGCCCAAAGCCGGCCGTAACGCCGTGCGGTTGACCGGAGGCTCGGGATAAAACCGCCAAACTCTGGAGATAAGCTTACGCAGCTTAATTCACAGGACAGCCAGGTCTCCCCGGCCTAAGGTGACGAAAACTTGTACAGGAGACGTTGGTGGTTAGTGAAGCCTGTGCACCCCTAATAATGCCGGCTATACCAACGCCGAAGCCCTCGAGTTGAGGACATGCATACTTGCCTCTGCTGGTCCAATGGAGCCAGAACGACACCACATAGTTTCCTATCAACACGTGTAGAAACAGTTGAAACAGTTGTTATTCATCACGGGGCAGACTGATCATGTAGCTAGGATGGACTTCACACTATCATGCCAACACGGGTATCTCGTCGAAGAAATTCGCTCTCAATGATGCTTTCAGCATCCTCCTCCCCCACCACCACAGCCACCACCACCACCTCCGCCGCCGCCGCAGCCTCCTCCTCCGCCCCCTCCACACCCTCCTCCTCCTCCTCCTCCGCAACCACCACCTGCTCCGGAGCCACCGCACCCACCAGCCCCGCCACAGGCCCCGGCCGCAACTCCTCCGGAACAGCTGCCGGCAGCACAGCTGGCCCAGCCCTCGCAGCCTCCCGAGCTCACATACCCTGGATCCCAGCCGTAGTACATGCCAGGCGTGAAGTACATGGGGTAGATAAAGGGGCTGTACATGAAGTACGAGTACCCCCAGTGGTCGTAGTACTGGTCACGGGGCGGCAGCTTGCGGCCCTTCTTCTCTGCGCGCCGGCGGGCCTTCTCGTAGTTGAGCTCCAGCTGGCGGTACTTCCTGTCGCGCGCGTAGGCCGTGAGCCTCTCCTTGGCGGAGGAGACGTCAGGCGCGGCGCGCACGGCGTTGTGGGAGGATATGTGGGCGCTCTTGTCGGGCGGGCAGAATTGGGCCTGGCCCGACGCGTGGAAGTTCTCGGCGGCCTTGTCCTGGTCCGACACGCCGAGGACACGCGACACGGTGTTGATGTGGGTCGATCGGATGGTCTCGCAGTACCAGCAGGTGCACTCGCTGTAGACGACCGAGTACTTGGCCTGGTAGGCCTTGACGGTCCACGCGAAGCAATCAGAGAGCTTGTCTTCGTCGATCTTGTCGTCGTGGTCGATGAACTTGGTGGTTCGGGCCGTGGTGTATTCGTAGTAGGCACTAGGGGAGAGTTGGTGGGTGTGCCATGCGAGGTCCACGTCCAAGGTCGGCACACATGTCCTGGTAGGATTGTCCGCCATGAGGGAGACGAACCTCTCGTACTTTGTGATCAGCCGGGTCATGGTCTCGCGGCACGCTGGGCTATGTAGCCAGTCGATCTGGTACATCTTGCCAGTGAAGACGCCTTGCCTCATGACAGCACCACTGAGGTCCAAGGCGAAGGGACTGAAGTTCTCCCAGTAGCGGGACATCATTTTGCGGACGCATATCTTGGCTGCCGTGAAGATCCTCCCGCGGCCGTAGGTGGGCCGACCCTCGATCTCCCGGAGGGCCACACCGTCGCGCAGGACTTCCTCGATCTTGTCGCGTACATTTTCCATGGTTGGACGTGGTGTTGAGCCAGGTTGAATGACGCCGGCAATCTGGGAAATAAGCTTGCTGGCGATCATCCTGTTTGGAAACGTTCGAGGGAAGGTTGGGCCGCGCATATCTATGGGGACCGGCTCCGGGCTCCCTTTGATAGGATCGAGGATCGTCCCGGGCATCGGAACAGAGTTGACGACTAGAGACTGGGCGTCTTTTGTGAATTTGGCAACAGACAGCAGCTCCTTGTCGATCTGTATCCCACACGAGGGACACGGACGCTTGAACTGGCCGTCACCATATCCGGACCCCACCAAGCCACCGAAAGCTGGTGTCTTGGATGCCTCACCTGCCCCGCAGGTGGTCCATGGATGCTCTATGGTTATCTGGCAGGCGGGGCACTTGATGTATTTGGTGGAGGCGTCGTCTGCATTCTCCCAGTTGCGACCCGTGCTGGCCACCCACGCTGCCTTTGTCTCGCCCGATACATCGTAGTTGAAGTCGGTGTCGATGGCGGACGAGATGACGCCCCAGGGCATTCCGGTGGCCCATAGAGAGGAAAGGCCGCAGCGGAGGGTATCTTCGAGGTAGGCGCGGGGGTTGAGCATATGTGCGTGCCATCTGCGCGGAGTTAGCATATCTGGTGGCAGGATGGCAATGCGAGCTAGTAACTCTGGGGTTTCTGGGAACTTACACCATGAGCACATCAAGCGGGGGTAGCATGTCCTGTGACCACCGCAGGTATGATTTCTCGTCGACAAAGTGGTGATACTTTGCCCCCGACTGGTCGTTCATGTCGGCCTCCCTTAGCATTGTCTTGGGGAACACGTTCCACCAGGCCTCGTAGCGGTCGACGGCGCGAGCGACAAACAGGGCCCATCTCTTCTCGCGGATCTTGCTTAGACGGATCTTTTGTATGTCGGAAGGTGCTATCCTGTCCTTTTCCCCTTTCGAGGCACTGAGGTCTGGGGCTTCAGCAGCAGACGGCGGGAGAAGATCTTCGGGCAGCTCCGTGTCGATGTCGGAGTCGGGGCCGTCAGCGCGGCTGTCCCAGATGTCCCATAGACCGTCCGTGTAGCCGACATCTTCCTTGAGAGACTGCAAGGCGTAGAGGAGTTTCAGGTGGGCGAGGCAGGTGTCGACGGTGGGGTCTTGGGGCGTGGGCGAGATGTTCAGGCTCGAGAAGGCGGCGGTTATGTCGACGACATCGGGTGGGTTCTGTACAGGCTGGGCAGCAGCGTAGGCTGGAGGGGCCTCGTTGAGACTGCCATTGGGTCGATGAGTTGGCTGGGAAGGAGTGTCGTCCTTGGACTCGCCGTTGGACTTGGCCTTGGACTTGAAGAGCGAGGGCATCTTGACTAGACTTGGCTCCACATGCGGCTTGGGCACCTCTCAAAAAGCTTGGGGAGCTTGGCAGGGCCCTGAGTCCTGGGCTCTGGGGAAGTGGGGTCCCTTGGGGTTTAAGTGAGTGCACCTGCAACAGGCTGCAGTTTAGGGGACCGAGTTGGGGCAGTGGCGATGCGGGGTATCTGTTGGCGAGTTCGTCACTTGTGGTCTAAGACAATCTCAGACAAGCATCTCTGCATTCGGGAGCCAGGAAAGCTTGTTGGCCTGGGCGACTTTACTGCAGATATATATGCAACGACATCTTCTCAGATCTTCAAAAATAGGAGCAGCATCGTGTGCTGGCAGAGCCATGCCCGTCCAAGATACATCCTGCGAATGACGTCGTTTGCTGCGGCTGAGCAACCGTCCTTTGTTCCATGCTGAGTAGGGCTGACTCGAGGTTCCACCGTCGACAGCCCATGCAAAGCCCACATTCTCATCAAGCAGGGCCGAGCCTCAGGCCGTCACGAGCCGCTTCAAGAACCTCCAAACATTTCCTGCCAGATCTGCCAGATCTGCAGGCTCGCCAGCAGGCTGACCTTGTCTCTGCCTTACCGAGCTGCCGAGGCAGGTTTGATTTGATCAGGTGCAACATGTTTGCGTCCTTAGTGCGATCCTTCGCTTGCAGCAATCGCTTATTAGTGGGAGCCTGTCTCGATTATGCTGTGGCTTGGGGGCTAAGGATGAGGCAGTGTTTTGGGCTTGACTCTGCCCTGTTCGCAGCCATTTGCCACTGAGACCTTCATCCCCAGCCCAAATGGACGGGAAAAGCATAGGCCCTTCCAAAGGACACCCATCAACCATGATATCCAACTACAAATGCGATACCACAATTGGAATACTGATAAAGTCACCATGTAATTATCGTACACGTGGCTAAATGCTGAAGTGCCTACATTTCCGTACCCAACCCGGGCGTCGACGGCTCCAGCTCATCCTCCTCACAGCCGCGCTCGGTTCGAAGCTCGAATCGAAGCTCCCATCGACCTAGCTTAGACGTCTGGAGCATCAAAGAACGCCCGTAGAACCTTCCAGAAAAGTGCCTCCGTCGCTGGCATCAGTAGTCCAAGTAGTCCTGAAAAGGCGAGGCCGTCGGCCGACCGTCAAGGTCGATCCGGCGCTTGGCCTCGCGACCATGCTCTTCGTCATGGTTAGCGTCGTCTGCCTTCCGCTTCGAGCCGCGGAGAGGCAGGTCCAACTTGGACATATTTGTGTCAGTATACGAAGCTGGAGTGTCCCGCTGGCGAGCCCATTCTTTCCTCTTGCGAAAGGCCGCTCGCTTCGACGCCGTCAGCGCACTACCTAGTATGTAAGCTCGCGGGTCTGGGTCATTCGGCATTTTGGCCGATTTACGCGGCTGGGATGGCGGGACCTCGAGTGTGTCGGCAACTTTACGTGTAGAGGACGTGGTCTCTGTCGATTTGGCACGAGTGGGTACGGGTCGCTCGAAGAGGTGGGAGTCATCCCTGGCTGGGCCTGAGACTTTAGACGGGTGCTAAAGAATTGCGACGAAGATTGTCAGCTGTGACCTTGAAAGACAAAAGATGGGAATGGAATGGGGAGGGGAAGTTCCGCAGCGTGGCTTACAGAGTCGGGTAATTGGAATTCGGGGTACACATGACCTCCTTGGGCATCCTGCTTGGCTATCATGGCCTGGATTTGTTGGTCGACCTCTTCATTGTCAGGGTCGAACGGGTCTGTGAGCCTCGCCCGGATTATGTTCCAGTTTCGCGTCATGGCTTGTCTTGATCACACAGCTCAGTGTTGTCGCGCCGTAGGCCGCTGGGGGTCCACAATGATTGAACAGCTGGTGACAATGCGTATGGTTCGACATTTACCAAAGCACAGTAAAACCAGCCAAACAAGCCTAATAGTCCCACCACCCGTCTAGTACTTAGGACTAGCTGGTTGGCGTGGGAGTTCATGGGCTCTAGTCGAATGGTCGAAGATGCTGAAGAGGTCCGATGACATGAACCAAGCAGGACAGCCAATACCCAAGTGATTTCAAGTACTGCTTGTGCAGTATGACATGTTCCGAAAATGCATCGATACTCTGGTGTAGGATGGAGGCCGTGTCCAATGATGGATAGGCGTGCCAATCCCGCTCGTAAATCCAATGGTTGTTGACTGTTGCTGTGGCAGCTGCTATGGGCATGGGCCTGGGCCTGATAAGTCCAGTGCAATCTGGGAAGCGCGACATGTGGCCATGTGCTGCCGCCACTAGGAAGGTGGGATGTTGACAATGTTGGCGTTAAGGTTGGGAGGGCATCCGACGTGTCCAAGCCGTCGCGTTTCCAATGCACAATCTCTCCCAAGGTAGGATCTGGTTGCAATGGCTGCATCTTCCATACAAAAGCCAAAGCAGCAGCCCAATTAACCAGGCACCAGGTAGAGCTGAGTGTGAGCCTCAGCCCTGGCCTGTCAATCTCACGGCTTGATGTTGTCGACGAAACATCCTCCTCTCCTCACTAGAAGTTGTCGGACTCCAGGCTGAAGCGCATCAGGCGATCCTCCAAGTCCCTCATCAGCTCCTCGTCGTGCCCGCTGTACCGCACCAGGTCCCGCAGCGCCCTGGTCGTCCTCGGGCTGTACGGCCCGTGCTTCTCCTGCATCAGCTCGAACGCCTCCCTGAAGAAGCTCTTGCCCTTGTCGGCGTCGCCGCCGTCGCACTCGCACATGCCGTTGATGCGCAGCGCCTGGTACGTCAGCTCGACGCAGCGCTCCTCGCTCTCCCGCATCAGCGTCGGCTCGTTGTCCATGATGTCCTGCCGGATCTGGTCCAGCCTCCGCAGCGCCTCGGGGAACTTGTCCTGCCGCCGCAGGCACATGACCAGCTGCAGCTCCAGGTGCAGCCGCTGCTCCACGGGGACGATGTCCGGGTCGCACGAGCCCACGATGTACCGCAGGAACGCCTCGCGCTCGTCGTTGAGCCGCAGCGAGTCGAGGATGTCCGCGTACGTCCCCGTCAGCTTCACGAACGAGTCGATCTTGAACGGGTACAGGTAGCCCCGGAACTGGTGCCACGCCGCCTCCGCCGCCAGCTTGCAGATGTTGCGGCTCGTCTCGACGTCGGCGAGCTTCAGGTCCCTGCAGATCAGTGTGATGGGGTGGCTCGGCCCCAACACAACCTTGCTGAGGTCGTGCAGGTACGACACCAGCATCTGCATGATGTCCGGCTTCTTGAACCAGAGGCACAGGGACATGATCTGCATGAGCACGAATATGAACTGCGGGTCCCGGTCGAGGAGGCACGGCCTGATCAGCTCGAATGCCCCGTCCAGCGACTTGAACGCGACCCGGTCGAGCCCCGTGAGGAGGCTGAGGTTGGCCAGCGTCTCCTCAAAGGCCATATGGCATCGATGCACCGGCCCCTCGTGCTTGATGTCGACAATCACACCGTCCGCCTTGGTGCTCTCGAACGTGCCAAGCACGTAGCCCCTGCTGTGCAGCAGGACACTCTCGGGGATTCGAATGCTGTCGGGCAGGCTGATCTGCGGCGACAAAGGCGAGGTGCTTTGGGCAAAGTCCCACGGCGAGAAAGGGCCGGACGTCAGTGTGTCCCAGCCGGGACTCGGGCTTGCGCTGCCCCGGGTCTTGGTGTCGTTCTTCAGGGCTCGCCGGGCGACGGTGGCTCTCCTCTGCATGGCCTGCTGCAGCCTGTCGGCTCGGATGAGACGATCGCCCACCTTGTAGAACTCGGGCGCTGACGCATCGCCGCCCGCCACGTCGTCCTTCTTTACGATGGTGGTGATGTCGCTGGCCCTGACGTTCTTGGAAATCCGCCACTTTGTCAGGCGGTCCTTGTACATCTTCGCCCTGCAGTGTGCGATCAGCATGACTGGATCCCCGCGTCGGTGGATCTGAGATGGCAGGGGTGGCTGCACTCACGTCGCCCGGAACCCATAAGTCTTGTCCATGAAGGCAATGAGCTCCTTGAGCTTCATGTTCTCGTCCCGGTAGTGCTGGGTGATGATGGGCCGGAACTTGATCCAGTCGTCGGGCGTTGCCCATGTGCCGACCGGCTGCTGTGACGCGGGCGTCAGGCTGGACGCCGGGCTCGCTGGTGGTGTGGCCATCTTCATGCCTGTGGCTATCTCCTTCTTAGGGTTGGTCCTCATTTCTGGCGTCTGTCCAGAGCTCCTCGATAGAAGACGCAAGCGGCTGGGATAGATTGCCTTAGCGATGCTGTCCCCAGGCAGGTTCGTTTGAAGGGCAAGTGCGGAGTGGTATCTCGAGACTGCACGGCACTACGGCCTTCATTTCCTTCTCATCTTCACAGGCGGTGGTTGGATGGTGAGATGCAGATGAGACAAAGGACGCAGGAGTCCTGGAGTCACCGTTGGGAATCCGGAAGAGCGTCTGCGTCTAGGTCAGCTTAGACGCTAGAATACCACCTGGCGCTTCTGGCTTTAATGAGTGCGACTGCGCTAGCCAGGGTGGGGAGCATCCGAATTTGGATTCCAGGCTGCTAGGACCAGAGAGCATGCAGTCTATCTATCCGAGCCACCTACGGAGTACACAGATGGCCCAAGACGAGGCTTTGGGGTCGTTACAAGGAAGCGGAATGTGACATATCTGCACAAGCAAAGGGGACTTTTGCATCCCATAAGCCGACACGGATGAGACATGTTTTGTCGACCCTGAGTAACCTGCCAGCCTGCGATGCTCCCAGCGTGTTCCCAGCTGGGGAACGCGGGGAGTCTGGACTGGTATCCGTCCTGCCTGCTGTGTGACGGCCAACAAGGAACATCTCTGGGCTGGCAGATAGACATGGTCCTACCAAGCTTTCGGGATCGAGCGCAGGCTAGGCTGCGAACCGGGGCAATCGGCCCCCCATGCCCAAGCCCCCGTCCCACTATCTGGAGCGCTAAACCATGTGTAAGGGCGCAGGGTCCAGGGCGAGACTCCTTCCAGCTCGGGTCGGCCAACCGCAGGCGGTCGTGCATGACCGCGCAGCATAAGCACACATTCCTTCCTCTGCGCACGCGTCGCAGGTCTGGTGGTGAGGCTTCCGTATTCCGTCGGGGTGGAGAGCATCCTCTGGGAAAGCTTGTGCATTCACGCATACGTGCACTCGCTCATCCATGAGGATTCAATTACATGCTGAAACTCGGTGGACATTCACCAGAAGTCAGTCTGTGGACTCTTACCGAGGCAAATCTTCTCTTCATCCTGCTGCCCTACACGTGGGGCGATGTAGATATCACTGGTGCATATGAAAAGCGACAAGGCCGGATTTAGAACATTGGAATGTTCCGCTAAGATTGTGATCCTGCGAAGCACAAAAAGGATCAAGACTATGGGTCTGTGGGGGTTGGTGCAACTATTGCAAGCCGAGCCTCAAGTCCGCCAGCTGTCTCGTCACGCCTAGGAATAAAATCTCGCCGAAGCGGTAGCGCCGGTCCAGTCAGCCGGTCAGACGCAGCTTATTTTCCCCCAGAGGATGCAGTTGGGAAGCATCGTGAGCCTTCAGCCGCCCAGCCAGGCGTATGCACGGTACCCCGGATGAATTACACCCGTGACAGCTAGGCCATGCCACGTTCGTCCAGCCCGGCCAGAGACGCTCACAAATCAGCCTTGGCGGGCTCGCCGGCCCAGACCCTCCGGATCAACTCCCTCACCGGCGCCCTCTCGATCTCACGCGGGTTCCAGTACGGATTACTGACTGCGATGTCGGCCGCCCTGTCGACGTCCTCCTCCTTGAGGCCAAAGTCCCTGAGGCCCCTCTTCACCTTGAGCTTCTCCAGCAGGATGTTCAGGCCCTGGATCGCGTCGCCGTCGCTGCCCGGCAGCGCCTCGGCCAGCTTCGCCATCGCCTCGGGCACGCGGGGCGCATTGTACGCCAGCGCGTGAGGCAGCACGGCGGTGTGGGTCTCGGCATGCGGCAGGCCGAAGCTGCCCCCCAGCGTGTGGCAAAGCTTGTGGTGCAGCGACATGCCCACGCTGCCGAGGCACGTCCCGCACAGCCAGGCCCCGTAGAGGGCGCTCGACCTCGCCTCCGGGTCGGAGGGGTTGGCGACGATGGCGGGCAGGGACGAGGCGAGCGCCCTGGTGCCCTCGGCGGCGAGCAGGTTGATGATGGGGTTGGTGTTGCGGGCGTAGAGGGCCTCGACGGCGTGGGCGATGGCGTTGACGCCGCTGACTGCACTCATCCCTACGGGCAGCGTCATGGTCAGGTCGACGTCGTATATGACGGTCCCCGGCAGGATCTTGGGGTCGGAGCGGGTCGTCTTGGCGCCGTCGGCCGTCTCGCCCAGGATCGGCGTCATCTCGCTGCCCGCGTACGTCGTCGGGATACAGATGTGCGGCAGCCCCGTGCGGATGCTGATGGCCTTGCCCAGGCCGATCGTCGAGCCGCCTCCGATGGAGACTACGCAATCGGCCCCGACGGACTTTGCGTGCCCCAGCGCCTCCTCGGTGACGGCCGTGGGCGTGTGCATCGTGGCCCTGCTGAAGACGCCGGCGATATTGCCGCCCAGCACGGCCTTGAGGTCCTCGCCCTGGCTGACCTGCTCCGGGGTGGTGAGCAGCAGCGGCCGCGAGAGCTTCTGGCGCTCCAGCTCGGCGGGGAGCTTCTTGATGGTGCCGCGGCCAAAGATGACCCGGCCCGGGTTGGCGTTGTACTCGAAGTCTGCCATGGCGGAGGGGTTCTGGCTGAGACTTTGCTACCGGTGCTATGTGTACCGGTAGCACCTACGAGATGGATAGTGCGGCAGATGTGTAGGATATATTGTTGAGAGGGTATTTGGGTAATATCCCGGGCAGTGAGATGTTATGGACCGCGTGTGTTGTTGTATTATGTCGTGAACTGGGCGTCAGTATATCGCAGCAGGTAGCATCGTCACGGCGGTATGCGTTCGGGTCAACGCCAGAGTATATCCTCCCTCCCGCTCAACCTCCATTATTAGTGTCATGAGTGAGCCTCCGTCCCCACCTTACCTGCACAGCTTAGCTCTGGGGTTCCCCAGGTCGCCAGAGATGTCCATCGATCCGGCGCGGCAATTACCTCCGGGCAAGTCCTGATCGGCTGGCCGACTTGTCCAGTACCGCCTCTCCACATTCCGCGGGATTAACCATGCCCCGCCCAAAGAATGGAGAGGGTGGAACGTCCCGCGGCGAGAGGGGCAAGACTGAGTCCGGAGCCGAACCCAAACCCTGTGTATGCGAACTGAATGGGGGAAGGGGGGCCCCTCAGTCTTGATGGTCCGCCCCTTGGACTTACTTCCAGTTATTCTTCCAGGATTCTTTCGGCGACTTGTGAGAGTGCCTGTTTATGAATGTGACTGCCTATCTCACCATGAGCTCTCTCCCTTCTCCGGACGTTGCATTTATTTTGAAATTGGCCAAGCTTGCGGAGCTGTCTTGGTTCGCAGCTGAGCAGTGGACGGCGGAAATACGGGAATACAGCTTCGGTTTGAGAGTGCCCCGTGAAGACTGTCTCGGGTGTGATGTTGTCCCGTTTCCGCTCGACGTTGGAATCCCGCGGGACTGCCACGCTTTCATCCAAATTTCCTTGGACTCAGTAGACCCCGTCTTCCGAATTCTCTGGGTCAAAAGCCGTTTCCCGTCTGTTTTGGGTTGAAATAATGACATCCACACGTGATATGCAAGTTCAGCCCTTCTGAATTGTTACAGCGAGCAAGTAGTCCCCGTGTCCCACAGGAACTGAGCAATTTGTATATGTTTTGGTCTCTGCGCCGTAATGTTCTCGTTTTGGACGGGCAGCCCTCGGGCCAAGATAGTAATATGCCGTCTTGGGGATCCAGGGTCCGAGGCCGGCGGATGGGGATCGGGGTGGTAACATGCCTAGCGGGAGTTCGAATAGATGATGATGTTATTGGGCACCAAACGTGTACAGTTTGTTCAGCTCGTGCAGATACCAGTTCTCTTGGGTGGCAGTCTGATTAGAAGCAGAGTAGTCACGACTTCTACTAGAATAACGGGGTGTCAGTTATTTTCTCTTCGCGCTTTAAGGAAGGGGCTTTCCAATTATTTTAGCCGGCCTCCGGTATCTACTAGAATAAGACATGTTGATGTGCAGAGCAGCACAAATAGAAGCGCACGCCTTGCTACTCCATCACATCTGTGGGATAGGCAATATAAAAATGAGTCACTTTACTAAGAACCGTGTCTTTCCTCGTCGTGTCGGCCATAGATATGGTGATGGCTCTGGCTCTCTCGCGTATGAACTAGTAGTCAAGCTCCAAACCAGCCTATTGCCAAGTTAACATTCCGGGGATGATGATGGAGGCGAGGTCACAGAGCTTGCCAGTAGCAACCCCCACGAGTCGCTTAGGATTATGGCAAACCCTTTTAGTCGTTATTGAGTATGTAAGAGACGGTCTTGAACCCCGCACGTCATCAGCACTGCCTGTAGCCAACCTTTGAGGGGCTACCATCAGAAATCCATCTGAGGGTCTTCGAGTTTGGGCTTGGCATAAAGGACCTCTATGCAGCGATACGTGCCTTACCGGCTCTGCATGGATAATACCTGGATTGTGACCGCAAGCTAATGCTATGAGTTCCTGTTAAAATACTTAAGTATCCTCAGGGCCTGCTTTTGTTAATATACTTTCTATATAGTTCTGATATTTTTATACATTTAGTTGTTATATAGCTGAAATCAGGCTTTTTGGTAGGGAATGGTTGTGTGTAAGGGGGTGTGTGCATGAGTGGGTACTTTGACTTACTCATCTCTAGAGAAAAGTTGTGCATTTCTCTCTGGCTGAGCTCAATGCGTTCCCCTTTAATACCTATTGATACCAATGAACGCAGAACTTAAACGTGTCTCAGGCGATGCTTCCCCAATAGATCTTACATCACGTTAGTTGAGTCGCTTTAAGGGCAATGTGGTGTGATGGCTGCCGAGTTGATCCAACTAATAGCAATGCTCGAGGGTGAGAGCGGAAAATTCAATTAACGGAACTTACGCATTTATTATGGAAGTGAAATCAACTCAACGAAGCCACTTATTACATAGTCTCGTATAATACACTTCCTTTTTAACCGTGGTTATAATCCTCCAGCCGCGGACAGGGTTTGTCTTGTATCCAACGAAAGCCTACTTCAACCCAGGCATAGGAGACAGATCCAGTTACCGGGCATAGCATACATAAGCATTGAAATTGACCGTCTTGAACACTCGCAGCATCTCCTGTCACACCGCACACCCCGTAATGCCTGATGAATAGCGTGGTATCGGTTCTATTCTATTTATGCATTTCAAGAGTCCCGCAGTCCTGACACTCAGAATATCGCTGGCCGCCGTTGGAGTTTTCGCAACCGCAATATCTCTAGAGTCTCATGTCAGCTCCCCGCGCTAAAAAAAATCACGTTATTTGTCAAGAATCATACGCATGACCATTGATATGAAAACTCTCCAGAGAAGGATCCGACGGCCACTCGTAGTCGGATCTTGTTTGTACTGGGTTTGTTGTTCGTGACGTAGTTGTTACCGTTGACAACCTGGCCAGAACCAGTGTTTTTTGACTCCTGAACTGTGACTTTGCCTCCTTTGCCCATCCTGTCGACCGTCAAGGGCTTCGGGTGTCGGGGCTGGAGTGTGCGGGGACGCCGAAAATTCCTGTGGTGTCTGAGCCAGCCTGGTTTTAACACACTCAATCTGTGACGGTGGTTTTTGCTGATTACACCCTGCCTTCAGTGATATCCACAACCATGGTCATAGGAATCAGATCTGATGATGATTTCCACACCCATGACCTTGTGAGTAGTTCTGGAGAGACGTGAAGGCGGAGAGCATGAACGACGAACTGGACAGGCACGCGCGGCCCTTCTGATGTAGGCAGCTTTAAGGTAGTACATCGGGCTGATGCGGCTTGGTCTAGCAACGTCGGGCGCAGGGGAATGCAGCTCGAGGCGCCGGACAACTCCCGAGGTCGGGGTATCCAGCCCAATGAGGATTGGTTGCGACCTGGCGGACTGCATGTGCAGACTCGGTGTGTCAAACATCTATTGGCTTCTCAAGCAACAACAGAGACATCGCTAAAATCTGACAGACAAACACGGGCCAAATATGCGCCATGGGTGGTCTGAAAACGAGTGCGATATGCAATACACCGCCCGTGCTACCCAAGTCCAATCTCCAGCTAAGCCACTGCGCATGACGACGCGAGGAATGGGCAGGGGGCGAAAAATGATTGAAAGAGGTCTGAGAGTTGCGCTTCGGGCTCATGCGGTCACCCAAGCTTACGTTGAGTATCTCAGATCTAATCACCTGTGCCCATATATGAGCCGTACACATGGACCCTGCCAGCTTAATTGGAACCGCCGCAGCGGCAGTACAACTAGCCGGCCTCTGCAAGAACCTGGCCTCCCTTTTCAAAACTGCCAAGTTAACCCTTGAGAACTACGTGAAGAGCATCGAAGAGCTTCTGGTGGTATCAAATCTCATCATCCGCAAACCGCCCCTCCACACACACGAGATCACGACCCTCGTCAACTCCATAATCGAACTCCTAGACTCCCTGCGCATTCCTCCACGCGCTTCGAAGAACCGATTGACTGCATTCTGGACGCTTCTCTGGAAGGGTAGGGAGTTGAGCGACGTCTTTGTCAAGCTTGAGACCAAGAAAAGCACCATCCTGCTGTGCATCGCCGGCGTACAGTCTAGTATTCTACAGGACATCCGCGACGACATAGCAAACATGAGCAGCCAAAGTCAGGATCATTCCGTCGTCGAAGAAGCGGGGCCGACCACTGCACCTACATCCGCCCATCACGCCGCTGAGACCTCTCCCCCAGGTTTCCCACCGACTGCGAACGAGCGACGGAACCGTGATCCTGGACCTGAACCGTCTGACAAGGTGGTGAAAAGTGAAGAACAGGCCACAAGCGGAAATTCTGATGCAGAAAATGCCAACGTATTCGCCGAGTACGTGGAAATGGATAGCTCAGAGGCTAAAGCGATCCAGGTCTGTGGCTTTGCGAATGGCCGCTTAGCGGGTGACAAAGAGCGCATGTTTATCAGAAAGGCGATCATGAAAGGCAAGGGGCAGATGGTCATCGGATTTTCTAACTGAACTGGAGAATGATAGCAAGTCGGGTCTAGAATTCAGGATTACGCAAAGACGGAATGTTGCGCTACCAAATTCGATCATGCCCTATAGTCTGTGATATCCACTCAATATCGATATCGTCAATCGAGTTTGCCAAGTCCATGAGATCGGTGGTCGTCAATGGCTCTCCGGCATCGATTTCAAGGTTTGAACAGGAGGGATCAAAGTCTGGCGCCCGAGATACAAATATCGTCGAGTCCGTCAGCGGGCCTTCCAGGGGAGACTGCTGCCGGGACCCCTGCCGAGACCCAGATTGCTGGGGCGGCGAGTGACCCGGCTGCCATGCTCCCTGTGACACTGTATTCAGCTCCTCCAGCATCTTCCTCAGATGGTCCAATTCGCCCTTGCGCAAAACAGCGACCTGATTCCCGCTCGTGATCAAGTCGTCAAAGACAGAATAGGAGGCCGTGATCCACCTGGAAGCATTGTCGATAAGGGTGTGGTCAAGTGCTATTGCTACAAGCACATTGATCGTGGCTGCAGAAAGTTGGTCCAGGCTGAAAGGCAGGAATGGATCTAAGTTTGAGGTTAGCCTGCAACGAAACTACACGGGACCAAGAGAGATGACTGTTATAACAGACCGATCAAAGACTGGCCCAGCAATGACTCCAAGATTGTCAAGATCTGGATCGAGGAGTCAAGGCACGTCTGGATAAAGTTCCGAGACGTCCTAGAACTATTCAGCTTTGACTGGCAATCTTCTCGAGACTCGAGGCGAAGCTTCAAGAAGCAGAATAGTAACGGCCGCGTGGCAAGGATGATACACTGGAAGGAGGACGCCAAGTCAGCACATGCTACAGGATGCCATAGGATGCTACAACAGCAACAAAGAAAGACTAACCCGATGGTACTCCAGGTGCAGGTACGCAGATGTTTTGGAGATCCCATCAGTCTTTTGTTCCAGACACAGTGGGAACCATTGCTGCAGTTCCTCGTGCGCACCAGCAATGTCTGCCAGAGCGCCCTTGATGCCGCTTTGGAATCCGCTGTTGAGCCGGCCGCCAACCCCATACACATCTACATTGGCGTTAGTGGAGGTTCGACCGAATGGGAGCGAGCTGCTTGAACATACTGCGGTTAATATCAGCAATCAGCTGGGACAGCTTGAGCTGCATCTTGAGTGCCGAAATCCTCGTGACCGAGCCAGAGAATGCCGGCAATTGGCAGTAGACATCCTGGATCTCGATGGACTGCGGCAGTCCTGCCACTGCTGTCATCTCACGATCCAGGATGAACACTGTCCACCAGGCCCTGCGTATCCGTTCCACTGAGGCACTGCCGAAACGGTCTGCTCTGATGTTTGTGTGTAGGCCGTAGTTCAAAGCCAGCCGCATTGCTTGGCCCATCTGTAAATATGACACGTCAGTTCCATGATCAGAAGACATCTAGGTTGAAATAATTAGTCCGTCTTACAAAGTTGTGTGCCACGATTCGATAGTCTAGACAACATAGGTACAAAGAGATGCATGTTAGGACCTCGACGGAATGTACGGGATATCTCCACAGCATAATCATGTTGGGTAACATTTGAAGTGCCTGTATGAAGTACTCAACCCCAGGAGGATCCTTTCCGTTCTTGTTGACCGTGAAACCCTTGCCAAATGCTAGAATGACCATGAAGTGTACCAACCACACCTTGTCGGTTGCGTTTCGATCCGACGGGTTCTCGTAGAAGGCGTACAGAGCCGGCATGAACGTGTCTTCGTCAAAGACATGAAATAGTTGGGCGCAATGAAACTTCACAGCATTGATGAGATATATAGCGTGATCGATGGTCGGGACAGTCGCAGAAAGCGGGTCAGCACATGTGGGTGCTCCATCCCATTGAAGATCGTACGCATTGCCCAGTCCCTCAACGTTCCGGCCCATATCCGGAAGGCGGTTTCTGAAGACACGCTCATATACCATGCTGAGGATCTTTTGCGTGAATGTCCAGTTTGATGTCGACCCGAGATAAAAGGTCATACCATTATTTGCTGTCATGAAGGTTGAGCAATCAGTAGCCAGAAAATTAGTCAGAGCCGGCTCCTCGCTTGTCCCGCGCGTCGAACATCCGTCGGCATCGCGCATCCCGCTCGGCTGCCGATTCCGCTGCAAGGCTTCATCCTCTCCACGGTTGGAAGGAGAAGCACGGCCAAAGTCGCTAGGCTGCCGTTGCATAACTGTCGTCTCTTCCCGGGAAGGAACATCATTCTGGCGAGATGCCTTCTTCTGGAGCTCGTGTATATAGCTGGCAGGAGTAAGTTAAACCCGTAATAAGGCCCGCATAGTTTACCCGTCTCCCTTGGGGCTCCACATACCCTTGAGTGACTACGACCTTCCGATGCCTCTCGTTGAAATGACAGGCTAGATTGCGCTTGGTACATGCATCGCAAGGCAGGCACCCGCTGCACCTAATCTTTTGCTTGCGGCATCGTTCGCACCTGAAGACAGTATCAGCACAGCCCAGCACGATTGAGAAAAGCATACGTGGTGTCAGCCACCATGAACGACTTACGCGTTAGGTGAGCGCCTAAGAAGCCTCGATGCACTTGAATTCGCGGCTCTGTTCATGATGTTGATGTGACCAAGGGATGGATACTGTCGACGGATCGGAGCACCTTTCCGGAGCACTTCGTGGAGCTCAACGATCCCTGACCATCGGCACAGCGAGCTGCTAGCACCGCGATCAGAGACGAGGGGCAGTCCAAGCTCACGATTTGCACTGTCTGATCCGTAGCCGTGTCAAGGGAGTGGATGAGACAAGAAGCCAGCTCGGCAATTGCTGGAGATAGGGGTCCCGTCGTCACAATCTCGTTTCGGTTCGTGATGTGTCTGCTGGTGACTGGTCTGCTCAGTTGTCTCCCCGCAAACTCTCGGATCGGGTTCGGATCGGAAGCGCTTCCGGTCGTGCATATGCGCCAGTCCACCTGACAGCGAGTAAGCCTCCACCGCAGATACAGCAATTCGAAAACACTTGATTGGACCAGCAGAAAGGCTACAATCAGCCTCGTCCTTACCAACGAACTGATACCAGGGCGGTTATCAATGCATACCCTGGTGGACCTTTTGATCGTGGCCAAGTAAAGGCAGTCGCACAGCTGGCAATGCTTTCACCGTGTGGCGCTCCGATCGGCTCAGCACGACCACTTACCGTAATGAAATCATTATTACCTTTTTGTCTACCCCTCCATTCAGGAGGGAAAGGTCCGAAACAGTCTTACGCCCTTTGCCACCATGACTACGGCTTAGTGTCACCAACTTTGTTCTGACGTGTGGGGAAGAGCTAAAAATGGCAGGTAGATCTATATCTCTTTTCCGTGCACAGACTCGAGTATCTAATCGTAGACACAGGATGGCTCTGGTAGACGACAGCATCGAATTGACCTAGACCGGTCTCGGCAAAAGCAAAATCGCAGCGAGGATAGTGATAAGCGTTACTACTAGAACTTTGATAGACAGTCAATCAATGCTATCCTTGACTCGCCGTGCCTGCTATCGTTGTAACGAGACTGGCCAGAACGCAATTGACGAATCAACATGCATGCTCAACTCCCAGCAAGCCCTAGTTCCATCAGCGTCACAAACAGCTCTATCAGGCGCAATAAGCCTAGCTCGCATTGGAGCAATGGCAAACGAGGCTCGGACATTGCCTAGTTTGGTCCAGATATACAAGTATCACCGGTGTGCTGATATCTACTCACCTACATACGATCTCGATTTACGCCGTTTTCGCAGACAAAGACCAGCCACCGATGCCACGATGCATTCCAAATTTGGCCATGTCGGCGTTCGAGCCTGCATTTGATTAGTCTTCAATCGGTGAAGCATAAGGCCATCTTGCATGGGTTCCTTCACACGAGACCACAACGGTTTCCGCACGACAGTGACCCTGCGCCGTAGCTCGCCACATTGAAGCTACGGCCACGGCTCGGCTGCGCTCGTGGCAATCATTTAGGCCCAACTCGATCGAAACGCTGTCGTACAAAGGACTTGGGAGGTTGACCGGGCTGCATTTTATTGGCAATCGTGAGTTTCATGTTGTCAGCGTCACCGATATCGGGTATGCCTCAGTAACCACTTCCACCAGTCGTGGATGAGCCGATGCAAGAATGAGTCAAGGAATAGGAACCACGCGCCCACGAAGCGTAGCACCAACCGAAAAGCAAGCTCAGATGACCAGCTCAGCAATCATGCCGTGGGCAAGATAGGCTCCGTTCACGATGTCTATACAGTATCAGTTGGGGGCCAACTAGGTCTAGCGGCCGATATACACCCATCGGATCGGATGACCATCCGTTGGCACCCTATAGGCCTGCCGCATTGTCTGTAGAATCCGACCCACGAGCATCAGAGGACACGGCTGCCCTATATAACACGATACGAAGCAAACATGGAAGCCATGAGAAAGCCATTGTGCATTGACGTCTTTATTCTGATACTTGACTTCTGTTGGTGCATCAGCCTGCCGTTTTATCCTCCGTTCTCATACCCGTGTTCAACAATCTTCCAGCGAATTTGTTCATTATGGCCTCGTCAATGCTGCATTATTTTGGTTTCGGGGCGAACACCAAGCCCGCTGATGGTCCGGCGGTCAAGAAAGAGCCGGTCCGCGCGCTGCCAGCTTCATGGTACAGCGACGAGAACTTCTACAATCTCGAGCGACGAGCCATCTTCTCTCGGAGATGGTTGTTCATGACACACCACTCCCGCCTCAAGGGTCCGGGAGACTGGCTCCGCTACAATGTTGCTGGTTATGACCTTATCATCATCCGTGACCGTCAAGATAACATCAACGCATTCCACAATGTGTGCCGTCACCGCGCGTATCCCGTCGTTGAGAAGGAGGGACAGGGAACAGCCATGATTTTGGCGTGCAGGTATGACACATTCGCTTGTGGGTCCAATTATCAACGTGCTGATGCAGCTTCACCAGATACCATGGCTGGTCCTATGGGTTGAATGGCAAGCTTGCCAAAGCTACCGGATTCAAGGACATGGATAAGGCGGAGAAGGAGCAGAATGGCCTATTCCGGATCCACACCAAGATTGATACCAATGGGTTCATATGGATCAATATGGACTCAAACTCAGAGCCAGAGGTGCCCTGGGAAGAGCATTTTGATGGTGTCGACATCCAGGAGAGATACAAGTCGATGAACTTTGATGACTACGAGCTGGACCACACGTACGAGCTGCAGGGCGATTTCAACTGGAAGGCGCTCCAGGATAACTTCAACGAGTGCTATCACTGTCCAACCACACACGCTGATATCCCCACCTTCCTCAACCTCGACTCCTTCGACAGCGACCTCAAGGACGGCCACATCCAGCACCATTGCGAGTACACCCCGGAACAGCTCGAAAAGGGGCTCAACGCCTTGAGCACCTACTATTTCCCCAATACCTCAATGACTATCTCGTAAGTCTCTGATCTCGGATCATGACAGATCCAATATTTCTAACGATGAAACCCGCTGGACAGACCGCACTTCATGATGATCCAGAAGTTCCTACCTGACGGGGCCAAGAAGTCAACCATGCATTACGAGGTCTTCCGCAACAAGCACTCCTCCCAGGAGGACTTCGACGTCATCAGCAAGACATATGCCAAGGTCATGTCCGAGGACAAGGTGCTGTGCCACAACGCGCAGAAGAACATCAACAGCGGGGTCTACGTCACGGGCCAGCTGCACCCCAAGCACGAGAAGGCCCCGATCTTCATCCAGGGGCTCATCCGCGAGGCGGTCAGCGAGCACTTCAAGCGCGAGAGGATGGAGGGCCGGGAGATATGGCCGGCGAGGCAGCAGCTGCCCGAGAATGCGACGGTGGCGATGGAGGATGTCGAGATGTGCCAGGGGATCGCGTGCGGGGTGCAGAATGAGGAGCTTCTGGCTTGGTGATGTTGTTGATACTGTCGATGGGGAGTTGGGTTTTTGTATGTCTACACGTGCAGGTGCACACCCAGTCTGGAATGATCGAGGGTCTGATGAGATGATAGGCGACACGTTAGTCAATTCAATACGAACCAATCACGACTCCATTATCTCCGTTATTACAGACCTCTTAGTGCTGGGTTAGGGGTGAAAGAAGGGCCAAGACGTCCGCGGGCCACCGTCTCGCGCACCGAACGAGTCAGGAGCTAACCGAGAGCGACTGCCTCGGCAGCCCGTGGACTCCATGAACATGCTAGCTGCACCATTGGCTACCTAGGCAGTGGAACTTTCGCCCTCGCGTCGTGGTCGAATCGTCATAATAAAGATCGATTGGGATTCTCACGTTGCACAGGCTGGAGAAACTCAGACTCCCAGGCTTCTCTTCCATTGCATTTTAAGTGTATATTTCTTCAACCCTTTTGCTTTACCATGAGCCAAAAGACAGTCCTCATAACGGGGTGAGTCAGGTCGCACATGTGCAGTGTTGCATCTACCCAGTCTGATAAACTCGCGTCGCTGCTGGCTCGGACGACCAAACTCTGGACTTTGCCCTGACACGTCTTCCCTACAGCTGCACACCCGGAGGCATTGGCCACGAGCTGTGCGAGGCTTTCCGTGCTCGAGGTATGTCAACGGCCAAGCACACTCACGCAGAGGTTGAGTAGAGGCTCTAACGGCGGCGGCGATACCCGCAGGCCTGCATGTTATCGCGACAGCCCGTAACCCGTCCGTCCTGGCAGGGCTGGCCGACAAGCCCGGATACACGTGCCTGCCGCTGGACGTCACCAGCCAGCAAAGCATCGACGAGTGCAGGGACGAGGTGGCCAGGCTGACGGGGGGCAAGCTCGACATGCTCGTCAACAATGCCGGCAGGACGCACACGGTGCCGGCGACGGACCTCGACATGGACGACGTCCGCGCCACCTTCGAGGCCAACGTCTTCGGCGTCATGGCCATGGTCAAGGCCTTTGCGCGCCTGCTCATCCCGGCCAAGGGCCTCATCATCAACCTGTCCTCGATCTCGTCCATCGCGCCGTACCCCTTCGGCTCCGCCTACTCCGCCACCAAGGGCGCCGTCAACAGCTACTCGCGCACCATGCGCCAGGAGCTGCGGCCCTTTGGCGTCAGGGTCATGGTCGCCCTGCCGGGCACCGTCAACACCAACATCACCGTCCAGGCCGACCGCCAGCTGCCGCCCGACAGCCTGTACATGCCCATCGAGGACGTGTACAAGTGGCGCCTGACCTTCAGCAAGCGGAATCCGGGCTCCATCCCGCCCGCCAGCTATGCGAGGAGGCTGGTGGCGGACGCGCTCAAGCCGGAGGCGCCCGTCGTCCTGCGCGGCGTGCTGGGCAACCTCGGGCTCTGCAGGCCCGACTGGCACTACTACGGCGGCACGGCCAGGCCGGCGTGGTGGGGCTCATGGGTCGGGGAGTGGCTGGTGGATACAATAGTCTACCGCATGTTTAAGCTGCCATTGCTCGAGGTGCTGTTGAAGCGGCAGGAGGCCGAGGCAAAGAAGCTGAAGTAGTCGGATTGTAGGCTGCTATTTCATTCTTGGAGTCGTGCAGGCCAAGGTCGACAAACATCCTTGTCTGCGTGGTTATCCAACACCATCAGATTAGGGCGCACACAGTGGAAGCCAGGGCGACATCTGACACCAGATAGGCTTCGACTGGTGTAGCTCCGTCCAAAAACGCAAAGCAGCGGCCGCTGCGACTTTATGCAGGTCCCAAATGCTCACACGCCATCGCATGTTCGCATTCCTTGGGTCAGACGATGGCAGGAGCGGCCCGAAATATCTTAGCTAGATGTTAAGCTTTTCCCCCTCGTTCGGCTTGCTCCGGTCTAACCAGGAGCATCCAAGCGCCCAGCCATTGTCAATCGCCAGTGAATCTCTTACGTGATGTGAGGCCCCACTGGGATTTTGTCAGTTGTTACGGCCATAATCGTTTGGAATTCGTCTCCCCGTTCAGGAAGTTCAAGTTCACATTGGAGGAATCGATACGGGTCCCGCCATTCACTTTGAAAATTGCGACATCGACTCCAACCTATGTCTCTGCACTGAGTCGCCACCGAGACAACGTTACCTGAGACAACCAGCTGACATGCGAGAATCAAAATGGTTTATTACTCGCAACCGGGCTCGCCCCTTCGACTCGCCTTTTAATTGTCCTGACAGAATCCCTCCGATCGTTCTTTGGGCTGTGCGAGAATGTCTGACTACGACGGAACTCTGGCTTTCTCGGCCAAAGCCGAGCCGGCAGTTTCCAAAGCGGCAATGGTCAGCAACGTAATTGACGAGACGGGTACGGCCGCCGAGGACAAGGGGACAGAGGCATCGCCAGATGAGATTGACGGCAAAGCCCCCAGCGGCTCACCAGTCGACGATGATGTCGAATATGTGCACGGTCATCCCGTCATTCGCAATGGTACGTGTTTGCTTCGTGTCAAATTCGGTCACGATGTGTTCACTACTGACGCCCCTGCGTAGGCATGGACGTGTCCAAGTTCGTCGTGTCGGATCGCGATGACGGCGACCCTGCCTTGACCTTCCGCTCGCTCGTCTTGGGGACCATCTTCACCGCCTTGTCCAGCGTCATCACCATGCTTTACGTCTTCAAGCCGGTTCAGATGCAGGTCTCGGCAGTATTCTTGCAGCGTATGTTTCCGTAACCAAGTGTCCGGATATTTTTGTGTTACTGATACGCTGAGAAGTTCTGGTTTTCATCTTCGGTGAAGCATGGGCGCTCGGTACGCCGCGTCCAGAGCGGTTCAAGTGGAAGTGGCTGCAGACCACGCTTCGTTTCCTGAACTTTGGTCAACCATTTGGCATCAAGGAACACGTTGTGGCCTCCCTCATTGCCTCTTCTGGCAATAACGGTCTATCTGGTGTTGAGATCTACGCCGTCGAGAGGCTGTTCTACGACCGAGCCGTCTCTGCTTCCACCGCGGTCTTGGCGACATTCTCCATATCACTCTGCGGGTTCGTCCTGGCCGGTGTGCTGAGGCCGCTAATAGTGTACCCTGCAGAGATGGTGTACTGGTCGACATTGCCACAGGTTGTGCTCTTCCAGAATCTGCACTTTGACCGGATCGCCAACAGGGGTCGGCTTATCAAGTTCGGAACGGCCCTCGCCATCGCTGCCGTCTGGGAAATCTTCCCAGCCTACATTGTGACATGGTTCGGGGGCATCTCGATCTTCTGTCTGGCTTCCATG
This sequence comes from Diaporthe nobilis, assembly GCA_023078575.1. Lineage (NCBI taxonomy): Eukaryota > Fungi > Ascomycota > Sordariomycetes > Diaporthales > Diaporthaceae > Diaporthe > Diaporthe nobilis. Next base: position 3,535,466 of record JAKZJT010000010.1, read on the forward strand.
AATGCCCCGGAGCACACCCGCACTGTCATGTCCACTATCTTTGGCGGAGCCTCATCGAACGAGGGGATGGGCTTGCTGAACTTCTCGCTGGACTGGCAGTACATCCAGAGCACATACCTGTCGCTCCCGTTCAAGCAGCAACTCAACTCGTGGATTGGATACGCGATCTGGTACATAGCCATGCCTGCACTTTTCTACAGCAATACTTGGGGGGCCAAGACGTTCCCCTTCATGTCGACATCCTTGTTCGCGAGCAACGGCACCAGGTGGCAGACAACAGCAATCTTGGACAACCACGGCACCATCGATTCTGATAAACTGGCTGCGATTGGCCTGCCGTACCTGACTTCCAGCACGGTATGGGGCTATTTCACCTCGAGCCTGGCCATCGGGGCTTTGATAACCCACGTCATCATCTTCTACGGCAAAGACATGACCGAGGCCTGGAAACAGGCTCGCAGCCGGACCCAGCCTGATATCCACTACCAGGGCATGCTCAAGTACAAGGAAGTGCCCATGTGGTGGTACCTCGCTCTCTTCGTCCTCACATTTATCGCTGGGCTGGTTGTGAACATCAAGGGCGAGACCACACTCCCTGCATGGGGCTATATCGTCTCTCTCCTTCTCGGCGCCTTCATCGCCCCTTTCTCCTGTGTCCTTTACGGGCTTTACGGGACCGGAGTCGGGACCAACCAGATCTCCAAGATGGTCGCAGGCGTCGTGCACCCGGGCAGGCCACTGGCCAATCTCTACTTCGCAAGCTGGTCACACCAGGTCATCCTGCTAGCGGTCAACCTGAGTAATTGGCTAAAGGTGGGCCAATATACGAAGGTGCCACATCGGGTCATGTTCGGCACCCAGATCTATGGGACCCTCCTCGGCGCAGCCCTCAACTACGTCGTCATGACCACGATCGTGACCAACGAGCGCGAGGTGCTTCTCGACCCGGTGGGCACCAACGTCTGGAGCGGGTCCACGATGCAGAGCCTCAACTCGCAGGCCATCACATGGGCGCTGGCAAAGGACATGTACGGCCTGACGGGGCGCTACGTGATCGTTCCCCTGGGCCTGCTCATCGGCGCCGCCTTCCCCGTGCTGCACTGGGGCGTGATCAAGGCGTTCCCGCGCGTGCGCCAGTGGCCCATAAACACGACAATCATCTGCTCGTTTGCCGGGCAGGTCTACTACGGCAACACGTCGTGGATCTGGTCTTCCATCGCCGTCGGCGTCTTCTCCCAGCTCTACCTTCGCCGGAGGCTGCCGCGGATTTATAACAACTACAACTACCTGATCGGCGCGGCACTGGACGGGGGCTCGCAGGTCGTCATCTTCATCCTCTCCTTCGCGGTGTTTGGGGCCAGTGGGACGGAACGGCCGTTCCCCAGCTGGTGGGGGAACCCCTCTGATGCCAATCCTGATCATTGCCTGTAGTGTGCAGTGCTAGGGAGGTGTAGTACCGTCTTGAGTCCTGAAAGTTCATACCGCGTATAGAAATGAATGGAAGAGAGGGCGTCTTACCGTGCCAAGTGTGTATTGACCGGATAGGCTGACGTGGTCCACCCGAAACCTCAGATGCTCACAAGTATTGAAGTAGCCAGCAGCGAATGGACTGCGGCGTCAGTGACAAACCCCTGCGATCGAGTATCAGATCTCTAATACATGCAGAAGCACACGGGTCGATGATCAGGATCCTCACTAAACAAGAGTCTCGCTACCGCAAGGATAAAGCAATTGTTACGCAGGCCACACCTATGACGCGACGTAATCTGGCGACCCATTCTGACTGACATCTCACCCGTATGGTTGGGTGAAAGAAGGAGTGTAATTACTGGCATACAATGCCATCCTCTCACTTATGACTAACGACAAGTGTCCTTTTCACGAACGAGCGGGTTAGTTGACCGAGTTCTCAGAAAACGTTGCTGATGCTCACTGCGTACTACGATCTGACAGTCACGCGGGGACCTCTCGAGTCAAGGTCTGAGATCCAGCGATTAAAGGTTTTCTTGACAAATGACCCTATCGACCTGGCCAGAGGCAGTGCATATCTCACATTCGATATTCGACGTCAATTTCCAAATCAGGACAAGACTGGCAACGTCCAGTCGACCCATCGACTCTCGTCCTTGACAAACTTCCCGTCCGTCTTCCAGATGTCTGTACTGGCACTCTGCTTCAATAGGAACCTGTTGATGAACGCCGTAAGATCAGCCTGCGACGACGACGGGAAACCGCAGTGGTCCGAGTGGCTGACTTGGCTGAGGCCCATGTAGTCCTTGACGCCCAAGGATTCAAACACCATACGGCCAGCAGTCGCACAGTGATAATTGCTCGTCGGGCCCAGGTAATCGATGGCCGTATTCTCGATAATGATTAGACCCCTCGCTGGAGATGCGTAGAGCGCGTGCATCATGTGGTTATCCCATGGCAGCGTCGGGACGGCATCCACGTACTTTGAAAAGTCAGTGGAAAACCACGTGTCCCCATTCACAATCTGGTGGGCTGTCTCGACTGTCGTTCCATTCTTCTTGATCTCGTCTGCGATGCGCCAGCAACCCGCGCTGCCCTGGCCTCCTTCTTGAGGGATCGTGAGCGCGACGCGGTCCTCGAAAGCCCCGGCCACCATTGCTCCCTTGCCGTTACGGGAACATCCAGTCACGCCTACTCTGGCAGGGTCAATCTTCGTAGCTGGCATTAGCTCTAGGGCGTCAATTATGCGAGAGACTCCCCAGGCCCAGGCGATCATAGCTCCAGCACTGGCAGATGATCCGTACAGGTCGTAGAACTTTCCCTGCCCTCGGCCGTTGTCGGCACCGATGTCAAAGTTTTGATACGTGATTACGGCCACGGTGTTTGGAACAGGAATGCTCGGGGCCCCATACGCAATGATCGCTGGGTAAGGCGCTGTACCCGAACTAGGTAGCTTGATCGTGACGGAAAAGGAGGTGGACTTCCCCCCATCCTTGGCCGTGATCTGAAGAGTGGTCCCCGACAAAGAAGCCGTGACGTTTGGCTTCGCAGGCATGGCGCCCAAGGAGTATCGATAGTACAGTTGTTTGATCTCCTCCTTGCGGCATGCCCATTCCGACTTTGACGTGATCTTGGTGCCGTTGACCGAAAGGTACGGATTAGGCAACTCGTTATTTGCAGAGTAGTTGATGGAAGAGGGCAGGGAAGGGCACGAGGCCTGACCCAAGACCATGGATCCCGATACAAGGGACCAAAGAAGAAGATACGACCGCATGATTTCCAGCGTCTCTTTGGTGCCAGTATTGTGTTTCGTCAATAGTCCCGTAACCGTCTTTGTTTGTGTCACCATAGTTTGTGTCACCATAGGCTTAGGCAGCATCATTTATATACTCCCGTTGAGCTTCCGGGACTTCTCACGAGTCTTGGAATCCCGCGTATCAATCTTCTATAACCCTCGTATTCGTGAGGGTCATTCATCGTTAAGTTGCATTCTATCTATGCAAGATGTCCAAATCGTTAGGCTATATACATTATCCAAATCACGGAGCTCTGAACTCCGAATTGGAGAGCGCGGTTCTCAATGTCTTAACACCGCCTCATAAGTCGCATCTCTATCTTACACACCACGCAATGTAATGTTGAAACCGTGAAAGGGGGAGTCAGGGCAGAGGACTCCCATTGAAGAGCTCGGTATTAAATCTAATGTATTTGCAAGTTGAGTACTGGCTGCACGAAGACCGCAAATAGGCATATTAACTAGTAGGCTCATAATTTGGTACGCGACACAACTGTCCAAACTTTGCGAAGATCCAGACACGGCCGAGGGATCACCAGGCGGACCCGGCAACTGGTCATCAGAAGTGCCGTCATGTTGCCTCTCGCTAGTCGATGCGTGTTCGCCACCACAGGCTACCACCCGTTCATTCCACACGATTTGCTGCAACACCGTGCACATCCTCACAAACCAGGCTGTGTATCAATGACGTGCGATGGACGACTGTAATTCGAACTTACTCAACCGCCCGAGATACTTGGTTGATGTGCACGCCGCCAGAACCCCGAATGGACGTTCCTCTGTAAGTAGTCTCGTTTTTAATCTATATACATATGCCTCTTTAAGCAATATACATCAATCCCTTTATATAATGATAAACGCTTAAATACCTAGCATTAAAAAAAGCATAATGCTAATAACAATAGATTTCAAATACAATTATCTATAGCTTACGGCTAAATAAACAGTAATAGCCATATAGATAAGGCTAGCGAGAATCGCTTTTAATAGCGTTATAAATTAGAAAGTTGGGCAAATAGTTATATGGCGAAGACTAGAATAATCTCTATAAAATAAATCCCATAAACGCAATCTTAATTAAAAACTTAATCTCTTTCTACCTATATTAATATATATTTTCTTAAAGGATCTTTAAAAAAACTATAAAATTATATAAATTCTTAAAAAGATCCTAATTAGGTAAGCTAATATTATAGCTAATATTTAACCCTAAAGCTAACTTTAATAAAAATTAAAATAATAATTTAATTTTCTTACCTAAATTGTTTTTATAAATATATTATAAAACTTTTAAATAAAAATAAAGATATTATTTATAATAAGATTAATAATATAAAAGAATATAATAATATTATATTTTATTAAATTTATTATTTTATTATTAATAATAAAATATCCCTTTAAAGGATTAAAAAGTAATTAAAAAATAAAGAGAGAAAAAAGGATTTTAATATTCCTCCTTTAGAGAAGGGTAATAAGATATTTAAAGCTATTTATATCTTTATAAATAAGCTGAGGGCTAAAGGATAGTTAGAAAGCTAAGTAGATAGCAATTAGATTAATAAATAGTTAATTTAAAAAATAGTGTGGCCGAAGCCGTTCCTCTATAACTTAGGCCGGTTCGAGGTAATGAGTCATCAACCCTAGAAGACGCTCCTGGTGAGACAGTTTGATCGGCCCAGAATAACAATAAAGTGCACATAGTATCATTTAGGAAATGCTACAAAGCAACGTTGGCGGGTGCATTCTAGGTGACGAGTAGTAAAATCGTCAATATTATTACAATATGGCCGACACCTACATACAAGTCAATGACCCTGTTCATAACATAATTAGGAAAGAGGCTATCAATGCGACAGGGGCGAGAACGAGTATTTCGTAGAACACGACTGCTATGTCTGATATATGCTGGACCTCGGCAAATTTGGGAGCGGCTCCCACCAGTAGCTCTCACGATGTGGCTTGGCACAGGTGCAGTCGGATTTATGTAGTCTTGCTCCACGGCTCTGCCCCGCGGCGATGACCGCGGTAACATGGTGCATAGTTTGGTCGCCAACCTGAGACGAGCCGGCCAGTCCTCCGGATTTACATCTCTAACAGTGGCTACGGACCCACCACCCGGTGGGCGGGAGGATTATTGAAAGCTTACTACTCCGTCCTGGGCGTCTTCCTTACACAGGCAAACCTTGCCACTGAAGTCGAAGCTGGGCAACGGCCGGGTGGCCGCCCCGTGGGGGAAGACAGGCTTTCACACCCTCCTATTGTACCGTTCTTAGTAGACCTTGCGTCGCTTTTGACGTTGCATCCCGCTGCCATGTCCCGACCTGCGGGGAATGTCGAGTCAACATATATGGGCCTATCGACGCTTGTAGGCCCCGCGGTCGACATTTCCCCCGACCCCGACTTCGTTTCGGCTTCCACGAAGACGCGAGCTTGTGTACATATCAAGCATCACGAACTCATGCAACTTCCTATTGTTCACTGTTCGAACAATCATATCAAGACCGACACGTCAGACTCGTGTTTGAAAGATAGAAAACCAGCGCTTGTTCGAAAATTTTCTCACAGACTGCTTCTTTACATAGAAATACTGCAAGAGCGAAGATGGGTTCCGGTACGAGCGAGATGGCCTCACTAGCGCGATGATTTCAGACTCGAGTCGCTGACAGACTTTACAGTCACACCACAGACAGAGGAATATCCTCCAAAGTTTAGTCTTCATAAAGACATTTACCGTCCCTTTCCGTCACTCCCAGAGAACCTGCCAGGACCGGCCGATGTGGATGGCGCCTCTCTTGTCACCAAAGCTCTCCAGTCTCTCACAGCTGCGGTCGAAAGCGGGGACGTCTTGCAACTGAAAGACGTTTTCCTGAGCAGCCAGGCCTACTGGCGCGATCTGCTGTCTTTCACCTTCCACCTCCGGACGCTCAACGACGGACCAGTCATAGCTCCGGCCTTGAAAAAGCTGGCCAAGGAGAGAGGTCTGGTCAGCGGGTTCAAGTTTGTCCCTGGTTCCGTCCACGACGTGTCACCAACTCCCACTCTCAGATGGATTCAAGGCTCCTTCACCTTTGAGACAGCCAGCCCCAAGGCGAAAGGCGAAGGTTCAGTACAGCTGCTCCCAGAGCGGGGAGCAGATGGCCAGATCAGTTGGAAAATATGGACACTCACTACCTGGTTAGAGGACTACACGGAGTGGCCAGAAAACCCAGACCTCCTCACGGCCCCAGGGAGAAAGCTGGACGACGTCGAGCATATCGACACTGATGTCCTCATCGTCGGAGGTGGCAATGCGTAAGTGCACTGTGACGAGTCAAGGGTGGTTTTCGGGAAAGTCACAGTGGCACTAATTCTGTCTACCAGTGGTTTAATCACATCTGCCAGACTCAAAGCTGTCGGCGTCGAGAGCGTGGTGGTTGACAGATGTGCTCGACCGGGAGACAACTGGGCTCTTCGATACGATAGCCTGCGCTTCCACATAGCAAAGTCAAGCTGCCACCCTCCGTTCTTGCGTAAGAAAACCCTTCCAGAATACGAGACTTTTTTGAAGAATGGGCCTGGTCCTCTGACGTCTTCGTAGCTTATCCCGACGAATTCCCACTGATTCTGACGCGAGATATGCTCAGTGGGCATATGAGGGAGTTCGCCAAGAAGTTCAACCTCAACATCCTCCACTCCTCCATCCTGGTGGGAAGCTCGTTCAACAAGGCGAAGGGGGTGTGGAACGCCAAGATCCGCACGCCCTTTGGCATCAAGACTCTCAGGGCGAAGCAGCTCGTACAGTCCACTGGGCTTGGCTGCGACCACCCGTATATCCCAAAACTTCCTGGAAAGGAGCTGTACAAGGGGTTCGCCAGCTTCCACTCCAAGGAGTACAAGAACCCAACACAGTTGCTTGACAAGGGCGCCAAGGCAAGTATCTGTTTCTCTGGGGACTAAATTGCTCGGCTCCAGATTACTAACTGCCAGTCTGTAGTCTGTGATTGTTGTCGGTGCCGCAAACTCTGCTTTCGACGTGATGGAAGACTGTGCGGCAGCAGGGCTCAAGACAACAATGATTGCCCGCAGCCCAACTTTCATCTTTCCTTGGGACTACGCTCTGATGCCCGATGGGCTTGGGTTGTATGAGAGAATCCCTACCGATGTGGCCGACAAGATGCTCATGTCGGGCCCTGCAGCAGTCGGTGGACAACTTGTCAGAAAATCGTACGAAAAGATGGCCCTAACCAAGGACAAGGGCCGATACAAGCCGCTTCTCGAGAAGGGATTCCCGGTGTACGACTCATCGGAAGGGGGCGACCTGGTCCACCACCTGATGGAAGCTGGCGGGAAGCACTTCAACGACATTGGCGAGGGCATCCGGTACATCTTAGAAGGAAAGGTCCTCGTCAGGGGCCTGGTCCAGCCGGTAGAGTACACTGAGAAGGGCCTCAAGCTCAGCGACGGGTCCACGGTCGAAGCCGACTCCATCATCTGGGCCACGGGCTTCGACTCGGACAAGGACCGCAGCACGACGGCCGAGATCCTGGGCAGCGAAAAGTTCCTGGGGAAGGACGACGGCGACGCAGAGAGCGTGCTCGGGCCCGAGGACGTGGGCGCGCTCAGGGATGGGATCTGGGGCGTCGACAAGGACGGGGAGCTGCGCGGCGTGTTCACGAGGCACTACCGCGTGCCCAACTACTACATCCATGGAGGCACGACTTCGCACCACCGGTACCACTCCAAGCACATCGCTCTGCTGATCAAGGCCGACCTTGAGGGTGTCCTGCCCGAGGCCTACCGAGACACGCCTGAGCCTGTGTGAGCATGGGTTGATTGTACGTGCCTGGGATAGGCAACGAGCGACGGACTAGGAAGACCTCTGGTCGTTTCATGACGGGTGTGGGCCACCCGATGAGACACTGCTGGCCATGATAGGTCTAGGCAGATGGATTAAGTTCATTGGGAATGCACAGTCTCTTCTTTCAAATGTCAAACAGTGAAGTTGCGAAGAGTTAAGGAGTCGCTGGGCTTCCTGAAGTTACCCGTTCATATGTTCACCAGTGTACATAGGTACCAACAATGTCAGATGTGTGTCGTTTCCGTTCCAATGTCAAGGTTCCAGTGGGACAAAGTCAATTGGCTGCGTCTAACTTCAGTTGCTACGTTTGAAAATCGAATCCTGATTGCTCATATGGAACTGTAGTATCTGACACCGTGGAGAAAGCTACTTACATTAAGACGTCGTGGTCCATCTGCGCATCCGGCATACTTCACCAAGCCTCCCACTTCTGCCCACCCATCGCGACAAGGCGATTGAACAGTTCATCTCTCAGTGGGCACGCCGTGATCTTGACCCGTTCTCCCCCACTCGTCACAATTTCCAGGCTATCCGCGACCTCCTTGCCTGTCGACCACCCAACCACCAACTTTGCCTTCCATCCATACCCGCCGACCTTTTTCAGCTCCGCTATATCTGCCACCGCCACGGTCCAGGCAGGATGGACGTGCTCTGCCTCGATCTTATCCAGGTCAGATTTGACATCCGTGCTGAAGGCCACGGCAGGTATTGTCGCCTTGGTTGAGATGTACACGCGCCCCTTACGGCCCTTGTGGCGAGCCTGGAAGTCAACCGGACCGTCGATGTGCTGGTGACGAGGTATGACGCCCAGGCGATCTTTAGCTTTTCCAGAGCCGGCCTTGGCCTTGACGGTATCTGTGCCGATAGCTGTCTTCACTGCGCCTTTAGTTGTACCCTTGAAGAAGCCGAGAATTCTGCTGCCTTTCTTGCCGTGATGGCTGGATTTGGAATTATCGATATCTTTTCCGTCAGTCTCTTGGACCGTAGCAGGATCTTTCTGGACGGCATCATCGATCTCGGATTGAGTTGCTCCAAGCGGTGCTTCATCACCAGTAGCTTGCAGGTCCTCGTCTGTTACCGCAACAGGACCATCGGGGGTTGCCTCGGTTATTCTCGGGGGCGGTGGGAGAGGCGCCTTGTTCGCCTCGCCGATGCGAAGCAACGTTATGGTGAGTTGCGCGTTCGTCGGCACGCCCTTGAGGACAGTGTTGCGCAGTTCGAGAAGCTTCTGCCAGTTGGGGAACCTGCGGTCGAGAAGGTCCAGCCCTCTGGCGATGACGGGGTCCCCGAAGAAGCCAAAGCCGACAGCAAAGGTCACGCCCTTTGTGAACATGTACGAGCTGACAAACAGGGATATGAAGAGCAGCGGTGATGCGGCAACTGCAAGACGAATCCGATAGGAATTCCTGGGGAACGGAGCCGTCGGGCTGAGCGCGTTGCCAAATCGCTCCCAGGTATCAGCCACGTCCGCCAGGGCGTGCATGATCGGCTTCATCTTGTTCCAGATGGCCGCCTCCATGGGTTCTTTGGTCTTGTCATGCTTAGCCCCGGCTTCTGGTTTTGCTCCTGCCGAGACGCTTCTCGCCTCCGCGGCGCCCACCGCAATGGCTGACGGGTCCGGGGCGGATTCTGCAGGGCCGTCATCATCGGCCGCATCCCCGGGATGCTTGCCAGCTGCGCTGCTGATAGCCACAGACGTTATGCCACTGACGAAGTTGCTGGCCTCCTGCTCGACCGCCTCGCCCCGGTGCTTTTCCGGCGCTCCTGTCGCGCTGTCAAGGCTCCCCAGTACCCCTGCTGAGGGCTTCTTTAGGCCACCGGATTTCGTATCAACGAGCGCCAGGGGTGCGGGTGGGAACAGGATAGTTCTGGCACGTGGATACATGATGAGTATCACCAGGGTGAATGACAGCAGTGGGACGATTAGGTCGAGGAGCCAGGCGGTAAAATAGGCGGTGGCAAAGCACAAGGTCCGTCTTCTCTCGCGCCAGGACCTCAGCCGCGCAACATGCTTGACGCCGGCCAGAACCTGCACAATAACGGTCATGTACAGCCTCTCCATGTTTGCGCGCAGCTTGTCCGGTGAGAACTCCTCGTCATCGGCAATGTTGAGGTCAAGGCCGCCTGGAAGGCGGTCGGGGACTGATTTGACGTGGTACATTTGCTTGTTGAACCGCCGGACGAGCAGCCACAACTCCTCGTTGTCCATGCCGCCCACCAAAGGCTCGGACACCTCCTGTTTCTTCTTACTCCACCCCAGATCGAGCACCTCGTCGTCATGGTCTTGTTGTGCAAGGCCTTTCTCATCATGGTCAGTCGTTGCCAGTGCGTGAGACAGGGACGCCCCTTCGGCAAGAGAATTTGATGTCTCTGTACTGTCGGGATTGGTGACAGGTTGCGTGTCGGCTGGAATGGGCAGGAGGTCGGTGATGGCGGTCCCGGGACCGGTGTCCCTAGAGACCGGGTTCTGTGCTGGCGGGTCTGTGTCTTCGCGTGTGGCCATGGTGCAAGTGCAATGTCGCGTCGGAAATTTCAGGCGATTGAGGCTAAGAAAGGACTCAAATGCCTGAACGTCTTTTACTCGTCAAAATGTGGCGAAATTGGAAGAACATCAGAGTTGAGAAGCCTTGTCATTTGTTGGTGTCACATCTGGGAGGAAGTCCGAGTGCTTTAATCGTCGAGTTTGTCTCAAAGTCGCGTCACTCCTTCCTTGGTCCGCTCACAGGCAGCTTCAGCTATTGTTGTGACCGCAGATGACGTCGTGGCGTCCTAACACGCGGGCTGTGACGCCAACATCGGCACTAGTCTCACCCGTCTAAGGGCGACAAGGGGAATTGGCTATTAGTCTAGCTGTCTAGCTGTGATATGGTCCTTAGTCTTCCTGAAGAGGCCCACTCTTGGCTTTGTGACTGTTTGAGCTTCCATTGAGCATTTGGCATCATTTGGCCGAATGTTGACGTCTACTTGAGAGTTGTCTAACCGTATTGAGCCTCCATACGTGAGACCGCGATGCACTACGGATCTGCCTACTCATCTACATATGCCCGCCTAGAAAACATCAGCGGCTGGTTTTCAGCTGCCCCCACCTCTCTGGCTTCTCATTTTTGGGAACCAACCTGGACACTGAGTCAAAATTAATGGCAATTATTCCATTCCACATTTCTGGCTTTGATCTGTAGGTACCCAGGCAAATCAAGAAGTGCTGCTAGTAATACCTAACAGATGCCATACATATGTAGAGTTCAGAAGCTGCTTATTGTGACAGAATAAGAACACATAGTCCTTGAGTTCATGATTAAAGTTTACTGCTGGCTGAAGCACTCTTGTCGGCGTTATATTCGTCTGACAAATCTAGTTGCTCCATATAGGGCTGGATCACTGCCCTTACGAATACACTACAAACTGCACTCTTCCTATTTGGCCCGCTACAGCTGCAAAGCTGTCTGTAAGTTGTCTTCAGAGACATCTTTACCTGCGAGACCACACTTCCATGGAAAAGAGAGGCTAATCACAGAGATTAGTCGCCTCAGGCTGTCGATGGGATATCGATGCTGGCCAAGTCGCTGCCCACTGACACCTGGGCATTAGCAACGACCTCATTAATCACAAGCCCGACCCCGCGTGTTGGAAAGATCAGCTTCAACGCTTACCTTTTGAGGAAGCTGTTGATTCAAGTTAGATTGACATACGTCTTTATCGTCTTTGGTCACTTTAACTGGGTGGTCTTCTAGCCAGGTTCAGATCCTGATATAGCATCATCCGATGCAGGCCGGTGGTATTTTGTCCGTGAATGATAATCAGACATCAGTTTTTCAGAAATCCATTTGTCCCATATCTGCAGAATGTCCGCGGCAGAGTCATATATACAGTATGAATCGTTCGTAAAAAGCTCGATTGGCTGGCTCCTCCTCATCTTGTCATCACCACGCTGCAAAATCCTCCACACGAATGCCTCTCTTCATACAAGTCTCGAACGTGAACCTCTTAGTCGCAGTCGCCCTTGACGCCATCGGCCGAGGCGTAGCAGGTTCCCTTGCCATCGACGCAAGCGAAGCCCGCCTTGGCGATGTCCTGGCATTTGGCCTGCCACTGGTCGCCGTCGAGGGCCTTGCCAGACTTGGAGGTACAGCGGCCAGCGGCTGAGTCATACGAGACATCGCTGCCGTAAGCATCGCATGCTGGGGAGGTGATGCGCCAGTTGTAGCCGCCGTTGTTGCAAGCACAGGTGGCGTGCATGTCGGCGACGCTGTACAGGGGGGATGAATGGTCAGCCTGGCTGTTCATTGGGGCGAGTGGTTATAGAAAGCTCCAGCAGCGACTTACACAACGCCTGCAAAGACAGCGAGGAAGGTGAGGGACAGCTTCATCTTGATTGTGGTAATTTATCGGGTATGTGCGACTCAGGGGTTGTTGTTTCTCTTGGCAGCCGACAAGCGAGGGACCGGAAAGGTTTTGCTGTTGAAGGAATGAAACAAGTGAATCAACACTTCGGGGGAAACGAAAGAATATGAACACTGAAGAACCGCGAGAGAATAGACTGGTGATTTGATGACTTGGTTTGGAGTTGGACCTGGCTGGCAAGATTGTGAATGGCGATTAGGTTCGTCTTTTATGTCTTTACGATCTTTAGGAACGGGTTCCTGGCATGATCCGCTCCCACCCAACAGCGACCCCACAGGCGACTCATGGCCCCTGCAAGGCTGGCAGGATAACCTTCTCCAGCCCTCACCTGTAATTTGATAGCGTGGAGAAGGGGACGGCCATATCGGGCAGAATCTCTGCACGTGTGAGAGTCCCTCGCTTGCCGCGTCCGCGTGATCCGCACCGCCGGGCCAGCTGTGGGCAGATCCCTTCGCCATTGGTGCTGTGGGGACTGTATTTGCCATCCGATTCTCCGGCCATGTATGACTTGCTGCCGTCAGGGTGGGACTCTGCTGAGATAGGGATGTACCCGCGTGGCATGGCACGGGCAAGGACCGGGGTTTCCATGACTGGCCGTCGCCCTCATCAACGCCGTCAATAAAGCAGGCGGGAGTCAACATCAAGCATTCTAGACCAATCTTATTCCGGCATGGACGGTGGGCATGCACATGCACGTACATAGAACAGCTCGTACAAGCTCCCCTGCTGGCCCTACAGGGCAGGTCCGCATTTAGAATGATTCGCCATAGTTGTTTATGCTTAGACAAGGGAGCTCAGGGAATAGCCTATTTATATGCCCCCTTGCAGAGAACCTCGCCCCCACAAGTGTTTCACATGTGCCTGTCTGTTCCCACGGTAGCTTGTCAGGACCTCCCCGTCCTCGCATTCTCACCGTACACACAGCCACGGCGCAGCGAGTCATGGCGCGGTGCTCCCTCCCGCATGTGGTTGGCAGGGCGCTCTGCTTCTGTCATGTATCAAACGCGTGGGCAGTCCTGCCAAGGCAAACATGTCTTTCCAGGGCGACAACAGCGGCCGGGGCTGGTCATCTGTCCAGGTGAGCCTGGAGGGCCGTCTACAGCTTTCGCAGATCTTTACTTGACTGCACATTCGCACCGGGAAAACGTGCCTCAAGCTTATCCTGATCGTGGATTTCGGACGAACGTCTACGGTGCGGGAAGCTTAATCGAATCTGGGTCCAAGATATGCTATTACACGTAATGCTGGGGTGTGAGGCTTGGCCTCTTCCAAGGTTGTTATCTGCAGCGTGTCCTCTTTATCTTGCATCCATCGTGTTGCCAGCCATGTGTGTACATACACATGCTCTTCCACGTCCACTCCTCGCCGCCAGGTCGTATCAACACTCATGCATTGTTTACGCCCGCCCCCCCCCCCCCAAGCTGCGATTGTCGCGCTTCGGACTTGCGCGTCTCATGTACGGTCCGCAGCTGCCCAGGTGTTGCAACAATGTCCATCCAGGTCCGCAGCCGACAAGTCTCCACACAAGGTTTGGAGGCTCCGTCCGATCCAGCATGTCGGGGTCTTACTACACTAGATGCTTGGGAATCCCTGTCTTGGCTCGGAAATACATGCCCGGGGGATTGTTGCTGCTTTCACCACGAATCCCGGAACCCTGAGCTGACAGCACAGGCATCATGAGTGAGTTGGTGCATAGACTGAACGTCTTGTTCCTACTGCTACAGATACGGACCAATTCATATTTATGTTGCGAATTTCATGCGGGTATATGTCAAACTTTTTTGTGCTTTCTGAAAGCACATCAGAGCTCGTTGGCCCGGCCTATTCCAATGCCGGCGGCAGACAATTATGCTGCAGAGTCTACAGGTCCGTACCCAATGTGAGCTCTTGTCACTCCCGACCGTCGCTAGCGAGCCCGCCCGCTTTTGAGAGTACCAACGTTCTTGTCGTCTGTAACCCTCTCGGAGGACGAGAAATGCAGCCTCTACATCTTAAGAGACTGCAACCACGACCTTGCCCCTGGATCGCTTGCTCGCAACGCGTTCATATCCCTAGAAACCGCAGCTGTCAGCACACTCATGCAGCAATTTCGTTGAGAAACGTACCTTTATAGCATCGTGCATCGAATACTCCGAGTCCCTTGGGAACTTGCTGTATTCCCCGTTCTCGATCCACTTGGCAACCTCTTTGGCGATTGCTCCGTCAGGCCACAGGGCGAGGAGTTTGTATCTTCGTGGCACTCCCCCAAGCGCAACCGGCAGCAGCTTGCTTCTCACGATCGGTCCCGCCCCCACGCCGCCCACGATTGTGATAAAAATCCCGGTTTTGTCTAGGTACTTGGCTGATCTCTGGAACAGCTCATCACTTCCGACACAGTCAAATATGCGATGCATGGGTTTTGATTCGAAGCTGTCGGTCAGATGTGCCACCAGAGACTCGTAGGCCTTGTAGTCGATCACCTAAGCTCAAGTTATTAGCCGTACTGCCTAGGGTCACACTGGCCCCATACGGTGGCATGCAGGGGCAATAGGGGCGATTGTATTACCTCGTCGGCACCGAGCCCCTTTACCATCTCAGCGTTGGCGGCCGAGCAGACCCCATACACGACGGCGCCTTTTGCCTTTGCCACCTGGACGAGAACGCTGCCCACCCCACCACTGGCACCGTTGACCAGCACACGGTCCCCGGCCTTCATCCCGGCCTCTTTGAGTATGATGTAGGCTGTCTGCCCTGCTATCCCTAGTGCGCCCGCGGCATCCATCGCGTCGACTCCTTTTGGCTTCACCGCCACCTTGCTCGCGGGGACCTCGATGTACTCAGCCAGACTGCCTCTCCCGACTGCCACCGACATAACATTGAGCGCACCACAGACTTCCGCACCCAGAGACACACCAGAATCACTTGGTACTGATGGTCCGATCTTGACCACCTCTCCCGCAAAGTCCAGGCCGGCGATGGGGTTGCGACGGAAGGGGACCCAATTGGGTATGTTGCCCATAAAGTTGAGGTCCGCGGGATTCAGAGCAGCATACGAGACCCTGATCAGGATGTTCCCGGCCTTGATCTTGGACGGGACGGGGTAGTCCGTCTTGAGAGTAAGGGCATCCTTTGGCTGGCCGTTTTTGGTGACGAGCCACGCCTTCATGGTCGAGGGGATGTCGCCCGCCATAGCGGCTCGAGATTGAAGAAAGGTTGGTGAGGCGGCTCGACGATCGTATTCCGTGAACGATGAGCTTGAAAATGGCCACGCGTTCACTCGATATGGATGCGGATGAGGTGGTGTATGTAGGTTTGATGATTTGCGATGGTTGAACGAGTCCGTGCCAGACGAACGTGATGAAACACCAGACGTCAAACAGGGGACACTGCGGCGAAACGGAGACGGAGACGGAGACAGGAAACGTACGGCGTGTTACGTTCGGACGTGGGACGGGTTCTATTACATAATCACCATCTCGCAGAGCGGCCAATAGCACAACCCAGCACCGCAACGCCCCTCCGGTGCAAGGCAGGCAGCGTACCGTCCGTAGCACCTGCACGTATTTGTTCTGCTTATCAGCTGGGCCGTTCAACTGTCGGCAACAACATCCGCCATGCCCAGACAAGGTGACTCTGGGACGACGACAGGATGAGCGCCCTGACTGTCTTCAAAGGGTCAGTGATCCATTCACTCTCCCCCACAGACCTCGAGATCGTCGAGTCGGCTATCCTCGCCGTCGACGAGAATGGCTGCATTGTCATCTTCGACAAGAACGTCTATTTTATTCCTGAAACCTTCCACACTCCCGCCGGTGCATCAATTCAGCGGGAGGACTGCACGGTTTACTTGCTGAGGCCAGGGACATTCATCATACCAGGCTTTGTCGACACCCACAACCATGCCCCCCAGTGGGCCCAACGCGGCCTCGGGCAGGGCATGCACATTCTCGACTGGCTCGAGACCGTGACCTTCCCGAACGAGGCCAAGTTCGCCGACCCGGAGTATGCACGTCGAATATACGGGCGGTGCGTCGACGGCTTCCTCAAACAGGGCATCACGACCGCCTCATACTACGCGTCCGCGCACGGCGAGGCCACACGCATCCTGGCCGATCTATGTCTACAGAAGGGCCAGCGAGCACTGATTGGCAAGTGTAACATGGACAGGAATGCACCAGACTACTACCGTGATTCCAGCGCCGAGGAGAGCCTGCGCGTAACCGAGGAATGCATTGCACACATCCAGAAGATCGATCCTGAGGGTCACCTGGTCAGGCCAGTCCTGACACCCCGCTTCGCCATCACCTGTGAACCTGCTGTGCTGGAGGGACTAGGCAAGATCGCAGAGAGACAGCCAGACCTCGCCATACAGACACACTTCAACGAGGCCGAACAGGAGATGCAGGCCACCAAATCCCTCTTCCCCCAGTTCAGCAACGAGGTCGACCTCTACCATCACTACGGCCTTCTCGGCCCGAGATCGATACTCGCCCACTGCTGCTACATGAGCGAGTACGAACTTTCAAGATTTGCGGAGCTCGGCTGCGGAGTGGCCCACTGTCCAATTTCCAACATGACCGTTGGAGGCGGCTTCATGGCGGCGCCAGTGAGGGAGTTCCTGCGCCGCGGCATCAAGACAGGGTTGGGCACTGACTCTGGTGGGGGCTTCTCCAGCAGCATTCTCGATGCAATGCGCCAGGCACTTGTTGCCAGCAACGCAAGAGAGGCCATGTCTCACGGAAGCGAGAAGGGTCTGTCTGTCGAGGAACTCTTCTACCTGGCCACCCGCGGGGGCGCGATGGTGTGTTCAGTTGGGGACAAGGTTGGCCACTTTGTGGTGGGCATGGAATTTGACGCTTGTATTATATCGACACGCATGGATGATCAAATCATGACCATGGTTGAGGAAGATCCACTGAGAACTGTGTTCGACAAGTTCATCATGACGGGTGACGACCGGAACATCGAGTCCGTTTATGTGCGAGGGAGGAAGGTGAAGTAATTTGATCTGCATAGCTGTTGCCCACCTAGGTAGTCATCATGGGCACATCCTCGTCCACTTTTCACTTTGGGCTGGAAGAGAGCTTTGCCGGCATGAATTATCCGTTCTCTGCCGATTCAATTGGATCCCCCCTCTTTCTGATGACGAGCTCACCCACACACATCATGGTCCAAATGGCCGGATGACAACCTTCTCTCCAGAAACGCCGCTCTTATTCCTGTCCAGCGCTTTGTCCAGAGCCTCCAGGCCTCCTTCAATCACAATCGGCCGGTTGGGCTGGAACAGACCCTTCGCGATCCACCCGTCCTCGCCCCCAATAGCCTTGACCACAGGCTCACTGACGTAGCGCTTCTCCGGAGCACTGCCCAGGCCTAGAATTTGCTTGACGTTGACCTTGGGCGTCGCAGCCAGACCGGCCTCGACAACCTCAGGGTAAGGCCCGGTGGTGGGGTCGGGGTTGTCGTTGGGGTTCCAGACACCAACAACATGGCGCTCTTCCGAGGTTGTCTTCACGGCGCCCAGAATGGCGATCCCCAGCTTCGCGGTTTCCACCTCGGCGATGGAATCCCAGACAAACTCCAGCGGGAGATCACCGATCGCCTCACGATAGTCCTCGGGCTTTGATTGGGTCTTTCGGTCGAGGACCACGTGGGCCCCGAGGCTCTTCAGGTGCTCAACGTGCGAGGCGCTCGAGTTGGTCACGATCCTCTCAAAGCCCGACAACTTGGCAAGCTGGATTGCATATTGGCCCACAGACGAGCTTCCGCCCAGGATAACAACAGCCTTTCCTTTACCGACCTCTCGCCCGCCGTTCTCAACGTCCCAGGGCCCAGGGGAAATGCCGTGGCCGGTGTTGTGGTAGAACCCCACAACAGCTGCTATCAGAGCCAGCTGCACGCCGGCGGCCTGTTCGTCAGTGATATTGCTGGGCGTGTGAGACACCAGCTCCGCAGGGAGCTTGCAGTACTGCTGGAAGGTGGAATTGTCGAAGCTAGTGAGAATGCCCTGGAAGAAGACCCTGTCGCCCTTGGCAAAGGTGGTGACACCGGACCCAACAGCAGCAATCTCGCCGGCAGCGTCGGAGCCTATGACGGCCGGGTATTTGTCACCCAGGAGAATGCCCTGGTCGCGGATCTTCCAGTCCACGGGGTTGATTGCCGTGGCGGTGACCTTGATGGCGACCTCGCCTGGGCCCAGGGCGCTGAGGGAGCGGTCGGTGACGACGTGCTTGCCCTTGGGCGAGGGCAGAACAGCGGCCTTGAAGGTTGAGGGGATGTCGGACATGTTGACGCAGGGATATACAATAGGACGGCAGCGGTTGTGATGCTGGTAAGCTGTTTGTTGAACGGTCTGTGAATGGGTCGATGTTCGCGAACTTGGATTCAAAGCTGTGTAGTTATCCGCCATGCAGCCCATGCAGCACGCAAATTCTCGGGTGCTCACTAATCCAGATATGACGTAGCCCCGCACGGAGAATAGAGCACACGACGGTGCAGCGAGATTCCAAAGAGGAATACGGCCCGGCGTCTGGGCAGGAAAAGTTCATGATTCAGGCTCTGCCGAGGCCGAACATTGAACCCACCCAGCAGGTGTTCCTCGGACCCCTTACTTATCTGAATTTGGCCTGAGAATTGTGCAGCCACAATGTTGGGGCAGCCGAATCACAGTACTGTGGCTGAGGTTATGGCTAAGCATTCATCCAAGCAGTTGACATATTCCATGTTCTACATTACTGCAGTCAGACCATCTTATAGGGGTAATTGCACGGTCTCGAAACTCCTTAAATTGTGAGTTTAGGGGATGATGTGACCCTCTCGAGGCAAGTATTGGAAACTCTGTGAACTCCACAATTTCAATGCAAACACTGGCAACGGATTTGACTGCGATGGTCCAGGTGCAGCTTGTGGAATATCGCACAGCGAGAACCCGGAAAGTTGGAGTAGAATTGACATTAGGAAAGCTTCCTTCCGAGTTTGTCCTTGACACGAGAATGCACACGGGTCAAGTGCGGGCGGGCGTGGTCAACAAAAGTCTCTCACTGTAGGAGACGCAAAACAACATACGCCCCGAAATCCCGGGTCTCTTGTCTAGGACGTGTTGGATACTGTAGTAACTGGTCTCCTGGCATTCCGGCCGCACGTTGTGAATGTACGATTGGGGTGGTTGGACGAGCCCTGCAGATAACGTATCAGATGCTGCAGACTTCCCTCGTGTATGCGTCCGCGGACAGCCCAAGCAAGTCTTTCGGTTGGTAACGGAATTTTTGGTGTAATTATGACCGAGCTTCTTCCAACAGTGGTTAACAACATCTGCGTTCTGTACTACAGTAGCATTTGATGGCTGCAGTGTTACATCCTAACGTTGCAGCCACAGTCTTGGCTACCATCGCCTCATCATTTATTGGGCAATCACTGAACCCCAACCTTCACGTGCCCGTTACCACCTAGAGGCCGACCGTTATACTTGAATGGCACCGGGCCCCGTCCTCGATCATTTATTTGGCTGCACACTACGTCCACCACCTGGTTTCTGTGAATGCTGCAGAATCTTGCAAGAGCTCCTTCTCTTCATCACCCTGAGGACCAGCCACCATGATACCCAAGTTCTGGGCATTCGCCTTCGTTGTGGCAACTCTTTTTGCCCAGTCGTCATTCTGTGCGAGCCTCCCTTTGCGCATCATCACATTCAACATCCGATATGCCGCTACTTCACTAGAAACCAACGAAAAGCCGTGGTCGACTCGCAGGCCGCTGCTGATCAACCAAGTTGCGAGCCAAGCTGCCGAATCCAACACTACCATCATAGGCTTGCAGGAGGTGCTCAACAACCAGCTGACTGATATCAAGAGCGGCCTGGGCTCCCAGTGGGCGCACATCGGCGTGGGCCGTGACGACGGCGCCACTCAGGGCGAATACAGTCCTATTCTGTACCGCACCGACGTGTTGCGAGTGCTTTATAGTGAGGTCAAATGGCTGTCACCTACGCCGGATGTCGTGTCGTTTGGGTGGGGGGCCGGAAGTCGCCGTATTGTCACGACTGGCGTCTTCGAGCATATCGCAACAGGGAAGAGATTCATACACGCCAACACCCACCTGGACAATGTCAGCTCGCAGGCACGAAGCGAAGGCATCAAAGTTGTCGTCTCGCGCATCAAGGCAGTGCGGCAGACTTGGGGCGAGCTGCCAGTGTCCCTAACGGGTGACTTCAATTCTGACCCAAGCGGTGATGCCTATTCGACGTTGGTCGGCCTGAATTATGTTGAGGATTTGTGGAACTTGGCAACCCACGTCGGCACAAACCAGCTCACATATACCGGTTTCTCACAGACTGGTGTAAGCCGGATTGATTATATCTGGATTGGGCCCAAAGACGTTCTACCATACACGGCTCAAACCATTGAGATCGTGGGTAACTACGTTGATGGCGTCTTATAAGTGATCACAGGATGGTTGTTGGTGATGTTGTTATCAATTAAAATGACGAAAACATGTGTTGACACAGCGTGGTTCTGGAAGTTTCCGCGGGCAGTGACTAGGAAGCATTTGCCCAAGGTCTGGTTGTCCGTGTACGATGACACATATCCTTGCCATCTCTCAGTGTAGATAGGAGCTCAAGTACATGTTTGTTTTAGGGTGGAAGTCGTGGTATGAAGTATTTGGTTAATTAGGCCTGATCCGTCAGCATGGACGACCAAAAGCAATGTTCAGTCGCGGGTGTCCTCGCTCCGAAATCACACCCCATGATGGAAGTGGTTGCCTCAATAAATCATCAGTTTTCAACAGGGGCTTTTCATCAATAGGAGACGATCACATGACAATCAAGAAGTCGAACATGTCGAACATGTCCGGCAGCCACAAGCCGCAATTCTAGACTGGTTGACCAGGGTCTCTCTGTGTAGGCCCGTCCAACCCGTCTCTCGCAGGCGAGGGGCTCCGAGGTTCGTTTCAGCTGACTTGCGCTATCCCTCTCTCAGCGTGGTCGGAGCCTCTCAGAACCTTCCAATTGAGGATATGTGTGTACATCTCGTGGGATTGTCGCCCAAAGAAATACAATATCCTCGGCAGCTTCTAAAGCGAAAACTAAACACTTTTGTGGAGTTCCTTCACATTTGCTCGGGTTGATAGAAACCGACCCGACATATGAGTGATTGACAGGAGGGGCTGAGCAGTCGCAGGGCCTTATTGTCAATAGGACGTGTCGTTTGAGCCTGGACTTTGGGACCGATCGTATAAATCAATCAATCGATCGTCTTTTCTCATCGATCATCCCTGTATGCCGAGCAGCTAAGCTTCGCGAAATGCATGCTTGAATCTACGCCACAAACTGATCAATATACAGACCCAGAGTATTGCAACCGAGCAGCACGGTCTCGGCGTGGCTGGGCCGAGGAGCGCCGCGTAGCTCAGGATACGGAATGCACTGTCCATTCGATCAGGCTCGACAACACCAGGGACACATCTGGGGAGTGAATGTAGAGTTCGCGATGGGACTCACAATCTCTCGAGGCCCAAACGTACCGCAATGTTGGCCTCCGCTCTCAAAAAGGTCTAGACCGATTGGTTTCGATGGAGACAAGTTTATAAGAATGTTCATCTTCCTCCTTTGAATCTGTAAATCTTCATTCATCATCAACAACAAGCTCTTGTGTAACATTCTTTCAGCTTCGCACACACCCTCTACCTCGAAACTTCCAGCCTCGATCATTGCCATATTCATCATGCAGCTCTCCTGGATCCTCACGTCGGCCCTTGCCGTCGTCACCGGTATTTCGAAGATTACCCTCCGACTGTCATAGTATTGAGACTGATACAACAGTAGCCCAGGCTTGCTATTTCACGGTCCATTCTTCCACTGTTGGTGATTTCAAGGTTCAGCACTCAGAGCCCAGTGGTAAGCGAGTCTCGAACCCTCTGCATGCCTTCCCTGTGCGATAAATGTAACCACTGACCCGAATGACGGCTTGCAGATCATGGTGGAGCCGCCCAGACTATCAGCGGTTCCAAGGGCGCTTGTTCTTTCTCCGGAAACCTTGCAGATGGCTGTATCGTCACTGTCACCAAGAACAACGGCTGCGGGACCCTGTCCTTTACCCGCATTGGCACCAACTAAGGGCGATGGACAATGCTCAATGAGCCGCTATGCCAAGTTCGGACGCGTTCTTGGACTGCAAAGTGAACTGAGCGCAAAGTGAATGAACTTCGATTCTTGTGGCTAGCCAGAACTATTACAACTTCAGAAATTTGCTATCGATGCGGTCGATGTAAGACTCAATGAAACGGTATCTTCCTCTCTCCACATGTATGTCGTAGAATACCTGCGCCGCGTTTAAAATTTGTATCACATAGATACACGCGGCGTCTCAGACATGCATAGTTTCCATGCTCTGCTGCTGCATAACTTGTCACTTGTATGGTCCTGAGTCTAGTTGTACCCAGAGTGGGTGTCGAACATGAATCTGACGTGTTACCCGATCGTCCCCGTATCTGACAATCAATGTGCAAAGTGGAGGAGTATCGCATCTGGATGTGCTAGGAAAAGCACGAGCACCAGGTACAAAGATAGGGGCCAGGCTCATGGTCCATTCGTGGTGTGCGAGGTGTTCAGAGCTCCGGCCCAGTGGAAGTATGATCTCATCACCTTCAAGAAGAGTTCCAACTAATAAGTTCAACAGATCAATTACAGTTCTCCTGCGAACTCATGTACCTCTAGTGTAGTCCCCAATTTGGTCATGAACAGTCTGACCACTGAAGGTTGTCCCACTCCAATCTTGTTTGTCTTTCACTTTGTGTTAGAGCTGATCTGCATTTTTTTCAGCTCTCTTATTCCACTTGCCCCCAGACGAGTTGGGTGCCCAGGTGTACGACCGGTGAGGTCAAACCGTTTTGCTGGAATGATGATTCAGTCTGTCACATTTCTCGAGACAGACTATCTATATTGCAACACCACTGACTTGCCACTGAAACAAAAAGATTTCAGCTCGTATATGTTGATAGCCTTGAAAAGCCAACCGCAAGAATACTATCGGGTCCCATATACATGATAATTTCCTAGGATCCGAGTACGACTTGGCCTTTTTTCTTCTTTTTCACTCGAGTGACACTACACACCCATTTGAGACCTCTCTAGCGACAGACATGTTCACAACAGGGTAGCAGTGAATATAGCAATGGATTCTCAAAATCCACATGGCGAATGAAGCTACTTCGCTCTGCATGGGACTTCAGGCCTGATCGTGATCTATGAGGCATGGACAGAATCGCGGACACGCCTGAAAACTTGGTGAGGATTCATTGGCCTTGGTCTCGCCCAAAACCTCGCGTTGTTCACTGCAGACTCATGACAGCCACCTGTAAGGACGCGAGGAGTCGCTGTGGGTCACCGTAATCGCCTGCCATATTCAGCATTCTCGACGCGCGATTCCTGCTGCTGGAGGTCAACGATGCAGGTTTGTTCCCTGACCAAAACTGCCGTGCCAAGAACAGAATTCCAACATGATCATGGAACTGTGCCTTGGAAAGTGCACATGGTCTGACTCGGCAGCCGTGGTCACCCTCTGAGTTCGCTAGTGTGAGATGGGCGTCTAGCACACGATCACGCCACAAGTCTAGACAACGTTGTGTTTTGTCGTGTGTCGTCTCTCATAAAAGGGCAAAATGTTGGAATCGGTCTACAACCAAAAACAGAAGCTCGAGCAATGCCCAGACTCTCAGATAGGATTGTCGCCGGTGTCCCCATTGTCCCCATTATTGTATCATGGTCGTGCATGTCTTGGCCGCCGTGCCCTGGTCAGAGCCCACCTTGGCCCGCGCTTGCGTTCAACTCCAAGAGAATGATGACATGCATACACGAAAACTGCCGCGCCGCTGCTTACGAGAGAGCCTTACTCCTCCACCCCTCGCTCATCGGGATCTGCGTGCGGGCCATGGATCTGGAGCGGCAGGGCGGGAACGCCCACGCAGTTAATACCCGGTTTACATCCGAGCCCCACCTTTGTGTCACCTGGGGGCGCGACGACGTACATTACCGTGCACTATGTAACTACTCTCGATGCTGCTTAAACACACTACTCGCCTGTGCCTGAGAGTGCGCAGGGGTGTCGAGCAATATGGGTGTATGGCAGTACGGAGACGCGGTCTGACGGTACCTGGCGCCGGCGGGAAGTGGGCGCTGCGCTTCCCCTCTTGTTCGTCCAATAAGCCCAGCTTCGACGAAGGCAAGCTGTGGTGGTCGGGGGGGTTGGCGGGGTGGGAATTGACCCTCATGCGCGGTGACGAAGGGGCTGCCGGCAACCAAGACCCTATCAGGGCCACGAGCAGGCCGCCAAAGCCGTTGGGTGGGAGCGGGTGAATTCCCAATAAGGAAGCTGGGGAGCGCCAGATGACCACGGGCTGGTGGCCGGTAGTTTGTTGTGCCAAGTTCCCACAGGATACAACGCTGGCAGATAAGCTTATATCTCGGCAGGGACCAACCGCAAGGCCCAGCTCTGGGTACTGTCGTGACTGTCCACAGGTGTGTAGTCCCTCTGTCCCTCTGGTCCCTGTGCGTGTGGTCAGACGCTAGGACGCAGCTGGGGTCGCATGCATATGTACTGCAGTAGTGATGTCCGCTCCCGTCAACCTGGGCGAATGACAGCACACCATCAGCTGCGCAGGGAGGCTATGGCAACTCAGAAGCCGTCTCCGACGTGCTCGCCGCCGTTGGAGATGCTCATACATAATAATAATGGCTGGCCGCCTGATAGACTTGTCACATTGCCAAGTAGCCAAGCTTCTGCTAATTTATTCTCGCACTCGTCTTGTTGGCTGAACGCCGCGCGCCGAGACCTTCTGTCATTCAGGCTTATGTCCAAAGGGCATGTCAGCGTGCTCTACGAAAGTACTTTGCCCACCCTCCTTCCTGAAATGGCGGTCGTGTTGTGACGCAGAGTAACCTCGCGACATATCAGAAGCCTCTTGCAAGCTCGATAAGGCAACTCGTGCATGGCTGGCGCAGGTCGGGCGCGCGTCTGATGGGGGAGGGCGATCCACGCGGCTGGTGTCTGAGAGCAGTCATGTGAGCCTGTCGGAGGCGACAGAGGAAGAATGCGAGATCGGGTCGAGCTTCGATGCTACTTACCCAATGATGGTGTCGAATTGTCTGATTTGAGGCGAGAATGGCTTCATTCAGCCGCCGGGAGGCGCTGCGGAAAGATATAAAGAAGCCCTCAGCCCGGCACTCAGGTCAATCATCGTCACTCACCACCACCATCCTCGGTCTCAGCCCTTCAGCCCTCCTCCTCAGCTCTCCTCGCCTCGCCAGCCCATCTGCCCGTGTCTCAGCTCACCATGTACGGACTTAAGAAGCTCGCCCTAGTCGCCGGGGCCCTCCTGCCCTTCGTCAACGCCGCCCCCGTTGCCAACCCCGTTCAGGCCCGGGCCATCCCCGGCAAGTACATCGTGACCCTCAAGGAGACGGCAGACGTCGAGTCCCATCTCGGATGGGTCAAGGATGTGCACGCCCGCAGCCTGGGACGCCGTGACCTCGCCGGAGTCGAGAAGACTTTCAACATCAGCGACTTCAACGGCTACTCTGGCGCTTTCGACGATGCCACCATCGAGGAGATCAAGGCCAACGATGCCGTAAGTCCTCTCCACCCCGCGTCTCGTAAGGAGAGTCTGCTCGGAATCTCGTCTAACACTTGTCCAGGTCGCTGCCGTTGAGGCTGATCAGATCTGGAGCCTCTACGCCCTGACCACTCAGACGAGTGTTCCATCGTGGGGACTGGGAGCCATCTCCCACAAGGCCGGAGCTGGGTCGACCAGCTACGTCTACGACAGCTCTGCCGGCACAGGCACCTATGCCTACATCATCGACACTGGCATCAACGCGGCCCACACCGACTTTGGCGGCCGCGCCAGCCTGGGCTACAGCGCCGTCACTGGCTCCACCGCTGATACCGTTGGCCACGGCACCCACGTTGCTGGCACCATTGGCGGCACGACCTACGGTGTTGCCAAGCAGGCCACCATCATCGCCGTCAAGGTCTTCCAGGGAGACGAGGGAACCACCGCTGATGTGCTTGACGGGTACTCGTGGGCTGTCAACGACATCACCTCCAAGGGCCGCGCCGGCGTTGCCGCCATCAGCCTGTCCCTCGGTAAGTCAGACATGAACATAACTCGGTCGAACATCTTGCTAACGGTTTATCTATAGGCGGTGGCGTCTCCACGGCTTTTAACAACGCCGTCCAGTCTGCCTACACTTCCGGAGTCATCAGCGTCGTCGCTGCCGGCAACGAGGCCCAGAACGTCGCCAATGTAAGTTGAATATGCATGCACACCCGTCATCTTCCACACTCGCTGACGGAGACTCCTCTAGGTCTCACCCGCCTCTGCTGCCAACGCCATCACCGTAGGTGCCACCACCAGCGCGAACCGATGGGCCACCTACTCCAACTTTGGAGCCGGTGTCGACATCCTGGCCCCCGGCAGCAGCATCACCTCGGCCTGGATCGGTTCCACTTCTGCCAGCAACAGCATCTCGGGCACGTCCATGGCTACCCCCCACGTCACCGGCCTGGTTCTCTACCTCAAGGCTCTCGAGGGTCTGACCTCTCCTGCCTCGGTCACCTCCCGCATCAAGGCTCTGGCTTCCTCCGGTGTCATCACCGGCGTCCCCAGCGGCACCGTCAACTCCCTTGCCTACAACGGCAACGGTGCTTAAATCGTGACTGTCCGCGGCCGCTCCACGAAGAGTTGAGCAAGATATAGACGTGGTGATGGGACGGGGGACGGGGTTGTGAAGGGGCCGCATCTAGTTCTGCCCCGCTGCATATTGTTCATAACATTGTTCCAGGTTGTCTTGGAAATGGGCTAGTCCAACATATTGGGAAGCATTTTAAATCTTACACATACTCAGCACTGTCATCTCAAAATCTCGCAATACTAAGTTACTTGCCATATGTTATTGAGTCCAAAACAGTGGTAACAAATGAAGTATTTTAGGGTCCTTTCCTACCTATCTTGAATCTTTTAAGCACAGGTTGACTGCTCGCCGCAGCTCTCGTCCTGACTGTTCCGCGTGACATCTTTGACTTTGTTAGCAACGAGCTCTATGTGCCGCAAAACGCTCACCCGCTTCTGGTTTTCCACCACCATGTCCATCATGATCTGTTCATCAATATCATTGCCTTCATGAGTGACTTCTCGAATTTCCGTATTGAACAGTGCGCTCAGCTGAGTCGGAAGCGCCATGAGCTTGTTCTCTAGCACATCCCCATCCTCATCATTAGGCGGCTTGGATGATCCAGTAACATGCTCCAAGAGACCGTCCAGGATTTCCATCTCTTCCTCGAGAATCGAGAAGGACACAGCACTGCTGGTGCTGCGTGTCTTTGATGACATGGAACTACTCATGCGAAGATGTATGATGGATTGGATGGCTTTGATGTTGTCTTGGAGAGAAGCAAGTATGTCGTGTTTGTCTGCCACGGCCGGCTGGCTGTCTTTGTTCGTGCTCTGTCCGTCGAGACTCTGCGATCCGGTGGGGCTCTGCTCGGCTGCCAGAGAAGCCTGCAAGTCGTTGTCTTCGTGAGCAATTGCTACCGGGGGTATTGACACTTCGTCTCCGTCTTGCGAATACTCACTCTCACTGTCATACTCGTCAATTTGGGTCTTCGCCATTGACAGCGCAGTTCGGCGTCGAAGTATCTCGGCTTCCATGCGGTCGATGTTCTCATAAAGCCCTTGAATTAGTTCATGAGGTAGTACTTCTTTCTGAAGAACATGACTTTCGACCTCATCAGTCATAGACTGAACGATTTGTATCATGTCCCGAATCGACCATTGACCCGCAAGATCCTCGTCAGTTCTGGATTTATGTGCCATGGTGCCGTCTTGGAAGTGCCTTCTCAGTGCGTTGGATTCTCTTCACGTCAACTTTTTAACCTCGAGTTGAGAGAATTTGGGCTGAGAATGAAAACGACTCAAAAGCTGATGAAATTGACGGAGACGGCTGAAAATATTAGAGTTGATGGGACGTGGTCACATTTAAGCTCATTGGCGTATGCTTGAACAATAAGCCTGACATTGCCTTCAAAGACATCTGGACAAAGTGCACTAGGAACAATGTGCCAAGTAATCTTTGTATTCTAATTGTTACACAGCTTTGTCATTGAGTCTCCCCTCAGGCGTCCGTCGAGGCTAATCTTTCAAATCCTGTGCCGTCTGAAAGTTCAACTACCAGCTTCTGTCGGCTGAAAAGGAATCGAAAGAACCTATCGCCAAACCGACTCAATGTGGAGAGAAAAGTTGGATCTTGGGGCCCATGTAGCCTGACCTTAAACATTTACTCGTCCATGCTAAAACCCCGGCACCCTGGGAATTGACTTATCGCGATCATGGGAATGGGTGAGCAGTGGCTTGATTTGTTGACATGCCTTGTGAATTGCAGCAGAGCAACCCGAAGGCGTTTTGCAGTGGACTGGACCATACGTGTCACCCAACTGCATCCTCTGGTGAATTATGTAAAAACGCTTAGGAGGCTCCCACGATTTCTTAGATGCTTTTTGAGCACTTCAACACGTATTCCCATACAAACGTCTCATCTCCACGAACCGACCATCTGTCCACGTACCCACCCTTCTCTCAACATGTTGTAATTGCCCTGGACCGGTGTAGCCGGGCCTACCTCTGATTAATCGCTGATGAGGCCAGGCCACTCAATAGGCTGCCAGTCCCCGGCATCCTAGTTGTCATGTCACAGTCAATCTATTCTTCTCAGCCAATGTCTAGCGAAATCATTGGTTCACTAACTGATCAAGTCCTAAGTAATGTGAGATGATGAAGAGGAGCAGATTTCTGAATGAGGTGGCGGGGCAACACAAGTGCCATTGCTGTCCTTGATCTTAAAGCGAGCAGTCTGTGCATAGAGGACGTAGACATTGGTACCCTCAGTCATGGTGCTGTAATTGAACACCGGTTAACACGTCCTTTATCGTAGCAAAGCTCTGATTCAACCCGTGGTTAAGGTCTTTATGCTCATACAGTTGCCAGTCCGGGGAGCTTTTGATGTTACAGGGGACCTTGAAGGTGGCCTGTTTAGCCTCCGTATCGACATTGTAGACGACCAATTGGTATGCAGGAGGATAGGCCACAAATTCCCAGAGATAAAGGCTGAACTTTTTAGGGTCGTTGGAAACGGTGTCCCAGGTGACGTTCAGAGTGCCACCCTTAACGATGGAAAGGTCGACGCTGTGGGCATTGTCTGCTGGCGCTGGAAAGCTAAAGCGGATGGCTTGAGCTAGAGGGGACGAGATTGCGATGGCGGTGACCAAAAATGGTGAGAATACGGAGCGCACCATCGCTTGATGAACACAGAAGTAGCTGAGATATCAATGAGATCTGCAGATCAGTTTAAAGGAATTTATAAATTTGTGGTCCACTTCGCAGCAGACCTGTGAAGGCTGATCGCCAGATTTATTATATACAACCTCAAGTGGAATGCTGAAATGCCAGGCTGTCAGGGCTGGACCAGATTAAACCCGTCGGATGAAATGATGACGACAATCCTGGAACCCAGCCATTGAGTTCACAGCTCAGGTGTGGGAAGCATAACGGAGTGTTTGTCCAAGGGGGAGGTGGTTTAATGATCAAAACGGTGCTGTTATTATGTAGTAGTCAACAACACGCCAAATGATGAAGAAGTGTGATGACTAGGCGGCCGGATTCCGCAACGGAGCCGCCTGGTCAAATCCAAGTCTTTTTTTGTGCCTGTGCCCTGCGGTGGCTTGATCCGGCTAGCGGGAAACTGGCTTTTTTTTTCTTCCCTAGACAACCCCCTAGTCAGACTCATGCCGGTTTCAGCCCGAGACTTCACTTCAAGGACATCAAGCCGATCACGAAACCATGTATCTGCTGCTAACCGGATCCTAAGTCAATATCGATGTTTAGAGTCAGTCATGCCGGTGTCAAGGGCTATGGTGTTTTTGCAACGCGGCCCATTGCCCGTGGGACTCGCATCATCGCAGACAGGATTCTGCTCTCCATCGACAACAAAGACACGAGCGTCCTCGACGCGGCGTCGCGTCTCAGCTCCGAGGATCGCCACAGGCTACTGAGTCTCTCCATGAATAATGCCAAGCGCAAGTCACTAAGCTACCTCGCCGCTGCGGCCTGGGGGTCCTTCCCTTCCCTTGCGTCCATCAGCCAGGGGAGGGATGTCCTGAACATCTTCTACAACAACAACTTCTCTATATCAGGCACAAGCGGCAAGCGAGCCGTTTTTCTGACCGTCGCGCGGCTCAACCATTCCTGTGTCCCAAACGCCCAGGGTAACCTCAACACTGCTCTCCCTGGTAGCCAATTTACGATCCACGCACTCAGAGCAATCGCAGTCGGGGAGGAGATCACTATCTCATATCTCCATGATGAGCTAGCCATGCGCTCTGCGCGGCAAGAGAGGCTCAAAGAAGGCTATGGGTTCGAGTGTGCATGTGAAATATGCAGTATCGAAGACTCGGGAGAAAGGCACGAACAGAGCCACCAGCGGCGCTTGAAGATCCAGGAAATGCTGGCCGACTTTTCTGGGCAGCAGCAGACAGCTCCTGGTTGCACTTCTGAAGAGTTCAATTTGACGAAAGCCGTTATCGACGCATATGAGCAGGAAGGCCTGGCGGGCAGGGAGCTCGCTTCGCTGTACTTCGCAGCCGCTGGCCTGGCCAGAGCATTAGGACTGAAAGAAGAAGCTTCTGCGCTTGGCGAAAGGGGGCTGCGGGTTGAAGAAGACGCCGTTGGACTGGACAGCCCTTTCTACATCACCAGTCTCATGGCCTCACAGCAGGGCCATTTCACAAGTAATAGATTGTTCAGAGAACAGCCTAATACACAAAGCTCAGGACTATCCTACGAGCCGTGGTTGTGAGCACAGAACGGATGAGATGGAGAAGGACTTCGTTGTAGACACCCTTTGGTGGTGGGAGGAACCGCGAAATGCCACCCAGTGGTGAGCAATGCTCAATATTGTCGAGGGTAAAACTCCATGGACAGGTAGATCAAAGTCGTGACCAGCTTGGAAAAGCTTCTTTTGGGGTATCATGTGCTCACACAAATACCCATCTTTTTGATTCAAAGGGCCACTCCACACTTCCTCGCTCAAGATACGACCAAGTGTAGAGAGCGTGGATGTGCCAACTAGATTGGCCACAATCCATGGCCGATGCGGATTATGTTAAGGCCCAGGTCTTTAGTGGATTGATTCATGTGCCCGTTGATGATCGAAGAGGCTGTTCTCATACCTAGGTAGGCTTTGATAGTACCGATACATTGATCGTCCTGGCTTGTTACCCATCACTGCCGCAAGGGTCTTCATATAATTTCTCAATACTTCGCTGCCTCTTCTCCTGGTTACCCTTTGGAAAACATTGATGATTACAATAGGTAGATTGCAAAGTCAATGAGAGGGCACGGCAAGCCGGGGCATACTCCAGATATGTCTACACAACTTGAAGGGTAGGTGTATCTCTGGAGCGGCCCACTTCACAGACCCTTGGTGGCAGTAGTGGAAGAACACATGTGCAGGGTTAGGGCTCGTGGGATTTGAGCATTGCTTGCTGGACCTCAAGTCGCGTAATAGCGCCGGCAAATGTTGTACCGAAGAGCAACGGGCCCTGGGAAGTGCTCAGTCGCTCTCCTACTTATTCAACATCCAGTATTCAAGGCTACTGGGACTGCCTAGGCATTGACAACTTCAGCAGCCAATCTGGAAACTCCATCCCTGCCTGAACACACATATTCTCGACCCAAACAGGGAGACTGAGCGCCATGCCGACCGGCAACGACCGCTTCAATGCCGAGGCCGCAGCTTGGGACTCAAACCCGGACGTCCGCCTCGCGTCCGAGTGTGCGTCGAAGGCTTTGCTGGCCGCAAACCCTCTTCTCCTGCCGGCCGAAGACAGGGCCAGTAGCAGCTCGGGGGGTCTCGAGGTCCTGGAGATTGGGTGCGGCACAGGGCTGCTCTCCGTGCTGATGGCGCCTTACGTGCGGAGCATCCTGGCCGTCGACGCCGCGGGCGGGATGATCGAGGCCCTCAAGGCAAAGCTCGAGGGCCTCGACGGTGCTGATGGTGAGGCGGCGAGGAGGGTGATACAGCCCATGTGCATTCTCCTCGAAGACCCAGAGGACTCGCGCCTGCCTCCGGGATCCGGTGGGAAACGACAGAAGTTCGACCTTATCCTCAGCCACCTGACCCTCCACCACATCCCCGATCTGAAACCCCTCCTTACCACCATGCACGGCTGCCTCAAGCCCGGCGGACAGGTCGCATTGACCGACTTTGAGGACTTTGGCCCCGAGGCGCGCAAGTTCCACCCGGAAGCCAAGATGTTCGGCGTAGAAAGACACGGCATAAAGGCGGACTGGTTCGCGGGCTTGATGAAGGAGGTGGGCTTCAAGGATGTAGATGTGACACCGGCTTGGACCATGGACAAGGAGGTCGAGAGGTTCCCTGGCGAATGGGGGCAGGAGAAGCCCCAGGGAGGTGGCCTGGCCACGTTGAAATTCCCTTTTCTCTTGTGCCGCGGTACAAGAGGAGCATGATCACGAGCCGTCAATGTCCCGGCCGTGGAGTTGTCGTGAGAATGTGGTTAACCTGGACGCTGCTGGACCTGCAGGGGATATTCGCTCACAACAAAAGCGAGATGCATGGTACTCGACATAGTCTTACGGAAAGACAAGATATAAAAGATATCAAAGACAAGGCCGAATCGTGTTGCCGTTTATTCCTTACCAAGCTAATAACTAAGAAAACTCAACTTGTTGCCAACCTTCTGGGAGCAGGAACCTCGGTGGCCCCGTCAATGCTGTACATGCCACAAGAATTGTACTACCGCGCATGTAAGCGAGAAACATAGTCGTCGCACACTGAACGAAACAGGCGGCATGCCCGGCGGTACTACAAAGATGGGTTGCACCTGCATGATGGCCTATGGCAGTCCTTTGCAGGAGGACTAATAACGATACTGAACGTGGGAAGCAATGGGCAGTCGTGAGCAGTTGGGATTAGATGGCAACAAGAGAAACGCATTGAACGTGCCTTGAGCCTTGATATGACTGTCACCAGCACCCCAGCTTACACTGATGATGCTCCTAAAAAAGCCAGCTGTGCAGTGGGCAAGGTGCCGGGGATGGTAGTCAGGCATCACAGACGATAGCCTATGAGTAAGAGAGATGTGACACAAAAGACAAAGCATGGACCGACCTATGTGAGCGTACAGCAACCACAGGCGCAGATATGGGTGGGTCAGAGGAGTGTCAATTATTAACATTTGCCAGTAACTCCATGCGTATGAGTGCTTGTGTACGAGCAAAAGCATCAAATAAATCAATAAATACAGCCCCAATTCCTAGGATACGGCCATTGTGCAGCAGGACAAAGAAGGTTCATGGGCCGAGAAGCCACATCGACCGTCTTACGCCAGCAAGCGCCGTACCCAGGTCCAGAGGCCATGCATGTACCTATCACACCAAATCAAATGCCTCTCACATAAACCAATGGCTCAAGGGTATCCTCAGGACGGACAACCGCATCAGTCCTCTGCTTCGCCCACCTGCTTGTCACCACCAGTCTCAGCCTTCTCATCCGCTGGCTCCGACGCGCCAGGTCTTTGCGTGGGCTGGTCGGAACAACTGCTCTGCCGCCGGCTGGCCTCCTACGCCGCCTGTGCAGCAGGCTGTTTCCTCCCTCGTCGACCAAGCAGGGTGGCACCATCGAGGCTCAGCTCGAAGGCGCCCTTCTGTCGGTTGCGATCCTTGACCTGCTGCCGTGCCGCGGCGGTCACCGCTGCCGAGTGTTGTCCGTAGCCCTTCTGGTCTGGCACCCGTCTCTCGCGCTCCCTGCCGCGTTGCTGCTCACTGGCGCTTATCTGCGTGTTCCGCATACTCTGTTCGAGGGCCTGGGTACCTTGACCTGCATTGGGTGCCTCGGCCGCATCGACGTCGGGCATATCGTCGTCCTCGTCGGACTCATTCAGCCCAGCCAGACGGGACACGCCAGCAGCCTTGGAGCCGATTTGCTTCCGACGGTTGTTCTCTTCTTCTTGTCGGTGCACAGCATATGTGACGTCGAAGACCTCACGAAGGTTGACAGCGCCAGGCGAACGGAAGTCGTAGCGCTTATCACCGTCCTTGAACTTGGTCGCATCGAAAGCGCGCAACACGCCGTCCGGCTGTGGTTTCTTCTGAATGCCCGGAGTCTCGCTCTGTTTGATCCACGGGTGTGCGAGGAACTCGGTGATGGTGTATCGCTTCTCGGGATCGACTGTCAACAGGTGGGTGATGAGATCCTTGGCGGATGACGAAATGTCGTCCCACCAGGGCGAGAGGAACGTGTACTGGCCCTTTGCCACCTTCTCCGTGAGGACCTCTATGCTCTCGTCGTAGAACGGCGGGAATCCGCACAGCAGCGTGTACAGCACACAGCCCAGGGCCCACATGTCCACTGACTTTGAGTATCTCTCGTCCTTGACAATCTCGGGAGCCGTGTAGCCGACAGTGCCGCACGGCGTCATGGTCTGGTTGTCCCACACGATCTTGGACAGGCCAAAGTCGGCGATCTTGATCTGGCCAATGCCACCGGCACCGACGCCCTTGATGAACTCACCCTCGTCGACCTTGTCCTCATCGCCGGGCTGTTTGGGTTTTGGGTGCTTGGACGGGATCACGGGGATCGGGCTGAAGAGGATGTTTTCCGGCTTGATGTCACTGTTCACGGTAGGGGTTAGTCCCCGGCTCAGTCTCAAAGGGAAACCAGCTCGCGCTAGCGCTGCACGGCTGCGTCAGGTGCGGCGCAGTGTGTGTTGATGTCGAAAACGGTGATATGACGTCAGGGGTCTCACGGGTTGGAATTGACAGGGCACATCAATGACATCAACACCAGAACAGAAGCGCCGATGCGGAAAGCAGATGGTGACGAGCCATCGCGAAATGACGCTGAGACAAGCCGGCCCAGGGCAAGCAAAGGAAACGGAACGAGGGTGTTACTAACCGGTGCACGACGCCTCTGACCTCGTGTAGATACTCCAGGGCCCTGGCGACTTGGACGATGACGTGCCTCGACAGGTCCTCGCTGAAGTACGTGAGCCTGACGATCTGGTGGAACAGCTCGCCGCCCGGTGCCAGCTCGAGGATGATGTAGTAGTACTGTTTCGATTCGGAAAAGTCGATAAGGTTGATAATGTTGGGGTGCTCGAGCTGGCGCATGATCTGAACCTCCTTCAAAATGTTCGCTCTCTGTGGCCGGTGTCAGCACGATCGTGGAACAGGAAATGCGGTTTGCTGGCGTCTTTTTCGTTTGGCGACGACGACTGTCGAAGGTCCGCAACACACTCGTGAAGGGGAAGAAGCCGTGCAAGCCACCGTGCTATTTTTGTTTCGTGTCGGAAAAAGTGCGTGCGCGAGAAAAGTCAATGGAAGGAAATAGTAAAAAAGCTTCTCGCACCTCTGCGGCTTTTGGAGCCTTTGGTTTGAAGTCCGGATGGAGGTGTTTGTTTCCCTAAGATCCCCCGCGTTGGCCAAAGGAACAAGATCAAAGGAATCACGACATATCAACTCGAGGAAAGGGGACAGAGGAAACGGACGGTCCTGCGGACCGCCCAACGCGAGGCGTCACCTTACCTGCATGCTGTTCATCTCGTACTTGCGGACGACCTTGATGGCCACCTCGCCGGCGTCCCCTTCGAGGTCCCGCGCGCGGTAGACGTTGCTGAACGCGCCGTCGCCCATCTTCTCCACCAGCTCCCATCGCTCCAGGCCCGAGTACCTGGGGAACTTGCTCCGGCTCGCGTTCTCCTCGGCGACGAGTTTGGCCACGTCATCGATGCGCTTGCCTTTGCCCCCGGCGCCCTGATGCAGGGCCTGCTTTTCCTGCTCGTGGGCAGCGGCGACGCCATCGGCGCGGGCGACCCTGTTCACATGGTCGCCAGGGGCTGTCGAGTACGCGTCGGGCACTGGCTGGACGTTGCCAGGCGCAGCAGGGAGACCTGGATCTGTTTGAGGCATGGCCTTGTTGGGCACGGGCACAGGGTGCGATTGAGGCGGCGACTGGTCGTTTTTCCTTTGAGCCTCGTCGGTGTTCGATGTGCGAGCTTGCTTGCCTGCGGGGGCCGATCAGTTGGTGTCATTTGTGGGAGCAACCAGTTGTGATGTGGGAGGTGGAGGTGGAGGATGACGCGACCGAGGAGGAGGAACCACAGGCCATTGGCGACGGTCGCGAGGGGGGAAAAGAAGTAGCAGGTGGTTGTCGGTGGGTCGACTGGATGACAGGGGCAGAGGTGAGGAATGAAGGGAAGGAGCGTTGCTAGCATACCATGGCGGATAAAGTTCTTGAGTTGCTGTATTGTAGACATCTTGGGCGATGATGTAACCTGTCCTAGGGCTGTAGATTGCACGAGATCGGATCAGTCCCAATCGGGGTCGCAAGCAAGTACGAACACAGACGCGCGCACACCCACATAGAAACACTCTCTCACTCTCCGTCTGTCTCTCTCACATCTACATACATACGTATCGTCCTCCCCCGCGCTGGCAATAGAAGGGCAAAGATTGTGCTTACCGAACAGGTCTGGTTCCAAGAATAACTGCAGGGCAGGGTGTGCAAAGCAAGACCGACAGCAAAAAGTGCCCCTGTCGAAGCCGGATTCGCGATGCTCTGCAACCGTGGGGGTTGCTTAGAAATCGGCGGATTTGAGCCTAGAGACTGCCTCCAACGCAGGCTCTCACGGAGGGTGGGTGCGCCTCAAAACCGGGCAGTGCCGAGAAATGGTCGGGGACGAGGACACCTGAAGCCGGCCAGGTCAAGGTCAAGGTCAGGCGGCAGATGGGGGTGGTATTCTGGGCCTTCGGGAGGGTTGCTGGATGTTGGGGGAAGGAAGGAGAATCCCTGGATGGCAAGCACTCTTGAGAAAGGCCGAGTGGGAGGGAGTCGCAAGGGAGGCAGCAAGCTTGTTTATCGGCTACTGCTTCTGACGGCCGATCCGGGTCTCAGTGGTGACGTTGAC
The DNA here is from genome assembly GCA_023078575.1 of Diaporthe nobilis. Taxonomy (NCBI): domain Eukaryota; kingdom Fungi; phylum Ascomycota; class Sordariomycetes; order Diaporthales; family Diaporthaceae; genus Diaporthe; species Diaporthe nobilis. Next base: position 3,572,982 of record JAKZJT010000010.1, read on the forward strand.
TCTCTTGCAGGGCTTGGGTAAGAACCTGGGTGGTGGTGATGGTGGACGGATGAGGGGTCGTCGCTTGAGGCGCAGAATCTACGGCCCAGTCGATCGGGAGTTGGCGTAGACGGTGCACGCTGCAGGAATATCTGGAGGAGACGACAACAAATGGCCCAGGCGGAGGCTGAGGAGCAGCCTATGGGAGGGTGTGTGTGTGCGTTGCTGATTCTCTAGCTGGCTGGCTGGCTGGCTGTCTATTCGAAGCTCGGGGGGAGGGAAAAACTGGGCGAACTGCAGGATAAAGGGCAGAGTTGTCACAGCTTTGCAGGTGCAGAGGACCGAGAGTGGTGATAAAGATTTCAGGCCCGAGGAGCAGGGAGGGTATCAATCAGTCCAAGGAAAGAAGATGCAGAAGTCCAAGGCAAGGGCACTGCAAAGGAAGTCAAGGCAAGAGGCAAAGAGAGAGAGGGAGAATGGGAGAGCAGCGAGAGCTGCAGGGTTGAGGTCCACGTTTTCGGCAGCACGAGGGTATGAGGTAAGAGGCCAGGACCGACGGGCGGGCAAGGTACTAGGTAATCTACGTCAGGAGAGGTGGCAGGCCCAAACCAAGGTCTTGCAGATTGCAGTGTTGCAAGCGGGCGAGCTGCAAGGTAAGGTACCTGGTAGTTAAGCCGTCAAGGCTTGGGGTGGCAAGCCAGCTACCTATGACGAAGTGGTCTCTACAAGGTCTACAAGGTCTACAGGCCGACCAGGGCCGGCCGGGCAGGTTTCCTCAAGGTCTAGAGCCCCAGAGCCCAGCCCAGAGGTTCAGAGGCCCTTCAAGAATCCAGACAAAATGGCTGATGTTTTAGCACAGCCCATGCTCTTTCTGCCTTCGCCCTTTTTTTTTCTCTTTCTCGTTCTATCCCTCTTCCATTGGCTGATTGGCAGGCGAGCATCAATACCACCCAGGTAGGTAGATAGGCGTATTGCATCACAGCTTTCGTCTCATCACGCAGGGTCCTGAGGCTGGACCGGGCTGGACGGGACCAGCCAGCGCCAGGCTCACCCACTGTCCTGGACAATATTATCAGCAGTAGCAGCAGCATCATCATCAGCAGCAGCAGCGGCGGCGGCGGACGAAGGAGAGAAACGCTCGCCGGTGCACGCATCCCACTGGCTCCCTGTTTTGCTTGCCCGCATGCTTGCTTGTTGATCTGGGAACTTTTTCTTTCTCTCCCTATGACTCCCTCCACCCCACCCTTCTGCCTGTGCGTGCATGTGTGTATGTACGTGTATGCGCGCGTTACTTGGACTGTCTGCCCGATGAAGGCTGTTCGCTCTGTGACGAATCTGGGGCGTCACAGCAGCAGTCCATCCCTCGAGCTGGTGCCGAGGGGACGTCAGGGCGGCGTCGGTCGATTGGCCGGTTTGCTGAAGGCTGAGGAACCGCAGGTCGCTTGTCGATCAGACTAGCCCGGATGGGGCGCGCCTGCTCAGGCTGGTGCTAATGCGGTACGATGCCGCGCTGATGCACGGTGCTTGTGGCGCTGGCGCTGGCGCTGACGCTGACGATGCCGTGCCGGAAACACTGGAGCTATCTACCGGCCGTGTCGGAGCGTATGCACCGATGGGTGGCCAGGGTGGGCAGCAGGAAGGAAGACGGGGGATCGGGAACTGGTCGCAGGGTCGTTCGTCGGCGAGCGGTGCTGTGACAGGGTTGGCAGCGGTGGCTTGAGGATCGACGCGGAAATGGATGAGCACTCGTGGCCGTCGTGTTCTGTCTGGCACCTCCAGGGCGTCCTCGACGAGCGTGTAATGTAGTGCATGCAGATAGATAGACACTCCACTGCACCGCAGTCTCGTGTGTGTATATCTTGCGCATGGCAGACCCGACTCCATGGGCAGGTCCTGGCAAGCACAGGGCTGGAGCTGGGCTCCCTCGGACGACGGAAAGAATGTCGAGGGCGAAACACTGGGGCCGTTGCAAAAAGTGGACCTTGGACACTGGCCACAGGCTGGCTCGCTGGGCGCGCTGTCGCTTCACAGGCATGAGGTGTTGTCGCATCCTGAATACGTGTGTAGTGGCAGGCCCATAGCCCATGCTGCCTTGTCGCTGCTTCGCAGCCAGGGGCTCGCAGCGCGTGGTCTTCGCCGGTGTTTCTCTTGTTTGGGCCGCTGGGATCTTCCCAAAGAGTGGTGCCTCTGGTGCGGTTGCGGCTAGGGACCTTGTCAATGAGGGCTGGGGTTCTACGAGGTAGCAACGCGGGCAGGCGGCAGGCGGGGTGGAGGGGGAAAAGAGTGACAGGGGTGGGGCTGCGGTGGCAGGAGCCATCCAACAGAGAGGACGGAGTGGGGCGCGGTGTAATGACGTAGCGAGCAAAACACAAGCGTCATTCCGCACAGACCATGGCCAGCCGATCCGGTTGAAATATGGAAGGGACAAAGAACGAATGAACAAATCAACTTCCTGCCCAGCTGGTTTGGCTGTGGCCTGGTTGACGCTTTAGACACACGTGTGGCACCCAAGCATTTGGGCATTGAGCGAGCACTACCTTGTCGTTTCATTTCATGGGATTCCGTCCAGTCGTGAACAGGTAAAATGTAGCTGGTGGCCACGCACTCGACGCCCTCTCTGTTCAATGTGCGTGTCGGCCCCGCCAAATCGTGTATATCGTCTGCAGTACCTGTCTCATTGTGGTAAAGTTCGGTCATGTTCTCTGCCCTCACAACTGGTTTTCGTACACCCTCTTGGGCCATCTTTGTGTGATTCCCTCCCATCGCCCTGGCCCTGAGGATTGCCTGCCCGCCGCGCCCCGCCTTTGCTTTGGCTCCACGAACTGGCAATCCTTGTACCTTGACCATGCCCCTTGGCCATAGGAATTTTTGTACGTCGTTGGGCCTGGACAGACCGCCTCGATGCTCGCACGCAACTTCCGCGGTGCTGCCTAAGCAACAGTCGGACCATTCGGGCAGATTATACACGCATTGTTCCTGGAGGAGGCGGGGCAGCATGAGATTAGCAGTCCATAGCAGCGAAGCCCCAATCCCATTTTTCAATCCCATGTTGCTTCATCAAGGGTGACCAGGGCTCCATGGTAGCAAAGTGCTGTAGCAGGAAGGCTGTTCGGTGTGGATCATTTTCATACCCAAGTACACGACATAGTAGACCATTGGAGATGAAGTCGTCTCTGCTCACGTGGAGCTGGAACAAGACGGGGCACAACAGCAACAGCACGGGGGGCTGCACACGGGGCCGGGACTCCAGATTTGAAGGCGACTACCCCGGCCGCGGGGCCCACCACACCCCGCCTTGCAGCCCTCCACGCCCCTCGTGGCTGCCCAACCTTGCCGGCTTTGACGCCCGTGACGCCGTCCCGTCAGGTCCGTTCCAGAAAGTTGGATCCCGAAAGTTTCAGGGTGTCATTGTGCCAGCTTTGGCGTGGACCCCCTTTTCACCGAGTCCCTGATCTCGCCAAGTGCATGCTGCATGTGTACGCCTCTTCAACCGGTCATCTACGGAGTACCCCGGTAGTACTTACAACAGTGGCTGTCATACCAACTGCATGGTCGGGATTGCAATGCACTGGAATTACATGATGTTTGAGTTCCGCCTCAGGCACGCAGTCATGTCCTTGTCGTCTGCGCAGTCTACACACTGTAGTCTACATGTGCAGATAAACAGAGTCTATTATCCTACGCACATGGCATGTCACATGATACGGATGCAGTGTTCCGGCTGCCTTCCCGTCTGGCCGGCGTGCCCATGGAGGAGTGACAACGAGAACAGGGTAAAGAAGATTGACAGCAGGAGTCTCATCCCAAGCCTGCATGACGTCATTGTCCCTGACAGCACAAATTAGATTGAGACAAGTGCTGAACACCAGGGTAGCTAGGCCCTGTCCGTATATGGGTGTTTGTTTCTATTTTGCAGACTGCAGTGCAAGTGCAAAGTATCTAGATATTTGTCGCATTTGGGCGGATACCAGGAGGCAGGTATCTAGGTACATATGTAGGCTTCTTCCTAGTCCCTATGCACGGGGTGGCCGTTACAACACAAGTGACAAAACGTGGTTTGCCGTGCTACTCAATAAAAAGTTCCAACATTGCACAGTAGCCTATTCACTTAGGTAGGGGAGGGGGGCTTTTTTTCTTGTTTCTCTTTTGGTTGGGGGGGGGGGGGGACCAGGGGAACAGGTTGAGGGGAACTCGGATGTATCTCATCAAAGATCACCCACCATGGCATGGCCAATTCATGCTGTGAGACTGTTTGAGAAACAACTTAGGAGTGCTACCTGTCTCTTGTGGTCGTGCATCACAGCATCTGTACAACGGTGCATGCATGCGTACTGTGTATTGGCGTATGCGTGTATATGTGAACCTTCATACCTAGGTATTCTACCCGCGACAACGGCGTTCCCAACTCCTTGTCCCCCACCCTCCACGGTCCTTTTGTCGGTCTCTGTTCCGCTGTGGGGAAGAAGAGAAGGCACAAGATCGCTTTCGTGCTGCACATACATCGCCGTAAAAATGGATGGGGGTCTCTATATCCATCTGTCTACGCCCGCGTAGGTTAGTTGTCTAAGACTATGGCACCCTCCACGATGCAATCTGGTAACTGGTGCAACGTTGTGGCCGACGACCGGCTGGGACTAGGGTTCCGCTATGCTATGCACCGCAGGCAATGTGACCGTCAACACCATTCCCCCGTCCCCGCACGTTGCGACGCGGAAGATGCCCAGATGTGGTTCGCCTCTAAACTGAGTCCAAGTCGCGTCTCGGCCTGATTGGCCGTGTCAAGGAGGTCGTGAGTGCTACAACCTAGGTACGGAGCGCAGTATGACCAGACATGGCCGCCCGGACCTGGTTCCGCCGAACCATCAGTCGCGAAGATGGCTAATAAACAAACTCGACGACAAATCACCATCGACACTGGCCCTATCCGACCCGGCATCTCAACCTCCATTTCTCTCGTTCGAGGCCCTCGGTGGCTTAGTTAATTCTCAACTCGGCCGGTACCTACCTAGGTAACTAGTATTTGTAGTGTTCGCACCCCGTCGCATTCTGTGCCAACCGCCTTGAACCTCACTGGCCTCAAATGCTGCCTCGTCCCCGCCGCAACGTATCTGCAATGTTTGACTGCTTCCCCCGGCAATCAACAGTCTAACCTCGTGTATACCCTCGGGAAAAGCATGGCTGTACCTGCCCCCTCGAGGTCTCTTGCGAGCCTCATCAGCCGAGGCTTAGGGGCTGTTCTTGTCGCCTGCTTACTGGCTTATGTCTCCAGCCTCAGCCACGTGCCAGGCCTCGTTTCTCTTGTCCCCGAGTTCCTTCTGCCCCTCTGCAAGTTTCCCGTCCCATTCGTATCAAACAAATGTCCCACGACCGAGGATACCGCCCGTGTCTGTGAGCCAGTGGCATATCGCACGCAGATCGTGTCACTCGACCCACTCCTGATCTACATCCATTCTTTCCTACGTCCTACGGAGATCGAATCCCTCCTTAACACCGCTGACCCCCTCTTCAAGCCGTCCACCGTAACCAAGCATGGCCTCAAGGTGGACTCTGCTGAACGTACGTCGAGCACCGCAGGCCTGCCTCTTGAAGATCCTGCTGTACAGTGCGTTCTGAGTCGGGCGTCGCAATTCATGGGGCGAGTAATGCGAGAGGGTGTGGACGAGATGGGCCCTCCCCAGCTCGTACGCTATACCGCCGGTCAAAAGTTCAACATTCACCACGACTGGTATGACACGCCACAATGGGCATACGACGGGTCACACAGGAAGTTCAACAGGGTCGCCAGCTTCTTCGCCATCTTGCAAGACAACTGCACCGACGGGGAGACATATTTCCCCTACGTCGGACCATCAGAACAGGATCTAGGCACCGCAGGCCAACGCTCAGCCCATGAGCCGAGAAGATGGAACCAGTCTGATCCAATCTGGAGAGACCATGAGAGTGGAGGATTGGCTTTCAGGCCCATCAAGGGGAATGCGCTCTTCTGGCTGAATCTACACAGCGACGGGACGGGCCACGAGAAGACATTGCATGCCGGTCTTCCAGTCGGGAGCGGTCTCAAGACTGCTATGAACATTTGGCCTCGCCAGTTCTATGCAGTCGATTGATATGCACTATGCGCTTGGCGAACCGGGTTCGCAGGGTAATCGCGTCTCTGGCATCCCTTAAGTTAGTTTCTCATGCACCTGCTCAGCGCTGAGGCTGCCCTCCATCGTCTGCATTCGGAACTCATACGAGTTTGTCTTACTTTGATCTACTGCTGCGATTGCTGAGATCGTTCACTCAAGATATTGTATTTATTGAACCCATTGTGAGTAGTGATAGTCTATCATTTCATATCCCATGGCCTCGCATTAATTATTCACAATCTTGTCGTGGCAGCATTACGACTCATAGCGCAAATGCTTCTCTGCCAGCGCAGACACGATGTCTGGGTACAGACACGAGAACTCTGAAGCTCGGCCCAGTTCTAGTTACGGAAGACCATATGAACCAAACCTGAATCTTTCCAGCCCCATGAATATTCTCCAGGATACACACCGTCAAGTATGCGCGGTACACGGGGCATGATTCGGTCCCAGCGGACACTGTGCATATCGGCAGCACATATCTGTGAATTAAGAGAATGCGCAAAAAAATACTGCTACGTATTGATCGTTAATATTGTCTAGATGGTGGGTGGTGTGGTCTTGTGGCCCACGGCAGCCACCCATCGTCAGCTGTGAAAAGAGTCCAGCGCCTCTAGCTCGCCTCCTTGCTACGTTGTACGCGACTCAGGTTATCCGCGGGCCTATTAAACAATAAGCAGATGTCTCTATCGTCCTTTGTATTACTTCCATTCCACCAGTCATATTGTTGTTATGCATCCATACCAGGATACTCTGACGTTTGTCATGGAAGAAATCGAAAAGGTCGTCATCCGGATATCCCGGTCTCGTTCCATACATACATACATATTCTTCACTGTGTTGGATGACTGGTATTGCTTCACAATAGCGAAAACCTGCCTGCCGGCCCGCTTCACTGTATACCATCATCTCTTCTTCGTTTTGCCAGCACCTAATGTATGACGAGCCGCGAGCGTGTCGTTTAGCTGCGATTCTGATGCGCAGTCTGATTCCTACCAGTCGGGTTCATAGTCGGTGTAAATCCGCGTGCGGGATACGCAGTGGTTGCTCGTCAACCGGGCTTTCCAAATCGCTATTTAGTTACCTCCGACGGCTGGTTGGCAGACAGTGTCGACATGCATCGTAGTGAACACAATGCTTCACATGATAAAGCATCCGATTGCAGGGTTCGGAATAGTGGGGGTCGAAACCGGCCGAAGGAGTTACATCCACCGGGTTTCAAGTGGGCGATGGACAACATTCGGTAGCAGGGCTCGATCTCGAAGGATTTATATCTAAATCCGTGCCCCACTGGCATGTTGGGATTGCCGACTATTTGTGAGTGTCTTCCGAATGCGTTGAGCGTCTCCAGCACAATCGCATTTCTCAAGCTGTGATTGCACCAGCTCTTGACCTTCAAGTAGTCCGCTCTCAGCCAGAACTGTCATTAACACTCCAACACAGCGTGTTACCATGCATATACTGGGGCTGTGCAACGGCTCAATACATGGTAACTCGGAAATACTCCTCAAGGCAGCACTGCTGGCAGCTACTAAGCACGACCCGTCCATAAGCACGTCCTGGATCCATGTGCCTTCAGTGGTGATTCCCAGGAACGCTAAGCCCCTCAGAGAAGAGCCTGACATCATCCCTAACCGCAGCCATGAGTATTCGAGCAACAGCACTAGCAACAGCACTCCGGCTGGTCGGAGTGTCCGTGTTGACGATCGTGAGGCTGTCTTCGAGGCGATCATGGACGCTGATGCTCTGATAATTGCCACGCCTATTTATTCCCACCAGCCGGCGGGCTCGCTCAAGGCACTTCAGGACGCCATCCTGGGCCCTTTTGCAGATACCTGCGGCCAGCATCGCACATACCAGAGGCAGAAAGCCGGTGACCATACCGTCAAAGGCGTTGTTGTCGACCCCAGAGCCATCAAACCACGCGTGGCTGGGTTTATAGCGGTGGCAGGGTCGAGAGGCCAGTTCCCAGAGCAGTGGACCCTCGCGATGCCATCACTACACCAATTCACCTACCCGCTCCACTGCAAGGTGGTCGACATGTAAGCACCACTCTTCTCCTTCTTAATAGTCCCCGTCGGTTATGTTTGTGGAAGGTTCCAGAATGCATCAATCTAGGCTCCGTAGCAGGTACCCAGGTAGTTAACACGCGCCAGGTTTGTGTTCCCGGGGTTCGCTCACGCTGGAGCCGTTCTCACAGACCCAGGGGCAGTGACACGCGCTTCCAAGATTGGGACAAATGTGGCGAGCCAAGTTGGACAGCCGTTTGATGATGCAAAATACCTGGGTCCAGAGGAAGATGGCAGCTGCCCCTACTGCTACCTGCTGAAGTTCGAATTTCAGGGCGACGGCAATAGGATTAGGTGCATCACCTGCGGTGCAGCCGGGGAGTTGAAGACCAGGACAGATGGTAGATACCGGCCGGTCTGGGACGAGGGCTCTGATATCAGCTGCATCACGCTCAAGGGCAAGTGGCAGCATGTTGATGATATCGCAGAAGGACTTCATATGGAACGGCAAAAGTTGCCGTTGGTAGCCACTGAATTGGAGAGGTGGAAAGCCGTTGAGGTGCCTCTTGTAACTCTTCCCAGCCAAGCCCCTCGTTGAAAACATTTCGAAACGATGGAAGGCTCTTCACAGTTCTCGAGGAAGACTCTTGGATGGGAGATCAGCTTAGGTGCCGTGGATCTGTCGGTTTGACGCAGATGTGAACCGAAGGTTAGACTCCCACTTAAGTCACTGCTTCTAGCAAATGCTCATGTCGGGCTGATAGCATAAATACCGATTATAAAATATTATAAAAAAGTATAGCATTGCTAATTGGAGACGACCAAAATTTCGCTGGTCAGCTTTGATTTTACATCAATGAGTCTTTATGTGGTGTCACTGGTAATGAATGTAGGAAAGAAAACGAGTTGTGAGATTGTTTGTGGTTGATACGACTGAGTTGACCATATAATCCTGGCAGGATATAAACACTAAACCTCCCGACTTCCTAGAGACTCAATTTTGTGGCCACCGTATAGCTCTATCTAGGTCAATGTTATGTCTGGCTTTGGTGTTAAATCCAAGCCGTGTTAACATTCCAAACCAGCATGTTTCTCTCGGTATGCCTCACAGTTGCGCTTGCGGCAGCTCAGATCTCCTCTTGGGCAACATTCCACGGCCTGCTGCAAGCGACCCGAGGTCTTTTGGAACACTTTTTCGACGCATTCCGGGCCAGCGTTAGAGGTCTGGATGGGGATCTTGAACTCCATGAAAGCCGAGTGCCCGCCCTTAGGCGTACCAATGCAAGACCAGTTCACAATCCAGTCGCTGCATTCTGCTTATTCATTTCAGTCAGACCTGGAGGGTGATGGGATGGAGATCGAAGATGCGAAATAATTGCTATAAAAGCGGGATGCATGGCGATCGGAGCTTGAACGTACCCTCGCGAAGGTGGCTGAGCATGAGATTCCCACAACCATTCCGGGACGTGTCGTCATGTCGACCAAAGTCCTTGGAAAACACCATATACATGATGCTGTCCTTACCCTTGTACGTACAGTGAGGGTGATCTGGGACATCGTGAGGCACCGACGAGCGTGTCTGAAGCCCAAATTCGACAGGGCTGATCACGGCAGGAGCCGCCGTGTCGTCCATGTCATTAATCCCGGCCCCAGATTCCAAAGGCGTACGCACGATGTGGGAGCTGGCAACCTGAATACTGCCGAGTATCGTCAGGGCAAGTGTGGCCGTGTGTGGCTGCATGACGGGTGGTTGATCGAAAGTCCGTATGAAAGACTGTTACTGTTGATGTTCATAGGACGAGTGAATGACTCTCAATGCAACCCAGGGAGTGAGATGCAGAGAAGAGGAGAATCTTATATTTCAACTCTTGGTCGTGAGTGGCAGTCAAGCTAAGTGTAGACTATCAATGACACCGGTCGACGACGGCGACTTGACGGTCTCCAACGGCGACAAGACCAAAGATGGCAGTGTACTTGGACACACGCAACAAGACTTTTGACATCCAGTCTCCAAGCCACGTGCAACCCTAATGCGATGTGGTTGTCCTTTTTACCTTGGTAGTCATCTCAGCTTAAGTTACGTGCAGTCAATTGAGCACAGACTGCACCGTGAATTGACTTGTCCCCACTCGCATTGCGTGCACCTTGATACGAGAACGAGGTTGCGTTAATCTCTTAGTGTCTCGTACTCTGTTTCCCAATAACAGTCTTGCTTCTCAATGGTCCCCTGCGCTTGGGTATTCACAAGCCCGACCTTCTCCATCAGAACCATGTGCACGTTTCAGGGCTTGTAAACAAACGCTTCGATCTGGGCCGATATCTACGCTGATTATCAAACACACTGGATCATATAAAATAGACTTGAACAGTGGTATATTACTTCGTCATGCATAATACCACCCTCCGTCTGAAAACGAGCGAACCAAAAGTTGAAGGAATGGCTAAAATGGCAGCCTCCTGGTATGATCTAGGTCACTCCGCAAAAACAAAACATTTATAAACTGTCAAGTAGAACTTTGACAAGATAATACAAATGTAAGTATCCCATTCCACTATATCCAGCCTCTATCCTTTGTCTCTGTGCTTCTTAAAACCTATTTCCTCTCAACATTTTAGGTTGCAAAGCGGAAGTCCAGTCTAATCCCCCTGTCAGCTTTCAATTCATAAAGAGAAAGATTAAGATCACTCACCGCTTATTTCCTTGGTCTGTTGTCGTCTTTCTATAGTCTTCTTGTTGTTCTGGAGTCATTGCGTCCCATTTACGAGCCTTTGAGTTTTTCCTCCACCGATAGTAGAAGTACGTCCCCGGGTATTGTATGGGCTGCTCGCAGGATGAGAACTGGCTGGAAAAAGGCGAGTCGGGATTCAACTTACACACATCCAAACACAGATGACCAACAGGCCCGTGTTGGCTTTGAAGTAACGCGGCGAGTCGGAAGGTTGGTAGACTGAAACATCAGCATATATAATCCAGGGGTGCAATGGCATACTCACTGTTCGCCCCGATCATCCCACTGACCTGAACCCACATGTTGTAAATCCTATGGATCTGTTAGTACCGGAACAGGTTTGAAGACATCGGTGACATACGAAGCGGAGACCGTTCTGTTTTGGACAGAACCCGCGTTTCTGCTTGTCCATGCGACTTGGATGGGATGAGTGCTAGATAAAGTTAAATCCTCTTTGTCTCCCAGTTCAGCAAATTCAGGCAATAACTCACTAAGGGAATGATAATAGCACAGTTGCGATTGCAAAGTAAACCCAAGAGCCAATCGGGTCCGGGAGAGCGATTAGGGCGGCAAAACAGGGCAACAACCATGCATCTTCTGCCATCGAGACGAAGCTCCTGTTGTTTACCGCCTCGCTCAATGCTGTAATGAGCAGCATCATAATGCAGGAGCCAACAATGTTAGGAATGGAAAGTAGATTGGTCTCGATAACATTGAATCCGAGGCCTCGGAATGAAATCGTCAAGTATTGGTTGACAGTAGTTTTCAGTAATGAGTATTCATTCTGCAGTTCGCCTGCCCTCTCAACCTCTTCCCAGAGATCAGAGGGCAGAATATCCTCCCTAATGTAGCTACATACATACAAAGAAGCCTAGGCAACCCTAGGCAGCTACAAGAGAATGTGAAAGGGCTCTTAGAAACAACTTTGACTGGGTATTTTGGCAAGCCGAACAAGAGGCCCAGGGCGTACAAAGGCCACATGTCGTAGTCTTTGGAACATTCCCAGATCTGTCTGACGGAGAGTCCTTGTCGGTTGTACATTCCGCCTTTCTGCGGGTCGTCTCGGATGACTATCGCAAGAAAAGAGTCAGAAAGGGGATTCCAAGTTTGTGTATGACAACAGCTCACCCGAATTGACAATAATCTTCTCCTCTTTCTCGTTGAAGTATCCCTTGGGATTCCACCAACTCTTTGTCCTAGCCGGAGACTGAGGCATGAGGAAGAACGAACCAACTCCAACCAAGACTGTAGTACAGTTAGTAACTTCGGATTCAGCAGAAGTGCGACATATCCTTACAAGTGAAGGCGCCCCTGCGAATACCATCAGTTATGCGAAACTATGATAGCTGCATCTTGGACCAAGATAAGCGCCAACGGAGTCCAGTCTGTAGTCATAATAACTCACTCGATAAGGAATAACCACCGCCAGCCTTCGTACCCAAGTATTCCACGCATGGAAAGTAGACCAACAGCAGCGAAACCAACGCCGATGTCCACTGGAGAATATGTCAACAATAGTCAACCTTCCTTGCTTTGATCTCAATTACGTACCTAGTTGCGAGGACATCCAGAACCAGGCTAATCTGATTGGAAGCTAGGACGAGTAAGTAAAAAAAATGACCCACAACACGGGGTGTGGCTTACGCTTGTGCCAGTGTACCAGTAACTGAGATACAGGATTGTATCACTATCCACGAGTCAATTAATGTTGTACGTCAGGATGATTGTGGAGACTTACGGGATGAAACCGCCTTGGAACGTTGCACTGGCTTCCTTAGTAAACGACCAACCTATGAGGGGGCGGTGGTTGACTCACATCAGATACCTTGTAGCGAGAAAGGAGGCCCGGCCACTGAGGAAGAATTGAGAACCAGATATGATGCTAAAAATGCATATCTGGATTGGAATCCACAAGTCCGGACCGATACTGTATTGGTCAGCCCTGCTTTCTAAGACCTGGACCGACGGACACTGACCGTTTAGAGATGAGCTGAGATGGCAGCTCAGCAACCAGAAATCCGACCCGGGAGATTGTTTGGCCAATATTCTGATGGTTGATGGTCAGTCATCTGCGCTAGAGGAGATGTTCTTGAGGGATCAACCCACATAGTCAGCCTTAGTGAGGTTCAAGTCTTCGAGCATGTTGTCTGAGACAGCATTGGAGATGTTGTTTCGATCAATATTCAAAGCAGCAAACATGATGCAAACCCAAACCTGGCAACGGTTAGCTCACTCCAGTCCGCGTTGTTCCACGCGGGCATGGATGCTCACCATGATCTTCCAATCCACCTTGCGCCGAACCGACCTCTCTTCCCTCCAAGTCCAACGGAACTTGGGATCGAAAGCTGACCAGTTCTCCCATTGCGGATGGATGTATAGTTCTTTGTACTCCTCGACGTTGTCGGAATCCCATATGCTAGGTTGAGTAGCAATCTGAGGTGAACTCAAAGTTAGCCACCAGAATGATTGGGTATTGGGTGTCAAGTGCGCACTGCATCTAGATCACGGGCATCTGACTTTGGCCCTTTTCGAATTCTAAGGAAACGAAGAATGGCATCACCAAGCGCTCCTTCCATGCGCTGGCTCTCTCGACTGGCTAAGGCCGGCTCCGTTGCCGAGACTGAGTCGTGAGGGCCATTCACGTCGCGTGTTGTCTTGCTTTTCACACTGTCATGGTCTGAAGCGGTGTTGTCCCCTGAGGACGGAGGGACGATGGCCGGCTGTCGAGTCGACATCGTATCTTCGCACTAGATTACCACTCCAGTGTCCTCTCAAAAAGCTCCAATAAGCGCTCTCTGAGTAGAACTCCAGACCGTTTGTCGAGAGACTTAATGTTTAAATAAGCTTTTAGAAGGAAAGAGCTTTAGCTGCATGCTTGATGGGAGGCGCTCCCAACACACACTCCAGGCCAGCAACCTGAATTTTTAACGAGATGCAAACCAGGATATGCTCATGCCTTGGCCCGGTAGCAAATTTCAGGCCAAGGTCAGAGACTATGGTTATTTGCCCCACGCCCTCCACCACGATATCGTATAATACCGCCGCAAAGACGGCCGACTGAGTGAAGCCTGCTGGGAGTACTGGGGACCGTTTACCCCACTTGCAGCTTCAGGGTGTATGGCGACATCGAGCTGGCACCCAATTGACCAAAGGAAGTATTCCGAGGAGAAGCAAAATGCTCCTAACCGTAATGCCAAGTGTCGCACGCCAGCTCGCGCCATTATTTCACGATCCCTCGGTTAAACGCTTGGCTGCTACTTTTGACGATTGATATACTTACTATACTTCCCTACTGTCCTTTTCCTTCTTTTACATGCAAATCGCTCGATTTGTCTTTAGGAGAGAGAGAGTTGATTGTGGTATGCTCTTTGAGGTTCAAACCGGACCTAAAATGACTGGTCGTGGCTGTAGTGAAATACCTAGGTACCTAGGTAGGCAAATCGGTAGCACGCGGCCGGACTCAATAGAAGACCTTTGAATATATTCTATTTGTTAGACAACAATCATGGGACATGACCAGCGAGGCATTACTCGGATGCCATTGCAGAGGTGTTAATGCTGCGCGTACCCAGTGGCATCGCTTCAGTTCGCCTCGTCATCGAACACCTTTCTCCCTGCGAACCAAGTCTGCGTGACCCGTGCCTTGAGCATCTGTGTCTTGTCCCACTGCATATCAAGTACGGCCAGATCCGCCTTCATCCCCTTCTCGAGCTTCCCAGTCACATCATCCATGAAGCAACTCCGCGCTGAGCCCTGCGTCCCGGCAACGACACTTTCGCATAGACCCAGTGCGAATTGTCCATTGACGACTGTCTCCAGATCTGGCTCCCTCGCCGACCGCCGATTGGTTGCAACGTAGCAATTAGCAGCCAGACTATGCGGCGCGGTGGGCGCGTCACTTCCCAAGGCCAGCAGCGCGCCCCCGTCGGCAAACTCTCGGTACGCAAAGGCTCTTCCGCACCGGTGCTCACCGATGAGCTTAGGCCAGGCCCTCAAGATGGCGGGATCGGAGTGTACCGGCTGCACACTTGCGGTGATTCCCAACTTTCCCAACCTGGCTGCATCTTCTGGTGTGGTCAACTCCAGGTGCTCGATGCGCGGCCGGCGCTCAGGAGAGGCGCAGGCTTCGATTGTGTCGATGGCGTTGCGGGCTGTCAGGTCGCCAATGGCATGAAGTGCAACCTGCAGACCTGCCTCATCCGCCCTGCGTACAACTGGGAGGAGCATAGGCTTGGTCCAGACCGGATCCTCCATGCTGCCGGTATGTGTGTACGGCTCGCTGAGCGCGGCAGTGCAGGCGTCCACGATGCCATCGCAGACGAGCTTGATGCCGACCACCTTTAGGTCCGGGGACGTGGTGGCGTTGTACTTGGACGCCATCTCGGCGACGTAGTCGACCTGTCTCAGGCAATCCTCCTCATCCGCCGGGCGGATCAACCAGTAGGCGGCGATGCGCATTGGGACATCTGGACGCCGGGCCTTGAGCGCCAGCAGCGAGTCCCAGCTGCTCTGGTCCATGGCCATGTCGATGAGCCCAACGTACCCGGCTGCGTTGTAAACCTCGATTGCCGCCTCCATGGCCGCGGCGCGATCTCCCACGCTCGAGATACGCGAGATGAAAGGCCAGATGATGGTGAACACCACGGCCTCCTCAAAGAATCCCGTAGGCTTCCCCTCCCCGTCACGATGGATTGTGCCTCCCGGGGGGTTTGACATGGTGCCGATGCCCAACCCACGGTCCAGCTCGTCAATGGCGGCCTGGTTGCACCAGCACCCATGCAAGTCCTTGGTGTCGACAAAGATAGGCCTGGGATCAAGGTCATCTAGCATGCTGTGATCGACGCCGCCGGGCGTCTGCATGTGCATCCATGACTTGCACATTATCCGCGGGACGTCGGGGTGAGACTTGGCATACGCCCTGATCGTCTCCCGGATGTCGTCCAGATTCTTGCAGGGACCCAGGTCCACCTTCTTCAAGGACATGCCCAGGAGCAGAAGGTGTATGTGGCCGTCGAAGAAGCCCGGAAGCACGGTCTTGCCCTGCAGGTCATGGACCTTGGCGCCGTTCGCGCGGGCCGAGGTGATGATGTCTTCCTCATCGCCACTGTTCGAGCTGCCGATGTGACGGATTGTCCCGTCGGCGCCGATGAGAAGGCTCGTTGCAAAAGCGGCCTGTTGGTCTTTCCCCGTTGTCAGTGATGCGCTGGTCGAGGAGGCTTGGAAGATTTTGGCGTTGGTGAGGAGGGTTTCAACCCCCGGTTCGACTATCATCCTTGCTGCAGGTCGATCCCCACGTTTTCCCTGCTTTAATACGACCCTCCGATTGTGGACGCTGGCGATGGGGTTGATGCTGCTGTTGGCCAGGAAGTGATGTAGAGGCGTGGGCAGTGTTGGCAGAGAAATCAACAGAGTTCCTAAATATTCTACATACCTAGGTACTAAGCTATTAATCGCGTGTCGTGTTCCCACTCCGCGGTTCGGGAAGGTGACGTCCTTCTATGCGATAGCGGAGCGCCGAGCCGCTGGAAGACCCGGAGAGAGAGTGGAGACTGGTCGTTATCTGCGCTAGGTGCGTGGTGGGTGCCTCCGGATCGGTGTCTCGGTTGTCGGCGGAGTGGATTCGTAGGGGGAGGGAGGTGCCCAGCGTTGAGACGAACCAAGCAAGCTTCACGTAAATAGAGGTGCACATGGCAACCAACCCAGAGAAGGATCGGCAATATCCACTGCCATCTGAATTTTGGTAGATACAACCTGAACCTAGGCCAGATGAAAGGACCGGTGTTCAGCCTCTGGATCATGTCGCAGTCGCAGTGGTCACAAACTCGACAAGCTTCGCGGGATCGCCTGATCTCCACTTCTATGTACCACCCAGGGGAGAAAGTGACTACTGCACCAGCCAGTGACTGCATTGAGCATGGCCCCGCGGAAGCTGGTCAGGTACGCGGAAATGTGTTAGGAGGATCCTTGTCACATCCAAATCAAGCTTGGATGGCACTGGTTTGACGTCTGGGCAACTTGAGACAACAGAGCCTCATCAGGTTGCTCCTGTTTCATGATCCTCCGGGGACCTACCGAGAAGTACAGACTGGCTATGATCTTCGGCCAGGTCTTGTTATAAGAACGATGTGTCGGTCATCTCGAGGTAAGCATGCATTGAGTACCTCAATCCTCATCCAAGTCTGCTGGTCATTCATTTTCTGCCATTTCTTCCCGTGCCAAATTGCCCGTTGTTCGTCTTCCACGACTTTCACATTCATTTCGACACCGTCATCTTCCGCGACAATGTTCTCCAAGACATTTCTTCACGTCATCCTCCTCGCGCTGGTCCCTATTGCCCTCTCGAGCCCAGTCCAGCTTGACGGGCGGGATACAGCTGCTACGAATGTCCAGTGCACTGACAAAGCCGCGTGAATACAACCCTTTATTACCTATTTCAGACTCTATTATGCACTACCACATAAGGCTGTTACTGACGATGCCCAAGTAATATCGACGAGCATAACAAGAACGTAGCTCTGCTTCAGATCTGCGGTGGCATTGCCGGGTCAATCCAAAAGTGTGGCGGCAGCCCAACCAGTACCACAGGCCAGTCTGGCGACGCCAAGTTCACCCTCAACCCGACCGACAGTGGTGCCACAATCAACATCTCCAAGGGCAGGTGGGAGCAATGTATAAAGTCAGCCGAGGCAACATGCACAAATGGGTCGGCCTACACAGCTACTTGTCCCGGTGGTGCATCAACAGGAGATATCAACTTCGAGTTGACAAAACAGTAACGGGGTTTTAATTCTCATATTGGCAATTGGAATGGTATTTCTTGAGACTCATTTGTGGAAATCGAAGCTACGATGACCCGGGTACGCCCTCAACTTATTCAACAGAATCAAATAATGCTCTTGTCTCTATTGCTGTGGTCCCAATCCGGTCACATGTATTTTGCCCTACAAGCTCTGATAATTACAATGGAAGTATGCCTGCGCACGCCCCGGTTCCCATGGGGATGGCACCTTGCTACCTGTGTCGCGTTACTCAACCAACGGCTCTTCTACATAAGCAATCCACACTTGATCATCGTCGACGTACGAACGAGTATATAACATGCCCGTCTCGTTTAAGCGCATAGCCGTCATTCGCAGGCTCTCCTCATCGATCCCACCCGGTACTACACAAGCCTTTTCGGTGCTCTCATAGCACGCCCTTGCATTCAGTATCGTCGCGTTCCCCCAGTCTGGGAAGACATGTCGTGTGCTGTTCAGATATGTGCCGGCCTCCATGATCCTACACCCGAGGACACCCCAGAATTGTATCAGCAGTTGTTCACTAGTGATCATTGTACAAAGAAAGGTGCAAGACATCTCACCACTCTGCTGATGTGCCTGGCGAGGGCCACGTCGGCCCACGCCAAGTCGTAGGGGCCTCCTGGCCGAAGGAGAAGGTTTGGCTTGTGTTGAGATTGGTAAAGGTCGTGTTTCCGTAATATCCCGCCTGCGAGGTCCTGATAACTATATGCACGTGGTCGCCTTCTGAGATCGCCAACTCTGATGGCGTCAAGCTGATCGGGTCGTTTGGTACCCTGCCACAAGTGTCAGAAGATGCAGGTCACAACGCGCGCGCTCGTTTGCCGCTTGCAACCCGGGTGTGTGATGTCTCACCATTCATAAAATCCAGTGTAGTCCGACGTCCCATTCTCCCAGATCGACATGAAGACACCGGCCTGCCACAGGCCGCGTACGGTACTGGTACCTGTTCCCTGACCTGCATCATCCGACATGACAAAGCCGTCCAGTCCGATCCAGTAAGCAGCCGTGTATCGATCAACACGCTGGCTGGGATGGCTCGGAATAGCAAGCCGTGGCATCACGAGAGTCCCTTCGACTGTATCGAACCCGGTCCATGTGGTGGAATTCGAAGACGAGATGTTGGTTGGAGCAGACGTGGTCTCGGTAACGGCAAGGCGAACTGGCCCCGCCCAGGTCTCGTCATAGAATATATCCTCTGCAATACCAGCCGGCAGCCAGGCGCAGAGACTGGCCGCAATAATCCACCGCGCCACGAATGCATTCATTATGTTCTCGCCAAAGTGGCCTACACAAGCAATATGAGAAGGTGCAAGAAGGAAGAAAATCGAAGCGCGCTGGATGACCGGGGAGGCTCATTACGTATTTACATGTACAGCGGTCCCTCTGAATACGAGATAAGCCCCTGTTCGATACAACCTTGCCCACAGGCTTATCTAAGCTTTACTTCGTATACACGTTCTACCCACTCCAAAGAAAATATCCGAGTTCCCTCACTAAGGGCGTGATCGGCTAAGCAACCTAGTGTATGATAGACCCCTAGAAAGTGACTTCTATACTAAGCTGCTAATATACCTTAGCGAGAAGTTATTTACTAAAGGGTTATTATAGCCGAATTATCACTGCCTTTTATATTAAGTGCCTATATAATAATTAATTTTTGCATATTTATTTAGTATTGATATAGTTATTTATAATATAGTTAATTCTAAGCCTCTTAATTTATTATTTTTACCCATTAAAGCCCTTTGAAATTTATTATATTTAATTAAAATAGATTTAAATAACCTTTTTAGTTAATTTAGTGATAAAGTTAGTGATAATTTATAGCTATTGGGTGCTTTTAATGATAAGGAGGAGGTTTTTAATATTAAAGGATTATTTAATATAGATAGTAGTAATTCCTTTAAGGTAGTATCTACTTTTAAATTAATTAGTTAAGCTTTTTATTAATTAGATCCTTATATAAATAATATTAAAGGTATAGGCTTATTATCCTTATTATTATTATAAGTAGTAGTTTGGAAGAGGAAAGTTGTATTAGTTGTTAAGAGGACTTTTTTAATGAAGCGCTAGTGGATATTATATATATTATTATCTTTTTCTTTAATTATTTAATTAAAGGTAGTATAGTTTATTAAGCTTATAATAGCTTGATTTATAAGGGTTTTAGTAAAATATAAAATAAATAGGCTATTTAATTTAATAAATAATAAGCATTAAGGATTTATATAAGAGAAGCTTATTAATATATTATTATTAGAATTCCTTTAGTATTAATAATTAAAGTAAATTATAATAAATAAATATAATATAGAGAAGAAAAGGTATAATTGATTTATTACCTTTTTAATATATTTTGGTATATTATATAATAAGGAAAGCGGCTTAGTTTAAGGGATTAATAAGTATTTTAAGATTATTAATAAA
This sequence comes from Diaporthe nobilis, assembly GCA_023078575.1. Lineage (NCBI taxonomy): Eukaryota > Fungi > Ascomycota > Sordariomycetes > Diaporthales > Diaporthaceae > Diaporthe > Diaporthe nobilis. Next base: position 3,593,054 of record JAKZJT010000010.1, read on the forward strand.
AAGTTTAATAATGCTAATTAGTTATGTGCTACCTTGTTGGGTGATTGTGAAGTATATAATAATATTTTTTAATGAGAAAGGGTAATTGGAGAGGAGATTAATGTTATTTTAGTTAATGAAGCTATTAAGGAAGAAGATATTATTATTAATGATAGGGAGGGCTTTATTAATATATAAATAGGTAGATGATGTTATATTTAAAAGGATTTTAATAATCTTAATTTTGCTTTTATAAATAGAAGTGTATTAACCTTTTTAATAATAGATAAGGTTTTTATAATAGTAGTTAGATAATAAAGGTAAGAGAAGCTTAAGGATGCACTAAGTAATAATATAAAGGGTTTTATTAATTAATTTATAAAGATATAAGGGGAGGATGCTATATAAAAGGTATTATTTAATTTTTAAAATTATTTTAAAGGAAGGAATAGTTAGCTAAGTGAGTATAGCTTTGATGTAGTGATTTTATGTTTAAAGAAGATAATGATTATGCTTATATTTGTTATTATATGGAATATAATAATAAAGGTAGTAAAGAGTGTAAGAATAAAAAGATAGGCTTATGAGATAGGTAGTGGTTAAGTTGATAAAGATATAGTGATAAGGTTAAGGAAAGCAGATAAATAGATATATAGGAGAGTAATTAATAATGGATATTATGTAATTATGATTTGCTTTTAGATTCATAATCTTTATAATATTATATTATATTAATTATAATATAGAAATAAATAATAAAATAACTATTTAAAAGCCTTAATTTTTTTCTTTCTTTTTATATAATTATTATTTTAATATTATTTTATGGTATTAAGTTATATTAATGTTTATATATTTATATTAAATTTAGGAGTTTAAGAGTTATAATAGTAGGAGCTTTATAAATTATTACCTCTTCATAAGACTTAAGTTATTATTCTTAGTATATTTTTTTAATATATAAAGGAAATTATTATTTAAGTTAATATTTATATATAAAAATAATTACTTTATATATTATAATTTTAATTAAAATTAAAAATCTTTATTTTAATTAAGAAATATTAAGGTTTATTATATTAAGATTATAAGCGTTATAAGGTTAAGCTTAAGACTTACTCTTTTCTTTAATGTTAACTTCTTTAGCCTTTATATATATATTCTTTATTAATATTATTCTTTTTCTTTTCGCCTTTACTTAACGCTATAATGGTTTTTATAATAATCCTTTTATATCTTAATTATTATCCTTTTTCTTAATATCTTAGGCGTTATTTCTTATATTATTTGCTTTATATGCTGGTGATAAGCATATAGAATTGCTTAATTAAGAGCCTTAAGATCCCCTTCCTCTTTTTCTTTTTTATAGCTTTTTAGCTGCTTTAAGAAGTTTTTAATAAAGTTTTAAAGCATTATATAGGTATAAATAAAGCTAGTTTATTGCTTAATATTATATTTAAATATAGATATTTAAATAATTTTTTATTTTTTTTTAATACCTTAAATACCTATTTAATAATAATTTAAAAATAAGTATAATAAAGGTTATATAGCTTTTTTATATTCCTTAGTAGCTTTTTTATATCCCTTTAATTTTAAAAATAATATTATATTAATAAGAAAGATATTAAAATACTCTTTCTTAATTTAAATTTAATATTATTAAGATAAAACCTACTTTTAAGTATCTTAAAGCCTTTCTTTATAGTTATATTATAAAGGGTTTAATTAGCTATTAAGCTCTTAGCATTAATTATTATAAAGTTAAATGATTTATTGCTTCTAATAATAGTAAAGATATTCTATATAATTATACCCTTTTAATTCCTTTATTATTTCTACTTTTTAAGAGGTATATAGGTTATAATATAAGTACCGTTAATAGCATTAATATAGCTATTAAAGAAGGTAACCTTCTCATTAAATTTATATTACTTATTAAGTTATTTTATTAGCTTTAGATATATATATACCTTATATAGCTATTTAAAATACCCTAGGTATTAGTTAATGATTTTATTGATTATTAATTAGGCTAGAAAGAAGTAATAAATATAGTTGCATTAAGCCTCGTTATAAGTATATATTTAGAGAAATATTATTGCTTATAATTTTATTAATAGATAATGAGTATCCTTTAGCTTAATATATTCTTTTAGCTATATTATAAGGGATTAAAAGACCTTTTATAGCATTCTGAATATATCGTGGAAGTATATATTGTTATCGTTAAGGAGATTAATAGTTAATTTATTTATAGCTTTAAAGCCTTTCTTACTAATAGCGTTAATAGCTATATATAGTGATAATTGATTCTAATATTAATAAACCTTTTTATACTCTTAATAATATAATATTATATAAATTATAGCTAAAAAGTATATTCTTTAAACTTAATAATTATTTATTATAGGCCGTAGCTTAATAACTTATTAGGAGGGTTTTAAGGGTATAGGGCTGTACTTAAAGCTAGTGTATAAATTAGCTGATCATCGCTAATATATAAAATATTATCGTGTTTAGTGTAGGCGGTAGAATCGTAATAATCGCTGCTAGAAGGGGTTATAGCGAAAAGGAAATTATAGTGAGGTGAAGAGTATATGCTAAGCTTTAGTTTAAGTGCGTTTGAGTAAATAAATCTGCCTATATATTAAATCTACTGCTAAAAATAGATTAGGGCGCTTTTCCGGGCTTTATGATTACCCTTTTTGCTATTAGTGGAATTTATATACTGCACTGGGCTGTTCAGCCGATCACGTCCTAAGACCTCACAGGCCAGAAAAGTGTATAACTACTCAAATTTCATTTCCATTTCACTTTACGCATTATCTAGATCTTTCCTAGTTCTTCATATCCTCTTGAAGTTGTACGCGTGTAGCGTTCCTGTACATATGTCCACCAAATCATCGTCCCACATACAGACGAAACAAAGACGGCAAGAAGACCGAACACTATCAGGGAATTCAGTGTAGTGCCGAAGCTGTCCCAGCGAGGTACCTCCAGGAAGGCCGATGCATCCAACACCTCGCCCTCGATATCCAAGGCCACAACACGGACCATGGAGTTGGGCGCAGTGGGCGGGAGGGTGATCACCGTCTCGAATCCGTCCTTGAATACCTGCGCGATGACCCGCACGGTTTGTGAGTTCTCGTTCTTGATTTCCACCTGCCACTTCGAAACCTCGGTCGCGCCATTCCAACTGACGTACGCCCGGCCGCTGTCGAGAGCAACACTCGGAGGATATCGTGGTCTACCGGTCCACGCGCCACGGAACACGCGGTACGAGCTCACCGGGGAGAACTCGAAGAAGGCCTCAGCACCGAAATTGGCGTCGCAAAGCAGCTCCCCTCCGGCTGCAAATTCAGTGAACGCCCCACAGCTGCCCCAGCCCACCATGTAGTTGCCGTTCTCGAGGTGTTGGATATTGCCCTGAGATTCTGCCCTGATGTGGTGGGGATGGGTGTACGCCTTTTGTAACCTGACAGTGCGATTGGGGATATCAACCTCAACAACGCGTCCACTACTTTCCCCTGGGGGGTCACCGATTCGATGATAGTGGTTGTCGAAGAACGAGATGCTCTTCCCCTCTTCGACCCACCTCGCGAAGTGCTGCCACGAGAAGTCTAGTCCCGCGCCATCTGAGAGGTCCTTGAAATCGTTAACTTCTCCCCCACCCAAGGTCCAAAGAACATCGCCACTTGTTCCGTTGATATAGCTGATTCCCCAGATGTTGCGTGCCGAGATGAGAAAGTTGCCTTGCGAGTCCTTTTCCACGCTGTTGATATGGAAGTAATCGAACGCGGCGTCCTGCTCATCCCCACAGCCAGCAAATCTGGCCTGGGGGTCAATGCGGCAGTTGTCCTGGGGCTCCATTGTTGTGTTCAGAGCGAAGTGATCGATCGATGACCATTGGAAGAGAAGCTCTCCAGTCTCAAGGTCGAGTTCTTGAAAATAAGAGTTCTCGAGCCACCCGTGTTCCGGACCCCCGATGCTGCGTAGATCGTAGGGGATAGGGACAGTCGTGATAACCACGGCCGTGTCATCGCTGGTGATCTGGAACTCGTGCATGTCTGCATGTGGGAACTCATGCGGTCTTACTCGGTACCTGATAGTATATGATTGATCCATCATGTACCAGTGACCTTGCGACTTGTTCCCGTTCGGCCCGTCCATCTGGAAGGTGAGGAATCTCTCCCCACGGTACATCTGCGGCCTCACGTCGTTCTGATCGATCTCAGAGCCCGTCTGCCGCCACACCAGCTCGCCCGTGCTGTCCAGTATAACGGCACCCGGCTCGTCAACCTCGTGACCTCTCCATCCGAAAAAGATGTTGTCCTGGCTGCAGCGCGCGTCCCACCGAGGGAACTCGAGCGAGGGCGTCCGGGCCTTGAAAGACACGACTTTCTTTGACGGTGCAAGGCCATGCACCCCGAGTCCATACCATGAAAGGTCACCGTGGAAGTGAATGCGACGCAGGACATTCGTCCACAGGGCCGAGACGCCAAGCCCGAGGATGACGACCGTGGCGAGGAGGAGAGCGACTCGCGCAGCAGTTGAGTTGTACAGCCGGCGAAGCTTGTCTCGAAGGGCAGGTCGCACCTTTAGCGAGTCTATCCACGCCTCAGCCTGCATGGTCATTGATGTCTGAGGCTGGGCCATCCGAGTCACTGCTGCCGGGCGAGAATTTGGAGGCACATGAAGTTTGCAACTTTGCAGTCACTGAGCCAAAAGGAATAGGAGATTAGAGACAGGTCGTTGACCGAGTTCCTGATAATTGTACATCCACCCATCCATGCACAGGACCCGCAAGTTGACCCACCGCGCCTTAATGCCAATGTGGGTTATCGGGGTAGGCGAGAAATCAGCAGGACAGCTTAGCTTAGCAGACTCGTACTCACTGCTTACGCGGCTTTGTTAGTGTACTGTCGGTGTCGCCAAGTCGGTCCCCTGTGTCTCCACACCAACACACCAAAAAGGGTGTGGCATACCCACGACTTGAAAAGGGGTTCCTCGATCTGAGACGCCAATAGTAGTGTCTGAGTTGCTTGCCTGCTTCGTAAGGTAACAAGGTTTTCATGCTGGAGTAGAAAGTCGTTGTCCTTCCCGATTGCCAGGATGTGTGCGTGAGCTTGAAGGAATTGAGGTCGAGGTTTATCTAGGTGACATGCAAGCGTTGCGTAACCAGCTCATGCTCTGAATGTTTCGGCTGGGTCTTCCGGCGAGCCCCACATCAGAGCTCCCACCTTGCCCGAGTCGACGTCGATGCATTTCCCGTGAACGCTTCCACTCCACGTCTCACTTGCAAGAAACAAGATGCTTCTTGCAACAGCCTCTGTCGGCACAGGTTTGGCCAAAGCTGTCGTGGCCTGACATTCAGCCCACCATTCCTTGGTGCCCGGCCCTTTTGTCTCCTCCCGGAAGCGCTCGGTATCGACAGGGCCAGGCGCAACGGCGTTAACCCTGGCACGTTCGTATATCCGCGGGGCATCGGCTCGGAGCGACTGCAGGAGTCCATACTGCACGGCAGACTTGGCTGCTGCGTATGCGGCGCAGGTGCGAACTCCAAAGTGGCCTGCCTCACTTCCCACCAGAATCAACCCAGGATTCCTCAGCTCTGCCCCTGGCTTCTGCGCCAGGTGATCGCGGATCCCCCGGAGCCACATTTGGGAGGTCAACATCGTGCCGCCGACGTTGATTTTGAGCACACGCGACCAGGTATCGGCGCTGGCGTCGATGATGGAGTCGGTCTGCGGGAGGACGGACAGGTCGAGTGATGCCAGGGCCACGCAGACCTCGACAGTCCCAAACACGGCCGTCGCCCTACCCCAGGCCATGGCCAAGGATGAAGCATCGGCGATGTCTGCGTGGAGCTGAAGAAGCTGATGGCCGTCTTTCCTGGGACTCAGAGACGACGGCGCGGCAGACTGATCAGCGGCATAGCTGATGTCGACACTGGACACGTTGGCACCGGCAGAGAGAAAGGCGTCAACGACTGCTGTGCCAATAAGCCCCGCGCCTCCTGTGACGAGCACATGCGTGTCCTCTAGCCTGAGCCCAAGATCGAATGATGATGGAGTGGCCATGATGATGATCCTGATGCGCACGAGATCTCGTGTGGCAGATAAGCAGGATAAGATAAAGTGAGGGGACACCCCCAGCCAACTTCAGGCCCCGGGCCGGTGTTGGCGCAGGCTGGAAAAGCCGAGAAAATGCTCACAAAATTCAATGTCAAGAGCATGAAATGAAAAAGACTGAACAGGACGACAGGACGGCTTAGCGAAGTTGCTTCTCTAACTCAAGGTCACGTTGCTCGGTCCGCTTCGGCCCAGAGTCTCATCAGGTCTGCCTGGGAACATTTCTCTACCCCACAATGTCTTCCACTTGGGGTCTGGTGTGCGAGCTTGCTGCAGTGGCGTCCAGTCACGAGCTTGCAGAACAGCCAGCCCGTCAACCCCAGATGCTCCCCGCAACTGGATCCAGGCAAAAGTTGGGGTAGAGGCACATTAACGAGAGTAACGACAACACACCCAATCTTCCCTAGCCTGCTGGTACCAGAGGATGAATGACGCCGGAAAAATTCATGCTTAAGTCAAGGGTCCGTCTTGGGTAGCATCGGTGGTCAAAACGCCGAGGCGACACCTCGCAGCGGTTCGCGTTGGCACCTCAGTGTCTTGAAATAGATATTATCCCCTGGGTACCAGCCAGTAGATGAATGACAGGATGACAGATCTAAACAGAAACTGTTGTCATGACCTTGAAGTTCGCGTTCTAAGTCACGGCAATCGACCAACATCCCGACGATGACGAGATTCGCAAGCTTCCTAGCATGCCTGTTCTTGACGGCGCAACATGTAGCAGCTGTGACTTTTGCCGTCCCTACCAAGGTTGGCACGGGAGGTTATGCATATGCGCCGCTGGATCCAGCTCCTGTGGGCATCTCGTGAGTCTTGACGTGTCTTCTGAACAAGTATGCGCCTGTATCTCAATGTTGGCTAATGACTCAACTCAGATTCGAGTTCTTTGCATTCCCTTCGTACTTCACGAACGTGACGGCCACAAACCAGTGCCTCTCGAACTGGAAGACCTTGACGGGTGTCTGGCCACCGATTCGCATTGGGGGTACCACTCAAGATCGAGCCCAGTATGACCCCGCGACGTCTGCATACGTGGTGTACACAGTCGCCAGTCCGGCGGACGCGCCCGCGAGCCTGACGTTCGGTTCGAGCTTCATGACCTTGGCAAACACCTACGGCGGATCGGTAGTCGTCGGTCTGAATCGTGGGAAAAACAACATCTCAAATACTATTGCTGCGGCAAAGGTAGCCGTTTCCGGCATGAGCAATTTGCTTGCCATCGAGCTGGGCAATGAGCCAGAGTGTCAGTTCCGAGTCGCCTTGACTGTCATAATGTGAAGAGCCGGTGACTGACTTGCCAGGAACTCGCGCAGACTATGCTGGTGCTGGCCAACCGATCGCAGCAGGAGGCTGGGATCCCGCCACAGACGCTGCGTCTCAGAATAACTGGGACATTTTGGTGGGAAGCGCGATCGGAAAGACAAACATCATCCAGGCGGGCAACTCAAACTCGCTGCCGCCAACCTGGGGCGCCGCAGAGCTCATAGCAACCGAGAATGCGACGGTCAAGCAATACGTCAAGACCTATGCTCACCACAACTACCCAGGGGGAACCGTAACCAGCCTTATGAGTCATAGCAATATTGCGACCAACCTCCACCAGTTTGACGCAGACATTGCTGCGGCCCTTGGACAGGGAAAGCCATATATATTTGGTGAGACAAACTCAGGTACGTGTTCAATGTACTTCGCCTGGTGACCAACTAGTCTTAACTCGTCACTGATTCTCTGAATAGTATCTGGCGGAGGAGCCGCCACCGTATCGCTGACCTTTGGCGCAGCCCTCTGGACCATGGACTACGCCCTGAGAGCGACGTACAGCAACATGTCGCGCACTTACTTCCACCACGGCACCGTTGGCAACTGCCAGTACTGCTTCTGGGGCCGCTACTCCATGGGCGCGCCATACTACGGCGCAACAGCGGCCGTGGCCCTGCTCGCCGGGGCCTCGCACCTGACTGCCCTTGACACTGGCTCGACCAGCTACGCAGGCTACGCGACGTTTGACTCCACGGGGGCTCCACTCAGGGTACTGTTGTACAACTCAGACTACTTCAACGGAACCGGCACGCGCACCAGCCAGTCCTTCGTGCTGACGGGGCTCAACACCGCTACCTCGGTCAGGGCTAAGAGGCTGACGGCGGCTAGTGCTCTCTCTAGGCAGGACCAGGGCGGAAACCCGACGTTTGGGGGACAGACGTATGCGAATGGGACCTGTGTCGTGGGCGGGACAGAGACATATGAGACGGTAGCCGTGTCTGGGGGCCAGGCGACATTCACCGTCAAGGCGAGTGAGGCCCTGGTGGTGTATCTTCAGTGAAGTGCAAGTTCACATTCGACTGATTCCGGACTCGAGGCCATGGACTTACAGATCAACACGGGGCAAAGATATAATAACACCTAGGTAAAGTATAATGAACACACGCCTTCAGGTCACAGTGCTTTCCTTATTCAGAAGCCTTAACAGAACTGCTATTCCATAACAAAACTTCTGGCCATTGATCCGACGGCAGTGGGCCATTAAGTAGCGGACTTTCATCCAAGCCTCCCGTGAACAATCTCTCGAAGAACTCCATTGTGAAAGTATTCATGATCTCCCGCGTGTGTAGCGGCTCGATCGTCCCTGTCAACGGCCTCGTGTCGTCGAGGCCTAATAACTCGAACCACAAGCCCACGTCCGAGAAGTCGAGATGGTGTGACCCCAGCACCTTGAGGTGCCTCCACCAACCGGTCTGGTTGTCCTGGAACCAGTCCCAAGTAGGGTCAGTGGTCTCCCGTCCTTGGTCGTCCCGGAACATGAGAAATGGCTTTCCCACATCTACCGTGGTGTCACTGAAATATGAGTCGATGAACATGCCGTCGTAGTTGACGCCCGCCAGAACGGCGTCGTGTCTTTTCACGATATCTGAGCCCAAGCTACCGCCCATGGAGAAACCAAAATGCAGGTAGCTGCTCGTATTGAACGGCATACCCAGATCATCCACCAGCCCCGGGTAGAGCTGCAGCAGGGCGTCGACGCCTTTCTTGCGCCGGTCGTTCACATCATACAGGACCTCCTCGTCCGCGTAGTCGTAGTCGATAGCAAGTCCATATACGCCGGCGGTTCCATTGGTGTATGGAATTTGTAGGTATGGCGCCTCTCCGGGATGATCGATGCAGATGACCGTATACCCATGTGAGACCATGTCGGACGTCACCAAGGTGCTGGATGAGCAGGGCATGCCTGCACCGGGGGAGAATATGAGGGTTGGGAGTTCGAGCTCCTTTTGCGGACTGGATAGCACGGGTGGCTGCCATTGCACAGTGGTCCATAGCCTCTGAAGCTCGCCTGTAGGTATGTCCCAACCTTCTTCGATCAGACGGGCGAGCTCGTAGTCCATGTACTTGGATGACGTCGCCGGCGTGGGCTCTTGTTCGGTCGGAAACAGAATCGTCACGACGATATACGTGTCTGTGTCGTTATATCCATCTGGCGTCACTGGACAACCCGGGCCTGTGAGATTGAAGATATGCTGGGTCTTACCCACATAGTGATCGCCGGGGAGTTTCGGGAAGTAGACTCTATCTGCCGCAGCGGTGATTACAGCCTCCATGTTTAGAAGTATTCCCAGAAACACAGGAGGCAACATCGTGACATGAATGAATGTACGAGTAGAAGGTTCTATCCACAGGATGCAAGTGGCTTCAAGTTGTTTGTCTGTGCTCATTTATTTGTAGTGGGCTGCGGGGCCCTCAATCCTTCTATCGTATCGTAAGACATTCACGCTCTTAACACCTGCCAAATATGGGTACCAAGACTTCACTCGCCTTACCCGGCTTACTAGTTCTTACACAGGGCGTCCGCGTATAAAGTTCCGTCACATTCCTGGCCCTTAAACTCGCAATGCAGCCTTGTGCCACAGTCTTCCGTGGATGCATAATATTAGTAGCAGAGGCCGAAGATGATTGGCCAGGTACTTGAGACTAGTTATTCTAAAGCTGCAATACTATTGGAAAAAATGTAGGACGGGGGGATGTGATTGACCCGGGCTACTTCAAGAAGCTCGGGTCCTGCGTGGCTCAAAGGGCAGGGCAGCCGATACGATGGACATGACGATGAACACGGCAGCGCAAATGTACAGGGGCGTGGACGTGGTGGTGTCTCCGACTTGTGCAATAACGGCCGACAGCAATCCCATGATGCGATTGCAACCCACGGAGATGCCGTTGCCTGTCGTCCGATCGGCCGAGGGGAGCACCTCGGCAGTGTATGCGTAGAGCGTGCCATAGTAGATATTGATGCAGACAGCTAGGAGAAGTTGGGGTCAGAATGGAAGTTCTGAATTCTAGGGGTACGGGGCCGAACGGGCACTTACAAATGGCACAGCTCAGCGCGAGGTTCTGCGCCGCGGTACGGATTTCTGTGTAGCCAAAGAAGAAAATAGCCGTCAAGATAGCGCCGATGGACATGGTATATCTCCGGCCAAGGAAGCGAACTTCGCAGAGACCGCAGGCGACAAGGGGGCCGAAGCAGGCGCACAGGTTGGTGATGGTATAGTCTCGCCATGTCTCGGTGAAGGAAGACTTGACGTTGGGCACGCGGTTAGCGATGAGCGAGCTGAACGACGTTTCATGTCAGCCACACCAAAGTCAGTTCTGAATGCTGCCCGATGAGGGAGACACGAGTCACCTCGATTGTTTGATACTTACGGGAGGAAGAGGAAAGAGAGAGGGTAGGCAAGGCCGATGAGAGTCCACGAAAGCCAAACCAGGCCGGTCGACAAGCCGATCCTACGCGTCGCAAACAGACCGCTTAGATGGCTACCAACCTGAGCAATCGTGGTGATAACACTGCGAGCCGTATGACTCTCTTCGACGGTTCCGCAGGCCACCAGATGCTCATACCGCAGCGAGCACTGCCTGTTGTACTTACCCGCGAGGGCACGTAGGTCCATGACGAGCTGCTCCTCCTTGCCAGAGCTGAGCATGTACTTGGGGGTCTCCTTTAGTTGGATGACGAACACGCGGAGTAGAGATAGAGCAAACACAAGGGCGCCCGCGGTGAAGAAGATGAGCCGCCAGGCCTTATTATTGTGCCACGTGCAGGATTCGGGCTCATCGGGACTGCAGCTCCATCCGGAGTGGGCTATGTGTCAAGGTGTAGGTTAGAAGGTGATCGTAGGTAGTGAGCACAGCAGTCTAGGTTTTTTCGCCAGACTCACAGAAGAATCCCCACGCGATGAACCCAGCCGCAGTCTGCCCGATCCCCCACCAGAAAGCCATGCAGGTGATGAGCCACTGGTACTTGGACGGCAGGTACTCGAGGAATACCGTTGGGTCAAGGACGAGGTTTCCGCCGGCTGCAAAGCCAATAAGGGCCACGAACAAACCGAGAACGGGCCAGTTGGGCGCCGCGCCAGCGACGACGGTCGAAATTGACGCAATGAAGAGCGTCATGTTGAAAGCAATCTTACGCCCAACCAGATCAGCACCCAGACCCAGAAGAGGGCGCCCACAAAGAGACCCGCGTAGAGGGACATGGCAAGCGCGGTTGGGTAGCCTCCGTTGCCAACTTCAGCGTAGGCCTGTCCGGCGGTGATACCAGCGAGCATGGCGACGAGGGAGTCGACGGCGTAGCCGAAGCCGCTGAGGCAGAAGAGCTTCGTGTGGAAGGGCGTCCAGCCAATCTCGTCGATGGCCTGTAGAAATTGACAGACCCAGGATCAGAATCAAGCGCTCACACGATTGAGGAGACTAATATAAGAATCACGAAACGGGCATCAAGTGTCTTGACTCGGTGTACCGACTCACATCATTCACGAGGTGAATCTTGTTGCGGATGACGACGTTGGTCTCCTCATGGCCAAGGACGTCGATGGTGATTTCCTCGCTAGTGCCCAGTGGTGAAGATTCAATCGAGATCCTGCTCCGGCCGTCGACGCCTTTCTCGGGGTCGGACATGTCGACCTTGTTCGGGTTGCTGCCAGACACAGCAGACATAGCGGCGTAAGTAAATGGCTAGAAAACCAGGATGAGCAACCAGAGGCTGGCGTTCAGTGGATGAGAGAATTGGAAACGAACTTTTCCTAGTAGACATGAAGCTCTCAGCATCTATATCGGGCATCCTTATTCGTGACGACCGCAGCAGGCGTATCACGACCCGGCACAAGCGGTCCCCGGCCCCAATCCCTTGGCCCCTCGGAAAAGAACACCGGACGGCGAACCGTGAGACCCGGCCTACACGGGGAGTAGATAAGCTTTCCAATATTTCGGGGCAAGCTTGGAAGCTTGTTTGCGGTGTGTGCTATCATAGATCGCGTTGCTGTGTCGGGTGGAGATAATAGGCATTTTCAGGATAACACGGGGAGGTGACACGGGACAATGCGGGCCGCCTCCGGAGGCTGGCCCGGCCGGAGTTCCGGGTCTGCGGCGTTCGCACATCGGGCTAGGCTCCCCGTCCCAATTCTGTGGCGTCGTCGATGACAAGACTACTCCGGGTGCCCCCACGCCTTAGCCGGGCACCTCCGTCATGCTGTTGATCATCGTTGATAGCAGATCGTGGAGGGGACTGGCCATTAGCGCTGCTGTTGGCAACTGTTGCCACGGTTGGCGTGTAATACGTCAAGCAGAGGCACATACGGCAAACGGGCAACAGGCGGAAAAGTGACAATGATGGATGGATAACACAGGGATAGGCATGACTGCCGGCACTCTCAATCACCAGACCAGCTCCTCCTTCGCACCGCAGTGCTCAAGCCCCGCGCAAAAGGCCTCCTCCTCCTCCAGCTTATCCGTCGCCGCAGCCCCCGCAACCTTGGGCGTGGCCGGCCAAAACGGCCGGCCCCCGGCCTCTCGCTCTTCCATCTCGCGGTGCTCCATGACTGCCTTGCGAATCGTCTCTTGGAAAAAGAGCGGGCCCATCTCCTTATCCGGGTGCAGCTGGCCGTTGGTGAAGATGCCGCCGTTGAGGTTCCCCTGCGCCCCGTTGCAGAGGTCCTTATCCTCCTTGAGCACCTGCTTGAAGAATGAGTCGATCTTGGTGAAATCGTCTTCGGTCGCCTGTTTCTGGCGGAAGACATCGTACTCCATCTTGACCTTGGTCGCCGAGACGGGAACGCAGCGCATTATATACATGAAATCGGGTCTGCGACGAATTAGTACGCCTTGTCCTGGACTACGACGTCCTGTTTCATCTTCTAGTAGCGTCATACACCGAACAAAGACCAAGATGGAATATATAGCTGTGCTGGATCAACTTACGTGACCGTGAAACAGGCGTTGGGGAATAAATACTGGCTCGCCACCTCCATTGACGAGTCCGACGTGTTCTTGTTGTAGTGGACAATCTGCCCGCCAACCGTCTCCACACGGTACGAAGCGAGGTCCGATACGCTGGCGACACCTGGGTGACCCGTTGGACAGTGGTAGCACTCGTTGTAGTTGTCTGCGAGGGTCTTCCAGTTGTAGTCGCCGTCCATCTCCCAGGTGTGGTCGAACTGGTAGTCCCTCATGAGGTCGTACGCGACCAGGCGCGGCTGCGTGTCGAGGCCCTCAAAGTCGGCTGACCAGGGGACGCTCGCTTCGCCGGCCTCCAGATTTACGTAGATGAACCCCATGCCATCAACGTGCACGTGGATCGGAAAGAGGCTATGCTGCGCCTTGTCAAAGTCTGGGACGGTGTCGAAGCGCGGCGCCTTGGCCAGGCTGCCCTTGAACCCGTACGACCACCCGTGGTATTTGCAGGACATAATGGTAGCAGTTCCTGCACCCTCGGCGACGATGGGGAACGCGCGATGGCGGCAGATGTTGTGGAAGCCATTGACATTCCCCTCGCGGTCCATGACGAGGAAGAAGGGGAAACCGGCTTGGTTGAAGGCGATGTAATCCCCCGCCTTTTGGAAGCGCAGCTTGTGAGTGATCAGGATCCAGCGCTTCGAGAAGATAGCGCGCCTCTCAAGGTCATACATAGCTGGCGAATGATACCAAGTCGCGGGGAGCGCCCGCTTCGCATCCGAGGGCTTGGTGGCGGTCGAGCCAGTCCCTCGTTTGGACACACCTAGGTAGTCCCACATGATGGATATAATATATGGGTAGGTTGTGGTAGGTAGTGTGGCGGTGGTGATGGTGTTGTGAAAGGGTTGATTGCAAGCAGGAGGGTAAATGTCTTGACGGTGTTCACTGGCTCTTGCCTCAAACCCCCGAAGTCAGCCTTTATCCACGGGGGCCATGCTTTACGGTGTTCAGGCGATCGGTGCCAATGCCGTCCGGCCGTGTCAGATATGGCCCAGGTGACATCGCATTATCAGTATTGCAGCGCAAAGTACCTGAACCCATGCTCGGAACCGATCCGTGCCCACCACCAGAGCCAGTCGAACCGTTCGATGACCTCCGGCCCCACAGCCGCCTTGGCCCGGACCCATCGGCGTCCGCCCAGAGAGCACACTTACGATGGTATTCCCGTACCCGGACCGTCTCGGTCTACTTGAATGTATCACCAGAGACATACGATGGCGTCCCTTGTCACCCACTTGGCCATGAAGAGAATGAACTTGTCCATAGCCTCAGCAGCCTTAGACTGACGGACCTCAAGCCACCATGGGCAGCCCAAAATCATACATCCGCCAGCCAAAGGATGGTTATGGCAAGCTGCGCTGCACCATCATCGGCGCTGGGTGCGTGCTCTCTCCTTTGAGATGATTGATCTCCGGTCCTGCTAACACTTCGTGGGGCACCAGAATGTCCGGAATTCTCATGGGTAAGCTCACCGCAAGCCGATCCGTACGAATCAGTTCAACACTAATCAGCAACCAGCATATAAACTGCGAAAATACCTGGCTGGCTCGGTCGACTTCCAGATCCTCGAGAAATCTCCAGAACTGGGCGGCACATGGTATGAGAACAGGTATCCCGGGTGCGCCTGCGACGTGCCCAGCCACTGCTACCAGTATTCGTTCGCTCCCAATCCTGACTGGTCGAAACTGTGAGTCTTGGGTGCACCACAATGTTTGCCCTGCCTGCTCACAACCAACTCCCAGCTTTGTGTCCTCCTCAGAAATCCAGAGCTACCTCAAGGGCGTGGTGCGCCACTTCGACCTCGATCGGTTCATTCGCTACAACAGCAAGGTAACCTCGGCGAAGTGGTCCGCCTCAGCCGGGACCTGGACCGTCGAGGTTGACGGCGGCCAGACCATCGCCTCGGAGATCCTCATAAACGCCAGCGGCATCCTCAACAACTACAAGATGCCCGACATCCCTGGTCTCCCCTCCTTCGCCGGGCCTGTCCTCCACACCGCCGCCTGGGACCCAACCGTTGACCTCCGTGGCAAACATGTCGCCATTATCGGCTCCGGCGCCAGTGCCATCCAAGTCCTACCCCAGATTCAGCCGATCGCAAGCAGAGTGCAGGTCTATATCCGCACGCCGTCCTGGATCTGTCAGCCCCTGGGCGTGCCTGTGGGCATGCAACCTGCGCATCGCTACAGCGAAGAGGAAAAGGCATCCTTCCGCAGCGATGGGCTGGCATATTTGCATTCGAGGAAGGAGATTGAGTCGCAGTTCAACAGCATGTTCGGTGTCTTCGTCAAGGGCTCGCCCGAACAGCGAGATGCCCGAGTGCGGTTTGAGGCGCGAATGCGAGAGGTCATTCAAGATCCGAGGTTGCAAGAAGCTTTAATTCCCGACTTCGAGGTGGGCTGCCGTCGCGTCAGCCCGGGAGAGCCTTTCCTCCGTGCATTACAAGAGGTGAATGTAGAGCCGGTGTTCGCAGCCGTGGAGAAGGTGTCGGCGGATGGCATCGTCGCGGGGGGAGCGTCTAGAAAAACGGACGTGATCGTTGCCGCCACAGGGTTCAACACCTCCTTTCGGCCGCGTTTCTCGATCGTGGGTCTTGACGGCGTCGATTTGTGTGACGAGTGGAAGAACACTGCAACGTCGTACATGGGAACGGGAGTCGCCGGGTTCCCAAACTATCTGATCTTCCTCGGACCCAACACGCCCATTTCCAACGGCAGCGCACTGGGTAAGGCTTCGTGCTCGCTCTTTCGCTATTGCTCTTCGTCAGGGGAAGATGTCAGCACGGAGAGAGCTAACTCATCGCCGACAGGGCCCATCGAGGCAACAAGCGACTACTTCATCCGTCTCCTGCGAAAGATGGTCCGGCAACGGGTCAAGTCATTCACTGTCAAGCCCGAATGCCAGGCTGACTTCGACCTGCACACCCAGACGCTAATGCAGGACATGGTCTGGAAAGGAACGTGCCGCAGCTGGTGTAAGTAATAGATCCGTCAACGTGGGGACACTTAGCCACTGACACTTTGAAAGTCAAACATGGTCCCAGCGGCAAGGTCACCGCCCTCTGGCCAGGCAGCTCTCTCCACTACCTCCAGGTCCTTTCCGAAGACAGGTGGGAGGACTATGACTGGGAGTATGAGAGTGAGCGCTACAACTACTGGGGCAGTGGCGTGTCCTGGGTTGAGGATCCTCAGGGCGACCCGCTGGGCATAGATGCGAGGGAGAGCTGGAAAATGTCTACCGTCCCGCGACCGGGGGCTGATCTGGCATTTTACCTGGTCGATAGCGATCCGCTGCCCAAGGACGTCATGCCGGAGTTCGATTCGACACAACATTCCGCGACGGAAGATGCCAACAGCGAGCAGACGGGGTGGGAAGACATGGATAACGCGATCGGGCACACGGACAAGGATGCTGTCGTGACGGCAACATTGGACCGGCTACCAACCGCTGTGACTGTTCGAGCAAGCTGAGTAAACACACTGTACTGTGTTCGACCCGTCGCGTTGAGAGGGGATCGCTTTGTCCAGCTTATATACATCTCAAAGTGGTACAGGTACCATGCGTGAGGATTGATGTCAATGAACCTGCTCCGTCTGAATTTGGCAGTACCAGGTCGTCTGCATATAAGCGATGTCACATACCACGCACCTAGTTATCCGTTATGCTGCTCTCGCCTGATTCGTGCCACCTGTCGGTGTTACAAAGTCTTTTAGATTCGCAATCTTGAGTCTTCTTATAATAGATGCACTAGGGTCTCTCGGCAAGCGAGCCCTCGATCATCGAAAGAAGGAAAATGTACCTCAACACAACTGTAGGTTCATCCATCCGTCAATGGCCCGTCCAAAGTCTTCCGCCTGGAAAGAGATCCCCTCGATGTCTCTTTCGAGGATGAACTTTTCTCCATATCGATCCGCGATCCCCCAGTCCTGGGCTCCTGTGGAGCCTTGAGCAACGGCGCCGCGGTTGGCACCTTCAAGTGCCAGTTCAGCTCCCCTTGTCGCCCGCGCAGGGCTGGTGTGTTCGGGGGGGTACAACGGCGTCTTTTTCGCCTTGTTACTGCTGTGGCCCTCGATGCCAGCGGAGCCGACCAGCCCGTAATCGATCGCACCACCCTCGCTGTCGCTGTTGACGGCGATGGAGGCCGGGATGAGATTGTCGCCGAACACAGAGCGATCTGGCGCTGCGTTGGGCTGGCCTGCCCTCTCATAGATGAGAATGTTGTGTAGGAGATTCGCGTCGATCGAGCGAGTAGGCACGGGTCGTTCCGAGGAGCTTGAGGTAGAAGTTGGAATCTCGACGACGCTGTTTTGCAGCTTGTCGAGGTTATCAGCCTGTTCAAGACGCGTCAGAAAGGTGCCGCCTCGGCCAGTGCTTTGCACGTCTATTTGACCCACCATATTTGACACGCTAGGCCAAATAGTCCCCATGGAGCGCAAGAAGCCAATCATGGATCGAAACCCAGCCTGGGATCTCTCGCGTAAGCCGGGATTGGGGACAAAACTATGTTGTAGGTGGATCGTAGCGACGACGACCGCGCAATGTGCTAGGGTCGGATCCGGGATGAGAAACTGCCTCTCCTCGAGCAGGTCGACAAAGTAAGTGATCCATGAGCTCTGGCGACGGATGAGTTTGAACGACTGGTGGATAAATGTCTGTGGCAGTGTCTGGTGGAAGCTGCGTAAGCGAAGAGAGAGCAGGTAGGGGTGGTTGAGAAGGCACAGGACGCCGATGTAGACGAACTGCACGAATAACCAGGGGCCCCAGTGATGACGATTTCCTTGCAGCTCGTCCTGGGTCTCCCCGATGAAATGCCCGCCAGCGAAGCGGTGCTTCATGGGCATATTGCACTCGATATCAAGGATTCGCTGCGTGATGATTGAGTAATCAGAAAGCGGGTGCCACGGTGGCGGAGCGTCCCGTGCGACTCGTGAAGCAGCATAGACCCGAGCCATACGCCATGCCTCACTCAAATGTACCATGCTTGTGACGAGACCCGTGTCGCGAGCCAGCGGGGCAGCAGGAGAGGTCCGCCATTTGGCTATGACACTGTCTTCCAGGCACGATTCAGGAAGAACAGAGCCATACAGGTTCGACAGCAAAGAAATTGTTTCCTTGCAGTCGCAGAATTCTTGTGCGTCGCCGAGGGTGGCATCGGCGGGCACACTGTTGGCCAGGTTTTTGGCGAGGGCCAGTTTGGCACCGGCTTGAATGGCTTGCCCGTCTGGGACTCTTGTCAGCAGGGCGTTTCAAGTTAACACAGGAATTCTGGAACACCCGCAGAGCACCCACCTGCGAGATCATTCATGCTCAACAGGCAGAGCGCCTGTACGGTGGCGAGGTTAACTTGGCCGTCTCCCACACGTTCCATGACAAGCCGTCTGGACTGCCGCGTCATGACCCGTATGCTTTGCTGCCTTGATGCAGTCAGTGCCCCCGGCGGAAACCTCAGGCCCAGAGCTCTGATCGCCAGGGTCACTTGAGCATCACGCGAGTCGATTGTACGAACGAAGTTGGAAGGATTAAATAATCTGACAGGCTGGCAATGGAGCCAAGTGAGATACAGCCGTGCGGCTTCTTGCGCTTCGGATTGCGGGACCAGGTCATCTCCTCTCACACTTGTACGAAACGAAGGACGCCTATTTGACCTTGGGTGTGATGCTTCAGATGCTGTCCGGTCCCAAGGGGGTGGTGTCTGTGTTGGAGATGGGCGCTGTTGGGGAGCCGTGACGGCAGGACTAGGTAGAAAGGTTAATGAGTGCTGATGGGCTCGCCAGCAACTAAGCTTCGACGTACAGAAGTCGCTCCAAGACTTGGTCTAGTTTATCCTCGAGGTTCGTGATGCGCTCCTGCTATATGGGCCGTCAGTAGTCTGCATGTACGACGATCCCGGGCTTCCGGACGAAAGGGCGGGCTGGCATGTACCATGCTGCGGCTTGCGGTGTTGTTGACCGCATCCTGATTGTCGCGATACTCGCATACCTGACTCAGACGCTCACAGTAGGAACACGAGGGCCTTTCTCCCGGGCATCTCGATTTCTTGCGGCTATCTCATGTCAGTACCTGGAGCCCAGCTTGCCGGGTGTTTGGAGTACGCTGTACAGACCGGCAAGGCTCACAGGCTTGGCGCGCCCGCTTTGCTGGCCTCTCTTCATCCATGTTTTGCTGTCTGAGACAAATCAAGTATAAGAGCGACCCCTGTGATGATTCTGGGATTTTGAATTAAAATTTATGAGGCTCTAGAAGGCAGGGTAGATGGGATGCAAAGGCAGCCGCAACGAATAATGTAGATATCTGCCCCGCAAATACGGACGATAAGGGAATGGGGACAAGTGGGGCTGGGAGACATCAAGCCTGCTCGTTACTAACAACCAACGTGTTCTGGGCGCACCAGCCCGAGAAGGCCTAGGATTTACTTGGTCAATGGCGGCGCCATCAAGCTGGCCCTAACAAGAGGCACTATCATGCAGGAACATTTAATTTGCAATACCTCTGCACCCTAGATACAGTACCTTGAGATTTACGTCTTGGAAGCCGGGTGAAATAGAAGGTGTAAATATACTTCAAGTTCTTATATACAAAGATCTTCATGCTCTCATCTTGTCACTCTAATAGATCACTAGCCCCGTGATGTCAACAGCCAACGCGAGATAAGGTAGCATTACGGTAGCATTACGGTTGGAGGCAGGACCTAATAGTGCCGGCGCTTCGACGAAGCTGGGTCACCTATAACAGACCTGGCCGTCCGGAGAGCTTCCGTCCCCACTGCCAGGCTTTGCGCGTACCCGGCCCAAGCCGGCCCGTCCTCCGTCTGAGCTCCGCCCAACCTCCTACAACATTTCACAATGCCCGAGAGCGAATATCCCCAGTATGTGAGACGAAGTGATCTTCTGCAACACCCATCACGGCCATGGCCCCGGCAGCCCCCACCTCCAAGTCAGATACCATCCTCATCGTAGGCGCGGGCGTCTTCGGCCTCTCCACGGCGTACGAGCTCACAAAACGCGGCTACACTAATATCACCGTGGTCGATCGATTCCTGCCCCCGGTTTCCGACGGAAGCAGTGTTGACATCTCGCGCGTCATCCGCACAGACTATGCCGACCCCCTCTACGCCAAGATGGGCCGCGAGGCCCTCCAGGGCTGGCGAACAGAGTACCAAACCCACTTCCACGACTCGGGCTTTGTGATGCTGGCCCCCAAGAGTGGCCACCCTTATCTCGACAATATCAGAAGGGTCAGCAAGACCCTGGGCGTGATACTTCGCGACTTTGACGACGCTAGCAGCGTCCGCAATGTCTATCCCGCCTTCCAGTCGCACACGGATGACATGCAAGCTTCCGTGAACGACGCCGGCGGCTGGGCTGATGCCGAGGCCGCGATCCGTCAACTGGCAACGAGCTGCAGCCAGGCCGGCGTAAGCTTTGTGACCGGCCGTGCTGGGACCGTCACGTCTCTTCGACGCAGTGGCGGGGGGCGGGCGACAGGCGTCAATGTGCTCGCAGGGGGCTCCATGAGTATCATAGTACCCACTATAACGACCCGCTATATAAACGTCGCAGCTTTACCTATAACTTATAGATTTCTAGCTTTCCCCTCTTTATATAACAATAAGTTATTATTACGACTATATATTAGTACTATAATAATTTATTATATTTATATAAATTAAATTAATTATAATAATTACCCTTAACTCTATATCTTAATTAAATTATTAATTAATATTATATCCTAGCCTTATCCTTAAAACACTATTATCCTAAGCTTATATTTAATTTATATTATCACCTCACTATATTTATATTAAAAGGTTAAGGCCCCTCTACTTAACCCTCTCTTCTTTATAAATATCCCGCTATTATTAAACTCCTTTAAAACCTCCTAAGTAACTTTTCTATTATACTTTACTACCTTAATAGCCCTAATATAGCTACTACTTATAAATATCTTAGCTAAATTATAAGCCTTATTAATACTTATCTTTATAATATTATTATAAAAGCAAAATATCTTTACCTTTAATAAGTTACCCTTACCATTAAGGTTAAAGGCGCCTATTAAGGAATCACTAAGGTAATACCTATAATTTATACTTTCGCAGCGCCTACCCTATAGCTTATTTCACTTAACTTACTACTAATATTATTTTAAAAACCTTATATAATAAACCCCTTAATTTTTTTAGGAAATAAAATTAGCTTAAGCCTTTATTAAGAGGAGTATATTAATTAATAATCCTTAATCTAAATAAAGTTTATCCTTAATTTAAAAATATTTCCTACCTTAATTAATAAAATTTTATTTATTACTTCTTACTTAAGTAGAGATATTTATATCTAAGTTTAAATTATTATAAAGAAAATAGCTATTAATCTTATTATCGCTTTTTAATTATATAAATAATAAGACTTTAATAATTTATTAGCGTCTTTTAACTTTATTTATATTATAAAGGATATTATAGCAATATCTTACTAAGAATTTAAGTTTTATACTTAGAAATTTATATTATATATAAACTTTATTAATTATTTTATTTAATTAATAAATTTTTATAAATACTTTAATATCTTTTAAGTTAAAGCTTTATAATAAAAGGTTAATTAAGGCTTATAAAATGCTTTAATTTTAATAATATCTTAGCCCTTTATTAAGGATTTTAAAGGATAAGTTATTTTATTTTAATAATTTTTAAATAATATAGCGAATTATACCTTTTATTAAAGTTATTATACTATAGCTTTTAGCGCTACGCCTCTATCTTATATAATAAATGCTCTTAATATAATATAGCTAAATTATATTTTTATTATTTAAAAGGGTAGCGATATAATAAAAAGAAAGAGATAATAAGAAAAGAGGTTTTATTTTTATTATAAAAAGGGAGGCTATTATATTATTAATTATATAGCTTATTAAATTAATAAGGTAAAGTAAGTAAGAAAAAATTAAGCCTTAATAATTATTATTATTAAGGTACTTTCTTAATAATTACTTATTAATTAAAAGATAATTTATATTTAGGGAGTATAAGATTAAATATTTTATTTTCTTTTAATATAGAAATTACTTAAATTAGCAGCAGATTAGCCTTAATTTATTCCTTTTTTAATTTTAATTATTTATTATTAAGCTTTATTAATACTACTTATATAAATAGGCTTTTTATTTTAACTTATACCCTTTCTTAATTTAAATCTTTATATTTAACTAATAACTTAATAGCTGGAATAATTATAGAATATTATTTAATTTACTATAACTTTATTAGCTTTTTAGCCCCTTTTTTTTTATATAAATAGCCCCTATTTAATTTAAATATTATTTTAAGCTTCCCTTAGCTATATTAATAAAACCCTTAGATAAACTAAGTAATTAGAGAGGTAATAATTTAGGGTTAAATTCTTTATAAAATTAAAGATAAATAGTAATAGCTTATTGCTAATAGGGCGTAGGATGCTTATAAGCCCGCTTTATTCGTTATTAAAGATATCTTTATTTGCCTTTTAAATGCCTTAAACTTCTTACTTTTTGCTTAATAGCTTAGCATAGAGGTTTATTATATAATATAAGGCGAGCTAAGCTAATTTAAAAAGGATATTTTAATTTATACCCTAGATTAAAATAATGACTTTATTAATTTATTAGCGTTATAATACCCTCCTGCTTTCCTTTATTAAATTCTTAATAATAAGGAGCTTAATATTTATATTTTTCCTTTTTATTTATAAAGCTTTTAATGCTAAATTAATAAGGCTTTATAGCTTTAATAAATTATAAAGGATAATATTTAAAAATACCTTATTAATAAAATGCTTAAGTCTTATTAAGAGATTAAGGCCTAATTATTAATATACCTTTATAACCTTAATGCTATTTTCTTTTTAATTATAGTTAATACCCTATCTTTATATTGCTTATTTAATTATAAGATTAATTTAAAAGTAAGTGAAATATTATTATATTACTATTCTTGCTTTATATTTTTAAGGGAGCTATTTATTATATAAAAATACCTAGATAATTATTTAATTAAGGGATTTATTAAATTTAATTAATCTTAATTTATAATGTTAGTGCTTTTAGCTTGAAAATTAAGTAATGAGGTGCAGGTATATATTAATTATTATGGCTTTAATAATGTTATAATAAAAAACTACTACCTTATCCCTTTAATTTATAAGATATTAAATGCCTTTTTTTAAATATAAATTTATAATAAACTTAATATTATAATGGCGTTTAATTACCTTTAAATTGCCTTAAGAGATAAGTAGAAAATAGCGTTTATTATTAAGTTTAACTTATTTAAATATTTAGTTGCTAACTTTAGGATAATAAAAGCCTTAAGTTCCTTTTAATATTATATTAATTATATGCTTTTTAACATTTTAAATAAATTCATTATAGCTTATTTAAATAATATATTAATTTATAATAAAATATAAGTGAAATATTAATAATATATATATAAGGTAGTATTAAGACTTATTAATATTAAGCTAATTATTAATATTAATAAGTATGAGTTTAATATTATAATAATTAAGTATTTTAAGCTATTTATTATTATAAATAGTATTTAAATAAACCTTAATAAAGTAATAGCTATTAAGAGTTAGCTATAACTTTTTATATTATAAAACCTTTAACGTTTCCTTAGCTTTATAAATTTCTATTATTAATTTATTAAAGGTTTTTTAATTATTATATATCTTTTTATAAAGGTTATAAGTGCTGCTAAATAGCTAGGGAGCTTATTAAATAATATTATTATAGCTTTTTAATGCCTTTAAGATGCCTTTTTATTAAATATATTGCTAGCGTTTTATAACCCTTAATGTTATATAGTAATAAAGGCTAATGCTTTAGATTAAGCTATAAGGGGTATATTATCTTAATATAATAAGAAGGGGATTTTATACCTTATTGCCTTTTTTTTAATTAAATATATTATAATTAAATATAATTATAAGATTTATAATAAGGAGTTATTAGTTATTATAAAGGCTTTTAAGAAATAATAATTTAAATTATAAGGCGTTAAGGGCTTAATAAAGATCTAGATAAATTATAAAAATTTATAATACTTTGTTATTATAAAGCTTTTAAATTAAAGGTAAATTAAGTAGTTAGAATTTTTAAATAACTTTAATTTTTAAATTTATTATTAATTAAGCTTTATAATAATAATGCTAGATATATTATTTTATTTCTTTATAAATTACTTATGAAAAGTTATTAATATAATTAATAACTAGGTAGTAAACCGTTAGTATATATTTCTTCCTGCTAATTAATAAGCCTTTAAGCTATTTTATATAATAAATACTTTTAAAGATATTAATATATTTTTTAATAAGGCTTATATAGCCTTTAATGAATATTAAGAGGCCTTAACCTGCCTTTTTAATTTATATTATATAAAATTTTCCCGTTTTATTAAAGAAATGCTTTAAGTTATTATAATTAATTATAAGGCGGTTTAGGGGTATATTTATATAAAGGATTAAGTTTTTATATTATTAAATAATTACTTATATTTTTAAATCTTATATTATATATATAGCTTAATACTTAGGGGCTATTTAAGGAGGATTAAGATATATAATTTAATTTAGTATTTATATTTTTAATTAAATTTATTTTAAAATATTAATATCTTTATTTAAAGTTGCTTTCTTTATAAGTCTTTTAAGGCTATAAAGTAAGCTATTAAGGGCTTATTTTAGCCCCTTTAAATACCTTTTTAACTTTAAAGAGATATTTTAATAAATTTTATTAGCTCTCTCCCGCCTTATAAATAAGATAGCATTATTTATAAAATATTAATAGTAATAATAGATTAGCTATTTAAGATAAGATATTTAGTTATAGTTTAAGATTTTATAATAAAAACTCTTATAAATACCTTTATTTTAGCAGTATTTTATTTATATAATATATTAAAGATAATTATTTTAAATTAAGGCTTATAATTTATCTTTAGCTTTTAGCGTAAGCTAAGTCGCTGCCTTAGTATTATTTTATATATATTAATAATATATTATTTAGAAACTAATAATTAAATAAAGGTAGTTAATAGTTATATAAAGTAATATCTTTATATATATTATTTCTTTTTTTAAGATAATTAAATAAATTAGCTATTTTTAGCTAAATTTATAATTAATAATTAAAGCTTTAAGTTTATTAAAATCTTCCCTTTTTTTATAAATTATAAATAAAACTTTATTATAAGAATAAAATTAACTTGCCTTATATTAATACTTTATATCTTTAGTTAATAATAAGAATTTTACTTAGTTATTATAGCTATTAATTAAATAGCTATTATTTATTAATATATATATAATATTTTAGCCTTTATTTAAAAATAAATATAAGAGTAAGTAAATAAAAGTTATTTTAATATTGAAATATAAGAGGTAGGTGATTTAATTTAAGTTAATACTTAATATATAATTTAAGGATGGCTTAATAAGAAGCTTTTATTTAAATAAAATAGCTTTTTTTTTATTAAAAAGGTTTACCCTTGAAATATAATTATTATGCTACTTTTTTATTATTAAGGCTTTTTAGTTTTTTATATATTATTAATTTAGTAATATTATAAGGGCCTTTTAAGGTAGGAAGTTATTAATAAGTTATATTATTATTAATATAAAGGTATTTTAGTTATGGATATAGGGTAGGATGAGTTAGAAAAGTAGTTCTTTAAGTGTATACTTAATTTTTAAAAGAGGAATAATTAGTTTAAATATAAGATTAAGTAGCTATACTTATATAAATTTAATTAATAGTTAGTTATTAATTTAAAAGAGTATAATAAGGATATAGCTATTTTTTATTAAGAAAATTTAAGAAAGCTAGGGTTATTAAATTAATAGTAGCCTAATAATAAATTATTAAGTAATTATTAATAAAGTGCCTTTAATAATATAATATAAAATTTACCTTTTAGCTATTTATTTAATATAATAATATATTAGTAATATAATAATATAATAATATAAGAAAGGATTTAGGAAGAGAAAAGGAGGTATAATATTAAGCTAGCTATATAAAGGCTTATATACTTTATATAAGATAACGATATATAAGTAAATTATAAGTATATTAAATATAATTAAGTAATGAAATAGGGTAACCTTGCTAAGCCCTTATATATATTTATTTAAAATAGTAGTATAAGGCCGTAAAACTAGCTTTTTTCTATTAAAATATTATTAAAATAATAGAATAACGCTAGTTATATATATAATAAGAATTAAACTTATTATTTTATTTATAAAATAAATATTGCTTACTAATTATATTTATATAAGCTATATTATAATATTAAAATATTTATGAATTATTAGCTATTTATTAATAAGTTTATATTAGGAAGGCTATTATTTTCTTAGTATATATATTATTATTAAAGTTCTTATTATAAAATAATTTATTTTAATTAAGCTTAGTTATTAAAAATTAGCGAGCTAAATATTATTAAATTAAGACTGCGTTATTTACCTTTTTAAATTAAGATATTATAATAAGCCTTGTATTAAATCTAGCTAATTTTATATAAGTAGATTTACTTAGTGATAAACTATTTATAATAGCTTATATTATTATTATTAAAATATAATTATATTATGTTAATGCTATTAAAATGTTAATTTTTTATACTTTAGGCTATATTTATATACATAATAAACTTTTAGTTTATTAAAGCAGTGGGCGTGGTAATAGCGTTAAGGGGGTAAATATTAATTATTTAGGTAATAAAAAGGTAATATAATATAATATAAATATTAAAGATAAAGGTTTAAAAATTTATTAACTATATAAATTAATGATTTATTAATAATGTATTAGCATTTTATTTATATTATACTTTTTTTTTAAGATTATAAGGTTATAATAGCGACGTTAGGTGTTATAAGTAGCAAAGTAAGCCTTAGTAAAATTAATATCCTATTAAATAAGGTAGCTAAATAATTTATCTAAAAAGTAAATATATTTTTTATTAATTATTATATTTTTAGAGTTAAAATAGCTATTATTAAAGTTACTT
The DNA here is from genome assembly GCA_023078575.1 of Diaporthe nobilis. Lineage (NCBI taxonomy): Eukaryota > Fungi > Ascomycota > Sordariomycetes > Diaporthales > Diaporthaceae > Diaporthe > Diaporthe nobilis. The sequence continues at coordinate 3,620,504 of JAKZJT010000010.1, forward strand.
TGCTTAATAAAGTAGAAAATATATTTATTAAAATTAAGGAGCTTATTAAAATCCTTAGTATTTTTAATTATAATTATAGGTAATTAAGTAGTAATTTATTAGCGTTTTAAAATTATATATTTAGTTTTAAGTATTTATAGCTTTATAAGTATTTTTATAATCTTTATATTAATAATATAAAGTTAAGCTATTAATAGTTTAATAATTAATTGCTAATTAATTAAAGATGCCTTATTATTTATTATCTTTTTATTATTTAAAGGTAATATATAAGCATTAGCTATAGAATTTATTACCTATAATAGATAATATAATAATATTAATAAAAATAAATTAATATAAAGCTATTTTAATAGCAATTTAATAATAATAAAAGGATATAAAATTAAGATTAATTAATTAATTAATTTATTAATTAATTTAATTAATTAAATAATTATAAAGTAAAATAAGTAAGAAGTTAATAATATAATAATAAAAATAAGGGGGAATATAAAAGAAAAGGTAATAAGATATAGTATTTAAATATATAATAATATTTTATTATTTTATTATTTTAATTATTATTAATAACCCTAGTGCAGGGGTTTATATATAATTAGTTCTTAATATAATAGCGTTTTATAATTAGGTTGCTAATGCTATAATATATAGATTATTTATAAAGAAATATGCTTAGGTATAATATATAATTAATTATTAATATAGCTATATTGCGTTAGTTATATAGCTTTAAATTACTTTTAAAATTTTATTTAACATTAAAGCTGGGCTGCTTATTTTAACCTATAATTAGGGATAATTATAATTTAAAAGCTGAGTATTATTACGGTACTTATTATAATAACTCGCTATATAAACGTCGCAGCTTTGCTTATAATTTATAGATTTCTAGCTTTCCCCTCTTTATGCAATAATAAGTTATTACTATGGCTACATACCAGCACCGTAATAATGAGCGCCGATTAGGTAATTCTGTCCACGGGCGCATGGACGAACCGCATCATCGGCATTGAGCACACGGCGTCTGCCTCGGGCCAGCCCGTCGGCTTTATCCAGCTCACTCCTGATGAGGCAGAGCGTCTTGCTGGTATGCCAGTTATCATCAACTTTGCCTCGGGTGTCTTCGTCTTCCCAGTCACCCCGGGATCAAACATTCTCAAGGTCGCACGGCACTCATACGGTTTTGCCACCGATGTCAAGATCGAAGAGGGCGACCGCGCAGGGACGAGGGTCTCGTCTCCGAAGCGCGACAGCAGCGGCGTGGCCTCCTCGTTCCTCCCCGACGAGGCCGACGCTGCCCTGCGAGAGGGGCTGTCGCAATTAGTCCCGGAATTCTCATCGCACCCATGGTCGCAGAGGCGTCTTTGCTGGTACACTGACACTCCGGAGGGTGACTTCATCGTGGACCGCCATCCATTCCTCAAGGGACTGTTCCTCGCCACGGGCGGGGCCGGGCAGTAAGTTTCTTTTGCCTGGGCAAGTTGTTCAGATACTGATGAACTATAGTGCCTTCAAATTCTTGCCGGTCTTGGGCAAGTACATAGCTGACTGCTTCGAGGACAAGGCGTCCAAGGAGATTCGGCATCAATGGAGGCTAAGGGAGTCCAAGGGCGATGGATCGACAATGAAACCCGGGGATGGAAGCAGAGGCGGGCCGCCGTTGAGGGTCCTCACGCCCCTCGAGCAGGCCAGGCTATAGGTTCATCAGCTGTTAGAACTAGATCCAAACATCTAAAGAAATACAAGTGCTCGGTGCAGTATGACTATGGTAATAAGGGTGGAACCGTTCTAATCGTATAGTGTGGCGGCTATTTTCCTCCTTGAGAGAGTAAAATGTCGGTGTGAAATTGTAGGTCTTGTTTCCCCGTTGTATGAAGACGGAGCTGTTCTCGCTCCCTCCGAATTGAAATCGTCACAAATTCCCTGAGCCGCAAATGGAGTAGTAGAGCGCTGGATTGGAATATGAGATGGAAACCTTTGAGGCATATTTACATGAAGGATATATAGCCTAGCTACAGCTTTGACCGTGGCTTCACATTCCATAGCTGCATCAATGGTCCATCCTGCCCATACACCGGATCCGCCACCGGCATGTCAACCTGATTAATGACATCGCGAAAGGACTCCGGAGGATTCTTCCCAAACTCGTTTCTCCACCGTGGGCAGCCCTGGCAGCAGCTCAATGGTAAGTGAATGCCGTTCATTGTTATTGGCAACATACCGGGACTCACCGTTGGGTACACGCCAATGTAACGGTAATCACTCGAGCTCTCCAGCGACGAGTGCGCTGTGCCTGCTGGCAGGACAATCACGTCTCCGGCCGCGACGTCGATCCTGGCGCCCTGGCCCGCCTGGATCTGCCCGACGAGAAGCGTAGAAGTGCCGCGAAAGATACCATAGCATTCGTGGCTGTTCGGGTGGAAGTGACGGATATCAATGTGTCCCCATGTTCCCTAGGCCGGGGTCAATTCTCGTGATGGTTTCCCAGAAGCCAAGGCAGCTCACTCTATGCTCCCATTCATTTGAGGTCAGAAATTTGATGGCAGAGTCCTCAGAAACAGGACTGGGCAGGACGTTGCGGTAGTGGAGGACGGGCAGGCGGTTGTTGGGAGCGTCGGCCGTGGCCGGGAGGAGGTGGCAATTTACGATCTGGGCCATGGCTCGCTGCTCAGAGCTGGGCATTCGTGATTAATGCAGGAAGTGCTTCATTGCCATGAACCCAGGGAACTCAATTGTTGAGAGTCTCTGGATGCTTTGATCTGGTCTTATCTCCGGTGTGCCCGGCAAAGAGAGAGGGATGAACCCGGCCCCGCTCCGCGTCCGTTCCCTTCCCCGCCCGGAATGCTTTCCGTCTCAGCCTGGCACAGCGGGTCTGGAACGGCGGGATCGGGTGTGTCAATCAATCCAACATCTCGTCACGTCAGCTTGCACGTGCACTCGTAGCACTAAGACACTTGCAATAAGTATCCATGCTTATATGAATATATTTGGATTACAAGCCCCGGCACTTTGGCGGCATCGATGATGTCTTACGCACCCGCTTCAACGGTTGGTTGTTGTGAGATTCCAAAGTTAACCAGACGCCCGGACAGGTAATAGAATTGAAGATGCAATCGTCTGCTTCCAAGGAGGAAATGGTTTCATCCGTTTACGGTCGCTAAGTCAGGGCTCAGAAACGTGCCTAGATAAATAATTAGGAGGCACATAGTTAACGTACATTAGCATGCGGAGACCTCGTCTGAGTTAATGGGGTGTACGGAGGTCCCTCCCAGATATTTTAATTTAAGCGAGAACTCTATTTTAGGCTTGCAAAGGTGCTTTTCAAAACCCAGCAAAGCCTAAAGTCCAAATCTACCCCTCATTTATTAATAAATACAAATCTTCTCTCTAGAGCATATTAAAGGCTAACCTTAACTCTCTCTTTTCCTATAAAAGTAAAATTTCTTATAATACCTAAAATAAAAAACTATAATATTACTATAAAGAGGCAAATCCTTAGCTTTCTTACAGCTAACCTATCCCCTAATTAAATTTATAAGCAAACTATTATATAAATCTAAATATAATTAAGGTAATAAGATAAAGCAATTAAGCTAAAATTTAACCCTTCTTAACGCTTACTATAAATACTTAATATATAAATTATTAATACCTCTTATAATAATCATCCTTAGATATATAAAGCTTAAAAGGATAATATTCTCATTATTATATAAAAAGATTATAATAATAAAGAGTTAACTTATAAAGAGATTATTATTTAGGTAAGAAGGATAAATTATATATTTATTTAGCATATCCTTAAGAAAGCTAGCTTAAATAAAATAAAGCTAATAAGGAAGCTTAGCTTAACCTAAATAATATAAAAGGCTTAGCTTATTTAATATTTAGCTTATTACCACTAAATTATTAATAATTAGCAATAAATAATTTAAAGCAACGAAACATTAATTATACTTTATAAGCAAAGGGAAGGGTATTAAGTATAGCATATAAAGGAAGAGAAGGTTATTAAATTATACATTTAAAAGTATTAGAAGGGATACTTAGAGTTTATATTTTAAGGATACTTTTTATATAATAAAAAGGGTTCTTATTACATATAGCACCCTAAGATTACTGCTAAAAAGAAGGAAACCCAAGCTGCAATCAATAAGCTAAACACTACCCTTAAGCCTATAATAAAAGCATAATAAAAGTAAAAAAAAGCTTATTAATACATAAAAGTAAAGGTTAAAAATCCTTATTATACTTATCACCATTAATAACGCTAAAAAAAAGCAACGGGGAAGCTTAAGAAATAAAAAGGAAAAGGTATTAATTAATACTATTATTAAAAAGAGATTATTATTAATAAACTCATCTTATTTATAAAAAAGCTAAATCTATAATTACTTATATAAAAGGACAAAGCTCCTTTATATATTCACTATACGCTAATTAATATATACTTAATTATGGGTATTTAGCAGCTTCTTTAATATAAGAATTCACTAAATTTAAATACAATTAAGCCCTATTGATTTTAAATAAAGAGAAACATTACGAAAACTAGCGCATTATAAAATAAAGGCAATAATAAGAAGGTTTAGCAAAATATTTAAAAGGATCTTAATTAGCCTTAGATTCATACTTAAATTAAAAGGGTTCTATAATATATAAAGCAAATAATTAATTATAAGGGAAGCAATAAATACCTTAAGGGTTAAAAGCAACTAGAAAATACCTTAAAAGAGGAGTTTTTCAAATTAGGATTAGCAATATTTATATTTAAAGAGTAAAGTTAATGATAACGATATATAAGTAGAGGGGCTTTTTTTGGTGGGTTGCACCCCCTATTGGGGGGGAGGGGGTGCTTAAATTTAAGGGTTAGGGGAGAAATAGAGTTCTCGCTTAAATCAAAACATCTGGGAGGGACCTCCGTACGCTGAATATTGTATAGAACATGGCGTTGGGATTCTCAGTTAATTATCAGCGGTATTTGCCTTTACCGTTGCAAATAAACAGCTTTCAGCTCACTGAGCTGTGTGTAATTAGACTCAACTTGCTTCTGTTTCTACTTTTAGATTGTCATCCTACGTAGAGCTGAATGAGGGTTTCATATCCTACGCAAAGGCCATCGGTCCGTCTCCAACTTTTCAACAGTTGGATGAAAACAAAGCCCCTCGGCCTCGGGTTTCTAGACACATCACAGGGAGTAGTCGGCTGAGCTCTGTATTTCTCCAGATAAATCACACAGTCAATGACGATTGTTGCAGTCAGGATGATGTACACGATTGTGTAGCTCAAGAATTAAGGTTGACGGGACCCTTATCTCCGTGCTCTCTTCCACTCTTTGGAAGGTCTTGGAATTCAAGTGTCATGCAGCCAGCTGCGGCTGGTATCCAGTCGATTGTCAATGCCTAGTCAACGCCTAGCCTTGGGGGACCCGCTGTTGACGATCCCGTTAGTGTCAGATCCAAATCCTCCCTCTCGGTTGGTCCCGGCACCAGCACAGCCGCGTCAAAGCACCTAGGCGGCAGATCGCCGAAATCCCATTGCAAACAACAGCTGCAGTCAAAAGTTTAAAAGTACAAGCCTCTTGGAATTGGGGTTAGTCATAGTCCCAAGACAATACCCAAGACTTCTGACCTTGCATTCCGAGGATCGACCGACCTCTTCCCTCCTATTGTAAAAGAATTCTGGTTCGATTGCGTGCTCGCGGATCCATAGGCGGGCGATATCACCGTTGCTGCCCAGATCATGGCAAAACACATCACTGTAGCAACAGCCAGAGGGGCATAGTGCTTCGGTATATAGACCCCATGGATCTGATAACGGCTTGGCAGTGAGCCGGAACGACCTCCGGCGAGCATCGATTCACAAATGGGCGGCGATATCACCAGCATTGCCCAGATTGGGCATGTCGCCCATATCGTGGGGGAACACAAGGCGATGACTGACCCGATGTTGGAGGACACCATCCGAGACGGTGAGTGTTCTTAATATAGAATATTGACGAAATGGAACCAAGACCACTTGCACAACGAAGCACACCAACAACTTAGAAGTGACATCTGATTCCAGTCAGACTTATCAATGCGCAGCAGGCCAAGCCTGATTACACCCGCATGAAACTTATCTTGATATGGGCCTCATCGATGTGTTAAAGGTTTGGGCTTGCGGCAGGACGGTCTACGGAATATGGCCCAGGAAGCTTGTGTACTTAAAGAGTAACCGAGCTCACGTCCATAGGATAAATGCATCCCTAAACTTGACCGAGTATATCTCTGGAGTTCATTGCCAATAAAGAAGAAAGCAGGGACATTAGTCATTGCACAGCAACCATGCCAGCATCGAGCGACGAGCATATGACCTCAGGGTTGGTAAACCAGCCTGATGAGAAGGCCATGGCCTACGAAACACAGCCAGACTGGACTCCGCAAGAGGAAGCTCAGGCCAAGCGCAAGTAAGCAACACAATCCATACGAAGGGGTCTCTTCCACTAACACTGGGCGCTTCTCAAAGACTCGACTTGCACGTCGTTTCCGTCCTGACCCTCGGCTTTTTCTGTCTCCGTAAGTGCCCGGAGCCTTTCGGAGCCCTCCTCTGTTGAGCACGATGGCTCGCCATTCCTGATCAAGTGCTAACTCCCATCGAAAGAGCTTGACAGAGGAAACATCGCAAACGCGATCACGGACAACTTTATGGAAGACGTCGGCATCGACCAGAACCAATTCAACGTCGGTCAACAGCTACTCTCGCTTGGCATTGTGCTCTTCGAAATCCCATCCAATATGATACTGTACCGTGTTGGGCCGGGCAAGTGGCTGACCCTGCAGCTCTTTCTGTTCGGCCTAGTTAGTCTTTTCCAGGCATTCCAAAAAGGCTATCCCGCTTTTCTGCTTACCCGGTTCCTTTTGGGAGCTACTGAGTCTGGCTTTATTCCGGGTGGGTTGTGGACAATGTCGACATGGTACACGCGTGATGAAACAGCTAAAAGAGTTATGTTGTTCTATATTGGTCAGAATCACCCTTTTCTTTTTCTTTTCTCTTTTTCCCGCATCTCACCCCGATCTTTTGGACGATAGCCGAGAAGTGGGCACTCTTTATCCCGAATAAGACTGACTATGTCTGTAGGTAATCAATTCGGAGCAGCTTCCTCTAAGCTACTAGCATACGGCATCCTCTACATGCGTGGTGTTGGCGGCAAGCCCGGCTGGTTCTGGCTGTTCGCCCTGATGGGAATTTTCACCATCTTCGTTGGCTGTCTCTTCGGTTTGGTCTTCCCCGACTCGTTTCAAAAGCCATACTGCCCCTTTACCCCAGGCCGGCAAGTCTTTACAGATCGGGAGCTGTATATTCTGAACACCCGCGTGATCCTGGACGACCCGTTAAAAGGCCATAAAAAGAAGCACATTGATCGGAAGGCATTCAAGAAGGCGTTTGTATGTCCCATTAATGTCTTTTCATAATCCCCGTCCGTCACCTTCTCGCTTGTTCCAGAACACATAACTTTGGCACCCGTAACATGTGACTGACATTTAGAAGACTAATTGGAGGATCATTGTTCACGTGGCGATCACGATCCTAAACAACGGTCCCCAGCGCGGTTTCGACACATACTCACCATCAATCATCAGGAGCTTCGGCTTCGAGGGCCTAACGAGTAACGCCTTGGCATCTGTCGGCCTGTTCCTCCAAATCCCTGTCTCCTTTTCGTTCAGCTACGTCTCAGATCACTTGTGAGTTCGGCCTCCCTTTCAAAAGGTTGCTCAGTCAGCCAGCCGCGCAGGTTTGAGGCGGAATCAGAAATTACAGATAGGCTAACTCAAGGACCCTTCTCACCGAGCAGCAATAAGCGAGGTCCGACTGTGATTGCTGGCGTGGGATGTCACCTCCTCGGCTACGTCATGAACCGAATCTTTACTGAATTGCCGGAGAACATGAGGGGTGCCAAATACTTCGGCGTTATCTGGACGCAAATGTATGGCACTTTCCCACAGCCGTTGAACGTGGCTTGGGTGTCAGTGACTTGCCACGATTCAGAGGTTCGGGCTTTAGCCATGGCAATGTAAGCCTTTGTGTTGTTCCCCAACATCCCTCTCTTACTTGTGTCGCTTGCTGTGCGTAGAGTCTTTCGCTGAACAGTGGCTGGCGCAGCATGGTCATGGCCGGTAATATCGCGGGCATATATGGCGCACAGATCTTTCGTGAGGAAGATAATCCGTTATACCGCCGCGGTTTCAACATTGGGATCGCAATCCTCGCCACTTCTTGCTGCCTGGCAATTATTCGGTACATTGACAGCAAGCTCGTCATTCGGCGCCAGAACCGAGAGGGGGCTGCCAATCAAGAGACTGTTAGGGCTGCTGATTCGTCAGCTCAAAAAGACCTAGGTACTGGCAGGATGTTGTAGAGGCATTATGGCTTAATAGAGGCCAGGATGGCAGTGTGACTGCCTTGCCATTGCCCAGTGCTAGTTGAAGGCAAGTTGTGATCAGCGTGCCGATGAGACTGTGGATGGAAATGAGTATCTCCACAAATTACAGGGATTATCAGAACCTCACCTGGGTCTCTGTCGATCGAGGAAAGTCAAACGGAAGACTGTAGCTTCTGACGGGGGGTGATTGCAAGGGAAGGACTCAACACTTGGCAACTTAACTACGGCTGGATCCGACATCTGTCCTTGGCCAATAATTCGTTCCATATTTCTGTTCTTCGTCAATTTTAAGGCGACCAGCATCTGATAAAAGCGAGACAGTCCTTCCAAATCAGCTTGCATAAAACAATGTACAAATTCAAGAACGGCTGGTGTCCGGCTAGTATTTACCACGCGGACTCAAATGTCATTATATAGCCGGCAGCAAAACATATGTTCACTCATTACAAGAATGATTACCGAAGTCATTGTGTTCGGGGTTGGGCAGATCTTACAGCAGCAAGCCCACAGCCTACGTGATGCCAGCAGAGAGGCATTTAGATTGTGGAGACATAATCACCGCCGCTGCCATGTCGGTCTTCATGGCCAACGTGAGAGAACCGCAGAGCCTAGTCAAAGCCTGCATGGCATGAGCCCTATCCAGAAGCAGAGCCACGTCGAGGCCTTCTTGAAGCTAATAGAGAGCGAATACACCTTCCCAGGAGGACATTCTGGTTTGAATTTCCGCGGTGATGCCCGTTATACCCTTCATAAGAGACACGAACGTCAAATGTCTTGCTAATATTTGCATCGCAGTTCCTTTTCTATGCGGCGCTAACTTGCTCGTCGGTCTTGGTCCACTGCGGCTTGGGCGGACGACACGCAGATGCCCTCACACCGGCTGACATAGTCCAAGTCGCGAAATGGAACTGGATCCCGCAGCCATTCAGCATCATGAACCTCGCTTTTGTGAAACTTTGAATCTCATTTCTTCTTCTAAGGATACTGGGACCACACGTGAATTGGTCCAAATTGTTTCCTCACGTCAACATGGTGCTGTTCACGGTCACCATGGCCGTCGCTAGCATTCTCACGTTCGTTCAATGTGATCCCCCTCGGGCGCTTTGGGAGCCAGTTCCTGGTGCTAAGTACTGTGATCTTCAGTCCAGCCGGGTACGAGACGTTCGGTGGCGCATACAGTGCATTCTTGGATTTTGCATTGGCCTTATTGCCCTTCGCAATCCTTCGAGGAGTGAGTATGTCTTTGAGGAACACGATAGCTATGGCTGGCCTGTGGGGAGTAGGTGCACTGTAATTCAAGTATCTCTCTTTAGCGGATTCCAAATTCTCGACCAGTGCAGCTGTAACCCGTGGACCGACAATCTATCTTGAGCTGTTCCGTCGCAAGATTGGCTGGACCAATAACAAGTGCTCCTTGCAACAGATCCGGGGCATTCGGCAACGTGAGGACAACTTTGTCCAACACTCTTGCTATTCAAACTGATATCAGCTAGCAAATAGTCCCGCTCTATGGTTGGGCGGGTGCGGAGATGTTTATTAACATAGGATGTGGAAGGCTGCCTACTCTGAAGCCTCTTTACGATCGAGTTGTGTGCAAGAGACCACTTCGCACAGAAAGCGGGCAGTACGAAGATTACGACACTGAGTGATCGACGGGGAAATCGAATATGGCAATCAACAAGATTACCATGCTCGAACAACACAATGATGCCGGTAATTTTTTTTTTTCCCCTACCTGGGAACAACCACGTGGGAATTGGCATGGAATATGAGGATTGTGTTTGCTAACCAATGCCAACACAACCGTACGGAAATATTCGTGACATGAATGAAGGGACAATTGGGTATAATTGGGGAAAGCACACGGTACCCAATTAATCAAAATGACTGACAAGTTAAACCTTTGTCCGAAGCATGGCCAAAAGGCTCTCAAAACGATTGACCTACAACCGATTCCTTGCAGTAGTGTGTAATAACTGGACTGTCACCTATAGTATCTTGCATATTTTATAGGGCGGCCCCTCATCCTCCTTGCGCTGTTAAAGCTTCAACATCTCTTTGTGCGCGTGTGATACTTGACACGAAGCAACTGCTGAATACTATGTAGAAGATAGGGCTGCAATTGTGAGGCCAGTTGCGATACCCATACCGGTTGTTGTCCCTAGTGAACTCGAAGACGAGGATTTCGGGGCCTGCCTGGCGGCTTCCTCTGGCGTCTTGAGCTCAAGAGTCGGCTGGAGGCACGCAAATGAAGCATCCGGCACCTTCCTGGTGTCCTCGGGCGCATCGGGACCATAACCCCATACTGTCGCGACGAGATACGTCCTGTTGGACGCCTTTCCATAAGCGGCAGGATCTCCGCGGTCATGATACCCCGTGCCGATCTTCCATGTGTACTGGGAGACCTGGTCAACGGTCAACAGATCGGCCTGAGCCGGATCTTTCAGGACCGTGGCGTCCCAGGCTGTGTGCCCATGCGTCAGCTAGTAATTCACCCAAGACAACTGTATGAGGAACTACCTTACCTAAGACATCGGCTCTGCTGACTCCTAATGCATCTTGGCAGCTCAATGGCACAGCGTCAAAAACTTGGCCGGAGCACGGCGTTGACGGATCCGATTTTCCCCAATCTTCAGTCAGCCCAGACTTTAGATCCTGGAGACATGTCGGGGGAAGGAAACCGCAGTTATGGTCGATTCCGCCTGTAGTGCCCGGTTTGTCGCTGACGAATAGATGCTGGCATATGAACCAGGAAGGGTCCATTGGCTTGGTGACATTCGTCTCCCCCATCATGGAGGGGGGGTTGCTGAACGTCAGCGCTGTGACGGTAGACGTCGAGTTCTGCACGACTGAGTCCGGCACGGGCACATCATACGCAATTCTGAGGTGGGCGTCGAAGCCGTCAATCGCTTCCCCGGGGAAGGGCTGTGTCCAGTCATAACCAGAGAACCCGGACGAGTCAGATGGCTTGGTCTGCACAAAGGCATCTTCGAGAGTCGACAGGGGCATTGGTACGACATTGCTGCTCGCTGCCATGTACTCCACATCGTCGAGATACATGTATGCCACGGACTGGCCTGGTTCACCTCTCGCCAACAAAGCGTTCACGAGAGTGAACAACACCAATGCAGAGACGGCCATTGTGCAGAGTGTTGTCGAGTGGGAATAGAAATGGCAGTGGTGGGCTGCTGCTTGTTTGTTTCGCACAGGCAGGGAGAAAGGGCAGAACACGGGGAGATCAGTAAAAGCAAACTGCGGGGGCCACGAGAGTATGCCACTAGGTCTCAACGCTGTCGGAGCTGCCGAAAAGCGATGAGTTACCAAGCGAAGAAAAGGGTGAGAAATGAGGGTGTTGACCTTTCCGAGAATTGAGCTTCGTCTCCTCGGGGGCCATCCGGGACTTGAAAGGGCACGCTACCCTGGGGTATGCCAGTGGTACCTCGGTATTAGTGTATTGTTCCTGTGCACCTTATGATCGATGGCCCTCCACTCCAACCATCCTTTTCGAACAGGGTACAAATGTAATTCAGAGCATGTTGGTGGCTAGCGTCAGGAGGCGCCCCTGGGTGGACGGCCTCCGCTTGCCCTGCCGACTCCGGACTGCTCTAGGAGGTGATTAACGCGACCTCAAGCGGTCAGGACCGTGAAGGATGCTTTGGCAGGATTGCAAAGGCAGCATTGATGTTCTGAATTAGACGTTGTACAAGCAGCTTGGCAAGCAGATAGTGGACACCGTTGGCGCTAAGAATTCCTCGTGGGGTTCACCGAAGCTTAGCATCGTCCTCCCTGTCGGGCTGGGAACCAAATCCGCTAAGGAAGCAGCTGCTTGATGTTACCTTCTTCATTGGACCTAAGACGATCTGACCATGGCTCAGCAAACGTTCTCGCTGAAGCCCCATCTAGCCACAGGCGTCTATCTATAGTGTGGTTGAGCGGCACAGCTAGCACTTGCTAGTATTCTGCAAATTTGGATCAGGAGATGGACTGAAGATAGGTTGTCTGGATCCTCGACCCAACCTTGATCAGATTAGCTGATGGGACTCTGTGCAGTAGGCCCTCCATGCCCCAAGACATGTTGGTCTGCTGGTGAGTCCACTTAACTCGGAGATTGAAGGAAATCTCTCGATGGAGCGGTCGTTGGAACATTCTGTTGTTGGCTCCAGATCCCCACTCCCACGAGGAGGCGACCCTTTTCAGGTCTCAAGTTTATCAAGTTTCCCTCACTGTCATATTTCCACATTTCTTGAGTCTTACAGTGACCCATTATCACTGAGTCTTGTAGTTTGAAGTCATCCTTCCTCCCAACCTCGAATTATATCACTTCTTTCACCAAAATGCGCATCCGAGTCGGTAGTGTGCTGGTGTTCCTCTTTCTCCTGGTCACCCTGGTTGTGGCCACCGGACTTTGCGGCGCCTACGAGAGGATCTATTACTGGCACGCATACAACATTATGATGGACGACAATCCTGGCCAGAAGGTCATTATGCCTTTTGGAACGCAGAAGGGAGACGATTGGAGAAACAACAAGGGGTCCGGGCCTGGCGGACGGCTCACCTGGTACGAATTTATGGACCGCTTCGACGGTAAAGATCGTGGAAACTGTAAGGTTGACCCTCCTGGGGAAGGCCGCGATATCCACCAGGTTGCTGCTGAGTTGAAAACTGCAGGCTACGCCAGCGCTCTCAACATTAGAAACCTCTCCGGGAAGCAGAACGGCAAGGACAAGTTCGGAGCCTATTTCAGCATGGTTACCAAAGCCGTTGCTCAAGCCCGGGCAAATGGAGATCAGGGAGAGTCAGGCTCGATCAATGGCAACGACTATCGAAAGTGGGACTTTGTCGATCACGTCGACAAAATGAGACAATGTATTACGGTAGTCTCGGATATCCGCAGATGGGAGTTCAATGGCAAGTACATGAAGTGGGCCGTCGCAGAGTCATTCAATCTCTGGAAGGATACAGACGCAAGCATCCTAAAAGAACAACGTGCATTCATCGACGGGGTGGTACTCGAGGACACGGTCAGGCCGAAATATTCTGAGGGAGATGATCTGAAGGCGATCAACATGGTGGAGACTCTCAGGTCCAGCGCAGTCCAAGGCAGAATCAAGGCAGCACTCGACAATCCCAAGAAGTGGCAGTCACAATTGCGCACTTGGATCAGTACATGTGGGAACGTTAACGCCAAAGGGAAACAATGTGCTCCGACAGGCACCCCAGAGTTCCCCAAATACACGCTGGGCCACAGAGAAGCTCTCACAGGTGTGGAGGAAGCCGCCAAGGTAATCGCGAAGGATGCCGGGTGTTAGATCAGGCTACCAGAGGTTTTCTGCAGAGCAATGGTTTGCTTGGATACGTTTATTCGTTCTCAGTTTGTGACGAGGCAGCATGTATGTCGTATAGTCCTTCCTAAGTCATGAATACGGATCCGAACCTCTTGTACTCGATAGGCCGTATCTCTGCTTGGACATCTTGACGTGGCCGGAATCCAAACCATCCTGACCAAGGTTATTCTCTTGTCAGTTGTTCAAAGGCATCAGAACCATTGGAAAGCTTCTGCTCAAATCTCCGAAAACTCTGAACAGTATGCTTAGAGCCCGCCCGGCTGGAGGCTGTCATCATTTCCTGGTTAGCATCCTGGACTACGTGACAACTATCTCATCACAATATCGAAAACTTCCAATTTTGCCATTCCCGCCGCTCTAAGTATTTGTCTCAGAAGGGCTCAGCACCATCAGGGTAGTTTGTGAACCCTCTCGTGGTAACGACGCACTTTGGTCGGAGTTTGGAACACGATGGCAAGCATCTCGCTATGCTTTTTCGACAGACTTGGTGGACTATGATGGGCTCATTGCCTACCTAGCTACCTTGTATCTCCCCTAGTCCTGCGAGCTCGTGCTACCTGGACACGGAGAGAGGCGAACTGCTCATTGCAGTGATACTGCGGTACTGGACCCTCGCAAAATCTCCAATTTTCTAGCAGGTTGGGATCAAGGGTTCAATTCATTCAGGCGCTTAGGTTGGTAAGCTGTTGGAAATAGTTTTGCTACGTTCCTGCGATTCTTGGCGTTGGTACGGCCGAGGTTGTAATATTGAAAGCGTCCATCCACTCAAAGTTCAGCTATCTTGCGCATGAAGTATGCAATCCGCATCCCATTCCGCGCCCTCGTGCTATTTTTTGTTCCGTTGGGGCCTCCAACGTGTCGCATCGGAGTGAATTGGACCGACTCAATTGTCTTGGCAGGGGCTCTTAATTGGTGAGAAGGACGTAGCTGTTACTGTTGGTGACTAGTGGGGGCCAGCCTGAGATGAGGCTGAATGCAGTCAGGGGGAAATAGCTTGGTACGCCATGAATCCCACGGAGGCTAGCCAAAAGAAAGAAGCTCATGACAGGAATGCGCTACTGTGTAGCTAGTATGCAAGCTTCGCCCAGCAGCGCTTATCCGCCGAACAAGAATCTAGCGGACCGAATTAGCCGAGCCGACGGAACGCTTCAGTTATCAATGCAACATCTACATCCCGAGGTTGTTCCAGGCTCATCTATCCAGGCGGGACCTAGTGAAAGCTTGACCTATGATCCCGGCATGGAGCTCGAAATCTTCATTTTGGCGAGCTTTTTACAGGGCTAGTGGGCCGTTGACGTTTGGGAATCTGGCTCAGCCGGCGATAGCGATCATTGAAAGAACCACCCTTAGCGGCCAGTATCCAGGTAGCTTCAACATCCGCTCCCCTGGGACATTTAAACCTTGCGGCGGGTGCAGGGAGGGCGGCTGTTAGAAATTTAGAAGTTTGAAGAGTTGGGCGATATTGCGACATTATACGGCGACGCAATCCTGTTGGGACTAGGAACCTCTAGAACTTACATGGAATGGTCTGTGTTGAACATATTGCCAAGATGCCGAAGGATCTAGGCTGATATTTTCAGCTGGCACGTATTTGGGACGTCGAGGAAGCAGGTACCTTGCAGGCCGTAGTGTGTCTCTGTGCACCATTCATTGTGAAAGCCAAGTTGTTATCCAGGCACAAGCCTAATAGGCTGTCCACAATCTTTCACCTTCTAGGTCATCGAATTCTCCATCTTGTCTTCCTCAATTGCACTTCTACTTACCCGTTTTTTTCTTCTTTTTCTTACGGCTCAATGCACTACTCCTAAGCAGAAGCTCCTTCCAATAATCGAGTCTTGCCAGCACAAAATGGTGCCGTGGTGCAGCGTAGTCCTGGTCCTTTTGACATGGGTCGCGCATGTTTCTTCTAAAGCTGTTTTCGCGCATTTTATGGTAGGTAAACCACACAGCGTCATATAAACATTTACTGAGATTCAACAGGTCA
The DNA here is from genome assembly GCA_023078575.1 of Diaporthe nobilis. Taxonomy (NCBI): domain Eukaryota; kingdom Fungi; phylum Ascomycota; class Sordariomycetes; order Diaporthales; family Diaporthaceae; genus Diaporthe; species Diaporthe nobilis. Next base: position 3,636,258 of record JAKZJT010000010.1, read on the forward strand.
CAAACACGGCCAAGTATGAGCGGGTGACATGGTCGCGAGACATCAGTCTTGCCAAGGAGGCCCACATCGATGCATTTGCGTTGAATGTTCAATATGGCGACTCGTACAACGACGCCTCGATTGCCGATGCTTTCTACATGGCCGAAAGCATCGGCGGCTTCCAACTGTTTTTCTCGTTCGATTACGCGGGTGGAGGTCCGTGGCCGAAGGAGGATGTCATTTCCTACCTAACGAAATATGGGTCTAGCAGTGCCTATTTCCACCACGACGGGAAGCCATTTGTGTCGACATTCGAAGGTCCTGGTAGCGCGAATGACTGGACAGAGATCAAGTCGAGGACTGGATGCTTCTTCGTGCCTGATTGGTCGTCCCTGGGCGCGAAAGATGCCGCGGCTTTGGCTGGTGGTGTTGCGGATGGCCTTTTTAGCTGGGCTGCCTGGCCATGGGGCAACAAAGACAGCGATACTTATGTGGATGCTTCCTATGACCAATTCCTCGGAGGGAAGCCATATATGATGGCTATCTCACCATGGTTCTACACCAATCTCCCCGGCTTCAACAAAAACTGGCTGTGGCGGGGAGACCACCTCTGGTTCGACCGCTGGCAGGAAGCATTTTTCTGGCAACCTGAATGGATCGAGATCATCTCCTGGAATGACTATGGAGAATCCCATCATATCGGGCCCGTTTTGGATTTCGCCTTGGACGCCTTTGATATTGGGAATGCACCTTTCAACTACGTCCTGGACCACGACGCCTGGCGGGACACGCTCCCATTCAGCATTGACTTCTACAAAAATAACAAGACCCACGTTAGCACCGAGGTGCTTGTTGCTTGGTACCGGCTCAACCCCAAGGATGCTTGCGACAGCGGTGGGACCACAGCAAACACCGCCTCTCAATTGCAGGTTGAATTTCCCCCATCCGTCATCTTTGAGGATTGTGTCATTTTCTCCGCCGTCCTGGCCAGTGACGCTACTGTCTCTGTCACAATTGGAGGCAGCGCAGTGACAGCAAAGTGGACTTTCAAACCGGAAGGCGGTGTCGGCATGTACCACGGCAGCGCGCCCTTTGGCGGTCATACCGGTGCTGTCCAAGTCGAAATAACTCGCGGTGGTGCTTCTATAGCACGAGTCGACGGGGCATCGATCACCACGGCTTGCAACAATGGTCTGGCGAATTACAACGCATGGGTCGGCAGCAGCAGCTCCTCTAGCGGTGTTTCTGCCGACACGCCTTCACTCGCCGACCAGAAGTGCATAAATGGAACCGGCGCCGGTAACTTTGAAGGGCTTTGTGAATTCGCCTGTGCCTATGGCTACTGCCCAAGGGGTGCTTGTCTGTGCACCAAGATGGGCAAGCAGCGGACGTTGCCGAAGGGGACTGGGGTCAAAGGATTTCCCATTGCCGGAGAGGACGAAAGTTACGGCGGTCTTTGCGGATTCTCCTGCGGCTATGGTTTCTGCCCGTCTAACGCCTGCGGAACTGTACAGGTGCCTCTGACCGTGGCAACTGTGTCGCCATTCCTTCCGCCTGCATGCACCGTCGGCGAAGGCACTGGCCAATTCGAAGGTCTCTGTAAATTCTCCTGTGACCACGGGTACTGCCCCATGGCCGTCTGCACATGCACAGCATACGGCGTATTGAATCTCCTCAACCCCACTACAACCTCCTTCGCCAAGGCCAAAGACGGCGACGACCACGGTCTGTGTGCTTTTGCCTGCTCGAGAGGCTACTGCCCAGACAGCTGCAGCGACCCATATGCTGACGACGAGCCTCCATGGCCTGATTGGCTTGACCCGACTATGATTGAAAATGACGACTGGATCACCGATGATAGCGGTGTGTTCTGCGACCCGGCGACCAAGCCCGGGTCTCTGGACGAACTCCTTGGCGTTCTCGATCCCAACAAGATTTCACCGCTCTGTTGGAACATTTTTGCATCAGATATCCTGCAAGACATGCTGGACCAAGCGCTGGACGACTACCAGTCGGTGCTCGATGGCTACGACACTGTGTTTGGATACTATGTCGACTGGGTCAAGGACAGTATCACGCCGGCGCTTCGGAAATACATGGACTTAGACGGCGGCCCCGGCAACGCATACTTCTCCTGTGCGTGGACCTGGGGCACACGGTCGGGTTCTGGGGCCTGTCCGCCCTCTGAGCAGTTCTGGAAGAGCACACAAGAGATTCAGGAGTGGTCTGTCACCTACACACTGGTGGACTCGAACGGGTTCTACGATGCGATTTCGAAAGATCTTGGCATTGATCAGAAGTGGGTCAAATTCGCCGATGACACAACTGAATATGCCTGTGCTGATCAGGGCGACACACGTGAGTACCATGCCAGCGTTTCTATTCAGCGTTGGGATGAACCGCCATAACTGATTGATTGGACGTCCTTAGCCGTTCATGGTGGCACATCACCGCCCTGTCGCCGCGTATACCACAAGTATTACAGCATACCTATCCAGGGCGACTCTGTCACCGTCGCGAACCCCAAAGACATGGTACAGGCAGCGATGCCTAATATCACGGCGCTTCAACTAACCCTGCTGGGGACACAAATCAACCTCGTGGCCCATTCCAATCTTGCTGATTCCGGCGACGTGATCACCGCCGCTGCCATGCCCATTTTGATGTTACAGGGAGCAGTAAGTTCAATGGCCAGCATCAAAGAGATTGGCGAAAAAGCAGCAGACGCCAAGAAAAAGGTACGTAGAATGAAACCCTCTCCACATGGAGAACCGGAAAGGAGCGTTCTTGCAGCTAACAAGGCGGCGAATTCGCTTTCCCAGGAGCTCATCTTGGGTATACTTTCGGCCGTGCTCCTCGTAATACCTTTCGCAGGAGAAGCACTGGGCGCACTCGGCATCACTGCCACTACTATTTCCCGGGTGGCGCTCCTGATCTCTGAGCTGGGAAATGCAGCCATAAGTATTGTTGACATCGTAGACAATCCGTTGGCCGCCCCTCTTGCCATTCTTGGTACCCTTGTTGGAGCAGGTGGTTTCTCAGGAGGAGAGAGGTCTGCGTACAAAAAGGCGGCTGATGCTCGGCGGTCGCTGAGCAGCGCGGATCTGCTCAAGTTCAGCGATGACTTTCGAGCCAAGGACGAGACTGTGCAGAAGATTGTGGGCGCATGCATTAAATACTAGCATGTTCGCAGATACGCTTGGGACAAGGCAGGGGTAACTCGTCCTATATACCTAGGTAGTGATTAGAAGAGGGCTAATTGGACTAGTTGTGGTCATACTGTACGCAGCGCCGGATATGAGTTGAAAAACACTACAAGGCTTCTGGTATCAGAATGCGTTTTTTGAGCCTGATAGTCATTGACAAGAAAAGAGTGGTGTCGTTTTTAATCCCCAAACACAGGGTGTATGTGGTGCCTTCATACAGTGGTAAACGCCCAGGACCCAGCGTAAAAAAGAAAACACAATGCCAATAACAGTGCAGAGAGGATACAACGTGACGATAAAAGAATACGGGTTACTCTGGACGTCTGAACTTCGCCAAAATATCATCTCAGTTCATCCTGGTCGTGACTGGATGATACACCACGCTAGTTCACTCCCTGACCCTTGTAGCGTGCCATGAATGGAACCAACGGCCGCCAGCTAAGTTATTCTCACACTGCTCTCTTCCAACGGAGGCGGGGCTAAATACAAAAGCAGCAGTGGTCCGTCCGCCCAACCGATGACTCGTTTCCATTACCCGTCACCACCAAAACTTAGAGGCTATTCTGCCTGGCAACCATTTCCATCTGAATCGTCGCATCCATGTTCCATTTGTTGGAAATCCCTACTCTCTTGTCCCATTTCTAACCACGAAAAATGACTTCCTACGCATTCAAAGACTTATTCCCAGACGTTGACGACAGCGAGGAGGACTTGCCCGAACCCACCGTCGACATGCTTCTGGATGCCATCCATGGACTCAAGTTTCCTGAGGCTTCTTTTCACAAGTCACCAGTCATGGAGTGCACGGTGAGAGGAATCCGATACCACATTGGCTTCGCCAGGACTGCTGAAGTAGCTGCTGCTGCCAATGAGCATGCCCAAATAGCCCGCGCCAAAAATGCTCGTCTTATCATGAGTAACGACATACCCGACGAGATGCTGGCGGCGCATGTACCTTACTGCATATGGCATCCAGACGTTCCTTCTGAAGAGACATGTAGGCGGCTGGTTCAACAATATCCCGGCATGAAATATCACGTCGGGCGAACGTGTGCTGTTGCTGGGTACGTTGACCTCTACCGGGAGCTGGACCTGCTACCGGATGTTTCTATCGCGGAGGAGGCGCGCGAGGCAGGCACCGCAAGCCAGGAAATATTCGAGGACATCACACAACGGCTCGTTCGGTATAGTGTCATGAACGATTATCAACTCAAGATTGACCTTGAGAATCCTCGCAAGGGCGCTGTTATAAACTGTGACGCTGCAGTGAAATCGACGCTTGATATCCGGCAGGATGTGAGGCGTTGCTTTAAGGGCTCTGAAGCCCTAATGAGGCGCCTCGATGGTGTATTCGATATCGCTGAGGACGGTGGTATCGACGACCATGACACTGCTGCTCAGCACAATCCGCCACTTGCTGAGCACGAGGTGCCGCTGCTCTACTCGCCTCTCCCCTTGGACCTCCCCACGATGAACAAGGATGTCCTTATCTTGATGGCTGCCTATGAGGGCAACGTGGATCGATATGTGAGGCTTCGACGCCCCGGAATGATCCCAGAAGAAGCCCAATGTGTGATTAGGGGCATCTATCATAATACGACCTTTGCCAAGTGGTGGTCCCTCGAGGTCAAATCCTGTTCGACCACCACGCGGTACCAACTCGCGGATATCGGCGCCGCCGTCAACGCAAGGTTCATCATGAACAACGACCTCTCCTCCCTCTTCGACCTGCCGCAGCCATACCTGATATGGTACCCGCTGTGGCCCCAGCGCGAGACCCTGCAGGAGCTCGCGGAAATATGCCCCTCGATGCGCCTGCAGGTGGCCCACGCCTGCATCGTCGCCGACTACCGCATGCAGTATGACGCGCTGCAGATCCGGCCGAGCTGGATCCTGTGGCGCGAGGCGCAGAACAGCCCCAACCCCTACTACAAGGCGGACCTGGAGCGCCGGTCGGCCGAGCTCGGGTTCGACGTGAGCAGCACCGAGGAGGAGAACAAGGTCGAAAGCGCCGGAATCAACTACCATTGCACCAGGCGCGACAAGGAGCCCACGGACCGCTTCTTGTGGCATGAGCTCCCCGCCCTTGATATGACGGACTTGCAGGGGGCTGGCATCTACGATGGTGGAATACAGGCTAATGCGAAGGACTATAATCTGTTTATCTGTACCTCGGCAGCAGTCAGGGCCCAACTACCTAAGATCGGAGATGGATGGACACTTTATGAGTGGTATGAGTGATTGATGTTATACTTTTATCAGGAGTATCATTTATTTCTACTTTTTATATTAATCTCCGGAGAAAGAAAAGTAAAGCAGAAACAGGGCCGAAGATATTCACTAAATGTATATAGTATAAAACATATTGCGACTTGTTTTAAGTAATTAAATATTTAATTTTTATTTTAATTTATAAAAGTAATAATATAAATTTAATAAATAGTAAAATTTTATAAAAGTATAAAATTATTATTTAATATTATTAATATAATATATTTTTAAAATAAGTAATTAAATATTAAATTAATTATTATAAGTTTTTTATATTTATTTATTAAAGATTATTATTAATTTATTTTTTAATACTTTAATATAATTTTTATTTTTATTTTTATTTTTAAATAATATATATATTTAATTAAATAAAAAAGCTTTATAATTTTTAAATATTAATATTTAATTAATTTTATTTATAATATTATTAATAATTATATATTAATTTATAATAATATATTATATTAAATTATTTAATAATATAAAGAATTATATTTTTATAATAAAAATAATTTTTTATTATATATAAATTATATTATTTTTATTTACTTTAATAAGCTTTTTATATTATTATATAAAAGTTTATTAATATAATTTTAATTTTTTTAAGTTTCTTTTATTATTTTTAATTATATTTTTATTTTTATTTATAAAAGAAATATAAGCTTTTTTTATAATATATTTATATAAAAATATATAAGCTTTTTCTTTTATTATATTATTATATAATTTAAATAAGTTTTTACTTTTTTTAAATATATTTTTATATATAATATATTTAAAAAAATAATATATAAAAAGTATTTTAAATTAATAAATTATATTTTATAAATTATTTATATAATAAATAAATAAATATTAAAATTATTAAGCTTTATTAATAATAATTATTATATAAATATAAAAGCTTTTTTTTTATATTATATAATATTATATATATATATATATATTATATAATTAATATTTTAATATTATTATTATTTTTATATATTTTATATAATAATAAATTTTATATTTTTAAATTCTTTAAGCTTTATATTTAATTAAATTATTTTAATATTTAATTTAATTATTAATATTTAAATTTTCTTTTTAATTATATATTATTTTTAATTATATTATTTTTAACTTTTATATTAATATTTATATATTTTTATTTTTATTTTTAAATATTAAATTTTTATATAAAATATTAAATATATAATAATAAATATATTATTATATTATATTAATATTTTTATATAAAATTATTATAAACTTAATTAAAATTATTATAAAAATTATTTATTATTTTAATTATTTTAATATAATTTTAATTTAATTTTATAATATAATTATATATTAATATAATAATTATTATATTAAAAATAAATATAAAATTTATTATTTTAAAATTATATTTAAATTAATAATATTAATAATAATATTTATATAATTTATATTTAATAATTAAATAATTTATATTATATTTATTATAAAATATAATATTATTTAAAAATATTTATTTAAAATAAATAAAATAATAATAAAAAATATTATTATAATAATAAAGAATTTTTAATTAAATAAAATAATATTAAATAAAAAAAATATAATTAATTTAAAAATTTATATTTATAATTATAATTAATTTTTAATTAATAATTTTTAAAATAAATAAAAATATTTAATATAATAAAATATAAAATAAATTTAATTATTTAATATTATTTATATATTATAAAATAATAAATAATTCTTTTTAATTATTATTAATATAATTTTTAAATTTTAAATATATATTTTTATATTAAAATATATATTTTATTATAAAACTTTAATATAATTAAATTTAATTAATATTAATTATATATATAATATAAAAAATAATTTAATTAATTAAATTAATTTAATTTAAATTTAATTTATATATTAAATTAAATTTAAATTAAATAAATATAAAAAATAATATATTTTTAATATTTTTTTATTTCTTTTTATTTTATTATTATAAAATTAAAGTTTATATATTTTAAAATATTTTTTTATTTAATTATATTTAATATAAATTAAATTAATCTTTATTTTTAAGTCTTAATATTATTATTAAAATTTATATTAAATAATCTTTATTTTTAAATTAATATATATTAATAATAAATATTTTAAAAAACTTTATTATAATTAAATATATTTAATTATAATATATTATTTATATATTTTAATAAAATAAAATTAAAGTTAAAGTTATATTAAATATAAAGAATTAATAATTAATTAATTTTAATTTAATTAATAATAATTTTTAAAATAATAAATAATTATTTATTATTTAATATATTTATTAATTATTAAATATAATAAAAGATTTAATTTAATTATTTCTTTTTTTATATATCTTTTTTATTTAATTAATTAAATAATAATAAAATTATAAAAAAAGCTTAATTATTTTTATATTTAACTTTTATTATATTAAATTTATTTAATTTATAATAAAATTTATTTATAATATTAAAAATATTAAAATCTTAAAATATTTATATAAAGATTAATTTATTATTTAAAATTATATTTTATTATATAATATAAATTATAACTTTAAAATTTTTAATATAATTAAATATATAATTAAATACTTTAAAATATATTTAAATAAAAAGCTTAAAAATATTTATTTATATTATTTTTTTAAAATTATAAAGGCTATAGCCTTATAAAAGTTTATAAATAATTTTAAAGTTAATATTATTTAAGTTTATTAAATTAAGCTTAAAAAAAAAAAATTAAATTACTTTTATTATATATTTATTAATTTTATTATAATTAAAAAAAATATCTTTTTTTATAATTTTAATTAATATTTTTATATAAATTAAAATATATTTTTTATTATTTTTTTAAAAAAGATTTTATTAATTAAAAATAACTTTAAATATAAAATATTATAAATAAAAAGTTAATAATTAAATTAAAGAAATTAAATAAAAATATTAAAAAAATAAAAATAAAATAAAGCTTTATTAAATATAATAAAGAAATTATTAAAAATTAAATTATAATTTTCAATTCTTAATTTAATTTAAATTTAATATAAAAATATATTTAAATTTATTATAAAAATATATTTAAAAATTAAATAAAAATAAAAATATAAATATTTTATAAAAATATTTAATAATAATAAAAATAAATTATATTATTTTTTATAATATTTTAATAAATAAATTATAAATAATTTATATAATAATTTAAAATATATTATTTTAAATATAAAATTTTAAAAATTATTATAAGCTTTTAAAAATTAATTTAATATTAACTTTTAATATTTTATATTAAAATAATTATAACTTTATTTTTATAAAAATTTAATAAAGATTAAATATATTTACTTTTATTAAATTTATATTATATTTATTATATATAATTTTTATTTTTATAATAATTATAATTTATAATAAAAATAAAAATATTTTATAAAAAATATTTTATAAAAATATTATATAAAAATATTTTATAAAAAATATTTTATAAAAGATATTTTATAAAAAATATTTTATAAAAATATTTTATAAAAATATTTTATAAAAGATATTTTATAAAAAAATTTTATAAAAAATATTTTATAAAATAATATTTTATAAAAGATATTTTATAAGAAATTATTTTATAAAAAATATTTTATAAAATATTATTTTATAAAAAATATTTATATAAAAATATTTTATAATATATTTATAATAAATTATTTTATAAAAGATTATTTTATAAATTATTTTTATTATAAAAAATTATTAAATAAATAAATATTTTATAATAATATATTTTAAATATTTATTTATTAATATAAAGTTATAATAATATAATTTAATATTTAATATTTAATAATATTAATAATAAAAATAAAAATAAAATATTAATTAATTTAAATATTAATTAAATTTAAAGATTATATTAATAAAACTTATAAATTATATTATTATTAATTATTTTAAAATATTATTTAATATAATAATTATTTAAAATAATATTAATATAATATTAATATATAAATCTTTTTTTAATATTTTAATAAATTATATATTTTATATTTAATATTATTTTTAATAATAAATTATTATATATAAAAGATTTATATTTTTTTATTTATTTTATTATAAAACTTTTAAATTTAAAAAAATTAATTTCTTTTAAAATTTATTAAATTAATATATAAGTTATTATTTAAAAACTTAATAAAATTTAATATTTTTAATATAATAAATTAAGATTATTTAATAATATAAATATATTAATAATTATTTATTTTAATTTTATTTATATATTTATTAAAAAATAAAGTAATTTAAAATAAAATAATAAGTTATTTAATATTTTATTTTAATTAATAAAAAATTAAAGGTATTTTTAATTTAAATTTTTAAAATATTATAAATAATTTAATTAAACTTATAAATATTAATATTTATTTAAATTTAATTTTAATATATTATTAAAGCTTTATAATAAAATATTAATTAAAGATTTCTTTTATTTATTTATTATTTTAAGTTTTATTTTTAAATAATATTAAATAATATATTTTAAATATTTTTAATATTTTATAATAAAAATTAAAGTATTAATATAAAAAAAAAATAATAATAATTTTAACTTTAATAATAATAAAAGAATTACTTTTTAATTATAATAATTATATTTATTATATTTATTAAAAAGCAAAAATATTATTATTATTATTAAATTATATTTTATTAATTATTTAATTTAAAATATAAATAATATTATATATAATATTAATAAATATAAGCTTATTTTATTTTATTTTTTTATAATTATTTAATTATTATATTTTATAAATTTTAATAAATAATTAATATATATAATAATAATAAATAAAATAATAATAAATATATATTAAATCCTTATTATAAGTAATATTTAATAAAAGTTTTTAAATATAATAATAAAATTATAAATAATTAATTTTTAAATAATAATATACTTTAATAAAAAAGCTTATAATATATTTATAATTAAAATCTTTAATAATATAAATTATAATATATATAATATTATTATAATTAAAATATATAAAGATATAAATAATAAATAAAATATTTTTCTTTTTTTAATATTTAAAATTAATATTAATTAATATTAAATATTAAAAAGTTATAATTAAATTATTTAATATTTAATTTTTAATAATATTATAAATAAAAAAAAAAGTTTTTATTTAATATAAATATTAATAATATTTAAAGGTTTTTTATTATTTATAACTTTATTTATATTTTTAAAATTATTAATAAAAAGTTAATATATATATCCTTATATAATAATTTATATATAATTATTAAGCTTAATATAAGCTATAATTCTAAAGATAATTTTTTTATTTAATATTTCTTAAAATCCTTTTTAATTAAAAGCTTTTTAAAAATATTATATTTAATTCTTTAATTATTTAATAAATAATAAATTTTATTTAAATAAAAGATTTATAATAAAATAACTTTATTAATACTTTAAAAGCTAAAATATATATATATTATTTAAAAGTTATAATTATTTATAAAAGTTTTATAATTTTTAAATATATTTAAGCTTTATTTATTATATTTTATTTATTTTTTTTAAAAATTCTTTTAATTAAATAATTTATTATAAATATAATAAATAATAAAGCTTATAATTAAATATATTTTAACTTTATATTTTATTTTAAAAATATTTTATAAATAATTATTTAATAAAAATTATTATATAAAAATATTTTATAAAAATATAATTTATAAAAATATAATTTATAAAAAATAATTTATAAAGAAATAATTTATAAAAATAATTTATAAAAAATAATTTATAAAAAATAATTTATAAAAATATTTTATAAAAATAATTTATAAATAAATATTTTATAAAAAAATATTTTATAAAAATATTTTATAAAAATAATTTATAAAAAAATATTTTAATTCTTTAATATATAATAATTTAATTATTTTAATAATTTTATTAAATTTTTAATTAATTATTATATAATAATAAATTTTAAGAAAATTATTTTATTAATTAAAAAAATTAATTATTAATAAAAGCTTAAATATATTAAAATTAAATATATATTAAATTTAATATATTATTATTTTTTAAAAAAGCTTAAATATTATTAACTTTTTAATTTTATATTTAATTTTTATTATAACTTTTACTTTTTTAATTATATTTTTTTTTAATATTTCTTAATTAATAATATATAAATAATAAAATTAAATTAAATTAATTAATATTATTAAATTTTAATTTAATTTAAATAACTTTATATATTATTATAATATTTTATAAAGTTATTTTTAATTTAAGCTTTTATTATTATTTTTATAAATTTAAATAACTTTTTTTAATTATATATTATTCTTTTTAATTTTATTATTTAAATTTATTAAAATATTATTTTTAATTTATTTAAAATTTATAAATCTTTATTAATTAATATTATAAATTTAATATTAAAAATAAAAATATTTTTAAATATAAAAATAATAACTTTAATTTAAATATTATTTAAAAAAATTTAAAAAAATAATATTAATATTTTTAATTTTATAAAGTTTAATTAAATTATATATTAACTTTTATAATAATATTTTTAAAAGTTATTAATTAAAATTAAAAGATTTATTTAAAATTTTTTTTTATATATATATATATTATTTTAATATTATTATTTAAATATTAATAAATTATAAAGAAAAATAATTTTTATATTAAATTTTTATAATATTAAATTTATTTAAATTTTAATAAAATTTATTTATAATTTTAAAAATATTAAGATTTTAAAATATTTATTAAAAATTAATTTATTATTTAAAATTATATTTTATTATATAATTTAAGTTATAAATTTAAAATATTTAATATAATTATATATATAATAAAAACCTTAATATATATTTAAATAAAAACTTAAAAATATTTATTTATATTTAATTTTTAAAGTTATAAAGGTTATAAATATATAAATATTTTTAAATAATTATAAAATTAATATTATTTAAGCATAAAATTAAAATTATTAATAAAGATTTAAATTATTTTTATTATATATTTATTAATTTTATTTTTATTAAAATAAAAATTTTTTTAAAATATATATTTATATTTTTATATTATTTAAAATATATTATTTATTATCTTTATAAATAAAGTTTTATTAATTTAATATAACTTTAAATATAAAATATTTTAAATAAAAAATTTATAATTAAATTAAAAAATATAAAAAAATATAAAATAAAAAAATAAAATTATATTAAATATAAAAAGATATTATTAAAAATAAAATAATAATCTTTAATTTTTAATTAAAATAAAATCTTATATAAAAATATATTTAAATTTATTATAAAAATATATATAAAAATAAATAAAAATAAAAATAAAGATATTTTATAAATAATATTTAATAATATTAAAAATAAAATTTATTTTTTATATAATTTTAATAAAAATATAAAAATTAATTTATATAATAAATTAAAAATATTTTATAAAAGATTATTTTATAAAAATTATTTTATAAAAGATTATTTTATAAAGAAATATTTTATAAAAATTATTTTATAAAAAATATTTTATAAATTATTATATAAAAAGTAATTTTATATATTTAATATTTAATATTTATATAATAATATAATTTAATATTTAGCTTTTTATAATATTATTTAATTTCTTTATTATAACTTTTATTTTTTTATAATTATATTTATTTTCTTTTATATTTTTAATTAATAATATATAAATAATATTATAAAGTTAAATTAATTAATATTATTAAATCTTAATTTAATTTATATAACTTTATATTTTATTATAATATTTTTATAAAATTATTTTTAATTTATATTTTTATTATTATTTTTATAAATTTAAATAATTTTTTTAATTATATATTATTTTATATAATTTTTATTTTTAAATTTATTAAAAATTATTTTTATTTTATTTAAAATTTATAAATTTTAATTAATTAATAAATTAAATTTAAAATTAAAAATAAAATATTATTTAAATATAAAAATAATAATTTTAATTTAAATATTATTTAAAAAAATTTAAAAAATAATATTAATATTTTTAATTTTATAATTTAATTAAATTATATATTAATAATAAAAATTAAATAACTTTTAATTTTATAAAGCTTTATTAATTTTTATAATAATTTTTAAAAATTATTAATTAAAATTAAAAAATTAATTTAAAATTTATTTTATTATTTTTATATATATATATATTATTTTAATATTATTATTTAAATATTAATAAATTATAAAAAAACTTTTATATTAAATTTTTATAATATTAAATTTATTTAAATTTTAATAAAATTTATTTATAATTTTAAAAATATTAAAAGTTTAAAATATTTATATAAAAATTAATTTATTATTTAAAATTATATTTTTATATAATTTAAATTATAATTTTAAAATCTTTAATATAATTATATATATAATAAAAATCTTAATATATATTTAAATAAAAAGCTTAAAAATATTTATTTATATTTTATTTTTAAAGTTATAAAAATAATAATTATATAAATATTTTTAAATAATTTTTAATTAAAATTATTTAAAATTTATAAAATTAAATTTATTAATAAAAATTTAAATTAATTTTATTATATATTTATTAATTTTATTTTTATTAAATAAAATATTTTTTTAAAATATTAATTTATATTTTTATATTATTTAAAATATATTATTTATTATTTTTATAAATAAAGTTTTATTAATTTAATATAATTTATATATTATATAAAATTAAAATATAATTAAAGTATAAAAAAAAAGATTTTATATAATATTTTTAAGCATTAAATATATCTTTTATTATTATTAAATTGAAATTTATATATTTTTAAGTATTTTTTTAATTAAATTATATTAAATTATAAGTTAAAAGAACCCTTATTTTTTAATTTTAATATTGCCTTTAAAACTTATACCTTAAATTCCTTTTTTAAATAATTATAAGGCTTATATATCTTATTATTTAAAGTTAAAAGAGAGATCTTTATTATTATATTATATTATTAAAGGCTTTAAAAATAAAGATAAATATTATTAAATTTTAATTATATATTTATTAATATTATAATAATTAAAGGAAAAAAAGAAAGTAATAAGATTTATTAAAAAGAACCTTATTAAGTTATTTAAAAAAGATAAATTTAATAATAATAATAAAGTTATAAAAATAAAATATATTAAAATATAAATATTAAATATTAAATCTTTATTATTAAATTATAAATAATTTAAATAATAATTAAGAAATATAATTAAGAAATTAATAATATTTTTAAAAGATATTTAAATTAATAATATATATAAAAGGGTATATATATAAATAAGTTAATATATTAAGCTAAAAATTAATTATATATAATTTATAATCTTAAACTTAAATCTTAATAATAAATATATATTCTTTATATATTAATTAATAATATTATTTATTATATATAATTATTTAATATAATAATAAGATATAATAAAAATAAATAGCTTTTATAAAATATTAAATATAAAAAGTCTTAAGTTATTTTAAGGCAGGATTTTTTTATTTTATTCTTATAAAAATTAATATATTAAGGGCTTTAATAAAATAAAAATAATAAAGTTTAATATTAAAATTAAAAATTATTTAAATAGCTAATAAATATTATTATTTATTATCTTATATAATTAATAAAATACTTAATATATTATTTTAAGAAATATATTTTATATATTATATATAATAATAAAATAAAGATTATAAATATAAATAATAATTAAAATTTAATATTAAGTTATATTCTTTATTTTAAATATTTAAATAATAATAAAGCTTTAAACCTTTAATTTTTATTATATTTATTATTAATATTAATATTTATATTTAAATTACCTTTTAAATTTAAAAATTTAATATTATAATTATTTATATTATAATAAAAGTATCTTTTATCCTTTATATTATAATTAAAGGCGTAATTTTTATTAACTTTATAATAATTTTTATATCTTATATATTTTTATTTAATTATTAGTTTTATTATATAAATCTTTAATAATACCTTAAAAAGCATTTAAAAGGCTATTTTAATAAACCTTATAATATAATTTATTAACTTTAAGATATAATTTATTAACCTTAAGAATATAAAATAAAATATAAAATAGCTTATTTATCTTATTTTAATTAATAGCTTAAAGGTTATAATATTTATTATATTATTTTTTATATTGCCCGCTATTATTTTTATTATTAATATTAATTATAGCTTATATTTCCTCCTGCTTATATTTAATTTAACATTTTATATAATTTTATAAAAAGTTAATATAATTAAAAAATTCTTTATATAGCTTATCTTTATAAGGTTAATTATTATAATATATTTTAATTAATTTAATGAATATTTAATAAATAAATATTACTTACCTTTACTTTTCTTTTTTTTTAGCCTTGCTTTATTTTATAAAATAAAAAGTAATATTTATTTTATTAAGTTATTTTATTTTTATAAATAAAAATAATTATTTAAATAATAAGTAGTTTTATTAAAAGTAAAGTTTATTATAGCTTTTATTATTTATAATATTAAAGGAGGCATTTTAATTTTATAAAAAGTAAGTTAATCTTTAAATAATAATATATTAATATATAATATTAAAATATATATAATAAATATAACTTAATAATTTAGATTTATAAAAAGAAAGTTAAGTTATAATTATAATTAAAGAATTTATAAATAAAGTATAAATTAAGTTTAAATAAAGTTAAAAGATAAAGCTATTAAGTTCTTTTTTGAAATTTTAAATTAAAATTAAATATATTTATAAATTTAAAAGAGAAATTTATATAAAAGGCCTTATTAAATAAAAGAAATAAGTTAAAGCTTATTTATTTAGAAATTAGCTTTTTAAAAGCTTTTTAAATTCTTTTTAATTAATTAAAAACTTTAGCTTTATAAAAAGAAAAAGCCTTATTTAAAATTAAGTTTTATAAAATATTAAGTTAATAGCTTTATAATATATAAAAACTTTATTAATTAAAATATTATTTAAAAAGCTAAAGTTTTTTAATATAAATAAGAAAGAATTTATAAATATTCTTTAAATTAATTAATATTTTTATAAATTTATAACTTAATAAAGTATATTTATAATAATAAGGGATATTATTTAAATATTTAATTAAATATATAAGCTTACTTTTATTAAATAATAATTATTAATACTTTCCTTTATTTTATAATATAAAAGTTTATTTAAGTAAATAAATATTTTATTATTATATTTTCTAGCTTTATAAATATTAATAATTTATTTTAACTTTTAAATATTAAGATAAGGAAGATTAAAATTATATTATAATTTTATATTATTAATTTAATTATTTTATATATTAAATTTTATAATTAATTTAATATTATTCTTTTATATTTTAAAGAAATATAATTAAATATTTATATAGCTTTAATTATAATTAAAATATATTTTAAAATATAAATAAGGAATTATATATATATATCTTTTTTTAAGGTTTAAAATTATATTACTTTTTATTTATACTTTATTTTAAAAAATAATCTTAAAAATTAATTTATTTAAATAACTTTAAAGTTTTAATATTTTATATTAATTAAAATATTATCCCTTTAAGGACTAATTTTAAACCCTTTTTATTTAAATCTTAAATTAAGGCCTTCTTATTAATATTATAAGGGAAATTTATATTCTTTATTTATTTTATAAAGCTTTTTAATTAATTTTTAATAATTTTTTTATATTTTAATAGCCTTTTTAATTTTAAGATCTTATATTATATTATCTTTTTTTTACTTTTTATTTATTTAAATAATAAGATATTTAGCTTTTTAATTATTAAAAAAAAGTTATATAAGTTCTTTATAATATAAATACCTTCTCATTATTATATAATACTTAAGGAATTTATTATAACTTATTAAGTTATTTTAATTTTATTACTTATAAATAAATATATTATAGCCTTAAAATATTATAATTTTTAAAAGAATAATTTATTTAATTTAAGCTTTAATTATAACTTTTTAATTTTAAATTTTTTCTTATATTTTTTTTTTATATTTTTTCTTATTTTTAAAAAAATATATTATTTAAAGTAATAATATTATAATTCTTAAGCTTTTTTATAAAAGTAATTATAATAAAGGTATAAAGGTTAGTTTTAAGCTTATAAATTAAAATATAATCTTAATTATATTTTTTATTTAAATAAATAATAATTATATTTATAATAAGCTTTATATATTCTTTAAAAATAATTTAAAGATAAATTTTAAAATAATAATTTTAATTATTAATTTTAATAATATTTTTATATAATATAATAATTTTATTATAAATTATCTTATTAGTTTTTATATATTATATTATAATATTATTTTTATTTTATAATATTATAATAAAGATTTTTAAATTAATAAAGAAGATATTATTATTAATATATTAAATATAAGCTTTTTAAAAGGATTAATTATTTTCCTTAATAATTTTAATTATATTAAATATAATATAAATTGCTTTTAATTTTATATTTTTTATAAAATAATTAACTTTAAAGACTAAGTTTTATAATTAATTTATATAAAAGTATATAGTTATTATTATTAAATTATCTTTAAAAAATATATTATTTTTTATAAAATAATTATAATAATTAATAATATTAATAAATATAATAAAAGTTTATAAATTAATTTTTACTTTTTTAATAAATAAATTATAAAATTAAATATAATAAATATTTTTTTTTTATTATATTTAATTATAATATTTTTATTTAGCTTTTAATACTTATATTTATAAAAAGGGTTAATTATATAAGCTTTAAATTAATAATATATTTTAATAATTAATTTATTAAAAAAGTTTTAAATATAGCTTTAAGATTTAAATAAATTAATTAAAGTTTCTTTAAATTTTATTATTAATTTAATATATTTATTTAAAGTTATTATAATTAATAACTTACTTTTAATAATTTTTAATTTTATAATAAGTTATCTTTTAAAGGTATATATATGCTTTCTTAATAAGGAATATAATAAATTATTTTTATTAATTTTTAATTTTATAATAAATAGTTTTATAAAAGTATATATACTTTTTTTTAATAAAGTATATAAAGGATTATTTTTATTAATTTTTAATTTTTTATAAATATATTTAAATAAGGTTATAATATTTAAAAGGGCTTTTTTTAATATAATTAACTTAATATTATTATTAGCTTATAATATAAAAAAGCTTTTTTATAATATAAGAGAATTTATATTTAAAAAATAAAAAGCTTTAAAGGCTTTTAAATAAATTAATAAATATTTTAATATATAAAGGTTATTTTTATTACTTTATAATATATTTAATATATTAAAATTATAATTATAAATAATAATAGCTTAAAATTTTATAAGTAGTTTTTTAAAAAATTAATATTATTAATAAGTAGAAATATATTAATTATTAAATCTAAACTTATTACTTTAAGTAAAGTTAATTATATAATAAAAGATATAAGATTAAATATATAAATTTATAATAATAATATAAATAATTCCTTAATAATTAAAAAGGAAATAAAAAAGGCTTAATATTTACTTTAAAACTATTTATTTAAATAAATAATAAAATTAAATATAAAGTACTTAAATAATTAAATAAGCTTTATAAAAATAAATTAAATAGCTTATAATATTAAAAGGAATTATTTATTAAAAGGGAATATTTATAAATTATTTAAAATAATAAAATTAATAATAATTCTTTAAAAAGCAAACCTTTTATTAATATATTTTATTATATAAATTTATTTAAAAATATCTTAAAAAGTATAATTAAGCAGGGAATAAATATTAATAATTACTTATTTTTTTTTCTTTATACTTTAAATAATAAGGCTTTAATTATAATTAATAATAAGCTTAAAAGTAAAAGTAAATAATAATAATTAATAATTTTATTATTAAAGGTAAATTATTAAATTTAAGGTTTTTTTATTATTTAATATAAGGCTTTTTAAATAATAGCCTTTAAATTAATTAAATAAAAAAGTTTTTATATTTAAGCTCCTTTTTATTTCTTTTATTAAAATAAAGTAAAATTATTTTTATATCTTAAGCTTTTTAGCTATAAATTTTTAAATTATTAAGTATAATTTAAGTTATTAAAAGTATAGTTATTAATTAATAGCTAAGCTATATTTATATTAAGGCGTAAAATAAATAAATATAATTATTAAAAATATTTATTTAAAAAGGCTAATAAACTTAACTTAATCCTTATTTTATTATTTATATTATTTATTTACCCTTTATTTATTAAATATAAAAAACCTTTAATTAATTATATATATAATATATTATTATATTAAAAATACTTTAATTATTATAAATATATAAAAATTAAAAAAAAAAGGTAATAAAGGTTATTTAATAATAAATTATATCTTTTTTTAGCTTAAATAATAACCTTTTTTATTATTAAATTATTATTTTATATAATTAATTAATTTATTCTTAATTATATTAAAGAATTTATTTATATTATAATCTTTATATTTAATAATTTAATATTATTAATATATTTTTAAATATAAAAATAAAACCTTATAAATTAAATTAGCTTATAAATATATATTAACCTTATCTTAATATTAAAAAATATAATCTTCTTTTTTTTTTAAACCTTTTTATTATAATTATTTATTATATTAATTTATACTTATTACCTTTAAAGGTTAAAATTATTAAAGATATTAATTACTTTATATAAATAAATATAATAATTATAGTAACTTAATATCCTTTTAAGCTAATTAATAAAGTTTTAAGTTTTTATTAACTTATATTATTATTATTATTAATTAATAATATTTTAAATAATATAAGTTTATTAAAGTTTTTATTATTTTAAGTTATATAAATAGCTTATTAAGCTTTATTTCTTTTATTT